>OZ014524.1:542810103-544072603 GCA_963966055.1 Lathyrus aphaca
CATAATCCCTAAAAAATGCTCATGTTCATTCAATTATTTATGTTGATCTATGTTCAAATACATATTCATGTTTAATTAGTACATTTTTCATTGAGTTTGTGCATTAAAAAATGAAAATAATCAAATCCGCATTTTACATTTCACAGCTGACTTTGCATATAGGTGCTGTAAAATACATGTGTTTGTTATGTTTGCATGTTGTATGTGACTTTTTACACCTATTTTTATGCTTTATGCTAGTTGTAAAAAGCTACCTTGTGTTATGCATTGTTTTGGTAGTTTTTGTTACTTTAGAGGTTGTAGTAGGTGCTGAATTTTTGTTTTAGCATATTTTTAGTTCTTTTAGAATTAAGATAGAGTTTAGATTGAGTCCTAGAGTCATTAGGATTTAATTGGTGTATGTTTGCTTTATTATTTTTAATAAAATCCACACTAATCTTTGTTTTGTAGGGAGGGAAAGGTATGTTTCCTTACACCTTTTCCTTTTATTTTATTTCTATGCATTTTCTTTATGCATTTAATTCATTCCTTTTACTTCCATATTTGTGATTGGTAGGATTTCCCTTTGTTATGACCAACTTATCTTCCTTAGGAAGTAAGTTGCATCTTTTTTTCTTTTCTCTCTTTCTTTTGCTCTTTAGGATTAGAAAAGCCTCACTCACCATTAGGACTACCATTTTAATAAATAACTTAGGGTTATGTCTTAGTTCCCCTTAATTTTTGTCCTTTTCCGATTTGAGTCTTCTTTCTCATCTTCAAAGAAAATCCAAAAAGACTTAATAAATGCATGAAAGGATCCCTTGTGTATAGCCTTATTCCATGGGACACTTACATTCATTCCATCTTGGAATGGTGTAAGATTGTCTAGCATGATGTACAAGTCTTATCAAGGGGTTATTTCACAGAGAAAAATCTAAAAGACATTTCTTCACAAAAACAACAAAAACACTTAATAAAGTTCAACAAGCTAGTGAACTTAAACCCTAATCCTAGGAAACAAGTCTTGGATAAATTCTCCTTGCTTCGTGTGATTGTTCTATTATTCCATCTTGGAATGTAGTAGTAAGTACACATTCCATGGAAAAGAGTTTGAATCCACTTCCTTGTGCCAAATTCATACAAAAATCTTAAAAGGCAAAAACAAACAATAAGCGACTTTCCTGCGGGAACTTCTTTTCTCATCTCATTCATTCTCAGCGCGAACTTGAGACGACTTGTCTCATTTGCAAGACGGTAAATGCACATGTACCAGACGAGCCTGCAACACCTGAGCATAGGCATACGCAGTTCCAGCCATAAAAAACACAAGCAAATAATTCCCGCCTTAGTTAGGTGAACTACGTCGACTCTGATCCTCACTATCCTGATGAGGTACGTAGGCAGCGGGGTGGGGTCCGTTCGAGCACATTCTTTATTTTCCCTACATTTCCCCTTTCTTTTAGATCTCTTATTGTTCCATTTCTCATTTCAGTTCCATTTCCAGATAGTAGTTCATTTGTTCAGCAACACTTTATTTCCTCACCCTTTAAAACAAAACAAGCAAGCGTGGATCCCGTCTGGTACGGTGGACGGTCTGTGGTGTTAATACCTTCCCAGGTCATAACCGACTCCCGAACCCAGATCTTTGGTTCGCAAGGCCTCGTCCTTTTCCTTCTTCCTTAGGTTTGTGCAACATTACCTTTCTCATTCCTTCGGGACAAAAATGTCTGGCTGGCGACTCTACCTTTTCCGCGCCACTTTCGCGTTTATACTAGGATGAAAATCCCGGGAGCGACAATTAGCACCCCAGATCGTCCGCCGTACCCGACGGGATCCACGCTTGTTTGTTTTGTTTCAAAGGGTGAGAAAAATATAACTGCTGCTGAACAAATGAACTACTAACTGGAATGGGAATGAGAAATGAGAAGGGAACTGGAAAATAAAATGGAAAGAAATAGGGAAATGTAGGGAAAATAAAGAAGGTGCTCGAACGGGCCGTACCCTGCTGCCTACGTACCTCATTGGGAAAATGAGGATCAGAGTCGATGTAATTCGCCTAACTAAGGTGGGAACTATTTGTTTGTGTTTTTTATGGCTTGAACTGCGTATGTCTATGCTCAGGTGTTGCAGACTCGTTTGGTACGAGTGCATTTACCATCTTGCATGCGAGACAAGTCGCCGCAAGTTCTCGTTCTGAATGAATGAGATGAGAAAGAGAAGTTCCCGCAGGATAGTTGCTTATTATTTGTTTTTGCATTTTAAGAGTTTTGCATGAATTTGGAACAAGGAAGTGAATTCAAACTCTTTTCCATGGAATGTGTAATTGCTACTAAATTCCAAGATGAAATAATAAAACAAGCACACCAAGCAAGGAGAATTTATCCAAGACTTGTTTCCAAGGATTAGGGTTTAATTTCACTAGCTTGTTGAACTTTATTGTGTTTTTGTAGTTTTTGTGAAGAAATATCTTTTATGTTTTCTTTGTGAAACAACCCCTAGATGAGACTTGTACATCATGCTAAACAAGCTTACACTATTCCAAGATGGAATGAATGTAAGTACCCCATGGAATAAGGCTATAAACAAGGGATCCTTTCATGCATTTATTAAGTCTTTTTAGATTTTATTTGAAGATGAGAAAGAAGACTCAAATCGGAAAAGGACAAAAATTAAGGGGGACTAAGACACAACCCTAAGTTATTCATTAAAATGGTGGTCCTAATGGTGAGTGGGGCTTTTCTAATCATAAAGAGCAAAAGGAAAAGAGAGAATAAAAAGGATGCAACTTACTTCCTAAGGAAGATAAGTTGGTCCTAACAAAGGGGAACCCTACCAACAACAAATATGGAAGGAAAAAAGGTGAATTAAATGCATAAAAATAAAATAAAAGGATAAGGTGTAAGGAAACATACCTTTCCCTCCCTACAAAACAAAGATTAGTGTGCATTTTTATTAAAAATAATAAAGCAAACATACACCAATTAAATCCTAATAACTCTAAGACTCAATCTAAACTCTATCTTAATTCTAGAGGAACTAAAAAAATGCTAAAACAAAAATTCAGCACCTACTACAGCCCCTAAACTAAAAGAAGCTATCAAAATGATGCATAACACAAAGCAACCTTTTACAGCCAGCATACATCATAAAAGTAGGTGTAAAAAGTCACATACAACATGCAAACATAACAAACCACATGTATTTTACAACACCTATATTAAAAACAGCTATGAAAACATGAGACAAATATGATAATTTTTATTTATGTGCACAAAGTGAATGATAAACAACACATCAACATCAATTAACATTGATCTACATACACCACAAAATGAACTCAAACATGTGAATTTATTTACATCATTTATTTGATTAAAATGAACAATGATCAACAAGAATAACCACAGTTTTCCATATTGCACAAAATAAGCATTTTATCATGAGATTGAACAAGTATCACTACAAGCATCAATTATTTCACATGTATTGCATAAAAATCAGAATTGAACTCATGTTGAGATATGATCAATTAAGCACAAGAAACTTGCATGAACATGTGAAGTATTTAATCACTTTTAAGCAAAAACCAACACATGACATTTAATCATTTAATCAATCCAACAAGCAAAAATCATGATCATGAAGCACATATCGAATTTAAGCAAGCACTTAACATGTGAAACAAACGATTAGAGTGTAGCAAAACACATCAAGAATCAATTATATCACATTTACACATTTAACACAAAACCTGGAAAAGTGAACGGAATCATGTCGAAACGACTCGAAACAAATGAATCGGCTACTGGAAATAGACTCAAAAATTTCCTAAAATCAATACCTAAACATACATGAACCTTAGAAGCACTAGGAAGCAAGATTTGGCAAGAAAATAAGCCATAAAAACCAAAAACTAACAACGTTAACCGGTTAACCAAACGGTTAACCCGTTAACGGACCCCAGACAACACTAAATTTGACCAAAAACGCATGCGTTAATTAGTTAACCAAACCGTTAACCGGTTAACGCTGAACAGAAAGTGAAAAATGCTTTTGAAAAAAGTGCTTTTGGCCACAATCTTCCTTTTAAACAACCCTAACCCCCACCTAATCATGCTAACACGAATTTCTACTCAATTAGGGCTTATTAACACATGCTAGAACCTATAACAAGCTACAACCTGACTTCTAATCCATTAAACTCCACAAATCGCAAGCAAAACGTAACGAAAACATAATCAAACACAAGCAATACGAAAAGCACTTAAAGAATACCGAAATGGCGAGATGGAGAGAATAACTTAAAGCTAGCATGGTTTTAGATTACCAACCTACGAAGCAGAGAAGTGCTTCGGTAAATGTTGCAAGAATCAGAGCTTGATCGAAGAGAAAACCAAGAAAATCGCGAATCCGCAAAATAAATGTGTTCTTGATGCTTGAGCCTTCTTGCACTTCCGATAAGTCAAAATCTTCACAAAAATCAGTAGCTTCTTCTTCTACAATCCACAATTCAATGGAGGTTGGAGGCTAAACTTTAAGATCTTCAAGTTTCAATGTGAAACTTGAAGAGCTTCTTCAAAAAAGCTTTGGTGAAAAGGGAAATAAAGGAAAAGTGAGAGAGAAAAAGTGATTCTAGAAATTGTGAAAAAATCCGGAACCTTTTGCATTGAAGTGATTAATGATTATATAGGGGCTAGGCTTGGAGCTAGGTTTGGGAATGGAGTTAGATTTAGGAATGGAGTTAGGTTTGTAGTTAGTTAGGGTTAGGGTTGGAGAAGGAATATTCCTTGGAATATTCCATGGAATACTCTAGAAGGTTGTGGAACATGGTAGAAGCATCCAAGGGAAATGGAGTGGAATTGAAGTGGAAAAGCAAGAAGGAAAGAATGAAAGGGAATGTGGAAGGAAAGTGGAAGGAAAAGTGGAGGGAAAGGTGAAATCAACCATTTTTCAAATGATTTTTTCTCTTGTTTTTTTATTCCTCCATCATTTCTTGACCAAATTTGAACCATAGGATAATTGTAACCCTAATTTCATGATTTTGATCTTAAAAGTCAGGAGTAGACCTTTTTTTTACCTAGGTCGGTTGCCTTTTCCCCGATTCCTCGATTTTCAGTCATCTGGCCAATTGAACCTCTACCAAAATGATTTTGTGGATGAAATTTGAACCCTAGGCACTTGACATCATATACAAGACAAAGGAATCCACTTTGAATCAAAACTTCATGGGGAAGCCCAGTAGAAGTGAAACCCTAATTTGGCCTTTTTCATCAGGAGATGTTGCACTTCTTGCCTTCTCTTATTAAACCAAATCTTTCCACGGCTTGTGGCTTCAAATGAAGACTTGTAGGATGTTATGAACCCTTTGCACAAGGTTGAGAAGCTTTGTGACCCTTTGATTGCCTTTGTAATGTCTTCAGTTTCTCCAGTCTTTGATCACATACCTATGCCTCAGCTATGCTACACATGATGCAATGTTTTTGATTATTTTATGAACCTATGTATGCAAAATGCTATGCAAAATGTTGGGGAAATGAGAGGGAAAATTTTGAGGTATTACAGCTACCCCTATTCAATCATCTGCAGGCCTGAACGAATAATTGCAAGAGCTTTTAGACGTTCAAGGTATGAAGTGATTGAATACTCGAATAAAACCTGGAAATTTGAACTCGGTGGATAGTAGAAATGCATCTGCCTCTTATTTGTTTTTTTTTGTTTTGACCTCTGAATAGGCAGCGGGAAAAGAACAGGGTGGAATGAGATCGTTGTACATAAACGAGAGCCCAAGAAAACATGACTGTTGTACAAAATGATAACATGCGACGCGACTGCTGAGTGAATCAAGCCACAGAATGGGAGCCTGTTGTACAAAACAGGGCTTGGAACAAGACCATTGTTCAAAACGGAACTCGGAGATGTGACTGCTGAGCGAATCAAGTCAGAAAGAAAAACACGCGACTGCTGAGCAAATCAAGCCACGGAAAGGGAGCCTGTGGTACAAAACAAGGCTTTGAACGGAACATCAACTGATTTGCGACTCAAATAAGATCAACTGATCTATTATGGAGATAGTATCAACCGATCCATAACCAGGAAAGCGAGAATGTAATATCATCCAATTTACAGCTCAAAGATAAGTTATATCAACCGATTCACAACTCAAATAAGATCAACCGATCCAACCAGGAAATGGTATCAACCGATCCATAACCTGGAAAACGAGAATGTAATATCATCCGATTTATGGCTCGAAGAGAAGTAATATCAACCGATTTACAACTCAAATAATATCAACCGATCTATCATGGAGATGGTATCAACCGATCCATAACTAGGACAACGAGAATGTAATATCATCTGATTTACAGCTCGAAGAGAAGTGATATCAACCGATTCACAACTCAAATAAGATCAACCAATCCAACCAGGAAATGGTATCAACCGATCCATAACCCGGAAAACGAGAGCGTAATATCATCCGATTTACGGCTCGAAGAGAAGTAATATCAACCGATTTACAACTCAAATAAGATCAACCGATCTATCATGGAGATGGTATCAACCGGTCCATAACCAGGACAATGAGAATGTAATATCATCTGATTTACAGCTCAAAGAGAAGTGATATCAACCGATTCACAACTCAAATAAGATCAACCGATCCAACCAGGAAATGGCATCAACCGATCCATAACCCGGAAAACGAGAACGTAATATCATCTGATTTACGCCTCGAAGAGAAGTAATATCAACCGATTTACAACTCAAATAAGATCAAGCGATCTAACTAGGAAATGGTATCAACCGATCCATAATCATCGTACTGAGACAAGACCAAAAAAGAACGGGATCATTGTACTTAAATGGAGACTCAAAAGGAACGAGATCGTTGTACTTAAACGAGAGCCCGAGACGCGACCATTGTACTTAAACAGAGACGCCAAAAAATGAGATTGTTGTACTGAAACAAGACTCAACTGGGGATAATAAACAAGACTTGGTCGAAATAACCACACTGGGAAATGAAGTTGCATTCTGTGGGGAATACTTCAGTCTGATTGGAGATGTAACGTTTCGGGCATTTGTGCAAGGTACCACAACTGGCTTATGATTCGTATGCATATGTTTGAATTTTTCTATGGCGTAATGCTCCATAATAATGGAAATGCTACGCTTTTGAGGATGCAAATGTAATGATGATTACTAAATGTAGATGCAAATGCCAAGAGGTCTCCCGATGAGGAGACTGCAAGTATCCCAGGTGGCTTGACTGGGTAGAACAGGTGATCACTGCACTGATCTGGTCCATCCTGATGAGGAGGAAACAACTATGCGGGCAAAGCTGTTAATGATGCATCGACTCTGAACTGCCGCCATTGCCAAAAATAAATTGGACTTTAAGATTGGAGAGCCAAGACCCTGCTGGAGATGGATTCTTCTCGAACTGTGATGGGGAATTTGAGACATCCTGACTTGGCTGGGGAACCAGATGTATGGCACTACTGATGAAGCATCCTGCTGGGGAGGAAAGACATTCCTTGTACTGCTTGGGATTGCCCCTATATTGAAGGGAAGTCTCTTCTTGGGGAGGGCACCAACTTTATGTTGCCTTGCTGAGAGAGATTTCAACTTCCACCTCTACTAGGGATGATGGAGGATGTCCATGATAAAGCTTCCTGCTGAAGATAAGAGTTTAAGTTGCCCCTCGCTGGGGATAAGAGACGATGATACCCTTCTGCTCGAGAATTATCTTTCCCTTTGCTGCTCTGTTGGAGAAGGGATTGACTAATGAGGCTTACTATGGAATTCTTACCAATGAAGCCTGCTGATGAAACAACTCTTGAAGTATTGTGTTGACAACGACTTTGCTTCCAGCCTCTGGGTTGATAGATTGCCTACTAATCATGAGTGAACAATGTTTCTTTGCAATTTTTCCACTCGCCTCAGATTAAGGTCCATCGGAAAGAAAATGTTTCAAGAGGATTTTACAGAAAACATGACATACGAAATGCCTCAGTGTCTTCAAACTCTTAGAGAGATTCGTCGGATCTCGGAATAACTGCCCCAGACTGCATAGTCTGTGAAAGAAATCGCCTCACGAGTATTCATGAAGAACCTCATATCACTGTGAGATATTCTGCTCCAGTATTTTGAACCTTGGGTAGGTGCCTCTAATTAAACGTCTTTGGGAGAGAGTGACTTCTCATGCTTTTGGGGGGGCCTTCCCCAGAACGAGCCTTGAAGTGATCATCTATGACTGACTATGTTTTGAAGAAAACAACCATACCAATTGTTCTTTGAGAGATTGGATCTCGAATTAATTGCCCCAGTTTGGCTGAAATTTGCAAGCATGCCTCAGACTAATGGCTCTTTGAGAGATTTGAATCTCGAAGTGATTGTCTCAGTTTGGTGGAATTTTGAATGAATGCCTCTGACTAATGGCTCCTTGAGCGATTTGATCTCGAAGTGATTGCCCCAGCTCGGCTGAATTTTGAAGAGATTGCTCGACGTGATTTCCCCAGATTAGTTGGCTCTTACCATGATTGTTGGGAAAGTTCCTACTCAATGGAGTTTCTTGGAAAAGTGCATCTTCATATGTTTGTCCTTCAGAAGTTTCTGACTTCTCAACTTGGCAAGATTAAGCCTCTGGACTGAGATTCCATACGTGAACTTTATGATGCCAAATAAATGTATGCAAGCAGAAAATGTTTATTTTGAGAATGAAAATTCTAATGCAACACACATGTTAATCTTGAAGTTTTACTGTAAAAAGATGCCGTAAACCTTTGTGAACAAATCTATGGTTAAGATATAACATTATTTTTGATAAATGAAGCATGCACATGCAACACCAACAAAGAACTTTTAGCACAACTCAAAGGAGTCGGGAACGCGGTCTCGCGGTAGTACGCTCTCAAAATAACCCTATTTCAGTTAGGACTTTTGAGGGTTGTATCGTGGCCTGGTTCACGGTTATAGAAATAAAGGATATAGGCTCGAAGTTTATTTGTGCCCACCCCTCTTCGTGATGTTCTCCATTCCTATGTTCAGCTAGCTTTCACAAGCGCTCACCTCTCAAAAAGGGTTTCGTGATGGTTGAGGAACCAATTACACTAATGGTTTAAGCACCAATTGGGTTGTTGTTGGGAGTCAGTTACCCCTTTGTATTTCATGTCTGTGCCACATAATTATGTTCTTGTTTAAGGATCTTTCTTGTGTAATCCTGTTCATCTTTCACTTTTGCATTATTTTTCTTATCCCTAACTTTTGCCTGGACTGATTCTTGTGAATCTTTGATTGTAAAGTCCAGCGGGATGCCCTAATTTTTGCCTAAGTCGCTTGTTTTCAAGTTTCGACTTAGTGGGCTTTTTCATTTCTTTAATTTTTGAACAAATCGTGTGACACTGGTTGTCTTGATTGCTTTGAAAGGGTCGTGACTATCTCACTTTTCAGTTGATGAGGGATAACCATTGTGGTATCCGGTCTTTGGACCTCTTGATTGGGATAACCATTGTGGTTTCTGCTCATTGGACCTCTTGATTTGGTACAACGAAAGGTAATGGATCCTCAGATGTGCACTCCTTTTTAAAATTTGAACGCTCGGTCAAACTAACTGACACCTTCCCTGCCCCTGGGTTAAGTGCAAGGGTTTTTTCATGCAAAAATAAACTTCTACTTCAAGGCTCAAATGGGTTGGCGAGGGTCTATCTCCCTTATATCTCTGGTGTTTAGGATTTGAAACAATGCTTGTACATCGTCAACAAGGTCTTTCTCAAAAGCACACAATTAGAGTTTTTGCGTTTTCATTTCGGCATCCTCCCTGATAGAGTTTAAGCACGACAGTTGGTATTGCAATGCAAATACACAAAATCATGAGTGAATACGAATGGATTACTTCAAGAAAAACATGTGTATTTTATTATGATTAACATTCAAAAATAAATAATTTCATGCATGCATACAAATTTTTAAACAAACAATAGAAACTACAAATGAAAATGCAGTAAAGAAGCTGAACATTGTCATCATTGAGGAGACTTGACTCCGTCTGGAATTATTGCTTTTGAAGATGCCTTTGCAAACTGGGATATCAATTTGATAAGGAGACTTCAATATGTGGGCAGACTTTCTGGCACGATGACCTTCGAGTCGATCAAATTTTGCACCTTGTACTTGAACACATCATAGTTGTCAATTGGATGCCTAAATGCCCCTGAGTGGTACTTGCATCTAGCCTTCACATCATGGTTGCCATTATTGAGGAGGCCTGACTCTGTTTGGACTTATTGCTCTCGGAGACTTTCAGCAGTCAGCAGTCTGGATGTTTACTCAATCAAATTCGCGACCTTGTTTTTACCTTTGTCCTTGAAAGAATTTCAATCTTCAATTAAATGGCCAGGTGCCCCAGAATTGTAGTCCTACTTGGAATTCAGCATTGAAACCCTAAAGGAAGCTTTGTCGGAGATGATCCTGATGCAGCTAGCTCAACCAGTTTTGAATTTGAGCAAATGAGGAAACCCGTTGCACGTACGACATCAAAATATGATCAAACTTCTTCTCAAGTTGTTCTGGCCTTTACCCATATGCTTTGGTCCTAGGACTCTCTTGGAAAGCTGAGGTTGGATGCTGACAACGACATCTGGAGGGAAGAGGTTGATAAAATTAATAGATAAGGTTGCTCGGAAAGATCTCATATGATCTCCTGCCTACGTATCTCCATTGACCAACGGAGAATCAGAGCAGCGTAGTTCCCCTAAATAGGGATGAAAATAGCTTCATTTCCTTGACACTGCATTCAAGATTTCTATAACCAAGCTCATCTGAGTCTTCATCTGGTTGACTTCCTCTTTTTGTAGTTTCTGACTTTGAAATAAACCTTGCACCTTTGCCTGAATTGCCCCAGCTGGGTCTTCATTTGGTTACCTCCGCCTATAGTTATACCTTGATAGTTGTGATTCAAGTTGTCCATCTCGATGAGAAACCAAGTCAGTATAAGAATCTCTATTCAAACACCTGTAATGAATGCAAGGATGTATGCAAATGCCATGTTCAGTCATTTCTAAGGAATCTATCTGCTTTGATTCAAGTTCTGACACAGAAAAATCCAACAACATGATTCATATATGTGATCCTCGGAAATAACTGAACATGTGTGCAGAAATGCTATGATGTCATGTATGCAACAGGCATGTGATCAATAGTCTGATGTTGGTGTTGAGCAGTGAACCAATTGTCTGTATAGAACCACGATAGCAGTACCATCTCTGTATAGAACCCCATAATTGAGAACCCAATAACTGGATCACATAATAGAATAGTCACTGATGGTGTTGAAGTTGAACAACGATCCAAGTGTCTGTGTAGAGTCATAATAACAGTCATAATATCAAGGTCACAATGGTAATCACAGTAACAATCTCCCTGAATAGAAATCCTGGATCTCAGAATTAACGAACCATAAAACACCAGATAATATCACAAAACAACACTGGAAAATCGGGTATGTTGAAGTTTAAGGTTCCTGCAAACCTTTAAACCCCTCCCATCTCACGGGTGTGCTACTCGGGTCAACATCACGGACTCTCAAAGATGAATAGCAATAATACGTTCACCATTTCCGAGAAATGGCTCATGACCAAATCAGGGAATCAGTTTGGCATTATGTACTACTCAGGAAGGTCTCAGCTGAGTCCAAGGAAACAAGCATCCCTCATAATTCCTCAGCTTCAAGCACTGAATCGAGAAATAATAGTACATCCATTCCGAAGGGTACAATACTATCGTCATACGAACAGTTTTCCTTAATTGGATTCCTATGTGAGAAACAGGCCATCCTATGCGAGTTCCCAGTGGGCCCTTGGATGCGAGTGGGTTTGCCAACAAATGTGGTCTGCCACTGTCATCACTAGAGAGGGATGTTTCCACAAAGGTTCTCAATGATCGGTCCCCTGACTGCACATAACTATCAAGATTGTGTATTGCCCCAGAAATATTTCGACATCAATACATATCCAAGAAGGTCGCAAGTCAAGGTGTGGAACTCACTACTACCAACATAGCAAGATGCCATGAAGCCAAAGTGGAACCACTCTAAGTCCTAGGGTGCACTCGAGCCTCGGTTACGAGCTCATCTCACAATAACCCCATCCCACAGAAAAAATGAAAGCCAAACAGTCCAGCATATGATGCATGTGAAAATAAATACTGAAAGCAGTAAATAAAGCTATAAAAGTAAAGTTGTAAAGTGAAACTGCAAATGAACACACAGCAGTACACACATAAACACCCAAAGAAACAAAGCAAACAGGCGCTAAGATTGACTCTACGAGGGAAACCAGAGATTCTGGGTTCGGTCCCCAGCAGAGTCGCCAACTGTCGCTCCAGGGATTTTCATCATAGTACAAACGCGAAAGTGGCGCGGAAAAGGTAGAGTCGCCAGCCATACATTTTTATCCCGAGAGAACTGGAAAGGTAATGTTGCACAAACCTGAGGAAGAAGGAAAGGACAAGGTCCTGAGAACAAAAGATCTGGGTTCGGGAGTCGGTTACGACTTGGGAAGGTATTAGCACCCCAGATCGTCCGCCGTACCCGACGGGATCCACGATTATTTGTTTTGTTTCAAAGGGTGAGAAAAATATAACTGCTGCTGAACAAATGAACTGCTAACTGGAATGGGAATGAGAAATGAGAAGGGAACTGGAAAATAAAATGGAAAGAAAGAGGGAAATGTAGGGAAAATAAAGAAGGTGCTCGAACATGCCCTACCCCGCTGCCTACGCACCTCATTGGGAAAATGAGGATCAGAGTCGACGTAGTTCTCCTAACTAAGGCAGGAACTATTTGTTTGTGTTTTTTATGGCTTAAACTACGTATGTCTATGCTCAGATGTTGCAGGCTCGTCTGGTACGGTGCGTTTACAATCTTGCATGCGAGACAAGTCGTTGCAAGTTCGCGTTCTGAATGAATGAGATGAGAAAGAGAAGTTCCCGCAGGATAGTCGCTTATTGTTTGTTTTTGCCTTTTAAGAGTTTTGCATGAATTTGGCACAAGGAAGTGAATTCAAACTCTTTTCCATGGAATGTGTACTTGCTACTACATTCCAAGATGGAATAATAGAACAAGCACACCAAGCAAGGAGAATTTATCCAAGACTTGTTTCCAAGGATTAGGGTTTAAGTTCACTAGCTTGTTGAACTTTATTAAGTGTTTTTGTAGTTTTTGTGAAGAAATGTCTTTTATGTTTTCTTTGTGAAACAACCCCTTGATGAGACTTGTACATCATGCTAGACAAGCTTACACTATTCCAAGATGGAATGAATGTAAGTGCCCCATGGAATAAGGCTATACACAAGGGATCCTTTCATGCATTTATTAAGTCTTTTTAGATTTTGTTTGAAGATGAGAAAGAAGACTCAAATCGGAAAATGACAAAAATTAAGAGGGACTAAGACACAACCCTAAGTTATTCATTAAAATGGTGGTCCTAATGGTGAGTGAGACTTTTTTAATCCTAAAGAGCAAAAGGAAAAGAGAGAAGAAAAAGGATGCAACTTACTTCCTAAGGAAGATAAGTTGGTCCTAACAAAGGGGAACTCTACCAACAACAAATATGGAAGGAAAAAAGGTGAATTAAATGCATAAAGAAAATGCATAAAAATAAAATAAAAGGATAAGGTGTAAGGAAACATACCTTTCCCTCCCTACAAAACAAAGATTAGTGTGAATTTTTTTAAAAATAATAAAGCAAACATACACCAATTAAATCCTAATAACTCTAGGACTCAATCTAAACTCTATCTTAATTCTAGAGGAGCTAAAAAAATGCTAAAAAAATGCTAAAACAAAAATTCAGCACCTACTACAGCCCCTAAACTAAAAGCAGCTATCAAAACGATGCATAACATAAAGCAACCTTTTACAACCAGAATACATCATAAAAGTAGGTGTAAAAAGTCACATACAACATGCAAACATAACAAACCACATGTATTTTACAACACATATATAAACAAACAGCTATGAAAACATGGGACATATTTGATCATTTTTATTTATGTGCACAAAGTGAATGATAAACAACACATCAACATCAATTAACATGGATCTACATACACCACAAAATTAACTCAAACATGTGAATTTATTTACATCATTAATTTGATTAAAATGAATAATGAAAAACAAGAATAACCACACTTTTTCATATTGCACAAAATAAGCATTTTATCATGAGATTGAACAAGTATCACTACAAGCATCAATTATTTCACATGTATTGCATAAAAATCAGAATTGAACTCATGTTGAGATATGATCAATTAAGCACAATAAACTTGCATGAACATGTGAAGTATTTAATAAATTGTAAGCAAAAATCAACACATGGCATTTAATCATTTAATCAATCCAACAAGCAAAGATCATGATCATGAAGCACATATTGAATTTAAGCAAGTACTTAACATGTGAAACAAATGATTAAAGTGTAGCAAAACACATCAAGAATCAATTATATCACATTTACACATTTAACACAAAACCTAGAAAAGTGAACGGAATCATGTCGAAACGACTCGAAACAAATGAATCGGCTACTGGAAATAGACCCAAAAATTCCCTAAAATCAATTAGGACTTATTAACACATGCTAGAACCTATAACAAGCTACAACCTAACTTCTAATCCATTAAACTCCACAAATCGCAAGCAAAACGTAACGAAAACATAATCAAACACAAGCAATACGAAAAGCATTTATGAATGCCGAAATGGCGAGATGGAGAGAATAACTTAAAGCTAGCATGGTTTTAGATTACCAACCTACGAAGTGGAGAAGTGCTTCGGTAAATGTTGCAAGAATTGGAGCTTGATCGAAGAGAAAACCAAGAAAATCGCGAATCCGCAAAATAAATGTGTTCTTGATGCTTGAGCCTTCTTGCACTTCCGATAAGTCGAAATCTTCACAAAAGTCAGTAGCTTCTTCTTCTACAATCCACAATTCAATGGAGGTTGGAGGCTAAGCCTTAAGATCTTCAAGTTTCAATGTGAAACTTGAAGAGCTTCTTCAAAAAAGCTTTGGTGAAAAGGGAAATGGAGGAAAAGTGAGAGAGAAAAAGTGATTCTAGAAATTGTGAAAAAATTCGGAACCTTTTGAATTGAAGTAATTAATGATTATATAGGGTCTAAGCTTGGAGCTAGGTTTAGGAATGGAGTTAGATTTAGGAATGGAGTTAGGTTTGTAGTTAGTTCGGGTTAGGTTTGGAGAAGGAATAATATTCCTTGGAATATTCCATGGAATACTCTAGAAGGTTGTGGAACATGGTAGAAGCATCCAAGGGAAATGGAGTGGAATTGAAGTGGAAAAACAAGAGGGAAAGAATGAAAGGGAATGTGGAAGGAAAGTGGAAGGAAAAGTGGAGGGAAAGGTGAAATCAACTATTTTTCAAATGATTTTTTCTCTTGTTTTTTTTTATTCCTCCATCATTTCTTGACCAAATTTGAACTATAGGATCATTGTAACCCTAATTTCATGATTTTGATCTTAAAAGTCAGGAGTCGACCTTTTTTTTACCTAGCTCGGTTGCCTTTTCCCCTATTCCTCGATTTTCAGTCATCTGGCCAATTGAACCTCTTCGAAAATGATTTTGTGGATGAAATTTGAACCTTAGGCACTTGACATCATATACAAGACAAAGGAATCCACTTTGAATCAAAACTTCATGGGAAAGCCCAGTAGAAGTGAAACCCTAATTTGGCCTTTTTCATCAGGAGATGTTGCACTGCTTGCCTTATCTGATAAAACCAAATCTTTCCATGGCTTGTGGCTTCAAATGAAGACTTGTAGGATGTTATGAACCCTTTGCAAAAGGTTGAGAAACTTTGTGGCCCTTTGATTGCCTTTGTAATGCCTTCAGTTTCTCCAATCATTGATCACATACCTATGCCTCAACTATGCTACACATGATGCAATGTTTTTGATTATTTTATGAACCTATGTATGCAAAATGCTATGCAAAATGTTGGGGAAATGAGAGGACAAATTTTGAGGTATTACAGTGAGCATCAGTGCTCCACCCGAGAAGACTTTAGTTATCACATAGGGACCTTCATAGTTTGGTGTCCACTTGCCCCTGTGGTCTGTATGAGGAGGAAATATCCTTTTCAAAACAAGCTCTCCCACTTGGTATTCCCGAGGTCTGACTTTTTGATCGAAGGCTTTCTTCATTCGCTTCTGATACAACTGACCATGACAGATAGCTGCTAATCTCTTTTCTTCAATTAGATTCAGCTGATTGTATCGAGACCGGACGCATTCTGCTTCATCCAGTTTCACATCCATCATTACTCGTAAGGAGGGCAATTCAACTTCAACAGGCAGGACAACTTCCATACCATACACAAGCTGATAAGGTGTTGCCCTAGTAGATGTTCTGATAGAGGATGCAAGGAAAATGGTAGCATTTTGTGCCAATCTTTGTAGGTGACTATCATCTTCTGCACAATCTTCTTGACATTCGTGTTAGCGGCCTCAACAACGCCATTCATATTTGGCCTGTAAGGAGAAGAGTTGTGATGTTGAATTTTGAAGTCCAGGCAAAGTTCTGCCATCATCTTGTTGTTCAAATTGGAACCATTATCAATAATGATTTGCTTGGGAACTCCATATCGACAGATGATATCCCTTTTCAGAAATCGAGCTACCACTTGTCTGGTGACGTTTGCGTATGAAGCTGCTTCAACCCATTTGATGAAGTAATCAATGGCTACCAGGATGAATTTGTGACCATTTGAAGTAGTTGGTTCAATCTTTCCAATCATAT
This sequence comes from Lathyrus aphaca, assembly GCA_963966055.1. NCBI lineage: Eukaryota > Viridiplantae > Streptophyta > Magnoliopsida > Fabales > Fabaceae > Lathyrus > Lathyrus aphaca. The sequence continues at coordinate 542,826,904 of OZ014524.1, forward strand.
CAATGCCCCACATGGCGAAGGGCCAAGGTGAAAACATTACATTCAAAGGATTCAGAGGCACATGTACTTTATCTGCGTAGATCTGGTATTTGTGGCATTTTCTGGCATAGGCACAACAGTCTGCATCCATTGTGATCCAGTAGTAACCCGATCTTAATAACTTCTTTGCCATTGCATGTCCTCCGACATGGGTACCGAAAAAACCTTCATGTACTTCGTGCATCAGTAGGTCTGCTTCCTTATTGTCAACACATTTGAGCAAGACCATGTCGAAGCTTCGCTTGTACAAAGAACCATCAATATTGAGGAAGAAACTATCATCTAGCCTTCTTAATGTCTTCTTATCATTAAACGATGCCTCAGGCGGGTACGTTTGAGTATCCAAAAAGCATTTGATGTCGTGGAACCAAAGTTTGTTGTCAATGACAGTGTCCACAGAGAAGATGTATGCCGGTTGGTTTAGTCTAGATACTAAAATCCGAGGTACGTAGTTAGCAGTTTGTACTTTGATCATAGATGAAATAGTGGCCAAGGCGTCTGCAAACTGATTTTCATCTCGAGGGATGTATTCAAGCTTGACTGTTGTAAAGAAAGTCAACAATCTCCTCGTATAGTCACGGTAGGGAACCAGATGCTCTTGATGAGTATACCACTTGCCATTAGTTTGGTTGATCACCAAAGCATGATGTACCACTTGCCATGGGGAATTTTCATCTATCCCATTTTGGGGTAATGTAAACTTGTCTAGCATGATGTACAAGCTTTAGCATGAAGTCATTTTCACAAAGAAAGCCTAAAAAACACTTCTTCATTAAAAACAACAAAACACTTAATAAGAAAAAGTAGGCTAGTGCTCTTGAGCCTCAATCCTTGGAACTAAGTCTTGGGGATTTTATACTTTCTTAGGTGTGTTTCTTCCTCATTCTATATTGGAGTGATGTAAAAAATACGCGCTCCATTGAATGAGACTTGAATACACTCTCCTATGCAAACTCAAATAAAAAGCTTCTAAAAAGCTCCAAACCAACAACAAGCGTCTTTCATGCGGGAATTCTCTTCTCAAATCCTTCACGTTAAAACGAAAGAATTCGCTTTGACTTATCTTTTTCAAGACGGTAACGCACTTGTTCCAGACGAGCCTAAACACTTGAGCATAGGCATAAACAGTTCAATCATAAAAAACACAAACAAATAAATTTCCTCCCTCGTTAGGGGAACTACGTTGACTTTGATACTCATTCTCGGTGAGATACGTAGGCAGTGGGGTAGGGCCCATTCGAGCACAATTATTTCCCTTCCCTACATTTTTCCCGCTCTTTTTACCCCGTTCAACAGTAGATGAAGAAGATGTTTACACCCTTTGAAAAATGCAAGCAAGCGTGGATCTCGTCAAGTACGACGGACGTGAAGGGGTGCTAATACATTCCCTTCACCTAACTGACTCCCTTACCCATTCTCTCTGGTACACAAGACCTCATTCTTTCATTTTCCCCTGGTTTGTGCAGCATTACCTTTCCCTTTCTTTGAGATAAAAATGTGAGTCTGGCGACTCTTCTTCTTTTACTGCGCCGCTTTCGCGTTTGTACTAGGATAAAAATCCCGGGAGCGATAGTATGTATGTAGTTGCATCTGTAAAGTCTTACTATTCGTGGAATCATGATCAAATAGAAAATGGGATAAATACTTTGGTAGTGGTTTTAAGAAAGGTAATTGAACTTTTCCATTACCACAACATAAATGGTATTTGGGATTTGCTGAATGTTTATGTCTGTCCATTCTCTCTTGGTACCACGTCAAAGCGTTACAATGTTTACACTCAATCATTGTGTCACCCAAAACTGAGTATTTTGGAAAATGAATTGGAAAATAATGTATTAAATAAAAGGTTGTTATAAATAGATTAGTATTTTGGGTAAATGTATGATTGAGTTATACCTTGATCATTACAATAAGGTTGATTAGCAGTGGAAAATGGTGGAGAGTTGTCATCATTGTCCAAGCTAGATCGATATCAGTTTCTTGTGCTGGTAAATAATAAAATAGAGATATTACAAATTCATATTAGTATTGAAGAATATAAAAACACAGTGTCCATAACCTGTACTATTAATAATTGAAACTTTTCCATTGTAATAGTTGAAGAATAGGTGAACAAATACTAATAATATTTAGTGACAATGTAACTATTTAATAACATGCAATACACATATCGACTAAAAAAAGGAAGTAACATGCAACATACATATATTATAAAAATAGGAAGCTTTTCATTTTAATGTTCTAAATTCATATATATATTGACAATGTTTTATCCATAAAAAAAATGATAGCATAATTAATTAGATAATAGAAGCTATATTGTTGAAAGTAATCATTATATTTCTTTGAAAAATATTTTTGCTATGTAAAAATCATTCTTTGTCATTTTGTCTTTATTCAGATTTAGAAGTATATAAGGTGACTTAAAGGAATACATATGAAATTTTGAGTGAATTTATAAATTCCAAAGCAATAAGATAAGAAATATATCACAATAATGGGTGTATAAGAATTGAGTATCAAAATTGTGCATTGTAAAAGTCATGTTATACTCTCTGTTTACACAAAACATCATAATTATATTCTGCACTGTTTTGTTTCAGCATAATAAAAAAAATCAAATTCCTAAGATATGTAAAATATGATATCAAAGATTGTAATGAATAGGCTACATGTCAAAGGGATGACTTTACATGAACTTTGACGACACCAAACATGAGTTAATATGAGAGTCATAGGTTCACCGTCAAATGTGAAATTCATAAACATCTACATCATTTAAGAAATCTCCCATAGTGTTACATCAAGCTCAATTCCACTGTAAAAATAACAAATTGCAATAAATGAAACTACTTTAATTTTAGAAAGTATAGTAAATATGTAATGCAACATGGAAATTGTGTAATAAACTATTCATCTGATAACATAAGGTTGACACAAGCCAATACATGTTCAGATATATGACAACAAAAGCATAAATAAGGATTGTCAGCTATGCAGTACCACCTATTTAATATTATAAACAATGAATAATATCTTAGTAATGCATCATTGCTCCATAAGTGATAAGAATGTCCTCTTATCTAACATAACCTTTATATGATAATGATCATATGAACAATTATTATTTTTCCCTTATATCTATATTAAACGCAAGGCGTAGAATATGTCACCTTTGTATAGTGCAATCTTATATTTCTTAATTCTAGAGTATATTAGATGATAAGAACAAATAAAAACAATATCCCATATTGACTTATTTGAGCACGACCATGCATTTTACAATCATAATTTATCAAGGAGCCTATAAATATTACTCATGTATATATAGAAGGGGAAAATACTATCTAGGTCACTCATATGGCTTACCTAATGGGTTTCAACTATTTTACCCTTACACTAAATACAATTCAATTGGTGAGAGAGGAACAATCTCTAACAAGTTGGTGCATGCTTAGATGGAAGTGCAGGCTTGCGCATAATTTTTTTTACAAGTGCAACATAAATCGGATGAAAGAAAGTATAAATTGAAGGCAGCATACCCTTTTATGTTCCTTAACTTTACCTCGGGGTCCATTTTGTTCCCTTAAATTTTAAAATGTTCAAATCAATCCCTTAATTATTTAAATAGGCCACGTTCGTCCTTCATTTTGTCTCTGTTAGTGATGGTTCAAAAAGAGTGTCCATATGGCTTTGACGTGGCTTTAACATGTTTATATGGCCTTGACGTGGCTTTAACATGTTATATGTTATTCTTTTGTGTTAACATTGTCATTTTAAGAAACGCTGAAGGTGAAAAGAATCATGTAGAGAAGAAGATAAGAACATTCAAGATGAAAAGCATCATTCCAGAAAGCGTGGTCTTGTAAGCGAATGGTTGAAATCATCGTTGCAAACGTGTTAGTAAGTTGTTACTTAGGGTGATTCTTCTGATGGATTTGATGATATAGATGAAGATGAGTTGGCAAATTTACTTGAACATGAACAACTTGAAGAGGGACAATCCAAAAATTAAAAAGAGAAATGGGAAGAAGACAAGGGTGAATTTAAAGTGAGTGACAATGAAAGTGATGAGCTAGTGAGTGGATGTGATAGCGATGATTGTTGTGGTGTTCAAAAAAAGGCTTACACAATGTTTAAGGAGCAAAAGCACATGGTTTATTTCAAATGGGAGGTAGGTGTGCACTTTAGTTCAAAAGATGATTTCAAGGAGGCAATAACATCATATGTTGTCCATAGTGGTAGAAACCTTAAGTTCAGTAAATATGACAAGGTAAGGGTGAAGGTAAAATGTAATAATGGGTGTTCTTGGGAAGTTTACTATTCCAAGTTGTCAAATGAAGAAATTTGATAATTATGGAAGGTGAATGATGAACATATTTTTAGAAGGGGTTATAATGTGAAGATGATGACTACCAAGTGGCTGAGCAAGAAGATCTAAAACTCTTAAAAACCCAATCCTAGGATGAAAATAAGGGATATAAAGGCAAAGGTACAAAAGAAGTGGAATGTAAGTGTGAAAAAAACTAAGGCAATAAGAGTAAGGTTTAAAGCTAGAGATTATGTTGATGGATCATTCTTAGGGGATTACACCAGAATATATGATTATTTTCGTGAGTTGTTGAGACTAAACCCAGGATCCACAAAGAAGCTTGATGTTGAACCTGCTCAAAAAGGTTCAGATGATCAAAGACCATATTTCAAAAGGCTATATATATATATATATATATATATATATATATATATATATATATATATATATATATATATATATATATATATATATATATATATATATATATATATATATATATATATATATATATATATATATATATATATATATATATATATATATATATATATATATATATATATATATATATATATATATATATATATATATATATATATATATGTGTGTGTGTGTGTGTGTGTATGGTTTACAACATGTATGGAAAGAGTTATTGTTGTGGATTTGAAAGAAAGAGTATGATCTTATAGAAGGTGGGTCCCAACTAGACTGCATCTTGTTCATGTTATGTCATGTATGAAAAGTAGGAACATCAAGATTGAAGAATACATTCATGATTATTATAGGAAGTCAATGTACATAAAGGTCTATTCACATGTGATTTATCATGTAAATGGATCAAATTTATGGGTGAGAACTGAATATCCATATGTGCAACCTCCTAAATATAGAAGGATGTCTGGAAGACTAAAGAATAGAAGAAATCTTGAGCATGAAGAGATAGATATGACTAACAAAAATATGAGGAGAACAAGGTTTGTTGTAAGGGGTTTTAGGTGAAAGCATCAAGGGAACAACAAATCAACCTGTAAGGTGACACCAAATACGACCAACAGTTGCAACTGTTGCTCAAGGCACTCACCAAACACAACCAACTACTACAACTACAACTCCGCAAACACAAGGTACACTTGATACTCAAGGAAGTCAGTCAATTGTTGGAGGCATACATTGTTCTCAACTTCCAAGAAATAGAGGCACAACTTCTAATAAAGTATCAACACTAGAAAGGCCAAGTAAGTTGGATATTAGGAGGCCATCAACACCTTTTGTTCCTCTTGGGCCTACTACAAGACTAAGTGATGCCAAAAATGTGATTTTCCTAACTAAAAGGAGGAAAACTCCAACTAAGAGGACCATGTAACATCTTTCGGGCCCCTTGTAAGGAAATCCCGACACTGCCACCTCATGATCTTCTCCACCCCCTCTCTAGTAGAGTTTTTGCCTTTTGTGGGAATCGAATCTTGTACCTTGGGGTTCAAGTACATGTTCAATCCATTCTCGTTACTAATTGGGCTAGTAGCTCAATTGGTAGAGGGAATGGATTAACATGTACTTGAACCCCAGGGTATATGGTTCGATTCCCACGTAAGGCAAAAACTCTACTAGAGAGCGGGGTAAAGAAGATCGTGAGGTGGCAGAGTCAGGATCGCCATGCGAGGAGCCCGAGCTGTTATAGACTACACCCAAGAAAAAAACTTAGATCTATTTAGGATGTCATTTTGAATTGTTGTCATTTTGTGTAATGGTCTTAACTAATATTTGGAACCAACTACTGTCATTTTGTGTTATGCTTGTATATGTAATTTTGAATTGTTGGCATTTTGTGTAATGAATATGGATGTTAATTTGAACAAGTTTATGTTAATGGAAATTATGTGTTATGTTGAAATTATGTTAATGACAAGTTTATATGTTAATGAATAATTGAACAATTGAACATATACAAATAATTGAACTAATACATTTGAAATTATGTGTTGAACAATTGAATAATGTTACAACAATTAACTGATGCAAACCAAAGCATTTCACTACAACTTAAAAAAACATAACTACTACAAGGTTCAAATAATTTAGAATACATAAAAAAAAACCAGAACTTAAACATTTCACTACAAATTAAACATTTTGAATCATCGTGAACAAAACCATAAGTGCTGAAACTACAATAACAAACATCATCCAACATTTTTTCCACTTTAAAATCTTGTTCATCTCATTTTGAAGATGAATCATCTCCTTCCTTAATTCTTCATTTGTCAACCTAACATGTTCAATCTCCAGTGTTACGTCATCCAATTTCTTTGATAACTTTTCCAATCTAGACATTATACTTTGCGCTTTGTAATTTTGAGCTTCCTCATAGAACCATTAAAAATACCCACACCCAGGTTGCATTATTCCCTGCAAATTACAATGGATTATTCAAATTTGTAATAAGCATACAATCTCCTTGTACATATGTCATATATACCTTAAAATGAGAACAATCCAATTTTTTCCATGTCTCTTTATTATGGTAGACCTACGAAAAATAGTTATGTCTCCATAATGACAATTCAGTTTCCATGGAAGATTCAAGCTCGTGAAAACACTAGAGTTCAAAATTTCATGGATTTTATGTTTCACGAGGGATGAAGTATAACCTGATTTCATGGAGGATGAACACTAATCTTAAATTTGTGAAAATAAAATTCAACTTAACCCTAGCGAAGGAGAATGGAAAAAAATGCAATGCAAATGTTGGTGAAATAGAGAAAGGAAAAAGAAGACAAACCATGTCATATGCCACGTCTGCATCCCCAAACGTCCGTTTGTAGTAAATAGACAGAAAGGAATCATCTGCTCCATTTTAAATAATTAAGGGATCAATTTAAACATTTTAAAAATTAAGGAACCAAAATGGACCCCGCGGTAAAGTTAAGGGACAAAAAAAAGGGTATTTTGCCTAAATTGAAAGAGTGTGAAATCAAACAGAAACATTTCCAATAGATATTGATTAAATGTGCTAAAAGAGGTGGTAATGATTGGCTTTAAATATACAGAATATATATATATATATATATATATATATATATATATATATATATATATATATATATATATATATATATATATATATATATATATATATATATATATATATATATATATATTAAAAATCATTATTATATATTTTAAATAAAATTTATATACTGAAACATTGATTTCTTCTATTTTCTTCATTTTGCACGTGAATTTTAATTTTAAAAGCAACATATTTCAATTCTGATCATGATATTTGAAGTTTTCTTTGAATAAAATCAATTTTATATAGTAAAAAGAAAAATGAATATACACAAAATAGCAACTGTAAAATGGATGGATTTGATAAAAATAAATTGGATTGATAAAGATTGGATAAAAACAATTCATTAATCCATTAGCAATCTATTAAAAATAAATCCATCAATTAACGATAAAATCCATCTAATTCATCGATTAACATCATTTTAGTAAATGAATATTCATCCATCCAAAAAATTAATTTAATTATGTTTCTTAATTTTAAATTTTAAATTTATAAAAAAATTATTTTATATAGAATATTTTGTATGTTTTTAGAAATAAAAAAGATTTGTTTTATAAAAACTAAAAAAAATTAAAAAATATTTTTATATTATTAAAAAATATTTTTTTTCAAAAGTAGTAAATATTTTATATTAGAAAATAAATTTATATTATTAAAAAATATTTGATGCATTTTTTGCTGGATGGATTAACTGGATTTTGTCTTAATGGATCCAATTGCCACTATTAATGCCTAACTCACACAAATAAACAAAATTAAAAAAGTTAAAAAGCTAAAATAATTAAAACAAATTCATATTATTATAATTATAAAAAATAAATGAAATTCAACTTCCTTAAATGTGCACACAAGACAAATGAGAATTCACCATTGAAGATACAATAGATTGATCATAACATTGATATATAAATAATATAAAATAAACTGTACGATTTAAAGTATATATTGGATATTGTCAGCAACAAATAAGATAATTAAAACGACTTCTTTCTTGAATATTCACTGTGGAACGAACAATCGCTGAAAGTGTTTTCGAACCTGTACACAAAAAATAAAAAAGTTACTTATTTTAAAATAGTGAAAACAAAAATTATATGAGATATGTATGATTTGTAATTTAAAAATGTATATGTCGTAGCTTTAAACTATTGACTTTTAAAATCAAATATTAAAATTCAAAATCAAATTTATTATTAAACATAAAATCCTATGATATGAGTTTCTGTAGAAATCAATCATGGATTTATTGAATAGGGATATGAGTTAGAGTCTATTGATGATAATAAATTATAATATATAATTAAATTTTCTCCATTTATATTTTATATTCTTATATAATTAACAAACTAGTAAAAGTATAAAGGAATTAATTAAATTGAAAAAATATATTTTAAAATATTAATGAATTTAATTGCCTCTTTCTCTAAGCAGCATGCGACTTGGATGAAGCATTCAAACAACTGCTTTCCACATGTTCTCTCGTATTCAAACATAATTTTATCATCTCGAATTACTCCAATTTCCTCGATGTTGTCATCATTTAAATTATATAAGTAATAGTATAAAAGTATTTTAATCTTGAAAAATGCCATATCATTAGAAGGGTAAATGGACAATAGCTTGCCATTGGTATTGAGAGGCAAAAAAATTTCATTCTCTTTGCTAAGATTCATGTACCATGTGTAAGTGATAACACCATTCATAACACATTCAACAAGTTTAAAACACATAAATTTTGCATTTCTAGATAATACCAATAAGATCTTATCATCTTTCAGACATATTTTTAGTTGTGAATTATCAAAAAGGCAATCTGGATGAAGTTTTATCACCTCAGCTTGTTTCGAGGCATTCTCTTGAGGATCAACTTTAATTCTAAATAAATGTCCTGAAGACGAGGGTCGATAAATAGAGCCTTTTAAATAAATGGAATTCTTTATCCAATAAGACTTGTTAATATATTCAGGAAATTAAATAGTTAATGTAGTCCAAATACCAGTCATAGAGGAGAAAATATTGATATGGCGATGACCTTGAAAACGTATGACCTTGAAGAACCAAGAATCTTTATAGTCATATGCTAGAGCAACATATGAATACCCTCCAGATATTTGTCCTATAGGCTTCGGAATAGCCACACATTGTTTTGTTATTGGATTCATGACAAAGTAATGATATACACCATGAATTAGATTATCTGCCTTTCCATATTTACAACAAAACAAGAGTAATCCATTGCATGTGTCTATAAGATTTTTAGGCCTTATCCTACAACCCATCACTAATGAGCACCAATTGAAAAGTTGTTCCAGATCCATGTTTGGATTAGAGGAAATGCAAGCATCCATTAGTGGATCTAGTGGATTCTCATTTGGTAGTGTTGTGGTTAGAATGAGATTACACCAGGAATTTGAGACACACATGATATTTAATTTTTCCTTCATGTATAGCTTACCAAAGATTTTAGTTTGAAGTACAATGGGAAGATTATTGAATAAAGATCTGGGTTTCCTTCTCCTCATTGATCTTTTCTTTTTAATAATTGTATTCTCCATGTAATGGGTGATTATGATTAGTAAGGAGAATTGATATTGAAAGTGAGATAGTGATATGATAGATGGGTGTGAGTAATGTCTCTGTTAGTTGATGATTTGAATCTTATAGGAGAGTGGAATATGAAGAATGAAACATATGAGAGAAAACAAATTTAGATTAAAAAATAGTGAAAATAATATTGTATTATAATGTTCTAGACCCAAGATAAGCCTTATATGGATATATCTATTTAGTTCAATGTATTATTTATTTTTTTGCAATATTATTTCTTTCTTACTTTAATTTTGACTATAATAATTTTACTTAAATTTTTTATTATAATATTTTGAATATAATTATTGTTTTTATTTTTGTTTTTGACTTTTTAATTAATTCCTGACACATATCCATAGAGAGGGAAATCGTTGTGGTGGCAAACATGTCTCCATAGACTTGTCAAACCATAATTTTCATGTTGAGGCAACCCACTTTTAGCAATTAGACATGATCTTGTCTCTTTGGATAGGGTCTTTGTATAATTTTCCCTATCCTCTTTGGTACTCTCTCTTCTTCTTTCATATATCTACGAAGCTTATGGGTAAAATGTTTATATTTTTTATTGAATTTTTTATTTTTATTTTTTAGTAATTATTTATTTCTCTTTAATTCTCTTTCTAAATTATTTTATTAATTTAAAATTTTAATTAATCACATGATTTTTGAGACTCCTTCTGTCTTCAATTAAATTAGAATGAAAAAAAAATTTAGTCAAAGGAATCCAATTTAATCTGTAAAGAGTAGAAACAACCTTTATAACTTCTTGAAAAAAATAATTAAATCAATGTAATCTTTAACTCCTTTACATTTTGTTTGACATGTGAAAAGAATATAAAAGAAAAACTGAAATAAAATAAAATTTTAAAAATATATTATTTAACTTTTCTTCTAAAAAAATAACTTATAAGTAAAAATAAAAAATAAAATGATTAAAATAAGAATTTCATTTTAATCAATAATAAAATACAAAATTAATATAAAAAATAAATATAAAGAGAACAAAAATAAAAAATAAAAAAATTATATTTAATAATAATTAACTAAAGTGTTTCAATTCAATAATTTTAAAATATTATTTTATAAATAAAAAATATATAGTAAATTAAAAAATTTACAATTTAAAAAAATATTTAAATACTACGAATAATAAATTATAAAATAATAATCTTAATAGAAGAAATATTCATTTTCAAATGGAGACTATTGTTATCTTTTGGATTCTTTATCATCTATTTCTTTATTGTAAATTTAATTTAGAAGGAATAATTTTAATTCTCATCATAATAATTCTTTGGGAAATTTGATGCACTAGAAATGAGATCAGGTTCAAAATGATAATATTGCCTTTGATTGAGATATTCTTCATGTTAAATAATTAGTCTATTGATATACCCTTGTTGATATGCAAAAACTGTATGTTTTATGTTCTGACCCATCTCGTTTTTCCTTTTTACACTAGTACAGAGACGAAGATAGACGACGAATAGTTGGAGCCGCAGGAGAGTTACGACTCTTGGTGCTAGGTTTCAGCATATAGCAGAGAATTGAAAATATTTGAAGTAAATCGGGTAAGGTTGTAGTTTCGGGATGAAAATGATATCCAACCGATTGTGCAAAGATTCTAGATGAAATTAAATGCAGATCCACAAGGAGAAAGGACCATAATACTTTTGCTATATAATGAGTTTAAGACCTATTTTAGAAAGTAAGCAATAATTGTTGAATATTTAGAGTGTTAGGTTTTAACGTCCTTGTTATTGTTTTATGTACACCTCTTTGTTTCAGTAACTTGACACAAAAGGGTTGTCGAGCTGAGTTATTATATTCAACATTGATAATCTGGTTAAACACCAATCACTAGGGTTTAATGATTGAGAGAAAGTGAGAGAGGATCTCATATATAAGGGGGTCTTAAATAGTCATTGGGTAGTGTTAGGAAAAGGCATTGAACAAAATAGGATTTATTGTTGCTTTTAATACTAAATTTACTAAGCTACTAAAGGTAATTTTCCTTTCTTGGGTTGGAATCCAACCCTCCAGAAGTAGGTGTTGTTGCATCGAACTTGGTTACTAATTATTGTGTTGTTTATTTCTTTTCTGCTCCATCTTCTTGTATAATTGAACCTATGTTATTTCTGGTGATTATGATTTAACTTGTCGAATTAGTTGACTAGGACATCGTGTTTGACATTTGTCCCCTGAGGAAAAGAATTTCAATTGGAATCAAGCAAGCACCCTAAAGAGGGTGAGAGAACTTTAAGTATCAATTAGGACTTGTTCAGTTTTCAAAATATGTTCCTTAATTAAAATGGGCGAGCGAAAGCAAAATCTCATGTTTAGGGAACATGGCTTTATTCAATAGCGCCAGAGTGTGAGGTTTAGTCTTTAAACTGATATTTTCTACTAAATACGTTTTAACCATAAGTATGAGCCAATAAGTTACAGAATCCCTAAGGTACGTGGAATCCACATTCCGACCTCTCTTTATTATCAGTTTTTCTCAAATTACTTTTTTTAGTTTTAATTCCATTGAATCAAAGAAATCATTAGCCTTAACTTTACATATCATTAATTGATAACATTAGTTTGATTAATAGTCCATGTGTGTTTGATATCTTTTTAAAACTACACGATAGATTATGCACTTGCAGTTAGGTAATCCAACAAACTCATAAAGTCGCGATCAAGTTTTTGGCGTCGTTGCTGGGTACTAACTTAGTCAATATTGTAATTTTGTTGTTCAGCAGTATATGAAGGAAAATTGCGATCTAAAACACAATGGAAATTGAAATTTCTCTTTGGTGATCCTTACGAATGATCATGATCATTTATATAATGGTTACCTCTTGCGGAAATGATACCATTGATTCTGAATCGAATGAGTGATCATGAGCGATGTACAATGAACAACACCTCTACTCAGTCCACATGAACAAATTCCTTCAGTCTTAGTGCTAGCTACTACGATTGAAGGCTTTGAGTGAGAGAGAGAGAGAAGAAAATACGGCTAGGGTTTCACAACCGAATTTTCATCAAGTGTGAATGCTTATTATCGCTCCCTGGATTTCCATCTTGGTACAAACGTGAAAGTGGCGCCGAGAAGGTAGAGTCGCCAGCCAGGCATTTTTATCCCGAAGGAACGGGAATAGTAATGTTGCACAAAGTAGAAAGAAGAAAGGAAAGGACAAGATCCTTCTAACTAAAGAGACTGGGTTCGTGAGTCGGTTATGAACTGGGTAGCTATTAGCACCCAGGATCGTCCGTCGTACCCGAAAGGTTCCACGCTTGAAAGAAACTGTTTCAAAGAGGATAATGAAACTAAGTTGCTGAACAAACTGAGATTGGAAATGGAAATAAGAAAAGAAAAGAATGGGGGACAATGTAGGGAAAATAAAAGAGTGCTCAAATGGGCCCTATCCCACTGCCTACATACCTCATCGGGAAATGAGGATCAGAATCGACGTAGTTCCTCTAACTAGGAAGGAAACCTTTTTGTGTTTTTTAAAGCTTGAACTGCTTATGCCTATGCTCAGATGTGTAACACCCTAAAATTTTCCCTCTCATTTATTATCAACCTCAAGCAGCTTACGCTTCATTGTCGTGGCATTTCGCATATCTGTCCAACATTGCATACATCGCATAATAAAATAATAATAATAAATAAATCAATCAATCAATCATCATTGGCATAGGCTTGAGGCTTGTGATCAAGTGTTACTTGTCAAGTATGGGATTCGGAAAGGAAAAATGATCGCAGAAAGCATGGCTAAGCATATTTCTAGGATATCCTATTAAAAAACAGAAAATCAAGTTTTCCTTCCGTTAACCGGTTAACGCCAGGGGTTAACCGGTTAACGCAGGCAAAAATGGGAAAATTCAAAAGTTAGTTGGTTTTCTTCATTTTCACCACTTTTCCTCTTTGCCTTGCATTACACTCCACTACACATTCCACTTTGCCTTAGATTTTTCCACCACCTTCTAGATCCTTCTACCACATTCCAAGGAATATTCTAGAACCCTAACCAACTTTAACTAAATCCTATGCTAACTCTCAACCTAATTCTTCTAATCTAATGCCAAACCTAATTCCTAACCCAAGCCTCATGCCAAGTCTAGCTTCTATATAAGCTTAATTCATTCCAAACCAAAGGACTTCAACTTCATTTTCACAATTTCTATACATTAAAAATCATTATTATACATTTTAAATAAAAAAATTTATACTGAAACATTGATTTATTCTATTTTCTTCATTTTGCACGTGAATTTTAATTTTAAAACCAACATATTTCAATTCTGATTATGATATTTGATGTTTTCTTTGAATAAAATCAATTTTATATAATAAAAAGAAAAATGAATATACACAAAATAGTCGCTGCAAAACGGATGGATTTGATAAAAATTAAATTGGATTTATAAAGAATGGATAAAAACGTTTCATTAATCCATTAACAATCTATTAAAAATAAATCCATCAATTAACGATAAAATCCATCTAATTCATCGATTAACATCATTTTAGTAGATGAATATTCATCCATCCAAAAAATTAATTTAATTATGTTTCTTAATTTTAAATTTTAAACTTATAAAAAAATTATTTCAAATAGAATATTTTGTATGATTTAGAAATAAAAAAGATTTGTTTTACAAAAACTAAAAAATAATTAAAATATATTTTTATATTATTAAAATTTTTTTTTTTCAAAAATAGTAAATTTTTTATATTAGAAAATATCAATTTTATATTCATAAAAAACTTGATTTTATCGTATTTTTGGAAAACTTTATTTACTTGTTTATCAATTTTTTCCCATAAAATTTGATTTTTTAATTATTTTATAATAAAAAAACAAATATTTTTCTTGGAAAAGTGTTTTTTTGTATGTATAAAATTTTTATTTTCGTTATTTGGAAAAAAAATTTATTTTTGGTATTCTCGAAAAAAAAAATTAAAATTAAAAAAACAAATCAACTTTTTAGTTTTCGCATAAATTGATTTCTTTTTGACAAAAATATTGTAATTTTGGAAAAATATTGTTTTTGGTATAAAAATGAATTTTATGTATTGTTGAAAAAATCCATTTTTTTATTTATTAAAAAATTAATATGATTTATTTTTTAAAAAACAACTTTTTTATTTTAAAAAAATTATTTTTTATTTTTTCAAAAAATATCTAATGGATTTAAAGTGTATGATAAAAATAATTCATTCATCATTATAATAGTTCGATAAATTCATGCATATAAATGGATGAATTTAGTTTAATCCATTAATTTATTTTTTATGTGGTTGATGAATTTGATGCAGTTTTTGCTGGATAGATTAAATGGATTTTGTCTTATTGGATCCAATTGCCACTATTAATGCCTAACTCACACAAGTAAATAAAATTAAAAAAGTTAGAAAGCTAAAATAATTAAAAAAAATTCATATTATTAAAATTATAAAAAATAAATGAAATTCAACTTCCTTAAATGTGCACACAAGACAAATGAGAATTCACCGTTGAAGATACATTAGATTGATCATAACATTGATATATAAATAATATAAAGTAAACTGTACGATTTAAAATATATATTGGATATTGTCAGCAACAAATAAGATAATTAAAATAACTTCTTTCTTGAATATTCACTTTGGAACGAACAATCGCTGAAAGTGTTTTCGATCCTGTACACAAAAAATTAAAAAGTTACTTATTTTAAAATAGTGAAAACAAAAATTATATGAGATATTTGTGATTTGTAATTTTAAAAATTTATATGTCGTAGCTTTAAACTATTGACTTTTAAAATCAAATATTAAAATTCAAAATCAAATTTATTATTAAACATAAAATCTAATGATATGAGTTTCTATAGAAATCAATCATGGATTTATTGAATAGGGATATGAGTTATAGTCTATTGATGATAATTAATTATAATATATAATTAAATTTACTCCATTTATATTTTATATTCTTATATAATTAACAAGCTAGTAAAAGTATAAAGGTATTAATTAAATTGAAAAAATATATTTAAAATATAAATGAAATTAATTACCTCTTTCTCTAAGCAGCATGCGAAAGGGATGTAGCATTCAAACAACTGCTTTCCACATGTTCTCTCGTATTCAAACATAATTTTATCGTCTCGAATTACTCCAATTTCCTCGATGTTGTCATCATTTAAATTATATAAGTAAAAGTATAAAAGTCTTTTAATCTTGAAAAATGCCATATCATCAGAAGGGTAAATGGACAATAGCTTGCCATTGGTATTGAGAGGCAACAATTTTCCATTCTCTTTGCTAAGATTCATGTACCATGTGTAAGTGATAACACCATTCGTAACACATTCAACAAGTTTAAAACACATAAATTTTGCATTTCTAGATAAGACCAATAAGATCTTATCATCTTTCAGACATATTTTTAGTTGTGAATTATCAAAAAGGCATTCTGGATGAAGTTTTATCACCTCAGCTTGTTTCGAGGCATTCTCTTGAGGATCAACTTTAATTCTTAATAAATGTCCTGAAGACGAGAGTCGATAAATAGAGCCTTTTAAATAAATGGAATTCTTTATCCAATAAGACTTGTTAATATATTCAGGAAAGTAAATAGTTAATGTAGTCCAAATACCAGTCATAGAGGAGAAAATATTGATATGGCGATGACCTTGAAATCGTATGACCTTGAAGAACCAAGAATCTTTATAGTCATATGCTAGAGCAGCATATGAATACCCTCCAGATATTTGTCCTATAGGCTTCGGAATAGCCACACATTGTTTTGTTATTGGATTCATGACAAAGTAATGATATACACCATGAATTAGATTATCTGCCTGGCCATCTTTACGACAAAACAAGAGTAATCCATTGCATGTGTCTATAAGATTTTTAGGCCTTATCCTACAACCCATCACTAATGAGCACCAATTGAAAAGTTGTTCCAGATCCATGTTTGGATTAGAGGAAATGCAAGCATCCATTAGTGGATCTAGTGGATTCTCATTTGGTAGTGTTGTGGTTAGAATGAGATTACGCCATGAATTTGAGACACACATGATATTTGATTTTTCCTTCATGTATAGCTTACCAAAGATTTTAGTTTGAAGTACAATGGGAAGATTATTGAATAAAGATCTGGGTTTCCTTCTCCTCATTGATCTTTTCTTTTTAATAATTGTATTCTCCATGTAATGGGTGATTATGATTAGTAAGGAGAATTGATATTGAAAGTGAGATAGTGATATGATAGATGGGTGTGAGTAATGTCTCTGTTTGTTGATGATTTGATTCTTATAGGAGAGTGGAATATGAAGAATGAAACATATGAGAGAAAACAAATTTAGATTAAAAAATAGTGAAAATAATATTGTATTATAATGTTCTAGACCCAAGATAAGCCTTATATGGATATATCTATTTAGTTCAATGTATTATTATTTTTTTTACAATATTATTTCTTTCTTACTTTAATTTTGACTATAATAATTTTACTTAAATTTTTTATTATAATATTTTGAATATAATTATTGTTTTTATTTTTATTTTTGACTTTTTTATTTATTTCTGACACATATCCATAGAGAGGGAAATCGTTGTGGTGGCAAACATGTCTCCATGGACTTGTCAAACCATAATTTTCATGTTGAGGCAACCCACTTTTAGCAATTAGACATGATCTTGTTAGATCTTCGTAATTTCAAATTGACCTAGTTTTCTTTCTTTGTTTTCTTGTCTCTTTGGATAGGGTCTTTGTATAATTTTCCCTATCCTCTTTGGTACTCTCCCTTATTCTTTCATATACCTACGATGCTTATGGGTAAAATGTTTATATTTTTTATTGAATTTTTTATATTTATTTTTGAGTAATTATTTATTTCTCATTAATTCTCTTTCTAAATTATTTTATTAATTTAAAATTTTAATTAATCACATGATTTTTGAGACTCCTTCTGTCTTCAATTAAATTAGAATGAAAAAAAAATTTAGTCTATGGAATAAAAAGAAATCTAATTTAATCTGTAAAGAGTAGAAACAACCTTTATAACTTCTAGAAAAAAATAATTAAATCAATGTAATCTTTAACTCCTTTACATTTTGTTTGACAGGTGAAAAGAATATAAAAGAAAAACTAAAATAAAATAAAATTTAAAAAATATATTATTTAAATTTTCTTCTAAAAAAATAACTTATAAGTAAAAATAAAAAATAAAATGATTAAAATAAGAATTTCATTTTAATCAATAATAAAATACAAAATAAATATAAAGAGAACAAAAATAAAAAATAAATAAATTATATTTAATAATAATTAACTAAAGTGTTTCAATTCAATAATTTTAAAATATTATTTTATAAATAAAAAATATATAGTAAATTAAAAAATTTACAATTTAAAAAAATATTTAAATACTACGAATAATAAATTATAAAATAATAATCTTAATAGAAGAAATATTCATTTTCAAATGGAGACTATTGTTATCTTTTGGATTCTTTATCATCTATTTCTTTATTGTAAATTTAATTTAGAAGGAATAATTTTAATTCTCATCATAATAATTCTTTGGGAAATTTGATGCACAAGAAATGAGATCAGGTTCAAAATGATAATATTGCCTTTGATTGAGATATTCTTCATGTTAAATAATTAGTCTATTGATATACCCTTGTTGATATGCAAAAACTGTATGTTTTATGTTCTGACCCATCTTGTTTTTCCTTTTTACACTAGTACAGAGACGGAGATAGACGACGAATAGTTGGAGCCGCAGGAGAGTTACGACTCTTGGTGCTAGGTTTCAGCATATAGCAGAGAATTGAAAATATTTGAAGTAAATCGGGTAAGGTTGTAGTTTCGGGATGAAAATGATATCCAACCGATTGTGCAAAGATTCTAGATGAAATTAAATGCAGATCCACAAGGAGAAAGGACCATAATACTTTTGCTATATAATGAGTTTAAGACCTATTTTAGAAAGTAAGCAATAATTGTTGAAGATTTAGAGTGTTAGGTTTTAACGTCCTTGTTATTGTTTTATGTACACCTCTTTGTTTCAGTAACTTGACACAAAAGGGTTGTCGAGCTGAGTTATAATATTCAACATTGATAATCTGGTTAAACACCAATCACTAGGGTTTAATGATTGAGAGAAAGTGAGAGGGGATCTCATATATAAGGGGGTCTTAAATAGTCATTGGGTAGTGTTAGGAAAAGGCATTGAACAAAATAGGATTTATTGTTGCTTTTAATACTAAATTTACTAAGCTACTAAAGGTAATTTCCCTTTCTTGGGTTGGAATCCAACCCTCCAGAAGAAGGTGTTGTTGCATCGAACTTGGTTACTAATTATTGTGTTGTTTATTTCTTTTCTGCTCCATCTTCTTGTATAATTGAACCTTTGTTATTTCTGGTGATTATGATTTAACTTGTCGAATTAGTTGACTAGGACATCGTGTTTGACATTTGTCCCCCGAGGAAAAGAATTTCAATTTGGATTCAAGAAAGCACCCTAAAGAGGGTGAGAGAACTTTAAGTATCAATTAGGACTTGTTCAGTTTTCAAAATATGTTCCTTAATTAAAATGGGCGAGCGAAAGCAAAATCTCATGTTTAGGGAACATGGCTTTATTCAATAGCGCCAGAGTGTGAGGTTTAGTCTTTAAACTGATATTTTCTACTAAATACGATTTAACCATAAGTCTGAGCCAATAAGTTACAGAATCCCTAAGGTACGTGGAATCCACATTCCGACCTCTCTTTATTATCAAATTTTCTCAAATTACTTTTTTTAGTTTTAATTCCATTGAATCAAAGAAATCATTAGCCTTAACTTTACATATCATTAATTGATAACATTAGTTTGATTAATAGTCCATGTGTGTTTGATATCTTTTTAAAACTACACGATAGATTATGCACTTGCAGTTAGGTAATCCAACAAACTCATAAAGTCACGATCAAGTTTTTGGCGTTGTTGCTGGGTACTAACTTAGTCAATATTGTAATTTTGTTGTTCAGCAGTATATGAAGGAAAATTGCGATCTAAAAACACAATGGAAATTGAAATTTCTCTTTGGTGATCCTTACGAATGATCATGATCATTTATATAATGGTTACCTCTTCCGGCAATGATACCATTGATTCTGAATCGAATGAGTGATCATGAGCGATGTACAATGAACAACACCTCTACTCAGTCCACATGAACAAATTCCTTCAGTCTTAGTGCTAGCTACTACGATTGAAGGCTTTGAGTGAGAGGGAGAGAGAAGAAAATACGGCTAGGGTTTCACAGCCGAATTTTCATCAAGTGTGAATGCTTATTATTGCTCCCTGGATTTCCATCTTGGTACAAACGTGAAAGTGGCGCCGAGAAGGTAGAGTCGCCAGCCAGGCATTTTTATCCCGAAGGAACGGGAATGGTAATGTTGCACAAAATAGAAAGAAGAAAGGAAATGACAAGATCCTTCTAACTAAAGAGACTGGGTTCGTGAGTCGGTTATGAACTGGGTAGGTATTAGCACCCAGGATCGTCCGTCGTACCCGAAAGGTTCCACGCTTGAAAGAAACTGTTTCAAAGAGGATAATGAAATGAAGTTGCTGAACAAACTGAGACTGGAAATGGAAATAAGAAAAGAAAAGAATGGGGGACAATGTAGGGAAAATAAAAGAGTGCTCAAATGGGCCCTATCCCACTGCCTACATACCTCATCGGGAAATGAGGATCAGAATCGGCGTAGTTCCTCTAACTAGGAAGGAAACCTTTTTGTGTTTTTTAAAACTTGAACTGCTTATGCCTATGCTCAGATGTGTAACACCCTAAAACTTTCCCTCTCATTTATTATCAACCTCAAGCAGATTACGCTTCATTGTCGTGGCATTTCGCATATCCGTCCATCATTGCATACATCGCATAATAAAATAATAATAATAATAATAAATAAATCAATCAATCAATCATCATTTGCATAGGCACGAGGCTTGTGATCAAGTGTTACTTGTCAAGTATGGGATTCAGAAAGGAAAAATGATCGCAGAAAGCATGGCTAAGCATATTTCAAGGATATCCCATTAAAAAACAGAAAATCAAGTTTTCCTTCCGTTAACCGGTTAACGCCAGGGGTTAACCGGTTAACGCAGGAAAAAATGGGAAAATTCAAAAGTTAGTTGGTTTTCTTCATTTTCACCACTTTTCCTCTTTGCCTTGCACTACACTCCACTACACATTCCACTTTGCCTTAGATTTTTCCACCACCTTCTAGATCCTTCTACCACATTCCAAGGAATATTCTAGAACCCTAACCAACTTTAACTAAATCCTATGCTAACTCCCAACCTAATTCTTCTAACCTAATGCCAAACCTAATTCCTAACCCAAGCCTCATGCCAAGTCTAGCTTCTATATAAGCTTAATTCATTCCAAACCAAAGGACTTCAACTTCATTTTCACAATTTCTATACATTAAAAATCATTATTATACATTTTAAATAAATTTTTTATACTGAAACATTGATTTATTCTATTTTCTTCATTTTGCACGTGAATTTTAATTTTAAAACCAACATATTTCAATTCTGATTATGATATTTGAAGTTTTCTTTAAATAAAATCAATTTTATATAATAAAAAGAAAAATGAATTTACACAAAATAGTCGCTGCAAAATGGATGGATTTGATAAAAATTAAATTGGATTTATAAAGAATGGATAAAAACAATTCATTAATCCATTAACAATCTATTAAAAATAAATCCATCAATTAACGATAAAATCCATCTAATTCATCGATTAACATCATTTTAGTAGATGAATATTCATCCATCCAAAAAATTAATTTAATTATGTTTCTTAATTTTAAATTTTTAAATTTATAATAAAATTATTTTATATAGAATATTTTGTATGTTTTTAGAAATAAAAAAGATTTGTTTTATAAAAAATAAAAAATAATTAAAATATATTTTTATATTATTAAAAAATATTTTTTTCAAAAATAGTAAACTTTATATATTAGAAAATATCAATTTTATATTCATAAAAAACTTGATTTTATCGTATTTTTGGAAAACTTTATTTATTTGTTTATCAATTTTTTCACATAATATTTGTTTTTTTTTTTATTTTATAATAAAAAAACAAGTATTTTTCTTGGAAAAATGTTTTTTGTATGTATAAAATTTTTATTTTCGTTATTTGGAAAAAATATTATTTTTGGTATTCTCGAAAAAAAATTAAAATTAAAAAAACAAATCAACTTTTTAGTTTTCGCATAAATTGATTTCTTTTTGACAAAAATATTGTAATTTTTGAAAAATATTGTTTTTGGTGTAAAAACGAATTTTATGTATTGTTGAAAAAATCCATTTTTTTATTTATTAAAAAGTTAATATGATTTATTTTTGAAAAAACAACTTTTTTATTTTAAATAAATTATTTTTTATTTTTTCAAAAAATATCTAATGGATTTAAAGTGTATGATAAAAATAATTCATTCATCATTATAATAGTTCGATAAATTCATGCATATAAATGGATGAATTTAGTTTAATCCATTAATTTATTTTTTATGTGGTTGATGAATTTGATGCATTTTTTGCTGGATGGATTAAATGGATTTTGTCTTATTGGATCTAATTGCCACTATTAATGCCTAACTCACACAAATAAATAAAATTAAAAAAGTTAGAAAGCTAAAATAATTAAAACAAATTCATATTATTAAAATTATAAAAAATAAATGAAATTCAACTTCCTTAAATGTGCACACAAGACAAATGAGAATTCACCGTTGAAGATACAATAGATTGATCATAACATTGATATATAAATAATATAAAGTAAACTGTACGATTTAAAATATATATTGGATATTGTCAGCAACAAATAAGATAATTAAAATGACTTCTTTCTTGAATATTCACTTTGGAACGAACAATCGCTGAAAGTGTTTTCGATCCTGTACACAAAAAATTAAAAAGTTACTTATTTTAAAATAGTGAAAACAAAAATTATATGAGATATGTGTGATTTGTAATTTTAAAAGTTTATATGTCGTAGCTTTAAACTATTGACTTTTAAAATCAAATATTAAAATTCAAAATCAAATTTATTATTAAACATAAAATCCAATGATATGAGTTTCTATAGAAATCAATCATGGATTTATTGAATAGGGATATGAGTTATAGTCTGTTGATGATAATTAATTATAATATATAATTAAATTTACTCCATTTATATTTTATATTCTTATATAATTAACAAGCTAGTAAAAGTATAAAGGTATTAATTAAATTGAAAAAATATATTTTAAAATATAAATGAAATTAATTACCTCTTTCTCTAAGCAGCAAGCGAAAGGGATGTAGCATTCAAACAACTGCTTTCCACATGTCCTCTCGTATTCAAACATAATTTTATCGTCTCGAATTACTCCAATTTCCTCGATGTTGTCATCATTTAAATTATATAAGTAAAAGTATAAAAGTCTTTTAATCTTGAAAAATGCCATATCATCAGAAGGGTAAATGGACAATAGCTTGCCATTGGTATTGAGAGGCAACAATTTTCCATTCTCTTTGCTAAGATTCATGTACCATGTGTAAGTGATAACACCATTCGTAACACATTCAACAAGTTTAAAACACATAAATTCTTAATTTCTAGATAAGACCAATAAGATCTTATCATCTTTCAGACATATTTTTAGTTGTGAATTATCAAAAAGGCAATCTGGATGAAGTTTTATCACCTCAGCTTGTTTCGAGGCATTCTCTTGAGGATCAACTTTAATTCTTAATAAATGTCCTGAAGACGAGAGTCGATAAATAGAGCCTTTTAAATAAATGGAATTCTTTATCCAATAAGACTTGTTAATATATTCAGGAAAGTAAATAGTTAATGTAGTCCAAATACCAGTCATAGAGGAGAAAATATTGATATGGCGATGACCTTGAAAACGTATGACCTTGAAGAACCAAGAATCTTTATAGTCATATGCTAGAGCAGCATATGAATACCCTCCAGATATTTGTCCTATAGGTTTCGGAATAGCCACACATTGTTTTGTTATTGGATTCATGACAAAGTAATGATATACACCATGAATTAGATTATCTGCCTGGCCATCTTTACGACAAAACAAGAGTAATCCATTGCATGTGTCTATAAGATTTTTAGGCCTTATCCTACAACCCATCACTAATGAGCACCAATTGAAAAGTTGTTCCAGATCCATGTTTGGATTAGAGGAAATGCAAGCATCCATTAGTGGATCTAGTGGATTCTCATTTGGTAGTGTTGTGGTTAGAATGAGATTACGCCATGAATTTGAGACACACATGATATTTGATTTTTCCTTCATGTATAGCTTACCAAAGATTTTAGTTTGAAGTACAATGGGAAGATTATTGAATAAAGATCTGGGTTTCCTTCTCCTCATTGATCTTTTCTTTTTAATAATTGTATTCTCCATGTAATGGGTGATTATGATTAGTAAGGAGAATTGATATTGAAAGTGAGATAGTGATATGATAGATGGGTGTGAGTAATGTCTCTGTTAGTTGATGATTTGATTCTTATAGGAGAGTGGAATATGAAGAATGAAACATATGAGAGAAAACAAATTTAGATTAAAAAATAGTGAAAATAATATTGTATTATAATGTTCTAGACCCAAGATAAGCCTTATATGGATATATCTATTTAGTTCAATGTATTATTTTTTTTTTTACAATATTATTTCTTTCTTACTTTAATTTTGACTGTAATAATTTTACTTAAATTTTTTATTATAATATTTTGAATATAATTATTGTTTTTATTTTTATTTTTGACTTTTTTTATTTATTTCTGACACATATCCATAGAGAGGGAAATCGTTGTGGTGGCAAACATTTCTCCATAGACTTGTCAAACCATAATTTTCATGTTAGGCAACCCACTTTTAGCAATTAGACATGATCTTGTTAGATCTTCGTAATTTAAAATTGACTTAGTTTTCTTTCTTTGTTTTCTTGTCTCTTTGGATAGGGTCTTTGTATAATTTTCCCTATCCTCTTTGGTACTCTCCCTTCTTCTTTCATATATCTACGATGCTTATGGGTAAAATGTTTATATTTCTTATTGAAAATTTTTTTTTTTGAGTAATTATTTATTTCTCTTTACTTCTCTTTCTAAATTATTTTATTAATTTAAAATTTAATTAATCACATGATTTTTGAGACTCCTTCTGTCTTCAATTAAATTAGAATGAAAAAAAATTTTAGTCTATGGAATAAAAAGGAATCCAATTTAATATGTAAAGAGTAGAAACAACCTTTATAACTTCTTGAAAAAAATAATTAAATCAATGTAATCTTTAACTCCTTTACATTTTGTTTGACAGGTGAAAAGAATATAAAAGAAAAACTGAAATAAGATAAAATTTAAAAAATATATTATTTAAATTTTCTTCTAAAAAAATAACTTATAATTAAAAATAAAAAATAAAATGATTAAAATAAGAATTTCATTTTAATCAATAATAAAATACAAAATAAATATAAAGAGAACAAAAATAAAAAATAAATAAATTATATTTAATAATAATTAACTAAAGTGTTTCAATTCAATAATTTTAAAATATTATTTTATAAATAAAAAATATATAGTAAATTAAAAAATTTACAATTTAAAAAAATATTTAAATACTACGAATAATAAATTATAAAATAATAATCTTAATAGAAGAAATATTCATTTTCAAATGGAGACTATTGTTATCTTTTGGATTCTTTATCATCTATTTCTTTATTGTAAATTTAATTTAGAAGGAATAATTTTAATTCTCATCATAATAATTCTTTGGGAAATTTGATGCACTAGAAATGAGATCAGGTTCAAAATGATAATATTTCCTTTGATTGAGATATTCTTCAAGTTAAATAATTAGTTTATTGATATACCCTTGTTGATATGCAAAAACTGTATGTTTTATGTTCTGACCCGTCTTGTTTTTCCTTTTTACACTAGTACAAAGACGGAGATAGACGACGAATAGTTGGAGCCGCAGGAGAGTTACGACTCTTGGTGCTAGGTTTCAGCATATAGCAGAGAATTGAAAATATTTGAAGTAAATCGGGTAAGGTTGTAGTTTCGGGATGAAAATAATATCCAACCGATTGTGCAAAGATTCTAGATGAAATTAAATGCAGATCCACAAGGAGAAAGGACCATAATACTTTTGCTATATAATGAGTTTAAGACCTGTTTTAGAAAGTAAGCAATAATTGTTGAAGATTTAGAGTGTTAGGTTTTAACTTCCTTGTTATTTTTTTATGTACACCTCTTTGTTTCAGTAACTTGACACAAAAGGGTTGTCGAGCTGAGTTATAATATTCAACATTGATAATCTGGTTAAACACCAATCACTAGGGTTTAATGATTGAGAGAAAGTGAGAGGGGATCTCATATATAAGGGGGTCTTAAATAGTCATTGGGTAGTGTTAGGAAAAGGCATTGAACAAAATAGGATTTATTGTTGCTTTTAATACTAAATTTACTAAGCTACTAAAGGTAATTTCCCTTTCTTGGGTTGGAATCCAACCCTCCAGAAGTAGGTGTTGTTGCATCGAACTTGATTACTAATTATTGTGTTGTTTATTTCTTTTCTGCTCCATCTTCTTGTATAATTGAACCTATGTTATTTCTGGTGATTATGATTTAACTTGTCGAATTAGTTGACTAGGACATCGTGTTTGACATTTGTCCCCTGAGGAAAAGAATTTCAATTGGAATCAAGCAAGCACCCTAAAGAGGGTGAGAGAACTTTAAGTATCAATTAGGACTTGTTCAGTTTTCAAAATATGTTCCTTAATTAAAATGGGCGAGCGAAAGCAAAATCTCATGTTTAGGGAACATGGCTTTATTCAATAGCGCTAGAGTGTGAGGTTTAGTCTTTAAACTGATATTTTCTACTAACTATGTTTTAACCATAAGTATGAGCCAATAAGTTACAGAATCCCTAATGTACGTGGAATCCACATTCCGACCTCTCTTTATTATCAGTTTTTCTCAAATTACTTTTTTTAGTTTTAATTCCATTGAATCAAAGAAATCATTAGCCTTAACTTTACATATCATTAATTGATAACATTAGTTTGATTAATAGTCCATGTGTGTTTGATATCTTTTTAAAACTACACGATAGATTATGCACTTGCAGTTAGGTAATCACACAAACTCATAAAGTCGCGATCAAGTTTTTGGCGTCGTTGTTGGGTACTAACTTAGTCAATATTGTAATTTTGTTGTTCAGCAGTATATGAAGGAAAATTGCGATCTAAAAACACAATGGAAATTGAAATTTCTCTTTGGTGATCCTTACGAATGATCATGATCATTTATATAATGGTTACCTCTTGCGGCAATGATACCATTGATTCTGAATCGAATGAGTGATCATGAGCGATGCACAATGAACAACACCTCTACTCAGTCCACATGAACAAATTCCTTCAGTCTTAGTGCTAGCTACTACGATTGAAGGCTTTGAGTGAGAGAGAGAGAGAGAAGAAAATACGGCTAGGGTTTCACAGCCGAATTTTCATCAAGTGTGAATGCTTATTATCGCTCCCTGGATTTCCATCTTGGTACAAACGTGAAAGTGGCGCCGAGAAGGTAGAGTCGCCAGCCAGGCATTTTTATCCCGAAGGAACGGGAATGGTAATGTTGCACAAAATAGAAAGAAGAAAGGAAAGGACAAGATCCTTCTAACTAAAGAGAATGGGTTCGTGAGTCGGTTATGAACTGGGTAGGTATTAGCACCCAGGATTGTCCGTCGTACCCGAAAGGTTCCACGCTTGAAAGAAACTGTTTCAAAGAGGATAATGAAATGAAGTTGCTGAACAAACTGAGACTGGAAATGGAAATAAGAAAAGAAAAGAATGGGGGACAATGTAGGGAAAATAAAAGAGTGCTCAAATGGGCCCTATCCCACTGCCTACATACCTCATCGGGAAATGAGGATCAGAATCGACGTAGTTCCTCTAACTAGGAAGGAAACCTTTTTGTGTTTTTTAAAGCTTGAACTGCTTATGCCTATGCTCAGATGTGTAACACCCTAAAATTTTCCCTCATTTATTATCAACCTCAAGCAGCTTACGCTTCATTGTCGTGGCATTTCGCATATCCGTCCATCATTGCATACATCACATAATAAAATAATAATAATAATAAATCAATCAATCAATCATCATTGGCATAGGCACGAGGCTTGTGATCAAGTGTTACTTGTCAAGTATGGGATTCGGAAAGGAAAAATGATCGCAGAAAGCATGGCTAAGCATATTTCAAGGATATCCCATTAAAAAACAGAAAATCAAGTTTTCCTTCCGTTAACCGGTTAACGCCAGGGGTTAACCGGTTAACGCAGGAAAAAATGGGAAAATTCAAAAGTTAGTTGGTTTTCTTCATTTTCACCACTTTTCCTCTTTGCCTTGCACTACACTCCACTACACATTCCACTTTGCCTTAGATTTTTCCACCACCTTCTAGATCCTTCTACCACATTCCAAGGAATATTCTAGAACCCTAACCAACTTTAACTAAATCCTATGTTAACTCCCAACCTAATTCTTCTAACCTAATGCCAAACCTAATTCCTAACCCAAGCCTCATGCCATGTCTAGCTTCTATATAAGCTTAATTCATTCCAAACCAAAGGACTTCAACTTCATTTTCACAATTTCTATACATTAAAAATCATTATTATACATTTTAAATAAATTTTTTATACTGAAACATTGATTTATTCTATTTTCTTCATTTTGCACGTGAATTTTAATTTTAAAACCAACATATTTCAATTCTGATTATGATATTTGAAGTTTTCTTTAAATAAAATCAATTTTATATAATAAAAAGAAAAATGAATATACACAAAATAGTCGCTGCAAAATGGATGGATTTGATAAAAATTAAATTGGATTTATAAAGAATGGATAAAAACAATTCATTAATCCATTAACAATCTATTAAAAATAAATCCTTCAATTAACGATAAAATCCATCTAATTCATCGATTAACATCATTTTAGTAGATGAATATTCATCCACCCAAAAAATTAATTTAATTATGTTTCTTAATTTTAAAATTTAAATTTATAAAAAAATTATTTTATATAGAATATTTTGTATGTTTTTAGAAATAAAAAAGATTTGTTTTATAAAAAATAAAAAATAATTAAAATATATTTTTATATTATTAAAAAATATTTTTTTCAAAAATAGTAATTATTTTATATTAGAAAATATCAATTTTATATTCATAAAAAACTTGAGTTTATCGTATTTTTGGAAAACTTTATTTATTTGTTTATCAATTTTTTTCCCATAAAATTTGTTTTTTTTTTTTATTTTATAATAAAAAAACAAGTATTTTTCTTGGAAAAATGTTTTTTGTATGTATAAAATTTTTATTTTCGTTATTTGGAAAAAATATTATTTTTGGTATTCTCGAAAAAAAATTAAAATTAAAAAAACAAATCAACTTTTTAGTTTTCGCATAAATTGATTTCTTTTTGACAAAAAAATTGTAATTTTGGAAAAATATTGTTTTTGGTATAAAAATGAATTTTATGTATTGTTGAAAAAATCCATTTTTTTATTTATTAAAAAATTAATATGATTTATTTTTGAAAAAACAACTTTTTTATTTTAAAAAAATTATTTTTTATTTTTTCAAAAAATATCTAATGGATTTAAAGTGTATGATAAAAATAATTCATTCATCATTATAATAGTTCGATAAATTCATGCATATAAATGGATGAATTTAGTTTAATCCATTAATTTATTTTTTATGTGGTTGATGAATTTGATGCATTTTTTGCTGGATGGATTAAATGGATTTTGTCTTATTGGATCCAATTGCCACTATTAATGCCTAACTCACACAAATAAATAAAATTAAAAAAGTTAGAAAGCTAAAATAATTAAAACAAATTCATATTATTAAAATTATAAAAAATAAATGAAATTCAACTTCCTTAAATGTGCACACAAGACAAATGAGAATTCACCGTTGAAGATACAATAGATTGATCATAACATTGATATATAAATAATATAAAGTAAACTGTACGATTTAAAATATATATTGGATATTGTCAGCAACAAATAAGATAATTAAAATGACTTCTTTCTTGAATATTCACTTTGGAACGAACAATCGCTGAAAGTGTTTTCGATCCTGTACACAAAAAATTAAAAAGTTACTTATTTTAAAATAGTGAAAACAAAAATTATATGAGATATGTGTGATTTGTAATTTTAAAAGTTTATATGTCGTAGCTTTAAACTATTGACTTTTAAAATCAAATATTAAAATTCAAAATCAAATTTATTATTAAACATAAAATCCAATGATATGAGTTTCTATAGAAATCAATCATGGATTTATTGAATAGGGATATGAGTTATAGTCTGTTGATGATAATTAATTATAATATATAATTAAATTTACTCCATTTATATTTTATATTCTTATATAATTAACAAGCTAGTAAAAGTATAAAGGTATTAATTAAATTGAAAAAATATATTTTAAAATATAAATGAAATTAATTACCTCTTTCTCTAAGCAGCAAGCGAAAGGGATGTAGCATTCAAACAACTGCTTTCCACATGTCCTCTCGTATTCAAACATAATTTTATCGTCTCGAATTACTCCAATTTCCTCGATGTTGTCATCATTTAAATTATATAAGTAAAAGTATAAAAGTCTTTTAATCTTGAAAAATGCCATATCATCAGAAGGGTAAATGGACAATAGCTTGCCATTGGTATTGAGAGGCAACAATTTTCCATTCTCTTTGCTAAGATTCATGTACCATGTGTAAGTGATAACACCATTCGTAACACATTCAACAAGTTTAAAACACATAAATTCTTAATTTCTAGATAAGACCAATAAGATCTTATCATCTTTCAGACATATTTTTAGTTGTGAATTATCAAAAAGGCAATCTGGACGAAGTTTTATCACCTCAGCTTGTTTCGAGGCATTCTCTTGAGGATCAACTTTAATTCTTAATAAATGTCCTGAAGACGAGAGTCGATAAATAGAGCCTTTTAAATAAATGGAATTCTTTATCCAATAAGACTTGTTAATATATTCAGGAAAGTAAATTGTTAATGTAGTCCAAATACCAGTCATAGAGGAGAAAATATTGATATGGCGATGACCTTGAAAACGTATGACCTTGAAGAACCAAGAATCTTTATAGTCATATGCTAGAGCAGCATATGAATACCCTCCAGATATTTGTCCTATAGGCTTCGGAATAGCCACACATTGTTTTGTTATTGGATTCATGACAAAGTAATGATATACACCATGAATTAGATTATCTGCCTGGCCATCTTTACGACAAAACAAGAGTAATCCATTGCATGTGTCTATAAGATTTTTAGGCCTTATCCTACAACCCATCACTAATGAGCACCAATTGAAAAGTTGTTCCAGATCCATGTTTGGATTAGAGGAAATGCAAGCATCCATTAGTGGATCTAGTGGATTCTCATTTGGTAGTGTTGTGGTTAGAATGAGATTACGCCATGAATTTGAGACACACATGATATTTGATTTTTCCTTCATGTATAGCTTACCAAAGATTTTAGTTTGAAGTACAATGGGAAGATTATTGAATAAAGATCTGGGTTTCCTTCTCCTCATTGATCTTTTCTTTTTAATAATTGTATTCTCCATGTAATGGGTGATTATGATTAGTAAGGAGAATTGATATTGAAAGTGAGATAGTGATATGATAGATGGGTGTGAGTAATGTCTCTGTTAGTTGATGATTTGATTCTTATAGGAGAGTGGAATATGAAGAATGAAACATATGAGAGAAAACAAATTTAGATTAAAAAATAGTTAAAATAATATTGTATTATAATGTTCTAGACCCAAGATAAGCCTTATATGGATATATCTATTTAGTTCAATGTATTATTATTTTTTTTACAATATTATTTCTTTCTTACTTTAATTTTGACTATAATAATTTTACTTAAATTTTTTATTATAATATTTTGAATATAATTATTGTTTTTATTTTTATTTTTGACTTTTTTATTTATTTCTGACACATATCCATAGAGAGGGAAATCGTTGTGGTGGCAAACATGTCTCCATAGACTTGTCAAACCATAATTTTCATGTTGAGGCAAATCAATTTTATATAATAAAAAGAAAAATGAATATACACAAAATAGTCGCTGCAAAATGGATGGATTTGATAAAAATTAAATAGGATTGATAAAGAATGGATAAAAACAATTCATTAATCCATTAACAATCTATTAAAAATAAATCTATCAATTAACGATAAAATCCATCTAATTCATCGATTAACATCATTTTAGTAAATGAATATTCATCCATCCAAAAAATTAATTTAATTATGTTTCTTAATTTTAAATTTTAAATTTATAAAAAAATTTATTTTATATAGAATATTTTGTATGTTTTAGAAATAAAAAAGATCTGTTTTATAAAAACTAAAAAATAATTAAAATATATTTTATATTATTAAAAAATATTTTTTTTCAAAAATAGTAAATTTTTTATATTAGAAAATATCAATTTTATATTCAGAAAAGACTTGATTTTATCGTATTTTTGGAAAACTTTATTTATTTGTTTATCAATTTTTTCCCAGAAAATTTGATTTTTATTATTTTATAATAAAAAACAATTATTTTTCTTAGATAATGTTTTTTTGTATTTATAAAATTTTTATTTTCGTTATTTGGAAAAAAAATTATTTTTGGTATTCTCGGAAAAAAAATAAAATTAAAAAAACAAATCAACTTTTTAGTTTTCGCAAAAATTGATTTTTTTTTTGACAAAAAAATTGTAATTTTGGAAAAATATTGTTTTTGGTATAAAAATGAATTTTATGTATTGTTGAAAAAATCAAATTTTTTATTTATTAAAAATTAATATGATTTATTTTTGAAAAAACAACTTTTTTATATTAAAAAAATTATTTTTTATTTTTTCAAAAAAATCTAATGGATTTAAAGTGTATGATAAAAATAATTCATTCATCATTATAATATGTTAGATAAATTCATGCATATAAATGGATGAATTTAGTTTAATCCATTAATTATTTTTTATGTGGTGGATGAATTTGGTGCATTTTTTGCTGGATGGATTAAATGGATTTTGTCTTAATGGATCCAATTGCCACTATTAATGCCTAAATCACACAAATAAACAAAATTAAAAAAGTTAGAAAGCTAAAATAATTAAAATAAATTCATATTATTAAAATTATAATAAATAAATGAAATTTAACTTCCTTAATTGTGCACACAAGACAAATGAGACTTCACCGTTGAAGATACAATAGATTGATCATAAATATATATATAAATAATATCAAAATTAACTGTACGATTTAAAATATATATTGGATATTGTCAGCAACAAATAAGATAATTAAAACGACTTCTTTCTTGAATATTCACTTTGGAACGAACAATCGCTGAAAGTGTTTTCGATCCTATACACAAAAAATTAAAAAGTTACTTATTTTAAAATAGTGAAAACAAAAATTATATGAGATATTTGTGATTTGTAATTTAAAAAATGTATATGTCGTAGGTTTAAATTATTGACTTTTAAAATCAAATATTAAAATTCAAAATCAAATTTATTATTAAACATAAAATCCAATGATATGAGTTTCTATAGAAATCAATCATGGATTTATTGAATAGGGATATGAGTTATAGTCTATTGATGATAATAAATTATAATATATAATTAAATTTTCTCCATTTATATTTTATATTCTTATATAAATAACAAGCTAGTAAAAGTATAAAGGAATTAATTAAATTGAAAAAATATATTTTAAAATATAAATGAAATTAATTACCTCTTTCTCTAAGCAGCATGCGAAAGGGGTGAAGCATTCAAACAACTGCTCTCCACATGTTCTCTCGTATTCAAACATAATTTTATCGTCTCGAATTACTCCAATTTCCTCGATGTTGTCATCATTTAAATTATATAAGTAAAAGTATAAGTCTTTTAATCTTGAAAAATGCCATATCACCAGAAGGGTAAATGGACAATAGCTTGCCATTGGTATTGAGAGGCAACAATTTTTCATTCTCTTTGCTAAGATTCATGTACCATGTGTAAGTGCTAACACCATTTGTAACACATTCAACAAGTTTAAAACACATAAATTTTGCATTTCTAGATAAGACCAATAAGATCTTATCATCTTTCAGACATATTTTTAGTTGTTAATTATCAAAAAGGCAACCTATATGAAGTTTTATCACCTCAACTTGTTTCGAGGCATTCTCTTGAGGATCAACTTTAATTCTTAATAAATGTCCTGAAGACGAGAGTCGATAAATAGAGCCTTTTAAGTAAACAAAATTATTTATCCAATAAGACTTGTTAATATATTCAGGAAAGTAAATAGTTAATGTAGTCCAAATACCAGTCATAAAGGAGAAAATATTGATATGGCGATTGTAATACCTCAAATTTTGCCCTCGTTCTTTTTGCCCTAAATGGCTTATCGCTTCGCATTTCATCTGCATTTTTCACTAGGTCATAACATTATGATCATTCATTTTATGGATCCTTAAGGCATGTGATCAAAGAATTTTTCTTGTAACTTGAATTCTCATATTCATGGATGATCTATCTGGCTATTAAGCTCAAGATGAGGCAAATGATGAGTTCACATCATCAAAGGTATTTTCCTATTCATAGGGTCATCAAACTCCAAAGATTTCCTTGTTTAGAGAATTATTCGAAAGCGTCGGATCAGGAGGTTATTGGTGTGAGTTAAGAGTCGGTTTCTCCGTTTTCTCGTAAGATCGAGGTTTCGTTCTTTTGGTGTATGGATTGATTTGGGATCTCATGGAAAAAATTATATTGGTATTCTTGGTGCAAGAGATCGAATTCTGGATGTATATTGATATTCATGGTACAAGAGACCAAATGGGGGACTCGTGTGATAATCAGGTCATTTTGGTTCTTTCGGTTGGTCTTTGATGGTGGTACAGGTTCATGAAGTTCGAGTTTGGAGTTGACCGAAGTCTGGAGGATCATTGAAAATACAAGTTTGATAAGATTGAACCTTTGAGTTGATTTTAATACGCTAAGTTGGGTCGGAGGTGTTAAGGGGAATTCGAAGATACAAGCTTTTTGAAAACGCATCCGGTCAAAACAATTATATCATGTCCATTTCAAAATCAAAGTTAATATCCAAGAATTGTACCATTGACATTCATAGGTCATTCTTATCCCATATCCATGTTCTTGTTTCCAAGCCGATTAATTACATTTCTATCATCATTTCTAATTCTATTTCCACTTAATCTTTTTTTAAGCCCAATAAATCATTTCAATCACTCATTTTTGTCCAAATTTTTATGTGAGATTATCCCTCCAAATTATCCATTAAATCATGTTTATCCTTTTTTGGTCCGTTGTTTCTAAATTCACTTTTCTTATCCATATCAATTTTTAAATTCTACACCAAAGTCTATTCCACATAAGCCCATTACAAATTCATTTCAATGATAGGTTGCTACCGCAAAAGTCATAAGAACGAATTCCGAGTCCATTTACATCTATGTCAGCATTTACTATCCATCACCATTTTTATTTGTTAGTAATTAGTATTATCATTTAGCCCATGTTATCTTTCTAGTGAAAAGCCCAATACATTAAGAATTGCAGCAAAAAAAATGAAAAGGGAAAAATATATATATGTAACATATTCCTTTTTTCATGAAAAAATGAAAAAAAAAAATAACAGAAAAACAGTTAGAGAGGAAGAAACTCAGTTTTAAAACCAATAAGAAAAGCAGAAGAAAAAGAGATAACAGAAAGAAAAAAAACAGAAACAAAATTCAGTTACGAAATTCTCTTCTTTCTCTCCAACTTCATCCTTCACCAATAGAAAATCCTCTAAAAAACTCAGAAACTCTCTCAGTTTTCAGCCTGCATCATTCATCACTCTTTGGCACTCTTCTTCAATCTTGATCACAACCCAACTCCTTCAATCTCAACCAAACTTCTTCATCTTATTCTTGGATCACCACTCTTCAAATCATCCTCTGCAAAAAAAAAGCTCTCCAACCTTCAGCCAATCTTCCAATCCCTCTCCTCATCAATCCCCAATCCGAAAACCACTCTGCATCTTTTCTCCTCTCTCACACCTTCAAATCATCAATCTTCAGTCATCACCTTCATCAACAAACTTTTATTGCATCTGCTCATTCTCTGAACATTCCACTTCACGTCGTCATCATCATCATTCACATGCAATTCAATCAACAAATTCATTAATCCTCAACAAACTTCATCATCAACCACAATTCAGATTTAGCCTACAAATTAAATCCACAAGAATAAGAACATAATGCCATCAATGATTTACAGTGACAAGATTCAGCGATTCACAAAGTCATCAATACACCACGATAGAAACCATAACATCACAGAAGTAGAAATGGGAAGTGGAAGGGAGGAAAAGAAATCTTCAGCAAAAATTTCAGTTACAACTGATAACAAAATCAGTTACAGTAACTCTTCTCCAATATTGGCTTGGGGTGAATCAATCATCTATCTTCTTCATCACTTTCTCAATCTTGAACTTCTGGAAAAAAAGGGTCAGGTCATCATCGGCTTCATACACCAACAATCTTTCCCAACTTTCTCTCCATATGCATTGCTCATCATTGAGCTTCTTCAATGAACTTTATCTCCAACCTGCAAAAGACCAGAGTTTTAGCATAGTTACGACAACGCAGAACACACCATAACGAATTCGCATCGCATCAATAACCATAACACGGTTGCATCGATCTCATCTTCAACAACTCGCGAGGCATCAACTCAACAACCTGCACAACAAATTCACAGACTCTTTATCAACAACATTCAGCATTGAGATGTTCAACATTAACAACTTCAGATTTGCAGAATCTCAAGAGATGGATCAAGAAGCGGAATACCTGAATTTGAAGAGGCACCAAACTTTTTTTCTGTTTGTTGCTCACAACGATGTCTCTGGCGTTATTGTTTGGCCTACTTTAACTGTGATCAGTACAATGGTTTCCACTGTGAGATAGAGTGATTTTCCATGTGATGCGGAAGGATATGGTGCTGCTTCGGTTGCGGAACATTTTGAGAGGGCCAAGATGAGATCACGGTGTGAGAACACGGTGATGAAAATGTTAAAACGACAGAGGCGATGTTGCTTTTCCGACTGCGTATGTGATCGGAGAGGAAGGCAGGGTCGTTTGTTCTTCGATGATGAAGACATCGTTCTCCGATGACGAGGTTCTTCCCAAGGACGACGAAGGAATACGCGGCGGATCCAAGGGTGTGTCGACGAGTTATGAGGTAAGAAGAAGCATTATCAACAGTAGGGGGATGAAGTGAAGATGAAGACGATCGAAGGGAGATGATGGAACAACGCCGACGCCGGGAGGCCATAGGGTTTCCGGAGAAAGTTTTTGCAAAGAAGAAGATAGAGTGAACGGCGGTGCTATCAGAATGAGAGAGATGCAGTTCACTTCCTTAGGTTATTTTATTTGATTATTCTAGGTCAAGAGAGTAATTGGATCGGGCTTTGTATTTTGAGCAAGACAACCATAGTTTCATTTCTGCACGCTCCAATTCAGCTCATACCTCCCTGGAGCTATCATTCACGCGGGCTAGGCCTCAGGCCTTTGTTTTTGCTTTTTGCACCATTAGTTTTACTCCGCACACCTCCTTGGATCTATATCTTGTACTGATTTTGGGCCAGGCTTGGGGTTCTGCTATTCAAACCTTGCTGATTACATCAACACCCCCGTCTTTTATGTTTTGAGATTTCGTTAATTAATTTTTGTTTTTATTTTGTTGTCAACTAATTTTTGTGGATTAATATACTAATCAATTTTTTTCGTTAATTTTAATTAGGATTTTTTCATAATTTAATTATTATTTAGAATTAATTTGGATTAAAGTTCATATGCTTTTTTTTGATTGATTTGAATCGATTTCAATTATGGCGAAGCTTCACAAAGTTATTATGGAAGATAAGCATTTATTTTGCTTATGGAGATTACAAGACCTTGCTTGAGGCTTTTTTCGGATTTCTTTTATGTGAAGGATCAACACTTCAACCAAGTAAGAAATCTCGACTTTAACGACTTTTAAGCATCATTATAGTTGTATGCGGCTTAGGACCATATAGCTTAAGGTGCATATTGAGCCCTCCCACCTGAGGCACTGGATTTATTTGTGATATATGTTGATTTGTGTTGATTTCGGAGCTTAGGGATTAGGTTGCGAACCATTAGGATCGATTCCTTTCACTTCCCCTTAAAATCCACTTTTTTGCCTGTTTCGTCGCAATTATTAAAAATAGTTTTAGGTGGGATAAAATTCTGGAAAAATTCATGGGTGATCCTCATCCTCTTACTTAATTTTTCATATTTTTTGTTTCCATATTTGGGTGGTTTTAATAATTAATTTGGATTTTAGATCATAAGCTGTCCCAAAATGGAATGTTTTGACATAAGGGACCAAAAACAATTTTTCCCCATAGGTGTGAGACCTATCTTTTTTATGTTATTAACCCCTGTAATTTTTGACATTTTGATGCTCCTTAGGCATTTTTTTCATAATTTTAGATGCCCTTTTTGATCCACTTTGTGGAGGTGTTTTTTGGCGATCATGCCTTGCTATACCAATAGTTAAGGAATTTTTTTGGCACTTTGGTGCATAATTTTGTGGAATAATTTTAGAACATGTAATATAATGACTATATCATTCCAGGGATTTAATTTCATAATTTTTAAAGGCTTTTTTCTATTTTTCCATGTCACCTAGATCCTAGGTTGATTCATGTGTTTATGTGTCGCATACCCTAGATGTTAGGAAGGCATTCATGCCATTTGTTTGAGATTCTTTTTGGTGACTTTTAGGAGTTGATTATAGGTCATTTTTCTTTCCTTAATTCCAGTTATAGGTCACTTTTTGAACCATACTCATTTGGTTTGTTTTGGTTTTTCAAAGTGCATACTTATGTAAACTAATTTTGCCTTAAACTTGTTTCTCTTCTCCTCTAATTGTTAACATGAATTATGTGGGAATAATTAATGCCTATCCATGCATTCTAATTGCATCTCATATCTTGTATGATACTGATCCATAATCATTTCATGCATATTCACATTCCATTAATCTTTAACTTGCATCATTTGTGATCTTATGCGATGTTTGCTCATTTGTTCTCACATCTTCTTCTCCTTGCTCTATATGCTTAAACCATTGCATCCATAATTGTATGTTCATTCATCTACATTCATAAGCATTCACTACTGACTTTGATACTCATTTCATGTATTAATTCATGTTTGTAAGCCATATGCATTCATACTTCATCCATAAACCCTAACTTGCATTTAGGTGAACTTAGGTGAACTTTTTGTACATAGTTTGACATAGTTTGAACTTGTGAGGTATCCTAGCATACTTAGGGACCTATAACATATAGCTACTGACTTTAGAAGTTATATAACCTTTAGGTACCTTCACCTTTAGACTTAGGTCTTATTTTGAACCCTAGTTCCATTCTAGGACGTTTATGGTACTTAATCGCTTTTATGCTTTGATTTTACTTTCAATATGCATTGTCATGCTAACCTTTGTTTTATAGGGGGGAAGATTGAGGTAAGCCTTTCTTCATTCCTATCTCTTATGCATTATATTTGTGTTTGGCTTAGCACCTTGTGCTTTGCTCTTAGGCTTTCCCTTTCTTTAGAGATAACTTAACTTCCTTAGGAAGTAAGTTAGTTTCTAACTCTCTTTTCTTCTTTTCCTTTCTTCCTTAGGAATAGAAAAACCTCACAAACCATTAGGATCACCTTTTGTACATAATAAATAACTTAGGGTTGTGTCTTAGTCCCCTTAGTTTTGGCCTTTTGCAACTTGAGTCCTTCTTTCTCATCTCATAAAGAAAAGCAATAAAACACTTAATAAAAACCGAATGTTCTTGTATGACACGAGACTTTGTTGCGGAGTGCTTATACACGTCCTGTTTCGGGGCGAGGTGTAAGTACTTACCGCGATCTATAGGTCTTAGTATGAGAATGTTCACAAACAAATTTAAAACACTTCTCATAAAATACAAAAACAAATAATAAGCGAATATCCTGCAGGAACTTCTCTTTATCACCTCATTCATTCTGAACGCGAACTCGCGACGACTTGTCTCGCATGCAAGACGGTAAACGCACTCGTACCAGACCAGCCTGCAACACCTGAGCATAGAAATACGCAGTTCCAGCTATAAAAAAACACAAATAAATAGTTCCCGTCTTAGTTAGGCGAACTACGTCGACTCTGATCCTCATTATCCCGATGAGGTACGTAGGCAGCGGGGTAGGGCCCGTTCGAGCACATTCTTTATTTTCCCTACATTTCCCCCTTTCTTTCCATTTTCTTTTCCAATTCCCTCTCTCATTGCATTTCAGTTCTAGTTAGCAGTTCCTTTATTCAGTAGCAGTTTTATTTCTCACCCTTTGAAACAAACAAGCAAGCGTGGATCCCGTCGGGTACGGCAGACGATCTGGGGTGCTAATACCTTCACAGGTCGTAACCGACTCCCGAACCCAGATCTTTGGTTCGCAGGACCTTGTCCTTTCCTTCTTCCTCAGGTCTGTGCAACATTACCTTTCCCATTCTTTCAGGATAAAAATGTCTGGCTGGCGACTCTACCTTTTCCGCGCCACTTTCGCGTTTGTACTAGGATGAAAATCCCGGGAGCGACAGCTGACGACTCTGCTGGGGACCGAACCTAGAATCTATGGTTTCCCTTGTAGAGTCAATCCTAGCGCCTGTTTGGTTTTGTTTCTTTGGGTGTTTATTTGTTTGTTGTTGTGTGCTTTAGTTTAGCTTTACTGTTTTCATTTACAGTTTTTACTTTACAGCTTTACTTTACCGCATTTTTTTACCGCTTTCAGTATTTATTTTCCATGCATCATATTATACTGGACTATTTGGTTGTGCTGGTTTTCATTTTTTCTGCGGGATGGGAGTTACTGTGAGATAAGCCAAATACCCGGCTTGAGTGCACTATAGGATTAGCGTGGACATACATTGTACTTCCATGGTATCTCACCATGATGAGTGGCGATGTGTTCCAAACCCAGATTGCGACCGTCTTGGAACTATTATGTGTGAGGATTACCCCACTTCAGCGTACGACCTTGATAGTTATATGCATCTGGTGACCGATCTTCGAGAACCTTAATGGGAACACCCCTCTCCAGTGATGACAGTGGCAGACCACATTTGTTGGCAAACCCACTCGCATCTGAGGGTCCATTGGGAACTCGCATAGGATGACCTGGTTCTCTTATAGGAACCCAGTTAAAGCAAACTATTCATATGACGGTAGTATTGTACCCTTCGGGATGAATGTACTATTGTTTCTCGATTCAGTGCTTGAAGCTGGGGACTTGTGAGGGATGCTTGTTTTTCCGGACTCAGCTGAGGCCTCCCTGAGTAGTACATAATGTCAAACCGATTCCCTGATTTGGTCATGAGCCATTTCTCAGAAATGGTGAATGTATTATTGCTATTCGGCTTTGAGAGTCTATGATGTTGGCCCAAGTAGCACACCCGTGAGATTGGGAGGGGTTTACAGGTTTGCAGGAACCCTAAACTTCAACATACCCATTTTGTCAGTATTGTTCAGCGTTCTATGGTTCTCTGATTCTGAGATTCGGGAGTTCTATTCAGAGAAATTGTTACTGTGATTACCATTATGACCTTGATATTATGACTGTTATTATGACTCTCCACAAACACTTGGCTCGTTGTTCAACGTTAACACCATCAGTGACTGTTCAATTATGTGATCCAGTTCTACAGTTATTGGGTTCTCAGTTATGGGGTTCTATACAGAGATGGTGCCGCTATTGTGGTTCTATACAGACAGTTGGTTCACTGCTCAACACCAACATTAGACCATTGATCACATGCCTGCTGCATACATCACATCATAGCATTCCAGCACACATGTTCAGTTATTTCCGAGGATCACATATCTGAATCATGCCATTGGACTTTTTCTGTGTCAAAATTTGAATCAAAGCAGATAAATTCCCCAAAATTAACTAAACATGACATTTGCATACATCCTTGCATTCATGACAGGTGTTCAGAGACAGATTCTTTTCCTGACTTGATTTCTCATAAGAATTCACAACTTGAATCACAATCATCAAGGTATATATTTGAAGCAACTCCGGGCGGAGGTAACCGAAACGAAGACCCAGCTAAGGCCATTCAGGGCAGAGGTACAAGCTTTATTTCAGAACAAGAAACTTCTGAAAGAAGAAGTCAACCAGATGAAGACTCAGATGAGCTTGGTAATCCTGAATGCCATGTCAAGAAAACAAAGCTATTTTCATCCCTATTGAAGGGAACTATGCTGCTCTGATTCTCCATTGGTCAATAGAGATACGTAGGCAGGAGATCGTGCAAGATCTTTGCGAGTAACCTTATCTATTAACTTTATCAACATCTTCCCTCCATACGTCATTTTTCAACATCCAACATCAGTTTCCCAAGAGAATCCTAGGGGAATAGCATATGGGTAAAGGCCAGAACAACTCGAGAAGAAGTTTGATCATATTCTGATGTCGTACATGCGGCAAGTTTCCTCATTTGCTCAAATCCGAGCTAGTTGCATCAGGATCATCTCTGACAAATCTTCCTTTAGGGTTTCAATGCCAAGTATGATTACCATTTTTGGGCACCTGGTCGTTTAATTGAAGATTGCAAGTCTTTCAGAGGCAAAGGTGAAGACAAGGTCCCGAATTTGATCGACTCAAAGGTCATCATGCCAGAAAGTCTGCTCACATATTAAAGTCTCTTCATCAAATGGGTCTCCCAATTTACAAAGGCATCTTCAGAAGCAATAAGTCCAGACGGAGTCAAGTCTCCTCAATGACGGCAATGTTCATCTTCTTTACTGCATTTTCATTTGTAGTTTATATTGTTTGTTTAAACATTTGTATGCATGCATGAAACTTATTTGTTTTTGAATGTTAACCATAATAAAATGCACATGTTTTTCTTGAAGTAATCCATTCATATTCACTCATGACTTTGTGTATACGCATTGAAATACCAACTGTCGTGCTTAAACTCTATGAAGGAGTATGACGAAATGAAAACGCAAAAATCTCTAATTGTGTGCTTTTGAGGAAGACCCTGTTGACGATGTACAGGCATAGTTTCAAATCCTAAACACCGGAGATATAAGGGAGATAGACCCTCGCCAACCCATTTGAGCCTTGAAGTAGGAGTTTCTTTTCGCATGAAAAAAAACCCTTGCATTTAACCCAGGGGCAGGGTAGGCGTCAGTTAGTTTGACCGAGCATTCAAATTTCAAAAGGAGTGCGAATCTGAGGATCCATTACCTTTCGTTGTACCAAATCAAGAGGTCCAATGACCAAAAACCACAATGGTTATCCCAAGCAAGAGGTCCAAAGACCGGAAACCACAAGGGTTATCCTTCGTCAACCAAGAAGCGAGACAATCATGACCCTTTCAAAGCAATTAAGACAAGCAGTGTCATACGATTTGTTCAAAAAAAAGAAATGAAAAAAAGAAATGAAAAAATCCCGCTAAGTCGAAACTTGAAATCAAGCGACTTAGGCAAAAATTAGGGCATCCCGCTGGACTTCACAATCAAAGATTCACAAGAATCGGTCCAGGCAAAAGTTAGGGATAAGCAAAATAATGCAAAGCGAAAGCCGAAAAGGATTACACAAGAAAGATCCTTGAACAAGAACAAAGTCGTGTGATACAGACACAAAAGACGAAGGGGTGACTGACTCCAAACAACAATCTGATTGGTGCTTAAACTGTTAGAGTAATTGGTTCCTTAATCATCACAAAACCCTTTTTGAGAGGTGAACACTTGTGAAAGTTAGCTGAACATAGGAATGAATAACATCATGAAGATGGGTGGGCACAAATAAATTTCGAGCCTATATCCTTTGTTTCTATAACCATGAACCAGGCCACGATACAACCCTCAAAAGTCCTAACTGAAACAGGGTTATTTTGAGAGCGTACTACCGCGAGACCGTGTTCCCGACTCCTTTGAGTTGCGCTAAAAGTTCTTTGTTGGTGTTGCATCTGCATGCTTCATTTATCAAAAACCAATGTCGTATCTTAACCAGTGATTTGCTCACAAAGGTTTGCGACATCTTTTTCAGTAAAACTTCAAAATTAACATGTGTGTTGCATTAGAATTTTCATCCTCAAAAATAAACATTTTCTGCTTGCATACATCTGTTTGGCATCATAAAAATTCACATACGAAACTTCAGTCCAGAAGCTTAATCTTGCCAAGTTGAGAAGTCTGAAACTTTCGAAGGACAATTTGTCAAGGTGCACTTTTCAAGAAAAC
Organism: Lathyrus aphaca; assembly: GCA_963966055.1. Taxonomy (NCBI): domain Eukaryota; kingdom Viridiplantae; phylum Streptophyta; class Magnoliopsida; order Fabales; family Fabaceae; genus Lathyrus; species Lathyrus aphaca. The sequence continues at coordinate 542,871,449 of OZ014524.1, forward strand.
TCCATTGAGGGGGGACTTTCCCAACCAATTGTGGTAAGAGCTAGCCAATTCGGGGCAATCATGTCGAGCAATCTCTTCAAAATTCAGCCAAGCTGGGGCAATCACTTCGAGATTCAAATCTCTCAAAGAGCCATCAGGCGGAGGCATTATTCAAATTTCAACCAAACTGGGGCAGTTACTTCGAGATCCAATCTTTCAAAGAACAATTGGTATGGGTGTTTTCTTCAAAACACAGTCAATCATAAGTGATCACTTCAAGGCTCGTACTGGGGCAGGCGACCCCAAGAGTGCTAGAAGTTACTTTCTCCTGAAGACGGTTAATCAGAAGCACCTATCCCAAGGTTCAAAATACCGGGGAAGAATATCTCATAGTGATATGGGGTTTTTCATGAATCCTCGCGAGGAAAATTCTTGCACAGACCATGCAGTCTAGCGCAGTTATTTCGAGATCCGACGAATCTCTCCAAGAGTTTGAAGACACTGAGGCATTTCGTATGTCATGTTTTCCGTAAAATCCTCTTGAGACATTTTCTTCCGATGGACCTTAATCTGAGGCGAGTTGAAAATTGCAAAGAACCATTGTTCACTCGTGATTAGTTGGCGACCTATCAACCCAGAGTCTAGGGGCAAAGCCATTGTCAGCACAGTACTTCAAGAGTTGTTTTATCAGCAGGCTTCATTGATCAGAATTCCTTAACAGGTCTCATTAGACAATCCCTCCTCCAGCAGTGTAGCAAAGGGAAGGATACTTCTTGAGCATAAGGGTATCATCGTCTCTCATCCCTAGTATGAGACACTTTATATTCGCTCATCCCCAACATGAGACGCTTCATATCTTTTATCCCTAGCAAGGGGTAGCTTGAACTCTTATCTTCAGCAGGAAGCTTTATCATTGACATTCTCCATCATCCCCAGTAGGGTTGGAGATTGAAATCTCTCCCAGCAAGGTAGCAGAATGCGGGTGTCATCCCCAAGCAGAAGTTTTCCTTCAGACACGGGGGCAATTCCCAGCAGTACAAGGAGTTCTTTCTCCCCAGCAAGGTGCTTCCTCAACAGTGTCGTGGCTTTGGTTCTCAGCCAAGTCAGGAGGTCTTCAGTTCCCCAATGGAGTTCAACGGGTAGCGTACCTAGCAAGATGAGTCCATCTCCAGCAAGGTCTTGGTTCTCCAATCTTAAAGTCCAATTTATTTTTGGCAATGGCGGCAGTTCAGAGCCGGTGTATCATTAACAGCTTTCCCTGCAGAGTTGTTTTCTCCTCACGGAGATTAACCAGGTCAATGCATTGATCATCAGTTCCTCCCTAGTCAAGCCATCTGGGATACTTGTAGTCTCTTTTCCGGGAGATCCTTTGCATTTTCATTTGGATAATCATCATTACATTTGCATCCTCCAAAGCGTAGCATTTCCATCATCATGGAGAATTACGCCATAAATTCAAACATATGCATGCCAGCATGGGCCAGTTTTGAGGTATATTACGAACATCTTCTCAACCTGAAGTACTCCGCACAGAGGATACCAATATCATTTTCCAGACATCCTTGTCTTTTCAAGTCAATTTTTGTCACTTATTCCGCGTCTTGTTTGGTACAACAGTCGCGTCGCAGGTTCTTGTTTTGTACGGTCCTGTTTGCCTGGGCTCTCATTTATGTAAAATGATCCCGTTCCATCTTGTCCTATTTTCTTTCTTGTTTCTAGTTATCGACTGAGGCCGGTATACCATTGCGTCTCCATTTGAGGATGGTTTCGTGTTAGATCCGAGGATCTTTTTAGAATTGTCATTCGAGGATGGAATTATTTTCTTCAAGTCCTTCTGAGGTTGGTCTTGTTGTTGTGGCTATCATTCGAGGATGATATATCATTTTGAGCCTATTGATTGAGGTCAGTTTGTCTCTTTTGCAAAGTCTGTCTGAGGTCAGTCTTTGTGTTTCTAGTTATCAACTGAGGCCGGTATACCATTGCGTCTCCATTCGAGGATGGTTTCGTGTTAGATCCGAGGATCTTTTGAGAATTGTCATTCGAGGATGGCATTCTTTTCTTCAAGTCCTTCCGAGGTTGGTCTTGTTTGTTTTTGTTGTGGCTATCATTCGAGGATGGTAGTCCATTTGGAGCTTATTGATTAAGGTCAGTTTGTCTCTTTTGCAAAGTCTGTCTGAGGTCAGTCTTTGTGTTTCTGGTTATCGCCTGAGGCCGGTATACCAGTACATCTCCATTCGAGGATGGTTTCGTGTTAGATCCGAGGATCTTTTGAGAATTTTCATTCGAGGATGGCATTCTTTTCTTCAAGTCCTTCTGAGGTTGGTCTTGTTTTGTTTGTTGTGGCTATCATTCGAGGATGATAGACCGTTTTGAGCTTATTGATTGAGGTCGGTTTGTCTCGTTTGCAAAGTCTGTCCGAGGTCAGTCTTTGTGTTTCTGGTTATCGCCTGAGGCCGGTATACCATTGCGTTTCCATTCGAGGATGGTTTTGTGTTTGATCCGAAAATCACATTTTTGAGAATTGTCATTTGAGGATGGCATTCTTCCCAGCGTATTTTATTTCCCACAGAATGCAACTTCATTTCCCATGGTGGTTATTTCTACCAAGTCTTGTTTGTTATCCCTAGTTGAGTCTTGTTTCATTACAACAGTCTCATTTTTTTCGCGTCCCCGTTTCAGTACAGCGGTTTCCTGTCGGGTTATCATTTAAGTACAATGATCCCGTTCTTTTTGGTCTCGTCTCAGTACGATGGCTTCATTTCCTCGGTTATGGATCGGTTGATACCATTTCCTGGTTGGATCGGTTGATCTTCTTTGAGTCGTAAATCGGATGATATTACGTTCTTGTTTTTTTGGGTTATAGATCGGTTGATACCATTTCCTGGTTGGATCGGTTGATCTTATTTGAGTCGTAAATCGGATGATATTACGTTCTCGTTTTTCGGGTTATGGATCGGTTGATACCATTTCCTGGTTGGATCGGTTGATCTTCTTTGAGTCGTAAATCAGATGATATTACGTTCTCATTTTTTCGGGTCATGAATCGGTTGATACCATTTCCCTGTTAGATCGGTTGATCTTATTTGAGTCGTAAATCGGTTGATGTTGCTTCTCTCATTTGTCTCTCCAAGCCCTGTTTTGTACAACAGGCTCCTTCTTCCGTGGCTTGGTCCTGCCCAGCAGTCGCGCATGTTTTCTTTATGGCTTTGTCCTGCCCAACAGTCATATTGATTTGAGTTCCATTCCGCTAATGGTCTCGTTAAGCCCTGTTTCGCCAACAGGCACCTTCCGTGGCTTGGTCCCGCCCAGCAGTCGCGTGTTTTCTTTATGGCTTGGTCCTGCCCAGTAGTCATATTGATTGAGTCCCATTCCGCTAATGGTCTCGTTAAGCCCTGTTTCGCCAATAGGCACCTTCCGTGGCTTGGTCCTGCCCAGCAGTCGCGTGTTTTTCTTTGTGGCTTGGTCCTACCCAGCAGTCACATTGATGAGTTTCTGTTTTTCTAATGGTTTTGTTAAGCCTATTTCGCCAACAGGCACCCTCGTTGTGGCCTTGATTCGTTCAGCAGTCATAGTGCAGGTTATTGCAGTGATTCAATTCCACCTCGTTCTTTTTCCACTACCTATTCAGAGGTCAAAAAAAAAAAACATAAATAAATAAATGGGCAGATGGCATTTCTGTTATCCTGAGTTCAAATTTTCAGATTTTATTCGAGTATTCAATCACTCCATACCTTGAACGTCTAAAAGTTGTTGCAATTATTCATTCAAGTATGCAGATGATTGAATATGGGCAGCTGTAGTACCTCAAAATTTGCCCACGTTCTTTTTTCCCTAAATGGATTATCGCTTCGCATTTCATCTGCATTTTTCACTAGGTCATAACATCATGATCATGCATTTCATGGATCCTTAAGGCATGTGATCAATGAATTTTTCTTGTAACTTGAATTCTCATATTCATGGATGATATATCTGGCTATTAAGCTCAAGATGAGGCAAATGCTGAGTTCACATCATCGAAGGCATTTTCCTATTCAGAGGGTCATCAAACTCCAAAGTTTTCCTTGTTTAGAGAATTATTCGAAAGCGTCGGATCAGGAGGTTATTGGTGTGAGTTAAGAGTCGGTTTCTCCGTTTTCTCGTAAGATCGGGGTTTCGTTCTTTTGGTTTATGGATTGATTTGGGATCTCATGGCAAAAAGTATATTGGTATTCTTGGTGCAAGAGATCGAATTCTGGATGTATATTGATATTCATGGTACAAGAGACCAAATGGGGGGACTCGTGTGATAATCAGGTCATTTTGGTTCTTTCGGTTGGTCTTTGATGGTGGTACAGGTTCATGAAGTTCGAGTTTGGAGTTGACCGAAGTCTGGAGGTTCATTAAAAATACAAGTTTGATAAGATTGAACCTTTGAGTTGATTTTAATACGCTAAGTTGGGTCGGAGGTGTTAAGGGGAATTCGAAGATACAAGCTTTTTGAAAACGCATCCGGTCAAAACAATTATATCATGTCCATTTCAAAATCAAAGTTAATATCCAAGAATTGTACCATTGACATTCATAGGTCATTCTTAGCCTATATACACGTTCTTGTTTCCAAGCCGATTAATTACATTTCTATCATCATTTCTAATTCTATTTCCACTTAATCTTTTTTTAAGCCCAATTAAATCATTTCAATCACCCATTTTTGTCCAAATTTTTATATGAGATTATCCCTCCAAATTATCCATTAAATCATGTTTATCCTTTTTTGGTCCGTTGTTTCTAAATTCACTTTTCTTATCCATATCAATTTTTAAATTCTACACCAAAGTCTATTCCACATAAGCCCATTACAAATTCATTTCAATGATAGGTTGCTACCGCAAAAGTCATAAGAACGAATTCCGAGTCCATTTACATCTATGTCAGCATTTACTATCCATCACCATTTTTATTTGTTAGTAATTAGTATTATCATTTAGCCCATGTTATCTTTCTAGTGCAAAGCCCAATACATTAAGAATTGCAGCAAAAAAATGAAAAGGGAATATATATATATATATATATATATATATATATATATATATATATATATATATATATATATATATATATATATATGTGTGTGTGTGTGTGTGTGTGTAACATATTCCTTTTTTCATGAAAAAATGAAAAAAAAAACTCAATAAATTATGTTACAAAAATAACAGAAAAACAGTTAGAGAGGAAGAAACTCAGTTTTAAAACCAATAAGAAAAGCAGAAGAAAAAGAGATAACAAAAAAAAACAGAAACAAAATTCAGTTACGAAATTCTCTTCTTTCTCTCCAACTTCATCCTTCACCAATAGAAAATCCTCTCAAAAACTCAGAAACTCTCTCAGTTTTCAGCCTGCATCATTCATCACTCTTTGGCACTCTTCTTCAATCTTGATCACAACCCAACTTCTTCATCTTATTCTTGGATCACCACTCTTCAAATCATCCTCTGCAAAAAAAAAGCTCTCCAACCTTCAGCCAATCTTCCAATCCCTCTCCTCATCAATCCCCAATCCGAAAACCACTCTGCATCTTTTCTCCTCTCTCACACCTTCAAATCATCAATCCTCAGTCATCACCTTCATCAACAAACTTTTATTGCATCTGCTCATTCTCTGAACATTCCACTTCACGTCGTCATCGTCATCATTCACCTGCAATTCAATCAACAAATTCATCAATCCTCAACAAACTTCATCATCAACCACAATTCAGATTTAGCCTACAAATCAAATCCACAAGAATAAGAACATAACGCCATCATTGATTTACATTGACAAGATTCAGCGATTCACAAAGTCATCAATACACCACGATAGAAACCATAACATCACAGAAGTAGAAATGGGAAGTGGAAGGGAGGAAAAGAAATCTTCAGCAAAAATTTCAGTTACAACTGATAACAAAATCAGTTACAGTAACTCTTCTCCAATCTTGGCTTGGGGTGAATCAATCATCTATCTTCTTCATCACTTTCTCAATCTTGAACTTCTGGAAAAAAAGGGGTCAGGTCATCATCGACTTCATACACCAACAATCTTTCCCAACTTTCTCTCCATATGCATTGCTCATCATCGAGCTTTTTCAATGAACTTTATCTCCGACCTGCAAAAGACCAGAGTTTTAGCATAGTTACGGCAACGCAGAACACACCACAACAAATTCGCGCCGCATCAATAACCACAACACGACTGCATCGATCTCATCTTCAACCTTTCGATTTCGATCCGCAATCATCATCATCATCTCCACTACAACAATTCACGAGGCATCAACTCAACAACCTACAAAGCAATTCACGAGGCATCATCATTCACGCGGGCTAGGCCTCGGGCCTTTGTTTTTGCTTTTCGCACCATTAGTTTTACTCCGCACACCTCCTTGGATCTATGTCTTGTACTGATTTTGGGCCAGGCTTAGAGTTATGCTATTCAAACCTTGCTGATTACATCAACACCCCCGTCTTTTATGTTTTGAGATTTTGTTAATTAATTTTTGTTTTTATTTTGTTGTCAACTAATTTTTGTGTATTAATATACTAATCCATTTTTTTTGTTAATTTTAATTAGGATTTTGTCATAATTTAATTATTATTTAGAATTAATTTGGATTAAAGTTCATAAGCTTTTTTTTGATCGATTTGAATCGATTTCAATTATGGCGAAGCTTCACAAAGTTATTATGGAAGATAAGCATTTATTTTGCTTATGGAGATTACAAGACCTTGCTTGTGGCTTTTTTCAGATTTCTTTTATGAGAAGGATCGACACTTCAACCAAGTAAGAAATCTCGACTTTAACGGCTTTTAAGCATCATTATAGTTGTATGCGGCTTAGGACCATATAGCTTAAGGTGCATATTGAGCCCTCCCACCTGAGGCACTGGATTTATTTGTGATATATGTTGATTTGTGTCGATTTCGGAGCTTAGGGATTAGGTTGCGAACCATTAGGATCGATTCCTTTCACTTCCCCTTAAAATCCACTTTTTTCCCGTTTCGTCACAATTATTAAAAATAGTTTTAGTTCGGATAAAATTCTGGAAAAATTCATGAGTGATCCTCATCCTCTTAATTAATTTTTCATATTTTTTGTTTCCAGATTTGGGTGGTTTTAATAATTAATTTGGATTTTAGATCATAAGCTGTCCCAAAAAGGAATGTTTTGACATTAGGGACCAAAAACAATTTTTCCCCATAGGTGTGAGACCTATTTTTTGTATTTGATTAACCCCTGTAATTTGTGACATTTTTATGCTCCTTAGGCATTTTTTTCATAATTTTAGATGCCCTTTTTTATCCACTTTGTGGAGGTGTTTTTCGGCGATCATGCCTTGCTATACCAATCGTTAAGGAATTGTTTTGGCAATTTGGTGCATAATTTTGTGGAATCCTTTTAGACCATGTAAGATAATGACTATATCATTCGAGGGATTTAATTTCATAATTTTTAAAGGCTTTTTTCTATTTTTCCATGTCACCTAGATCCTAGGTGGATTCATGTGTTTATGTGTCGCATACCCTAGATGTTAGGAAGGCATTCATGCCATTTGTTTGAGATACTTTTTGGTGACTTTTAGGAGTTTATTATAGGTCATTTTATGTCCTTAATTCCAGTTATAGGTCACTTTTTGAACCATACTCATTTGGTTTGTTTTGGTGTTTCAAAGTGCATACTTATGTGAACTAATTTTGCCTTAAACTTGTTTCTCTTCTCCTCTAATTGTTAACATGAATTATGTGGGAATAATTAATGCCTATCCATGCATTGTAATTTCATCTCATATCTTTTATGATACTGATCCATAATCATTTCATGCATATTCACATGCCATTCATCTTTAACTTGCATCATTTGTGATCTTATGCGATGTTTGCTCATTTGTTCTCACATCTTCTTCTCCTTGCTCTATATGCTTAAACCATTGCATCCATGATGATATGTTCATTCATCTACATTCATAAGCATTCACTACTAACTTTGATACTCATTTCATGTATTAATTCATGTTTGTAAGCCATATGCATTCATACTTCATCCATAAACCCTAACTTGCATTTAGGTGAACTTAGGTGAACTTTTTGTACATAGTTTGACATAGTTTGAACTTGTGAGGTATCCTAGCATACTTAGGGACCTATAACATATAGCTACTGACTTTAGAAGTTATATAAACTTTAGGTACCTTCACCTTTAGACTTAGGTCTTATTTTGAACCCTAGTTCCATTCTAGGACGTTTATGGTACTTAATCGCTTTTATGCTTTGATTTTACTTTCAATATGCATTGTCATGCTAACCTTTGTTTTGTAGGGGGGAAGATTGAGGTAAGCCTCACTTCATTCCTATCTCTTATGCATTATATTTGTGTTTGCCTTAGCACCTTGTGCTTTGCTCTTAGGATTTCCCTTTCTTTAGAGATAACTTAACTTCCTTAGGAAGTAAGTTAATTTCTAACTCTCTTTTCTTCTTTTCCTTTCTTTCTTAGGAATAGAAAAACCTCACAAACCATTAGGATCACCTTTTGTACATAATAAATAACTTAGGTTTGTGTCTTAGTCCCCTTAGTTTTGGCCTTTTGCAACTTGAGTCCTTCTTTCTTATCTCATAAAGAAAAGCAATAAAACACTTAATAAAAACCGAACGTTCTCGTACGACACGAGACTTTGTTGCGGAGTGCTTATACACGTCCTGTTTCGGGGCAAGGTGTAAGTACTTACCGCGATGGATAGGTCTTAGTATGAGAATGTTCACAAACAAATTCAAAACACTTCTCATAAAAGACAAAAACAAATAATAAGCGACTATCCTGCGAGAACTTCTCTTTCTCACCTCATTCATTCTGAACGCGAACTCGCGACGACTTATCTCGCATGCAAGACGGTAAACGCACTCGTATCAGACGAGCCTGCAACACCTGAGCATAGACATACGCAGTTCCAGCAATAAAAAACACAAACAAATAGTTCCCGCCTTAGTTAGGCGAACTATGTCGACTCTGATCCTCATTATCCCGATGAGGTACGTAGGCAGCGGGGTAGGGCCCGTTCGAACACATTCTTTATTTTCCCTACATTTCCCCCTTTCTTTCCATTTTCTTTTCCAATTCCCTCTCTCATTGCATTTCAGTTCCCGTTAGCAGTTCCTTTATTCAGTAGCAGTTTTATTTCTCACCCTTTGAAACAAACAAGCAAGCGTGGATTCCGTCGGGTACGGCTGACGGTCTGGGGTGCTAATACCTTCCCAGGTCGTAACCGACTCCCGAACCCAGATCTTTGGTTTGCAGGATCTTGTCATTTCCTTCTTCCTCAGGTTTGTGCAACATTACCTTTCCCATTCTTTCGGGATAAAAATGTCTGGCTGGCGACTCTACCTTTTCCGCGCCACTTTCGCGTTTGTACTTGGATGAAAATCCCGGGAGCGACAACGATGACCTTGAAAACGTATGACCTTGAAGAACCAATATTCTTTATAGTCATATGCTATAGAATCATATTAATACCCTCTAGATATTTGTCCTACAGGCTTCAGAATAGCCACACATTGTTTTGTTATTGGATTCATGACAAAGTAATGATATACACCATGAATTAGATTATCTGCCTGGCCATCTTTACAACAAAACAAGAGTAATCCATTGCATGTGTCTATAATATTTTTAGGCCTTATCCTACAACCCATCACTAATGAGCACCAATTGAAAAGTTGTTCCAGATCCATGTTTGGATTAGAGGAAATGCAAGCATCAATTAGTGGATCTAGTGGATTCTCATTTGGTAGTGTTGTGGTTAGAATGAGATTACACCATGAATATGAGACACACATGATATTTGATTTTTCCTTCATGTATAGCTTACTAAATATTTTAGTTTGAAGTACAATGGGAAGATTATTGAATAAGGATCTGGGTTTCCTTCTCCTCATTGTTCTTTTCTTTTTAATAATTTTATTCTCCGTGTAATGGGTGATTATGATTAGTAAGGAGAATTGATATTGAAAGTGATATAGTTATATGATAGATGGGTGTGAGTAATGTCTCTGTTAGTTGATGATTTGATTCTTATATAAGAGTGGAATATGAAGAATGAAACATATGTGAGAAAACAAATTTAGATTAAAAAATAGTGAAAATAATACTTTATTATAATGTTCTAGACCCAAGATAAGCCTTATATGGATATATCTATTTAGTTCAATTTATTATTATTTTTTCACAATATTATTTCTTTCTTACTTTAATTTTGACTATAATAATTTTACTTAAATTTTTTATTATAATATTTTGAATATAATTATTGTTTTTATTTTTATTTTTGACTTTTTTATTTATTTCTGACACATATCCATAGAGAGGGAAATCGTTGTGGTGGCAAACTTGTCTCCATAGACTTGTCAAACCATAATTTTTATGTTGAGGCAACCCACATTTAGCAATTAGACATGATCTTGTTAGATCTTCATAATTTCAAATTTACCTAGTTTTCTTTCTTTGTTTTCTTGTCTCTATGGATAGGGTCTTTGTATAATTTTCCCTATCCTCTTTGGTACTCTACCTTCTTCTTTCATATATCTACGATGCTTATGGGAAAAATGTATATATTTTTTGTTGAATTTTTTATTTTTATTTTTGAGTAATTATTTATTTCTCTTTAATTATCTTTCTAAATTATTTTATTAATTTTAATTTTAATTAATCACATGATGTTTGAGACTCCTTCTGTCTTCAATTAAATTAGAATGAAAAAATATTTTAGTCTATGGTATAAAAAGGAATCCAATTTAATCTGTAAAGAGTAGAAACAACCTTTATAACTTCTTGAAAAAAATAATCAAATCAATGTAATCTTTAACTCATTTGCATTTTGTTTGACAGGTGAAAAGAATATAAAAGAAAAACTGAAATAAAATAAAATTAAAAAAATATATTATTTAACTTTTCTTCTAAAAAAATAACTTATAAGTAAAAATAAAAAATAAAATGATTAAAATAAGAATTTCGTTTTAATCAATAATAACATACAAAATAAATATAAAAAATAAATATAAAAAGAACAAAAATAAAAATAAATTAATTATATTTAATAATAATTAACTAAAGTGTTTCAATTCAATAATTTTAAAATATTATTTTATAAATAAAAAATATATAGTAAATGAAAATTTACAATTTTAAAAAATATTTAAATACTACGAATAACAAATTATAAAATGATAATCTTAATAGAAGAAATATTCATTTTCAAATGGAGACTATTGTTATCTTTTGGATTCTTTATCATCTATTTCTTTATCGTAAATTTAATTTAGAAGGAATAATTTTAATTCTCATCATAATAATTCTTTAGGAAATTTGATACACTAGAAATGATATTAGGTTCAAAACTATAATATTGCCTTTGATTGAGATATTCTTCATGTTAAATAATTAGTCTATTGATATACCCTTGTTGATATGCAAAAACTGTATGTTTTATGTCCTGACCCATCTTGTTTTTCCTTTTTACACTAGTACAGAGACGGAGAGAGACGGCGTATAGTTGGAGTTGTAGGAGAGTTACGACTGCCGGTGCTAGGTTTCAGCATATAGCAGTGAATTGAAAATATTTGAAGTAAATCGGGTCGGGTTGTAGTTTCGGGATGAAAATAATATCCAATCGATTGTGCAAAGATTCTTGATGAAATTAAATGTAGATCCACAAGGAGAAAGGACCATAATACTTTTGCTATATAATAAGTTCAAGACATGTATTAGAAAGTAAGCAATAATTGTTGAAGATTTAGAGTGTTAGGTTTTAACGTCCTTGTTATTATTTTATGTACGCCTCTTTGTTTCAGTAACTTGACACAGAAGGGTTGTCGAGCTGAGTTATAATACTCAACATTGATAATCTGGTTAAACACCAATCACTAGGGTTTAATGATTGAGAGAAAGTGAGAGGGTATCTCATATTTAAGGGGGTCTTAAATAGTCATTGGGTATTGTTAGGAAAAGGCATTGAACAAAATAGGATTTATTGTTGCTTTTAATACTAAATTTACTAAGCTACTAAAGGTAATTTTCCTTTCTTGGGTTGGAAGCCAACCCTCCAGAAGTAGGTGTTGTAGCATCGAACTTGGTTACTAATTATTGTGTTATTTATTTCTTTTCTTCTCCATCTTCTTGTATAATTGAACCTATGTTATTTCTGGTAATTATGATTTAACTTGTCGAATTAGTTGACTAGGACATCGTGTTTGACATTTGTCCCATGCAGAAAATAATTTCAATTGGAATCAAGCAAGCACCCTAAAGAGGGCGAGAGCACTTTAAGTATCAATTAGGACTTGTTCAGTTTTTAAACTGATATTTTCTACTAAATATGTTTTAACCATAAATCTGAGCCAATAAGTTACAGAATCCCTAAGGTACGCGAAATCCACATTCCAACCTCTCTTTATTTTCAGTTTTTTTCAAATTACTTTATTTTAGTTTTAATTCCATTGAATCAAAGAAATCATTAGCCTTAACTTTACACATCATTAATTGATAACATTAGTTTGATTAATAGTCCATGTGTGTTTGATATCTTTTTAAAACTACACGATAGATTATGCACTTGCAGTTAAGTAATCCAACAAACTCATAAAGTCGCGATCAAGTTTTTTGGCGTCGTTGTTGGGTGCTAACTTAGTAAATATTGTAATTTTGTTATTCAGCAGTATATGAAGTAAAATTACGATCTAAAAACACAATGGAAATTGAAATTTCTCTTTGGTGATCCTTACAAATGATCATGATCATTTATATAATGGTTACCTCTTGCGGCAATGAAACCATTGATTCTGAATCGAATGAGTGACCATGAGCGATATACAATGAACAACACCTCTACTCAGTCCACACGAACAAATTCCTTCAGTCTCAGTGCTAGCTACTACGATTGAAGGGTTTGAGTGAGAGGGAGAGAGAAGAAAATACGGCTAGGGTTTCACAACCGAATTTTCATCAAGTGTGAATGCTTATTGTCACTCCCTGGATTTCCATCCTGGTACAAACGTGAAAGTGGCACCGAGAAGGTAGAGTCGTTAGCCATGCATTTTTATCCCGAAGGAGCGGGAATGATAATGTTGCACAAACTGGAAAGAAGAAAGGAAAGGACAAGATCCTTCGAACCAAAGAGACTGGGTTCGGGAGTCGGTTATGAACTGGGAAGGTATTAGCACCCAGGATCGTCCGCCGTACCTGAAAGGTTCCACGCTTGAAAGAAACTGTTTCAAAGTGGTAATGAAATGAAGTTGCTGCAAAGACTGAGACTGGAAATGGAAATAGGAAAAGAAAAGAATGGAGGAAAATGTAGGGAAAGTAAAAGAGTGCTCGAATGGGCCTTACCCCACTACCTACATACCTAATCGGGAAATGAGGATCAGAATCGACGTAGTTCCTCTAACTAGGAAGGAAACCTTTTTGTCTTTTTAAAATCTTGAACTGCTTATGCCTATACTCAGATGTGTAACACCCCAAAATTTGCCCTTTCATTTATTATCAACCTCAAGCAGCTTACACTTCATTGTCGTGGCATTTTGCATATTCGTCCATCATTACATACATCGCATAATAAAGTAATAATAATAAATAAATAAATCATTCATCATTGGCATAAGAATGAGGCTTGTGATCAAGTGTTACTTGTCAAGTATGGGATTAAAAAAGGAAAAATGATCGCAGAAAGCACGACTAAGCATATTTCTAGGATATCCCATTAAAAAGCAGAAAATCAAGTTTTCCTTCCGTTAATCAATTAACGTCAGGGGTTAATCGGTTAACGCAGGCAAAAAAGGGAAAAATTCAAAAGTTAGCTGGTTTTCTTCATTTTCACCACTTTTCCTCTTTGCCTTGCACTACACTCCACTACACACTCCACTTTGCCTTTGATTTGTCCACCACCTTCTAGATCCTTCTACCACATTCCAAGGAATATTCCAAGGAATATTATAGAACCCTAACCAACTTTAACTAAATCCTAAGCTAACTCCCAACCTAATTCTTCTAACCTAATGCCAAACCTAATTCCTAACTCAAGCCTCATGCCAAGCCTAGCTTCTATATAAGCTTAATTCATTCCAAACCAAAGGACTTCAACTTCATTTTCACAATTTCACTTCATTTCTCTCATGTTCTCTCAACTTTTCCTCCATTTTTAACCTTTTACCAAAGCTTCTTCACCAAAATTCTTCAATTTTTCCATTGAAACATGAAGAACTTGAAGTTAAACCTCCATTCAAACATCAATTCCATGGATTATTGAATAAGTAGCTGCTGTTTTGGATTGATTTTGGCTTTTCGGTATTGCTGTTGGGAAGTGTTCATCAAGATCAACATCAACCACATTTATTTTGCGCATTCGCAGAAGCACATCGGATCTCTGGTTTTCTTCTTCATTCACGTTTCGATCGACACCGTAACAATTACCAAAGCAAGCCTCTGCTTTGTAGGTTGGTGAATCCAAAACCGCTTTTCGCTTTTAACTTATTCTTTTCATCTCGTTGTAAGGCATTCTCCGTTTTATCATTTTGTTCTTATTGATGCTTTAATCGATTAATCATTATAAGCTAGATTAGTGATGTGTTTTGGTACCATTAGGTGTTATATTATAGCCTTTAGGTGTAAAATTCGTGCTCACTAGATAATGGTTGCATTATGAGCTTTAGGAAATAAGTCGATTGAGAGAAGTGCTTTTTCCCTCATTATTTTTCAGCTTCTGTTCAGTGTTAACCAGTTAACGCTATGGGTTAACCGGTTAACACGTTACTTTTGCCACTGGAACTGAGTTTTGAAAACTGTTAACCGGTTAACCTATACCGTTGACCGGTTAACGCTGTTCTGAATTGGAAAATATGATTGTTTCATAGCCTTTTTGTGCATTACTTTTCCCTTTACAACCATAGATTGATAGGTCTTGATTTTAGGAAATTTTTGGGATCATTTTAGGTGCATAATTATGTATTTTGGGTAGCTTTCGACGCGCATTCGTTAGTTTCTGTTTTTGTGCATAAAAGTTGCATATAGTGTTCATAGAATTTTGTGACCATTATTTGCATGATTTTGCATCACTCATAGCATCACAATAAATAACATGCTTCTGTATTTTGCATTACATCATGAAGCATTTTTATTTTGGTTCAATCATGTGTATATTTTGAAACTTGCATAATGCAAAGAAACCAAAATTCACTTAATTTGCATCACTTAATTGCATGGTTATATAGCATTACATTGTTAATAATTCATTGTATTTTCTTGCATAAATCTTGCATGAATATTTGCATTCCATTTTGTGCATTGAAACTCATTTTTATGCATAATTGAAAAATGATCCAAATTTGTCTTGTTTTAATGGCTGCATTTTGAGATAGAAGATGTAATAACATATTGCATTCCTGCTATTTTTTAACTTTTTACACCTATTTTGCATGTTGTTTGTTAGCTGTAAAAAGCTGTTTGTGCATTGCATTACATTTCATTGTTGTTTGTGCATTAGTAAGCTGTAGTAGCTGCTGGATTTTTGCTTAGCATAATTTCTAGTACCCTTAGACTTAGGATTGAGTCTAGTTTAGGCCCTGGATGCATTAGGATTTATGTGGTATTTGTTTGCCTCATTATTTTTGAATATATGTATTACTAACCTTTGTTTTGTAGGGAGGTTAAGGTAAGTTCTTTACAAATTATTCTTTTTACTTCTTTATGCATTTAATTTGCATCTTGCCTTACATTTCATACTTGTACTTGCATAGGTTTTTCCCTTTGTTAGAATAAACTTAACTTCCTTAGGAAGTAAGTAGCATTCTAATTCTCTTTTCCTTTTTCTCATTAGGATTAGAAGACCACACAAACCATTAGGATCTCCTTTTGCATTAATAAACAACTTAGGGTTGGTCTTAGTCCCCTTAGTTTTTGTCCTTTTCTGATTTGATTCTTTCTTTCTCATCTCACAAAGAAAAGTAAAAAACACCTAATAAAGGTTGAGCTTCTCGTACGCCATGAGACTTTGCTGTGGGTTACTTATATACGTTCCATTTTGGGGCGAGGTGTAAGTCATCTACCACGATGAACAAGTCTTAGTATGAGAATGCTTCACAAACAAATAAGCAAAACACTTCTCTCAAAAGACAATAAATAAAGACATTGTGTCTTCTCTTCTCATCTCCCATTCTTTACAGACGATTATGACTTGGCTCGACAGTTCGACAACAATACGGTAACATCCTCGATTCAGCGAGCCGGCAACACCTGAGTTAGAGCTATGATAACGTCATCCTAAAAAACATAAACAAGTTTCCGCCTTAGTTAGGCGAACTACGTCGACTCTGATCCTCATTTTCACGATGAGGTACGTAGGCAGCGGGGTAGGGCCTATACGAGCACATTCTTTATATTCCCTACATTTCCCCCTTTCTTTTCAGTTTCCCTTTCTCATTCCATTCCAGTTAGCAGTTCTTTTGTTCAGCAACATCTTTATTCTCACCCTTTGAAACATAATAACAAGCATGGATCCCGTCGGGTACGGCGGACGATCTGGGGTGGTAATACCTTCATAGGTCGTAATCGACTACCGGACCCAGATCTTTGGTTTGCAGGACCTCGTCCTTTTCTTTTCTCCTCAATTTGTGCAGTATTACCTTTCCCATTCATTCAGGATAAAAATGTCTGGCTGGAGACTCTACCTTTTCCGCGCCACTTTCGCGTTTGTACTAGGATGAAAATCCCAGGAGCGACAAGGTGTTGTAGGTTCGTCTGGCATAAGTGCGTTACCGTCTTGCAGAAAAAACAAGTTGGAGAAAGTTCTTACGTTGAGAGTGAAGGTGATGAGAAACAAATTCCCAGAGGAAAGACGATTATTGTTTGTTCAATGCTTTTAGGAGTTTTTTTCTTTGAGGTTTACACATGAGAGTGTACCTAAGAATTTGTAATGAATATTTCTCTTGCGGGAGTCCTCCATCTCTGAGCAGAATATATCGGAACCAGAGACAACAACAAATGAACCTGAGAATGAAAAACAAAATGATTAATGATATGATGTAATGCAAATGCAGGGTGTGTGATCAATGTCTGGAATTTGTCTGGATACTGAGCACAGATCCAAGAAACAAGTGTCTAAAACCCAAAGGTCCTCTGAATAATAACCCCAGATAAATAACTCAGAACCAAAGGATCAAGAATTCTAGAACCATAAAAACTAGATCAAACATTGGATCACACCGATAAAAAAGGGTATGATGAGGCTAAGGGTTCCTGCAAAACCTGTAAATCCCTCCCAATCTCACTGGTGTGCTCCGGGTCACCATCACGGAGTCTCAAAGCCGAATAACAATAATACGTCAACCATCTCCGGTAAATGGCTCATGACCAAATCAGGGAATCAGTTTAGCATTATATACTACTCAAGAAGGTCTCAGCTGAGTCCGAGAAAAAAAAGCATCCCCCAAAATTCCCCAGCTTCAAGCGCTGAAATCGAGAAACAATAATACATTCACCCCTTAGGATACAGTACTATCGTCCTACGACCAGATGCTTTAAATTAGATCCTATGAGAGAACCATACCATCTTATGTGAGTTACCAATGGGCCCTCAGTGTGAATGGGTTTGCCACAGAATGTGGTCTGCCACTGTCACAATTGGAGAGGGTTTTTTCCATAAATATTCTCAATGATCGATCTCCAGATGCACATAACTATTAAGGTCCTACCCTGAAGTGGAGGAAATCCCTACACAGAATATTTCCAAGACTATCGCAGTCTGGGTGTGGAACACATCGCCTTTCATCATGGTGAAATACCATGGAAGTAATATGTATGTCCACGCTAAGTCCTAGGGTGAACTCGAGACTTGGTACTGGACTCCTCACTCAATAACCCCATATCGCTCCCGGGATTTTCATCCTAGTAAAAACGCGAAAGTGACGCGGAAAAGGTAGTGTCGCCAACCAAGCATTTTTATCCTGAATGAATGAGAAAGGTTTTGTTGCACAAACCAGGGAAAGAAAGGAAAGAACAAGGTCCTGCGAACCAAAGAACTGGGTTCGGGAGTCGGTTACGAACTAGGAAGGAATCAGCACCCCAGATCGTCGGCCGTACCCAATGGGATCCACGCTTATTAGTCTGTTTCAAAGGGTGAGGAATAAAACTACTGCTAAACAAAAGAACTGCTATTGGAACTGGAATGAGAAGAGGAGTTGGAAAAGAGAACAAAGAGACATGGGAAAATGTAGGGAAAATAAAGAATGTGCTCGAACGGGCCTTACCTCGCTGCCTACGTACCTTATCGGGAAAATGAGGATCAGATTCGACGTAGATTGCCTAACTAATACGGGAACTTGTTTGTGTTTTTTAATGAATTGAACTACTTATACCCATGCTTAGGTATTGCAGGCTCTTCTGGTACAAGTACGTTACTGTCTTGCAATGAGATAAGTCATAGCAAGTTCTCGTTGAGAGTGAATGAGATGACAAGAGAATTCCCACAGGAAAAGACATGTGTTGTTTGTGTACTATTTTTTAAAGAAGTGTTTTGCTTTTGTTATTTGTGAAATAGTCTCCATGCTAAGACTTATTCATCATGATAGATGCCTTAAACCTCGCCCCGAAATGGGACGTGTGCAAGTACCCCATGACAAAGTCTCCTGGCGCACGAGAAAGCTCAACCTTTATTAGGTGTTTTGTTGTTTTTCTCTGAGATGAGAAAGAAGGAATCAAGTTGAGAAAGGACAAAACTAGGGGTACTAAGACTCACCCTAAGTTATTTATTTCATGGGAGACCCTATGGTTTGTGTGGTCTTCTAATCCTAATGATAATAAGAAAAGAAGAAGAAACTAGAAAGCAACTTACTTCTCTAAAGAGGTTAAGTTGTTTCTAAAGAAGGATTAACATGAAGTTGTACAAGACAAAGCCTAAAGGGATAAGACAAAGATAATTTGAAAGCATAAAAAATATGAGGAAGGAATTTGTATAAACAAGCTTACCTCAACCTCCCTACAAAACAAAGGTTAGCTTCACAATGTATATTGAAAGCATAAACAAAGCAAAAGCACAAGTAAGGCTCACACTAGCAAAGGAAAGCACTAAGGGTTACCTAAGGATAAGTCCTAAAAGTAAAGGGTCTTAAATGATAAAAAGCTTCTAAAGTCAGTAGCTAAACCCTATTAAAGTGTTCTAAGGTTGTAAGATCAAACACTAACAAACTATACCATAATGAGGTACTAAACCCTAAAGATGTTCAAGGTGAAGTGAGATGGAGAAGTTTGAATGAAAACACAAAGTAAACATGAATTAAACCATAGTTAAATGTTAAAGTCAGAACCTAACATCAATTAAAAAGGTCTCAAAAGGTGTGCAAAATTGTGAGCAAAGAGATTCAAGTATAAGAGATTGAATGGAGAAGGAACGAGGAAATGAACACATGGTGTCATGAGAAGTCAAGTGACTTAGAATAAAAGTCAAACATGAACAAAAAAATGTGAATCTCCCATATAAAAACCAGAGGCTAGATGGTAAGATAAAATGAAGATTAGATCAAACATAAACCACAAATGAACAAGCATGAAGTGTTTTAGGGTTATGGGACAAAGAAGTGTGAATTAGAAGTTCACATGTACAAAAAGTTATCAAATGAAGTAAATGGACTCATGACTTGGTAAAATGATGTGAAAATGGATGTGAACATCTTATGAGATGTATAAGAAGTGTATTACATGGATATAACATTTACAAAGTGAATTTACAATGGTTAAAGTGAATGAAGAAGGTGAATTAGGTTAAATGGGACATAAGAACAAAGTGAGACTTATGGAACAAGTAACCCAAAAAAATCAAACCAATGATCTATAAATGAATACAAGTGAATTGTAGACATCAAAAAGAACCCTAAGAACTCAAGTGGAGGACCTCTAATGAATGGCATAAATGCCTTATCAAAATGATGTTGGAAGGATGAGAAAAGAATGACCAAAATGTGACTTGAAGAACAAGGTATCAAACAAATACCTAAGGACATGAAAAAAATGTGGAAATTGGTATCAAAGTCACCAACCAGAGACAAACAAACCTTTAAAATATCTCTCAAAAATTCACATTTTAACTCACTCAAATGAAGGTGCAAAGACAATTAGGGTTTTGTAGGACAAGGTTCAAAGAAATGACTCAACAAGGGACCAAAGGTGACCTAAAAATTAAGGGAAAAATATTTTTGAGAGTCTCAAGGCTATTTTTGGCTTGGGAAAAATTAAATTGAGAAGGACAAGTGGTCAAAAATAAGGAAATCCAAAAAGAAATAAAAGGGAAATATTAATTTCTGGACAGAAAAATAAAAGAAAATGAAATTAAAAATTATGGAAAATTTGGTAATAATGTGAAAATGAGGTATGAATTTATTTGGAAATTTTGGAGGTGATTTGGTATTTTTATAAAATCAAAATTGAAATGGAATGAAAATGGAAAATAAAAAGAAAAGAAAATAGAAGGAGGTTGTATTCAATAATGATTTTATGTACAAAATGGTTGGGCCTTGACACCCTGGGGGTGGAATTAGCAAAAGGAGCTCAATCCATGGACACGCTAAACACAAAGGATATAGTAAACCCTCAGTCAATGTTTAACCTCATCTGGACCATTTGATCAATCTCACACATGCAATAATAGTCAAAGTAAAATAATCACGTGGATGAGAGGGAGGCCACATGGCAAGAAAGGTGGAAGACACACACATGAAGACTCAGGCACTAAAACAAGGCACGTGAATGGCAAATGGATCATTAATTTGTTGGCATGATCATGAGTGTAGGATGAACAAGATCCAATGGTCACGAATTAAAGTTACAAAAATGCTAGGTCACTGTTCAGGCCACCGGAGAAGACCTCCGGTCACCTTCTCCAGTGGGATTCTGTTAGGGCAAATCAAAAAACTTCCATAAAAATGAAAATTATGGATATCTGTAACACGGTGGGAGAACTGACTTTTTATTTATGTTGCGGATAGCAAGAGTCACCATCGACTTTTATTTTATCCAATAGGGAAAGTATTAGCACACTTTATATCCATGGTTATCCATGGGCTCTTAGTTACTTAGCTCACTTATTTGTTTGAAAATTGTGTAATGTGCGTTTAGAAAAGATTTTCAGAAGTTCTTTGTAATGATCCTCGTATGGATGTATACAAAGTCTTAAGTTTGAAAATATTTTGAAAGTGAGGTGTGAATAAGAGTTTTTTGAAAGAAGTGAGCGAGTAATTAAGTGCTACCTACCCTAGACTGATCTTTCATGTTTCTTTATTTCCTTTCAAGGGTAAGACTGTCCTTACTATTAAGGAGTAAGTAGTCATTATCTTGGATTTGTTTAAGGGAAGGGCGTAGGGTCATCGTATGGTCAATAAAGGCAACTTGCAGGGGTGTCTTTAGCAATTCGTAGGGACTATCATCATTTATTCCGTAGGGTCATCGAGGGACGAGATCATTTATTCCGTAAGCTACTTCGAAGGGACTATGACCGTTTTAAATGTAAAGGGACTTTATGATTTATTTGTTTGAAGGGACCTTGCTTAAGACACCCCTATTTTCGAGGGACATAACCATTTGTTTAAGGCAACCAAGAGGGTAACCCTAGAAAGTGCAGATGGCGATCGTAGAATGATCGACTTACGTGTGTGAGTGTTATTTTCAATATTTATCTTGAATTTAGTGGGCTAGGTCCAATTAATTTTGTATACATATCTTTTCACACCCTATTATTACTAACCACGCAGTTTAATTATTTTGCGGAAATTAAAAGCGGAAAATAAAAACCCTAAACTATTACATGGCTTTGGGAGAGATACATAAATAAAACCTGACAGAAAACGTAAAGTGCGGAAAATAAAACCTAAAACAATTACAAGGCTTTAGCAGTTACATTATTTTTAGAAATCATAAAATAATCGAAACGAAAAGATCAGAAGAATATTGAGTCTTTGAGATGAGAGGAGGATATGTTTTTTATCATATTATTAGAAGAATAAAAAAATAGAGTCAGATAAAATCACTGCAGATTTTAAAATAATGGAAAATAAGAAAACCGATTAAAATAAAATCTAAAATATTAAAACGATGCCAAAAATCTAATAAAATCAAATAAAGAGCGCAATTTTTTTTTCCAGATTTTTTAAAAAAATATGGAAATAGAAAATAAATCAAATAAAATAGAAAAAAGAGGAATTTGCGATTTTTAGGGTCAAAATCTTTTAAAATTTTATTCTAAAAGAGTATTGTTCTTCAATTTATTTCTGAACTTCTGGAAAAAAATCGAAGTAAATTGAAATAGTAGCACTTACCTGACTTACCTGTCAGGCTGGAATTCTTATTAGTATTGCAACCTTCAAAGTATCGGAGGAAACGGATTACAGCAGATTAACTAACAATTTAGTTCTCCATGGTGCCCTAACAATGGTGTTGTTCGAAACCTGCATCATAACTCAAAAACAAACGATCAAAAAAACATCAATATATGATTATAAACAATATTATGAAAAGAAAATGTATTAAAATGTTATGAAACAAAAGATTTGAAATCAAGAAAAAGTAAGAAGGGCATGTGTTCATAGGTTGGCCTTTTGGAACTTTATTGGTGATGATTGGATGAAAAAAGAGGCTGAAAACTTGCTATGAAGTATTTTTTGAAATTTTTTTAGGGTATTTTGGTGTAATATTTTTTTGTGTCTTTGGCATTTGGTGTGCTGTGTATTTATAAGTGATGGAATTAGGTCAAAAAGTTGGGCCTTTGTGGATGGATTTTGGATTGCTTGATGATGAAGAAAGGATCTTTCTAATTTGGTCAAAAAATTAGATGAAATCATACTCTTTTGGTCATGCACGAATTTGGACATTTTCAATCATCATAAACATCAAATATTTGATCCCAAAATAGGCCTAAGATCAAATATTTGATTTTTTCAATATTTATCTTAATTAAAATTGAATTTAAATAAAATAAATCAAATATAATATAAAATAAATATGAAAAATCAGATATTATGATCTATGGGTCGTTCAAGATCTTATAATTGAGTTTGGGTTGGAATATTATGGGCCCATTTGACAAAATCTTGAGTTTATACCCTTTTTGCTTCATAAACCTCCTCAAAATTGTCCAACTTCCACAATGCATAACTTCCTCAATTTTGATCCCATGAAGGTGTTATAATACTTTTTAGAAAGCTTAGAGTGTCCTCTAATCAAAACTTTTTGTTGACTTTCAAAAAGACCTATAATGTTTTAGCTCATATCTTTTAAATGAAGCATTTTTGGACTTGGCTTGTGAGACACAAAATTGTATAGAATTGGATTTCCTTCAAAATGAGCTTTGGATGGGAAATTATTGATGAAGTATGTGAAAGTTATGGCTGGTCAAAGTTCAGTTGACTTTTCCTTTGAAAACCCTAATTTAGCAACTTCTGATTCTTGATTATTATGAGGTTTCCTTGATGAATCATGATCAACCCTTGATCAAATGATTAATTTCACCTCATAATCTTGATTTTGACCAAAATTCTTGAAGTTTGACTTTTAGTTGACCTCAGTTGACTTTCTGACAAAGTTAACTGATTTTTAGGTATTTGAGCATCTGACTGACCAAACTTGTTGGGTAAGCTTTGAAACTTGACATGAAGATTCTTTAAGGTATATGGGGTGTTATAAAGTCCACTTGAGTCCTTGGAAGTCCACTTATCTTGGGGAAACTCAAAACCCTAGTTCTAAGATCCATTGTTCAAGAAGAGGCTTTGTCTGGTGAAATCTTCAATCCTTTTGACCAATTGAGAATCTTGCAACTATTAAGAAACCTCTTGAGATATATGGTCTTGAATGTGGGAGGGAAAATTTTGGGGTACAAAAATATCAAAATGAACCTTAGGTCACGCACACTAAGAATCTGAGCTCAAATTTCTTTAATCATGCATACACAATGCAAATCGAAGCAAATATGATTCATCCTAAAAACTGAATCTAAGCACTTATTGTGAAAATGACACAATAAAACACTCAAAAAGAAGTGAAGTTGTGCAAATAGATTTTAAGATCAAACCTGTGAATGCAGATCTTCAATTGTTGAGGAAAACCAGAGGTGAGGTTCCAAAGCTTGATGCAATGTGCTCTTGATCTTCAATTGAGTGAAATAAACACTCTAAGATGCTTGAATGCTTGATGGTAAGGAAAATGAAGAAGACAATTCAGCCATGGATGATGCTCAGAAGATGCTCTTGAAGCTTCAAGCCAATTCAGCCATGGATGATGCTCACAAGATGATGATGAAGAATAGATGAAGAGTGAAGTGTGATTGATGACGAACAAAGAAGTTTAGAGCAAAATGTAGTGCAATATCTTCCAAAATCAGAGCAAAAATTCAGAGAGAAAGAGTGATTTTTTAGTGCAATTTCGAGAAAGTGAGTGTTGTGTACTGTAATTCAGTTATGCTGAGCTTTTATATCCATGGTTAGAAGCTAACTAACTCTAGTTAATAGTTAGAACTAGAGTTAGAACTAACTTGAGGTGCCATGAGAAAATGAGGGTGTGGAATAAAATGGAGTGTGAAACTGAATTTGTTTTGCTCGAAGCTGATTCAATGTGATGATATTCATGATAATTATGGTGAGATTGATGAAATGTGAAGCTGATCAATGCAGCTCGAATGCAATGCTATGGAAACTTCTCATTTTGCCTTGATTTCAAAAAGGATGCATGGCAAATGGTGTGATGATGCATGTAGATGATCATTTGGACCTTTAAGTGAAGCTTTGTGACCATATCATGTTGAATGCAACATACCAATTGAATTAAATTGAAACTTGATCATGATGTTATGACTTAGCACTCAAGAAAACCAGTTGAAAATTATGATCTTCCATGGCCTAAGTCTTCAAGCTCAAGGCATCAAAGCATTGACTTCTTGTGCTCAATTTGAAGGAAATGCTTCATACAACAATATTTGTGTTCAGTCCATGATGAAACAATGCTTTGAAGTCATTCAAATATGTCCATGAACCCAATGTCACAAAATTGCATATTTGGGCCTGTAGAGATTGGCTTGCCTAGGGAAGCTTGCCCATGGGATTGATCAGTGTGGGCATCACACTTTGACTCTCCATAACTCCACACCCATTGATCAAATAAAATTTTGGCCAACATGAAAGTTGTAGAGAACATGGAGATAAATAACTTTGATGTTTAACATTTTTTGATTCGAGGCTTCTTTGATGGAGAAAATGGGAAATATATCTTGTACACCACATGTTTGTCAAAATGCCTTGCCTGGCCCGCGAATGAGGCTTGCCATGACTTGGTATTTGCCCTAGTTTGATCATACTTTGAATGATCATAACTTCCTCAATTTTAATCCCATGAACATCATCCACCTATGGATTTGAAGCTCATGATACCCTCTTTCAAATAGTACAAGTGGAAGTTTTGTTTGACTCTTGAATTGGGAGAAGGCCTCTCTTGAACATGGTTGCAAAATGGCCAAAACTTGCCATTTTAAGAAACCATAATTTTCCTAAAAAGGTAAGTTTTGATTTTCTTGATTCTTGATGATTCATCCATCATTTCTTGATCAAATTTTTTCCATTGACTCATTGTAACATAAATTTCCTTATTTTGATCTCAAAAAGTTAGGAGTTGACTTTTTCCTCTGCACAATTGACTTTTCCCCAATTTCTTGATTTTCAAGTAACTGACCAATTGAAGACCTTCTGAAATGATTAAATGGATCATATTTCAACCCTAGACACTTGGCATAATGTGAAAAACAATGAGATCAAGTTTGAACCAAAATTTCATTGGGAAGGTTCATTAATCAGAAACCCTAATTTTAGCCCTTTTTGTTAGGAGGTGTTGCACTGCTTGAATTCTTTGATCAATCCACCTCTTTCTAAGACTTGAGGGATCATTTGAGATCTCGTGGGATGTTAAGAACCCTTTAAACATTGTGGAGAAGCCATGTGACCCTTCTATTGCTTTTAGATGACCATCAATTCCACCAATTATTGATCACATGCACTATGTCGAAGGTGGAATCGTAAACGTAAGGCTAAGCCGAAGGTAGACTTACAGTAAGATTCGAGAACAAGCCGAAGGTGAACTCAAAAAGTAAGACCAAGCCGAAGGTGGAGTCATAAATATAAGACTAAGCCGAAGGTAGACTTACGAAAGGTTCGAGAACAAGCCGAAGGTGAACTCGAAAAAGTAAGACCAAGTCGAAGATGGACTTACAAAGAATGAGACTAAGCCGAAGGTAGACTCAAACAACGATACGAAACCAAGCCAAATGTGGAGTCGTAAATGTTAGACTAAGCCGAAGGTAGATTTACGAAAGGTTCGAGAACAAGCCGAAGGTGAACTCAAAAAAGTAAGACCTAGCCGAAGGTGGACTTACAAAGAATGAGACTAAGCCAAAGGTAAACTAAAACAAAGATACGAAACCAAGCCAAAGGTGGAGTTGTAAACATAAGACTAAGTCGAAGGTAGACTTACGAAAGGTTCAAGAACAAGCCGAAGGTGAACTCGAAGAAGTAGGAGCAAGCCGAAGGTGGACTTACAAAGAATGAGACTAAGCCGAAGGTAGACTCAAAAAACGATACGAAACCAAGCCAAAGATGAAGTCGTGAACGTAAAACTAAGCCGAAGGTAGAATTATGATAAGATTCAAGAACAAGCCGAATGTGAACTCGACAAAGTAAGACCAAGAAAAAGGTGGACTTGCAAAGAATGTCATAAAAGATGACTCTGCAGGGGACAACAAGTACTTGAGGGAAAGATTAAAAAATCAATGATCCTCTGATTATACTTGAAATTCTATCCAAGAATGTATTTAGTATCCTCTGTGGGGATACTTCAATCTGGTTGAAGAAACCATGCTTCGGGCTCTTGTAACAAACACCCCAAAACTAGCTTATGCTTCGTATGCATATGTTTGACTTTTTCCATGGCGTAATGCTCCATATTAATGGAAATTCTACTCTTTTTGAAGATGAAAATGTAATGATTATTACTAAATGCAAATGCGAATGGATCTTCTGATGAGGAGATAACAGGTATCCCAAGTAGCTTTACTAGGAAGAGATAATCACTAAGTTGATGTAATGAATCCCCGTTGGGAAAAGCCACTCTGCGGGGAATAGTGTCGATGATACACTGGCTCTGAACTGTCATCACTGCCAGAAATAAATTGGACTTTGAACTTTGAGGACAATGATCCTGCTGGGGATGAACTTGATCTGGGGAGGTACGCCACCCATAAGAACTTTGTTGGCTGCCTCGACGGCGCCATTCATCTTCGGGTGGTACGACAAAGAGTTGTGATGTTTGATCTTGAAATCTCGACACAAATCTGCCATCATCTTGTTATTGAGATTATACCCATTATCAGTAATGATTCTCTCAGGTATTCCGTATCGACAGATGATATCCCTCTTTATGAATCGGGCTACCACTTGTTTAGTGACATTAACATAGGATGCCGCTTCTACCCACTTGGTGAAGCAATCAATGTCAACCAGGATGAAGCGATGACCGTTAGAAGCAGTAGGCCTGATCTTTACAATCATATCGATGTCCCACGTGGCGAAGGGCCTAGGTGAAGACATGACACTCAATGAATTAGGCGGCACATGCACCTTATCAGCATAAATTTGACATTTGTGGCATTTGCGGGAGTATTTGCAGCAATCGGATTCAATTGTGATCCAATAATACCCCGACCTTAGAAGTTTCTTTGCCATAGCATGTCCTCCAGCATGGGTACCGAAGGATCCCTCATGAACTTCTTGCATTAACATGTCTGCTTTGTATCTATCCATGTATCTGAGCAAGACCATATTGAAGTTCCTTTTATAAAGCACATCATCCTTGTTTAAGAAGAACCCACCTGCCAACCTCCAAAGGGTCTTCTTATCTTTGTTGGATGCCCCTGTTGGGCATTCTTGAGATTTCAGAAAGCATTTGATATCATAGTACCATGGTTATCATCGTTAACACCATCAACTGCAAACACATATGCATGCATATTAGGACGAGACACCTCGATTTTGGGCACATAGTTCTCTTGGTGTACCTTAATCATGGAGGATAAGGTTTCCAAAGCATCAGCAAATTGATTCTCGTCCTGAGGTACATAATGCAACTTGACCTTCGTGAAGAATGTCAACAACCTCCAGGTATAATCCATGTAGGGGATCATATGTGGTTCATGAACGAGCTACTTTCTGTTAACCTGATTGATAACCAAAGTTGAATCACCTAAGATATTGAGGGTCTTAATTCGCAAATTAATCGCCTCCTCAATCCCCATTATACATGCTTCATATTTCACCTCATTGTTGGTGCATTCGAATGTCAACCGGGAAGTGCAGGGCATATGGACTCCTTCCGGTGAAATAATAACAACACCAACTCCACTACCGTTCATGTTAAAGGCCCCAGCAAACATCAGACTCCATTTGGATTCGGGGTTTGGCCCCTCCTTCGGGAGTGGTTCTTCACAATATTTTGATTTGAGGAATATGATGTCTTCATCAGGGAACTCAAACTTCAATGGATGATGGTCCTCAATCGGCTGTTGAGCCAGATAATTTGATAATACACTCCCCTTGATAGCTTTCTGCAAGGTATACTGGATATCATATTCAGTTAAGATCATCTACCAACTAGCCACTCTTCCGGTCAAGGATGACTTTTCAAAGATGTATTTGACGGGGTCCATCTTGGATATCAGTAAGGTGGTATGAGTCAACATGTATTATCTTAGTTGGCGAGCAGCCCATGCCAAAGCGCAACAAGTTTTCTCGAGCAGTGAGTATCTTGTTTCACAGTCGGTAAACTTTTTGCTAAGGTAATAGATTGCGTGCTCTTTTCTACCAGACTCGTCATGCTGACCCAGTACGCAACCCATTGATCCCTCGAGCATTGTTAGATACATGATCAAAGGTCTCCCTGTCACCGGAGGTATGAGGATTTAATGTTCTTGCAGATACTCCTTGATCCGGTCGAAAGCCAATTGACAATCATCATTCCATCTGATGGCCCGATTCTTTCTTAAGAGCTTGAAAATTGGTTCGCATGTGGCTGTTAAGTGAGATATGAACCGTGCAATGTAGTTCAATCTCCCTAAGAAGCCTCGTACTTCTTTCTCAGTTCTAGGCTCATGCATTTCCTGAATTGCTTTCACCTTTGCATGGTCGACCTCAATCCCCTTTTCACTTACAATGAAGCCCAACAACTTTCCAAAGCGCACCCCGAATGTACACTTGTTCCGGTTCAACCTCAATCTGAACTTCTGTAGCCTGTCAAATAGCTTGGCTAAGTTGACTAAGTTTTCCTCTTCTAATTGTGACTTTGCGATCATATCATCAACATAGACTTCGATCTCGTGATGAATCATATTGTGGAAAAGAGTCACCATTGCTCGTTGGTATGTTTCCCTAGCATTCTTCAAACCGAACGACGTTACTTTGTAACAGAAGGTGCCCCATATAGTGATGAAAGTAGTTTTCTCCTTGTAATCTAGCGACATCTTGATTTGATTGTAGCCTGCAAAACCATCCATGAAGGAAAACACAGAGAATTGGGTTGTATTGTCAACTAGCAAGTCAATATATGGCTACGGGAAATCATCTTTAGGACTTGCCATGTTCAAGTCTCGATAGTCCACACACATTCTGATCTTGCCATCCTTTTTAGGAACCGGTACAATGTTTGCAACCCATGGAGGATAACTCTTCACAGCCAAGAATCCAACATCAAACTGCTTTTGAACTTCTTCCTTGATTTTTATAGCCATGTCGGGTCTTGTTCTTCTCAGTTTCTGCTTTACCGGCAGAAAGTCTTCTCTGAGTGGTAGCTTGTGTACTACGATATCGGTGTCCAACCCTGGCATATCCTAGTAAGACTAGGCAAAGATATCAACATATTCACAGAGAATGGAGATCAACCGGCTCTTTATAGATTCTTCCAACGCATCCCCGATCATGACTTCTTTCTTGTTCTCTTCGGTTCCCAGGTTCACCACCTCAATGGTCTCTTCATGTGGCTGAATCACTCTCTCCTCTTGTTTTAGCAATCTGGTTAATTCCTCGGGCAATTCACAATCTTCTTCACCCTCCTCGTCGATTAGGTAAATTGGATTGTCGAAGTCATAATGAGTCATAGCAAGATCGTCATTGATGAGACCCGATGGGGTACATCTGCATGAATGATGATTCATGCTAGATCTTAGAAAGAGTGGTGTGGACATGAAAACATACATTGCCATTTATTTTTAAAAATAACATAAAAATAAAAGACAAGGAACACCATGATTGAATTCCAAAACGTTTTTTTTATTAATGATTTTATTATTGCATTATGAACAATGAACCCTCATAATGAGCTACTATGCCTCGGGCAAGGCATAGAGCTTTCATACAAAAAATGAAAACATAAAACTATTACTCTTGTTGTTGAGTGACAGTGATGATTGCTTCGGAAAACTAATTGCTGAGTTCCACACGTGGGACATATGGCTTTATCCACTCATCCAAATCGTAGTCACTATCAACTACTTCCTCTTGCACAACACATATGTTGCCATGATCTACCCAACCGACACTAGTGAAAGTAATATGGCCTTTTCGACCTCTAACACTCTGACTTGACATTGCCTGACCAGGATTATAACCAATCCCGAAGATGTCTTCTTTCTTCGGGACTTCAACCATTTTTCCCCAGCCTTCTTTCGCACCTGATTCCACAACTTCCAAGGCCTGCTTGTAGGACGAGATAGACACCCCTTTCTTCTTTTCCTCTGAAAGAGCAGGTGATGACGACGTACCCTCAGTTCTGACTGGATCAAAGGCTTGGTAAGGAGTATCAATAATCTCTCCGTCCATCTCCACATGTTTTAATGAAGATAGATTGCTGATGAAAATGTCTTCTTCCCCGCACACTGTAACAATTTTTCCTTCCTAGACAAACTTGAGCTTTTGGTGGAGAGTTGAAGACACCACCCTGACAGCGTGGATCCAGGGGCGTCCAAGTAAACAACTATAAACAGGTTGGATGTCCATGATATAAAAGGTTGTATTGAATACCTGTGGTCCTACCTTAACTGGTCATTCCAGTTCTCCAAACATAGACCTTTTGGATCCATCAAATGACCTGGCTATCAAGTCGCTCGGCTTTAGCACCACTCCGTTATAGTCCAACTTAATCAATGCTTTCTTCGGAAACCCATTTAAGGATGACCCTGTGTCCACAAGCATGTGAGAGAGTACAACCCCTTTACATTACATAGATATGTGTAAAGCTCTGTTATGGCTGCATCCCTCAGTGGTCAGATCCATATCCGTAAACCCTAAACCATGGCTAGCATTCACACTTGAAACAACCGTCTCAAGTTGGTTTACTGATATGTCCTAGGGTACATAAGCATTGTTTAGAATCCTTAGCAGAGCTTTCCTGTATAAGTCTGAACACATCAACAAGGATAAGATTGAAATCATGGAAGGAGTTTGCTGCAAATGATTGACTATCTTGTTATCGCTCATTTTGATAATCCTCAAAAATTCCTCCGCCTCTTTGTCGAATGTGATGTCAGGTTCTGGAACGGGAACATCACTGGTTACTTCTTTCTTCCTCTTTGCTCTTGCCTGGGACTCTGCACTATCCCTTGGTGGCACCACACTGTTTCTTAATGTTTCAGGCGCGAACAATCTCACGCTCCTAGTTTTTGCTCCTCGGACTTTCGTCCCGGTGCAAACGCGAATCGTCGACGATGTTGGAGGTTGAGGTCGAATAGAGTCGCTAGCTAGGCATTTTTATCCCAAAGCAAAGGTAATGCTGCATAAAACTAGAAAAGGTATGGATAAGACGGTTGCGAACCAAAGAGACTGAGTAAGGGGGTTGGTTACGACCTGGGAAGGTATTAGCACCCAGATCATCCTCCGTACTCAACGAGATCCATGCTTACCTGATTGTGTTAAAAAGGGGGCAGTGTATGTGCTAAACTGTGTATAAAAAGGCTAGGGAAGCATGGGTATACAAGGTGTCAGTGCAAGAAGAAAGTGAGTGCTCAAGGCTGAGGCTAAGAAAAGAAAGCTAGAAAGATGAGAGGGGGAAGACAAATAGACTTTTGTTCGATAACTGTTAAGTTATGCCTACATATCCTCTCGTGCAATGAGGAAGTCAGAACACTGTAGTTCGACTCAAAGAGACTGGGATGTTTTTGTCATGAACTGCTTGCTTGTCTATGCTCAAGTGTATGACTCATCTGGCTCGAGTGCCAACTGTCTTGCATTAGACGGAAGAAGCGAGTTCTCATTTTCAGAGTGAGTGTGATGAGAAGAGAATCCCGGAGGAGACGTTTATTGTTTGTTTTTATGTTTTGAGTTTTGTTTTTTTTTGGTATTTTGCATAGAATAATGAGCTTAAGCCTTAAATCAAAGGTTTGTAAACTCACTATATCACCCCTGATTAGGGATAACGAGCCTACTTAAGTATGAGATGAAGATCCAAACTTAATTACCATGGTGATATAGGATTAAGATCATTAACCTACTTTGTTAATTATTAAGTGTTTTTGGGTTTTTGTTTAGTGTTAACTAATGAGTTTAATCTCCAATCAAAGATTAGTGAACTCATTACCCCATCCTAAGAGAAGGATGATAGATGAGAACACTTTACCTGAGGAAGATACCTCAACTTAATCCATGGTTAGGGATTAAATTCATTATATAACAAGCCTTTATTAAGTGGATTTTAATTAAAGGTTGGATGAAGAAGTGTTTTTTATGTTTCCAAGACTTTAGCATGAGGGGGACTTGTCCATTGAACACTAGGGTTAGTCCCTCTGAACCACCAGGCAGAGATGTAGCCCTAATATAAGGCCCAAGTTACAAGCTTAAGTCTTAATTATTATTAGGTGTTTTGATTAGGAGGTGTAAACAACTTAAAGGTTTAACACTAAGTATTAAAGTTATACACTCCATCCTAAGATAAGGATACAGGCATAACCCTAATTCAGAGTCTTAAAACTTTAACTGTTTAGCCTTGATTATGAGATGAGAAGCAAAGACTCAAGGAGACTCAAAGGTAAAAACTAGGGGGGACTATGTACAACCCTAATGTTATCATGCTTTGGATGTTACTATGGTTTGTGAGGCATCAAAAGAAGTCTTCAGATGGCCACCAAGGAAGAGAAGCAGATGAAAAGAGAGAAAGAGAGAGAGAGAGAGAGAGAGAGAGAGAGAGAGAGAGAGAGAGAGAGAGAGAGAGAGAGAACAATTAGGTTACTTACTTCATGAAAAAGTTAAGTAACCTAGGAACAAGAGAAAACATAAGTGAATGAGATTCACTTCAGGCACAAGTAAGATGCATAAGAATAAAGAGATAAGGAGAGGTTGGATGTGGATGCACATCCACATCCTAAACAACTTACCAAATGCACCTGGAATGGTTAGTTTAAAAACAAGATATGTACAAACTCAAAAGCACAAGCAAATCACATGACAAAAAATTGAAATTGCATCCAAAGGAATCCTAAGCACTCATGAGAATACCATCCAAGGGGGGGGGGGTTTAAAACTTAACCAAATTCAAGTTATGGTCATCCTAAGATTGGCTAGGGTTTTTGATACCTCTCAATGAAAAAATGTCAAACAAATTGAAAGTGCAAGATAAAAATGAGACAAAAATAGTTTTAGAAACTAGAGGTAATTTGTGAAGGATTTCAAAAAGAATCAAATGCAAACTCATTTTGGTTTGAAAGTTATGAATTTTTGAAATTAGGGTTAGAAAACATGAAATTTAGAAACCCTAATTCATGGAAAATTGTTAAAGTTTGATCAAACCCTAAAATAAATTTGTGAGATGAGTTTGTAAATTGTTCTAAATGTTAAAAGAACCTCTCTGATTTTTTTGGTGATTTTTAAATACTTAAAAGTATTTTTAATTAATTAAAAGGTTTTAATTAATTAAAATATACAATTAAATTATTTAAAAATTCATTTTTTGTGAGAAAAATAAAAATAAAAATATTTTTGGCTAAGGAAAATTAATTGAAGTGTTGACAAAAATTTTCAGATTTTTTAAATCATTTTTGGTATTTTTAATAAATAAAACAAAATAAACAAAATAAAATAAAATAAAATTAAAGAAAAAGGAAAAGTATGCTTGATGAAGGGTCCAGATTTAGAGGCAATGCAATCAGTGGCTGTCAGCGCAAGTCAAATTGACCAAGGGGTATGCAGAATCAAAGGCCCACATTTAAACTTAAAACGCGCGTACTATCCAAGGGCTCAGATTGCTTCTGGGAATTAAACACGTTTTTTATTTAATTAAGTGAGATTAGGGTTTAATGAGGTGATCTGGACCGTCCACACGCTAATCTAATCACAATCCTAGGGCTATCATTTAATATGGAAAACAAACCCTAAACATTTTCAAGCGATCAAAGATAAGCTCCGGTCGTCTTCTCCGACCACTCAAAAATGCTATCTTCTTCCCTAGGTCACTAAACACCAAATATATTGCCCAGAAATGATCCCCAAGCATCATACATCATGAATCACAAACAAACGACATTTATCATGCGTAACAAGGCTGAATCGAATCAAACAATTTTCTAGGTCAAAGTTTCAGAACCTTAGAACATACTCAAGTCTTGCTCATTTTCAAAACTAAACACATCCCCATGATCAGTGCAACACATATAATCATATTTTAACAAGAAAACAAGCTTTTGGAAAAATTGTTCATGGAGGATACCTGACTTGAAGTTTTTTGAAATGGAGCTTTCTTGGCCTCTCCTTTGTGCAATCCACCTCCTTTGGTCCCCCTTGTGCTATTGTGATGCTTGAATGGAGTTTATAAGGGCATGTTTATGAGTTTCAATTCTGACAAAGCAGAAATTGTGTTTGTGTTTGGGCTTGTTTCAGGATATGGTGATGGGTGGGATTTGTTCCTTAGGTTATAAGGAGTTGAATGGTGAAAGAAATTTTGATTTTTGTTGGTTGGATTGTGTGTTTCGAAGAGACAAAGTTTCAAGGTAATTTTGGCAATCTGAGCTTGTGTCTTGTTTCAGGCCATGAAGGGTGTTCATTTATAGTGCTTAGGGTTTCCATAAGCCATACCATTGGTCAGGATAGTGGTTGTGGCACTGTGAGATTGGCATGGGTTAAAAATGCAAAAATGTCAAAGTATGTGTACTTGTAGCATGGGCCATGGCAGAAGATATTTCCTGGATGGATTGTGCTCAACTGAGTTCATGGGTGGCCCTTGGATCAATAGAATGCAGCTGCAATGCTTTGATCAAGTGTTCTCAATGTTTATGCAACTTGGCCATTTTGAAATTTCTTGTGAATCAAGTCACCAAAACCCTAGGTTCAAGGCATAATTCTGATATTTGGAGGTTGCTTTAACATGTTATGACATAATTGAGCACATTAGAGGTCACTTAGAAGCTTGAAATGCCAATATGCAAAAATCCCTCTTTGACATGAACATGAAATTTATGTGATGTTTGCCAACTATGCAAGGCCATAACTTGAGTTCTAGGATGAATTAGAATGAGTTCTTGTACTTTTTGAAAATGGGAGGATCCAATCTACAACTTTCATGTTTGAAGAAATTTCATTTGAAACCTTTTTGATCAAGAAAGAGGAGGTTGAAAATCTTTCCCAAAATAGAAAGTTTACATTACAAGTCATGCCCAAAAATAGAAACTTTTGCAATGGCTCATAATTCTTTAATTTTGTGAACTTCCAAGCACTTCTAAGATCAAATAAAGATCATGGGGCCTCAAATTGATGAAGATTACCCTTTGGAACCCTTGTTGGTAGCCTTAGATGCCCTGATTATGACTTTTCTTGCACAACAAGTTACCATTTGATCAGATGACTTCCACAAGGAATATTTGCTTCAAATTTGATACACATGCTCCTTATAACATATATAGACCAATAGAATCAATAATGGCCAAAAAAATTTAGTGTAAGGGCCTCAAACCCAAAACCCTAATTTCTGGTCATCTATGTAGGAGCTCTGAGCCTGCTTGGGAAGCTGTGTAATCCTCTAAGCTTTTGTGACTTTCAAGGAAATTTGGAGGCATAAAATGTTCATATAACACTCATGGATCCTTTTGGCATGCTTCATGGCCTCTGAGATAACTCAAACCACTTCCAAGATTCATCTGATCACAAACCCTAGATGCAGCTATGTAGATGAATTGTTGAAGGATGGATATGCAAATGTGAAAATGTGATGATAGGCTATGCCATGATAATAATCATAAGTCAATATGTGATAAAAGTGAGAGGGAAAATTTGGGGTGTTTACAGCTGCCCCTATTCAAGCATGAGTTAGCTGTATAGTATGTAAGTGCCTGGCTTAACAGACAAACAAGATAACTTGTGGTTGAATACCAAGATAGTCCAAAATTTACACTCTTTATTATAAGAAGAAAAGGGATATAAATTGTAATAGACATTATAAATTAAATATCAAATGATAGCGATGGAGGACGACCATCGAGCAGAGGACGACTTCTAGGGAAAGATACATTGAGAAACACACTGACGGGGACGACCATCATGTTGGGGAATAAATAATCCGCAACGGGGACGACCATCGGGTAAAGAAAGGCGACTTTACTGGGGATTTAAAAGCACTAACAGGGACGGCCGGCAGGCTTGAGTAAAGAAACTGTGACGTGGACGACCATCGGGTGAAGAATACATAAATCAATGATGAGGGACGATCATCAAAAGGTGAAGGACGATCACCTAGCAGGGGATGGCTGCTAAAAAGATCACGACATAGGATGAATGTCGGATTGAAAGATCGACGATGGGGACGACCATCGGATAAATGATGAGGTACGGTCATCAAAAGGTGAGGACGATCACCTAGCAGGGTACGACGGCTGAGAGTTATCGCGACATACGATGAATATTGGATAAAAAGATCAACGATGGGGACGGTCATCGGATAACATGATGAGGCATGGTCATCAAGAGGTGAATGACGATCACCTAGCAGGGGACGGCTACTCTGTTGGGGATTATCTCGACATAGGACGAATGCCGGATAAAAAGATTGATGATGGGGACGACCATCGGATGAATGATGAGGTACGGTCATCAAAAGGTGAAGGACGGTCACCTAAATAATATCATGATATAGGACAAATGTCAGATAGAAAGTTTTTTTGTTGGCGACTTATGGGGGTTTATAAACACGGGCGAGTGTTTAAGCCCTAAAATGAAATGGTATAAGTGTTTCGACAAAGTGTATAAATTAAAGATACGGACGAGTATCCTTAGGACCATGATACGAACGAGTATCAACTGTTTGAACAAGGAACACAGACGAGTGTTGATCTGCTGGAGAGAATGCGTAAGATACAGACGAGTATCAAAGAATTATGTATAAGTAGGATACGGACGAGTATCAGACGGATTGTGTATAAGTATGTACAAGTATTTTGTATTGAGAGTGCAAAAGGGTGTTCTGGCTTTTATCCACAGGGGATAAGCTTTTGCGTATTGCTGGAGAAGTGATTTTGATATTTGCAGGTGACTGGCTCGAACCTGGCTTATGATCATACAAATGTTTGATTTTTGCCGTAATGCTCCGTATTAGACGGAATGCTACACTCTATTTGGGGAGGAATGATGTGAATGCTTTGTTTATGAAAATGAGAGAACCGAGATCCGAGATCCGAAATCTGCTGGGAGAACGGATCACTGGGCGATCTGTGGGGAGAAAGGATCACTGCACGATATTTCTGGAGAACTCTGGGGGAAGAAATTTGTGGGGATCCAATGTTGGGGATGAGAAGATCTGGAAACTCACTGGGGAGAAGTGATTTAGGAAT
The DNA here is from genome assembly GCA_963966055.1 of Lathyrus aphaca. Classification (NCBI taxonomy): domain Eukaryota; kingdom Viridiplantae; phylum Streptophyta; class Magnoliopsida; order Fabales; family Fabaceae; genus Lathyrus; species Lathyrus aphaca. Next base: position 542,909,352 of record OZ014524.1, read on the forward strand.
TGCTTTGGAGATCCTTCTTGGGGAGGAGAGAGCTTCTGAGAATTAATCTGTCGGGGGATCAGCTTCGCGGGGATACTCTGAGGGGATAAAGAGCTCCGTGGGGAATACTTTCGTCAAGTAGTCCTTCTGATGATGTGACTACCGGCTTGGCTGGGGATATAGTGTCTGATATTCCCCATGCTGTGAAAGATTGTTCGCCTTGAGTACCTGCAACCTATTAAACAAAGGAAACACAGAAGTGTCATGAGGAATCCTCAACCGGATTCCATCATATGAGTTAGATTTTCTTAAGAGCACATATTTCCTACAAGCGTTTACTGAAAATGGCCTATAGGTTTTCATGAAAATGTTTTATTACGAACTTTGGACATTTTACAAACAAAACTAAAAGGTACAAAACAAAGTGTGAATGAAAATTTTATTGATTTGTGTGCCCTGAATAGCCGAGTACAGTGAGAAACTAATCCCTGAAATGAGGAGATTGCTGCAAAATTGAGAAAATAAAAGTCCTATTCAGCAATGGTGAAGTTGATGCTCCAATGAGCTTCCTTTGCTATGACCTGTATGACCTGTACGCTCTTCTTATCTTGCTTTCTGGAGAAAGTTGATTCTGACTGACCCCTTGTCCTTTCGAAGCTTGCCGTGTTATGTGAGTGATACAGATGAATTCAGAATGCAGTTGTTCGCTTATTCCTTGATTTTGCGTGGATCGCCCTTTCGGGTTTTCAATCCACCGGGATACCCTTTTTTTTGCCTGAGCTGTCCGATGTGGCTTTTCAACTCAGCGGGTGTACATTTTTTAATTTTCCCTTATTTTTTCCCGAGTCTTTTATTCGGTTTTTGACTCGCCGGGATGCTCTATTTTTTCCTGGACTTACATTTTGTTTTTACGTCCAACGGGTCATTTATGTGAAGTATTTTTTAACTACATCTGAATTCACAAGAGACGGGAACTTTTCACCATCCATGGTTGAGAGCATCAGTGCTCCGCCTGAGAAGACTTTAGTTATCACATAGGGACCTTCATAGTTAGGCGTCCACTTGCCCCTGTGGTCTGAGTGAGGAGGAAGGAGTCTTTTCAGTACAAGTTCTCCCACTTGATATACCCGAGGTCTGACTTTTTGATCGAAGTCTTTCTACATCCATTTCTGATATAACAGACCATGATAGAAAGCTGCTAGTCTCTTTTCTTCGATCAGGCTCAGTTGGTTATAACAAGATCGGACCCATTCTGCTTCGTCTAGCTTTACGTCCATCATTACCCGCAAGGAGGGTAATTCAACTTCAACAGGTAGGACTGCTTCCATACCATACACGAGCTAATAAGGTGTTGCCCCGGTAGATGTTCTGATGGAAGGTACCCATGCAAGGCGAATGGTAGCATTTCATGCCAGTCTCTGTATGTGACTACCATCTTTTGCACAATCTTCTTAATATTTTTGTTAGCCGCCTCAACAACGCTATTCATCTTTGGCCTGTAAGGAAAAGAGTTGTGATGTTGAATTTTGAAGTCTCGGCACAGTTCTGCCATTATCTTGTTGTTAAGGTTTGAAGCGTTATTAGTAATGATTCGCTCGGGAACTCCATATCGACAAATAATATCCCTCTTCCGAAATCGGGCTACCACTTGGCGAGTGACATTTTCATATGAAGCTGCTTCGACCCATTTGGTGAAGTAATCGATGGCTACTAGGATGAATCTGTGACCATTTGAGGCAGTTGGCTTGATTTTTCCAATCATATCAATGCCCCACATGGCGAAGGGCCAGGGTGAAGACAATATATTCAAAGGATTTGGAGGCACATGTGTCGCTCCCACCAAATGACACCTGGTCATAAGGGATACAGACGCGAACGGTCGGCGAAAAGAGGAGAGAACACACAAGGGTGAACTCAAGAGACAAGAGTCGCCAGCTAGGCATTTTTATCCCAGAGGAAAGGTAATGCTGCATAAACCTGAGAAAAGATGGATAAGACGGTTGCGAACCAGAGAGACTGAGAAAGGGGGTTGGTTACAACCTTGGAAGGTATTAGCACCCGGCGTCCCACTGCTTTTGTACCTCTTCTTTAATTTTCTTTGCCATATCTGGGCGTGTACGGCGCAGTTTCTGTTTAACCGGTGGGCAATCTTCTCTCAAAGGCAGCTTATGCATAACAATATCGGTGTCCAACCCTGGCATATCCTGATAAGACCAAGCAAAGACATCCACATACTCCCGAAGCATGTCAATCAGTTGCTCCTTTACTGAATCTTGTAGGCAGGCCCCGATCTTAACCTCTTTCACATCTTCTTCCGTACCAAGGTTAACCGTTTCGACCTCCTCCTGATGAGGAGTGATAACCTTTTCCTCCTGCCTTAAAAACCTGGCTAGCTCTTCAGGTAGCTCATAGTCTTCTTCAACCCCTTCATCGGCTTGATTGATTGGATTGTCAAAGTCATACGAAGTCATAGCTGTGTCGTTGTCGGTGCAGTCTGAAAGGCACTCTCTGCAAGGGTTTAGATTGGTTTATTTTAGTGATTAATTTTAATCTTGTTTAGAAAAAGTGAAATGAAGTTATCATTTTGGAAAACAATGCCATTTTATTTTTGTACAAAAAGAGAAAAAATGAAAAACAGTGAGCGGAAAAGGAAAAGACTCATTTGCAAAAGATGTCCGATATTCATTGATTGATCTGTTTGCACAAAATTACAAGATGGCCCGATTATAAAATGAGTCTTGACATCTTGGGCAAGATGCAAGACTTGATGCATGCTTTAAAATACAGGAAATAATAATTACTCTGCAGGAGTAACTCTTATAATTTCCTGGGAAGACCAGTTAAGGACTTGGCTCCCCGGGATCCTTGGACGTATCCAGCTCTCCAGGTTGAAGTCACTTTCAGCCTTGTCTCCCACATTATTGATAGCATTTGGGGCTAGCATTCCCCCACTGATGAACTTGGGAGCTTCAGCAGCCTCTTCTTACACTTGTCGGTATGGTTTGTAACCCAAACCGAATTTGTCCTTTTTCATCTGAACTTGCAGCAGCTTGCCCCAGCCTTGGGAATTCCCGTCTTCAACAACCTTCCGAGCTTGTTTGTATAAGGCTATTGAGGTCCTAGACACTTCAACTGTTGCCTCATTGACATTGAGAGCTTCGAAACCCTGACTCATTGTCTCATGGATATCTTCATCCATCTCAATGCACTTATGTGTAGCCAGGTGGCTGACAAAGATGTCCTCCTTGATGGTTGTTGTTGTTGTAGTAATCTCCACTGGAATGATGTTTACTGATGTTGTAGGAGAGATGTTTGTTGAATTTGAGGAGTGGGAACTGTTGACGTGATTTCTAGAAGCTGATCCATCTGTAAGCTCGGGAGGTTGTTACGGGTCGGATGTTTGTGGATGTGATTGACGGGAAAGACCCTTCTACAATCAATGTTTCCTGAGGTACACAACGAGGTGAGAAACAAACAATAAAACTCCTATAAAACCAAAGAGATGAGGTTAGCATGCAATGCAGTATGTCTATTTGTTCTTCAAGGGAATCCGGTTTGGTTCTTGGTTTTGACCTTCCATACCCCTTGGAAGAGGTGCAGATGTTGAAAAGAAGAACGGTCAAAACCAAACTAAAGAAGATGTGGATACCCTGTAGAACAGATAGACAAATGTTAAAATGATGCAAAATGATGTATGCAAATGATATGCAAGGGTTTGTGATCAAGATGGACCTGATTATCTGTCTTGATATAAAGCCCATGTATGTTCAAGAAGCCCAGATGGAGGTTCAGAAATCCAGTAACCAGGGTGGGGGACTCAAATAAAGAGTCACATGTCCAGGGTTAAATCACAAGAACTGTCCAAAATGAGGTACTCTTAATCAAAACGAATAACAGGGTATGATGTGGCCAAGGGTAACTGCAAACCTGTAAACAGCCCAACCCCCTCACAGGTGGTGTTCTAGAACAAGGATCCTCAGACTTGGATCAGTTATGAGAAGTGTAAACACTTCTAACCCGGAGGTACAGTGTTTACAATAACCATAAAAGATCCTCCTCTAATTCACCCCAGTTTCTGAAGGTCGTAATAAAGGTCATCCAGACTTAGCAGGCTTCCCAGATAGCCCTAGCACTACAGGAAATCTGTAGCACAGAGTTCTCAAGAAGAAACCCACATCTGAACCGTGTTTCATATTCCCGCACCAGACCGAAATGGAATGGGAAAGAACATGAACCACTCTAGCCTAGGTGTCACTCAGGTCCCAGGTATAGGACCTTAAACTCTCAATGGAACCCCACCCATCAAAACAGAAGAACAGATCCAGCAATGATAATGACAGTATGAAATATGAAAAATTGTAAGGAAGGCAATAAATAAAGCTGTACATAAAGCAATAAATAAAGCAACTATATAAACACAATTAGCACATAACACCCCAGTAAACACAAATCAAACAAGCGCTAGGAGGAACCCACAAAAAGAACCAGAAGCCCTGGTTACAGTATAAGGTTCCCCAGCAGAGTCGCCAAGCTGTCGCTCCAACCAAATGACACCTGGTCAGAAGGGGTACAGACGCGAACGGTCGGCGAAAAGAGGAGAGAACGCACAAGGGTGAACTCAAGAGACAAGAGTCGCCAGCTAGGCATTTTTATCCCGGAGGAAAGGTAATGCTGCATAAACCTGAGAAAAGATGGATAAGACGGTTGCGAACCAGAGAGACTGAGAAAGGGGGTTGGTTACAACCTGGGAAGGTATTAGCACCCAGATTGTCCGCCGTACTCGACGGGATCCACGCTTAAAAGATTTGTGTTTCAAAGGGGTAGTGTCAGTGCAATCTGTGTATCAAAGCTGGAAAAGAATGCAAGTGTCAGTGCAAAAGAAAAGTGAAGTGTATAAGAGAAGGTGTCAGTGTAAGAACAAGAGTGAAATGCTCAAGACTATGAGGCTAAAAGATTAATGCTGGAAGAGGGGGGATATACAGAGACTTTTGTTCGATAACTGTTAAGTTATGCCTACGTATCCTCTCGTGCAATGAGGAAGTCAGAACACCGTAGTTCGACCCAAAGAGACTGAAAGATGAATTGACTGATGAACTACTTACTTGTCTATGCTCAAGTGTATGACCTGTCTGGCTCAGGTGCTAACTGTCTTGCATTAGACGGAAGAAGCGAGTTCTCGTTTGTGAGTGAATGAGATGAGAAAAGAATCCCGGAGGAGACGATTATTGTTTGTTTTTGTGTTTTCAATCTTTTATTGCTTTTGAAAGTTTGTCATAAGAAAATGAGCTTAAGCCTAAACCAAGGGTTAGTAAACTCATCACATCTTCCCTCTGATTAGGGGTAATGAGAATACCTTAAGTGTGAAGTAAACACCTCACACTTAATCACCATGATGTAGGATTAAGATCATTAACCTACTTGTGATTATTTAGATGTTTTTGTTGTTTTTGTTTAGTGTTAAGTAATGAGTTTAAGCCATAATCTAGGATTTAATGGACTCATTACACCATCCTAATAGAAGGATAATAGATGAGAACATTTAAGCTGAGAAAGACTCCTCAACTTAACCCATGATTAGGGATTAACCTCATGACAAAACAAAACCTTTATTAAATGGGTTTTAGTTAATGATAATATGAAGAAGTGATTTTTATGGTTTGTAAGACAACTTGAGGAGGACTTGTCCATTAACACTAGGGTTAGTCCTTCTTAACCAATTAAGGAAGAATTAGAACCCTAATGCAAGGCCCAAGTTACAAGCTTGATGTCTTAATGATTATTAGGTGAATTGATTAAAGGATTTAAACACATTTAGGGTTTAACACTTAGGATTAAAGTTATACACTCCATCCTAATAGAAGGATGCAGGCATAAGCTTAATCACAAAGCCTTAAAACCTTGAAGGTTTAGTCCTTGATTATGAGGTGAGAAGAGAAGACTCAAAGAAAACTCAAAGGAAAGAGTCTAAGGGGGACTAAACAATCTTAAAATGTTATCATGCTTGGAATTCCTAGGGTTTGTGAGGCTTAAGAGGAGAAATCTTCAAGGAAGCCACCAAGGAGAAGCAAGATAGAATAGGGATGAGATGAGATGAGAAAAGAGGGAAGAGAGGCACAAGTGAGCAAGCTCAATTAAAGACAAGTAAAAATGCAGCAAGGATGTAAAATGATGAGGTGGGAAGAGGTAGGAGGTGAAGGCAAATCCACCTCCCAAACAAACTTACCATTAACCTGAAAAGTTAGTACAAGATGCATAAGGGAAGAAATGAGATGAAACAATGCATATAGATGGGCAAAGGCAAAAGTCAGAAACATACACATGATGCAAATGATGTCAAGAGATGGTGCAAACACATGTCAAGAGTTGTGGATGATCATACAAGGATGAGGATGCAAATGAAGCATGCTTGAACCATAAAAGTTCATGAAAGTTTATGAAATGGAATGGACATATAACATGGCAAATGGAAGATGAAATGATCAAACATTATTCTAATATGTCCTAAGATGTCTTATGAATCATGTAGATGCACAAAATGTCATGGAAAGTTCTTGTATGCAAGCAAATGAAATAAAAATGCAAAGGAAGGCAAGAATTAGGGTTTACATACAATATGCAATGCAAAAATTCAAAATCAGAAGCAAATGACATGATAAAAAATTGAAAATGGGATCAAAGGAACCCTAAACCTACACAAGTTCACTGCCCAAAGGAGGAGACCTAAATCTAAACCTAATGGGAGTTATGATTTTCTCAAGTCAACTAGGGTTTCAAGATACCTCAAAAGGAAAAATGCTCATCAAATTGAAAATGAAAGATAAATTCAAACCAATTTTATCCTATAAACTACATGCTATGGAGGATGCAATGCAAGAAGAACCATCATCAAACTCTCAAGGGTTGGGCAGAATGAATTTTTCAAAGTTTGAACCAAAATAATGCCTTAAAATGAATTTAATTCCAATGAAAATGATCAAAAGGCATCAAGAACCAAAAAGAAATTTGTTTTGAGAGTTTGATAATGTTTCTAAATGTTTTAAAATGCAATGGGATTTTTTTTGTGATTTTTAAATACCTAAATTCATTTTTAATTAATTAATTTCCATTAACTAATTAAAAAAAACACTTAAATGATTTAAAAATAATTTTTAATGCAAACAATAAAAATAAAAATATTTTTGGGTTCTGAAAATTAATGAAATGTTTGACAAAAAATTTCAGAATATTTTAACATGTTTTGCTATTTTTTAAAATTCATGCAAATAAAATACAAACAAAATGAATTAAAATTGGTTAACAGAAGAATGAATCGATTCAAGCTTGGATGAATCGATTCATAATGATCAATTTTTGAGAAAACAGAATTAGTTAAACAGCATGAATCGATTCATCAAAGGATGAATCGATTCATTTTGCGAAATCCAGGAACCACTCAACAGCATGAATCGATTCAAGCTAGAATGAATCGATTCATTATGCTATTTTTTCCAAAAATTCATAATCAAACTCATTCCCTAGGCTGTTTTAAGTGCTCTAACTCTCCAGATTTCATCCTCTACCCACCCCAAACATGAATCAATCACAAGATCATATTTACAATGCATCAACAACAAGATTCGAGCAAAATCAAGAAAACTGCAAAAATTTCAGAACATGCATACACACTCATTTCTCAACCATTTTCAGTGTTTCAAAGCTTAACATGATCAGTGAAACAAACTCTATCATCCTATAACAAGAGATTGCATTTCTAAAAAAAATGTTCTTGATGATACCTGAACTGGAGCTTTGAACTTTGGAGCTTTCTGGCTAGTCCTTTGCTTCAAACAAGCTCCAATGATCCTCCTGATGATGGAATGAAGCTTAGAAAACTTTGAGAATGGCTGGTTATGGCTGTTTTACTCTGGTGTAGCAGAAATGGAGGTCTTGGTGTGTGATGTTTCAAGCTGTTTCAGGGGGTAGTTTTCGTTCTAAGGGTGATTTGTGACTTGTTGGTGAAAGAAAAGGGAAGTTTGATGGCTGTGTGAAGAAATTTTCAGAGAAGAAGTTTGGGACAGATTTTGTGCAAGTTGGACTGTGTGTTTTCTGGCTTGTGTGTGTTGCTATATCACTCCCATAATGTTTGAGTAGGCTGTGGAGCAGGTTAGTAGAGGCTGTTGACCACTATTCCAAGAGCATGGGAGAAATTGCAAAAAGTCATGGTTAGGTGTACTTGAGGCATGGGCTGTGGCAGAGATGGTTTCTTGGCCTATACTGCATCAGCTGAGTTCAAGGATGGCTCTTGGATCAGTTGATGTGAGCTGGAATGGATGAAGGGTGAGATCTCACATGTTTTGCAATTTTGCAACTTGTTACACTTTGTGACTTTTGGTCATGGAAAGGTAACACTCTTGGGAAATATGCAGCAAAATGCACCATACAATGTTGCTATGATACTTTGATAATGATTAGAGACCAAACAAAACCAAAGGAACCCTTATTGCAAGACTTCCCTCTTTGTGATTTTCATGAAAAATGGTTTATGATACTTGGATATCAAGGCATGAAAATGAGAAACTTCTTGGGAAAATCTGAATTTTGGGCCATACATGATGTTTGTGTATTGGTTAGAAGTCATTTTGAAGTCAATAGAATGCTTGGCATGTGAAATTGCAAGTTTCCCTCTTTGTGCAAAAGTGAAATTTCAATGATTTTTCCCAACTTTGCAAAGCCATAACTTTTGATCCAAAATGAATTAGAAAAAGTTCTTGTACTTTTTGAAAAGGGAATGATCCAATCTACAACTTTCATGACCAAAGTTTTCTCATTTGAAGCATTTTTGAATCAATAAGAGGAGGTTGAAAATCTTTCCCAAAATAGCAAGTTTACATTATAAGTCACTTTCCAAAAAAGGCAACTTTGCAAATGTCTTGAAATTCTTCAATTTTGTGAACTTATAACATCTTCTATGACCAAATAAAGATCATACACATTCAAAAGGATGGAGAAACCCCTTTGGTTGGGTGATTGGGGGCCTCAGATGCCCTGATTTTGCACTGACTTGCTCAAGAAGTCACCTCTTGATTAGATGCCTTCCCCATTGAATTTCTTCATGAAAATTGATATGCATGATCCTCATAACATACAGAGACCAATAGAAACAAGAATGACCAAAAATTTTGAGTTATGGCCTCTGAAACCAAAACCCTAATTTTAGGTCATCTGTGCAGTTAAACCTGGCTTTGTTTCCATGCCTTTCTCAGTTCTTGTGATTCTTTGACTATCTCTGAATTTGTGAGGATATAATATGATGCTTGAACATACATGGACCCCTTTGAAGTGATTGATAACCTTTGGAGTGGCTCAAATGGCTCAGGGATAGCTCAGATCACAAACCCTAGATGCAGATGACCCAGAACCAATGCAGTGAAGCAAATGTGCAATATGAGATGATATGATTGAACTTATGCATATGAAAAGATCACAAGCCATGGTGTGAATGAGTGAGGGCAAATTTGGGGTGTTTACAGCTGCCCCTATTCAAACATGAGTTAGCTGTGCAGGATGTAAGCAACGGGCTTAACAGACAAACAAGATAACTTGTGGTTGAATACCAAAGACAGTCCGAAATTTGCACTCACTAAATGAAGAAGAAAAGGGATACAGATTTGTAAAGTAAAATAAAGTATGTTTATAAAGTGCGAGCGACGGAGGACGACCGTCGAGCAGAGGACGACTGCTGGGAATGAAGCAATGACGGGGACGACCGACACGCTGGGGAAGATGTGGGAAACACAGCAATGACGGGGACGACCGACAAACTGGGGATATAAGAGATTATGATGGGGACGGCCATCAAGTAAAGAAATAAGACTTTCTGGGGATTAAGGTAAAGTGAAATAAATGATGAGGTACGGTCATCAAAGGTGAAGGACGATCACCTAGCAGGGGACGGCTGCTCTGTTGGGGATAAGATGAGGGACGGTCATCTAAGGTGAAGGACGATCACCTGGCAGGGTACGGCTGCCGAAAGTGTCACGACATAGGACGAATGTCGGATAAATAGGTCGACGATGGGAACGGCCATCGGATAAGCATGATGAAGGACGATCATCAAGAGGTGAAGGACGATCACCTAGCAGGGTACGACTACTCTCAGGGTTTATCATGACATAGGAAGAATGTCAGATAACAAGATCAACGATGGGGACGGCCATCGGATAAAATGATGAAGGACGATCATCAAGAGGTGAAGGACGATTACCTAGCAGGGGACGGCTGCTGAAAATATCACGACATAGGACGAATGTCGGATAAGAAGGGGTTCTAATGAATAGAGACTCCACTGGGGGTTGATGAAGGACGATCATCAGAGAGGTGAAGGACGATCACCTGGCAGGGTATGGCTGCCAAAAAGGTATCATGACATAGGACGGATGTCAGATAGAAAGGTAATAATTTAACAAGTTTTGTTGGGGACTTTGCTGGGGAAAAGTAAACACGAACGAGTGTCTACATCCAAGAAATGAGAGGTATAGGCGTTTGGGTACTGTGTATAGACTAAAGATGCGGACGAGCATCCTTAAGACTATGGTACGGACGGGTATCAGGTAGAAACAAACGCTGACACATGTTCAGAGATGATGATACGGACGAGTACCAACTAGTTAACAAAGAACACGGACGAGTATTGATTCTGCGGGGACTCTTCTGGGGAATAATAGACACAGACGAGTGTCTAAAAAGAGGTAAAAGTATCTGACATTGTGTATGGATTAAAGATGCGAACGAGCCTCCTTAAGACCATGATACGAACGAATATCAGTAGAAACAAATGCTGACGCATGTTCAGAGATGATGATACGGACGAGTACCAACTGGTTAACAAAGAACACGGACGAGTGTCGAATCTGAGGGGATATAAGTGGTGTATACAAGATACGGACGAGTATCTGTATGAGTAAAATAGGAGTAACAAGTATGAGTGGTGTACAGACGAGTGTTTAACTTGCTGGGGAGAGTGACACGGACGAGTGTCAAAAAAAGAGAAAAGTGTAATATAAACAAGTATTTGGTTTACAAAGTGTTCAGGTAACTATGTTGGGGAAGGTGACACGGACGAGTGTCAAGGATTTGTATATATATGTATCTGTGTTGTGAGTGCAAAGGGGACACTTTGGCTTTCTGCTGAGGTATGACACAGACGGGTGTCAAGAAGCATCTGTAGTATAAGTGTCTGTTTGCTCGGGAAACTTTACTGGGGAATGATGACACGGACGGGTGCCAAAAGGAGTGTGTTTCCGTATTTGTGAGTGTAAAGGAAATGTTTTGGCTCTCCGGTGGGGAATTGGGGAATATTCTTGTTGATGGATTGTCAGTATTTACAAGTGTTCAGTTCGACACATGGCTTGTGATTATGCAATATGTTTGATTTTTGCCGTAATGCTCCGTATTAGAAGGAATGCTACGCTCTCTGTGGAAAATATGATGCGAATGCTATGATTATGCAAAGATATCGATCCGGGATTCGGATCCCATTGCCGAGGAGATCTCCGGATGATCTGCTTGAAGTGGATATCCCAAATGGGGATGAGATCGTTGGTAGATCTGACATATCTGACTCTGCATGGGGGAATAGATCTCTGATAGACCTATCTTGATAACGAGGGACCCAACTGAGGTCTGCAGAAGCTTTCGTCACTTTGTTGTGAGATCCTCAGGCGTTGCTCTTCTGGATAGAGGTTGAAACTCTGTGGGGAGATGGTTCCCTGTCTAGCACTTGGCTGGGGAAGAAAAAATCACTGGAAGATCTTTCTAGAGACTTCGGTGGGGACCCTACTGAGGATGATACTTGACAACTCAGCTGGGGATATGAACACCTTCGGGTGCTACTCTTTTGAAGGAAATGTTGGTGAAGTGATGCCTGGCAATGTTGATGGGGAGAAAGCATCTCTGGTGCTGTTTGGAAGGTGTGCTGAGGAAATAATGATTTGGCAGCATACTGGGGAGAAACTTTCATGCCCCATGTTGTGCCTTGAATACCTGCAATCCTGTAAAGACAAAGAAACGCACAAGTACCCCGAGGTATTCCTTACTGGATTCCATCATAGGAGTTTAGACACTCTCGGGAGTAAGCATATTTCCTGCAAGCATGTAGTTTAGGAAAGACGCATCTGTATTTATGCGATCAACAAATTAATGACATCGGACATTTTTGCAAATAAAAGAGTACGAGACAGTGTGTGACTGAAAATCTGATTTTATTGATTTGTGTGCCCTGAATTGGCAAGATACAACCAAAGAAACAGATCCCCTGAAATGAGGAAATCGTTACAAATTGAGAAACAAAAAGATGCTGGCAATGTTGATGACGCTTCAAGGAGCTTCCCTTTTTGCTATGACTCGTATGACATTTGACGTTCTTCTCGTCTTGCTTTCTGAAGAAAGCTGATTCTGACCGATGCTCGAACCTTTCGAAGCTTACCATGTTGTAAGTGATACAGATGAATTCAGAATGCAGTTGTTCGCTTATTCCCTTATTTTGCGTGGATCGCCCTTTCGGGTTTTCAATCCACCGAGATACCCATTTTTGCCTGAGTTGTCCAATGCGGCTTTTCAACTCAGCGGGTGTACATTTTTTCTTTATTTTCCCTTATTTTTTCCCGAGTCTTTTATTCTGTTTTTGACTCGCCGGGATGCCCTCTTTTTTCCTGGACTTACATTCTGTTTTTATGTCCAGCGGGTCATTTTTATGCGAAGTATTTTTTAATTGCATCTGAATTCACAGGGGATAGAAAGTCTTCGCCATCCATAGTACTGAGCATCAGTGCTCCACCCGAGAAAACTTTCTTTGCTATGAACGGACCATCATAATTCGGAGTCCACTTGCCCCTGTGATCTGTATGAGGAGGGAGGAGTCTTTTCAGCACAAGATCTCCTACTTGGTACTCTCGGAGCCTGACTTTCTGATCGAAGGCTTTCTTCATTCTTTTCTGGTACAGCTGCCCATGACAGATTGCAGCCAATCTCTTCTCTTCAATCAGATTCAGTTGTTCGTATCGGGACCGGATCCATTCTGCTTCGTTCAGCTTAACATCCATCAGTACCCGTAGGGAGGGTAATTCAACTTCAACAGGCAGGATTGCCTCCATACCATAAACAAGCTGATACGGTGTTGCCCCAGTGGATGTTCTGATTGATGTACGGTACCCATGCAAGGCAAATGACAGCATTTCATGCCAGTCTTTGTAGGTGACCACCATCTTCTGTACAATCTTCTTGATATTCTTGTTAGCTGCCTCTACAGCGCCGTTCATCTTTGGCCTGTAAGGAGAAGAATTGTGGTGTTCGATCTTGAAGTCCCGGCATAGCTCTGCCATCATTTTGTTGTTTAAGTTGGAACCATTATCAGTAATGATTCGCTCGGGCACTCCATACCGACAAATGATGTCTCTCTTCAGGAATCAGGCTACCACTTGCCTTGTAACATTTGCATAAGAAGCTGCTTCAACCCACTTGGTGAAATAGTCGATGGCTACCAGGATGAATCTGTGGCCATTTGAAGCGGTCGGCTCAATCTTGCCAATCATATCAATGCCCCACATGGCAAAGGGCCAGGGTGAAGACATCACATTCATAGGATTGGGAGGTACATGCACTTTATCCGCATAAATCTGGCATTTATGGCATTTTCTGGCGTAGGCACAACAGTCTGCATCCATTGTGATCCAGTAATAGCCTGATCTTAGCAACTTTTTAGCTATTGCATGCCCTCCAGCATGGGTACCAAAGGATCCTTCGTGCACCTCGTGCATTAACAAGTCCGCTTCTGTCCTATCAACGCATCTGAGGAGTACCATATCAAAGTTCCTCTTGTACAAGGAACCATCAGCTTACCAGACCGCACCCCAAATGTGCATTTGTTGGGGTTCAACTTTAGTTGGTATTTCCTTAGACGCTTGAATAACTTCAACAGATTCACCAGGTGGTCTTCTTCGGTGAGGGACTTGGCAATCATGTCATCCACATAACATTCAATTTCTTTATGGATCATGTCATGGAATAATGTTACCATAGCCCGTTGATAAGTTGCACCAGCATTCTTCAGTCCGAATGGCATCACCTTGTAACAGAACATGCCCCAGGGTGTGATAAAAGTTGTCTTCTCCATGTCTTCAGGTGACATCTTGATCTGATTGTATCCTGAAAATCCGTCCATGAAGGAGAACACCGAGAACTGAGCCGTATTATCAACCAATACATCAATGTGAGGCAAAGGGAAATCATCTTTCGGGCTGGCTCTGTTCAGATCCCGGTAATCCACACACATCCTTACCTTGCCATCTTTCTTAGGCACGGGTACAATATTAGCAACCCACGGCGGATAGCTAGTTACAGCAAGGAACCCGGCGTCCCACTGCTTTTGTACCTCTTCTTTAATTTTCTTTGCCATATCTGGGCGTGTACGGCGCAGTTTCTGTTTAACCGGTGGGCAATCTTCTCTCAAAGGCAGCTTATGCATAACAATATCGGTGTCCAACCCTGGCATATCCTGATAAGACCAAGCAAAGACATCCACATACTCCCGAAGCATGTCAATCAGTTGCTCCTTTACTGAATCTTGTAGGCAGGCCCCGATCTTAACCTCTTTCACATCTTCTTCCGTACCAAGGTTAACCGTTTCGACCTCCTCCTGATGAGGAGTGATAACCTTTTCCTCCTGCCTTAAAAACCTGGCTAGCTCTTCAGGTAGCTCATAGTCTTCTTCAACCCCTTCATCGGCTTGATTGATTGGATTGTCAAAGTCATACGAAGTCATAGCTGTGTCGTTGTCGGTGCAGTCTGAAAGGCACTCTCTGCAAGGGTTTAGATTGGTTTATTTTAGTGATTAATTTTAATCTTGTTTAGAAAAAGTGAAATGAAGTTATCATTTTGGAAAACAATGCCATTTTATTTTTGTACAAAAAGAGAAAAAATGAAAAACAGTGAGCGGAAAAGGAAAAGACTCATTTGCAAAAGATGTCCGATATTCATTGATTGATCTGTTTGCACAAAATTACAAGATGGCCCGATTATAAAATGAGTCTTGACATCTTGGGCAAGATGCAAGACTTGATGCATGCTTTAAAATACAGGAAATAATAATTACTCTGCAGGAGTAACTCTTATAATTTCCTGGGAAGACCAGTTAAGGACTTGGCTCCCCGGGATCCTTGGACGTATCCAGCTCTCCAGGTTGAAGTCACTTTCAGCCTCGTCTCCCACATTATTGATAGCATTTGGGGCTAGCATTCCCCCACTGATGAACTTGGGAGCTTCAGCAGCCTCTTCTTACACTTGTCGGTATGGTTTGTAACCCAAACCGAATTTGTCCTTTTTCATCTGAACTTGCAGCAGCTTGCCCCAGCCTTGGGAATTCCCGTCTTCAACAACCTTCCGAGCTTGTTTGTATAAGGCTATTGAGGTCCTAGACACTTCAACTGTTGCCTCATTGACATTGAGAGCTTCGAAACCCTGACTCATTGTCTCATGGATATCTTCATCCATCTCAATGCACTTATGTGTAGCCAGGTGGCTGACAAAGATGTCCTCCTTGATGGTTGTTGTTGTTGTAGTAATCTCCACTGGAATGATGTTTACTGATGTTGTAGGAGAGATGTTTGTTGAATTTGAGGAGTGGGAACTGTTGACGTGATTTCTAGAAGCTGATCCATCTGTAAGCTCGGGAGGTTGTTACGGGTCGGATGTTTGTGGATGTGATTGACGGGAAAGACCCTTCTACAATCAATGTTTCCTGAGGTACACAACGAGGTGAGAAACAAACAATAAAACTCCTATAAAACCAAAGAGATGAGGTTAGCATGCAATGCAGTATGTCTATTTGTTCTTCAAGGGAATCCGGTTTGGTTCTTGGTTTTGACCTTCCATACCCCTTGGAAGAGGTGCAGATGTTGAAAAGAAGAACGGTCAAAACCAAACTAAAGAAGATGTGGATACCCTGTAGAACAGATAGACAAATGTTAAAATGATGCAAAATGATGTATGCAAATGATATGCAAGGGTTTGTGATCAAGATGGACCTGATTATCTGTCTTGATATAAAGCCCATGTATGTTCAAGAAGCCCAGATGGAGGTTCAGAAATCCAGTAACCAGGGTGGGGGACTCAAATAAAGAGTCACATGTCCAGGGTTAAATCACAAGAACTGTCCAAAATGAGGTACTCTTAATCAAAACGAATAACAGGGTATGATGTGGCCAAGGGTAACTGCAAACCTGTAAACAGCCCAACCCCCTCACAGGTGGTGTTCTAGAACAAGGATCCTCAGACTTGGATCAGTTATGAGAAGTGTAAACACTTCTAACCCGGAGGTACAGTGTTTACAATAACCATAAAAGATCCTCCTCTAATTCACCCCAGTTTCTGAAGGTCGTAATAAAGGTCATCCAGACTTAGCAGGCTTCCCAGATAGCCCTAGCACTACAGGAAATCTGTAGCACAGAGTTCTCAAGAAGAAACCCACATCTGAACCGTGTTTCATATTCCCGCACCAGACCGAAATGGAATGGGAAAGAACATGAACCACTCTAGCCTAGGTGTCACTCAGGTCCCAGGTATAGGACCTTAAACTCTCAATGGAACCCCACCCATCAAAACAGAAGAACAGATCCAGCAATGATAATGACAGTATGAAATATGAAAAATTGTAAGGAAGGCAATAAATAAAGCTGTACATAAAGCAATAAATAAAGCAACTATATAAACACAATTAGCACATAACACCCCAGTAAACACAAATCAAACAAGCGCTAGGAGGAACCCACAAAAAGAACCAGAAGCCCTGGTTACAGTATAAGGTTCCCCAGCAGAGTCGCCAAGCTGTCGCTCCAACCAAATGACACCTGGTCAGAAGGGGTACAGACGCGAACGGTCGGCGAAAAGAGGAGAGAACGCACAAGGGTGAACTCAAGAGACAAGAGTCGCCAGCTAGGCATTTTTATCCCGGAGGAAAGGTAATGCTGCATAAACCTGAGAAAAGATGGATAAGACGGTTGCGAACCAGAGAGACTGAGAAAGGGGGTTGGTTACAACCTGGGAAGGTATTAGCACCCAGATTGTCCGCCGTACTCGACGGGATCCACGCTTAAAAGATTTGTGTTTCAAAGGGGTAGTGTCAGTGCAATCTGTGTATCAAAGCTGGAAAAGAATGCAAGTGTCAGTGCAAAAGAAAAGTGAAGTGTATAAGAGAAGGTGTCAGTGTAAGAACAAGAGTGAAATGCTCAAGACTATGAGGCTAAAAGATTAATGCTGGAAGAGGGGGGATATACAGAGACTTTTGTTCGATAACTGTTAAGTTATGCCTACGTATCCTCTCGTGCAATGAGGAAGTCAGAACACCGTAGTTCGACCCAAAGAGACTGAAAGATGAATTGACTGATGAACTACTTACTTGTCTATGCTCAAGTGTATGACCTGTCTGGCTCAGGTGCTAACTGTCTTGCATTAGACGGAAGAAGCGAGTTCTCGTTTGTGAGTGAATGAGATGAGAAAAGAATCCCGGAGGAGACGATTATTGTTTGTTTTTGTGTTTTCAATCTTTTATTGCTTTTGAAAGTTTGTCATAAGAAAATGAGCTTAAGCCTAAACCAAGGGTTAGTAAACTCATCACATCTTCCCTCTGATTAGGGGTAATGAGAATACCTTAAGTGTGAAGTAAACACCTCACACTTAATCACCATGATGTAGGATTAAGATCATTAACCTACTTGTGATTATTTAGATGTTTTTGTTGTTTTTGTTTAGTGTTAAGTAATGAGTTTAAGCCATAATCTAGGATTTAATGGACTCATTACACCATCCTAATAGAAGGATAATAGATGAGAACATTTAAGCTGAGAAAGACTCCTCAACTTAACCCATGATTAGGGATTAACCTCATGACAAAACAAAACCTTTATTAAATGGGTTTTAGTTAATGATAATATGAAGAAGTGATTTTTATGGTTTGTAAGACAACTTGAGGAGGACATGTCCATTAACACTAGGGTTAGTCCTTCTTAACCAATTAAGGAAGAATTAGAACCCTAATGCAAGGCCCAAGTTACAAGCTTGATGTGTTAATGATTATTAGGTGAATTGATTAAAGGATTTAAACACATTTAGGGTTTAACACTTAGGATTAAAGTTATACACTCCATCCTAATAGAAGGATGCAGGCATAAGCTTAATCACAAAGCCTTAAAACCTTGAAGGTTTAGTCCTTGATTATGAGGTGAGAAGAGAAGACTCAAAGAAAACTCAAAGGAAAGAGTCTAAGGGGGACTAAACAATCTTAAAATGTTATCATGCTTGGAAGTCCTAGGGTTTGTGAGGCTTAAGAGGAGAAATCTTCAAGGAAGCCACCAAGGAGAAGCAAGATAGAAAAGGGATGAGATGAGATGAGAAAAGAGGGAAGAGAGGCACAAGTGAGCAAGCTCAATTAAAGACAAGTAAAAATGCAGCAAGGATGTAAAATGATAAGGTGGGAAGAGGTAGGAGGTGAAGGCAAATCCACCTCCCAAACAAACTTACCATTAACCTGAAAAGTTAGTACAAGATGCATAAGGGAAGAAATGAGATGAAACAATGCATATAGATGGGCAAAGGCAAAAGTCAGAAACATACACATGATGCAAATGATGTCAAGAGATGGTTCAAACACATGTCAAGAGTTGTGGATGATCATACAAGGATGAGGATGCAAATGAAGCATGCTTGAACCATAAAAGTTCATGAAAGTTTATGAAATGGAATGGACATATAACATGGAAAATGGAAGATGCAATGATCAAACATGATTCTAATATGTCCTAAGATGTCTTATGAATCATGTAGATGCACAAAATGTCATGGCAAGTTCTTGTATGCAAGCAAATGAAAGAAAAATGCAAAGGAAGGCAAGAATTAGGGTTTACATACAATATGCAATGCAAAAATTCAAAATCAGAAGCAAATGACATGATAAAAAATTGAAAATGGGATCAAAGGAACCCTAAGCCTACACAAGTTCACTTCCCAAAGGAGGAGACCTAAATCTAAACCTAATGGGAGTTATGATTTTCTCAAGTCAACTAGGGTTTCAAGATACCTCAAAAGGAAAAATGCTCATCAAATTGAAAATGAAATATAAATTCAAACCAATTTTATCCTATAAACTACATGCTATGGAGGATGCAATGCAAGAAGAACCATCATCAAACTCTCAAGGGTTGGGAAGAATGAATTTTTCAAAGTTTGAACCAAAATAATGCCTTAAAATGAATTTAATTCCAATGAAAATGATCAAAAGGCATCAAGAACCAAAAAGAAATTTGTTTTGAGAGTTTGATAATGTTTTTAAATGTTTTAAAATGCAATGTTATTTTTTTTTGTGATTTTTAAATACCTAAATGCATTTTTAATTAATTAATTTCCATTAACTAATTAAAAAAAAACACTTAAATGATTTAAAAATAATTTTTAATGCAAAAAATAAAAATAAAAATATTTTTAGGTTCTGAAAATTAATGAAATGTTTGACAAAAAATTTCAGAATTTTTTAACATGTTTTGCTTTTTTTTAAAATTCATGCAAATAAAATACAAACAAAATGAATTAAAATTGGTTAACAGAAGAATGAATCGATTCAAGCTTGGATGAATCGATTCATAATGATCAATTTTTGAGAAAACAAAATTAGGTAAACAGCATGAATCGATTCATCAAAGGATGAATCGATTCATTTTGCGAAATCCTGGAACCACTCAACAGCATGAATCGATTCAAGCTAGAATGAATCGATTCATTATGCTGTTTTTTCCAAAAATTCATAATCAAACTCATTCCCTAGGCTGTTTTAAGTGCTCTAACTCTCCAGATTTCAAACCTGAATCAATCATGAATCAATCACAAGATCATATTTACAATGCATCAACAACAAGATTCGAGCAAAATCAAGAAAACTGCAAAAATTTCAGAACATGCATACACACTCATTTCTCAACCATTTTCAGTGTTTCAAAGCTTAACATGATCAGTGAAACAAACTCTATCATCCTATAACAAGAGATTGCATTTCTAAAAAAAATGTTCTTGATGATACCTGAACTGGAGCTTTGAACTTTGGAGCTTTCTGGCTAGTCCTTTGCTTCAAACAAGCTCCAATGATCCTCCTGATGATGGAATGAAGCTTAGAAAACTTTGAGAATGGCTGGTTATGGCTGTTTTGCTCTGGTGTAGCAGAAATGGAGGTCTTGGTGTGTGATGTTTCAAGCTGTTTCAGGGGGTGGTTTTCGTTCTAAGGGTGATTTGTGACTTGTTGGTGAAAGAAAAAGTGAAGTTTGATGGCTGTGTGAAGAAATTTTCAGAGAAGAAGTTTGGGACAGATTTTGTGCAAGTTGGATTGTGTGTTTTCTGGCTTGTGTGTGTTGCTATATCACTCCCATAATGTTTGAGTAGGTTGTGGAGCAGGTTAGTAGAGGCTGCTGACCACTATTCCAAGAGCATGGGAGAAATTGCAAAAAGTCATGGTTAGGTGTACTTGAGGCATGGGCTGTGGCAGATATGGTTTCTTAGCCTATACTGCATCAGCTGAGTTCAAGGATGGCTCTTGGATCAGTTGATGTGAGCTGGAATGGATGAAGGGTGAGATCTCACATGTTTTGCAATTTTGCAACTTGTTACACTTTGTGACTTTTGGTCATGGAAAGGTAACACTCTTGGGAAATATGCAGCAAAATGCACCATACAATGTTGCTATGATACTTTGATAATGATTAGAGACCAAACAAAACCAAAGGAACCCTTATTGCAAGACTTCCCTCTTTGTGATTTTCATGAAAAATGGTTTATGATACTTGGATATCAAGGCATGAAAATGAGAAACTTCTTGGGAAAATCTGAATTTTGGGCCATACATGATGTTTGTGTATTGGTTAGAAGTCATTTTGAAGTCAATAGAATGCTTGGCATGTGAAATTGCAAGTTTCCCTCTTTGTGCAAAAGTGAAATTTCAATGATTTTTCCCAACTTTGCAAAGCCATAACTTTTGATCCAAAATGAATTAGAAAAAGTTCTTGTACTTTTTGAAAAGGGAATGATCCAATCTACAACTTTCATGACCAAAGTTTTCTCATTTGAAGCATTTTTGAATCAATAAGAGGAGGTTGAAAATCTTTCCCAAAATAGCAAGTTTACATTATAAGTCACTTTCCAAAAAAGGCAACTTTGCAAATGTCTTGAAATTATTCAATTTTGTGAACTTCTAACATCTTCTATGACCAAATAAAGATCATACACATTCAAAATGATGGAGAAACCCCTTTGGTTGGGTGATTGGGGGCCTCAAATGCCCTGATTTTGCACTGACTTGCTCAAGAAGTCACCTCTTGATTAGATGCCTTCCCCATTGAATTTCTTCATGAAAATTGATATGCATGATCCTCATAACATATAGAGACCAATAGAAACAAGAATGACCAAAAAATTTGGAGTTATGGCCTCTGAAACCAAAACCCTAATTTTAGGTCATCTGTGTAGTTAAACCTGGCTCTGTTTCCATGCATTTCTCAGTTCTTGTGATTCTTTGACTTTCTCTGAATTTGTGAGGATATAATATGATGCTTGAACATACATGGACCCCTTTGAAGTGATTGATGACCTTTGGAGTGGCTCAAATGGCTCAGGGATAGCTCAGATCACAAACCCTAGATGCAGATGACCCAGAACCAATGCAGTGAAGCAAAAGTGCAATATGAGATGATATCATTGAACTTATGCATATGAAGAGATCACAAGCCATGGTGTGAATGAGTGAGGGAAAATTTGGGGTGTTTACAACATGCACTTTGTCTGCGTAGATCTAGCATTTATGGCATTTTCTGGCATAGGCATAACAGTCTGCATCCATTGTGATCCAATCGTAACCCGATCTTAACAATTTCTTCGCCATTGCATGTCCTCTGGCATGGGTACCGAAAGAACCTTCATGCGCTTCATGCATCAACAGGTCTGCTTCCTTCTTGTCAACACATCTGAGCAAGACCATGTCGAAGTTTCGCTTATATAAGGAGCCATCAGTATTGAGGAAGAAACTGTCAGCTTTTCTTCTTAATGTCTTCTTATCATTAGACGATTCCCCAGGTGGGTATGTCTGAGTCTCCAAGAAGCATTTGATGTCGTGGAACCAAGGTTTGCTGTCAACGACAGTGTCCACAGAGAATACATACGCCAGTCGGTCTAGTCTGGATACTAAAATCCAAGGCACATAGTTGGCAGTCTGTACTTTGATCATAGATGAAATAGTGGCCAAGGCGTCTGCAAACTGATTCTCATCTCGAAGGATGTATTCAAGCTTGACTATCGTGAAGAAAGTCAACAGTCTCCTTGTATAGTCACGGTAGGGAACCAAATGCTCTTGATGAGTATACCACTTGCCATTAGTTTGGTTGTTCACCAAAGCTGAATCTCCGAATACATTCAAGGTTTTGATCCTGAGGTCAATGGCTTTCTCAAGACCCATGATACAAGCTTCGTATTCTGCTTCGTTGTTAGTGCAGGCAAAGGTGAGCCTTGCTGAGAAAGGCATATGGACTCCTTTGGGTGTTATAAGAATTGCACCAACTCCACGACCATTACAATTAACTACCCCATCAAACATCATAGTCCATGCTTATTCTAGATCAGACCCTTCAGCGTGAATAGGCTCTTCACAATCTTTTGACTTTAAGAACATGATGTCTTCATCAGGGAAATCAAATATCATAGGCTGGTAGTCATCAATGGGTTGCTCAGCTAGATAATCAGACAATACACTGCCTTTGATGGCTTTTTGAGAGGTGTATTGAATATCATATTCTGTTAGGATCATTTGCCACCTTGCAACCCTTCCAGTAAGTGTTGGCTTCTCAAATATGTACTTTACGGGGTCCATCTTTGAGATCAACAAGGTAGTATGAGTCAACATATATTGTCTTACTCGGCGAGCAGCCCACGCTAAAGCACATCAAGTTTTCTCGAGTAGTGAATAACTTTGTTCACAGTCGGTAAACTTTTTGCTTAGGTAGTATATTTCATACTCTTTTCGACCAGACTTGTCATGTTGGCCCAACACACACCCTATTGATTCATCCAATACTGTCAGGTACATTATTAGAGGTCTTCCTTCAACTAGAGGCATGAGAATTGGGGGTTCTTGCAAATACTCTTTGATCTTGTCAAAAGCTTTTTGACAATCATCGTTCCACCTGACTCTTTGTTCCTTTCTTAGCAGTTTGAACAAGGGCTCACAGGTTGCAATGAGATGAGATATGAACCTTGAAATGTAGTTCAATCTACCTAAAAACCCTCGAACTTCTTTCTCAGTCTTAGGTGTAGGCATTTCCTGAATTGCTTTGACTTTGTCAGGATCAACCTCAATTCCTTTTCCGCTTATAATAAAACCCAGCAGCTTACCGGAATGTACCCCGAATGTGCATTTGTTGGTGTTCAACCTTAACTGATACTTCCTCAGACGCTTGAAAAATTTCAAAAGGTTTACCAAATGGTCTTCTTCTGTGAGGGACTTGGCAATCATGTCATCCATGTAGCACTCGATTTCTTTATGGATCGTATCGTGGAATAATGATACCATAGCCCGTTGATATGTTGCACCGGCATTCTTCATACCAAACGACATTACTTTGTAGCAGAACGTGCCCTATGGCGTGATGAAGGTTGTCTTCTCCATGTCTTCAGGTGACATCTTGATCTGATTGTATCCAGAAAATCCGTCCATGAAGGAACATACCGAGAACTGAGTTGTGTTGTCTACCAATACATCAATGTGAGGTAATGGGAAGTCATCTTTCGGGCTTGCTCTGTTCAGATCCCTGTAATCAACACACATACGCACCTTGCCATCCTTCTTAGGTACGGGTACAATGTTAGCAACCCACGACGGGTAACTAGTTACAGCAAGAAAACCGGCATCCCACTGTTTTTGTACTTCCTCTTTGATTTTTATGACCATGTCCGGGCAAGTACGACGCAACTTCTGCTTAACTGGCGGACAATCCTCTTTCAATGGCAGCTTGTGCATGACAATATCTGTATCCAAACCCGACATATCTTGATAGGACCAAGCGAACATATTGACGTATTCTCGCAGCATACTGATAAGTTGTTCTCTTACCGAAGCTTGCAGACTGGCTCAAATCTTCACCTCTTTCACATCTTCCTCGGTACCAAGATTGATAGTATCAACCTCCTCCTAATGAGGAGAAATCACCTTTTCCTCTTGTCTTAATAACCTGGCTAGCTCTTCAGGTAAATCATAGTCTTCTTCAACCCCTTCATCTGCTTGATTAATCGGATTGTCGAAGTCATACGAGGTCATAGAAGTGTCGTTGTCGATGCAATCTGGAGGGCTATCTCTGTAAGGGTTGAGATTTGGTTCATTTTAGTGATTGATTTTATCTTATTTATAAAAAAGTGAATGAAATTATTATTGAGAAAAACATTGCAATTTATTGTTTTGTGCGAAAATAACAAAAATGAAAAGACAGTGAGCGAAAAAGAAGATCGTTTTCAAAAAGATGTCCATTGTTCATTAATATTCAATTTGCACAAAATACATATGGCCCTATTACAAAATGAGTCCCGACATCTTGGGCAAGATGCAGGACTTTGATGCATGCTTAAAACAGGAAATAATAATTACTCTGCAGCAGTAACCCTTATAATTTCCTGGGAAGACCAGTTGAGGACTTGTTGGCCTGGGACTCTTGGAAGGATCCAACTTTCCAGGTTGTAGTCTCTCTCAGCCTCGTCTTCCAAAGTGTTGACAGCATCTGGGGTCAGCATTCCCCCACTTATGAACTTAGGAGCTTCAGCAGCCTCCTCTGGAACTTATCGGGATGGTCTGTAACCCAAACCGAATTTGTCTTCTTTCATCTCCACCTTCAGCAACTTGCCCCAGCCTTGGGCATTCCCTTCTTCCACAACCTTCCGAGCCTGTTTGTAGGAAGCAATTGAGGTGCCCATCCTTTCCTCTTGGGATGCAGCAAACACCTCAGTTGTAGCTTCATTGATGTTGAAGGCTTCAAAACCCTGACTCATGGTTTCATGGATCTCCCCGTCCATCTCTATGTACTTGTACGTAGCCAGGTGACTGACAAATATGTCTTCTTTTCCATAAATGGTGATGATTTGTTCTTCCTACTCATATTTTAACTTCTGGTGAAGGGTCTATGTTAATGTGCCAGCGACATGAATCTAGGGTCGACCTAACAAACAACTGTAGGCAGGCTGTATGCCAATCACGTAGAAGGTAGTTTGAAAACTTGCGGGCCAATTACCACAGGCCGTTCAATTTCTCCGAGAACCGATCTCTTAGAACCATCAAAAGCTCTGACAACTAGGTTGCTCGGACGAAGCGTAAGACCATCATACTCCATCTTGACTAGAGCCTTCTTTGGCAAAACATTGAGTGATGATCCAGTATCAACAAGGACATGAGAAAGTACAACACCTTTACATTCCAAAGTGATATGCAAAGCCTTGTTGTGGTTACGCCCCTTCGTAGTCAAGTCAGCATTGGTGAAACCTATTCCATGACTAGTATTGACATTTGTGACCACCATTTCTAACTGATTGACCGTGATCTCTTCAGGCACATAAGCTACGTGCAAGACTTTAAGTAGTGCATTCCGGTGAGTCTTAGAACACTTGAGCAGAGATAGTATGGAAATCTTGGAGGGTGTTTGATGGAACTGATCTACCACTTTGTAGTCACTTCTTTTGATAATCCTCATAAACTCGTCTACATCCTGATTAAAGGGTTTCTTCTGAGTTTCTTTTGCAGCGGGTTCTTCTGGTACCACATTTTTGCCTTTTGCTTTAGCAGCAGCTTCAGCTTCAGCATTAACTCTGGGAAACTGTGAGGCGAAGATACGTCTGCTTCGAGTGAAGCCTCCTCCTCCCTCGACATTGTCCATTTGTGGTGCAGGTATTGAGGAGTCAAGAATGATCTTCTTTCCATGGAAGTAAATATCCGAACCATAATGCCAAGGAACATCACTATTGTTATCATAAGGAACTGGTCCAGGCACTGTGATGGTCATCAGACTAATTGCAGCAGAAGAAAGAGTTATACTAGTCTGCGGATCATAGTAGATGGTGACAGGAGGTCTGATTGAAGATGGTGCGGGTGCAGGAAGTTGTTGATGTGGGTGTTGTTGAAAGTCGTTGTTGAGAGATTTCGGAACATGAATGGTTTATGGATCATAGTAGATGGTAACTGTTGAGATGTCGTCACTGGTGTTTGTTGTTATTGTAGTCGATTCTGTTGAAATGACTTTTGTTGGTGTTGTAGAAGATTCTGATAAGATAATGTTTGCTGGTGTTGTAAAAGAGATTTTTGTTGTCTTTGTAGAAGATGGAACTGTTGATATGATATGTAGAATGCCTTCTCTGATAAGACTGCTGATACCATTTTTCAGATTTGCACAACCATTGGCAGAAACATTGCAAGCTTCACAATGGGCCTCACAACCCGGAAACACTTGGCACTTTAATAGCTGAGCTTTTACTTCGGCCAGTGGTGTTTGAATGTTTGCAATGTCATTAATCAGAATTGATAGTTGGTCCTCCTCAATGGCGTTGATCTTTGGCTCACCATGGTTTGGTATTGGATTCCTTGTGACATTTGGTGGAGGTGCAAAATTCAAAGCTTTGGAGTCGATCAAATCTTGGACTTTCATGTGTAGGGCCATGCACTTCTCTGTTGAATGACCAGGTGAATTAGAGTGAAAAGCACATATGGCGTTGACATCATAATTCCTTGGGAGATTCAAAGGATCTGGTGGAGCCAAAGTCCTCAATTCAGTCAGGTTAAGCTTTAACAGTTGCGGGAGTAAGGCTGCATAGGGCATCGAGATGGGATCGATCACCCTATTAATCTGAGAAGGCCTTTGTTGGAAAGGACGTTGTTGTTGTTGGTTGTTGTTGTTGTAAGGTCTTTGTTGCTGTTGTGGGAACTGTTGTTGAGGATACTGTTGTTGCTGAGGTGCTGGAGTAGGAATGGTGATTGCGGCCACTGATCTTTGCAAGTGATGAGGTCTACCTCTATCAATGTAGGTCCCTTGCAAGCTATTCATAAACATATCAGCCATCTCCCTTTCAGACATAGGTGGCTGGACAGCGGCAACAAGTTGTCTCCACCTTTGAGCGTACTCATGGAAACTTTCTATTGACGATTGAGACATACCCATAAAGAGGGTCCTATTGGATTCCATATCCAGGTTGTACTGATATTGGCGTATAAAGGCCTCAGCTAGATCTTTCCAGTTCTTGACGGTAGCCCTTGACAAGTGCGAATACCATTCTCTGGATGCCTCGGTTAAACTGTCTTCAAAGTAAAACATCCACAGTTTCTCGTCCATGGTGTATGCTTTCAACCTTCCCAGAAAAGATTGCAGGTGAGTACGAGGACAGGAGGTACCGTTATACTTTTCAAAACATGGGGGTTTGAACTTGTGAGGAATCCTTACCCCTTCAACTAAGCCCATATCCATCACATCAAATCCCAAGGAGTTCTGGGATTCCAAGGATCTCAGCTTCTCAGATATCTCGTCCAGGCGACAGTCAAAAGCTTCATCAGCCCCAACGCCTAACACTGTAAACTGCTCATCTTGAGGGTCTTCTTGCAGAATACGATCTCCAGTGTTCCTTTGGCCATCCCCAAGGATATTAACTTCAGGATTGTTGTGAGGTCCAAACACCACCGGAGTCGTTCGCGGCTGATCGCGCGCATTGTTACTTATACCCCCAGTGCCTGCAGGGTTATCTTCTGGAGTTTGCCGCTCAACTAACTCCCTCAATCTTTCCTGGGTCTGTGCCAGTCCAGTCATCACAACCATGAATTGATTCATCTAAGTCCTCACTTCTGTCCTTACATCAGTCATCTGAGTCCTCACATCTGTCAGTTCCTGCTATAGCTGATCCATTTGTAGACTCGGAAGGTTGTGTCGAGTTGGATATATGTGGATGCGATTAACGAGAAAGACCCTTCTGCGAGCAATATTTCCTGAAACAATCAGCAAAGTGAGAAATCAACAACAAAACACCTGCAAAACAAAGGATGTGAGGTTAGCATGCAATGCAATATGTCTATTTGTCTTCAGAGGGTATCCGGTTTGGTTCTTGGTTTTGACCTTCCAGACCCCTTGGAGGAGATAAAGATGTTGAAGCAAACGAAGTCCATAAGATCATCCAGTTCATAACCATAAAATACAAGTGGCAATGCCAAAATACAAATAGTTCATGAATTACAACCAAACAAAACTCCCATGGTGAATCAAAATACAATTAAATTCAAGAATATAACCAACAAAATCACCATGGTGAGCCAAAATATAAAAACAAGTACAAGGAAAATCAAACATTCAATCCATATGCATCCTCCCTGACTTCCTTCGGGAGAGCATCAGTTACTGGTCCAACTGGGTGCTCTGTGATGGTTCTGATGAGGAGGTTCCTGGTTGCAATGGTATTTTTCATCTTCTGATACATGTCTTGTTCTTTGGATCTCTTTAACCTCGCCCGAAGTTTCAACTCCGAGATCTCTTTTTGAGCTGCTAGCGGTGCCTCTTGGTTTCTTTTCTCATTTGACTCTAACTGTTTTATCTTGGCTTGCATCTTCTGGTCTTCTATCATACGAGCCTCAGTTATCCTGACCCATCTATCTTGGATCTCTTCCAGATAATGCTCAACTCTTGCCTTTTGAATCTTTGCTTCCTTGCATGCATTCTTCAACACAAGTTCCTCTGCTCGGGCCTTTCTGATGTAGTCGTCAGTCTTCTCAATCTTGGTCACATGCTCGATGCGTAGGTTCTCTAACCTTTCAATGTCTAGACAACCATCATTCCTTTCCCAAAGGGTCTTCTTCAAAGCTTCGGCTAGCTGGGTGTTTCTTTCTTTCATCTTCTCAAATTCTTCCAGGTTTACTGTAGCTATGGGCTCAACTTCTGATGGCCCTGGTACATCTTCCAATGTGAATGGCATACGAGTAATATGTCCTCTGATGCGTGACCATTCAGTGTACTAAGTAGAGGCTATGTTGTTGCATTTCCCCAGAATAGCAGTCCCTTTAGTCTGTATGTTGTCCCAAGCCCAGGCTGCTTGTCGAACAATGGCATGATTGTTCAGAAAAGCACAATAAAGAGACTCTGTTAAGTCCTGCTCTCTAGGTGGATGTATCAAGGCATACCCCAACTGTCTCTTGAAAAGTAAAGGATTGTAATTGATGCAACCCTTTACTCTAATAAGTGGCACATTTGGGTATTACCCACAACTTGTTATTATGTCTCGGCCTTTGGCGTTCTGAGTACACCATCTGATATCTTCTGAAGTAAGGGCAATTATTCTATTAGCCTAATTCCTTGACTGATGTGGATTCAGGAAAGCTTCCGTCTTCAGCATATGCTTCATCAACCAACTATAGAAAAGAGGTGCACAACACCTCACCAGTCTTCCTCTCTGTTTTTCATTCCTCTGATGAACTCAGTAGTAAAAGTCTCCTAACAAGGTAGGAACTGGGTTCTTGAGCATGAAGATGTGGATGGTATTTTTTCTTACAAACGTAGGCTCGTCTACAAACAAAATGATACCATAAATACTGAGAGCCAAGAGAGCACACACAGTTTCCCAATTCCCTGCAGCTTGCTTTGTAGCCTGAGTGATCAAGAAATCCAGATGAAGGCCTGGGATTCTAGCCTTGGAAGTCATGTGTTCAGCAATGGTAGTTGCTTCCAGATGTAGTGCTTTGGCTATGTCTTCATTCTTTGTAGGAGTCATTTCAGGATTGAAAGGGATTCCTCTTCTGATAGGGACACCCAACAGCATAGAGTATTCTTCCAGCAAAGGACCAATCTGAAAATCTGGGAAAGTGAAGCAACGGAGAGGAGGGTTATAAAACTGAAGACAGGTGTGAATCATGCTCCTTTGTGATGCATCCAAGTCCATGATCATGTCCAGTATTCCACCATAATGCTCTCTAAATAAGGGAACATGATTAGGGGTGATAAAGGCTTGTATCTGCCTGATGCCTGCTAGAGGATACTCAAAGAAGTGGTAGGTGATGTTGCTTTTCCTAGTTGAATCCATGCTTAAGATGTGTGCTGAAGGAGCTAACTGAAGAAGATGGCTGAAGAAGATAACCGAAGAAGTGTTGAAGCAGATAAGCTGAGCAGAAGAACTGTCAAAACCAAACCAAGAAAAATGGATACCCTGTAAAACAAATAGACAAATGTCAAATGATACAATATGATGTATGCTAATGATATGCAAGGATTTATGATCATGTTCTGGATAATCAGTTGCCTTTGGTAGGATCCATGAGTGCTCAGAGTTCAAATGAAGGCTTGAGAACTAGTAACTAGGTGGGGGACTCAAATAAAGAGTCAACAATCCAGGGTTTCAAAGAACTAGTCCAAAATGGTACAACCTTAAAAACAAATTCCAGTAGCAAGGTATGATGAGGTCAAGGGTTCCTGCACACCTGTAAACAACCCAACCCACTCACAGGTATTGTTTTAGAACAAGGATCCTCGGATTCAGATCTATTATGAGAAGTGTAAACACTTCTAACCCAGAGGTACAGTGTTTACCCTAATCATAAAGGATCCTCCTCTAATTCACCTCAGATGCTGAAGGTCATCTAAAAAAGGTCATCCATACTTAGAAGGCTTCTCAAATAGCCCAAGCACTACAGGAAATCCGTAACACAAAGTTCTCAAGAAGAGACCCATGTCTGAACTGTGTTTTCATATTCCTGCACCAGACCGAAATGGAATGGGAAAGAATACAAAAACACTCTAATCATATGTGTCACTCAGGCCTTTGTGTTGAGCCTTTCTCACTGGAATACCCCACCCACCAAGGTAACAACAATCCAGCACAGTGATGCAATAATAATAATGAAATGCAGAAAGCAGTAAATGAAAGCGATAAAGTAAATGCAATAAATAAAGCTATACAGGAAGCAAATAAATAAAGTAACAACATAAACACAAATAACACATACCACCCCAAATAAACACAAACAAACAAGCGCTAGGTGAAACCCATAAGAGAACCAGAAGCCCTAGTTGCAAAGATCCCCAACAGAGTCGCCAAGCTGTCACTCCCCGAACTTTCGTCCCGGTGCAAACGCGAACCATCGGTGATGTTGGAGGTTGAGGTTGAATAGAGTCGCCAGCTAGGCATTTTTATCCCGAAGGAAAGGTAATGCTGCATAAACCTAGAAAAGGTATGGATAAGACAGTTGCGAACCAAAGAGACTGAGTAAGGGGGTTGGTTATGACCTGGGAAGGTATTAGCACCCAGATCGTCCGTCGTACTCGACGGGATCCAAACTTACCTGATTTTATTTAAAAGGGGGAAGTGTATGTGATAAACTGTGTATAAAAAGGCTAGGGAAGCATGGGTATACAGGGTTTCAGTGCATGAAGAAAGTGAGTGCTCAAGGCTGAGGCTAAGAAAAGAAAGCTAGAAAGAGGAGATGGGGGAGACAAAGAGACTTTTGTTCGATAACTGTTAAGTTATGCCTACGTATCCTCTCGTGCAATGAGGAAGTGAGAACACCATAGTTCGAATCAAAGAGACTGGGATGTTTTTGTCGTGAACTGCTTGCTTGTCTATGCTCAAGTGTATGACTCGTCTGGCTCGAGTACTAACTGTCTTGAATTAGACGGAAAAAGCGAGTTCTTGTTTTTAGAGTGTGTGTGATGAGAAAAGAATCCTGGAGGAGACGTTTATTGTTTGTTTTTATGTTTTGAGTTTTGTTATTGTTTTTTGGTATTTTGCATAGGATAATGAGCCTAAGCCTTAAATCAAAGGTTTGTAAACTCACTATATCACCCCTGATTAGGGATAATGAGCCTACTTAAGTATGAGATGAAGATCCCAACTTAATTACCATGATGATATAGGATTAAGATCATTAACCTAATTTGGTAATTATTAAGTGTTTTTGGGTTTTTGTTTAGTGTTAAGTAATGAGTTTAATGTCCAATCAAAGATTAGTGAACTCATTACACCATCCTATGAGAAGGATGATAGATGAGAGCACTTAAGCTGAGGAAGATACCTCAACTTAATCCATGGTTAGGGATTAAATTCATTATATAACAAGCCTTTATTAAGTGGATTTTAATTAAAGGTTGGATGAAGAAGTGTTTTTTATGTTTGCAAGACTTTAGCATGTGGGGGACTTGTCCATTGAACACTAGGGTTAGTCCCACTGAACCACCAAGCAGAGATGTAGCCCTAATATAAGGCCCAAGTTACAAGCTTAAGTCTTAATGATTATTAGGTGTTTTGATTAGGAGGTGTAAACAAATTAATGGTTTAACACTAAGTATTAAAGTTATACACTCCATCCTAAGATAAAGATACAAGCATAACCCTAATTCAGAGTCTTAAAACTTTAATTGTTTAGCCTTGATTATAAGATGAGAAGCAGAGACTCAAGGAGACTCAAAGGTAAAAACTAGGGGGGACTATGTACAACCCTAAAGTTATCATGCTTTGGATGTTACTATGGTTTGTGAGGCATCAAGATAAGTCTTCAGATGGCCACCAAGGAAGAGAAGTAGATGAAAAGAGAGAGAGAGAGAGAGAGAGAGAGAGAGAGAGAGAGAGGGAGAGAGAGAGAGAAGGATTAGGTTACTTACTTCATGAAGAAGTTAAGTAACCTAGGAACAAGAGAGAACATAAGTGAATGAGATTCACTTCAAGCACAAGTAAGATGCATAATAATAAAGAGATAAGGAGAGGTTGGATGTGGATGCACATCCACATCCTAAATAACTTACCAAATGCACCTGGAATGGTTAGTTTAAAAACAAGATATGTACAAACTTAAAAGCACAAGCAAATCACATGATAAAAAATTGAAATTGCATCCAAAGGAACCCTAAGCACTCATGAGAATACCATCCAAAGAGGGAGGTTTTAAAACTTAACCAAATTCAAGTTATGGTCATCATAAGATTGGCTAGGGTTTTGGGTACCTCTCAATGAAAAAATGTCAAACAAATTGAAAGTTCAAGATAAAAATGAGACAAAAATATTTTTTGAAACTAGAGGTCATGTGTGAAAGATTTCAAAAAGAATCAAATGCAAACTCATCTTGGTTTGAAAGTTATGAATTTTTGAAGTTAGGGTTAGAAAACATGAAATTTAGAAACCCTAATTCATGGAAAATTGTTAAAGTTTGATCATACCCTAAAATAAAGTTGTGAGATGAGTTTGTAAATTGTTCTAAATGTTAAAAGAACCTCTCTGATTTTTTTGGTGATTTTTAAATACTTAAAAGTATTTTTAATTAATTAAAAGGATTTAATTAATTTAAATATACAATTAAATTATTTAAAAATGCATTTTTTGTGTGAAAAATAAAAATAAAAATATTTTTGGCATTGGAAAATTAATTGAAGTGTTGACAAAAATTTTCAGATTTTTTAAATCATTTTTGGTATTTTTAATAAATAAAACAAAATAAACAAAATAAAATTAAAGAAAAAGGAAAAGTATGCTTGATCAAGGGTCCAAATTCAGATGCAATGCAATCAGTGGCTGTCAACGCAAGTCAAATTGACCAAGGGGTATGCAGAATCAAAGGCCCACATTTAAACTTAAAACACGCGTAGTATCCAAGGGCTCAGATTGCTTCTGGGAATTAAACACGTTTTTTATTTAATTAAGTGAGATTAGGGTTTAATGAGGTGATCTGCTCCGCCACTCAAAAATTCTATCTTCTTCCCTAGGTCACTAAACACCAAATTTCTTGCCCAGAAATGATCCCCAAGCATCATACATCATGAATTAACAAACAAACGACATTTATCATGCATAACAAGGTTGAATCGAATCAAACAATTTTCTAGGTCAAAGTTTCAGAACCTTAGAACATACTCAATTCTTGCTCATTTTCAAAACTAAACACATCCCCATGATCAGTGCAACACATAAAATCATATTTTAACAAGAAAACAAGCTTCTAGAAAAATTGTTCATGGAGGATACCTGAGTTGAAGTTCTTTGAAATGGAGCTTTCTGGGCATCTCCTTTGTGCAATCCACCTCCTTTGGTCCCCCTTGTGCTATTGTGATGATTGAATGGAGTTTATAATGGCTGGTTTATGAGTTTCAGTTCTGACAAAGTAGAAATCGTGTTTGTGTCACTATGCCAAACAAGACCTTAGACAACGCTTTTTTCACTTAGACAGCGCTTTAAAGCGATGTTTAAACCTCTGTTGCTAAAGGTTTAGACAGCGCTTTTTTAAATCTTAAAAGTGTTGTCTAAGGTACCCTTAGACAGCGCTTTTAGGTATACCTTAGACAACGCTTTTGGTTTTAGCGCTGTCTAATCCCCTCCTATTTTAATTTTTTTAGGTATACCTTAGACAACGCTTTTGGTGAAAGCGTTGTCTAACCCCCCTCCCCCCTTAGACAACGCTTTTGCCAAAAGCGCTTTCTAAGCCCCCCCCCCCTAGACAGTGCTTTTTGTGTAAAGCGTTGTCTAAGATATACGAAAAATTTTTGAATAATTTTTTTGAAATCACTTTTTTCACCAGGTTTTTAAACCAGAATTTTGACCTATTTTCAACCAAATTTTGGTAGACAAATATCACAAATTATATATCAATTTATGCACCAAAATTATAAATCCAAAAAATTTTAAACCAGAATTTTGACCTATTTTCAACCAAATTTTGGTAGACAAATATCACAAATTATATATCAATTTATGCACCAAAATTATAAATCCAAAAAATACAATTCAAACCAATATATATATATATATATATATATATATATATATATATATATACCAATTCAAACCATTTTGGCCTATTATAATTACTGTAGATGTCTTGAATTGGCAGAATTTTTGACCAACAAGGAATATTGAATTCAGTTCAGAATGTCCTATCAAATGTTGGGACATTAGCAAACAGAGTATATGAACTTATTTCAGGATGTCTCACAAGATGTTGGGACATTGTGTTAATGACTTAAGTTCAGTTTTTCAGGATGTCCCAACAGATGTTGAGACATCTCAAACCTGCTACCAGAATTAATTATTGACTAACTGATCAGAGATATTTAAGGAGAGTTATCTGGAATTAATTAATGATGGATAAAAACAGAACAAGGCGCATCTGTAGGGAGTTTTATATTGAGGATTCAGATTAAAACAGAAGACCTAAATCACCTAGAATCTAGGAAGTTACAAACCCTAAATTCAAGGTGGAAGCTGCATGCGCATTAGGGCTGGATCATTCTACAGAAAGCCCAAATTACAGATACCTATTTAAACAACAGAAACTCATAGAATTGAGTACGAATTTCAGAAGACCAAATAGAGTGTCTAGTGTTTTAATAGCAGGTTGTTTTTATTGTACCACTTTATGAGCTTTTAAGCAAAAGTGCATTTGTGACTTGATTGAAACTGTGAAGTAAGATCAAGTTGTTTTTGTTTGAAGAATGTCTTCAATTTTATTAAACTTGTAAACTTGATCACTGTGTGATTGAGGGGGAGTGAGTAGGGTACTCTTATCTAAGTTGTGTCTTAGGTAGAAATTGCATTGGGTAGTTATTAAGTGATAGATTAAACAGGGTGGTTTAAGTCTAGAATTAATATTACTTATAATGGATTTCCTCCTGGCTTGGTAGCCTCCAGATGTAAGTGTGGTTATACACTGAACTGGGTTAACAAACTTCTGTGTTGTTTACTTTTCTTGCTATTTAAGTTTTGGTTAAATCTGTCAAGTGTTGGGACATCTCTTAGGACATCTCATACCTGATCACAGAATTTCAATTGGCATCAGAGCAGGCACCCTGCCTGTTTATACTGGGTGAGATCTAGGGAATACAAATTCTGGAAACATGGACAGAGATATAGGGTCAGTAAATAGACCACCTATTCTGGATGGATCAAATTATGACTACTGGAAACCAAGAATGATTGCATTCTTAAGATCACTTGACAACAGGGCCTGGAGAGCAGTCAACATTGGATGGGAACATCCTATCCAAGACACCAAAGATGGATCAAAAGTGTTGAAACCTGAAGAAGAATGGAGTAAGGAAGAAGAAGATTCAACACTAGGCAACTCCAAGGCCTTAAATGCTCTATTCAATGGCATTGATAGGAACATCTTTAGACTTGTGCATCACTGTGAGCTAGCCAAAGAAGTATGGGATACTCTCAAAACAACTCATGAAGGAACATCAAAGGTAAAGATGTCAAGACTTCAACTTCTCACCACCAAGTTTGAAAATTTGAGAATGAAGGAAGATGAGACAGTTCATGAATTCTACATGAACATCTTAGAAGTAGCCAATACTTCTGGAGCCTTGGGAGAAAAAATGACTGATGAAAAACTTGTAAGAAAGATCCTCAGATCTTTGCCAAAAAGATTTGACATGAAAGTCACAGCAATAGAAGAAGCTCAAGACATATGCACTATGAAAGTTGAAGAACTCATTGGTTCCCTTCAAACATTTGAGATGGGAATGAATGACACAAATGTTAAGAAGAACAAAAGCATAGCCTTGGTAACAAACACTGATGAAGAAGAAGATGATGAATCAGAAACTGGTAAAAGCTTATCAGACAACATTGCTATGCTTGGAAGACAATTCAAAAAGATTCTCAGAGGAATGGAAGGCAAATCCAATCCTAATGGAAGATACACAAACTCTTCTGAGAACAAGAGATCTTATGATGCTAACAGAAGGTCAAATTATACTGAAAAGATCAGTCAAGAAAAAGGAATCAAATGCCATGGATGTGAAGGATATGGACACATCAAGAATGAATGTCCTACCTACTTAAAAAGGCAAAAGAAAGGACTATCTGTAACCTGGTCTGATGAAGACTCAGGAGGTGATTCAGAAGAAGAATCAGCTAAGCATATCACTGCTTTAGCTGGACTATGTGAGTCTGAAAGTGAATCCAGTGATGGAGAGCTTACTTATGAAGACCTTGAGCAAGCATTCAAAGATCTGTACAAAAGAAGCACTGAAATATGCAGTGAGGTTATAAAGCTAAAGAAGCAGAATGAGGCATTAGAAGATGAAAAATCAAGTGATCAAGAGATCATTGACACCTTGAAAAGTGAAGTAACTCTTCTCAACTCCAAGTTGGAACATATGTCCAAATCTGTTAGAATGTTGAACAGCAACTCAAATACACTGGATGATATTCTCAACAACAATAAGCACTCAGGGGATAAAAGTGGACTGGGATTTAACAGAGTACATAAAGATGAAGCTAGCTCTAGCAAAACAACTTCAAAATCCATACAGTCAAACAAGATGTCCCAACAGATGCTTCAACATCAGGAAAAGAACACAAAGTCAAACATAATGTTCCAACAGATGTCTCAACATTCTGGAAAGAACAAAATGAAGAAGAAGTATCAAAGATGGAGATGCCATCACTGTGGAAGATTTGGACATATCAAACCTCATTGTTATAAGCTACATGGATACCCAAATCAGATGTATCAGCAACCTTCTAAGCAGAAAATAGAAGCTAAAGTGCTGCATAGACATCAAAGAAATCAGCAACCTCCTAAGCAGAAGACAGAAGTCATCAAGAAGGTATGGAGACCAAAAACTAGCATTCAGGCTGATCAAAGCTACATACCCAAGAACAAGATCAACAATCAATCTTGGAGATCTGCTGGTGAACAACACACAGGGCAAATACATCAAAAGAAATCTCAACTCAAATGGTCAAAGAAAAGTGTTGCATATATAGCACATACATCACTAAGAGTATCAGCTAAGGAAGACTGGTATTTTGACAGTGGATGTTCAAGACACATGACTGGATTGAAGAACCTGCTAGTAAACTTAAAGTCACATTCATCCAGGTATGTAACCTTTGGAGATGGAGCTAAAGGAGAAATCAAGGGAGTTGGGACCTTGGACTGTCAAGATGTTCCAAGACTAAATGATGTGCTGCTAGTTAAAGATTTAACTGCTAACCTGATCAGTATAAGTCAATTATGTGATCAAGGGTACAGTGTAAACTTTACCAAAACTGAATGTATAGTGACTAACAAAGAACAAGAAGTGGTCATGAGAGGAGCCAGATCTAAAGACAACTGTTACATGTGGGAATCTCAAAACCTCAGTCTCACTTCAACTTGTTCTTTAGCTAAAGAAGAAGAAGTGAAACTATGGCACCAAAGGCTAGGTCATCTTCATTTCAGAGGCATAAAGAAGATAATATCTATGGATGCTGTAAGAGGTATTCCTAAACTGAAGATTGATGATGGCAAAATATGTGGTGAATGTCAAATAGGCAAGCAAACCAAGATGTCCCATCCAAAGCTCCAACATCTGACAACTTCCAAAGTTTTGGAACTATTACATATGGATCTTATGGGACCTATGCAGGTTGAAAGTCTTGGTGGCAAGAGGTATGCCTATGTGGTGGTTGATGACTTTTCAAGATATACATGGATAAATTTCATCAAAGAAAAGTCTGATGTATTTGATGTATTCAAAGAATTATGCCAAAGATTATAAAGGGAGAAATCCAGCTGTGTGATCAGAATAAGAAGTGATCATGGAAAAGAATTTGAGAACCAAAAGTTCTTAAATTTCTGCTCTTCAGAAGGAATAAATCATGAATATTCTTCACCTATCACTCCTCAACAAAATGGGATTGTTGAGAGGAAGAATAGAACTATTCAAGAATCAGCAAGAGCTATGATCCATGCTAAAAAGTTACCTTTGTACTTCTGGGCTGAAGCTATGAACACTGCTTGTTACATCCATAATAGAGTTACTTTAAGGAAAGGAACTTTGTCCACAATATATGAAGTCTGGAAGGGCAGAAAACCCACAGTCAAGTACTTTCATGTGTTTGGAAGTAACTGTTACATTCTGGCAGATAGGGAGCAAAGAAGAAAAATGGATCCTAAAAGTGATGAAGGGATTTTCCTTGGATATTCTATAAACAGCAGAGCATATAGAGTATTTAATTCTAGAACCAAGGTAATCATGGAGTCCATAAATGTGATAATTGATGATGCTCCTACAGATGTCCCAGAAGATGTTGGAACATCTGCTGATATCAAGATTGAAGCTGAAGAAAAGAATGATCATTATAACTTCACTCAAACTGATACAAGGACAGAAGAATCCAGCAAACCTCCCTCCATCAGAATACAGAAAGATCATCCCAAAGATTTGATAATTGGTGATCCCAACATAGGTGTGAGCACTAGATCAAGAGAAGTAATTTCAGGTTCTTGTTTTGTTTCTAAAATAGAACCTAAGAACATCAAGGAAGCTCTTACTGATGAATACTGGATTAGTGCTATGCGAGAGGAATTAGGTCAATTCACAAGGAATGAAGTATGGAATCTTGTTCCTAGACCTGATGACATAAATGTGATTGGAACAAAATGGGTATATAAGAACAAGTCAAATGAACAAGGAGTTGTTACAAAGAACAAAGCCAGACTTGTAGCTCAAGGATACACTCAAATTGAAGGAGTTGACTTTGATGAAACCTTTGCACCAGTAGCAAGGCTTGAATCAATCAGACTACTTTTGGGAATTGCTTGTATCTTAAAGTTCAAGCTATTTCAAATGGATGGAAAAGTGCCTTTTTAAATGGTTATCTGAATGAAGAGGTATATGTAGAACAGCCTAAAGGATTTGTTGATCCAAGCTGTCCAAATCATGTATACAAACTGAAGAAAGCACTTTATGGTCTGAAGCAAGCTCCAAGGGCATGGTATGAAAGACTGACCACATTTCTTATCAAGCAAGGGTACAGAAAAGGTGGAATTGACAAAACCTTGTTTGTTAAAGATGAAGAAGGAAATATCATAATTGCTCAAATATATGTTGATGATATTGTCTTTGGTGGGATGTCTGATAGGATGGTCAAACATTTTGTCAATCAGATGGAATCTGAATTTGAAATGAGCCTAGTAGGTGAGTTAACCTACTTTCTTGGTCTACAAATAAAGCAAATGGAAGATTCAATGTTCATTTCCCAAAGCAAGTATTCCAAGAACATAGTCAAGAAATTTGGAATGGAAAATGCTACTCATAAGAGAACTCCTGCTCCCACACATTTGAAGCTGACTAAAGATGAAAAGGGTGAGAGTGTAGATCAAAGCTTATACAGAAGCATGATTGGAAGCTTGTTATACTTGACTGCTAGCAGACCTGACATAGCATTTGCAGTAGGTGTATGTGCAAGATATCAAGCTGATCCAAAAGTCAGTCATCTCAATCAAGTCAAGAGAATACTTAAATATGTTAATGGTACTTGTGACTATGGCATAATGTACTTTCATGGATGTAAACCAATTCTCACTGGCTTCTGTGATGCTGATTGGGCTGGAAGTGCAGATGACAGAAAAAGCACTTCAGGAGGGTGCTTCTTTCTAGGAAACAATTTGATTTCTTGGTTCAGTAAGAAACAAAATTGTGTATCCTTATCTACAGCTGAAGCTGAATATATAGCAGCTGGAAGTAGTTGTTCTCAGTTGGTTTGGATGAAGCAAATGCTCACTGAGTACAATGTCCCACAGGATGTCATGACATTGTACTGTGACAAATTAAGTGCAATCAACATATCAAAGAATCTTATCCAACATAGCAGGACCAAGCATATTGATATCAGACATCATTTCATCAGAGATCTTGTAGAAGAAAAAGTGATTTCATTGGAACATGTAGCTACAAATCTGCAGTTAGCTGATATCTTTACCAAAGCATTGGATGCTACACAATTTGAGAACTTAAGGGGAAAACTGGGAATCTGTTTATGTGATATTTAGCAGTTAATGAGATGTGCCAACATGTCATATGACATTGTATGGCATAAGTTCCAGATGGCAAAACCAGTCTGGACAAGAACCTTGGGAATTCCATTCCTAATAATTTGCAATGTAACGGCTATTTTTTTAGTAACTACTTATAATCAGCTATCAAGATTCTCATCATTATATCACAAGCGAATCACATTAACTAGCTATTCTTCAGAAATCATCAACCCTAAAGCTCTTCATCCATATTCCTTAACAATGTCTCAAAACCCTAACACTCCTGAAGAAGTTCTCAACAAAGAAGACGTAGTTCATGCAACTCCCATCTCTGTAGTTCCAATGAAATCAACCCCATTGGACGAACTCAGAGGAAGTGCTTCTCACACTAAAAAGCCAAGAACTCCAAAGAGAGCTAAAGATCAAGTCTGCAGCAAAGCCAAATGAGGCATTCCTTCACCTGCTAACATGCCCCCAAAATCTTCAGAATATGTGGATGCTTCCATCAAGGAGATTGTCAACCAAATTCTTTTTGAACAGAGAGTGGTGAGTGGAATTTCTATTCCTCTAAACACCATGTCTGCCCCTCAAGAAGAACAAGCTCAAGCTGCAGAGGACACTCCTGCTCAACAGGATGTCCCAACAGATGTTGGAACATCTGAGGATGAGAAAAAGAACTCATCTGATGCTGATATTGAACAAACTGAGGACCAGAAAAAGGTCTCAAGTGAAAGTGCTGAAGAAGACTCTGAGGAACAGACCAAAGCATCAACTGAAGATCACATTTCTGTTGATCAACCAGCTGAAGAAGAGACTGCTCAATCTCCTCCAGTGGTGAACCTGGAACAGGACTCTGATACAGAGATCATAGCCTCTGTAAGACCTAGCATAGCCAAAAGGCTCAGGTCTAG
This sequence comes from Lathyrus aphaca, assembly GCA_963966055.1. NCBI lineage: Eukaryota > Viridiplantae > Streptophyta > Magnoliopsida > Fabales > Fabaceae > Lathyrus > Lathyrus aphaca. The sequence continues at coordinate 542,951,088 of OZ014524.1, forward strand.
AAAAGGCAAGATGCAACCTGAACCTGAAATTCCTGAGAAGAAGAAAGCTTCCCCAAAGAAAGGCAAAGCTAAAGCTGCCTTTGGCCCAACAAAACAATGGAGTAAAGTCCAAACTCAGAAAAGAAAATCTGTCACCCCATCAGACTCAGATGTTGAATCAGATGTCCCAACATCTCCTCCCAAAAAGAAACCAGCACCATCTAGGGCTTCATCTGCTGTTCCAGAAGCCCCCTTGGACAACATATCATTCCATCATGTCTCTAGTGTCAACAGATGGAAGTTTGTGTACCAAAGAAGGGTTGCCCTTGAAAGAGAACTGAGCAGCAATGCACTTGAGTGCACTGAACTGATTGACCTCATCTCTGCTGCAGGACTATTCAAAACAGTCTCAGATCTCTCTCCCTGCTATGAACTTCTTGTCAAAGAGTTCATTGTTAATCTTCAGGAGGATTGTTCCAATGGTAAGTCCTCTGAATTTAGAAAAGTCTTTGTTAGAGGTAAGTGTGTAGAGTTCTCTCCTCAAATCATCAATCAGTACCTAGGAAGAGAAACAGATGGACCAAATGAGCTAGGTAAGACAGATAACCAAGTCTGCAAGGTTATCACTGCAAACCAGGTCAAGGCATGCTAACCAAGTCTGTGAAGGGAAAGCTCTCAGTGAGCATGCTAACAAGAAAATATGCTATGCTGAACAGGATTGGTACAGCAAACTGGGTGCCTACCAACCACACATCTTCAATATCCACTGGCCTGGCCAGGTTTATCTATGCTGTGGGAACTCAGACCAAGCTGGACTATGGTGCTTACATTTTTGATCAGACCTTGAAGCATGCCAGCTCTTCTGCAACAAAGCTACCAATAGCTTTTCCTTCATTGCTGTGTGGTATAGTGTTAAGCCAATATCCTGGGATTCTAACTGAGAAGGACACAGTCTGCAAGAGAGAAAGCCCCCTGGCATTTCACTACAAACTGTTCCTCAGTCATCATGCAGCAGATGTTGAAGCACCTTCTGGGACATCTGCAGGTCCTTCAACTGCCAAGACTCCAATCTCCAAGGCTGCTTTGATTGCTGAACTCAAGAGCACTTGCAAAGAGCTTGAAGCCAGAAAGCAGAAGCTTGAAGAAATCATTCAAAGGCTTGAGAATGAAGGAGATCAGAAAGCTGCCTCTGATGAAGAAACTGCCTCTGAAGAAGAAACTGAAGTTGATGAAGAAACTGAAAGTGATGAGTCTGAGTGATCATTGTATGTGAGGAAATTGTAATGACAGCACTGCTTTGTAATTCTGGAATAGTGTCTTTGGCCCCATAATTTGTGTCTAACAATGGGGAGAACAACAACAAACCAAAATGTATTGCTGTTTAATTATGAATGGAAATCTGTTTGTCTGTTGCTGAACTGAATCAATTTTTTTTTTATAAATATTTCTGTTGCAACAAGACTTGATACACATAGGTTTGAGGGGGAGTAATCTCAAATATGAATCAACAGAAAAGCAATGTTATACTCTGATAAAAGAACTTCTGCTGCACTCTGAAAACCAGATAAGATGTTAGCCAAAAATTAGCCAAAGGGGGAGTTTGTAGATGTCTTGAATTGGCAGAATTTTTGACCAACAAGGAATATTGAATTCAGTTCAGAATGTCCTATCAAATGTTGGGACATTAGCAAACAGAGTATATGAACTTATTTCAGGATGTCTCACAAGATGTTGGGACATTGTGTTAATGACTTAAGTTCAGTTTTTCAGGATGTCCCAACAGATGTTGAGACATCTCAAACCTGCTACCATAATTAATTATTGACTAACTGATCAGAGATATTTAAGGAGAGTTATCTGGAATTAATTAATGATGGATAAAAACAGAACAAGGCGCATCTGTAGGGAGTTTTATATTGAGGATTCAGATTAAAACAGAAGACCTAAATCACCTAGAATCTAGGAAGTTACAAACCCTAAATTCAAGGTGGAAGCTGCATGCGCATTAGGGCTGGATCATTCTACAGAAAGCCCAAATTACAGATACCTATTTAAACAACAGAAACTCATAGAATTGAGTACGAATTTCAGAAGACCAAATAGAGTGTCTAGTGTTTTAATAGCAGGTTGTTTTTATTGTACCACTTTATGAGCTTTTAAGCAAAAGTGCATTTGTGACTTGATTGAAACTGTGAAGTAAGATCAAGCTGTTTTTGTTTGAAGAATGTCTTCAATTTTATTAAACTTGTAAACTTGATCACTGTGTGATTGAGGGGGAGTGAGTAGGGTACTCTTATCTAAGTTGTGTCTTAGGTAGAAATTGCATTGGGTAGTTATTAAGTGATAGATTAAACAGGGTGGTTTAAGTCTAGAATTAATATTACTTATAGTGGATTTCCTCCTGGCTTGGTAGCCTCCAGATGTAAGTGTGGTTATACACTGAACTGGGTTAACAAACTTCTGTGTTGTTTACTTTTCTTGCTATTTAAGTTTTGGTTAAATCTGTCAAGTGTTGGGACATCTCTTAGGACATCTCATACCTGATCACAGAATTTCAATTACAAGTCGTTGCATTTTACTACAAATGTACATATTATAAGTACACATATCTAATTCATCCAAAGCATTGCTTCAAATATACATAGGTCCTGAAACAACACAAAGATTGTAATTCAATTAATAAACAATATTATAGAAATTACAACGTTACACATATTTAAATTATCATCAATTAAAGTAAGAGTACAATATTATACCTCACATAACACCTAGCTCTATAATGAATTGACACCATTCCTCTTTGATTTCGTCCACTTGATCTTTTGTATAATATGCACACTTGAATTCATCAAGGTACTACATAATAATATAACATAGTTTTATTTAATTTCAACTATTTAATTATATGAGAGATATGTGTAAATATAACTTATAATCAAGAAATCAAGGATATAATTGCATAATTTACCTCTTTCACTAACATCTCTTTCTTTTCTTTGTTGGAATATTAATCACTTGTTTCTTAGCAATGCGTACGGATGAATTGATCTAAATTCCCTCATTATGATCGTTTCTTATATATGACTCATCCGCTATAAGATCCTCATCTTCATCATTTCTATTCAACTCATTCCGTCTAATGCATGACTCATTCTCAACATCAATATCACATTGGTCGATACCGCTATCATCAACCACTTTGTTAGAGAAAAGCACTATAGACCATTTTGTACTCATCGGGTCATTCACATAGAACACTTGTTTAGCTTGAGATGCTAGAATAAAAGGTTCATCTTTGTACCCCACTCTAGTAAGATCAACTTGCAAAAATCCAGACTTATCCATTCGTATGCCACTACTATTTACCCACTTGCAACCAAAGATGGGAATCTGAAACTTCTCGTAATCAAACACCCAAATGTTCTCAATAACTCCAAAATATGACAAATTTTCATATTTGGGGTTTAAGTCCTTCATACTTGATATATGCATTGCTTGAGCTAGCACGATGACACCACTATTTTGCATAGTACTCTTATCATCTTGTTCTTTGGTATAAAATGTGTATCCATTAATTAAGTATGCGCTATGAGAAAACACATGCAAACTTGGACCATATGCCAAACATCTCAACCTTTCTGTTACCGAAGAAGGATCCGAAGAGCGCTTCGAATAAATATGATCCTTTAACCATTGTATGAAACTTTGATTGTGCTCTATAACTATCCAATTTTCATTTCTGTTCGGATTTAACCTTCGGAGTACATCCTTGTGCATTTCAACATATGGCTCAACCTCATTATCATTGTGCAGAACATACAAATGAACTTGATCCCGTTCATCCCTTGATATTGTCACAATTTTATTTCCAATTAATTTTTTACCTTCTAGTTTTTCGAAAATCTGAACTTTGGGGAGTCCAATCGATTGAACGTTAGACAAATATTCAGTACAAAACTCAACAGCTTCTTCAACAATGTATCGTTCAACAATACAACCCTCTGGTCGACTTCGGGATTTCACGTACCCTTTTAATATTTTCATATACCGTTCAGCAGGGTACATCCATCTCATATATGTGGGTCCACACAACTGTGTCTCTTTCACAATATGAACAACTAGATGAACCATTATGTCAAAAAAAGACTGAGGAAAATACATTTTAAGCTCACACAAGGTAATTACAATCTCTTTTTGTAGTGTTGGTAAGATCTCGGGATCGATCACCTTACTACAGATTGACCTAAAGAAAAAACACAATTTAGTTATGGCACTTCTTACTTTTTATGGCAAAATAGAATGTATACCTATCGGTAGAAAATGTTCCATTATAACATGGCAATCATGTGTCTTCAAATTCTTCAACTTGAGGTCTTTCATAGAAACAAGTCTTTTGATATCTGATGAGTATCCTTCTGGAACCTTAACTTCACTTAGAGACTTACACAATTTTTTTTCTCCTTTCTAGATAAAGTAAAAGCAGCAGGTGGTAGATATGTTCATTTTCCTTTCTTCACGGGTGCTAATTCAGTTCTCATTCCCATTTTTAACATGTCCTCCCTTGCTTTAAGGCCATCCTTAGACTTGCCTTTTATATTGAGTAATGTACCAATAACACTTTCAAATACATTTTTTTCAATATGCATAACATCGAGAAAATGTCTCACGTACAAAGACTTCCAATATGGCAATTCAAAAAATATCGACCTTTTCTTCCACCCACCTTTGACAACCTTATGTGCAAAAGGCTTGCCAAACTCAGTACGCACATCTTTCACCTTTTCAAAAACTTGGTCACCTGACAATGCGGGTGGAGCTTTACACTGTTCGGTGTCTCCATTGAATGCTTTTCTCCACCTACGGTAGTGATGTTTAGAATGTAAGAATCTACGATGACTGAGAAACACATTCTTCTGACAAAGTTCCAATCGAAACATATCAGTTCCGTCTTCACAAACAGGACACGCACGTTGACCTTTAATGCTATACCCAGATAGATTCTCGTATGCTGGAAAATCATTAATTATGCCAAACAACATCACCCTTAAATTGAAAATTTCTTTCCTATATCTATCATAAACCTCCACACCGTTCTCCCATAAAATATTTAAATCTTCGATCAAAGGTGTTAAGTATATGTTTATGTCATTCCCTGGTTGTTTAGGCCCAGAGATTAACAAAGATAACATCATGTACTTACGCTTCATACATAGCCATGGAAGTAGGTTATAAATCATAAGAATCACAGGCCATGTGGTATGTGAGATACTTTGAAGACCATGCGGGTTCATTCCATCAGTTGATAATCCCAAGCGAAGGTTTCTTGCTTCTTCTCCAAACTCAGGATAATCATTATCAATCTTCGACCACTGTGGTGAATCATCCGGATGCCGATACTTTCCATCAATAATTCTTTCATCTGCATGCCAAGTCAGATGTCTTGCATCGGTTTCACTACGAAACATGTCCCTAAATCTAGGAATTATGGGAAAATACCATAAGACTTTTGCGAGAGACAATCTTTTCTTATATCGATACAAACCGCATTTAGGGCACTCAGTTAACGATGCATATTCGTTACGAAACAAAATGCAATAGTTAGGACAAACATGTATCTTATCATAGCCCATGCCAATAGAGCACAACATTTTTTTGCCTCATAGGTTCGATTAGGAAGAACATTATCATCCGGTAGCATTTCTCTCATAAGGGCCAACAACAATGTGAAACTTTTATCCGACCATCCATTGCCCGCCTTTAAGTTGTACAACTTTAATACTGCAGACAGTCTTGAGAATTTAGTGCAACCTTTGTACAGCGGTTTCTCTACATCGCTTACCATCCCCTCAAACATTTCAGGACAATCATGAAGATCTTCTTCAAGTGCTTCTACAATCTCTTCAACTCGATCACAATCGTATGTTTCCGTGTCTTTGTTGTATGAAGCATAGGTCGTATTACTTTTTCCACTCAGTTCAACATTCTCGGTAATTTTCTCACCATGAAATATCCAACACTGATAACTTTGATCAATTCCATGCCTCAGTAAATGCGATTTCAATCCATCTGCGTCAACCTTACCAATATAACAACAACGCAAGCAAGGACAATGCATTCGTCTGGGGTTTTCAGCGTGTTGAACAACAAACTTAACGAATTCCGCAACCCCATTCTCGTACTCTTTGGTCATTCGATCGGCACAGATCCATGTTTTATCCATGGTTTTCCTACTTATTAAGGAAAACAATCAATATCAACTTCAATAACGTATACATAACCAATGTTTCTCCAAACAACAATAACCCAGTTAAATCCAGACGAAAATACATAACTAAGGTAGTATCTTCGAATATTCTAACAACTTTCAAGTTCACTTCATTTTCTCACATTTAATAGATATTTACATCATTGAAGTTGAAAATAGAGTTTCATATTATAACAACAATATTAGACTTATCGAACATAACACCAATGACTAACGTATCTCCGTATCCTAAATGTTTTAAACAAAAACTATGTATCCTAAATGTTTAATTTTAACTCAGTCTACAGATTCAACAAAAAAACTTCTCAGGTAATGAAGCCAACAACTCAGTGTTAATATTTATATAAACTCAGTGTATATACATAGTAACAACAAAAGAACAAGAACAAGAACATTATCCATCAATGAATCTTATGGTTCATACTGTATATACATAGTAACTACAAGCAATAAAATTTCAAGAATATGCAACTTTTTTCAGCAAAAAAATAAGCAAGAACAAGAACAAGAACAGTCCCATTATCAAGAACGTACCTTTTTGAACGAAAGACGATGGTTGTACGACGGTGGACGTCAGTGGACTTCACGGAGGTAGAATCTGGTGGACGGCGGTGGAGGTAAGACTATTGAAGCTCGTTAGGACGAAAATGGCGATTTTTGTTCGTCGTTCGCAGAAGAGAGGGAAAGGAAGAAATGAAAATAGAAATGTATAATTTTAATATAATTAGACCTTAGACAACACTTTTGATAAAAGCGCTTTCTAAGGTAGGCCTTAGACAGCGCTTTTGAAAAGCGTTGTCTAAGCCCCCCCTTAGACAACGCTTTTGTTTTTAATTTTTTTTAAATTGAAAGACTTTAGACAGCGCTTTTGACAAAGCGTTGTCTAAGGCCTACCTTTAAAAGCACTGTCTAAGGCCTACCTTAGAAAGCGCTTTTTCAAAAGCGCTGTCTAAGGTAGGACTTTTAACAACGCTTTTTTAATTTTTTTTGAACATTTTCTGTGTTTGCTATTAATTTTAACCTTAGACAGCACTTCCTTAAGAAAGTGTTGTCTAAGGTGCGCTGTTAAATGTCATTTTTATTGTAGTGTGTTTGGGCTTGTTTCAGGCTATGGTGATGGGTGGGATTTGTTCCTTAGGTTATAAGGAGTTAAATGGTGAAAGAAATTTTGGTTTTTGTTGGTTGGATTGTGTGTTTTGAAGAGACAAAGTTTCAAGGTAATTTTGGCAATCTGAGCTTGTGTCTTGTTTCAGGCCATGAAGGGTGTTCATTTATAGTGCTTATGGTTTGCATAAGCCATACCATTGGTCAGGATAGTGGTTGTGGCACTATGGGATTGGCATGGGTTAAAAATGCAAAAATGTCAAAGTATGTGTACTTGCAGCATGGGCCATGGCAGAAGAGATTTCCTGGCTGGATTGTGCTCAGCTGAGTTCATTGGTGGCCCTTGGATCAATAGAATGCAACTGCAATGCTTTGATCAAGTGTTCTCAATGTTTATGCAACTTGGCCATTTTGAAATTTCTTGTGAATCAAGTCACCAAAACCCTAGGTTCAAGGCATAATTCTGATCTTTGGAGGTTACTTTAACATGTTATGACATAATCGAGCACATTAGAGGTCGCTTAGAAGCTTGAAATGTCAATATGCAAAAATCCCTCTTTGACATGAACATGAAATTTATGTGATTTTTGCCAACTTTGCAAGGCCATAACTTGAGTTCTAGGATGAATTAGAATGAGTTCTTGTACTTTTTGAAAATGGGAGGATCCAATCTACAACTTTCATGTTTGAAGAAATTTCATTTGAAACCATTTTGATCAAGAAAGAGAAGGTTGAAAATCTTTCCCAAAATAGAAAGTTTACATTACAAGTCATGCCCAAAAATAGAAACTTTTGCAATGGCTCATAATTCTTTAATTTTGTGAACTTCCAAGGATTTATAAGATCAAATAAAGATCATGGGACCTAAAATTGATGAAGATGACCCTTTGGTACCCTTGTTGGTAGCCTTAGATGCCTTGATTTTGACTTTTCTTGCACAACAAGTTACTGTTTGATCAGATGACTTCCACAAGGAATTTTTGCTTCAAATTTGATACACATGCTACTTATAACATATATAGACCAATAGAATCAAGAATGGCAATATTTTTTAGTGTAAGGGCCTCAAACCCAAAACCCTAATTTCTGGTCATCTGTGTAGGAGCTCTGAGCCTGCCTGGGTAGCTGTGTAATCCTCTAAGCTTTTGTGACTTTCAAGGAAACTTGGAGGCATAAAATGATCATAGAACACTTATGGACCCTCTTGGCATGCTTCATGTCCTCTGAGATAGCTCAAACCACTTCCAAGATTCATCTGATCACAAACCCTGGATGCAGCTATGCAGATGAATTGCTGAAGGATGGATATGCAAGTGTGAAAATGTGATGATAGGCTATGCCATGATGATAATCATAAGTCAAGATATGATAAAAGTGAGAGGGCAAATTTGGGGTGTTTACACTAGTGAACCCCCCGACTCCTACTTTTTCAACTTGGTGTTGAGCCATGTTGCAGGTGGATATGTCCTACTTCTGACCGTTATAGTAAACTTCAGCCCTATAATACCATGGGACAACTTTGTCACTCTGATATGGTATTGGTCCTGGAGTGGTAAATGTTACAGGTGCCACTTTTGCCGGTGCCGTAATCTGTACTAGTGTATAGTAGATGGTAACTGTTGAAAATTCATCCTCTTTGACAATCCGATCAAACTGAAGGCTACCTTCAGCAATAATTCTCTGGATCCTAGATCTCAATGTGTCACATCCATCAATGAAGTTTTCACATTCTGAGAAAGCCTCTTCAGAACATGGGAATATACCCTTCTTGGCTAGACAATCTTTCACAGCTAGTAGCAAAGTCTTCAAGGAACTGACATCATACACCAGATTCAAACATTCCCCATCCTCAATGGCTCCCACCATTATTCCATGCGAAGGCATGGGGTTTTGCAAAACATTCGGTGCCTGGGCAAAGTTGATCGCCTTCGAATCCAATAAGTCTTGCACCTTATGTTTAAGGGCCTTACAATCTTCAATACTGTTACCTGGAGCTCCTGAATAGAACTCGCAATGGGCATTGGCATCATATCCCTCAGGAATCTGCCCTGGCCTCTGAGGCTGCAAAGTTCTTAGCTGAATCATTCGTAGCTGAAGTAAATTCTGAAAGAGTTGAGAGTAATACATCGGTGGAACCTCAAAATATCTCTTGACCATCTTGGGCCTTGGCTGGTACCGCTGTCAGGCCCCCTTAGTTGTTGTTGAGGCTATTGTACTTGTTGTTGATTTATAGTAGCAGGGATGGTAATAGAAGCTGCTTGATGATAAGAGTTCTGGTTTCCTCTATTCCTTTGAGTGTACACGGCCCCGGTTTCACCTTCTCTTCTCTTCACAAATAGTTTCTTAACCCCGGAAGTAGAAGCTCCATTATTCTGAATCTTCCCCTACTTCATCCAATTCTTAATTCTTTCGCCGGTCAGGATGATATCAGAAAAACCACTGGACGAACAGCCTGCTAACCGTTCCACGAAATGCCCGGGGAGGGTATCCATGAATAGGTCCACCATTTCTCTCTCTAGTAGGGGTGGTTGAAACCTAGCTTCCTTATCCTGCCACCTCTGCGTGTACTCTTTGAAGCTTTCAGAGTTCTTCTGAGACAAGCTCTACAGTTGGGTCCTACTTGAAGTGGCACCCCCAAAATCAAAGCATACTCCTCAAGCAAAGGACCCAGCTGGAAATCAGGAAATTTAAAGCATTTGAGCTCATGATCATAATACTGCAGTTAGGTGTGAATGGTACTCCTCTCATAACTATCCAACTTTACCACCATGTCCAGAATATCTCTGTAACTCTCTCTGAAACCTCCCACGTGTTTTGGGGTAATGAGAGACATCATCTTGTTTATCATGTCCACCTTAGTATCGAAGAATTTATAGTGAATTTTCTTTTAACTGAAGACTTCCATCTCTGAATCAGAAGTCTGAATGGAACTGGGAACGATGTATAAACCCTGAGAATGAAAAAAGAACACAAATGATTAATGATGTGATGATGTTATGCAAGAAAAGGCATGTGATCAATGACGTTACTATGTTGGTGGTGATCATATAATCGAGTGTCAGTGAAGGGTCACAATATCAGTATCTCTGTGTAGAAATCCCATAACTCATGACAAAAGGACCATATATAACCAAATCATAACACAAAACAACACTAGAGAATCGGGTATGTTGAAAGTGTAAGGTTACTGCAAACCTGTAAACATCCCACCCATCTCACGGGTGTGCTCCGGATCAAAGATCTCGGACTCTCAAAGTCGAATAAGAATAATACATTCACCATTTCTGAGAAATGGCTCATGACCAAATCAAGGAATCGATTTAGCATTATATACTACCCAAGGAGGTCTCAGCTGAGTCCGGGAAAAACAAGCATCACTCATAAGTCCCCAACTTCAAGTACTGAATCGAGAAACAATAGTACATTCAACCCTTTGGATACATTACTATTGTCATACGAACAAATTTCTTTAACTGAGTTCTTATGAGAGAACCAATCCATTCTATGTGAGTTCCCACTGGTCCATCGGATGCAAGTGGGTTTGCCAACAAATTTTTTCTGCCACTATCATCACTGGAGAGGGTTGTTTCCACTAAGGTCCTCAATGATCGGTCCCCAAATGCACATAACTATTAAGGTCGTATCCTGAAGTGGAGGAGATCCCCACACAAGATATTTCCAAGACGGTCATAGTCTGGGTGTGGAACACACTGCCACTCATCATGATACAACGCGAGTACAATGTCTGTCCATGCTAAGTCCTAGGGTGCACTTGAGCTCTGGCTACGCGCTCATCTCACAGTAACCCCATCCAACAAAAAAAACAAACTAGCACAGACAATATATATGATGCATGTAAAATAAATACTGAAATTGGTAAATATAGTTGTAAAGTAAAGCTATAAATAAAGCAGTAAATCTAAACGAAAGCACACAACAGCAAGCGGCTAAACACCTAAAGAAACAAAAATAGACAAGCGTTAGGATTGACTCTCAAAGGGGAAACCAGACATTCTTGTTTCGATCCCCAGCAGATTCGACAGCTGTCGCTCCTAGGATTTTCATCCTAGTACAAACGCGAAAGTGGCGCGTAAAAGGTAGAGTCGCCAGCCAGGCATTTTTATACCGAATGAATGGGAAAGGTAATGCTGCACAAACCAAGGAAAGGAAGGAAAGGACAAGGTCTTGTGAACCAAAGAACTGGGTTCGGAGTCAGTTACAAATTGGGAAGGTATTAGCCCCCCAGATCGTCTGTCATACCCGACGGGATCCACGCTTATTAGTCTGTTTCAAAGGGTGAGGAATAAAACTGCTGCTGAACAAAAGAACTGCTACTGGAACTGGAATGAGAAAAGGAATTGCAAAATAGAACAAAGAGACATGGGAAAAATTTAGGGAAAATAAAGAATGTGCTCGAACGGGCCCTACCCCGCTGCCTACGTACCTCACTGGGAAAATGAGGATCAGAGTCGACGTAGTTCGCCTAACTAAGATGGGAACTTGTTTGTGTTTTTTAATGAATTGAACTGCTTATTCCTATACTCAGGTGTTGCAGGCTTGTCTGGTACGAGTATGTTACCGTTTTTCAATGAGACAAGTCGTAGCAAGTTCTTGTTGAGAGTGAATGAGATTAGAAGAGAATTCCCGCAGGAAAAGGCATATGTTGTTTGTGTACTATTTTTTAAAGAAGTGTTTTGCTTTTGTTATTTGTGAAATAATCTCCATGCTAAGACTTATTCATCATGATAGATACCTTACACCTCACCCGAAATGGGACGTGTGCAAGTACCCCATGACAAAGTCTCCTGGCGCACGAGAAAGCTCGACCTTTATTAGGTGTTTTGTGTTTTTTCTTTGAGATGAGAAAGAAGGACTAAAGTTGAGAAAGGACAAAACTAGGGGGACTAAGACTCACCCTAAGTTATTTATTTTATGGGAGACCCTATGGTTTGTGTAGTCTTCTAATCCTAATGAGAAAAAGAAAAGTAGAAGAAACTAGAAAGCAACTTACTTCTCTAAAGAAGTTAAGTTGTTTCTAAAGAAGGATTAACATGAAGTTGTACAAGACAAAGCCTAAAGGGCTAAGACAAACATAATTTGAAAGCATAAATAAGATGAGGAAGGAATTTGTATAAATAAGCTTACCTCAACCTCCCTACAAAATAAAGGTTAGCTTCACAGTGTATATTGAAAGCATAAACAAGGCAAAAGCATAAGTAAGGCACACACTATCTAAGGAAAAGCACTAAGGGTTCCCTAAGGCTAAGTCCTAAAAGTAAATGGTCTTAAATGATAAAAATATTCTAAAGTCAGTAGATAAACCCTATTAAAGTTTTCTAAGGTTGTAAGATCAAACACTAACAAACTATACCATAATGAGGTACTAAACCCTAAAGAAGTTCAAGGTGAAGTGAGATGGAGAAGTTTGAATGAAAACACAAGGTAAACATGAATTAAGCCATAGTTAAATGTTAAATTCAAAACCTAAAATCAATTAAAAAGGTCTCAAAAGGTGGACAAAAGTATGAGCAAAGAGATTCAAGTATAAGAGATTGAATGGAGAAGGAACGAGGAAATGAACACATGGTGTCATGAGAAGTCAAGTGACTTAGAATAAAAGTCAAACATGAAAAAACAAATATGACTCTCCCATACAAAAACCAGAGGCTAGATGGTAAGATAAAATGAAGATTAGATCAAAGATAAACCACAAATGAACAAGCATGAAGTGTTTTAGGGTTATGGGATAAAGAAGTGTGAATTAGAAGTTCACAAGTACAAAAAGTTACCAAATGAAGTAAATGGACTCATGACTTGGTAAAATTATGTGAATATGGATGTGAACATCCTACGAGATGTATAATAAGTGTATGAAATGGATATAACAAAGTGAATTTAGAATGGTTAAAGTGAAGGAAGAAGGTGAATTAGGTCAAATGGGACATAAGAACAAAATGAGACTTATGGAACAAGTAACCCAAAAAAAATTAAACCAATGATCTATAAATGGATACAAGTGAATTGTAGACATAAAAAGGAACCCTAAGAACTCAAGTGGAGGACCTCTAATGAATGGCATAAATGCCTTACCAAACTAATGTTGGAAGGATGAGAAAAGAATGACCAAAATGTGACTTGAAGAACAAGGTATCAAACAAATACCTAAGGACATGAAAATAATGTGAAAATAAGTATTCAAAGTCACCAACCAGAGACAAACAAACCTTTAAAATATCTCTCAAAAATTCACATTTTAACTTACTCAAATGAAGGTGCAAAGACAATTAGGGTTTTGTAGGACAAGGTTCAAATAAATGACTCAACAAGGGACCAAAGATGACCTAAATTTTAAGGGGAAAATATTTTTGGGAGTCTCAATGTATCCTCTGGATAGGGAAAAAAGAATGAGCTCAAGGCTATGTTTGTTTTGGGAGAAATCAAATTGAGGATGACAAATGGTTAAGAATAAGGAAATCCAAAAAGAAATAAAAGGGAAATATTAATTTCTGGACAGAAAAATAAAAGAAAATGAAATTAAAAATTATGGAAAATTTGGTAATATTGTGAAAATGAGGTATGGATTTATTTGGAAATTTTGGAGGTGATCTGGTATTTTTATAAAATCAAAATTGAAATGGAATGAAAATGGATATTTAAAATAAAAGAAAATAGGAGGATGGTGTATTCAATAATGATTTTATGTATAAAATGGTTGGGCCATGACACGCTAGGGGTGGAATTAGCAAAGGAGCCCAGTCCATGGACACGCTGAACACAAAGGATATGGTAAACCCTCAGTCAATGTTTGACCTTATCTGGACCATCTGATCAATCTCACGCACGGAAAAATAGTCAAAGTAAAATAATCACGTGGATCAGAGGGAGGCCACATAGCAAGAAAGGTGGAAGACACACGCGTGAAGACTCAGGCACTAAAACAAGGCACGTGAATGGCAGGTAGATCATTAATTTGCTGGCATGATCATTAGCGTAGGAAGAAAAAGATCCAATGGTCACAACTTAAAGTTACAAAAATGTTAGGGCATTGTTCAGGCCACCGGAGAAGACCTACTGTCATTTTCTCTGGTGGGATTCCGTTAGGGAAAATCACAAACTTCCATTAAAATGAAAACTATGGATATTAAAATGAACCTTGGGTCACGCACACTAAGAATCTGAGCTCAAATTTGATTAATCATGCACACACAATGCAAATAGAAGCAAATAAGATTCATCCTAAAAACTGAATTTAAGAACTTATTGTGCCTATCAACTAGCCAACTTCACCATTGCTTCTATCAAGCTTCAAATGACATAAAACACTCAAAAAAGAAGTGAAATCATGCAAATGAATTTCAAGTTCAAACCTGTAAATGCAGATCTTCAATTGTTTCAGGAAAACTAGAGACGCGGTTCCAAAGCTTGATGCAATGCGCTCTTGATCTTCAATTGAGTGAAATAAACACTCTAAGATGCTTGAATGCTTGATGATGAGGAAACTGAAGAAGTTCAATGGAGTTTGTTATTGAATCTTCAAGCTAATTCAACCATGGATGATGCTCACAAGATGATGATGATGAAGAATAAATGAAGAGTGAAGTGTGATTGATGAAGATCAAAGCAACTTAGAGAAAAATGCAGTGCAATCTCTTCCAAAATCAGAGCAAAAATTCAGAGAGAAAGAGTGATTTTTTAGTGCAATTTCGAGCAAGTAAGTGTTGTGTACTATAATTCAGTTATGCTGAGCTTTTATATCCATGGTTAGAAGCTAACTAACTCTAGTTAACAGTTAGAACTAAAGTTAGAACTAACTTGAGGTGCCATGAGCAAATGATGGTGTGGAATGTAATGGAGTGTGAAACTGAATTTGTTTTGCTCGAAGCTGATTCAATGTGATGATATTCATGATAATTATGGCGAGGTTGATGAATTGTGAAGCTGATCAATGCAGCTCGAATGCAATGCTATGGAAACTTCTCATTTTGCCTAGATTTCAAAAAGGATGCATGGCAAATGGTGTGATCATGCAGGTAGATGATAATTTGGACCTTTAAGTGAAGCTTTGTGACCATATCATGTTAAATGCAACATACCAATTGATCTGGATTGAAACTTGATCATGATGTTATGACTTAACACTCAAGAAAACCAGTTGCAAATTATGATCTTCCATGGCCTGAATCTTCAAGCTCAAGGCATCAAAGCATTAACTTCTTGTGCACAATTTGAAGGAAATGCTTCATACAACAATTTTGTGTTCAGTCCATGATGAAACAATGATTTGAAGTCATTCAAATATGTCCATGAACCCAATGTCACAAAACATCATATTTGAGCCTGCATAGATTGGCTTGCCTATGGCAACTTGCACATGGGATTGATCAGTGTGGGCATCACACTTTGACTCTCCATAACTCCACAACCATTGATCAAATAAAATTTTAGCCAACATGAAAATTGTAGAGAACATGGAGATGAACAACTTTTATGTTCAATTTTTTTTGATTTGAGGCTTCTTTGATGGAGAAAATGGGTCATACATCTTGTACACCACATGTTTGTCAAAATGCCTTGCCTGGCGCGCGCACGAGGCTTGCCTTGACTTGGTTTTTGCACTAGTTTGATCATACTTTGAATGATCATAACTTCCTCAATTTTAATCCCATGAACATGATCCACTTATGGATTTGATGCTCATGATACCCTATTTCAAACAGACCAGGTGGAATTTTTATTTGAATCTTGAATTGGGAGAATGCCTCTCTTGAACATGGCTGCAAAATGGCCAAAACTTTCCATTTTATGAAACCCTAATTTTCTCAAAATGGTAAGTTTTGATTTTCTTGATTCTTGATGATTCATCCATCATTTATTGATCAAATTTCTTCCATTGACTCCTTGTAACATCAATTTCATGATTTTGATCTCAAGTTTGAACCAAAATTTCATTGGGAAGCTTCATTAATTAGAAACCCTAATTTTAGCCCTTTTTGTTAGGAGGTGTTGCACTACTTGAATTCTTTGATCAATATTCCTCTTTCTAAGACTTAAGGGATCATTTGAGATCTTATGGGATGTTAAGAACCCTTTGAACATTGTGGATAAGCCATGTGACCCTTCTATTGCTTTTGGATGACCATCAATTCCACCAATCATTGACCACATGCACTATGCCTCTAGCCATGAGTGTTATGCTTCAATATTTATGCAAAGATGTGGAAATATGTATGCAATATGATATGCTAATTGCCATGAAATGAGAGGGAAACTTTTGTGGTGTTACAGCTGCCCTTATTCAATCACTGTAGGTCTGAATGGATGATAGCAATGGCTTTCAGGCGTTCAAGGTATGGAGGGATTGAATACCCGAATAAACTGGAAAATTTGCACTCTGTGGTAGGTAACATAACTCAACTTCAAAGGGAGCTATGACACGAGGCCAAGCCGAAGGTGGACTCAAGAAAGCAGGACCGAGCCAAAGGTGGGCTTCCCTAGAATACAAAACCAAGCCAAAGGTGGAATCGTAAGCGTAAGGCTAAGTCGAAGGTAGACTTATAGTAAGATTCGAGAACAAGCTGAAGGTGAACTCGAAAAGTAAGACCAAGCCGAAGGTGGAGTCGTAAACATAAGACTAAACTGAAGGTAGACTTATGAAAGGTTCGAGAATAAGCCAAAGAGGAACTCAAAAAAGTAAGACCAAGTCGAAGGTGGACTTACAAAGAATGAGACTAAGTTGAAGGTAGACTCAAACAACGATACGAAACTAAGCCAAAGGTGGAGTCGTAAATGTAAGACTAAGCCAAAGGTAGACTTACGAAATGTTTGAGAACAAGCCGAAGGTGAACTCGAAAAAGTAAGATCAAGCCGAAGGTGAACTCGAAAAAGTAAGATCAAGCCGAAGGTGGACTTACAAAGAATGAGACTAAGCCGAAGGTAGACTCAAACAACGATACAAAACCAAGCCAAAGGTGGAGTCGTAAACGTAAGACTAAGACGAAGGTAGACTTACAAAAGGTTCGAGAACAAGCCGAAGGTTAACTCGAAAAAGTAGGACCAAGCCGAAGGTGGACTTACAAAGAATTAGACTAAGTCGAAGGTAGACTCAAACAACGATAAGAAACCAACCCAAAGGTGGAGTCGCAAATGTAAGACTAAGCCGAAGGTAGACTTACGAAAGGTTCAAGAACAAGCCGAAGGTGAACTCGAAAAAGTAAGACCAAGCCGAAGGTGGACTTACAAAGAATGAGACTAAGTTGAAGGTAGACTCAAACAACGATACGAAACCAAGCCAAAGGTGGAGTCGTAAACGTAAGACTAAGCCGAAGGTAGACTTACGATAAGATTCGAGAACAAGCCGAAGGTGAACTCGAAAAAGTAAGACCAAGCTGAAGATGGAATTACAAAGAATGAGACTAAGCCGAAGGTAAACTCAAACAACGATATGAAATCAAGCCAAAGGGGGAGTCTTAAATGTAAGACTAAGCAGAAGGTAGAATTATGATAAGATTCGATAACAAGCCAAAGATGAACTCGACAAAGTAAGAACAAGCCGAAGGTGGACTTACAAAGAATGTCATAAAAGATTACTCTGGGTTCGATCCCCAGCAAAGTCACCAGCTGTCGCTCCCTGGATTTCCATCCTGGTACTAACGCGAAAGTGGCACAGATAAGGTAAAGACACCAGCACGACATTTTTATCCTGAAGGAACGGGAATGGTAATGCTTCACAAACAAGAAAAAAGAAAGGAAATGACAAGATCCTGTGAACCAAAGAAACTAGGTTCGGGAATCAGTTACAAACTGGGAAGGTATTAGCACCCTAGATCGTCTGTCGTGCCCGACGGAAGCCACGCTTGAAAGAAATTGTTTCAAAGGGGTAATAAAATGAGGTTGTTGCAAAGACTGAGACTGGAAATGGGAATAAGAAAAGAAAAGAAAGGAGGAAAATGTAGGTAAAATAAAAGAGTTCTCGAATGTGCCCTACCCACTGCCGACGTAGTTCCCCTAACTAGTAGAGGAAAACTTTTTGTGTTTCTTAAAGCTTGAACTGCTTATGCCTATGCTCAGGTGTTGCAGGCTCGTCTGGAACGAGTGTGTTACTATCTTGCAAAAAAGACAAGTAGGAGTAAGTTCTTATGTTGAGAGCGAAGGTGATGAGAAAATAATTCCTGGAGGAAAGACGATTATTGTTTGTTCAATGTTTTTTAGGATTTTTTTCCTTTGAGGTTTGCACAAGAGAGTGAACCTAAGTCTTGCTTAATGAGATGTGTATTTCTTACATCATCTCGAAATGGAATGGATAAGAGGCACACCTAGCTATGGGGGAAATCCCCAAATCTAGTCCCACAGAAGAAGGCTTAAGCACACTAGCCTATTGAACTTTATTAAGTGTTTTTGTGGTTTTTGGATTAAGAAATGTTTTTTAGATTTTTGTTTGTGAAGTGATCTCATGCTAAGACCTATTCATCATGATAGATACCATACACCTCACCCCGAAATTGGAAGTGTGCAAGTAACCCATGGAAAAGGCCATTGGCACATGAGAAGACTTGTCATTTATTAAGTGACTTGAATTGTTGTTTTGAGATGAGAAGAGATAGAGAGAGAGAGAGAGAAGAACCAAAGGAAAAAAAGTCTAAGGGGGGAATAATAATCCTAAGTATTATCATGCCTGGGAAGCCTAGGTTAGTGTGGTTTGAGTTCTATCCTAATGAAAAAGAAGTAAAGAAGAGAAGAAGAAGAAGAAGAAGAAGAAGAAGAAGAAGAAGAAGAAGAAAGGATCAAAGGATTCAACTTACTTCTTAAGAGAAGATAAGTTGATCCTAAAGGGGATGAATAATAATTAAGCAAAGATGGCATATGCACATCATAAACACAATTATGAAAACTTAAAAGAGATGGAAGAAGAAGTTGAAATGTGGAGGCATCATCCACACCTCTCAAACTTACCAAAGCCCCTACAAGGTTAGAAATATTCACATAAAGGCAAATGAGAACCAAACAAACACAAGATATGCAAGACCAAAGCTCTAAGCCCTAAAACTCACACAAGTCAGAACCTATAAGTCCTATAAGGCCCCTAAGATTAGTCACACAAACTCAATCAAAAGGAAATGGTACACGTTTCACAAACATCCAATAATGCACCAAAGAAGGAGTGAGATAGAAAGAAGTGATCAAGCAAGGTAAAAAAAGTCAAAACACAACAACGTAGGTCAAAGTCAGAAGCTAAACATCTTCATTAATGTAATATAATGTCAATGAAATGTCATACAAGTCATGAGTTATGGTATGGAAGCATATGAGATGAAATGAAGATGAAGTGAGATGAAGATGCAAACATGTGTTCATGAAACAATGTCACTTAATAAGATGCGACAAGCATACAAGAATGCTATAATATGAGTATGAACCAAAGTCCGAGGTGTATCAACATGTTAAAATGCATATAAAATGCACAAGAAGTCGCATTTGAACATGGAGGGCACATAATGAAGTTAGAAGAAGAGATGAGGTGAAATTAGGCCACTTAGGGTTCATGCTTGGAAAATATTCATCAATGCAAGTTAACAAGTAATCATATGCTTCATAAAAGTGCAATGGACACCTATGATGATGTCAAGATTCAAAGTCAGATCCTAACATGATGGCACAAGTGCCTTCTAATGCAAGCAAGCGAACCATGATCCAAACTTTCACAAAATAGGGAAAGCAAAGTTCATTCTTCAAAGAATTATCAAACATGACTAAAATATTATGCAAATAATTCCCAATTGACCTTAACCAAGGGTAATCATCATGCAAAAGTCTCGAGCTAAAATTTGGAACATAAGGCACTCAAACAATCAAGCAAGGCAAGCTAGGGTTTCACAAACTTAAGCTCAAAGAAAGAACTCAAAAATCAATCCAACAATACCTAAAAAATAATACAAAAATGTTTTAATGCACCTTAGCATGTTCTTAACACAATGCAAAAAGAATCAGGTTCATAGCATTTATGGATTTCAAGATAGAAAATCAATAAGCCAAGGTACACATGGAAGAAGGAAATGCAAAATAAAATAAAGTGAAAATAAATTCAGAAGGTCAAAATAAAATAAAATAGAAAATAAAATATGACAAAATTTTATAAAATGCTAAAGATCATTGCTGAATTTGTTTTGGAGTTTTTAAAAGCTCAGAACTAATTTTTAAAAAAATAAAATTGAAACTTAAAGAAATAAAGAAAATAAAATGAATAAAATGTGGAAGGGGTGTAGATAGTGATCCAACACAATTAAAAATTAGGAAGTGGGCTCAAGGAGGGGTGTCAAGAGCAAGGGAGCCCAATGCGCTTCATAGAAGGCTCAGAGTCAACAAATGTTGACTCTCTCATTGCCATTGGATTAATCTAAAGGCCACTACGCAATCAACAAAAAAGGAAAAGTAAACACAATCAACGCGCATGGTTGAGTCAATAAAAAAAGTACACAAATCCAGTGGTCCACAAGAGTCAGCACAAAGTAATGAGGATCAACACATCAAATGGAAAGTCAACAAGCAAAGTCAAAAAAATGCACGCATGAGATCTAGGGTTCAGGATGCTTATCATGTACTGGGAAATAAAATGAAAATAAATTAGAAACATAAACCACACACACATCACATGAGTTTTTAATGTGGTGGCAAGCTAACAACCCTATGATCACCAGATCCAATGGTTGGAAGGTTGTCTTCAAACTCCAACCCTCCCTGAAACCTGTAACTTGTCTGATGATGGAGCTAGGCTCCGGTTGTCGCTCCCGAGATTTTCATCATAGTACAAACACGAAAGTGGCGCGGAAAAAGTAGAGTCGTCAGCCAGGCATTTTTATCCCGAATGAATAGGAAAGGTAATGCTGCAAAAACCGTGGAGAGAAGAAAAGGACAAGGTCCTGCAAACCAAAGATCTGGGTTCGGGAGTCGGTTACGACCTGGGAAGGTATTTGCACCCCAGACCGTCCGCCGTACCCGACGGGATCCATGCTTGTTTGTTTGTTTCAAAGGGTGAGAAATAAGATGCTGCTGAACGAAAGAAATGCTAACTGGAAATGGAACTGAAATGAGAAAGGAACTGGAAATGAGAGAATAAAAAGGAAGAATGGGGAAATATAGGGAAAATAAAGAATGTGCTAGAACGGGCCCTACCCCACTGCCTACGTACCTCATTGGGAAAATGAGGATCAGAGTCGACGTAGTTCGCCTAACTAAGGTGGAAACTGCTTTGTGTTTTTTAGGACGATGTTACCATATCTCTAACTCAGGTGTTACTGGCTCTAACTCGAGGGCGTTACTATATCGTTGTTTGAACTGTCGAGGCAAGTCGTGGTCGTCCGCAAAGAGTATGAGATGAGAAGAGAATACGCGATGTCTTTGTGGGTTGTCTTTTATGAGAAGTGTTTTTGAATTAGTTTGTGAACATTATCATACTAAGACTTGTTCATCATGGTAGATTCCTTATACCTCGCCCCAAAATGGAACGCGCATAAGTAACCCACAGTAAAGTCTCATGGCGTACAAGAAAGTTTGACCTTTATTAGACGTTTTTTACTTTTCTTTTGAGATGAGAAAGAGAGACTCAAGTCGAAAAAGGACAAAAACTAAGGGAGACTAAGACCAACCCTAATCAAAAGATCCTAATGGTTAGTGCGGTTTCTAATCCTAATGAGGAAAAGGAAAAGAAGAAAAGAGAATTAGAAATCAACTTACTTCCTAAGGAAGGTAAGTTTTTTATAAAGAGGGAAAATCCTATACAAGCAAAGCAGAAAGTGCTAAGGCAAATACATTTAGAAAACGTAAATGGATGAGGGAGAAGTTTATAACCAAAGGCTTAACTCAACCTCCCTACAAAACAAATATTAGTTTCATGATGCATATTAAACAAATAAAGCAAATGCAAAGGCTAAACAAGTCAAGGAAACGTACTAAGGGATTCCTAAGCCTAAGTCCTAAAACTAAAGGATCTTAAATGATAACAAGCTTCTAAATTCAGTAGCTAAACTATATTAAGGCACTCTAAGGTTCTAAGATCAAACATTTACAAACTATGTCTTAATGAAGTGTTAAAACCCTAAAGGAAATCGAAGTGAAATTAGATGGAAAAAGGCACCCAAAAAATAGAAATGGTCATGGAAAAATATGAAATTAATCCCCTAAGGTCACCAATCATAAAATAATATTGTTTCAAAATATCTCCTAATAATTCACAATTTAACTATACCAAATGATCACTCAAATCTACTTGACAATTATCTACAAACTTCCGCAAACAATGCTACCAAAACAGTGGACAAAATGGGTTTAAAAATATACTAAATATATTTTTAGGTTCTTTTCTTAATCTTCTAAAAGGTGCAAAAAGAATGGGGTTGAAATTCTGTGATCAGGTACGAGATGTTGAATGATATGTTTAAACACTTGAATACTTAACTAAAACTTAAAGTGCAGGAAAATTAAACAACACAGGAATTTGTTAACCCAGTTCAGTGTATAACCACACTTACATCTGGAGGCTACCAAGCCAGAAGGAAATCCAATATAAGTAATATTAATTCTAGACTTAAACCACCCAGTTTAATCTTTCACTTAATATCTACCCAATGCAATTTCTACCTAAGACACAACTTAGATATGAGTACCAATTCACTCCCCCTCAATCACACAGTGATATGTTTACAAGTTTAATAAAATTGAAGTCATACTTCAAACAAAACAATTTGATTTTACTTCACAGTTTCAATCAAGACACAAATACACTTTTGCTTAAAAGCTCATAAAGTGGTACAATTAAACAACCTGCTATTAAAACACAAAACACCCTATTTGGTCTTCTTAAATTCGTACTCTATTCTGAGAGTTTCTGTTGCTTAAATAGGTGTTTGGATTTTGGGCTTTCTGTAGGTTTATCCAATCCTGATACGCATGCTGCCACCACCTTGAATTAGGGTTTGTTACTTCCTAGATTCTAGGTGATTCAGTTCTTTTGATTATGCTGAAGTCACATAACAAAACTCCCTACAGATGCGCCTTATTCTGTTTCATTCATCCATAATTAATTCCAGATAACTTTCCTTAATTTACTCAGTTCTGTTAGTCATTAATTAATTCTGGTAGCAGGTTTGAGATGTCACAACATCTGGTGTGACATCCTGAAAAACTGAACTTACTTCATTTACTGATACAATGTCACAACATCTGATGTGACATCCTGTAAACTGAACTTACTTCATTAACTGATATAATGTCCCAACATCTGGTGTGACATCCTGAATTAAGTTCATTTACTTATACTCTGTTTGATAATGTCCCAACATCTGATGTGACATCCTGAACTAAAATCAACACTTCTTGTTGGTCAAAAATTCTGCCAATTCTAAACATCTACAAACTCCCCCTTTGGCTAATTTTTGGCTAACATTCTTTTCTGGTTATCAGAGTGCAGCAGAGTTTCTTTTATCAGAGTACAGCAGTTCTTTTTCTGTTGAGTCATGTGTGAGTTTACTCCCCCTCAAACATACATGTATTCAGTCTTGTTGCAACAGAAATTTTCATTAAAATCACAGCTTTAGTTCAGAAGCAAACAGAAGTTTTTCATTAATCAGTAATTTGCATCATACATTGTTGTTGTTGTTCAGCTCTCCCCCTTGTTAGACATAAATTTGGGGCCAAAGTTACTAATTCAAAATTACAATGCAGAAGCAGTCATTACATATTCCTCACATACAAGTTTCACTCAGACTCCTCATAATCAGTGTTTTCCTCTTCCTCGGTCTCCTCATCAGAAGCAACAGCTTTCTGAGCACTCTCTTCAATCTCCAGCCTTTGGATAATCTCCTCAAGCTTCTGCTTCCTTGCATCCAGTTCTTTGCATGTGTTCTTCAGCTCAGCAATCAAGGCAGCTTTGGAGATTGGAGACTTTGCCTTTGAAGGACCAGCATATGTCCCAGAGGGAGCTTCAACATCAGCTGCATGATGACTCAAGAACAGCTTGTAGTGGAAGGCCAGAGGACTTTCTCTTTTGCAAATGGAGTCCTTCTCAGTGAGGATACCTGGATATTGACTAAGCATAATTCCACACAGCAAGGAAGGGAAGGCAATTGGCAGCTTAGTTGCAGATGATCCAGCATGCTTCAATGTCT
This sequence comes from Lathyrus aphaca, assembly GCA_963966055.1. Taxonomy (NCBI): domain Eukaryota; kingdom Viridiplantae; phylum Streptophyta; class Magnoliopsida; order Fabales; family Fabaceae; genus Lathyrus; species Lathyrus aphaca. Next base: position 542,975,592 of record OZ014524.1, read on the forward strand.
GATCAAATATATAAGCTCCAAAATCCAGATTTGTTTGGGTGCCCACAACATATATAAACCTGCCCAATCCAGTTGCTATTGAGGAGGTATGGTTGGTAGGGACCCAGTTTGCAGTGCCAATCCTATGTAGCATGGCATACTTCCTTGTCAGCAGGCTAACAGAGAGCTTCCCCTTGACTGGCCAAGTCTTGACCTGATTAGCAGTGATAACCTTGCAAACCTGGCTATCAGTCTTCCCTAACTCATTTGGACCATCAGATTCTCTTCCAAGGTAGTGGTTGATAACCCTAGGAGAGAATTCCACACATCTCCCTCTTACATATACCTTTCTGAAGTCAACAGACTTACCATCAGCACAATCTTCTTGGAGGTTTACAATGAATTCCTTGACTAGCAGCTCATAGCAAGGAGAGAAGTTGGAGACAGTTTTGAATAGGCCAGCAGAAGATATGAGATCAATTACCTCTGTGCACTCAAGTGCATTACTTCTCAGCTCTCTTTCAAGTGCTACCCTTCTTTGATAAACAAACTTCCATCTGTTCACACTTGAAACATGATGGAAAGAGATGTTGTCCAGAGGAGCTTCTGGAACAGCAGTTGATGACCTTGAGGGTGCTGGTTTCTTCTTTGGTGGGGATGTTGGGACATCCTCTTCAACATCTGAATCTGGAGAGGTGACAGCTTTCCTCTTCTGTGTTTGCACCTTGCTCCATTGTTTTGTAGGACCAAAAACAACTTTAGCTTTGTCCTTCTTTGGTGTAGCTTGCTTCTTCTCAGGAGTTGCATGTCCTACATTCTTCTTTTCCTTCCTAGTTCTAAGCCTTTTGGCTATGCTAGGGTTTACAGAAGCAATGATTTCTGTATCAGAATCATGCTCTATGTTTACTACAGGAGGAGGTTGAGCAGTCTCCTCTTCAGCAGGTGGATCAACAGAGGCTTGATCTTCAGTGGAGGCCTTGTGCTGGTCCTCAGATGTTTCATCATCACTATTAGTGGATGCCTTTTGCTGGTTCTCAGATGTTTCTTCAGCATCATCAGTGGAGGTCTTTTGTTGCTCCTCAGATGTTTCAACATCTATTGGGACATTCGGTTTGGCAGGAGTGTCCTTTTCAGCCTGATTTTGTTGTTCTTCCTGTGGAGCTGGCATGGTGTTCAGAGGGATAGAGATGCCACTCACAACTCTTTGCTCAGACAAGATCCTGTTCACCAGTTCCTTTATAGAATCATCAACATATTCTGAAGCTTTTGGAGTGGTGTTTGATGATGAAGGCATGCCTTTGGCCTTGCTGAATACAGGTTCCTTTGCCCTTCTCACAGTAGGAGTTCTTGGCTTTTGAGCAAGAGGAACACTTCCTCTAATTTCGTCCATTGGAATTGAATCCATGGGTACCACAGAGATGGGGGTTGCATGCACCACATCTTCCTTGTTGAGGATTTCTTCAGAGATGTTAGGGTTTTGTTGTTGAGCCATTTTAGAATGTGGTGAAGAAAGAGATTTAGATTGGTTGAGTTTGATGATCTCTGAAAGTTAGCTATAGCAAGCAAGTTGTTGTGAGAGAATGATGAGAAGATGAATAGCTGAAAGTGAGCTGATATTCTTATAAGAGCCGTTACTTGGAGAATTTCTAGGAGTGGAATACACAAGGTGCTTGACCAGACTGGTGTTGCCATCTGGTGATCATGCCACACGATGTCATATGACATGTTGGCACATCTCCATAACTGCTAAATTTCACATAAGAAGATTCCCAATTTACCCCTTAGGTTTTCAAATTGGGTAGCATCTAAAGCTTTAGTAAATATATCAGTCAATTGCAGATTTGTAGTTACATGTTCCAATGAGATTACTTTCTCTTCCACAAGATCTCTGATGAAATGATGCCTGATATCAATATGCTTGGTCCTGCTATGTTGGATAGGATTCTTTGATATGTTAATAGCACTTAAGTTGTCACAGTACAATGTCATGACATCTTATGGAACATTGTACTCAGTGAGCATTTGCTTCATCCAAACCAACTGTGAACAACTGCTTCCAGCTGCAATATATTCAGCTTCAACAGTAGATAAGGATACACAATTTTGTTTCTTACTGAACCAAGAAATCAAATTGTTTCCTAGGAAGAAGCATCCTCCTGAAGTGCTTTTTCTGTCATCAGCACTTCTAGCCCAATCAGCATCACAAAAGCTAGTGAGAATTGGTTTGCATCCATGAAAGTATATTATGCCATAGTCACAAGTACCATTAACATATATCAGAATTCTCTTGACTTGGTTTAGATGACTAACTTTTGGATCAGCTTGATATCTTGCACATACACCTACTGCAAATGCTATGTCTGGTCTGCTAGCAGTCAGATATAATAAGCTTCCAATCATACTTCTGTATAGGCTTTGGTCTACATTCTCACCCTTGTCATCTTTAGTCAGCTTTAAATGTGTGGGGGCAGGAGTTCTCTTATGAGTAGCATTGTCCATCCCAAATTTCTTGACAATGTTCTTAGCATACTTGCTTTGGGAAATGAACATGGAGTCCTCCATTTTCTTTATTTGCAGTCCAAGAAAGTAGGTTAATTCTCCTACTAGACTCATCTCAAATTCAGATTCCATTTGAGTGACAAAATGTTTAACCATCCTGTCTGACATCCCACCAAAAACAATGTCATCTACATATATTTGAGCAATCATGACATTTCCTTCTTCATCTTTAACAAACAATGTTTTGTCTATTCCCCCTTTCCTGTACCCTTGCTTGATGAGAAAAGTAGTCAGCCTTTCATACCATGCTCTTGGAGCTTGTTTCAGTCCATAAAGAGCCTTTCTTAGTTTGTACACATGATTTGGACAGCTTGGATCAACAAATCCTTTAGGCTGTTCTACATATACTTCTTCATTAAGATATCCATTTAGAAAGGCACTTTTCACATCCATTTGAAATAGCTTGAACTTCAAGATACAATCAATTCCTAAAAGTAGTCTGATTGATTCAAGCCTTGCTATTGGTGCAAAGGTTTCATCAAAGTCTACTCCCTCAATTTGTGTGTATCCTTGAGCTACAAGTCTAGCTTTGTTCTTTGTAACAACTCCCTGCTCATTTGACTTGTTCTTATACACCCATTTAGTGCCAATCACATTTATGTCATCAGGTCTAGGAACAAGATTACACACTTCATTCCTTGTGAATTGACCTAATTCCTCTTGCATAGCACAAATCCAGTATTCATCAGTAAGAGCTTCCTTGATGTTTTTAGGTTCTATTTTTGAAACAAAACAGGAACCTGAAATCACCTTTCTTGATCTAGTGCTTACACCTCTGTTGGGATCCCCAATTATCAAATCTTTGGGATGATCCTTCTGGATTCTGATGGAGGGAGGTTTGCTGGATTGTTCTGTCCTTGCATCAGATTGAGTGAAGTCAGAATGATCACTCTTTTCTTCAGCTTTAGTTTGGCTGTCAGCAGATGTTCCAACATCTTCTGTAACATCTGTAGGAGCATCATCAATTATCACATTTATGGACTCCATGATAACCTTGGTTCTAGAGTTAAATACTCTATATGCTCTGCTGTTTATAGAGTATCCAAGAAAAATCCCTTCATCACTTTTAGGATCCATTTTTCTTCTTTGCTCCCTATCAGCCAGAATATAACAATTACTTCCAAACACATGGAAGTACTTAACTGTGGGTTTTCTGCCCTTCCAGACTTTATAGATTGTGGACAAAGTTCCTTTCCTTAGAGTGACTCTGTTATGGATGTAACAAGCTGTGTTCATAGCTTCAACCCAGAAGTACAAAGGTAACTTTTTAGCATGGATCATAGCTCTTGCTGATTCTTGGATAGTTCTATTCTTCCTCTCAACAATCCCATTCTGTTGAGGAGTGATTGGTGAAGAGTATTCATGATTTATTCCTTCTGAAGAACAGAAATCTAAGAATTTTTGGTTCTCAAACTCCTTTCCATGGTCACTTCTTATTCTGACCACACAGCTGGCTTTTTCTCTTTGTATTATTTGGCATAAGTCTTTGAATACATCAAATACATCATACTTTTCTTTGATAAAATTTATCCATGTATACCTTGAAAAGTCATCAACCACAACATAGGCATACCTCTTACCACCAAGGCTCTCAACCTGCATAGGTCCCATAAGATCCATATGCAATAATTCCAAAACTTTGGAAGTTGTAAGATGTTGGAGCTTTGGATGGGACATCTTGGTTTGCTTGCCTATTTGACATTCACCACATATTTTGCCATCATCAATCTTCAGTTTAGGAATACCTCTCACAGATTCCATAGATATGATTTTCTTTATGCCTCTGAAATGAAGATGACCCAGTCTTTGGTGCCATAGTTTCACTTCTTCTTCTTTGGCTAAAGAGCAAGTTGAAGTGAGACTGAAGTCTTGAGGTTCCCACATGTAACAGTTGTCTTTAGATCTGGCTCCTCTCATGACAACCTTCTGTTCTTTATTAGACACTATGCATTCAGTTTTGGTAAAGTTTACACTGTAACCTTGATCACACAATTGACTTATGCTGATCAAGTTAGCAGTCAAGCCTTTTACCAGCAGCACATCATCTAGTCTTGGTACATCTGGATAGTCCAAGGTTCCAACTCCCTTGATTTCACCTTTAGCTCCATCTCCAAATGTTACATATCTGGATGAATATGACTTTAAGTCTACTAGCAGATTCTTCAATCCAGTCATGTGTCTTGAACATCCACTGTCAAAGTACCAGTCTTCTTTAGCTGATACTCTTAGGGATGTATGAGTTATATATGCAACACCTTTCTTTGACCATTTGTATTGAGGTTTCTTTTGATACCTCTGCCCTGTGCAGTGTCCATTAGTAGAACTCCAAGGTTGTTTGTTGAACTTGTTCTTGGGCATGTAGCTTTGATCAGCATGAGGACTAGCTTTAGGTACCCATACTTTCTTGATGACCTCTGTCTTCTGCTTAGGGGGTTGCTGATATCTTTGAGGTTGATGTCTATGCAGCACTTTCTTGGTAACCTCTATCTTCTGCTTAGGAGGTTGCTGATACATCTGATTTGGATATCCATGCAACTTGTAGCAATGAGGTTTGATATGTCCAAACCTTCCACAATGATGACATCTCCATCTTTAATACTTCTTCTTCATTATGTTCTTTTCATGATGTTGAGACATCTGTTGGGACATCTTGTTTGACTGTATGGAATTTGAAGTAGTTTTGTTGGTGCTAGCTTCAACCTTATGAATTTTGTTGAATCCCAATCCACTTCTATCCCCTGAATTCTTATTGTTGTTGAGAATAACATCCAATGTGCTTGAGCTACTGTTCAGCATTCTAACAGATTTGGACATATGCTCCAACTTGGAGTTGAGAAGACTTACTTCACTTTTCAAGGTGTCAATGATCTCTAGATCACTTGTTTTTTCATCCTTTAGAGCCTCAATCTGCTTCTTTTGCTTTATACTCTCCATGCATATTCCAGTGCTCCTTTTAACTAGTTCTCTGTATGATTGCTCAAGCTCTTCAAAAGTAAGCTCCCCATCACTGGATTCACTTTCAGATTCACATAATCCAGCTAGAGCAGTGATATGCTTAGCTGATTCTTCTTCTGAATCACCTCCTGAGTCTTCATGAGACCAGGTTACAGAGAGACCTTTCTTTTGCCTTTTTAAATAGGTAGGACATTCATTTCTGATGTGTCCATATCCTTCACATCCATGGCATTTAATCCCTTTTTCTTGACTGGTCTTTTCATCATAATTTGACCTTCTATTAGCATCATAAGGTCTTTTGTTCTCAGAAGAGTTTGTGTATCTTCCACTTGGTCTGGACTTGTCTTCCATCTTTCTGAGAATCTTTTTGAATTGTCTTCCAAGCATAGCAATGTTTTCTGATAATTTTTCTTCAGTTTCTGATTCATCATTTTCTTCTTCTTTATCAGTATTTGACACCAAGGCTATGCTTTTGTTCTTCTTTACAATTGTGTCATTCATTCCCATCTCAAATGTTTGAAGGGAACCAATGAGCTCTTCAACTTTCATTGTGCATATGTCTTGAGCTTCTTCTATTTCTGTGAGCTTCATGTCAAATCTTTTTGGCAAAGATCTGAGAATCTTTCTTACAAGCTTTTCATCAGTCATCTTTTCTCCCAAAGCTCCAGAAGTATTGGCTATTTCTAAGATGTTCATGTAGAATTCATGAATTGTCTCATCTTCCTTCATTCTCAAGTTTTCAAATTTGGTGGTGAGAAGTTGAAGTCTTGACATCTTCACCTTTGATGTTCCTTCATGAGTTATTTTGAGAGTGTCCCAAACATCTTTGGCCAGCTCACAGTGATGCACAAGTCTAAAGATGTTCCTATCAATGCCATTGAATAAAGCATTTAAGGCCTTGGAGTTGCCAAGTGTTGAATCTTCTTCCTCCTTACTCCATTCTTCTTCAGGTTTCAACACTTTTGCTCCATCTTTGGTGTCTTGGACAGGGTGCTCCCATCCATTGTTGACTGCTTTCCAGGCCCTATTGTCAAGTGATCTTAAGAATGCAACCATTCTTGGCTTCCAGTAGTCATAATTAGATCCATCCAATATAGGTGGTCTATTTACTGATCCTACATCTCTGTCCATGTTTCCAGAATTTGCAGTCCCTAGATCTCACCCAGTATAAACAGGCAGGGTGCCTGCTCTGATGCCAATTGAAATTCTGTGATCAGGTACGAGATGTCGAATGAGATGTTTAAACACTTGAATACTTAACTAAAACTTAAAGTGCAGGAAAATTAAACAACACAGGAATTTGTTAACCCAGTTCAGTGTATAACCACACTTACATCTGGAGGCTACCAAGCCAGGAGGAAATCCAATATAAGTAATATTAATTCTAAACTTAAACCACCCAGTTTAATCTTTCACTTAATATCTACCCAATGCAATTTCTACCTAAGACACAACTTAGATATGAGTACCAACTCACTCCCCCTCAATCACACAGTGATATGTTTACAAGTTTAATAAAATTGAAGTCATACTTAAAACAAAACAACTTGATTTTACTTCACAGTTTCAATCAAGACACAAATACACTTTTGCTTAAAAGCTCATAAAGTGGTACAATTAAAGAACCTGCTATTAAAACACAAAACACCCTATTTGGTCTTCTTAAATTCGTACTCTATTCTGAGAGTTTCTGTTGCTTAAATAGGTGTTTGGATTTTGGGCTTTCTGTAGGTTTATCCAATCCTGATACGCATGCTGCCACCACCTTGAATTAGGGTTTGTTACTTCCTAGATTCTAGGTGATTCAGTTCTTCTGATTATGCTGAAGTCACATAACAAAACTCCCTACAGATTCGCCTTATTCTGTTTCATTCATCCATAATTAATTCCAGATAACTTTCCTTAATTTACTCAGTTCTGTTAGTCATTAATTAATTCTGGTAGCAGGTTTGAGATGTCACAACATCTGGTGCGACATCCTGAAAAACTGAACTTACTTCATTTACTGATACAATGTCACAACATCTGATGTGACATCCTGTAAACTGAACTTACTTCATTAACTGATACAATGTCCCAACATCTGGTGTGACATCCTGAATTAAGTTCATTTACTTATACTCTGTTTGATAATGTCCCAACATCTGATGTGACATCCTGAACTAAAATCAACACTTCTTGTTGGTCAAAAATTCTGCCAATTCTAAACATCTACAGGGGTCAAAATGTTTCTTGAGGTGGGAGAAATAAATTGCACAAACTGAAGTGTGAATATGGAAATCCAATGAAAAAGAAACTAAATGAAAAATACAAATAAAATCGAAAATTCACTGAAATCAGAAAATAAATGCATATAAAAATTCTAAAATGAGTTAGGATGTCTCTGTAATGTTTTTAGAATTTTATTACGAGGTTTACTATTTTTTATGAATTAAAATCAAAACTAAGCAAAAACAGAAATTAAATAAAAACAAGGAAATAGGAGGAGGTGTAGGTAAAGAAATTTTCTAGTTAAAATTCCATGGTCTTGAAGTAAGGGGGCGCGGATAGTCATCTAGCTAGGCCTAATCGTGCTAAGCCTGGTGATCTTACAATATTCCTTCAGTCTGTTAAACGTTGTGGCGAGTGATCTAGAGGGGGGGTGAATGGATCACCTCCTTGTTTTCAAGGATTTAAAAAGTTTTTCATAGTTTTCAAAGAATTATGGAAACGAAGGTCCCGAATAAAACAAGCGTCTATTCTGAACCGGCCACTAGAAGACCAGACAAGCGATAACGTGTTGGATTTTACGATTGCTATGATAAAGGATTAAACACACGATATGAAAAACAGTTGAATGCACCTATCACTAAAGCAATTTCCAATGAATCGAAAAACAAATTAAAACGAAATTAAAGATAGAGAGGAGAAACAATACGCCGAGATTTGGTAAGGAAGTTCCCCACGGTCGTCCTCGCGTGTGGGTACGTCTCCCTCTCAATTTCAAATCGAAATTGAGAATTCTTATATCAAAGTTGCTGAATCCGTTGACTACAAGGTTCGAATAAAAATACCAGAATTCTAAACTCCTAGAATTTCCTATTGTATCAACCTCCACTCGATTTGAGCCCAATCAAGATTTCCTGCAAGTTATACAATCAATCCACCGGTTCCACGACCTATTTGTGAAATCCACCGATTCCCAAAACTCTCGCTGCGGCTGAATCTGACTTGTAAACGTGACTCACAAAACCCTCAAGAACACGCCCGTTATTGAAGGAAAACCCAACTGATTTTTCCTTGAAACCTTCTATCAATCTTCAACTCAGCTGGATCACCGATCGTACCACTGAACGTTATCTCGAAAGCCTTCAATTCACAGGACAACAAACACTTCCTTGTTGATGTTCTTGAATTAAGATCTTTGAGAAGATGATGAAGATGTCTTTGATTCTAGGTTTCAAACTTGCTCAAAAATGAAGTTCCAACACTCCAAAAACCCTATCTTGATGTGTTCTTCAATGCTTAATCACTACAAAATTCGTCTCACCAATTTCTGTAATCTGTGATCTGTGTCTTTGAAATGAAACAAAAGCACATATATATGTATTGCAGAATCTGTTAGACAAATAACAGAAGAATGAATCGATTCAAGCTTGGATGAATCGATTCATACTGATCAATTTTGAGAAAACAGAATTAGTTAAACAGTATGAATTGATACATCAAAGGATGAATCGATTCATTTTGCGAAATCCAGAAACCTCTCTACATCATGAATCGATTCAAGTTAGAATGAATCGATTCATTATGCGTGAATTTCCAAAAACTCATAAACAATGAAAAACAAGAGAACCAAAATGAAACAAGCATATTTCTTAACATGGAACAAACACAAAACACTTAAAATTTATAATCGATCAAAAACTAAGGTTACTCACAAACTCCCCCTTTTTGATGATGACAAAATTTTGAAGTGTGAGAGAGAACTCCCCCTGAGTTTGTGCTTGTCATTGTCTTTTCACACTTTCCTTTTTCTCCCCCTTTGTCAACAGCAAGAAAGAGTAATAGATGATGAACCAGAAACAACAAAACTATGATACAAAGGCAGAATTCACTCACAAAGAATGAAATGGAAAGCGCAAACAATTTAAACAAAAGCAAATTTCATAAACAAGGCAGTGAAATTGTCAAGCAAAGTTATGAATTACAAAGCCAACCAAAACATAAATTGTTCAAACATAAAACACAAAAGAAACTTAAGCAACACACAAATATGAAATGCAAAATGAAATGCGTCAATGAGGGAAATGGCCACCACACGACTCCGCATCATCACGATCAGGGTCACAGAAGCTTGGAGGAGGAGGTGGAGGAGGCATTTCATCTGGATTCTGCCCCATGAACGCATAAAGCCGGAAACGCCTCTGGACTTCGGTACTTTGAAACCTTTCCATAATGCCCGGGTGCGAACGGAAATCATCCATAAAGCCAGACATCTCATTATAAAACACTTGATGCCACTTAACTAGCTCAGTATGCCAGGAATGTTGATTATGGTACATGCGAGTATGGTCATCATGCCATTCACGATGCTCCTTATGCCATTCAGTTTGCTGGACATGCCAAGCATGAGCTTCCTCATGTCGGGCATTGTTTGCAACTTCCAATTGTGCAAACATTTCAGTGAGATAAGTTGGAGCAGCAGTGGAGGAATTCGGTGCAGCCGACGAGGGAGCAAGATCATAATTTGTGGGAGACCACCTTTGTGGTATCCACTCACCCCATCCGGTGTTGGCAGACGCATCAGGAGCAGGATTTTCAGCTTCTTCCATATCTTCATCCCTGTTTTCTTCCACATATATGTGTTCATCCGGGTTGTCAAAGTTGTAAATGCGAGTACGTGTGCTGCGTTCAAAGAAGTAGTAACAGCGACGCTCGATGTCCCATCGATACCCCATATGAGAAAGTGTGGCATTGTTGAATTCTTGCACACTAGAGACTGGTACGAGAGGCACAGGAGGAAAAGTGACTTTCCAAAACTTGAGAATCCTCATGATTTGAGAAGCATAGGCAAGGATAATGTTCTTGGAGCTGTTTCGTGTAAGGAAGATGCACTTGACAAAGTAATTTGCCCAATTTAAGGAAATCTTTTTCTGCAAAATGTACAGCAAATGGATATCTGGCTTGTCCAAACGAGAATGTCCACCGGACCTTGGACGCAAGATATGCGAAAGGATCCAGTGCAGAATTCTTGGTACACTTTTGATCATACCTGAAGTTAGTGGCTCATCATCAGCAAGGGGTCTATCCAACTTAGAAATGGATGCACAAAATTCCTTCAAATTAAACTGAGTTTCGAAACTCTGGTCATGCCACATCTGCAAATTATCCACTTCAGATGGCATACCGAACACTGTGGCCCAATCATCAGCCTCAAAACGATATGTTCTTGTTCCAATTAAACACTTAAACATATATCCTCTTCCAGTTTTCACACCAGCATAGAAAGCACGAATAAAATCTTCATGATACTCATCTTTAACATACAGAAAGAATCCAAGACTTTGTGTGTCAACTAAAGTTGCAACTTCTTCCAAACCTAGAGTACGAGCATCACTGGGATCAAACATATGAGGTTTCATTACTAACCTTGATTTGAAGGAAGTTTCAAACTCTTCAATGATGGCCGGATGAAGGATTGCAGTCCCGGACGGAGGAATTTCAGGAATAGGAGGAGCCTGAGAAGAAGATCCAACAGGTTCCTTGCCTTTTCGTTTACTTCTTTCTCTTGGGAGCAGAACTCTTGGAGGCATGGTGGAAGTTTTAGGATTTGAGAGAAGAAGAGGGGTTTGTGGAAAAGTTAGGTTTTGATGCAAATGATGTGAATGATATAATGAGAGAGACATAATGGAGATAATGGGGTTTTGTAACTGCTACATATGTCATGGATGATGCTGATGTGTCGATTCATTTAAAAAAAACTGAATTTTCGTCAGTATGAATCGATTCATTCATGTATGTATAAATTCATTATGCAAACAATTTTAAAGACAAACTGCTATGAATCGATTCAAGTAAGTATGTATCAATACATATTGTAACTGATTTTGAAAGAATTTGCAAAATTAAATCATGAATCGATTCAAGCAAGTTGGGATCGATTCATTATGCGAATTTTTGGTTTTGTAAAAGAGAATGAATCGATTCAAAGGTTTATGAATCAATACATACTGTAACTGGTTTGATAGAAATTAAAATAAAACAAACATGAATCGATTCATGAATGTTGGGATCGATTCATTATGCGAAAATTTGAATATTTCAGTGATTTTTCAAGAATTGACACATTTATGCAGAAGCAAAACAACCATTATGCAGTTAAATGAAACGCAACAAAGTGTGCAAGCTTAAGAATAACAAAAATCAAAGTTCAAACATTCATATGAAAAGAAGTTCATGTAAACAAACAATCATTTCTTAAAACATACATTGATCATACAATATTACCAAAGTGAAGAGAGGAATGATATTACCTCCATCGTAGTATTCTCATAAGGCATTAGTGGAGACTACAATCACAACTTAGCAAATATGATGAGATACAAAATAAAAACAATATCAATCAAACATAAGGCACTAAAGCGGAGAGATCAAGAATTCCCAACTCGCGACGAATGTTGAAGAAAGGTTCAGTTGCCAAAGGTTTAGTGAAAATGTCAGCAAGCTGATTTTTAGTATCAACATGCTCAAAAAGGACATCGCCTTTTTCAACATGATCGCGAAGAAAGTGATGTCGAATCTCAATATGTTTGGTGCGCGAGTGTAAAATAGGATTCTTAGTGAGGTTAATGGCACTAGTGTTGTCACACTTAATTGGAATACGTTTAAGTTCAATATCAAAGTCTTGTAGTTGTTGTCTTAGCCACAGAATTTGAGCACAACAGCTACCGGCTGCGACATACTCAGCTTCTGCAGTAGACAAAGCTACGGATACTTGCTTTTTACTATGCCAACTTATCAAAGAATTTGAAAACAGATGATAAGTGCCACTAGTGCTTTTCCTATCTGATTTGCAGCCAGCAAAATCAGAATCAGAATAACCTACTAAGCTACAATCACTTCCTTTGGAATACCAAAGTCCATATTTAGGTGTTCCATTGAGATACCTAAATATACGCTTGACTGATTTTAGGTGAGATTCCTTAGGATTTGATTGATATCTTGCACACATACACACACTAAACATGATGTCTGGTCTAGACGCAGTAAGATACAAAAGAGATCCGATCATACCTCTATACCTCTTGACATCAACACACTTACCATGTTCATCTTTATCCAAGTTTCCATTGGTAGGCATAGGAGTGTCAATTGATTTAGAATCATTCATTCCAAACTGTTTGAGCAGCTCTCTACAGTATTTTGTTTGACATACTGTTGTACCTTCATCAAGTTGCTTTATTTGGAGGCCTAAGAAGTAGTTCAACTCCCCCATGAGACTCATCTCAAACTCACCCTGCATAACATTAGAAAATTCCTCTACCAAGTGTATGTTAGTTGAACCAAATATGATATCGTCTACATAAACTTGAACTAAAAGAATGTGTTTTCCCTTGTGTTTAATGAAGAGTGTATTATCCACTTTACCTCTAGAATATCCATGATCAAGTAAAAATTTACTAAGTCTTTCGTACCATACACGAGGTGCTTGCTTAAGACCATATAAAGCACGCTTTAACTTGTAGACATGATCTAGATATTCAGAATTTTCAAAACCAGGAGGTTGTGAAACATATACTTCTTCATTTATAACACCATTTAAGAACGCACTCTTTACGTCCATTTGGTAAAGCTTGAAATTCATGGAACACGCATAGGCAAGCAAAAGACGTATAGCTTCAAGGTGAGCAACAAGAGCATAAGTCTCCTCATAATCTATGCCCTCCTCTTGGTTATACCCTTGTGCTACCAAGCGTGCCTTATTTCTAGTTATCACTCCGCTTTCATCTAGTTTATTCCTAAAAACCCATTTAGTGCCTATGATGTGATGATCTCGCAGACGAGGGACAAGTTCCCAAACGTCATTTCTTTTAAATTGATTTAGCTCTTCTTGCATGGCCATTAGCCAAAATTCATCAACCAAGGCCTCTTTGGCGTTTTTAGGTTCCACTTGTGATACAAAAGCGAAGTGAGAACAAAAATTACTTATCTTAGAACGAGTTAACACTCCCTTTGAAATGTCTCCCAATATATTGTCTATGGGATGGTCTTTAGAGGATTTCCAAGCTGGTGGAAGATCCTTTACTTCGGATGTTCCTTCCTCTTTATCTTTTTCAATACATGTATCTTCCTCCTTCTCAATAGCAACTGCCTCGGATTGATCAATTTTCGAACTAGCTTCTTTGAGTATGTCTTGTGTAGATACACCTGCGTCATTAAAAGAGATACCTTTTCCGACAACTTTTGGGTAAGACTCATCAAAAGAAACATGGACAGATTCTTCGACAGAAAGTAAACGCCTATTATAAACTCTATATGCTTTGCTTGATTGAGAGTAACCAAGAAAAATACCTTCATCAGCTTTGGCATCAAACTTCCCAAGATTTTCCTTACCGTTATTCAAGACAAAACATTTACAACCGAACACATGAAGATGAGACAAGTTGGGATTTCTACCTTTTAAAATTTCATAAGGAGTTTTATTCAAAATAGGACGAATTAGAATCCTATTGAGAACATAACAAGCCGTACTAATTGCATCGGCCCAAAAGTATTTTGGTAATCCACCCTCATTGAGCATTGTTCTTTCCAATTCCTCTAAAACTCGATTTTTGCGTTCCACAACACCGTTTTGTTGTGGAGTTCGAGGAGCTGAAAATTTATGCTCAATGCCATACTTGTCACAAAATTTATCAAAGAGGTGGTTTTGAAATTCACCTCCATGATCGCTTCGGATTGTAACTATTTTAGAATTCATTTTATTTTGGGACAGCTTTGCAAAACTTTTGAAAGCAGAAAAAGTTTCATCTTTGCTATGAAGGAATATAGTCCAAGTGAATCTAGAGTAGTCATCTACTATTACGAAACCGTAATAGTTTCCACCTAAGCTCTTTGTTCTAGATGGTCCAAAGAGATCCATATGGAGAAGCTCAAGGGGTCTTGAAGTTGAAATTATATTTTTAGATTTAAAAGAGACCCTTGTTTGTTTTCCCATTTGGCAAGCATTACATAGGTGGTCTTTTGAAAACTTTATTTTTGGAAGACCTACCACTAGATCCTTGGATATAACCTTGTTAAGCAAATCGAAATTAACATGCGCTAAGCGTCTATGCCATAGCCATGAATCATCATTTAAGGCTACTAGACATTTAGTGCTTGTTAAGGATACACTCAAAAGATCAAGCATATATATATTGTTTACTCTAACACCCTTAAACACAACATTTTGTTCGGCATGTTCAATTTTGCAACATGTTTTTGTGAAAGACACTTTATAACCTTTGTCGCATAGTTGACTTATACTTAACAAATTGTGTTTAAGTCCCTCTACAAGATGTACATCAGAAATAGTAGTGGTAGAGGGATTACCTACACTACCTTTACCAAGTATTGCTCCTTTGTTATTGTCTCCATAAGTAACATACCCCTTTTTCTTTGCTTTGAAGTCAATAAAAAGCGATATGTCACCTGTCATGTGCCTTGAACATCCGCTGTCCAGAAACCATCTTCCTTCCATGGATGCAAGACACTCATCCTACAATATCAAAAGAGAGAAGTAGGTACCCAATTTTTATTGGGTCCAAGTGGGTAAGTAATAACATGGTTGCCTTTAGGCTTCCATTGATAAATGCCTTTAGGAACAAGAAATCTTCTAAACTTGCATTTCTCAATGGTGTGGCCAGCATGACAACAATAGTGACAAACACTACGATAATGATGATGTTTACTATTGGTCTTTAAATCCTTTGGAACAAAAGAATATTTTGCATACGGAGGATTTAATGACTTTTTGAACAATCTAGTATCAACGGCATAAGTAATCTTAGGTTGCAAGGCTTTTTTCAATTTGGCTTTAAGAGAGATGACCTCTTGTTGCCAAATGTGGCACCTTTCACAATGCCTAATTTTACTACAACCATCAATATCAATAGCTTTTGAATTTTCTGCAATACTAGCTTTCAAGCATTCTAAATCTTTTTCAGCATATTGTACTTTACCTTCCAAGTATGAAAAAATTCTTTTATCGGAAGCTAACCTTTTAAATGCTTCTTTAGCTTCATTATGCAGTTTTTCAAAAGCTACTTTTAATTCAGAAAAAGACATGGAAGAGAAGTTGTTATAATAAGCTTGTTTTACCTTTTTATCATCACTTTTCTTCTTGTGATGGGACTGATTTTTGGTGTGAGCCATAAGACACAAATTTGCGGTTTCATCGCTATCACTTGTGCATTGTGTACTTGATGAATCACTATCACTTTCCCAAGCAATGTAAGCTCTTCTTTGCTTATTATTATACCTTTTTGGAGGAGCTTTTCCTTTATCCTTTTTCTTTAAAGGGCAATCCGTTTTATAATGACCTGACTTGCCACAATTAAAGCAAGACCCTCTTTCTCTATTCTTCTTAACCTCTTCCTGTTTTGTATCCATAGATTGTCTTCTAAAGTTTATGAGATTTTTGTCGGAATGCTTTATTCCATTCTTTCGAATGAATCTATTATATCTCCTAACAAAAAGTCCCATTTCTTCGTCACCGGAGTCTTCGTCACTACTTGACTCATTGTTGCTTAGCTCTTTTTGTGAGGACTTTGAGTTTGAAGCCATGAGAGCTATAGGCCTCTTCTCACCCTCTTTGTCTTTGTTTTTCTCTTTTCCCTTTTTACTTTTGTTTTCAAACTTTTCTAGACTTTCTAGTTCTTGTTGATGTTCCTCCAGCTTTCCAAAGAATGTAGTCATTGTGAGTGTCGTTAGATCATTGGCTTCCTTGATAGCTGTCACTTTAGGTTGCCATTCCCTGCTAAGACATCTCAGAATTTTATTAGTAGCAATATCATTGGAAATCGGTTTTCCAAGTGCATTCAAACGATTAATAAGATGAACAAATCTCTTTTGCATGTCGGGAATTGATTCTCCTTGTTTCATGCGAAAGAGTTCGAACTCTTGATTAAGTGTGTTAATGCGGGACTGTTTTACTTCAGTTGTGCCCTCATGAGCAATTTCTAAAGCATCCCACATTTCTTTAGCTGTCGAGCAATGGGAAACTCGATAATATTCATATGCACTAAGTGCTGAAATTAGCATATTTCGAGCTCTCCAATCACTTGACCACTTTTTCTCATCTTTTTCATCCCAATCGTCTTCTGGTTTAGGTACTATGGCTCCTGCCTCATTCATCATGGTAATTTGAAAAGGACCATTTTGAATGGCAGCCCATACGCACCTATCAACAGAACTTATATGAACTCGCATGCAGTCTTTCCAATAGCCATAATTTTCACCGTTGAAAACAGGAGCTCTATTATACGCCCCTTTTGGTTCAGAATCCATAACGTTACAGGCAGCCACAAAGCACCAGCGAACCGGTGCTCTGATACCACTTGTTAGACGCTGTGGCGAGTGATCTAGAGGGGGGGTGAATGGATCACCTCCTTGTTTTCAAGGATTTAAAAAGTTTTTCAGAGTTTTCAAAGAATTATGGAAACGAAGGTCCCGAATAAAACAAGCGTTTATTCTGAACCGGCCACTAAAAGACCAGACAAGTGATAACGTGCTGGATTTTACGATTGCTATGATAAAGGATTAAACACACGATATGAAAAACAGTTGAATGCACCTATCACTAAAGCAATTTCCAATGAATCGAAAAACAAATTAAAACGAAATTAAAGATAGAGAGGAGAAACAATACGCCGAGATTTGGTAAGGAAGTTCCCCACGGTCGTCCTCGCGTTTGGGTACGTCTCCCTCTCAATTTCAAATCGAAATTGAGAATTCTTATATCAAAGTTGCTGAATCTGTTGATTACAAGGTTCGAATACAAATACCAGAATTCTAAACTCCTAGAATTTCCTATTGTATCAACCTCCACTCGATTTGAGCCCAATCAAGATTTCCTGCAAGTTATACAATCAATCCACCGGTTCCACGACCTATTTGCGAAATCCACTGATTCCCAAAACTCTCGCTGCGGCTGAATCTGACTTGTAAACGTGACTCACAAAACCCTCAAGAACACGCCCGTTCTTGAAGGAAAACCCAGCTGGTTTTTCCTTGAAACCTTCTATCAATCTTCAACTCAGCTGGATCACCAATCGTACCACTGAACGTTATCTCGAAAGCCTTCAATTCACAGGACAACAAACATTTCCTTGTTGATGTTCTTGAATTAAGATCTTTGAGAAGATGATGAAGATGTCTTTGATTCTAGGTTTCAAACTTGCTCAACAATGAAGTTCCAACACTCCAAAAACCCTATCTTGATGTGTTCTTCAATGCTTAATCACTACAAAATTCGTCTCACCAATTTCTGTAATCTGTGATCTGTGTCTTTGAAATGAAACAAAAGCACATATATATGTATTGCAGAATCTGTTAGATAAATAACAGAAGAATGAATCGATTCAAGCTTGGATGAATCGATTCATACTGATCAATTTTGAGAAAACAGAATTAGTTAAACAGTATGAATCGATACATCAAAGGATGAATCGATTCATTTTGCGAAATCCAGAAACCTCTCTACATCATGAATCGATTCAAGCTAGAATGAATCGATTCATTATGCGTGAATTTCCAAAAACTCATAAACAATGAAAAACAAGAGAACCAAAATAAAACAAACATATTTCTTAACATGGAACAAACACAAAACACTTAAAATTTATAATCGATCAAAAACTAAGGTTTCTCACACAATCAACTAAGTTGACCCACTCTGGATGAAAGGGGGTGATTGCGATGGTGCACGAATGTTACGATGGGAGCGACGTGCGTATGAACAAATCTAGTGGAATCTGGTGGTCCTACCGGACGGTGACAAGTGTCACTGCCGGAGTGGACCACCCCAAAAGGATCTTATCCATCTACCTTGGAAGTGTAACAGTGAGATTAGTTGTTTTTTTTTATGATTTTGTATTTTCCAAATCCATAAAATAAAAGAAAAAGAACATAAGTCTCAGACCTTACAACTTCTATTTCCCTCTCAGACGCATCCTTTCCATTGAACAACTTCATCCTCTTCCTTTTTTCTTCTCAACCCTAACCTAGCGCCACCTAACGCCGCCGGACAACTGCCTCTAATCGTGAAGCCTTCAACACAAACCCTTCCCTAAGTCTCACCCTCATTCCAAATCCGAAAACGATCTCTCCTAAAAATCACTTCATCAATCAGATCGAAATTTTAGAAGATCAACTTTAAACCTAAACTATTCTCTCTATCAACAATAAATCAAGAATAGTTTAGTTGAAACCTGTGAAATGCAGAGGATGATGATGCGAGTTTCTGAGGCATCATACTCCAATTACTCCAATATCTTGCTCCTTCGCGTCCTTGCTATCGTTACAGCTTCATGAAGCTTTTTTTCATCTCTTTTGATTTCGCGTTTTGTTCGATTTCGACTCCTCGAATTGATTCGTTGTTGTGCAGGTTCTTCGTTGAAATGTTATTGGGGATGATATTGAATATACGGTGAGGAAGGCCTGAAGGTATGTCATGAGTTTAATATTGTGGTGAAGACGTACAGAGTCACTCTGAGGGAGTTTTCATGAAGAGAAAAGAATGTGACTTCTTGATAATGATTGAGGTTGATAAGATTCACGTTTTCGCAGGAAGTTGCAGAGTGCGGTAGAGATTGATGAAGCTTTGGTTGCGGAAAAACGATGACGATGCGAAGAAGATCGAAGTTTCGGAACCTAAGGTTACAGGTCATGAATTCTTATCCTTTTCTGGTTTATTACCGCTTACTGCACTTAGATTTTTTTCTTCTTTTTCAGGTTTCAGAACAGCTGAAGATTAAAGAAGAAATTGAAGATAGGGGGAAGAATTTGTTGGAGTTCTTTGAAGAACTGTTGTTAGAGATTGAAGAGAAATTTGGAGGTTGAAGGAGATTGTTGAAGATGAAGAATGGTGGTGAAGTGAGTGATGGAGATTGAAGAAGTTTGGAATGGTGGATAAGATGATGAAGATGAAGATCAAGATGGAGAAGAATGATGGAGAGTGAGGAAGATGAAGTTGGAGAGTGAAGATGTTGAAGGGAGTGGTTGAAGAAGAGTGAAAAATCTGGTTTGAAGAGGGAAACGAAAATGGAGAAAATGATTGAGAGACTCAAGATGAAGATGAAGTTCTTATTTTATAGAAGATCAAAAGGGGTGACCTTGGTATTTCACAGGTAATCGGTTAGCATTCAGTTATGAGTTTGTTATTGATTTTTGTAACTGAAATTTTATAAGAAAATTTTGACTTTTTAGATTCATTGAATAAATAATGTATTTAGACTATAAATAGACCAGATACATCAATTATTTAATGAATGTAAAATGTTAAAGTTTACTTATAAAAGAGAATGGAGGGAGTATGTAATATATACATTTTAAGTTGGAAATAAATCACAAGGAGCAATGTGGCTTATTGGTAGTTTCCCCCTTATACATGTTCAAGGTCATAGGTTCAACACCATTTGGCCACAAAACTTTAATTTTTTATAACTATCAATTTCTATAAACATGATTTTTTTACGGGGGTCTTTTTCAAAGCTCACTCATATGACAGGGGAAATGCCTATTAACCTTAATAATAATTTGAGCCATCAAAAACCAGTGACATGTTGAGTGAAACTCTATCCTTAGTATGGTCAATTTGAAGAGAAAATATTACCTCTGGAGATCACCCAAACAAAGCAGGGTGTCTGCTCTGATGCCAATTGAAATTTTGTTCCTTAAGGGACAAATGTCAGACATGATGTTGGAGCAACTGGTCCAACAAATTAAACGAGGTGTTAAACAAAAATAGACAGTAATACATAATCAATGTAAAAGAAATAAACAACATAACAAATTGATAATCCAATTCGGTGTAACCATACCTACGTCTAGGGGCACTCTACCCTAGAAAGAAAATTCACTACTTCAAAGTAGAACAATTAGTCTTATAAGAACCTTGAACCCCTATGAAGTTGTATGTCTCTCCTTAATCCAAGTAACTTTCTATTTAGGTTTCCCCCTAAATATGAGAACCCACTCACTTTCTTCAACTACTAACCCCTATTGATCAACCTCAATAACAAGTATATTGATTATTGAATTCACAACTCAACTAAGACAAATCAATTATGCCAAGTTACTGAAAAATAGTGGCGTACAACAAAGATTGAACCCCAAATACAGTTATGGCATTAACATGGAATACAAGAAACAAAGGCTCAGACCCTATCACAAAGAATCTAGTTCTTGCATAAAAAATACATGATTCAAGCATGAGACTTTAGTCTAGAAAATAACTGATTTTGTTGGATATGATCTTCTCCACAAATGTCTCATACAATAAGAAATGATTTGTTATATTTCAAATTCAAATTTAAATCTCCATTTAAATTAGACCTGAACATCTCTAGTTGTCAAACAAATCAAACAAGTGTTGCTAACAAATGTGCAACAAATCTAATTGAAATACAATAAGAAAAATTACATAAACAACATACATAAAGATCTGGTGAGCAAGGCATGATGTTGCATAACACATACTGGAATATCGTGTTCCATATGTTGCACCAGTACATCCAAATACACTATTTTCCATTACTTATAGATCTTCTATTGTATAGAGTATCTTGGAAAGAAGGAAAAAAACTGCAATACCATTTGTCTATCGGCAAGGACCAGATATTGTAGCACACATGTTGAAATATTTTGCTTAACACGTCTCCCTTCTGAACCAACTTAAAAAAACACCACGTTGTTTTGTATAATGCAACCAATCCCAAAAGGACCAACAATTTATACCATGAATAGTATTTTATTAATCAAGTGATGTTAAAATAAAAAATATTATTTATAAAAAAAATATTTTTTAATACAAATATATAGTTGTGTCATTAACCAATTTTTTCATTGCATTAACTACAAAAATATATGCTATTAAGCCCTTATTTTTCTTATTATTTTATCACACACTTTTTCTACTTCATTAAATAATAAAAAATATAATATTAATCATTTTCATATATATATTATAAAATTCATTAACCAAATTATAATTTCTATTAATCAATCTTATATTCAACATTAAGCATAATTGATTTACTACGTAAGACTTTATTTTTTTAATGTTTGGACACTCAATAAAAAAATTATGATCTATATTAATCAACTTATTACACCTAATTAATCAATTTTTTTAAGACACATTAACCAAAGTATATAGTTGATTTACTACGTTAGTTTGTGATGGGTGTGAATAGATTTGATTGGCTCTCTATGAGTGTAGCAATATTGGTCATAAATCTTGTTTATTGTTGCTTGGAAATGAATAGATTTGATTCTACCTTTAAATAGAGGGAAACCTAGATAGGTGAATGGAATTGTAAAAGGATGGAAAACTATAATGTTTGAAATCCTATTAACCTTGGTTGTCGCTCATAGCTCCACAGTGGAATTTAATTGTTTTCTAATTTATAACTTGACCTAACACCAACTTGTAGAAAGAAAAGAAAATAAAATGAGAAAAAGAATACATGAAAAAAATTAAAAGAAAAGAAAATACTAACAACCCACAAATTAAAACACTACTAAAAAAGTTAAAATTAGAAAGGATACAAATTTGTCACTAAAACATTAAAATTCTGTCACAAACACTTTTAATGACGAATTCAGTGACAACCACACATTCGTATTAAATTTCGATGTCGCAAAATTTTATTGTAATAGTAACCCACAATTTAAAGAAAAGAAAATACTAAAAACACACAAATTTAAACAAAATACTATTAACCTTGACCTAAAAGACTAAAAAATCTACACCATATCTCCGGCATGCAACCTCCATAAAACTGTAAAAGCGAAATAATTTTTTTCTAGATCTATCAAAATAGACTATCCGACATTAAATAGGTCGATCGTGGTGGACCTCGGACTTTTTAAGGTTGGATAAAAAAAACTGTTGTAATATGAATTTGAAAATTACTATCCGATCACGACCGTAGACATGCTTCGGGTTACACGATTCTAAATGGATTTTTTTCAATAAAAAATCCAATTAATATTTATTATAAATAAAATTAAAATATATATTATTTTAAACATACTACATTTTTAAGTACTATATTATCTTTTAAAAATACTATAGTGTGTTTTTAAATACAACACATGTCTAAATTGTATAAAATAATACTCGAATATTTAATATAAGATAAACTAATATAATACAAGGAATGAGTCAGGTTAACCCCACCATAGGATGATCAGACAGACATTTACTATGTGACGTGAAAGTGGAATAAGTTATATTGAGGCGAGTTGTGTTATAGCTTTGCATATGGTTTTGTAACATGTTATATTATGATGTATGCTATGAATTACATTGACAGTTGTTGTTTTTATTGATTGTGTAATAATATGACTAAAATCCTATGATGATGACTGAGGAAACCTAGGAGTAGAACTAGGTGAATAACTTAGAAATATAATTTAGGATATGGAAATGAGTATGTGATGATGCTTGGACACAAAGGTACCTCGGTGTATATCGCAGACAAGTATTCACTTGATTAATGAAATGATATGCTTTGTATGGAACATGTGGAAATACCATGTGAATGGGTGAATATTATCACCTATCATTTGATGAGATAACACAATAATTGGTGAATGGGATCACCTAGTGATTGATGAGAGCAACCACAATGATGTGGAACTTAATCATGTATTCAGATATTTTCCTTTGATTATGCATATACCATTTGAGATGCTTAAATAAAGTAGAAAATAGGTATGTGAAACCAGTGATTCATTCCGCAAATGGGTTTGAGTATTAACCATGGCAGGGCATGGGGGAGAGGTGGACACCTAAGTGGTTTAGAGTCCCATAAGGTGAAAGATACTCAAAGTGGATTCAAGTCACATATGAGTGATGGTTCTTGAAGTGAGTTTGTGTCCTGTTGAGAATCCAATTAAAATTCTGGTATAGATCTCTGCATTACTTTAAACAAGGACAATAAAAACATATTGATTTTCTTATTATCAACATAATGTCATGACAAATGTTCCAACATCTGTTATGACATGTTAATAAACACGTAGATGAACATAATTGTAAATTGAAGAATGATAAACAACACACACACACACACACACACATACACACACACACACACACACACACACACACACACATATATATATATATATATATATATATATATATATATATATATATATATATATATATATATATATATATATATATATATATATATATATATATATATATATATATATATATATATATATATATATATATATATATATATATGATCCAATTTGGTGCAATTCACATACTCTGGGGGCTGCCAAGCTAGGAATAAGATCACACTCTCAGTAGAATTATTTATTGTAAACAACCTGTTATTTACATGTAAACAACCTCTGTTTTGCCTAATCACTACCCATTGTAATATTTATCTAAGAACCCTATATTCGATAAGGGAAACTCATTTTACTCCCTTAATCACCTTTGTGATTACTAACTGTTATAGTTCTAGTTACTGCATCATTCTACTTGAAAGACACCTCTTTCAATACAAAGTTCAGCCAAGACTCTTGACTAACAAACATAATTGGATTTGCTTAAAAGCTTCATCCAAGAACAATATACAATTCCTTACCTACAGGTTTTTGAATCTGTATAAACAACTATGTCTACCACAATGTATTAAACCAATTAAAAGGGTAACTTACAATACAAGAAAGTACTCGACTCTCAAAACCCTAAACCCTTATTTTACTTGAACAAAAGTTTACAAAAGAAGAGCTTGTTATACTTGTTGTTTTACCCTAGGTATAAGTCTTCTTTTATAATCTTCAGTTGTCCATAAGCTTTAAATAATCTAACAAATTTTTCCTTGATCCATGTGTTGATTGTTGTAGATAAAATCTCCTCAAATCTTCAAAACATATCTTCAACTTAATTTGTTTGTAAAAGACAAAGATGTTGAGTCCTCGTGATAGGACATCTTGTCTGACATGTTTGTTATTTGCAGATTTCTTCAAGTTGGAACATCTTGTGCCAAATCATGTCTTACCAAAATTTAGGTAAAATCTTTAGAGCTTTCAATCTCCCCCTTTTGAAATTTTTTGCCTAAAACATCCTGAAGTCATTTCATCCAGAAAGAGATTAGAGACTCTTGAAGCTAGAAGTAAGTATGAAAGAGATGAAAAAAGAACATTCCCCCTCAAGTATACTCCCCCTGAACCCATGAATCTTTACTTCCCACTGGGGCATAAGAGAACCCTTAAGAAGCAACAGATGCAGAATACGTAACACATAGTGCATAAAGAATGTAACTCAGGTCACAAGATACAACCTGCTTCATAACTCAGATTACAGGACACAAAATACAAAAGAGAAGAGATGACAAGATGTTAGAACATATTGTCCAACATCCTTGCAAAGTAACTGCAAGAATAGACTCAACCCCAGCAAAACATTTTCCCTTATTAGCCAAAACTTGGCAAAAGTTTCCAAAACACACACAGACCCAAACAATACTTATCCAATTCTTGAAAAATGCCATAAGACTCACGAATTATAAGACAAAGGAAGAAGTAACCCTTTTTTATACCCGAGCAATAACTTAGGAAGTAACGATCATCAATTGTACCAATAATTCTACTAATAGTGTGATCTTCTTCATGGCTTGGTAGGCCCTATAGTATGTGAATCACAACGAACTGGGTTATCATATCTATGTATTGTTTATCATTTTGGAATTTACAATTATGTATATATGCGTGTTGATTAACATGTCATAACACATGTTGGAACATTTGTCCTGACTTTATGCTGATAATCAGAAAATCAATATGTCTTTATTATGTCCTTATTTAAATTAATGCAAATATATATGTCTCGCATGTGTTAGGACATATTTGATCTGTTACACCATAATTTCAATAATATCCACATGAAAGTCGAATCATACGAGCATGCGTGAACCGATCCTTATCTTAGACGTATGTTCAGTCAAGGATCGATGTTTTGTGAATCTGAATAGTGATTTATTAAGTTATGTATGCTCAAGTGACATGTTTCCATACATTGTGAGTATCCCTTAAATACACAAGTCTTAGTTTCTTTGTGTGAGTGGTACACAAGTAACGGAGATGAAGACTTCAGTTAGGAATCGATTAGATATCCTGTAGAGTCGAGTGGACCCATAGGATGTGGGAATTCAGTGAGATAATTATCTCACCGCAATATTATTGTTGTTTTTCATGTATTATTTGCTTGTTAATACAAGAGAAGTTGCTTGTTGATGTTTCAAAGGATTTTAATCATTGTGATCTTCATTGTGGATTGTGTGCAATGAAGATATTACACCTAGATCTTAGTTTTTATATGTCATGTGCCATAGATTGTATTTTATGTTATGGACATGTATATAATGATGACGCTAGGCACTTATGTTGTATCAATATCAATTAATGTTGAATATAATGTATTTTCTTTATGTGTATTATATATGGTGTTACATGAATGATTAGCTTGTATTAACTATTTTTGGATTAATAAAGTTTATCTTTCACTAAAAAAAAAAACTAAAGTATACCCAATTAACTTTATTAATAAAAATAAAATATAATAAATGAAAATTTAGAATTTTTTAAAATATTAAAAAACCAAGAATAATGAATGAAAATTAAGAATTTTTAAAATAAAACTCAATATTTTAATTTAAAAAAAATACCATTTTGTATTTTTGAATTTTTTTTCTTCGTTTTTTTGGGTAAAAATATTTATGGTATTCTCGGAAAAAAAACGATTTTTTTAAAATTTTCATAAAAATTATTTTTTTTTTACAAAATAATCAATTTTTAGAATTCTTGGAAAAATATTGTTTTTAATATTTTCGATATAAAAATGAATTTTATAAATTTTTGAATGAAAATCAATTATTTATTTAGTAAAAATTAATTTGATTTATTTTTGAAATATATATATATATATATATATATATATATATATATATATATATATATATATATATATATATATATATATATATATATATATATATATATATATATATATATATATATATATATATATATATATATATATATTTTGACTTTTCTTAGAAATAAATCTAATATATTTAAATTATATGATAAAAATAATTCATTCATCATTATAATATGTTGGATGAATTGGATCAATTCATGCATATAAATTGATGAATTTAGTTCAATCCATTAATTTACTTTTTATGTGGTGGATGAATTTGATGGATTTTGTCTTAATGGATCCAATTGCCTCTATTAATGTCTAACTCAAATAAATAAAATAATAAAATAAAAAGTTAGAAAGCTAAAATAAAAAACTAAATCCATATTATTAAAATTGTCAAAAAAAATGAAATCCAACTTCATTAAATGTGCACACAAGACAAATGGGACTTTACCATTGAAGATACAATAGATTGATCATAAATTTGATATATAAATAAGATAAAATAAACTATATTATTTAAAATATCTAATAGAATATTGTCAACAACAAATAAGATGATTAAAATGTCTTCTTTCTTGAATATTCACTTTGGAATGAACAGTAGCTGAAAGTGTTCTAGATCCTATACATAAAAAATTTAACTATTTTAAAATTGTGAATACAAAAAATTTATGCGATATGTGTGATTTGTAATTGACAAGCTAGTAAAATAATAAAGGAATTGATTAAATTGAAAATATATATTTTAAAAAGTAAAAGTAATTAATTACCTCATTCTCTAAGCAGCATGCAAAATGGGTAAAACATTCAAACAATTGTTTTCCACACGTTCTCTCGTATTCAAACTTAATTTGGTCGACTCAAATTACTCCAATTTCCTCGATGTTGTTATCATTTAAATTATATAAGTAAAAGTATAAGTTTTTTAATCTTTAAAATGCCATATCATTTGAAGGGTAAATGGACAATAGCATATCTTTGGTATTGAGAGGCAACAATTTTTCATTCTCTTTGCTAAGATTCTTGTACCATGTGTAAGTGCTAACACCCTTTGTAATACATTCAATAAGTTCAAAACACATAAATTTTTCACTTCTAGATAAGCCCAATAAGATCTTATCATCTTTCAAACATATTTTTAGTTGTGAATGATCAAAAAGGCAATATGGATGAAGTTTTATCACCTCAGCTTGTTTCGAGGAGCTCTCTTGAGGATCGACTTTAATTCTCAACAAATGTCCTAAAGATGAAAGTCGCTAAATAGAGCCTTTTAAGCAAACATAATTTTTCATCCAATAAGACTTGTTAATCTATTCAGGAAAGTAAATAGTTAATATAGTCCAAATACCAGTCATAGAGGAGAAAATATTGATATCGAGATGACCTTGAAAATATATGACCTTGAAGAACCAAGATTCTATATAGTCATATGCAAGAGCAGCATAGGAATACCTCCATATATTTGTACTACGGATTTGAAATAGCCACACATTGTTTAGTTATTATATTCATGACAAAGTAATGATATACATTGTGAATTATGTTATTTGCCTGACCATCATTTCAACAAAACAACAATAATCTATTGCATGTGTCTATAAGATTTTTAGGATTTATTCTGCAACCCATCACTAATGAGAACCAATTAAAAAGTTGTTCCAAATCCATATATGGATTAGAAGAAATGCAAGCCCCCATCTGTGGATTTAGTGGACTCTCTTTTCGTTTTGTTTCTTGCCTTATTCTGTTATATTACATGTGTACGGATTATTATTGTTATAGACAATTTATTTTGGTTGTTACTATTCGTTTCCCTACAAAGTCTATTACAAAGTCTTTGACTCACAGGTTTTTATCTGAAACAAGAACTCTATTCATTCCGAATTGTGGTGAACAAATCCATAGTTGATCAACTTATAGAATTTCACAAGATTATCGATGATCTTGAGAATATTAAAGTGAAGATTGATGATGAGAACAAGGCTTTGCTTTTGGTGATTTCATTACCCAAATCCTTTGATCACTTTAAGGATGCCCTTCTTTATTGCAAAGAAGGTACTAATACTTTGGATGAAGTCCAGATAACAATGAAATTCAAAGAATTTTCAAAGTCGAAAGATTTGAAGATTAAAGATATTGGCGAAGCTTTAAATGTGTCAAGAGGATGAGGTGAGTGTAAAGGGATGTCCAAATCAAAGAGGTCTGACAAGTCAAAGGTAAAATGTTTTAATTGTTAGAAAATCAGTCACTTTAAAAGGGATTGTCCTGAAAGAAAGATCAATGAAGATTCTGTTGAAGCTGCAGTTGCCTTGGGTGAGGAAAGTTATGAGTATGTCGAAGTACTAATAGTATCGAGTTTGGAAACTGAAGATAGTTGGGTCATTGACTTAGGTTTCTCTTATCACATGTGTCAAAGAATAGAATACTTTGAAACTTGTAAGATGGTGCAAGGTAGAGTAGTTCGCCTTGGTAATAATAAGACATGCAAGGTTCATGGTATTGGTACGGTCAAATTTAAAATGTTTAATGATCATGAACTTCTTATTCACAATGTGAGGTATGTTCTAGAACTCAAGAAAAATTTGTTATCTATAATTATGTTTGATGATATAGGATATTATACTAGAGTTGAACGTGGAGTGTTGAAGATTTCACGTGATGAATTGATTATTGCTAAAGGGTCTAAAATATGTGGTCTATATATTTTAGAAGGTTCAAATTTTGTTATTCATTCACCGGTAACTAGTGGAGGCTTTCATGACAAGGAAGAGCTATACGATTTGAGTTTAAGGCATTATGAATACCTTGAGAAAGTTTTAGAGTATAATGAATTTTGCAGAAATCAAGGGATAAAAATGTATGTTACCGCTGAGTTGTTATTGAGTTTTTGGGGAAGAGCTGATGTTAAAATAACTTACTTGGTTGGTAGAAAATTTCTTCAGAAGAATAATAGTGAAAACCAAGGGAGAAAATTGGTAGAAACTATAACGGAGAAAACTCAGTTTGAGGTGGAATTTCCTACTATGGATGCTAGCAGTAGTGAGGGAACGGTTGCAGAGATCTCTAATTATCATTTGACTCATGATAAGGTAAGGAGGGTTATTGTAACATCTCAAAGGGACGATTATGATAGTCTTGAATATTATGTTTTTAATGTGGCTGAATGACTGCAAAATAAAAGAAGAAAAACCATCAGGGAGGCATCTGAAAACAGGTGGAGTCAAGGGTGGTTGAAAAATATACTTGTAGGCTTGTTAAATTACCTAGGAAGAAAAAGGTAACTGGAAACAAGTGGATGCAAGTGACGAGATCAAGATTCAAGGGTTGCTTGAATTTGATCAAGGTATTGATTAGAGTTTCAAATTGGTAGAGAGCAACAATTTTGTTGATTGTTAAATCGGTATCAACACGGTTTAAAGTCAAGGTGGAGATTATTGTAAACGTGCCATAAAACCTTTGTTGATGAAGAGAAAGAAAACATATTTTGGAGACTGCATTTACCGCGAAAATCGAAAGTTTTAGAAAGTCGGACGAAAAAAATGAAGAAAAAAAATTGGGCGGTGAACAATGTCATCCGAACGTTGAATAATGTTTTCAATTTTCGGGTTTTTTTCGGTTCGGTCCATAGATCTAGATTTTGGACTTTGTTTATTCGGTATTTTCTATTATAAATATGTGTCTCTTATATGTTTGGTGTGTAACAATCTTAGGGTTTACACCAACAAGGGAGAACAAGGGTTTAAAGGTATTAAATTTCAGCACAAAGAAAACATTGGATTACACCATGGGTTTGAGTGATTCATATATTGAGAGTTGGTTGGAGAGGTTGACGAACACTTGAGTATAAAATAGGGTTGTTCTTGGGCGCCTTCAGGGTTGTTCTTGGGAACCTGAATGCGAAATCTATTTTCTTGTAACTCATCTGCAATCTCTTGTAACAACTTTCTGAGTATAGTAAATTAGAGAGTTGCTCTCTCCCCCAGAGTAGATCGTTTAATCGAACTGGGTAAACAAACCTTCGATTTGTTTTTTGCCTAATTCTGTTATATTACCTATGTACATATTTTTATTGTTATAGACCATTTATTTTGGTTGCTACTATTCATTGCGTCACAAATTGATATTGAGTTTTGTTGTAATTCACAACAAGATTCACAACATTCTATAATAGTTTTATTTAAATTTTTTATTATAATATTTTGACTATAATTATTGTTTTTATTTTAATTTTTGATTTTATTTAATTTTACACATATATCCATATAGAGGGAAATCGTTGTGATGGAAAACTTGTCTCCATAGACTTGTCAACCCATAATTTTCCATGTTGAGGCAACCAACCTTTAGATATTAGACATAATCTTGTTAGAAACAAGTTAAATCTTTCTAATTTCAAATTGACCAAGTTTTATATCTTTGTTTCCTTGTCTCTTTGGATAGTGTCTTTGTATAATTTCCTCTATACTCTTTGGTACTCTCCCTTCTTCTTTCATATATTTACGATACTTAAGGAAAAAATGTATATATTGTTTGTTGAATTTTTATTTTATTTTTGAGTAATATTTAATTCTCTTTAATTCTCTTTCTAAATGATCTTATTATTTTAAAATTATAAATAATCACATAATACTTGAATATCCTTCTATCTTCATTTAAATTAGAATGAAAAAATATTTTAGTCTCTAAAATAAAGAGGAATCCAATTTAATTTGTAAATAGTAAAAATAACCTTTCTAACTTCTTGAAAAATGATTATTAAATCAAGGTAGTCTTTAACTCCTTTAGATTTTGTTTGACTGCTGAAAAGAGTACAAAAGAAAAAATGAAATAAAATAAATTTAAAAAATATGTATATTATTTAACTTTTCTTCTACAAAAAATACACATTCTTTTTCATAAAAAAAATTTAATATTTTAGGTTCATTGATTAAATGATGTATTTGGACTATATATAAACTAAATGCATTAATTATTCAATGAATCTAAAAATTTAAAATTTCCTTATAAAAGAGAATGAATGGAGTAACTTATAAGTAAAAAATAAAAAACAATAAAATTAAATTAAGAATTTCATTTTAATCAATAATAGAATATAAAATCAATATTAAAATTAAAAATAAAGAGAACAAAAATTAAAAAATTAATTAATTATTCTTAATAGTAATTAACTAAAATGTTTCAATTCAATAATTTTAAAATATTATTTTATAAATAAAAAATATATAATAAATGAAAATTTAGAATTTAAAAAAATGTTTAAATACTATGAATAATAAATTGTAAAATAATAATTTGAATAGAAAAATATTCATATTCCAATGGAGACTATTGTTATCTTTTGGATTGATTATCCTTTAATTCTTTATCTTAAATTTTATTTAGAATGATTAAGTTTTATTCTCATCATAATAATTCTTTGGAAAATTTGACACACTAGAAATGATATCCGGTTCAAAATGATAATATTGACTTTGATAGAGATATTCTTCATGTTAAATAATTAGTTTATATGGTATCTACTTATTTTAAGGGGCACATTCATTCTTTAATTCATGTGTTTACAATTATTAAATATTTTGACATCTAATGTCGCCCTCCTCTCACACCTAGAATCATACAAGTTATTAGGTTTTTTCCCATCATAATTGGATTCATCACTAGAGTCTTCTTGAGAGATTTATTAGTTAAGATTCGATTTTGCACCTCTTTTCAATTTGAATTGCAAGGAGTCATGTTTGTAATCGAACATATTAACAAGAAGAATTAGAGAAATATTTTCCTTGAAATTAACTAAATGTTGATTATTCATGCATTTTGTAGTGTTAATATTTTCCATTGCTACCTTTTCATTCAATAGAAGAATACATTACACTTTATACAGTTCAAGATATCTCACAATTTTAGAGTAGGGAATGCATGTGCATATAAACTAGTCAATGCAATGTTTTTTGTTGATTATAACACTTTGTTGAATTCACTCCCTGTTTGTACTTTTGAAAGGTTTATGAATGATAGATTGAAGAGACTCTAAGAGATACAAAGCATAAAAGACACTTGAAAGTTTCTTTTGGCTTCCACACTTGCTTAGCAATATTTTACTTCCTTTTCTTCCTTTTAGGCCTTAGCTGACTATAAAACTAACGGTATCCATACATTATATAGAAAAAGGTCTTATATGACCATATCTTCCACAATTATGACATCTCTTTGCATAGTTCTTGTAGCCTATGTGATGAGAGAAAACATGTCAAGCACGGTGTTGAGGCATGTGGACCACCTTCTGAAACTCAATCATCTTCCTTGAAGGGAATTTGATCTTTTTGTTCATGGAACTGTATTCAAATCCTACAACCTTCATATTTTATTCCAAGATAACATCAAACATATCTGAATTGTTGCTCCTCATCGGTTGGGATTCTAACATACTTTCAAGTTTAGCATTCAGCAAAGAGATTTCATCTTCCAAACTTGTTATGGTTAAGATGTGATTTTATTTTTTTGTTCTGAAGCATACTAATGGTTTATTTATGATTTTCCACTATTGAGCAAGCTTCCTCCAACTTGGTGTACCAGAGTCTAAGTATTATAGCTAGTTCCTTTTCTATCATGTCTTCATCACTAGAGTCTTCTTTAGACTAAAAGTTTCAAGTGAAACCCATAACCTTGTTGGTAGTTTCTCCTTCACTCCCATCATCATATTCAAACCAAGTGATGGTCAATACCTTTTTATGCTTCTTTATAACTGTTGGGAATTCAACTTTGATGAAATCAAAGCCTACATATTCATATCATTATGGTCTTTTTCCTTGAGGATAGTCTCCCTTTTTTATCTTGTGTTAGGGATAAACGAATAACTCGTCCTCCAATATCTATCCAGTCTTGTTAACGAACTGTTGAACTTTATTCCAATAAAACCCATATCATCTGACAACCTTTCTTCAATATCCCTTTCATCAATATCTTCCCTTTGTTATTCTTTTCTGAATCAACCATTAATAGAAACTTCAAAGGTTTGAAGTGATCCAATGCGTTCTTCAGCCTCTAATTCACTTAAGACTTGGGCTTCTTCAATAGTTGTTACCTTCATGTCAAAATTTTGAGGCAAGGATATAAGAATCTTTCTCACTAACTTTTCTTCTGACTTCTTTTCTCCTAAAGCAAGATAATTTTCGACAATATCATGCAGTATGTTGTGGAAATCTGACAAGGATTCATCTTCCATCATTTTCTGATTAATCAAAATCAGTTGTGAGGAGTTGTAGTCATGAATGCACACTTTAGACGTGTCTTCATGAGCAGTCTTGAGGGTCTTTCAAGCATCCTTAGCTTCAATACATGTGTTGATGAGTCTAAACATGTTTTTGTCAACACCATTGAATATATCATTCAATGTTTTATTATTTTCAAGAGCTTCATCATCATCATCCTTGGACCAATACACCTCAGGCTTTAACATTGTTGTACAATCTTCATCAATAATCATAGGATGTTTCAAACCTTTAATCGTAGCCTTCCAAGTATGTATTAAACTGGAATTATAAACTAAAATTATATAAAATATGTAATAAACTGAAATTATATTAAGTATGTAATATATACATTTTGAGGTAGAAATAAATCACAAGGAGCAAAGTGGCTAAGTGGTAGTTTCCCCCTTATACATGCTCAAGTTCATGGGTTCAACACCCATTAACCACAAAAGTTTAATTTTTTACAACTTTGAATTTCTATAAACTTAATTTTTATAGGGGGGTTTCATAGTTCTCCCATATGACAGGGGGAAATGCCTATTAACCCTAATCATAATTTGAGCCATCCAAAACCAGTGGCATGTTGGGTGAACCTCTATCCTTAGTGTTGTCCATTTAAAGAGAAAATATTCTCTTTGGAACTCACCCAAACAGAACACGGTGCCTGCTCTGATGCCAATTGAAATTTTGTTCCTTAAGGGACAAATGTCAGACATGATGTTAGAGCAACTGATCCAACAAGTTAAATCGGGCGTCACACAAAAATAGACAAAATACAGAGTCAATTTAAAAGAAATAAATAACATAATATATTGGTAACCTAATTCGGTGTAACTACACCTACGTCTAGGGGGTACTTTACCCTAGAAAGGAAATTGACTACTTCAAAGTAAAATAATTAGTCTTATAAGAACTTTGAGCCCCTAAAAAGTTATATGTATCTCCCTAATCCAAGTGACTTTCTATTTAGGTATTCCCCTAAATATGAGAACCCATTCACTTTCTTCAACTAGGAACTCCTATTGATCAATCTTAATAACAAATATATTGATTTTTTAATTTACAACTCAACTTAGACAAATTAACTATGCAAAGTTACTGAAACACATTGGTGTATAACAAAGATTCAACCCAAATACACTTATGGCATTAACATGGAATACAAGAAACAAAGACCCAAACCCTATCACAAAGAAACTAGTTCTTGCACAAATAATCCATGACTCAAGCATGAGACTTTAGTGTAGAAAATATCTAGTTTTGTTGGATAAGATCTTCTCCACAACTGTCTCATACAATAAGATATGATTTGTTATATTTCAAATTCAAATTTAAATCTCCATTTAAATCAGATTTCAACATCTCTAGTTGTACACAAATTAAACAAATGTTGTTAACAAATCTGATTGAAATCCAATTAGAAAAATCACACAAAACAACTTACGTCAAGGTCTACTGAGCAAGGCCAGATATTGCATAACACATGCTAGAAAATCGTGTTCCACATGTTGCACCAGTACATCTAAATACACTCTTTTCCATGACTTGTATCAAGCATGTTGAAATATTGTGCTTAACATGTCTCTCTTCTGTATAATAATCAACTTGAGAAAACTCCATGTTGTTTTGCATAATGCAGCCAATCCCAAAGGGACCAACAATTTATATAATAGATTACTACGTAAGACTCCATTTTTGTAATGTCTGGACACTCAATAAACAAATTATGATTTATATTAATCAACTTATTACACCTAATTAGTCGATTTTGTTTTAAGACACATTAACCAAAGTATATAGTTGATTTACTACGTTAGTTTGTGATGGGTGTGATAGAGAATATGTAAACTCTCTGAGTGGAGTCCATGTCTAATATGTAAATTCTCTACGTTAGTTCTGCCAACTATGGACATTTCCATGTAGCAATATTCGTCATAAATCTTGTCTATTGTTGCCTGGAAATGAATAGATTTGATTCTAACTTTCCATGTAGCAATTAAAGAGTTGAGTTTTGGAAATGAATAGGTGTATGTAATTGTACAATGATGGAAAACTATAATGTTTGCAATCATATTAACCTTGGTGTCGTTCATAGCTCCATGGTGGAATTTGATTTTTTTTCTAATTTATAACTTAACCTAACACCAGTTGTAGAAAGAAAAGAAAAGAAAATACTAACAACCCACAAATTAAAACACTATTAAAATAAAATTAGAGAGGGTAAAAAAATCCATCACTAAAACATTAAAATTCCGTTACAAACACTTTTAATGACGGATTCTATGACAACCACAAATTTGTATCGATTTCAATGTCACAAACTTTTAGTGAGGGAATTTGTACTCCCATAGATAATAGCAACCCACAAATTAAAGAAAAGAAAATATTAACAACACATAAATTAAAAGAAAATACTATTAACCTTGACCTAAAATAATAAAAAATCTACCCCATATATTCGGCATGCAACCTCCATAAAAATGTAAAAGCGAAATAATTTCCTTTTCTAGAACTATCAAAATGGACTATCCGATACTAAACAGGTCGGTCGTCGCGGACCTCAGACTTTTTAGGGTTGGATCAAAAAAATTATGTCATAATATGAATTTGAAAATTACTATCTGATCATGACCCTAGACATGCTTCAGGTTACTCGATCCTAAATGGATTTTTTTTCAATAAAAAATCCAAATAATATTTATTATAAATAAAATTCAAAATTATATTATTTTAAACATAATACATTTTTTAGTACTATATTATGTCTATTAAATCCTATAATGTGTTTTTAAATAAAACAAATATCTAAATTGTATAAAATAATACTCGAATATTTAATATAAGGCAAACTAATAGAATATAAGGATGAGTCATGTTAACCCCACCATAGGATGATTAGATAGACGTTTACTATGTGGCGTGAAAGTGGAATAAGTTATATTGAGGTGAGTTGTGTGATAGTTTTGCATATGGTTTTGTAACATTTTATGATGTATGTTATGAATTATATTGTGAATTGTTGGTTGTATTGATTGTATAATAATATGAATAAAATACAATGTTGATGATTGTGGAAACCTAGGAGTATAACTAGGTGAATGACTTTGAAAGATAATTTAGGATATGAAAATGAGTATGTGATGATGCTTGGACGCAAAGGTACCTCGGTGTGTATCACGGAAAAAGTATTCTCTTGATTAATGGAATGATATGCATTGTATGAATGTATGGAAATACCATATGAATGAGTGAATTATATCACCTAGCATTTGATGAGATAACACAAGAATTGGTGAATGGGGTCATCTAGTGAGTAATGAGAGCAATCACAATGATGTGGAACTTAATCATGTATTCAAATGTTTTTCTTTGATTGTGCATATACCACTTAAGATTCTTATATAAAGTAGAAAATAGGGATGTGACACCAATGATTCATGCCTCAAATGGGTTTGAGTCCTAACCATGGTGGAGCATGGGGGAGAGGTGGACACCTAAATGGTTTCAAGTCCCATAAGGTGAAAGATACTCAAAGTGGATTCATGTCTGATCGGTAAAATAGCAAGTGTACTATTTTATCAATGTAGTAAAAATAAGGGTTATCCCCAGTGTCGATCTCTTGAGGACTGCACAATTAGAATAAGTTTGTATAAAAAGCTTGAACAAAAAGTCTTATGGTTGTTCAGGGATGAATTGGTTTATATAATAAAACTAATAAACTAAAGGTACTTAGAAAAACACGTTAAAATGACAAATATGAGAATTACACTAGAGAGGTGTTTAATTTTCTCTGTAATGACTCTTACATTTTTGCTCTAAGAAATTGTGCATAAAACTAAGTCTTCCCAATGTTTAAAATTATTTTTCTAAGAATTCCTTTAAAGAAAAACCTTTGATATTCTTCTTCGACCCTAATTCCTCAGTGGTCTAGGAAAAATATCAAGTAATAGTTCTGACATAAAAATGGTTACCACAGGGTATCCCAATTCCTTGGTAATATCTACTGTGATAAAAAAGTATGTGACAAGGTTAGGGTGGTTGGTCAGGCCAAAACCTAACTACGATCTATTACCTAATTTTCCAAATAGATAACGCATTGGGAACGTTACACACAATAAAGATTGAAATCAAACACACAATTTTATAAATTA
The DNA here is from genome assembly GCA_963966055.1 of Lathyrus aphaca. Lineage (NCBI taxonomy): Eukaryota > Viridiplantae > Streptophyta > Magnoliopsida > Fabales > Fabaceae > Lathyrus > Lathyrus aphaca. Next base: position 543,013,685 of record OZ014524.1, read on the forward strand.
TGAAACTCAAAAGTCACTATAATACCAAATTAGGGACACCCCCCAGCATTGGGGGGTTTAGCCTCTCATGTTTATAACAGAAATCACAACAAAGTATGAAATAGTAATATACATTACAAGGGATTTAGGATTGTTTGGATCGTCAAACGCTCCCGCTCTTGATCGATCCTCGTTCTCCAATAATCTCCACTCGTACTAAGCATAAACTATTTTCTAATCTCAAAAAGTGTGTTCTTTTTCTCTAACATTATAAGATAAAAGATTTTTTCTAAAAAAGTATATTTTCTATATATAAAAATATCAATTTTATATTTACAAAATACTTGATTTATTTTTGAATTTTTTTAAAAATTTACTTATTTATTTATCAAATTTTTTTTTTCAAAATAAAATTGATATTTTTTTATTTTTATATAAGTTAAAAAATCATTTGTCTATTTTTGAAAAACTTCAATATTTTTATTTTCAAAAAAGAAAGATTTTTTTGTATTTTTGAATTTTTTACGTTTTTTATGGTAAAAATAATTTTTGGTATTCTCGAAAAAAATCGATTTTTTTAAAATTTGAAACAATTTTTTTCATAAAAACTGATTTTTCTTAAAATAAAAAAATAAATTTTTAGTATTTTTGGAAAAAAATATTGTTTTTAATATTTTTGGTAAGAAAATAAATTTTATGTATTTTTGAAAAAAAAATCAATTTTTTATTTAGTAAGAAATTATTCGATTTATTTTTCGAAAAATCAATTTTTTTAATACTTGAAAGAATAACTATTTTAACATTTTTTTTAGAAATAAATCAAATGGATTTAAAGTATATGATAAAAACTAATCCATTCATCATTATAATATGTTAGACGGATTTAATCAATTCATGCATATAAATTGATGAATTTAGTTCAATCCATTAATTTATTTTTTATGTGATAGATGAATTTGATGGATTTTGTGTTATCCAATTGCCTTTATTAATGTCTAACTCATACAAATAAAAAATTAAATAAAAAGTTAGAAAGCTAAAATAAATAAATCTAACTCATATTATTAAAATTGTAAAAAAATGAAATCCAATAGATTGATCATAAATTTGATATATAATTAAGGTAGAATAAACTATACGATTTAAAATATCTAATAGAATATTGTCAAAAACAAATAAGATAATTAAAATTTCTTCTTTCTTGAATATTCACTTTTGAACGAACAATAGCTGAAACTGTTCTCGATCTTGTACATAAAAAATTAAAAAAGTTAACTATTTTAAAATTGTGAATACAAAAAATTTATGCGACATGTGTGATTTGTAATTGAAAAGATAGTAAAATAATAAAGGAATTGATTAAATTGAAAATATATATTTTAAAAAGTAAATGTAATTATTTACCTCATTCTATAAGCAACATGTAAAAGGGATGAAACATTCATACAATTGTTTTCCACATGTTCTCTCGTATTCAAACATAATTTCATCATCTCTAATTATTCCAATTTCCTCGATGTTATCATTTAATTTATATAAGTAAAAGTACAAAAATCTTTAAATCTATTTGCCTGACCATCTTTTCGACAAAACAAGAATAATCTATTGCATGTGTCTATAAGATTTTTAGGCCTTATCCTGCAACACACCACTAATGAGCACCAATTAAAAAGTTGTTCCAGATCCATATAAGGATAAGAAGAAATGCAATCATCCATCAGTGGATCTAGTGGATTCACCTTTGGTAGTGTTGTGGTTAGGATGAGATTACGCCATGAATGCTAGACACACATATGACATTTGATTTTTCCTTCATGTATAGCTTACCAAAGATTTTCATTTGAATTACAATTAGAAGACTATTGAATAAGGGTTTGGGTTTCCTTCTACTCATTGTTCTTTACTATTTAATAATTTTACTCTCCATGTAATGGGTGATTATGATTGGTAAGGAGAATTGATATTGAAAGTGAGATAGTGATATGATAGAGTGATGTGAGTGATGTCCCAGTTGGTTGATGATCTTATTCTTATAAGCGGGTGACATATGAAGAATGAAACATATTAGAGAAAACACTTTTAGATTAAAAAAAATAATGAACATAATATTTTATCATAATGTTCTAGACCCAATATAAGCCCTATATGGATATATTTATTTAGTTTAATGTATTATTAGTTAATATTATTTTGTTTTTGACTAAATTATTATTTTTTACCTTAATTTGACTATAATAGTTTTATTTTAATTTTTATTATAATATTTTGACTATAATTATTGTTTTTATTTTTTTTTTGATTTTTTCTAATAATTTTTCACACATATCCATAGTGAGGAAAGTGTTGGAATTAACTCAAAACCTATGAGAATTCCGAACCTTTCTTTATGAACAAGAAAGATTCTTGAGGAACAATTAACAAAGAAGAAGAAATATAATGTAGAAAAGAATTACGGTTCTAAATGAATTTTGAGTGAAAGTTTTTGTTACCCACAAACTATGAGATTTTCGCTTCTATTCACTCACAACTGCAAACTGTGAATTACAATGTGTTGGAGTTATTTATTTACAAGAGAGATACTCCCTATTCATAGAGTTAGGTTTGCAGGCACCTAAGGCAAAGTCCAAAACTATAAAACCTCAAAATATCTATTTTGAAACTAAATCAAATATAGATCTGAAACTAAATAAAATCTACTCTAAATAAAATATGACATAATGAATTACACTTTCAACACACCACCTAATTTATTGTGTCTAAGCTATCTACATTCATCATAGCTCTTAGTCTTCTGAATTATTTGACATGCACGTCATTCATCATGATATCTACAATTTGATTCTCAGTTCTGCATTGTTCCAAGTTCATCTTCTCGTCTGCTACCTGCTCTCGAAGATAATGGAACCTCATTTCGATGTGCTTGCTTCGACCGTGCACTATCGAATTCTTCGCCAGATTGATAGCTGACATGTTGTCGATCTTCATGGTAATTTCTCCATGATTCTTCGCTGTAATCTCTTCGACCAAATTCACCATCCATGTTGCTTAACACGCACAAAGAGAAGTAGCTATGTACTCTACTTTGCATGATGACAATGCCACCACTAGTTCCTTTCTTGAACTCCACGCAACTGTTGCACCACCTAACATAAACACATATCCATTTGTGGATTTTCGATCCTCAGCATCATTACACCAACTTGAATCAGTGTATCCCACTAACTTGCATTATTTTCCTTCATCAGTTGCAAGAAACAAAATGCCATTGTTAAGAGTTCCTTTCTGATACCGTAGTATCCTCTTCGCCCCTACTAGGTGTGATACCTTTTGCCTCTGCATGAATATACTCACCATACCAACAATGTATACTAAGTGAAGCCTTGTGTAACAAAGGTATCGAATTGACCCAATAAATCTTCTGTATTGGGTTGGGTAGACATCATCATCATCTGAATCTTTCGACATTTGCAATCTAGGCTCAGCTAGAGTGAAAGTTGTGTTGCAATCTTGCATCTTAAATCTCTTTAGTATTTCACCTGTGTATCTTCTTTGGTGCATCACACAACCTCTACACTCTTGAAGAATTCGATACCAAGGAAATATGAGAGATTTCCCAAGTCTGGCATTTCAAACACCTCACTCAAGTCACGTTTGAAATCTTTGATCTCCTTCTTGCAACTTCTTATTATCAACAGATCATTGACATAAATACATAGTGTAAGCAATTCACCATTTCTTCTTCTTGGATATACTCCATGTTCAGTTGTGCACTTCACAAATTCCTTCTCCCTTAGAAAGCCATCTATCTTCTTGTTCCAAGATCTTAGAGCTTGATTAAGTCCATACAGGGCTTTGTGCAACCTGTACACCTTTCTCTCTTTGCTTTGTTTCACAAACTCAACTTGTTTTGCCACATAAACTTCTTCGTCTAAGGGGCCATTGAGGAATGCATATTTCACATTTGTATGACATGTATGCCAATTGTTCATGTTCGCTAGACTAACAAACATCCTAATTGTTTCGATTCTAGCAACATGTGCAAATACTTCATCGAAGTCGATTCCTTCCTTCTGGAGAAATCCTTTCTCCGCAAGCCCCGCCTTGTGTCGAGTCACTTTCCCTCTAGGATTCAGCTTCACCTTGTGTATCCACTTCACATCAATTGCATTCTTTCCTTGAGGTAATTAGACAAGTGACCTTGTATTGTTGACTTCGATTGACTTCATCTCCTCATTCATTGCTTTCACCCACTTAGAATCTTTCAATGCCTCAGCTGCATTGACAGGTTCGAAATATGCATAGAAAGCATAATGTACCAACTCAACTTCTTTATTAACCACATCATCTGATGTAATCACACATTCTTGCAACCTTGCAGGCATGTGTCTTGTTATTTGAGGTTTGCTTGGTCCTGTTTCACCTCTAACATCTTCTCGTCGAACATCTCTTTCGACCTCACAAGTTGGTTCTTCACATAAGATTCCAAATGAATATTTCTTGACATTTTCAGTCAAATCCCATTCTTTATGCTCATCAATGATCACGTCCCTCCTGATCACAACCTGCTTGTTTACTGGGTCGAACAACTTGTAACCTCCAGTTGAGTGATATCCTATCAAAATCATTTGACTAGACTTGTCACCAAGTTTCCTTCTCAACTGATCTGGCACATCCCTATGTGATATAGATCCAAATACTTTCAGATAACTCATTCTAGGCTTAACACCAAACCAACACTCTTCTAGCGTAACTCCTTCTAGCTTCTTCATTGGACATCTATTTAAAATATATGTTGCAGTCGAAACAGTTTCTCCCCATAGTTCTTTAAGTAGATGCTTACCATTTAACATACTTCTCACCATGTTCATGATGGTTCGATTCTTCCTTTCTGCAATTCCATTCTGCTATGGAGTGTAGTGTGGCACCACCTCATGCACAATCCATTCTTTTACACATAATGCATAGAAATATTTCGACACATACTCTTCACCACCATCAGTCCTCAAAATCTAGTGTTTTCGACCACTTTGTCTTTCGACCATAGATTTAAACTTGGCAAATACATCAAACACTTCACTTTTCTTCTTGATCAGGTAAGTCCATAATTTTCGACTGAAGTCATCTATGAAAGTGACAAAGTATCTATTACATCCAATCAAATCCACCTGGATAGGACCACATACATCAAAATATATGACTTCAAGAATTTCCTTCAACCTACTTCCTGCATCCATGCTGAAGCAATTCTTGTGTTGTTTCGACTAAACGCATTCTTCACACACTTTGTTTAGGATGTCGATTTCTGGCAATCCTGAAACCATATTTCTTCTTTTCAAATCTCTGATGTTTTTGAAATTGAGATGACCAAGTCTATAATGCCATAACCATTCATCTTTACTGGCTGCACTTGCAAGACACTTATGCTTCATCATATTTAGTTCGGTCTTGAAATTTATATTCTGAGACATTGGAGCCTTCAAGATTAACCTACCATATGCGTTGACGACTCTCTTCACCTTGTCTTCGACCGCCACGAGAAATGTTTTTTTGACAAACTGCCCTATACTGAGAAAATTGTTCTTCATGCCTGTTATGTACAAAACATTGGAAATTACCGACCTCTTGCCATCCCGCCTCTTAATCAGAATATCACCAATACATTAAGCTGCTAGAGTATTGTCATTTGAGAATTTCACAGTGTTCTTCATTGAGGGTTTCATGTTGACAAACCAATCTTTCCTACCAGTCATATGTGATGGGAATCTTGAATCCAAGTACCATTGATCTTGGAATCTCTCTTCATCTCTTGTTGTGACCATCAACAACATCTCTTCTTCTTCATGTTTTGCCAACTTAGCATCAGAATCTTGATTTTTTTTGCTTTTTTGGACAACCACTAAAATAGTGACTATACTACTGACAACTGAAACACTGAATGTGACTCGTGTTAGGTTTTCGTGTAAAAGCAAGGCTTCTCAAAGATCATTTTGATTTTAACAACTCAACATCAAGTCTTGATTGCTCAAAAAGGATTGTTCAAAGTTTGATCAAAGTAAACATTTTCATAAAGACTCGAGTATATTGATCGAAAGGTATACAATTATTTTTCATGAAGCAATAATATTGATAAGTGTTCATTTTTAGGGTTCATTTGTGTTTTAACTTTAGAACAAAAACATTGCATTCATCACTTTTTGCTGTACTGGTTTCAAAAGGAATTTTTCACAATTTTCCTCAAGTAATCAGTTACCTTATAGGTAGTAACTGGTTACTTCAACACAGTTTTCAATAAAAGTGTGTCTTTCTATTTTGTGTTCAAAACATATCATCCCTTTATAATTTTTTGCATCTTTTTAAAGGGGTGTCTTAACACTTATAAATACTCATAATGATCAGAATTTTTTCCTTTACCTCAAAAAAAATTTCAATTCTGAATAATTAAATGTAATTATTATTTTTGAATAAAATTAATCTATATAATAAATAGAAAAATGAATATAACAAAATGGCTGTCGCAAATGGATGAATTTGATGACTATAAATTGAATTTTTATTGAATGGATGAAACCAATTCATTAATCCAGTAAGAATATACTAAAACTTCCTTAAGAATATTTATCCATCCAAAAAATTATATATATATATATATATATATATATATATATATATATATATATATATATATATATATATATATATATATATATATATATATATATATATATATATATATATATATATATATATATATAAAAACAAAATAACAATTTTTTTTTCTAAAAATGTATATTTTCTATATATAAAACTATCAATTTTATATTTACAAAAAACTTGATTTTTTTTTTGTTTTTTGAAAAAATTTACTTATTTATTTATTTATCAAATTTTTTTATTTTCAGAAAAAATGGATATTCTTTATTTTTATATAATTTAAAAAATCATTTGTGTGTTATTTAAAAACCTCAATTTTTTATTTTCAAAAAGGAATATTTTTTTTTGTATTTTTGTATTTTTTTCGTTTTTTATGGTAAAAATAATTTTTGGTATTCTCGAAAAAAATTAATTTTTTAAAAATTTGAAACTATTTTTTTTTTAAATTTGAAACTATTTTTTTCATAAAAATTGATTTTCTTATAAAAAATTCAATTTTTAGTATTTTTGGAAAAAAAATTGTTTTTAATATTTTTGGTAAGAAAATGAATTTTATGATTTTTGAAAAAAAAATCAATTTTTTATTTAGTAAAAAGTTATTTGATTTATTTTCAAAAAATTCCTTTTTTTTTAATATTTGAAAAAAATAACTTTTAAAATTTTTTTAGAAATAAATCTAATGGATTTAAAGTATATGATAAAAAAAAATCCATTCATCATTATAATATGTTGGACGGATTTGATGAATTCATGCATATATATATTGACGAATTTAGTTCAATCCATTAATTTACTTTTTATGTGGTAGATGAATTTGATGGATTTTGTCTTAATGGATCCAATTGTCTCTATTAATGTCTAACTCATACAAATAAAAAATTAAATAAAAAGTTAGAAAGCTAAAATAAATAAACCAAATTCATATTATTAAAATTGTAAAAAAATGAAATTCAACTTCATTAAATGTGCAGACAAGACAAATGAGACTTCACCATTGAAGATACAATAGATTGATCATAAATTTGATATATAATTAAGATAAAATAAACTATACGATTAAAAATATCTATTAGAATATTGTCAACAAAAAATAAGATAATTAAATTTTCTTCTTTCTTCAATATTCACTTTTGAACGAACAGTCGCTGAAAGTGTTCTCGATCATGTACATAAAAAAATTAGAAAGTTAACTATTTTAAACTTGTGAATACAAAAAATTTATGCGATATGTGTGATTTGTAATTGAGAAGCTAGTAAAATAATAAAGGAAATGATTAAATAGAAAATATATATTTTAAAAAGTAAATGTAATTAATTACCTCATTCTATAAGCAACATGTAAAAGGGATGAAACATTCATACAATTGTTTTCCACATGTTCTCTCGTATTCAAACATAATTTGATCATCTCGAATTATTCCAATTTCCTCAATGTTATCATTTAAATTATATAAGTAAAAGTACAAAAGTCTTTTAATCTATTTGCCTGACCATCTTTTCGACCAAACAAGAATAATCTATTGCATGTGTCTATAAGATTTTTAGGCCTTATCCTGCAACACACCACTAATGAGCACCAATTAAAAAGTTGTTCCAGATCCATATAAGGATAAGAAGAAATGCAATCCTCCATCAGTGGATCTAGTGGATTCAACTTTGGTAGTGTTGTTGTTAGGATGAGATTACGCCATGAATGCTAGACATACACATGACATTTGATTTTTCCTTCATGTATAGCTTACCAAAGATTTTCATTTGAATTACAATGAGAAGACTATTGAATAAGGGTTTGGGTTTCCTTCTACTCATTGTTCTTTTCTATTTAATAATTTTACTCTCCATGTAATGGGTGATTATGATTGGTAAGGAGAATTGATATTGAAAGTAGGATAGTGATATGATAGAGTGATGTGAATGATGTCCCAATTGGTTGATGATCTTATTCTTATAGGCGGGTGACATATGAAGAATGAAACATATTAGAGAAAACACTTTTAGATTAAAAAAAATAATGAACATAATATTTTATCATAATGTTCTAGACCCAATATAAGCCCTATATGGATATATTTATTTAGTTCAATGTATTATTAATTAATATTATTTTTTTTTTGACTAAATTATTATTTTTTACCTTAATTTGACTATAATAGTTTTATTTTAATTTTTATTATAATATTTTTACTATAATTATTGTTTTTAATTTATTTTTTTATTTTTTCTAATAATTTTCACACATATCCATAGAGAGGAAAGTGTTGGAATTAACTCAAAACCTATGAGAATTTCGACCCTTTCTTTATGAACAAGAAAGATTCTTGAGGAACAATTAACAAAGAAGAAGAAATATAATGTAGAAAAGAATTACGGTTCTAAATGAATTTTGAGTGAAAGTTTTTGTTACCCACAAACTATGAGATTTTTGCTTTTATTCACTCACAACTGCAAACTGTGAATTACAATGTGTTGGAATTATTTGTTTAAGAGGGATACTCCCTATTCATAGAGTTAGGTTTGCAGGCACCTAAGGCAAAGTCCAAAACTATAAAAGCTCAAAATATCTATTTTGAAACTAAATCAAATATAGATCTGAAACTAAATAAAATCTAATCTAAATAAAATATGACATAATGAATTACACTTTCAACACACCACCTAATTCATTGTGTCTAAGCTATCTACATTCATCATAGCCCTTAGTCTTCTGAATTATTTGACATGCACGTCATTCATCATGATATCTACAATTTGATTCTCAGTTCTGCATTGTTCCAAGTTCATCTTCCCGTCTGCTACCTGCTCTCGAAGATAATGGAACCTTATTTCGATGTGCTTGCTTTGACCATGCACTATCGAATTCTTCGCCAGATTGATAGCTGACATGTTGTCGATCTTCATGGTAATTTCTCCATGATTCTTCGATGTAATCTCTTCGACCAAATTCACCATCCATGTTGCTTAACACGCACAAAGAGAAGTAGCTATGTACTCTGCTTTACATGATGACAATGCCACCACTAGTTCCTATCTTGAACTCCACGCAACTGTTGCACCACCTAACATAAACACATATCCATTTGTGGATTTTCGATCTTCAGCTTCATTACACAAACTTGAATCAGTGTATCCCACTAACTTGCATTATTTTCCTTCATCAGTTGCAAGAAACAAAATGCCATTGTTAAGAGTTCCATTCTGATACCGTAGTATCCTCTTCGCCCCTGCTAGGTGTGATACCTTTTGCCTCTGCATGAATATACTCACCATACCAACACTGTATACTAAGTGAAGCCTTGTGTAACAAAGGTATCGAATTGACCCAATAAATCTTCTGTATTGGGTTGGGTAGACATCATCATCATCTGAATCTTTCGACATTTGCAATCTAGGCTCAGCTAGAGTGAAAGTTGTGTTGCAATTTTGCATCTTAAATCTCTTTAGTATTTCACCTGCATATCTTCTTTGGTGCATCACACAACCTCTACACTCTTGTAGAATTCGATACCAAGGAAATATGAGAGATTTCCCAAGTCTGGCATTTCAAACTCCTCACTCAGGTCACGTTTGAAATCTTTGACCTCCTTCTTGCAACTTCTTATTATCAACAGATTATTGACATAAATACATAGTGTAAGCAATTCACCATTTCTTCTTCTTGGATATACTCCATGTTCAGTTGTGCACTTCACAAATTCCTTCTCCCTTAGAAAGACATCTATCTTCTTGTTCCAAGATCTTAGAGCTTGATTAAGTCCATACAGGGCTTTGTGCAACCTGTACACCTTTCTCTCTTTGCTTTGTTTCACAAACTCAACTAGTTTTGCCACATAAACTTCTTCGTCTAAGGGACCATTGAGGAATGCATATTTCACATTCGTATGACATGTATGCCAATTGTTCATGTTCGCTAGACTAACAAACATCCTAATTGTTTCAATTCTAGCAACATGTGCAAATACTTCATCAAAGTCGATTCCTTCCTTCTGAAGAAATCCTTTCGCGGCAAGCCCCTCCTTGTGTTGAGTCACTTTCCCTCTAGGATTCAGCTTCACCTTGTATATTCACTTCACATCAATTGCATTCTTTCCTTGAGGTAATTAGACAAGTGACCATGCATTGTTGACTTCGATTGACATCATCTCCTCATTCATTGCTTTCACCCACTTAGAATCTTTCAATGCCTCAGCTGCATTGACAGGTTCGAAATATGCATAGAAAGCATAATGTACCAACTCAACTTCTTTATTAACCACATCATCTGATGTAATCACACATTCTTGCAACCTTGCAAGCATGTGTCTTGTTCTTTGAGGTTTCCTTGGTCCTGTTTCACCTCTAACATCTTATCGTCGAACATCTCTTTCGACCTCACAAGTTGGTTCTTCACATAAGATTCCAAATGAATATTTCTTGACATTTTCAGTCAAATCCCATTCTTTATGCTCATCTATGACCACGTCCCTCCTGATCACAACCTGCTTGTTTACTGGGTCGAACAACTTGTAACCTCCAGTTGAGTGATATCCTATCAAAATCATTTGACTAGACTTGTCATCAAGTTTCCTTCTCAACTGATCTGGCACATCCCTATGTGATATAGATCCAAATACCTTCAGATAAATCAATCTAGGCTTGACACCAAACCAACACTCTTCTAGCGTAACTCCTTCTAGCTTCTTCGTCGGACATTTATTTAAAATATATGTTGCAGTCGACACAGTTTCTCCCCATAGTTATTTAAGTAGATGCTTACCATTTAACATACTTCTCACCATGTTCATGATGGTTCGATTCTTCCTTTATGCAATTCCATTCTGCTATGGAGTGTAGTGTGGCACCACCTCATGCACAATCCATTCTTTTACACATAATGCATAGAAATATTTCAACACATACTCTTCACCACCATCAGTCCTCAAAATCTAGTGTTTTCGACCACTTTGTCTTTCGACCATAGATTTAAACTTGGCAAATACATCAAACACTTCACATTTCTTCTTGATCAGGTAAGTCCATAATTTTCGACTGAAGTCATCTATGAAAGTGACAAAGTATCTATTACATCCAATCAAATCCACCTGGATAGGACCACATACATCAGAATATATGACTTCAAGAATTTCCTTCAACCTACTTCCTGCATCCATGCTGAAGCAATTCTTGTGTTGTTTCGACTAAACACATTCTTCACACACTTTGTTTAGGATGTCGATTTCTGGCAATCCTGAAACCATATTTCTTCTGTTCAAATCTCTGATGTTTTTGAAGTTGAGATGACCAAGTCTATAATGCCATAACCATTCATCTTTACTGGCTGCACTTGCAAGACACTTATGCTTCATCATATTTAGTTCGGTCTTGAAATTTATATTCTGAGACATTGGAGCCTTCAAGATTAACCTACCATATGCGTTGACGACTCCCATCACCTTGTCTTTGACCGCCACGAGAAATTTCTTTTCGACCAACTGCCCTATACTGAGAAAATGGTTCTTCATGCCTGTTATGTACAAAACATTGAAAATTACCGACCTCTTGCCATCCTGCCTCTTAATCAGAATATCACCAATACATTAAGCTGCTAGAGTATTGTCATTTGAGAATTTCACAGTGTTCTTCATTGAGGGTTTCATGTTGACAAACCAATCTTACCTACCAGTCATAGGTGATGGGCATCTTGAATCCAAGTACCATTGATCTTGGAATCTCTCTTCATCTCTTGTTGTGACCATCAACAACATCTATTCTTCTTCATGTTTTGCCAACTTAGCATCAGAATCTTGATTTTTTTTGCTTTTTTGGACAACCACTAAAATAGTGACCATACTACTGACAACTGAAACACTGAATGTGACTCTTGTTAGGTTTTCGTGTAAAAGCAAGGCTTCTCAAAGATCATTTTGATTTTAACAACTTAACATCAAGTCTTGATTGCTCAAAAAGGATTGTTCAAAGTTTGATCAAAGTAAACATTTTCATAAAGACTCGAGTATATTGATCGAAAGGTATACAATTATTTTTCATGAAGCAATAATATTGATAAGTGTTCATTTTTAGGGTTCATTTGTGTTTTAAATTTAGAACAAAAACATTGCATTCATCACTTTTTGCTGTACTGGTTTCAAAAGGAATTTTTCACATTTTTCCTCAAGTAATCAGTTACCTTATAGGTAGTAACTGGTTAATTCAACATAGTTTTCACTAAAAGTGTGTCTTTCTATTTTGTGTTCAAAACATATCATCCCTTCATAATTTTTTGCATCTTTTTAAAAGGGTGTCTTAACACTTATAAATACTCATAATGATCAGAATTTTTTCCTTTACCTCAAAAAAATTTCAATTCTGAATAATTAAATGTAATTATTATTTTTGAATAAAATTAATTCTATATAATAAATAGAAAAATGAATATAACAAAATGGCTGTCGCAAATGGATGAATTTGATGACTATAAATTGAATTTTTATTGAATGGATGAAACCAATTCATTAATCCAGTAAGAATATACTAAAACTTCCTTAAGAATATTTATCCATCCAAAAAATTATATATATATATATATATATATATATATATATATATATATATATATATATATATATATATATATATATATATATATATAAAACAATATAACAAATTTTTTTTTCTAAAAATGTATATTTTCTATATATAAAACTATCAATTTTATATTAACAAAAAACTTGATTTTTTTTTTGTATTTTTGAAAAAATTTACTTATTTATTTATTTATCAAATTTTTTTATTTTCAGAAAAAATGCATATTCTTTATTTTTATATAATTTAAAAAATCATTTGTGTGTTATTTAAAAACCTCAATTTTTTATTTTCAAAAAGGAATATTTTTTTTTTTGTATTTTTGTATTTTTTTCGTTTTTTATGGTAAAAATAATTTTTGGTATTCTCGAAAAAAATTAATTTTTTAAAAATTTGAAACTATTTTTTTCATAAAAATTGATTTTCTTATAAAAAATTCAATTTTTAATATTTTTGGGAAAAAAATTGTTTTTAATATTTTTGGTAAGAAAATGAATTTTATGATTTTTGAAAAAAAAAATCAATTTGTTATTTAGTAAAAAGTTATTTGATTTATTTTCAAAAAATTCCTTTTTTTTAATATTTGAAAAAATAACTTTTAAATTTTTTTTAGAAATAAATCTAATGGATTTAAAGTATATGATAAAAAAAATCCATTCATCATTATAATATGTTGGACGGATTTGATGAATTCATGCATATATATTGACGAATTTAGTTCAATCCATTAATTTACTTTTTATGTGGTAGATGAATTTGATGGATTTTGTCTTAATGGATCCAATTGTCTCTATTAATGTCTAACTCATACAAATAAAAAAATAAATAAAAAGTTAGAAACCTTAAATAAATAAACCAAATTCATATTATTAAAATTGTAAAAAAATGAAATTCAACTTCATTAAATGTGCAGACAAGAAAAATGAGACTTCACCATTGAAGATACAATAGATTGATCATAAATTTGATATATAATTAAGATAAAATAAACTATACGATTAAAAATATCTATTAGAATATTGTCAACAAAAAATAAGATAATTAAATTTTCTTCTTTCTTCAATATTCACTTTTGAACGAACAGTCGCTGAAAGTGTTCTCGATCATGTACATAAAAAAAATTAGAAAGTTAACTATTTTAAACTTGTGAATACAAAAAATTTATGCGATATGTGTGATTTGTAATTGAGAAGCTAGTAAAATAATAAAGGAAATGATTAAATAGAAAATATATATTTTAAAAAGTAAATGTAATTAATTACCTCATTCTATAAGCAACATGTAAAAGGGATGAAACATTCATACAATTGTTTTCCACATGTTCTCTCGTATTCAAACATAATTTGATCATCTCGAATTATTCTAATTTCCTCAATGTTATCATTTAAATTATATAAGTAAAAGTACAAAAGTCTTTTAATCTATTTGCCTGACCATCTTTTCGACAAAACAAGAATAATCTATTGCATGTGTCTATAAGATTTTTAGGCCTTATCCTGCAACACACCACTAATGAGCACCAATTAAAAAGTTGTTCCAGATCCATATAAGGATAAGAAGAAATGCAATCCTCCATCAGTGGATCTAGTGGATTCAACTTTGGTAGTGTTGTTGTTAGGATGAGATTACGCCATGAATGCTAGATACACACATGACATTTGATTTTTCCTTCATGTATAGCTTACCAAAGATTTTCATTTGAATTACAATGAGAAGACTATTGAATAAGGGTTTGGGTTTCCTTCTACTCATTGTTCTTTTCTATTTAATAATTTTACTCTCCATGTAATGGGTGATTATGATTGGTAAGGAGAATTGATATTGAAAGTGAGATAGTGATATGATAGAGTGATGTGAGTGATGTCCCAATTGGTTGATGATCTTATTCTTATAGACGGGTGACATATGAAGAATGAAACATATTAGAGACAACCCTTTTAGATTAAAAAAAATAATGAACATAATATTTTATCATAATGTTCTAGACCTAATATAAGCCCTATATGGATATATTTATTTAGTTCAATGTATTATTAATTAATATTATTATTTTTTGACTAAATTATTATTTTTTACCTTAATTTGACTATAATAGTTTTATTTTAATTTTTATTATAATATTTTTACTATAATTATTGTTTTTAATTTATTTTTTTATTTTTTCTAATAATTTTCACACATATCCATAGAGAGGAAAGTGTTGGAATTAACTCAAAACCTATGAGAATTCCGACCCTTTCTTTATGAACAAGAAAGATTCTTGAGGAACAATTAACAAAGAAGAAGAAATATAATGTAGAAAAGAATTACGGTTCTAAATGAATTTTGAGTGAAAGTTTTTGTTACCCACAAACTATGAGATTTTCGCTTCTATTCACTCACAACTGCAAACTGTGAATTACAATGTGTTGGAATTATTTGTTTACAAGAGGGATACTCCCTATTCATAGAGTTAGGTTTGCAGGCACCTAAGGCAAAGTCCAAAACTATAAAAGCTCAAAATATCTATTTTGAAACTAAATCAAATATAGATCTGAAACTATATAAAATTTAATCTAAATAAAATATGACATAATGAATTATACTTTCAACACACCACCTAATTCATTGTGTCTAAGCTATCTACATTCATCATAGCTCTTAGTCTTCTGAATTATTTGACATGCACGTCATTCATCATGATATCTACAATTTGATTCTCAGTTCTGCATTGTTCCAAGTTCATCTTCCCGTCTGCTACCTGCTCTCGAAGATAATGGAACCTCATTTCGATGTGCTTGCTTCGACTATGCACTATCGAATTCTTCGCCAGATTGATAGCTGACATGTTGTCGATCTTCATGGTAATTTCTCCATGATTCTTCGCTGTAATCTCTTCGACCAAATTCACCATCCATGTTGCTTAACACGCACAAAGAGAAGTAGCTATGTACTCTGCTTTACATGATGACAATGCCACCACTAGTTCCTATCTTGAACTCTACGCAATTGTTGCACCACCTAACATAAACACATATCCATTTGTGCATGTTAAGATAACTCAATCTAGGCTTGACACCAAACCAACACTCTTCTAGCGTAACTCCTTCTAGCTTCTTCGTCGGACATCTATTTAAAATATATGTTACAGTCGACACAGTTTCTCCCCATAGTTCTTTAAGTAGATGCTTACCATTTAACATACTTCTCACCATGTTCATGATGGTTCGATTCTTCCTTTCTGCAATTCCATTCTGCTATGGAGTGTAGTGTGGCACCACCTCATGCACAATCCATTCTTTTACACATAATGCATAGAAATATTTCGACACATACTATTCACCACCATCAGTCCTCAAAATCTAGTGTTTTCGACCACTTTGTCTTTCGACCATAGATTTAAACTTGGCAAATACATCAAACACTTCACTTTTCTTCTTGATCAGGTAAGTCCATAATTTTCGACTGAAGTCATCTATGAAAGTGACGAAGTATCTATTACATCCAATCAAATCCACCTGGATATGACCACATACATCAGAATATATGACTTCAAGAATTTCCTTCAACCTACTTCCTGCATCCATGCTGATGCAATTCTTGTGTTGTTTCGACTAAACACATTCTTCACACACTTTGTTTAGGATGTCGATTTCTGGCAATCCTGAAACCATATTTCTTCTGTTCAAATCTCTGATGTTTTTGAATTTGAGATGACCAAGTCTATAATGCCATAACCATTCATCTTTACTGGCTGCACTTGCAAGACACTTATGCTTCATCATATTTAGTTCGGACTTGAAATTTATATTCTGAGACATTGGAGCCTTCAAGATTAACCTACCATATGCGTTGATGACTCTCATCACCTTGTCTTCGACCGCCACGAGAAATTTCTTTTCGACCAACTTCCCTATAATGAGAAAATTGTTCTTCATGCCTGTTATGTACAAAACATTGGAAATTACCGACCTCTTGCCATCCTGCCTCTTAATCAGAATATCACCAATACATTCAGCTGCTAGAGTATTGTCAGTTGAGAATTTCACAGTGTTCTTCATTGAGGGTTTCATGTTGACAAACCAATCTTTCCTACCAGTCATGTGTGATGGGCATCTTGAATCCAAGTACCATTGATCTTGGAATCTCTCTTCATCTCTTGTTGTGACCATCAACAACATCTCTTCTTCTTCATGTTTTGCCAACTTAGCATAAAAATCTTGATTTTTTTTGCTTTTTTGGACAACCACTAAAATAGTGATCATACTACTGACAACTGAAACACTGAATGTGACTCTTGTAAGGTTTTCGTGTAAAAGCAAGGATTCTTAAAGATCATTTTGATTTTAACAACTCAACATCAAGTCTTGATTGCTCAGAAAGTATTGTTCAAAGTTTGATCAAAGTAAACATTTTCATAAAGACTCGAGTATATTGATCGAAAAGTATACAATTATTTTTCATGAAGCAATAATATTGATAAGTGTTCATTTTTAGGGTTCATTTGTGTTTTAACTTTAGAACAAAAACATTGCATTCATCACTTTTTGTTGTACTGGTTTCAAAAGGAATTTTTCACATTTTTCCTCAAGTAATCGGTTACCTTATAGGTAGTAACTGGTTACTTCAACACAGTTTTCAAATTTTTTTGTTACGTTACATCATGTAACTGATTACCCCATGGGTAGTAACCGGTTACCACTGTTTAGAAGTGAAAAATTGCATTCTTTCAATAAAAGTGTGTCTTTCTATTTTGTGTTCAAAACATATCATCCCTTCATAATTTTTTGCATCTTTTTAAAGGGGTGTCTTAAAACTTATAAATACTCATAATGATCAAAAAAATTTCCTTTACCTCAAAAAAATTTCAATTCTGAATAATTAAATGTAATTATTTTTTTTGAATAAAATTAATTCTATATAATAAATAGAAAAATGAATATAACAAAATGGTTGTCGCAAATGGATGAATTTGATGACTATAAATTGATCTTTTATTGAATGGATGAAACCAATTCATTAATCCAGTAAGAATGTACTAAAACTTCCTTAAGAATATTTATCCATCCAAAAAATTATATATATATATATATATATATATATATATATATATATATATATATATATATATATATATATATATATATATATATATATATATATATATATATATATATATATATATATATATATATATATATATAAAACAAAATAACAAATTTTTTTTGCTAAAAATGTATATTTTCTATATATAAAACTATCAATTTTATATTTACAAAAAACTTGATTTTTTTTTTTGTATTTTTGAAAAAATTTACTTAATTATTTATTTATCAAATTTTTTTATTTTCAGAAAAAATGGATATTCTTTATTTTTATATAATTTAAAAAATCATTTGTGTGTTATTTAATAACCTCAATTTTTTATTTTCAAAAAGGAATTTTTTTTTTGTATTTTTGTATTTTTTTCGTTTTTTATGGTAAAAATAATTTTTGGTATTCTCGAAAAAAGTTAATTTTTTAAAAATTTGAAACTATTTTTTTTTAAATTTGAAACTATTTTTTTCATAAAAATTGATTTTCTTATAAAAAATTCAATTTTTAGTATTTTTTTAAAAAAATTGTTTTTAATATTTTCGGTAAGAAAATGAATTTTATGATTTTTGAAAAAAAAATCAATTTTTTATTTAGTAAAAAGTTATTTGATTTATTTTCAAAAAATTCCTTTTTTATTAATATTTGAAAAAATAACTTTTATTTTTTTTTTAGAAATAAATCTAATGGATTTAAAGTATATGATAAAAAAAAAATCCATTCATCATTATAATATGTTGGACGGATTTGATGAATTCATGCATATATATTGATGAATTTAGTTCAATCCATTAATTTACTTTTTATGTGGTAGATGAATTTGATGGATTTTGTCTTAATGGATCCAATTGTCTCTATTAATGTCTAACTCATACAAATAAAAAATTAAATAAAATATTAGAAAGCTAAAATAAATAAACCAAATTCATATTATTAAAATTCTAAAAAAATGAAATTCAACTTCATTACATGTGTAGACAAGACAAATGAGACTTCACCATTGAAGATACAATAGATTAATCATAAATTTGATATATAATTAAGATAAAATAAACTATACGGTTAAAAATATCTATTAGAATATTGTCAACAAAAAATAAGATAATTAAATTTTCTTCTTTCTTAAATATTCACTTTTGAACGAACAGTCGCTGAAATTGTTCTCGATCATGTACATAAAAAAATTAGAAAGTTAACTATTTTAAACTTGTGAATACAAAAAATTTATGCGATATGTGTGATTTGTAATTGAGAAGCTAGTAAAATAATAAAGGAAATTATTAAATTGAAAATATATATTTTAAAAAGTAAATGTAATTAATTACCTCATTCTATAAGCAACATGTAAAAGGGATGAAACATTCATACAATTGTTTTCCACATGTTCTCTCGTATTCAAACATAATTTGATCATCTCGAATTATTCCAATTTCCTCGATGTTATCATTTAAATTATATAAGTAAAAGTACAAAAGTCTTTTAATCTATTTGCCTGACCATCTTTTTGACAAAACAAGAATAATCTATTGCATGTGTCTATAAGATTTTTAGGCCTTATCCTGCAACACACCACTAATGAGCACCAATTAAAAAGTTGTTCCAGATCCATATAAGGATAAGAAGAAATGCAATCCTCCATCAGTGGATCTAGTGGATTCAACTTTGGTAGTGTTGTTGTTAGGATGAGATTACGCCATGAATACTAGACACACACATGACATTTGATTTTTCCTTCATGTATAGCTTACCAAAGATTTTTATTTGAATTACAACGAGAAGACTATTGAATAAGGGTTTGGGTTTCCTTCTACTCATTGTTCTTTTCTATTTAATAATTTTACTCTCCATGTAATGGGTGAATATTATTGGTAAGGAGAATTGATATTGAAAGTGAGATAGTGATATGATAGAGTGATGTCCCAATTGGTTGATGATCTTATTCTTATAGGCGGGTGACATATGAAGAATGAAACATATTAGAAAAAATACTTTTAGATAAAAAAAAATAATGAACATAATATTTTATCATAATGTTCTAGACCCAATATAAGCCCTATATGGATATATTTATTTAGTTCAATGTATTATTAATTAATATTATTTTTTTTTACTAAATTATTATTTTTTACCTTAATTTGACTATAATAGTTTTATTTTAATTTTTATTATAATATTTTTACTATAATTAATGTTTTTAATTTAATTTTTTATTTTTTCTAATAATTTTCACACATATCCATAGAGAGAAAAGTGTTGGAATTAACTCAAAACCTATGAGAATTCCGACCCTTTCTTTATGAACAAGAAAGATTCTTGAGGAACAATTAACAAAGAAGAAGAAATATAATGTAGAAAAGAATTACGGTTCTAAATGAATTTTGAGTGAAAGTTTTTGTTACCCACAAACTATGAGATTTTTGCTTCTATTCACTCACAACTGCAAACTGTGAATTACAATGTGTTGGAATTATTTTTTTTCAAGAGGGATACTCCCTATTTATAGAGTTAGGTTTGCAGGCACCTAAGGCAAAGTCCAAAACTATAAAAGCTCAAAATATCTATTTTGAAACTAAATCAAATATAGATCTAAAACTAAATAAAATCTTATCTAAATAAAATATGACATAATGAATTACACTTTCAACACACCACCTAATTCATTGTGTCTAAGCTATCTACATTCATCATAGCTCTTAGTCTTCTAAATTATTTGACATGCACGTCATTCATCATGATATCTACAATTTGATTCTCAGTTCTGCATTGTTCCAAGTTCATCTTCTCGTCTGCTACCTGCTCTCAAAGATAATGGAACATCATTTCGATGTGCTTGCTTCGACCATGCACTATCGAATTCTTCGCCAGATTGATAGCTGACATGTTGTCGATCTTCATGGTAATTTCTCCATGATTCTTCGCTGTAATATCTTCGACACAATTCACCATCCATGTTGCTTAACATGCACAAAGAGAAGTAGCTATGTACTCTGCTTTACATGATGACAATGCCACCACTAGTTCCTATCTTGAACTCCACGCAACTGTTGCACCACCTAACATAAACACATATCCATTTGTGGATTTTCGATCTTCAGCATCATTACACCAACTTGAATCAGTGTATCCCACTAACTTGCATTATTTTCCTTCATCAGTTGCAAGAAACAAAATGCCATTGTTAAGAGTACCTTTCTGATACCGTAGTATCCTCTTCGCCCCTACTAGGTGTGATACGTTTTGCATCTACATGAATATACTCACCATACCAACAATGTATACTAAGTGATGCCTTGTGTAACAAAGGTATCGAAGTGACCCAATAAATCTTTTGTATTGGGTTGGGTAGACATCATCATCATCTGAATCTTTCGACATTTGCAATCTAGGCTCAGCTAGAGTGAAAGTTGTGTTGCAATCTTGCATCTTAAATCTCTTTAGTATTTCACATGCATATCTTCTTTGGTGCATCACACAACCTCTACACTCTTGTAGAATTCGATACCAAGGAAATATGAGAGATTTCCCAAGTCTGGCATTTCAAACTCCTCACTCAGGTCACGTTTGAAATCTTTGATCTCCTTCTTGCAACTTCTTATTATCAACAGATCATTGACATAAAGATATAGTGTAAGCAATTCACCATTTCTTCTTCTTGGATATACTCCATGTTCAGTTGTCACTTCACTAATTCCTTCTCCCTTAGAAAGCCATCTATCTTCTTGTTCCAAGATCTTGGAGCTTGATTAAGTCCATACAGGGCTTTGTGCAACCTGTACACCTTTCTCTCTTTGCTTTGTTTCACAAACTCAACTAGTTTTGCCACATAAACTTCTTCGTCTAAGGGACCATTGAGGAATGCATATTTCACATTCGTATGACATATGTGCCAATTGTTCATGTTTGCTAGACCAATAAACATCCTAATTGTTTCGATTCTAGCAACATGTGCAAATACTTCATCGAAGTCGATTCCTTCCTTCTGAAGAAATCCTTTCGCCGCAAGCCCCGCCTTGTGTTGAGTCACTTTCCCTCTGGGATTCAGCTTCACCTTGTATATCCACTTAACATCAATTGCATTCTTTCCTTGAGGTAATTAGACAAGTGACCATGTATTGTTGACTTCGATTGACTTCATCTCCTCATTCATTGCTTTCACCAACTTAGAATCTTTCGATGCCTCAGCTGCATTGACAGGTTCGAAATATGCATAGAAAGCATAATGTACCAACTCAACTTCTTTATTAACCACATCATCTGATGTAATCACACATTCTTGCAACCTTGCAGGCATGTGTCTTGTTCTTTGAGGTCTGCTTGGTCCTTTTTCACCTCTAACATCTTCTCGTCGAACATCTCTTTCGACCTCACAAGTTGGTTCTTCACATAAGATTCCAAATGAATATTTCTTGACATTTTCAGTAAAATCCCATTCTTTATGCTCATCTATGATCACGTCCCTCCTGATCATAACCTGCTTGTTTACTGGGTCGAACAACTTGTAACCTCCAGTTGAGTGATATCCTATCAGAATCATTTAACTAGACTTGTCATCAAGTTTCCTTCTCAACTGATCTGGCACATCCCTAGGTGATATAGATCCAAATACCTTCAGATAACTCAATCTAGACTTGACACCAAACCAACACTCTTCTAGCGTAACTCCTTCTAGCTTCTTCGTCGGACATATATTTAAAATATATGTTGCAGTCGACACAGTTTCTCCCCATAGTTATTAAGGTAGATGCTTACCATTTAACATACTTCTCACCATGTTCATGATGGTTCGATTCTTCCTTTCTGCAATTCCATTCTTCTATGGAGTGTAGTGTGGCACCACCTCATGCACAATCCATTCTTTTACACATAATGCATAGAAATATTTCGACACATACTCTTCACCACCATCAGTCCTCAAAATTTGGTGTTTTCGACCACTTTGTCTTTCGACATCAGAATATATGACTTCAAGAATTTCCTTCAACCTACTTCCTGCATCCATGCTGAAGCAATTCTTGTGTTGTTTCAACAAAACACATTCTTCAAAAACTTTGTTTAGGCTGTCGATTTCTGGCAATCCTGAAACCATATTTCTTAAGTTCAAATCTCTGATGTTTTTGAAATTGAGATGACCAAGTCTATAATGCCATAACCATTCATCTTTACTGGTTGCACTTGCAAGACACTTATGCTTCATCACATTTAGTTCGGTCTTGAAATTTATATTCTGAGACATTGGAGCCTTCAAGATTAACCTACCATATGCGTTGACGACTCTCATCACCTTGTCTTCGACAGCCACGAGAAATTTCTTTTCGACCAACAACCCTATACTGAGAAAATTGTTCTTCATGCCTGTTATGTATAAAACATTGGAAATTACCGACCTCTTGCCATCCTGCCTCTTAATCAGAATATCACCAATACATTCAGCTGCTAGAGTATTGTCATTTGAGAATTTCACAGTGTTCTTCATTGAGGGTTTCATGTTGACAAACCAATCTTTCCTACCAGTCATGTGTGATGGGCATCTTGAATCCAAGTACCATTGATCTTGGAATCTCTCTTCATCTCTTGTTGTGACCATCAACAACATCTCTTCTTCTTCATGTTTTGCCAACTTAGCATCATAATCTTGTTTTTTTTGCTTTTTTGGACAACCACTAAAATAGTGACCATACTTCTGACAACTGAAACACTGAATGTGACTCTTGTTAGGTTTTCGTGTAAAAGCAAGGCTTCTCAAAGATCATTTTGATTTTAACAACTCAACATCAAGTCTTGATTGCTCAAAAAGGATTGTTCAAAGTTTGATCAAAGTAAACATTTTCATAAAGACTCGAGTATATTGATCGAAAGGTATACAATTATTTTTCATGAAGCAATAATATTGATAAGTGTTCATTTTTAGGGTTCGTTTGTGTTTTAACTTTAGAACAAAAACATTGCTTTAATCACTTTCTGCTGTACTGGTTTCAAAAGGAATTTTTCATATTTTTCCTCAAGTAATCGGTTACCTTATAGGTAGTAACCGGTTACTTCAACCCAGTTTTCAATTTTTTTTGTTACGTTACATCGTATAACTAGTTACCCCATGGGTAGTAACCGGTTACCACTGTTCAGAAGTGAAAAATTGCATTCTTTATATAAAAGTGTGTGTTTCTATTTTGTGTTCAAAACATATCATGCCTTCATAATTTTTTGCATCTTTTTAAAGGGGTGTCTTAACACTTATAAATACTCATAATGATCAGAATTTTTTCTTTTACCTCAAAAAAATTTCAATTCTGAATAATTAAATGTAAATTTTTTTTTGAATAAAATTAATTCTATATAATAAATAGAAAAATGAATATAACAAAATGGCTGTCGCAAATGGATGAATTTGATGACTATAAATTGAATTTTTATTGAATGGATAAAACCAATTCATTAATCCAGTAAGAATATACTAAAACTTCCTTAAGAATATTAATCCATCCAAAAAATTATATATATATATATATATATATATATATATATATATATATATATATATATATATATATATATATATATATATATATATATATATATATATATATATATATATATATATATATATATATATATATATATATATATATATAAAATAAAATAACAGATTTTTTTTTCTAAAAATGTATATTTTCTATATATAAAACTATCAATTTTATATTTACAAAAAACTTGATTTTTTTGTATTTTTGAAAAAATTTACTTATTTATTTATTTATCAAATTTTTTTATTTTCAGAAAAAATGGATATTCTTTATTTTTATATAATTTAAAAAATCATTTGTGTGTTATTGAAAAACCTCAATTTTTTATTTTCAAAAAGGAATATTTTTTTTTTGTATTTTTGTATTTTTTTTTTTCGTTTTTTATGGTATAAATAATTTTTGGTATTCTCGAAAAAAATTAATATTTTAAAAATTTGAAACTATTTTTTTTTTAAATTTGAAACTATTTTTTTCATAAAAATTGATTTTCTTATAAAAATTCAATTTTTAGTATTTTTGGAAAAAAAATTGTTTTTAATATTTTTGGTAAGAAAATGAATTTTATGATTTTTGAAAAAAAATCAATTTTTTGTTTAGTAAGAAGTTATTTGATTTATTTTTCGAAAAAATCCATTTTTTTTAATATTTGAAAAAATAACTTTTAATTTTTTTTAGAAATAAATCTAATGGATTTAAAGTATATGATACAAAAATAACTCATTCATCATTATAATATGTTGGACGGATTTGATGAATTCATATATATTGATGAATTTAGTTCAATCCATTAATTTTCTTTTTTTGTGGTAGATGAATTTGATGGATTTTGTCTTAATGGATCCAATTGTCTCTATTAATGTCTAACTCATACAGATAAAAAATTAAATAAAAAGTTAGAAAGCTAAAATAAATAAACCAAATTCATATTATTAAAATTGTAAAAAAATGAAATTCAACTTCATTAAATGTGCAGACAAGACAAATGAGACTTCACCATTGAAGATACAATAGATTGATCATAAATTTGATATATAATTAAGATAAAATAAACTATACGATTAAAAATATCTATTAGAATATTGTCAACAACAAATAAGATAATTAAATTTTCTTCTTTCTTGAATATTCACTTTTGAACGAACAGTCGCTGAAAGTGTTCTCGATCATGTACATCAAAAAATTAGAAAGTTAACTATTTTAAACTTGTGAATACAAAAAATTTATGCGATATGTGTGATTTGTAATTGAAAAGCTAGTAAAATAATATAGGAATTTATTAAATTGAAAATATATATTTTAAAAAGTAAATGTAATTAATTACCTCATTCTCTAATCAGCATGTAAAAGGGATGAAACATTCATACAATTGTTTTCCACATGTTCTCTCGTATTCAAACTTAATTTTATCATCTCGAATTACTCCAATTTTCTCGATGTTATCATTTAAATTATATATGTAAAAGTATACAAGTCTTTTAATCTCTAAAACATAATATCATTTGAATGGTAAATGTACAATAGCTTTTCTTTGGTATTGGGAGGCAACAATTTTTCATTCTCCTTGCTAAGATTCTTTTACAATGTGTAAGTGCTAACACCTTTAGTAACACATTCAACAAGTTCAAAACTCATAAATTCTGCACTTCTAGATAAGCCTAATAATATCTTATCATCTTTTAAACATATTTTTAGTTGTGAATTATCAAAAAGGCAATATGGATGAAGTTTTATAACCTTAGCTTGTTTCGAGGCGCTCTCTTGAGGATTGACTTTAATTCTCAACATATGTCCTAAAGACGAGAGTCGATAAATAGAACCTTTTAAGTAAACATAATTTTTCATCCAATAAGACACGTTAATATATTCAGGAAAGTTAATAGTTAATATAGTCCAAAAACTAATCATAGAAGAGAAAATATTGATATGGAGATGACCTTGAAAATGTATGACCTTTAAGAACCAAGATTCTTTATATCATATAATAGAGTAGCATAGGAATACCCTCCAAATATTTTAAATAAAGTGTTCAAAATAGCAACACATTATTTAGTTATTATATTCTTGACAAAGATATGATATACATTGTAAATTACGTTATTTTCCTGACCATCTTTTCGACAAAACAAGAATAATCTATTGCATGTATCTATAAGATTTTTAGGCCTTATCCTGCAATTCCTCACTAACGAGCACCAATTAAAAAGTTTTTCCAGATCCATATATGAATTAGACGAAATGCAAGCCTCCATCAGTGGATCTAGTGGATTCTCCTTTGGTAGTGTTGTGGTTAGGATGAGTTACGCCATGAATGTGAGAGACACACATGACATTTGATTTTTCCTTCATGTATAGCTTACCAAAGATTTTAGTTTGAATTACAATGAGAAGATTATTGAATAAGGGTTTGGGTTTCCTTCTACTCATTGCTCTTTTCTATTTAATAATTTTACTCTCCATTTAATGGGTTATTATGATTAGTAAGGAGAATTGATATTGAAAGTGGGATAATGATATGATAGATGGATGTGAGTGATGTCCCAATTGGTTGATGATTTGATTCTTATAGGCGAGTGACATATAAAGAATGAAACATATGAGAGAAAACAATTTTAGATTAAAAAAAATAATGAATAAAATATTTATCATAATGTTCTAGACCCAAGATAAGCCCTATATGGATATATTTATTTAGTTCAATGTATTATTAATTAATATTATTTTCTTTTTGACTAAATTATTGTTTTTTACTTTAATTTGACTATAATAGTTTTATTTTAATTTTAATTATAATATTTGAACTATAATTATTGTTTTTATTTTTATTTTTTATAATAATTTTTCACACATATCCATAGAGAGGAAAGTGTTGGAATTAACTCAAAACCTATGAGAATTCCGACCCTTTCTTTATGAACAAGAAAGATTCTTGAGGAACAATTATCAAAGAAGAAGAAATATGATGTAGAAAAGAATTAGGGTTCTAAGAGAATTTTGAGAGAAAGTTTTTGTTACCCACAAACTATGGGATTTTTTCCTTCTATTCACTTGCAACTACAAACTACAATATGTTGGAATTATTTGATTACAAGAGGGATACTCCCTATTTATAGAGTTAGGTTTGCTTGCACCCAAGGCAAAGTCCAAAACTAAAAAAGCCCAAAATATCTATTTTGGAACTAAATAGAATATAGATCTAAAACTAAATAAAATCTAATCTAAATCAAATATGACATAATGAATTACACTTTCAACACACCACCTAATTCATTGTGTCTACGCTATCTACATTCATCATAGCTCTTAGTCTTCTAAATACTTCGACCTTCACTCCCTTCATCACGATATCTGCAATTTGATTCTTAGTTCTGCAATGTTCCAAGTTCATCTTCCCGTCTGCTACCTACTCTTGAAGATGATGGAACCTCATTTCGATGTGCTTGCTTCAACCATGCGCTATCAGATTCTTTGCCAGATTGATAGCTGACATGTTGTCGATCTTCATGGTATTTTCTCCATGATTCTTCGTTGTAATATCTTCGACTAGATTCACCATCCATGTTGCTTCACATTCACAAAGAGAAGTAGCTATGTACTCTGCTTCGTATGATGAAATGCCACCACTAGTTCCTTTCTTGAACTCCAATAAACTAGTGCACCACCTAACCTAAACATATATCCAGCTGTGAATTTTCGATCCTCAGCATCACAACACTAACTTGAATCAGTGTATCCCATTAACTTGCATTCTTTTTTCTTCAACAACTGCAGGAAACAAAATGCCATAGTCGAGACTTCCTTTCAGATACCTTAGTGTCCTCTTCGCCGTTTCTAGGTGTGATACTTTTAGCTTCTGCATGAATCTACTCACCATACCAACATTGTATGCTAAGTTAGGCCTTGTGTGACAAAGATATCAAAGTGATCCAATAAGTCTTATGTATTGGGTTGGTTCGACATCATCTCCATCTGAATCTTTTGACTGTTGCAATCTAGGCTCAGCTGGAGTCGAAGTTGGGTTGTAATCTTGCATCTCAAATATCTTTAGTATTTCACTTGTATAACTTCTTTGGTGCATCATCAAACCTCTACCACACTTGTAGAATTTGATGCTAAGAAAATATGAGAGATTTCCCAAGTCTGACATTTCAAACTCCTCACTCAAGTCACGTTTGAAATCTTCGATCTCCTTCTTGCAACTTATTGTTATCAACAGATCATCGACATAGAAACATAGTGTAAGCAGTTCGCCATTGCTTCTTCTTACATAAACTCCATGTTAAGTTGTGCACTTCACAAATTATGTCTCCCTTAGAAAGTTATCTATCTTCTTTTTCTAAGCTCTTGGAGCTTTCTTAAGTCCATACAGGGCTTTGTGCAACCTGTACACCTTTCTTTCTTTGCCTTGTTTCACAAAATCAACTGGTTGTGCCACATAAACTTCTTCGTCTAAGGAGCCCTTGTGGAATGCATATTTCACATCCATCTTACATGTTTGCCAATTATTCATGTTCTCTAGACCAACAAACATCCTGATTGTTTCGATTCTAGCAACAGGTGCAAATACTTCATCAAAGTCAATTCCTTCCTTCTTAAGAAATCCTTTCGCCACAAGCCTCGCGTTATGTCGAGTCACTTCCCCTATAGGATTCAACTTCACCTTGTATATCTGATCAGTGATATTTAGTGGTAATATTCAAGCCGGTTTTCAGCGTCTTTTGAGTCTATTTTTATTTTGTTTGTAGTGTCTCGTTCATGTTTTGTCTTAGTTTTCTCATTATTGCGTGCAAGTCAGTGTTTATCGTTTTTACTTTGTTTTTATCAGTGGAATGGGTTATGTGGTTGTTTCTTTGTGGTGTTTCAGGTAAACATGTAATCGGTTGTTCGAGGCGTCCGAAAGATGGTCCAAGCTTTTAAAAACTGATAGAAAATGAGAGTTCAGAGACACAACACGGGTGCCAGTGTTGTACAACACGGCCCGTGTTGTAAAGACCAGAAGAAACAAAGATTCTGCTCAGAAAAGAAGAAGACAGGGGTGTGACACGGGCACCCGTGTTGTACAACACGGCCCGTGTCATGGAAGCTGGGAAAAAATGTTTTTGGTAGTGATCCAGTGGCACAACACGGCCACCCGTGTTGCACAACACGGCCCGTGTTGTGAAGACCAGAGGGAATTTTGTGTTTTGCTGCTTCAAGGGTATTCCGGACATTTTGCGGTGCTGTTTGAAGACTGATTTATATTTGCCCATGATGACTGTGAGGAGGCACTTTTGAATTGGGGATTTTTGGAGAGAACGAACACTGGAGAAGAAAGATTGATCAAGAGCGGAAGCAATTGACGATCCGACTAATCCAACGTTAATTGTAATGTCTAAATTTGCTTATTCTGTTTTTATTTCCAGTTTGAACATGAGTGGCTAAACCCCCCAATGCCAGGGGGGTGTCCCTGATTTGCGTTTTGTAATGACTTGTTGAATTCTTCAATTTGGAATTGTGTTTTTAGTTTCGTTTCTTTATTTTATCGCAACGTCCTTAATGCTTTATCGGTATTGGAAAATAAGATAACTGATCGTGGTTAGGATTCGGTCTGACCAACCATTCTAACCTTGTTGCATAATTTTATCGTACAAAATATTACTGAGGAATTGGGATATTTTTATGAGAACCTTTTTATGTCAGAATTATTGCTTGATATTCTTCTATGACCTTTGAGGAATCGCGGTCTATGAAGAATACCAAAGGTTTTTCTTTAAAGGAATTTTGGAAAAACATTATAGACTTAGGAAAGACACGTTCTAAAGCACATCTCTCAAATTAAGGAACTTATGAGTCATTGCATTGCGAATCATACACCATACCTGGCATTACTTTCATATAAGTGAAATTATTTGTTTTAAATTTACGTTTTATTCAGTTCAATTTATTTAATTTTATCTCAAACCATGAGTTTTGTCCAATTGAAATTAATCACGAAGAACTTATTTTAATACGCAGTCCTTGTGATCGATATTTGGGGTTAATCCCTTCTATTACTACATCGGTAAAAATAGTACACTTGCTATTTTCTGGTCAAGTTTTTGGCCAGCCCACTGGTGATGTGCATGTCACTCGTCTTACCCAGTAGTACGACGGACCGTCGAGCCATGCGACGTTAAACGCAGCGCTACGTGGGAGGCAACCCACGAGTTTTTCAGTCTGACTTTTGTGTGTTTCTGTTTTGTAGGTTTTGTTTATCACTGATTTTAAGAAGGAATGAATGAGGTTTGAAGTCATAGTAGGAAGATCAGAAAAGCCAGAAAACGGAAAATCAGAGGTGCAACACGGGTGCCCGTGTTGGGCAACACGGCCCGTGTTGCATGGTGCAGAAAGATGGTTGTTTGTGTGAAGTTTTGATGGATTCCAGGGATGCAACACGGCCACCCGTGTTGTTCAACACGGCCCGTGTTGCAATGTCTGGAGATTGTTTGATTCCAGCCATTTTGAGAGGGATCCCAGGGATGCAACACGGCCACCCGTGTTGTGCAACACGGCCCGTGTTGCAAGTGCTGTTTGACATGAATTTTTGAGCTGATAAATTGAAGCATCCAGGGGTGCAACACGGGTGCCCGTGTTGCGCAACACGGCCCGTGTTGCTCATGCGGGAATCTTAAAATTCAAATTTTTTTTTTAGTTTCCCAATTTTGTCCTGTGGGCCCCCGCGTGTTTAATCTCATAATTTTTAATTAAAGGCTCATTAACCTACCAATTATCACTTTTCTTTCATCTTCTCCAACCTCATTTCTCTCTAAAAACCCTAACACCATTGTTATACCTCACAAAACCTCCTTTTTCTCAAGCACCCACTCACCGAAACCTACTACTCCATTCACGAAATTTGTTCCCCATCACTTTCTTGTCACTTCTACGGTGACCGTTTCCTCTAATCTTTCAATTTTTTTCCGTGTGCTTCATTTGTGCAGGTTTGAAAAATGCCTCCTAGAAGGGATACCGGTAAAAATGTTGCTGAATCCTCTCGTCCTCGCAAGAGAGCACACCGGATGCCGAATGCTCATGGCATTTTGTTCGAGGACCCGGAGCATCAAGCAAAGTATGCAAAGTTGGTAAGGCGTAAGTTGATACCGGCCCGGTACATGTGCAACGAAACTCTTGAAAATCTAGGGCTCAAATTTGAAGTCCATAGAATGTTTCACAGTATCGGGATGTTAAATTTCATGCAATATGAAGCGCCAACTTTTGAGCGCATAACCTTGGAATTTTTGAGTTCTTTACAGTTTCAGCTCAAGCATACCTGGACCGGATCCGACACTGAGTATTTCGGCACTCTGAAGTTCCGCCTTTTTGACAATGATCATGTGATGTCGGTGGCTGATCTGGGGAAGATTTTAGATCTCCCAGTTTATGGGCCTGGTGCACCGCCGAGTACATTCGACGCAGGATCATTCTGGAAGGACATCACCGGCAACACCGAGTATGCCGCGTCTGCTGCAAAGGCCTCATGCATCCATAACCCGTCCTTCCGGTACGCTCAAAAAGGGTTAGCTTATACCCTTTTCTGCCGAGGCGACAGCACAGGAGTCGCAACTCTGCGAGAGTTATACTTCCTATATGGAATGGCAAACAATGAGCTGATTAATGTTGCGGCCTTCGCAGCAGACCACCTGAAGCGGGTAGCCAATGCTGCCTCGGGTGAGATTTCTGTTGGAGGGATGATTACACAGATTGCTCAGCATCTGGGGTATAATGAGAGGTTGCTTGAAGTGCCTGCAGTGGCAGGTAAGAAAAAAATTGATCTTGAAACATTGGTCAACCAAGGTATGATTAAAACTGCTCATAATTATTATGCTGTGATG
Source organism: Lathyrus aphaca (assembly GCA_963966055.1). Lineage (NCBI taxonomy): Eukaryota > Viridiplantae > Streptophyta > Magnoliopsida > Fabales > Fabaceae > Lathyrus > Lathyrus aphaca. Next base: position 543,046,311 of record OZ014524.1, read on the forward strand.
TCTCGTAACAAGCATTTGATTTCGTTGCCTGCCCCTAATATGATTACTATAGATAATAGAGCTAACTGGCTGTATGAGGACCCCATGCTGGGTGGTTCCGATCAGTTTGATGAGTATTTTTCAGATGAGGAGGATGCAGGGAACCAACCTGAAGAGGTCCCGGTGCAAACTGCTGGTGGTTCATCTAACCAAGCAACCGGTCAGTGGAATGTTTCCACGGACCAGTGGGACGAAATGATCAGAGAGCAGACCCGGCAAGGGGACTTAATCGATGAGCTGCATGCATGGATGCAGCAGATGAAGCTTCATGGATTTCCTCCCGAAGAGTGATAGTTGTGAGTCCCCTCCGACATTGGCTCTTCAACAGTGAGGACACTGTTGAGTTCAAGTGTGGGGGGTTTAGTTTTTATGTTTTCGTTTGTTTTATGTTAATCTTTGTTTATTTTAATAGTATCGTAGTGTCGGCTTGAAGATTATAGCTTTATGTTATCTGTAAAAACACCCCTAAGTTAACCTGTTGTGTGTTACATGTGAATTATGAGAAAGTATATAGGATGAGAGTGAAAAAGAATCCCGATGAGAAAATATGGAAAATTTTGATGTATAGGTACTACATAAGCACACTGAGTCTTCGGAATTAGGAACGAGTTCGACATGTAGATTCGTGCCATGGTGCTTTGATTTGAGAAGTAAACCCGAAGTAGTTTATATTGATATATCTGGCTTTATCTATAATAATTGTGTGTGCAAAGATGATCCAAAAGAAAAAAGCTTCAAGGCACCGGAAAAAAAAATGAATAAAAACATTAAAACGATCGATCCTTCTAAGTTGGGTAACCCTCACAAGATTATTCAACCTAACGGCGGTTGAACATAAATGTTTCCCGAAGGGACATAAAAATCGGTGCCAACGATAAAAAGAGGAATCAATCTTGCACACATAGTGAAAATCATTAAAAGCCTTAAAAGTGATTGTCCGAATGAAAAGGGTTGAAAATCGAAAAAATAAGACCTAAGCACGAAGCATAGTCGGAGAGGTTACCAAAAAGGGAGATTCGGATCCGTGGTGTTCCACGGTGTAGTGTTTGTGTGATATCTATACTGAGAGAAAAGTACAAAAAGAACTCATTGGGTGATTTGGAATGAAGGATCCACGTATGAGTATCATAATTCATATTGCTAGTTTTGAAGGTGTAAATGCAGGATTTTTGCTTGAGGGCAAGCAAGAATTCAAGTTTGGGGGAGTTTGATCAGTGATATTTAGTGGTAATATTCAAGCCGGTTTTCAGCGTCTTTTGAGTCTATTTTTATTTTGTTTGTAGTGTCTCGTTCATGTTTTGTCTTAGTTTTCTCATTATTGCGTGCAAGTCAGTGTTTATCGTTTTTACTTTGTTTTTATCAGTGGAATGGGTTATGTGGTTGTTTCTTTGTGGTGTTTCAGGTAAACATGTAATCGGTTGTTCGAGGCGTCCGAAAGATGGTCCAAGCTTTTAAAAACTGATAGAAAATGAGAGTTCAGAGACACAACACGGGTGCCAGTGTTGTACAACACGGCCCGTGTTGTAAAGACCAGAAGAAACAAAGATTCTGCTCAGAAAAGAAGAAGACAGGGGTGTGACACGGGCACCCGTGTTGTACAACACGGCCCGTGTCATGGAAGCTGGGAAAAAATGTTTTTGGTAGTGATCCAGTGGCACAACACGGCCACCCGTGTTGCACAACACGGCCCGTGTTGTGAAGACCAGAGGGAATTTTGTGTTTTGCTGCTTCAAGGGTATTCCGGACATTTCGCGGTGCTGTTTGAAGACTGATTTATATTTGCCCATGATGACTGTGAGGAGGCACTTTTGAATTGGGGATTTTTGGAGAGAACGAACACTGGAGAAGAAAGATTGATCAAGAGCGGAAGCAATTGACGATCCGACTAATCCAACGTTAATTGTAATGTCTAAATTTGCTTATTCTGTTTTTATTTCCAGTTTGAACATGAGTGGCTAAACCCCCCAATGCCAGGGGGGTGTCCCTGATTTGCGTTTTGTAATGACTTGTTGAATTCTTCAATTTGGAATTGTGTTTTTAGTTTCGTTTCTTTATTTTATCGCAACGTCCTTAATGCTTTATCGGTATTGGAAAATAAGATAACTGATCGTGGTTAGGATTCGGTCTGACCAACCATTCTAACCTTGTTGCATAATTTTATCGTACAAAATATTACTGAGGAATTGGGATATTTTTATGAGAACCTTTTTATGTCAGAATTATTGCTTGATATTCTTCTATGACCTTTGAGGAATCGCGGTCTATGAAGAATACCAAAGGTTTTTCTTTAAAGGAATTTTGGAAAAACATTATAGACTTAGGAAAGACACGTTCTAAAGCACATCTCTCAAATTAAGGAACTTATGAGTCATTGCATTGCGAATCATACACCATACCTGGCATTACTTTCATATAAGTGAAATTATTTGTTTTAAATTTACGTTTTATTCAGTTCAATTTATTTAATTTTATCTCAAACCATGAGTTTTGTCCAATTGAAATTAATCACGAAGAACTTATTTTAATACGCAGTCCTTGTGATCGATATTTGGGGTTAATCCCTTCTATTACTACATCGGTAAAAATAGTACACTTGCTATTTTCCGGTCAATATCCACTTCACATCAATTGCCTTCTTGCCTTGAGGAAATTCGACAAGTGACCAAGTTTTGTTGACTTCGATTGACTTCATATCCTCATTCACTGCTTTCACCCACTTCGAATCTTTCAATACCTCAGCTGATTTGATAGGTTCAACATCTGCATAGAAAGCATAATGTACCAACTCACCTCCCTTATCAACCATATCACCTGATGTAATCACACAATCTTGCAACCTTGTAGGCATGTGTCTTGTTCTTTGAGGTCTCCTTGGGCCTGCTTCACCTCTAACATCTTCTCGTTGAACATCTCTTTCAACTTCACAAGCTGGTTCTTCACATAAGATTCCAACTGAATCTTTCTTGACATTTTTAGTAAAATCCCATTCTTTAAGCTCATCTATGATCACGTCCCTGCTGATCACAACCTGCTTATTTACTGGGTCGAACAACTTGTAACCTCCAATCGAGTGATATCCTATCAAAATCATTTGACTAGACTTGTCATCAAGCTTCTTTCTCAAATGATCTGTCACATGTGTATGTTCTATAGATCTAAATACCTTCAGATGAATCAAGCTAGGATTGATACTAAACCAACACTCTTCTGGCATAACTACTTCTATCTTCTTCGGTGGACATCTATTTAAAATATATGTTGCAGTCAACACAACTTCTCCCCATAGTTCTTTGGGTATATGCTTACCATTCAGCATACTTCTCACCATGTTCATGATGGTTCGATTCTCCATTTCTGCAATTCCATTATGTTATTGAGTGTAGGGTGGAACCACCTCATTCGCAATCCCTTCTTTTACACATAATGCATCGAACTCTTTTGACGCATGCTCTCCATCACCATCAATCCTCAAAATCTTGAGTTTTTGACCACTTGTCATTCGACCATAGATTTAAACTTGGTAAATACATCGATCAGTTTACTTTTCTTCTTGATCAAGTAAGTCCATAATTTTCGACTAAAATCATCTATGAAAGTGACAAAGTATCTATTACCTCCAATCATATCCACCTGGATAGGACCACATACATCAGAGTATATGACTTCAAGAATTTCCTTCGACTTGATTCCTGCATCCTTGCTGAAGCTATTCTTGTGTTGTTTCGACTGAACACATTCTTCACACACTTTATTTGGGATGTCGATTTATGGAAATCCTGAAACCATATTTCCTCTCTTCAAATCTCTGATGTCTTTGAAATTGAGATGACCAAGTCTATAGTTCCATAACCATTCATCTTTACTGGCTGCACTCGTAAGACACTTATGCTCCATCACATTTAGTTCGATCTTGAAAGTTATATTCTGAGACATTAGAGCCTTCAAGATTAACCTACCATCTGCATTGACGAATCTCATCACCTTGTCTTCGACCATCACCTTATAGTTCTTTTCGATCAACTGCTTTATACTGAGCAAATTGCTCTTCATGCCTGTTATGTACAAAACGTTGGAAATTAATGACCTCTTGCCATCCTTACTATTAATCAGTACATCACCAATACCTTTAGCTACTAGAGTATTGTCATTTGCGAATTTCACATTGTTCTTCATTGAGGGCTTCATGTTGACAAACCAATCTTTCCTACCAATCACGTGTGATGAGCATCCTGAGTCCAAGTACCATTGATCTTGGAATCTCTCTTCATCTCTTGTTGTGGCCATCAACAACATCTCTTCTTCTTCATGTTTTGGCAGCTTAGCATAAGAATCTTGATTTTTTTGCTTTTCTGGACAACCACTAAAATAGGGATCGTAGTTCTGACAATTGAAACACTGAATGTGACTCTTGTCAGGTTTTCGTGTAAAAGCAAGGCTTCTCAAAGATCATTTTGATGATAACAACTCAACATCAAGTCTTGATAGCTCAAAATTTGATCAAAGAAAACATTTTCATAAAGACTCGAGTATATTGATCGAAAGGTATACGATTATTTTTCATGAAGCCATAATATTTATAAGTGTTCATTTTTAGGGTAAAATTGTGTTTTAACTTTGGAACAAAAACATTGCATTAATCACTTTCTGTTGTACTGGTTTCAAAAGGAATTTTTCACATTTTTCCACAAGTAACCAGTTATGTAATAGGTAGTAACGGGTTACTTCAACCCAGTTTTCAATTTTTTTTTGTTACGTTACAACGCGTAACCGGATACCCCATGGGTAGTAACCTCTTACCATTGTTCAGAAGTGAAAAATTGCATCCTTTCAATAAAAGCATGTCTTTCTATTTTGTGTTCAAAACATAGCATCCCTTCTTAATTTTTTGCATCTTTTTAAAGGGGTGTCTTAACACTTATAAATAATCATAATGATCATAATTTTTCCTTTACCTCCAAAAAATTTCATAATTATTTTCTCACTCACTTATTCCATATTTTCATAAAAAGTTTGTGTACACTTTATCAAAATTTTCAAAAGTGAAACTTTACATTAAAAATTTCATATCCTTTTTAAAGTTTCATTACATACATTAGTGAACACTTATATATTTTATTGTGAGTGAAAATATTCATCATGTTCATCTATTTAAGAACAACTTATCTCTTTTTTGTAGGTATGCTTGAAGACCTCTTCAAATCAATGGTATCTTGATAGTGGATGTTCGAGGCACATGACGGGTGACTTAAGTAATTTTTCACATCCAACACTTAAGGCCAAAGGATTTGTTACTTATGGTGACAACAACAAAGGAAAAATCCTTGGTGTAGGCATCGTTGGTTCACCGCCTTCAACAACTATAGAAGATGTCCTATATGTAGAAGGTCTAAAGCATAGTCTCCTTAGCATTAGTCAATTGTGTGACCGAGGTTTCAAAATACACTTCACTAAAAATGAATGCTTGATAGAAAACGAAGTTACTCATTAAGTTATGCTAAAAGGTAAAAGAGTTAACAACATATTTATGATTTCCTTTGATATCTTGCCTTTGAATGTTATGTGTCTCTTGGCAAGCAACACAGAATCATGGTTATGGCATAATAGGTTTGCTCACATTCATATGGAGCACTTGAATAAATTGATCAAACATGACTTAGTCATTGGTTTGTCGAAGATCAAATTCATCAAAGATAGGTTGTGTGTCTCTTGCCAAAAAGGAAAGCAAACTAAATTAACTTTTACATCCAAGAATGTGGTGTCCACAACTAGGCCACTACAATTGTTGCATATGGATCTCTTTGGTCCATCAAGAATAAAAAGCTTCGGAGGTAATTGTAGATGTTTAGAATTGGCAGAATTTTTGACCAACAAGAAGTGTTGAATTTTAGTTCAGGATGTCACATCAGATGTTAGGACATTATCAAACAGAGTATAAGTAAATGAACTTAATTCAGGATGTCACACCAGATGTTGGGACATTGTATCAGTTAATGAAATAAGTTCAGTTTACAGGATGTCACACCAGATGTTGTGACATTGTATCAGTAAATGAAGTAAGTTCAGTTTTCAGGATGTCACACCAGATGTTGTGACATCTCAAACCTGCTACCAGCATTAATTAATGACTAACAGAACTCAGCAAATTAAGGGAAGTCATCTGTAATTAATTATGGATGAATGAAACAGAATAAGGCGCATCTGTAGGGAGTTTTGTTATGTGACTTCAGCATAATCAGAAGAACTGAATCACCTAGAATCTAGGAAGTAACAAACCCTAATTCAAGGTGGAGGCAGCATGCGTTTCAGGATTGGATAAACCTACAGAAAGCCCAAAATCCAAACACCTATTTAAGCAACAGAAACTCTCAGAATAAAGTACGAATTTAAGAAGACCAAATAGGGTGTTTTGTGTTTTAATAGCAGGTTGTTTAATTGTACCACTTTTTGAGCTTTTAAGCAAAAGTGTATTTGTGTCTTGATTGAAACTGTGAAGTAAGATCAAGCTGTTTTGTTTGAAGTATGACTTCAATTTTATTAAACTTGTAAACAAGATCACTGTGTGATTGAGGGGGAGTGAGTTGGTACTCATATCTAAGTTGTGTCTTAGGTAGAAATTGCATTGGGTAGATATTAAGTGAAAGATTAAACTGGGTGGTTTAAGTCTAGAATTAATATTACTTATATTGGATTTCCTCCTGGCTTGGTAGCCTCCAGATGTAAGTGTGGTTATACACTGAACTGGGTTAACAAATTCCTGTGTTGTTTAATTTTCCTGCACTTTAAGTTTTAGTTAAGTCTTCAAGTGTTTAAACATCTCATTCGACATCTCATACCTGATCACAGAATTTCAATTGGCATCAGAGCAGGCACCCTGCCTGTTTATACTGGGTGAGATCTAGGGACTGCAAATTCTGGAAACATGGACAGAGATGTAGGATCAGTAAATAGACCACCTATATTGGATGGATCTAATTATGACTACTTGAAGCCAAGAATGATTGCATTCTTAAGATCACTTGACAATAGGTCCTGGAAAGCAGTCAACAATGGATGGGAACACCCTGTCCAAGACACCAAAGATGGAGCAAAAGTGTTGAAACCTGAAGAAGAATGGAGTAAGGAGGAAGAAGATTCAGCACTTGGCAACTCCAAGGCCTTAAATGCTTTATTCAATGGCATTGATAGGAACATCTTTAGACTTGTGCATCACTGTGAGCTGGCCAAAGATGTTTGGGACACTCTTAAAACAACTCATGAAGGAACATCAAAGGTGAAGATGTCAAGACTTCAACTTCTCACCACGAAGTTTGAAAACTTGAGAAAGAAGGAAGATGAGACAATTCATGAATTCTACATGAACATCTTAGAAATAGCCAATACTTCTGGAGCTTTGAGAGAAAAGATGACTAATGAAAAGCTTGTAAGAAAGATTCTTAGATCTTTACCAAAAAGATTTGACATGAAGGTCACAGCAATAGAAGAAGCTCAAGACATATGCACAATTAAAGTTGAAGAGCTCATTGGTTCCCTTCAAACATTTGAAATGGGAATGAATGACACAATTGTAAAGAAGAACAAAAGCATAACCTTGGTGTCAAATACTGATAAAGAAGAAGAAAATGATGAATCAGAAACTGAAGAAAATTTATCAGAAAACATTTCTATGCTTGGAAGACAATTCAAAAAGATTCTCAGAAAGATGGAAGACAAGTCCAGACCAAGTGGAAGATACACAAACTCTTCTGAGAACAAAAGACCTTATGATGCTAATAGAAGGTCAAATTATGATGAAAAGACCAGTCAAGAAAAAGGGATTAAATGCCATGGATGTGAAGGATATGGACACATCAGAAATGAATGTCCTACCTATTTAAAAAGGCAAAAGAAAGGTCTCTCTGTAACCTGGTCTGATGAAGACTCAGGAGGTGATTCAGAAGAAGAATCAGCTAAGCATATCACTGCTCTAGCTGGACTATGTGAATCTGAAAGTGAATCCAGTGATGGGGAACTTACTTATGAAGAGCTTGAGCAATCATACAGAGAACTGGTTAAAAGGAGCACTGAAATATGCATGGAAAATATAAAGCAAAAGAAGCAGATTGAAGCACTAAAGGATGAAAAAACAAGTGATCTAGAGATCATTGACACCTTGAAAAGTGAAGTAAGTCTTCTCAACTCCAAGTTGGAGCATATGTCCAAATCTGTTAGAATGCTGAACAGTAGCTCAAACACACTGGATGTTATTCTAAACAACAATAAGCATTCCAGGGATAAAAGTGGACTAGGATTTAACAAAGTTCTTCAGGTTGAAGCTAGCACCAGCAAAACTACTTCAAATTTCATACAGTCAAACAAGATGTCCCAACAGATGCTTCAACATCATGAAAAGAACACAAAGTCAAACATAATGTTCCAACAGATGTCTCAACATCATGAAAAGAACATAATGAAGAAGAAGTATCAAAGATGGAGATGTCATCATTGTGGAAGATTTGGACATATCAAACCTCATTGCTACAAGTTGCATGGATATCCAAATCAGATATATCAGCAACCTCCTAAGCAGAAGATAGAAGTTACCAAGAAAGTGTTGCATAGACATCAACATCAAAGAGATCAGCAACTCCCTAAGCAGAAGACAGAGGTCATCAAGAAGGTATGGGTACCAAAAACTAGACCTCATGCTGATCAAAGCTACATGCCCAAGAACAAACAACCATGGAGCTCTACTAATGGACACTGCACAAGGCAGAGGTATCAAAAGAAACCTCAATACAAATGGTCAAAGAAAGGTGTTGCATATATAGCTCATACATCCCTAAGAGTATCAACTAAAGAAGACTGGTACTTTGACAGTGGATGTTCAAGACACATGACTGGATTGAAGAATCTGCTAGTAGACTTAAAGTCATATTCATCCAGATATGTAACATTTGGAAATGGAGCTAAAGGTGAAATCAAGGGAGTTGGAACCTTGGACTGTCCAGATGTACCAAGACTAGATGATGTGCTGCTGGTAAAAGGTTTGACTGCTAACTTGATTAGCATAAGTCAATTGTGTGATCAAGGTTACAGTGTAAACTTTACCAAAACTGAATGCATAATGTCTAATAAAGAACAGAAGGTTGTCATGAGAGGAGCCAGATCTAAAGACAACTGTTACATGTGGGAACCTCAAGACTTCAGTCTCACTTCAACTTGCCCTTTAGCCAAAGAAGAAAAAGTGAAACTATGGCACCAAAGACTATGTCATCTTCATTTCAGAGGCATAAAGAAAATCATATCTATGGAAGCTGTGAGAGGTATTCCTAAACTGAAGATTGATGATGGCAAAATATGTGGTGAATGTCAAATAGGCAAGCAAACCAAGATGTCCCATCCAAAGCTCCAACATCTGACAACTTCCAAAGTTTTAGAATTATTGCATATGGATCTTATGGGACCTATGCAAGTTGAGAGCCTTGGTGGTAAGAGGTATGCCTATGTGGTAGTTGATGACTTTTCAAGGTATACATGGATAAATTTTATCAAAGAAAAGTCTGATGTATTTGATGTATTCAAAGATTTATGCCAAAGAATACAAAGAGAAAAAGCCAGCTGTGTGGTCAGAATAAGAAGTGACCATGGAAAGGAGTTTGAGAACCAAAAATTCTTAGATTTCTGTTCTTCAGAAGGAATAAATCATGAATACTCTTCACCAATCACTCCTCAACAGAATGGGATTGTTGAGAGGAAGAATAGAACTATCCAAGAATCAGCAAGAGCTATGATCCATGCTAAAAAGTTACCTTTGTACTTCTGGGATGAAGCTATGAACACAGCTTGTTACATTCATAACAGAGTCACTCTAAGGAAAGGAACTTTGTCCACAATCTATGAAGTCTGGAAGGGCAGAAAACCCACAGTTAAGTACTTCCATGTGTTTGGAAGTAATTGTTATATTCTGGCTGATAGGGAGCAAAGAAGAAAAATGGATCCTAAAAGTGATGAAGGGATTTTTCTTGGATACTCTATAAACAGCAGAGCATATAGAGTATTTAACTCTAGAACCAAGGTTATCATGGAGTCCATAAATGTGATAATTGATGATGCTCCTACAGATGTTACAGAAGATGTTGGAACATCTGCTGACAGCCAAACTAAAGCTGAAGAAAAGAGTGATCATTCTGACTTCACTCAATCTGATGCAAGGACAGAACAATCCAGCAAACCTCCCTCCATCAGAATCCAGAAGGATCATCCCAAAGATTTGATAATTGGGGATCCCAACAGAGGTGTAAGCACTAGATCAAGAGAGGTGATTTCAGGTTCCTGTTTTGTTTCAAAAATAGAACCTAAAAACATCAAGGAAGCTCTTACTGATGAATACTGGATTTGTGCTATGCAAGAGGAATTAGGTCAATTCACAAGGAATGAAGTGTGGAATCTTCTTCCTAGACCTGATGACATAAATGTGATTGGCACTAAATGGGTGTATAAGAACAAGTCAAATGAGCAAGGAGTTGTTACAAAGAACAAAGCTAGACTTGTAGCTCAAGGATACACACAAATTGAAGGAGTAGACTTTGATGAAACCTTTGCACCAGTAGCAAGACTTGAATCAATCAGACTACTTTTGGGAATTGCTTGTATCTTGAAGTTCAAGCTATTTCAAATGGATGTGAAAAGTGCCTTTCTAAATGGATATCTTAATGAAGAAGTATATGTAGAACAACCTAAAGGATTTGTTGATCCAAGCTGTCCAAATCATGTATACAAACTAAAGAAGGCTCTTTATGGTCTGAAGCAAGCTCCAAGAGCATGGTATGAAAGGCTGACTACTTTTCTTATCAAGCAAGGGTACAGGAAAGATGTAATAGACAAAACCTTGTTTGTTAAAGATGAAGAAGGAAATGTCATGATTGCTCAAATATATGTAGATGACATTGTTTTTGGTGGGATGTCAGACATGATGGTTAAACATTTTGTAAATCAGATGGAATCTGAATTTGAAATGAGCCTAGTAGGAGAATTAACCTACTTTCTTGGACTGCAAATAAAGCAAATGGATGACTCCATGTTCATTTCCCAAAGCAAGTATGCTAAGAACATAGTCAAGAAATTTGGGATGGACAATGCTACTCATAAGAGAACTCCTGCCCCCACACATTTAAAGCTGACTAAAGATGACAAGGGTGAGAATGTAGACCAAAGCCTATACAGAAGTATGATTGGAAGCTTATTATATTTGACTGCTAGCAGACCAGACATAGCATTTGCAGTAGGTGTATGTGCAAGATATCAAGCTGATCCAAAAGTTAGTCATCTAAACCAAGTCAAGAGAATTCTGAAATATGTTAATGGTACTTGTGACTATGGCATAATGTACTTTCATGGATGCAAACCAATTCTCACTGGCTTCTGTGATGCTGATTGGGCTGGAAGTACTGATGACAGAAAAAGCACTTCAGGAGGATGCTTCTTTCTAGGAAACAATTTGATTTCTTGGTTCAGTAAGAAACAAAATTGTGTATCCTTATATACTGCTGAAGCTGAATATATTGCAGCTGGAAGCAGTTGTTCACAGTTGGTTTGGATGAAGCAAATGCTCACTGAGTACAATGTCCCACAAGATGTCATGACATTGTACTGTGACAACTTAAGTGCTATTAACATATCAAAGAATCCTATCCAACATAGCAGGACCAAGCATATTGATATCAGGCATCATTTCATCAGAGATCTTGTGGAAGAGAAAGTGATTTCATTGGAACATGTAGCTACAAATCTGCAATTGGCTGATATATTTACTAAAGCCTTGGATGCTACCCAATTTGAAAACCTAAGGGGTAAATTGGGAATCTACTTATGTGAAATTTAGCAGTTATGGAGATGTGCCAACATGTCATATGACATCGTGTGGCATGATCACCAGATGGCAACACCAGTCTGGTCAAGCACCTTGTGTATTCCACTCCTAGAAATTCTCCTAGTAACGGCTCTTATAAGAATATCAACTCACTTTCAGCTATTCATCTTCTCATCATTCTCTCACAACAACTTGCTTGCTATAGCTAACTTTCAGAGATCATCAAACTCAACCAATCTCAATCTCTTTCTTCACCACATTCTAAAATGACTCAACACCAAAACCCTAACATCTCTGAAGAAATCCTCAACAAGGAAGATGTGGTGCATGCAACCCCCATCTCTGTGGTACCCATGGATTCAACTCCAATGGACGAAATCAGAGGAAGTGTTCCTCTTGCTCAAAAGCCAAGAACCCCTACTGTGAGAAGGGCAAAGGAACCTGTATTCAGCAAGGCCAAAGGCATGCCTTCATCATCAAACACCACTCCAAAAGCTTCTGAATATGTGGATGATTCCATAAAGGAGCTGGTAAACAGGATCTTATCTGAGCAAAGAGTGGTGAGTGGTATATCTATCCCTCTGAACACCATGCCAGCTCCACAGGAAGAACAACAAAATCAGGCTGAAGAGGACACTCCTGCCAAACAGGATGTCCCAATAGATGTTGAAACATCTGAGGAGCAACAAAAGACCTCCACTGATGATGCTGAAGAAACATCTGAGAACCAGCAAAAGGCATCCACTAATAGTGATGATGAAACATCTGAGGACCGGCACAAGGCCTCCACTAAAGATCAAATCTCTGTTGATCCACCTGCTGAAGAGGAGACTGCTCAACCTCCTCTTGTGGTAAACTTAGAGCATGATTCTGATACAGAAATCATTGCTTCTGTAAACCCTAGTATAGCCAAAAGGTTTAGAACTAGAAAGGAAAAGAAGAATGCAGGACATGCAACTCCTGAGAAGAAGCAAGCTACACCAAAGAAGGACAAAGCTAAAGTTGCTTTTGGTCCCACAAAACAATGGAGCAAGGTGCAAACACAGAAGAGGAAAGCTGTCACCCCTCCAGATTCAGATGTTGAAGAGGATGTCCCAACATCCCCACCAAAGAAGAAACCAGCACCCTCAAGGTCATCAACTACTGTTCCAGAAGCTCCTCTGGACAACATCTCTTTCCATCATGTTTCAAGTGTGAACAGATGGAAGTTTGTCTATCAAAGAAGGGTAGCACTTGAAAGAGAGCTGAGCAGTAATGCACTTGAATGCACAGAGGTAATTGATCTCATCTCTTCTGCTGGCCTATTCAAAACTGTCTCCAACTTCTCTCCTTGCTATGAGCTGCTAGTCAAGGAATTCATAGTCAACCTCCAAGAAGATTGTGCTGATGGTAAGTCTGCTGACTTCAGAAAGGTATATGTAAGAGGGAGATGTGTGGAATTCTCTCCTAGGGTTATCAACCACTACCTTGGAAGAGAATCTGATGGTCCAAATGACCTAGGCAAGACTGATAACCAGGTTTGCAAGATTATCACTGCTAATCAGGTCAAGACTTGGCCAGTCAAGGGGAAGCTCTCTGTTAGCCTGCTGACAAGGAAGTATGCCATGCTGCATAGGATTGGCACTGCAAACTGGGTCCCTACCAACCATACCTCCTCAATAGCAACTGGATTGGGCAGGTTTATATATGTTGTGGGCACCCAAACAAAGCTGGATTTTGGAGCTTATATATTTGATCAGACATTGAAGCATGCTGGATCATCTACAACTAAGCTGCCAATTGCCTTCCCTTCCTTGCTGTGTGGAATTATGCTTAGTCAATATCCAGGTATCCTCACTGAGAAGGACTCCATTTGCAAAAGAGAAAGTCCTCTGGCCTTCCACTACAAGTTGTTCTTGAGTCATCATGCAGCTGATGTTGAAGCTCCCTCTAGGACATCTGTTGGATCTTCAAAGGCAAAGTCTCCAATCTCCAAAGCTGCCTTGATTGCTGAGATGAAGAACACATGCAAAGAACTGGATGCAAGGAAGCAGAAGCTTGAGGAGATTATCCAAAGGCTGGAGATTGAAGAGAGTGCTCAGAAAGCTGCTGCTTCTGATGAGGAGACTGAGGAAGAGGAAGATACTGATTATGAGGAGTCTGAGTGAAACATGTATGTGAGGAATATGTAATGACTGCTTCTGCATTGAAATTTTGAAATAGTAACTTTGGCCCCAAATTTATGTCTAACAAGGGGGAGAACTGAACAACAACAACAATGTATGATGCTGATTAATGGAAAACTTCTGTTTGCTTCTGAACTAAAATTGTGATTTTAATGAAAAATTTCTGTTGCAACAAGTCTGAACAACTGTAGAATTGAGGGGGAGTAAACTCTCACATGACTCAACAGAAAAGAACTGTTGTACTCTGATAAAAGAACTTCTGCTGCACTCTGATAACCAGAAAAGTATGTTAGCCAAAAATTAGCCAAAGGGGGAGTTTGTAGATGTTTAGAATTGGCAGAATTTTTGACCAACAAGAAGTGTTGAATTTTAGTTCAGGATGTCACATCAGATGTTGGGACATTATCAAACAGAGTATAAGTAAATGAACTTAATTCAGGATGTCACACCAGATGTTGGGACATTGTATCAGTTAATGAAATAAGTTCAGTTTACAGGATGTCACACCAGATGTTGTGACATTGTATCAGTAAATGAAGTAAGTTCAGTTTTCAGGATGTCACACCAGATGTTGTGACATCTCAAACCTGCTACCAGAATTAATTAATGACTAACAGAACTGAGCAAATTAAGGGAAGTCATCTGTAATTAATTATGGATGAATGAAACAGAATAAGGCGCATCTGTAGGGAGTTTTTTTATGTGACTTCAGCATAATCAGAAGAACTAAATCACCTAGAATCTAGGAAGTAACAAACCCTAATTCAAGGTGGAGGCAGCATGCGTTTCAGGATTGGATAAACCTACAGAAAGCCCAAAATCCAAACACCTATTTAAGCAACAGAAACTCTCAGAATAAAGTACGAATTTAAGAAGACCAAATAGGGTGTTTTGTGTTTTAATAGCAGGTTGTTTAATTGTACCACTTTTTGAGCTTTTAAGCAAAAGTGTATTTGTGTCTTGATTGAAACTGTGAAGTAAGATCAAGCTGTTTTGTTTGAAGTATGACTTCAATTTTATTAAACTTGTAAACAAGATCACTGTGTGATTGAGGGGGAGTGAGTTGGTACTCATATCTAAGTTGTGTCTTAGGTAGAAATTGCATTGGGTAGATATTAAGTGAAAGATTAAACTGGGTGGTTTAAGTCTAGAATTAATATTACTTATATTGGATTTCCTCCTGGCTTGGTAGCCTCCAGATGTAAGTGTGGTTATACACTGAACTGGGTTAACAAATTCCTGTGTTGTTTAATTTTCCTGCACTTTAAGTTTTAGTTAAGTCTTCAAGTGTTTAAACATCTCATTCGACATCTCATACCTGATCACATAATTTCAGTAATGTTTATGCATTAGTAATTCTAGATGATTTTTCTAGATACACTTGGACTTTCTTCTTAATGTAGAAAAGTGAAGCTTTCAAGGCATTCAAGAAGTATGCAAAACAAATTCAAAATGAGAAGTCTCTTACAATTGCCTCCATTAGAAGAGACTACGGTGGAGAATTCCAAAACGCCTTATTTGAAGAATTTTGTGAAGAACATGGAATCTCACACAAATTCTCTGCACCAAGAACTCCATAACAAAATGGTTTCGTAGAAAGAAAAAATAGGTCTTTGGTGGAACTTCCAAGGACAATGCTAAGTGATTCAAATCTTCCTAAATAATTTTGGGAGGATGCGGTGAGAACGACATACTTTGTAAGTAATCGTGTTAACATTCGACCTATTCTCAAGAAAACCCCTTATGAACTTTTCAAAGGGAGAAAACCAATATTTCCTTCTTTCATATTTTTGGGTGCAAGTGCTTTGTCCTAAACAGCGACAAAGACAACCTTGGTAAGTTTGACGAGAAATTCGATGAAGGTATTTTTCTCGGCTACTCTCTAGTAAGGAATTTAGAATTTATAATAAAATAAATTTAATTATAGAAGAATCTATGCATGTCAAGTTTGATGAATCTAACCCCTCGAAAGAGGATATTTTTGTTTGTGATGATGATGATGATTTTGTAGAAATCCCTAAAGAAGATACTTCTAAGGAAATCACTAAAGAACATCAAGATAGACCAATTCAACAGGATTCCAATGTCAATGATCTACCAAAAGAATGGAGTACTCATAGAGATTATCCTATTGACAAAGTTATCAGAGACATAAGTTAAGGTATTGCTACAATATTAAATCTCAAGGATGCATGCTTGAACATGGAGTTCATTTCTCAAATAGAACCTTCCAAATTTGATGAAGCTCTTGGAGATGATCAATGGATTATTGCTATGCAAGAAGAGTTAAACCAATTCGAGGGAAATCAAGTTTGAGAACTTATTTCTAGACAAAATGATAAACATATCATCGAAACAAGATGGGTGTTTAAGAACAAACTTGATGAGAATGGAATAATTGTTCAAAACAAAGCAAGATTGGTGGATCAAGGGTACAATCAAGAAGAAGGAATTGACTTTGAATAAAATTTCGCTCTGGTCTCAAGGTTAGAAGCTATTCATTTATTACTTTTTTATGCATGTTCAATGAATTTTCAGTTATTTTAAATGGACGTCAAAAGCGCCTCCTTGAACAGATACATCAACAAAGAAGTCTATGTCAAACAACCCCCGAGATTTTAAGACTTCAAGCATCCTTCACATGTATACAAATTGAAGAAAGCACTCCATGGACTAAAACAGGCACCAAGGGCATGGTATGACCGTCTAAGTAATTTCCTATGTGAAAAAGGTTTTGAAAATGGTAAGGTAGACAAGACTTTATTCATTAAAAAGATAAAGAATAATACCTTAATTGTTCAAGTCTACATGGATGACATCATCTTTGGTTCAACAAATAAGGAACTATGTGAAGAATTTGCATTGATGATGCAAGGAGAGTTTGAAATGTCTATGATGGGTAAGATGAATTACTTCCTTGGATTGCAAATCAAGCAACTAAAAGACAGAGTCTTTATCAACCAATCAAAGTATTGAAAAGAGTTGTAAAAGAGATTTGATATGGATAGTTGTAAAGCTATGTCAACTTCAATGGGATCCGGAACCTACATTGATTAAGATGAATCAGGAATATCGATTGATATTACGAAGTATCGAGGTATCATTGGTTCTTTATTATATTTTACGGCAAACCGTCCTGACATAATGTTTAATGTGTGTTTATGCGCTCACTTTCAAGCAAATCCAAAGGAGTCACATCTCACGACGGTCAAAAGATTCATGAAGTATCTCAAGGGAACGATGAAAGTTGACTTATGGTATCTTAAAGGTATTGTTTGTACTTTAATCGGTTATTCTAACGCGAATTATGCAGGTTGTAAAATAGATAGAAAAAGCACGAGAGGAACATGTCACATCCTTGGAAATGAAATAGTTCTATGGTCCTGTAAGAAACAAGGATGTGTTTCTCTTAGCACGGCCAAAGCGGAGCACATAGCAGCGAGTAGTTGTTGTGCACAAAATCTTTGGCTAAAGCAACAATTAAGCGACTACATAATTGATCATGGATGCATTCCTCTCCGGTGCGACAACACAAGTGCGATCAACATTACAAAGAATTCGGTCATGCACTCAAGGACCAAACAAATTGACATTCGACATCATTTTCTCCATGATCATGTGATTAAAGGAGATGTTGAAGTCATCTTTGTAGATACGCATAATCAACTTGCGAATATCTTCACAAAACCTCTCGCGAAAGAACCATTTTTCAAGATTCGGCGAGAACTTGGTATTCTTGATGAAGGTGACATCTAACTCTTCTAAAAATATTTTGTATATAGTCAAGGTACATGAAAGTACATTTATTTCACTTTAACAATGTGGTATGCTATAATAAATTACATGCTATTTTTTGTCGGTTATGGTTTTTCTCATTTTCGCACACTTAAATTTCATCGGTTGTTAAAAAAAATTTGATCAAAAGTTGCCTTATGATATGTGCTAGAATGTTTGAAAATCTTTTTATCAAAAAACTTCCCCATTGTTTTTGTGTAAAGCTGCTGTTTTTTAAATTTTTTTGAAAATTTGGTAGGCGTAACCGGTTACCTTATAGGTAGTAACCGGTTACCTGTTGATTTTTGCCATTTTCTGTGCAAATTTTTCACGCATAACTGGTTACCTTATAGGTTGTAACCGGTTACCACTAATAGTTTATAATTTTTTTTTTACATTTTATTAAAATACAAAATGTTTGATTGTTTATTTTAAATGCTTTTAGTCTCTTTTATGTGTGATAAAAGCACTTTTGGGAACACAAGCTAGGTCAAAGAACACTTCTTGGAAACTCATTTTACATTCATTCTCTCATCTTCCCAACCTTATCTCATAAAACCTTTGACTCCATTAAACTCCAAAATCAAACCCTCTCATATCTATATAACCTCCACTCACTAAAAAAAATTCATCTCCACCTTTCTCAAACCCCTTAATCCAAAAATCAAGCTATACCCTAACCTTCAAAACTCTCTCATGGCCTCTTCAAGAAATAGGGATAAACAAGTTGTTGTTGAAAGCTCTGACTCTGACTCAGCTCAGGAACAATTCATGAAACCCTAGAAACAAAGATGGTTTGATATTGAAATTCGATCGAGAAAGTTTATGAGCATCAACTATGTGAAGTTTGAAGACTTCCCATCTCATAGCTTCACCTTTGAAGCTCTTCTTGCTGACTTAGGTGTCAAGGAGCTGGTATATAAAGTTGGAATCATTTATCCTGATATGGTAAGACAGTTCTTTCATACTGTTTCTTTTGGACATGGTGAGTTTGGAGATGAGAAACTCACTATTACAATTAACAAAAAGGCTATTTCTATGACTATTGAGGAATTAGGAACAATTTTAGGTGTCCCATCTGAGGGAGATAATTTTAAAGTAGGATTTATGTCTGACTCTGAGAGATGGAATTTTTTTTACTCTTTAGCATATTTCATTCATCATTCAAGAGGCACTCACGACGACTTAATCACTAGACAAGTGCAAGCATTGAGAATTATTAAGTATGATAAGTCCATAATGGTTAGTGATTGTATGTTGCATTATATTTTGGCTTATGTGTTGGTTCCGAAGAACTCTAACTTTGCTCAGGTTAGTGAACTTGAAACGAACCTGTTTCGGTCACTCAACGAATCATGGTTAATTAATTGGGCTTGTGTCATTTTTCATCACATGAAGCATCAATTGAAACTTGGTAGAGGTCTCCCTTACATTCGGGTTGTTTCAAAAATCTTGGAACATTTCAAGATTCCTAGTTCAAGGGAATCTCAATTTGAGATGACATCAAAACAACATGAAATTAACTCTTTCACAGCTACTAAGAACACTGGTATTATGGTTGGTCGGAATGGGTTGTTCTGATACAAGGAAGATGTTAATGCTCAAGCCTCTCCTAAAGGTGGCTACACAAATGAATTTTTATATAATGAGATTGTAAGATTGAAAACCACTATGAACAATAACCATCAAAAGACCACTAGAAGCATTAGTAAACTCATGAAGATGTTCCGGAAGTTCACTCATGGTCAACCCTCAAATGCAGAAGTTTCGGAGGATGATGGGGACGAGATGGATGGAGATTATTCCAGAAGTGAATAGATCTAGTGGTTGTTTTTCTCCATGTTTTTATTTTCATGTTTAGACTTTAATTTCTAAGTTTCTTTGTTATCGTATCGTACAATGTTTACATTTTGTTCCGTATTATTTTTTTATTGTATTTTAATGCATTTTTTTTTCAAGTTTTAGTATGTGTATGTGTTCATTATGTGTATGGTTTACCCTTTTCTTGTTTATGTTTAGGTGCTAATATTTTTCAAGAACTTTTCCCATCCTTTTTGTGGATGACAAAGGGGGAGAAGAATATTGTATTCTCTCTTGTTTCTCTTAATGCAGACTTTTTTAAACTCCTAAATATCACATTGAGGGGGAGCACCATAAAAGGGGGAGTCTTAGAGAAACAAAGAACCAAACTTAATTTTCATATCTTTTGGTTTTCATCATCAAAAAGGGGGAGATTGTAAAAGCAAGGCTTCTCAAATATCATTTTGATGATAACAACTCAACATCAAGTCTTGATAGCTCAAAAAGGATTGTTCAAAGTTTGATCAAAGAAAACATTTTCATAAAGAATCGAATATATTGATCGAAAGGTATACGATTATTTTTCATGAAGCACTAATATTGATAAGTGTTCATTTTTAGGGTGCATTTGTGTTTTAACTTTAGAACCAAAACATTGCATTCATCATTTTCTGTTGTACTGGTTTCGAAAGGAAATTTTCACATTTTTCCTCAAGTAACCGGTTACCTTATAGGTAGTAACCAGTTACTTCAACCTAATTTTTAATTTTTTTTGTTACAGTACAACGGGTAAACGGTTACCCCATGGGTAGTAACCGGTTACCACTGTTCAAAAGTGAAAAATTGCATCCTTTCAATAAAAGCGTATCTTTCTATTTTATGTAAACATAACATCCCTTCATAATTTTTTGAATCTTTTTAAAGGGGTGTCTTAACACTTATAAATATACATAATGATCTGAATTTTTTCCTTTATCTCCAAAAAGATTTCATAATTTTTTTCTTACTCACTTATTCTATATTTTCATAAAAATTTTGAGTACACTTATTCAAAATCTTCAAAAGTGAAACTTTACATTAAAATTTTCATATCATTTTTAAAGTTTCATTCCATACATTAGTGAACACTTACATATGTTATTGTGAGTGAAAATATTCATCAAAGGAGAAGATCGATACTTGTATTGATTGAAAGTTCAGGACTTCATCATTTTCATCTATTCAAGAACAACTTATTTCTTTATATCATTATTACTATTTATCATTAGGTTTGTTAGGGATAAATTAGTGGGATTACCTTTCTTTCAAGGTTGTTAAAAGTAAGTGTGTGCTTTGAAGAGGATTGTTCTTCTAGCACTTGAAATACCTATAGAATAGATAAGTAAGCATCACCGTAGTGTGAATAGGCTGTACAATTCTCTGACTATAGTGAAATATCTTTAAGTTGAAAGGGGATTGGACGTACTCTCAGATTGTGAGGGAAACCAGGATAATTCTCTTGTGTCACTTTACTTTTCGCACTTTATTTTCAAGTCCTTAACAACTTCGGAAAAATATCAAGAATCGGAAAAACTTCAAAGAAGTTTTTGACAACCTAATTCACCCCCTCTTAGGCGCATTTACAAGTTACATTTTGACCACCACCTCTTCCTCTACCTACAACACCACCTCTTTGGTTGCCTTGACTCTAAGGTTTTCTCTGATTCGACCAGCCTCCTTCTTGCTGATTTTGACTAGTCAAATTGTTGTAACCACCTATGCCTTTGTTGTCGAACACCTTTCCTTTGCCTTTCTTATCTCTTGCTGATTGAGCCTGCAAAGCCACATCACTCTTCGACTTGCCTGCTGCTCTTTCAACCATTCTTTATTCATGAGATTCAAGTGTCCCTTGAAGCTCTTCTTTAGTCACTTTCAAAATTTCTTTCGACTCTTCTATGGCTACTACCACGTGGTCGAACTTTGGAGCCAATGATCTCAAAATCTTTGAGACAACTGCTTTCATCATTAGCACTTATCCCCATACTTTGATTTGATTTACAAGTTTCGTAACTCTTGTGAAGAAATTTGCTATACTTTCATTGTCTTCCATCTGAAGTAATTCATAAGCCCTTTTGTGAGTTTGTAACCTCACTTCTTTCACCTTTTTTGCGCCTCCAAACGATTTCTCAAGAATCTCCCATGATTCTCTTGCAGAATCTACATCACTAACCTTTCCAAAGTTATCTGGATCAACACATTGATATATTATAAAGAGAGTCTTATAATCTTTCTTATTCAATTTTTTGTGCATAGTCTTCTTCTCTTTCGTTGCGTTCTCTGCAAGCGTTGTTACTCCTTCCTTCACAAGATCCCACAAATCTTGATAACAGAAAATAACCTTTATCTGCTTGCACCAATTATCATATTTATCTTTCTTGAGAATTGGAAGGTTTGCTAGAAAGTGCACATTCGGATGATTCATCGACATCACTTTTGCTTCCCATGGATCGTTCAAATCGGAGCTCTAGATACCAGATGTTAGAATTAACTCAAAACCTATGAGAATTCCGACCCTTTCTTTATGAACAAGAAAGGTTCTTGAGGAACAATTAACAAATAAGAAGAAATATGATGTAGAAAAGAATTAGGGTTCTAAGAGAATTTTGAGAGAAAGTTTTTGCTACCCATAAACTATGGGATTTTTCCTTCTATTCACTTGCAACTGCAAACTGTGAATTACAATGTGTTGGAATTATTTAACTACAAGTGGGATAATCCCTATTTATAGAGTTAGGTTTGCTTGCACCCAAGGCAACGCCCAATACTATAAAAGCCCAAAATATCTATTTTGGAACTAAATCAAATATAGATCTAAAACTAAATCAAATCTAATCTAAATCAAATATGACATAATAAATTACACTTTCAATAGAAAGTCGTTGTGGTGGCAAACTTATCTCCATAAACTTGTCAACCCATAATTTTCCATGTCGAGGCAACCAACCTTTAGACATTAGACATGATCTTGTTAGAAAAAAGTTAGATCTTTCTAATTTAAATTTGACCAAGTTTTTATCTTTGTTTCCTTGTCTCTTTGGATAGGATCTTTGTATAATTTCCTCTATCCTCTTTGGTACTCTCCCTTCCTCTTTCATATAACTACGATAGTTAAGGAAAAAATGTATATATTGTTTGTTGAATTATTTTATTTTTGAGTAATCATTTCATTCTCTTTAATTATCTTTCTAAATTATTTTATTATTTTAAAATTTTAAATAATCACACAATGTTTGAGTCTCCTTCTATCTTCATTTAAATTAGAATGAAAAAATATTTTAGTCTCTAGAATAAAGAGGAATCCAATTTAATCTGTAAATACTAAAAACAACCTTTATAACTTCTTGAAAAATAATTATTAAATCAAGGTAGTCTATAACTCCTTTAGATTTTGTTTGACAGGTGAAAAGAGTACAAAAGAAAAATGAAATAAAATTAATTTAAAGAATATGTATATTATTTAACTTTTCTTCTAAAAAATACACCACCATTCTTTTTATAATCAAAATTTAATATTTTAGGTTCATTGATTAAAGGGTTAAATATGTTTTTAGTCCCTATAAATATCTTAATTTTGGTTTTTAGTTCCTATAAAAAACATCGAGATTTAGTCCCTATAAAATTATTTTTACACGTAGATTTAGTCCTTATAAAACTCAACGTTTTTTTTTATAGGAACTTAAAATCAAAATTGAGATATTTATAAGGATCAAAAACATATTTAACCCTTGATTAAATCATGTATTTGGACTATATATAAACTAAATGCATTAATTATTCAATGAATATAGTAATTTAAAATAAAGATAATGAATGAAGGGAGTAACTTATAAGTAAAATAATAAAATAATAAATAATAAATTTCCTTAAATTAAGAATTTGATTTTAATCAATAATAAAATAAAAAATAAATATTACAAATAAAAATAAAGAGAAAAAAAATTAAAAAAAAAATTAATTATAATTAATAGTAATTATCTAAAATGTTTCAATTCAATAATTTTAAAATATTATTTTATAAATAAAAAATATTTAATAAATGAAAATTTAGAAGATTTTAAAAAATGTTTTAATACTATCTATAATAAATTTTAAAATAATAATTTTAATTGAAAAATATTCATTTTCCAATGGAGACTATTGTTATCTTTTGGATTGTTTATCATTTAATTCTTTATCTTAAATTTTTTTAGAATGATTAATTTTTATTCCATTCATAAAAATTCTTTTGGAGATTTGACACACTAGAATTAAATCTAGTTCAGAATGGTAATATTGATTTTGATAGAGACATTCTTCCTATTAAATAATTAGTCTACATGGTATCTACATATTTTAAGGGTTACATTCACTCTTTAATTCATGCGTTTATAATTATTAAATATTTTGACATCAAATGTCGACCTCCTACCGTACCAAGAATCATATAAGTAAATAGTTTTTTTCCATCATAATTGGGTTAAGTGCATCACATATGGAGTTTTAAATGAAAATCTTGAAATAATAAACTCATGGGGACATAATTAGAGATAAATTAGAAACATTCTTGAGAGATTTCTTAGTTAAGATTCGATTTTGCACCTCTTTTAAAGTTGAATTGCAAGGAGTCATGTTTGTAATCAAACATGCTAACAAGAAGAATTAAAGAAATCTTTAGCTTGAAATTAACTAAATGTTGATTATTCATGCATTTCTAGTGTTAATATTGTCCCTTGACATCTTTTCATTCAACGGAAGAATACATTACACTTTATACAGTTCTTAAGATTCAAGATATCTCACATTTTTAGAGTTGGGAATGCATGTGCATTTAAATTAGTTAATGCAAAGCTTTTTTTTTGTTGATTATAACACTTTGTGGATTTTACTTCCTATTTGTACTTTTGAAAGGTTTATAAATGATAGATTGAAGAGACTCTAAGAGATAGAAAGCATAAAAGACACTTGAAAGTTTCCTTTGGCTTCCACACTTGATTAGCAAGATTTTACAACCCTTTCTTCCTTTTAGGCCTTGGTTGACTTTAAAACTAAGGATAAACCATACATTATATATAAAAAGGTCTTATATGACCATATCTCCCACAATGATGACATCTATTTGCATAGTTCTTGTAGACTATGTGACGAGGGTACACATGTCGAGCATAATCCATAACCTTGTTGGTAGTTTCTCCTTCACTTCCATCATCAGATTCAAACCAAGTGATGATCAATCCCTTTTTATGCTTTTTTAGAAATGTTGGGTATTCAACTTTGATGTAAGAAAATCCTACATATTCATATCATTATGGTCTTTTTACTTGAGGATAGTCTCCCTTTTTTCTCTTCTGTTGGGGATAAATGGATGACCCGTTTCCTTGCACACTTGTCCTCCAATATCTATCCAGTCTTGTTAAGGAACTGTTGAACTTTCTTCCAATAAAATCCATATCATCTGACACACTTTCTTCAATATCCCTTTCATAAATATCTTCACTCTCTTGATAATTGGATACAAAAGCCACACCTTTATTTTTCTTTTCTGAATCATCCATTAATATAAACTTCAAAGGTTTGAAGAGAGCCAATGAGTTCTTCACCTTCCTATGCACTTAAGACATGGGCATTTTCAATAGTTGTTACCTGCATGTCAAATTTGTGAGGTAAGGATATGAGAATCTTTCTCACTAGATTTTCTTCTGACATCTTTTCTCCAAAAGCAAGAGAAGTTTAGACAATATCATGTAGTATGATATGAAAATCTGACATGGATTCATCTTCCATCATTTTTTTATTTTCAAACTCAGTTATGAGGAGTTGTAGCCTTGGATACACACTTTAGAAGTATCTTCATGAGAATTCTTGAGGATCTCTCAAGCTTCTTTAGCTTCAATACATGTGTTGATGATTCTAAACATGTTTTTGTCAACACCAATGAATATATCATTCAATTCTTTATCATTTTCTAGAGATTCATCGTCATCATCCTTGGACCAATTAACCTCAGACTTTAACATTGTTGTACAATCTTCATCAATAATCATAGGATGTTTCCAACCTTTAATTGCAACCTTCAAAGTATGTATGAAGCTAGAATTATAAACTAAAATTATTTAAAATATGTAATAAACTGAAATTATATTAGGTATGTAATATATACATTTTGAGGTAGAAATAAATCACAAGGAACAAAGTAGAAAATTGGTAGTTTCCCCCTTATACATGCTCTACTCCATGGGTTCAACACCCTTTGGCCATAAAAGTTTAATTTTTTACAGCTTTGAATTTCTATAAACTTGATTTTTTACCCGGGGGGAGGGGGGGGTTCAAAGCTCACCCATATGACAGGGGGGAAATGCCTATTAACCCTAATCATAATTTGAGCCATCTGAAACCAATGGCATGTTGAGTGAACCTCTATCCTTAGTGTTATCCATTTGAAGAGAAAATATTCTCTTTGGAGATCACCCAAACAGAACAGGGTGTCTGCTCTGATGCCAATTGAAATTTTGTTCCTTAAGGGACAAATGTCAGACACGATGTTGGAGCAACTGGTCCAACAAGTTAAACCGGGAGTTACACAAAAATGGACAATAACATAAAGTCAATGTAAAAGAAATAAATAACATAATATATTGGTAACCCAATTCGGTGTAACCACACCTACGTTTGGGAGTACTTTACCCTAGAAAGGAAATTGACTACTTCAAATTAGAATAATTAGTCTTATAAGAACTTTGAGCCCCTATGAAGTTATATCTATCTCTCTAATCCAAGTGACTTTCTATTTAGGTCTCCCCCTAAATATGAGAACCCACTCACTTTCTTCAACTACTAACCCCTATTGATCAACCTCAAAAACAAATATATTGATTATTAAATTTACAACTCAACTAAGATAAATCAACTATGCAAAGTTACTGAAACATAGTGACGTACAACAAAGATACAACCCAAATACAGTTATGGCAATAACATGGAATATAAGAAACAAAGACTCAAACCCTATCACAAAAAAACTAGTTCTTGCATAAATAATCCATGACTCAAGCATGAGACTTTAGTCTAGAAAATAGCCGATTTTGTTGGATACGATCTTCTCCACAAATGTCTCATACTATAAGATATAATTTGTTATATTTCAAATTCAAATTTAAATCTCCATTTAAATCAGATTTCAACATCTCTAGTTGTACACAAATCAAACAAATGTTGTTAACAGATCTGTAACTAATCTGATTGAAATACAATCAGAAAAATCACACAAAACAACATCCATCAAGGTTTGCTGAGCAAGGCTAGATATTACATAACACATGTTGGAAAATCGTTTTCCACATGTTGCACCAGTACATCTAAATACACTCTTCTCCATGACTTGTAGCAAGCATGTTGTAGCAAGCATGTTGAAATATTGTGCTTAACATGTCTCTCTTATGTATTATAACCAACTTGAGAAAACTCCATGTTGTTTTGCATAATGCAGCCAATCCCAAAGTGACCAACAATTTATACGGTAAATAGTGTTTTTTAAATAAAATTTTGTGAAAATAAAAAAAATATTATTTATTATAAAAAATATTTTGTGATACAAATATAAGGTTATGTCATTAATCAACTTCATAATTGCATTAACTAAAAAAATATACGTTGTTAACCATTTATTTTTCTTATTATTTTATCACGTACTTTTTCTACTTCATTAAACAATAAAAAAATATAATATTAATAATTTTCAGATATTAAATTATAAAATGTCTTAATCAATCTTTATCTTCTATTAACCAACTTTATTTTATTAAATTTTTATATTTGAAAACTTATTAACCAAATTATAATATCTATGATTTATCCTCTATTAACCAACTTTATTTTATTAAATTTTTATATTTGAAAACTCATTAACCAAATTATAATAATATATTAATCAATCTTATACACATCATTAAGCATAATTGATTTACAATGTAAGATTTTTTTTTTTTTTAATGCTTGGGCACACAAAAATCAACTTATGATCTAATTTTATTTTCTCAGTTTTTAACATCAAAACACATTAACCAAAGTATATAATTGCTTTACTAAGTTTGTGATGGGTGTGATAAGAAATATGTAAAGTCTGTATAAGTGGAGTCCATGTCTAATTGTCCTTCCAATGAGAAATGTTTGCAATCATATTATCCTTGGTGTCGCTCATAGCTCCATGTTGGTATTTGATTTTTTTTCTAATTTATAACTTAACCTAACACCAGCTTGTAGAAAGAAAAGAAAATAAAATTGAAAGAAAATACATGAAAAAAATTAAAAGAAAAGAAAATACTAACAACCCACAAATTAAAACACTATTAAAATAAAATTAGAGAGGATAAAAAAAATTTGTCACTAAACATTAAAATTCCATCACAAACACTTTTAATGACAGATTCAATGACAACCACAAATTCGTATTGAATTTTAATGTGGCAAAATTTTAGTGAGGGAACATGTATTCCCTTAGATAATAGCAACCAACAAATTAAAGAAAAACAAATACTATTAACCTTGACCTAAAACTAACAACCCACAAATTAGAAGAAAAGAAAATACAGGAAGAAAGAACTATAAAAATGGGCTATCCGACACTAAATAGGTCGGTTATGGAGGACCTCATACTTTTTAGGATTGGATCATATTTTTTTTTGTTTTAATATGAATTCGAAAATTACTATCTGAATCCAACCCTAGACATGCTTCAGGTTACTCGATCCTAAACTGGTTTTTTTTATTAAAAAATTAAAATAAAAAATCCCATAATATTTATTATAAATAAAATTAAAAATTATATTATTTAAATATAATACATTTTGATGTACTATATTATATTTTATAAATATTATAATGTGTTTTTTAAATACAACACATGTCTAATAGAATACAAGGAAAGTGTAATACTCCGTATTTTAATAAAATGCTCTAGGTAATATTAATTAAATTTAATAGGGTTCCAGTGTGCTCTGGGATATTTCATTTAAAATAATTAGAGCAACCGACGAACTTAAATTAATTGATTAAGTATTATCTGACTCAGAGATTTTACTAAAATATTCGACTCAGAGACTTTTTCGGATACACTCATTTTGGACCTGTCAGGTTACTAACTTTGGTATATCGGTATTATATTGTTTTGTTATAGAAAAAAGAGAAATTCGGTAAGAGAAATGAAAAATAAAGAAGAAAAATAAATGAGAAGAAAAGGGAAGGGAATAGGAAAATGGAAAAGAGGAAACTCATGGAAGCTCAAGAGCTAGAATCATCATTCTTCTTCATCATCTTCATCAAACTCCTCGTCGTTGTAGAGGTGGGTTCATAGCTAGAAACATTTACTTTTAGTTTTGGTTGAGTTTAAGGGTTTATGAGTTTTAGGGCATTTTGTGGAGAAAAATCTTAAAATCGGTAGATTAATCGGTTCGAAATCGATAAAAATGTTTGTGCATGATGTCCCCAGGTATATGAACACTTCTATGGTTTGTTTGTGAGGTTTAGAAATGTTTAGAATTGATTTTTTTGAAATTCTGCTATTTTAATAACGTGTTACTGCTGAAAATCTGCTATGGTTAACTGGTTAACCATATGTGTTAACCGGTTAACGCTGTTGTTCTGCGCCATTGTGTTTCTATTTCTGGATTGGTTAACCGGTTAACCCAGGGCGTTAACCGGTTAACTCTGTAGTTTTAGGGAAAAATGTTTTATTTCCATACTTTGAAAATCCATAACTTTTTACTCGGTTATCCAATTTAAGTGTTCTTTATACCGTTTGAAAGCTAAAATTATGTACTTTCACATGATGCCGAAAAATATTATTTTTACCCGACTCTTACCCGACTTTTCTAATTAACAGTGTTTATGTTAGTTAAGGAATTGTGGAAGGTATGCTTAATCATGAGGATTGATTGAGAGTAGAGGCATGAGATTATTGTGAGAATTTCCTAGTGATGGTAATTGAAATAAAATGTTATAATTACGTAATTGAAAACTATATAATTTAAAAGTATCAAGAATAGTGAAAGAGTGAGGAAACCTTATCTTAAACCAATTGAATGACCTAGTAGTGTGACTAGGAATTGAGAAATGGTATAACTTGTGAGGTAAGTAGGATTACCCTAGGTTGATACAAATTGTACTAGAGACGTGACAATGCTTAGGCGTCGATACTCGAATAGTATCTACGGGCTAGGTAGTTGTGATAAGTTGGAAGTTTGCTTCCTTCGCGTTATAATCCTAATTTAATTATGCTTTTCACGTGTCGAAATATCACGAGGTGGGACGGCCGAGAAACATAATTAATTCGTGGATTCGAATCCCTTAATGGATAACCGTGACCCGTGCTTGCTTTCCATCGGGGAGTATGGCTGGGCGGGGAAAGTTATCCACTAGGAAAGTAACCGTGGCACGTGCTTGCTTTTCATCTGGGAGTATTACTGGGCGGGGAAAGTTACTTTGTGTTAAGTAACCGTGACCCGTGCTTGCTTGTCATCTGGGAGTATGACTGGGCGAGGAAAGTTACTCAGTTTGTAAGGTATTGTGACCAGTGCTTGCTTGTCATCTGGGAGTATGACTGGGCGGGGAAAGTACATTTGGTAGATAATGAGTGACTCGTGCTTACTTGCCACCTGGGAGTGTGGCTGGGCGGGGAAAGTTATTTACACGTTAAGGATCGAGTGACCCGTACTTGCTTGCCACCGGGGAGTGTGGCTGGGTGGGGAAAGATGCCTTAAGGCACCTTGTGTTCTCCATTTTTATTTTTACCTTGTGTCTCTAGTTTTGTGTTGTGAACTCGAAGTCTAGGTTTTCCCCAACTTGAGTAGTGTTTAGACTTGAACCTTTTAGAGCCGAGAGACTCTAAGATAGGGAACCTACTGAGATGTTGTTATCTCACCCACTATTGTTGTTGCTTTTTAGGTGTCTTTTGCAGGTTTGATTTACAAGTGGAGCTATGCTCTAGATGTTTCAAGTGAAACATAGATCTAGTCTTCCGCTGTGTATTTTTGTATCTTTATAAAATATGAATATTGTATTGATCTTAGCTTTTTTGTTGTTTTAGTATAATTTCCATGTCTTGCACCATAGTTTGTATTATTTTTAGTATTGGTCAAGAATGTGAATTTTGCTATTGGTCAAGAATGTGAATTTTGCTATTCTAGATATATATATTATATGGGCGTTACAGTTGGTATCAGAGCAGGTCGTATTCTTGACCTTGCCTTGAAACATCATAAGTAAATCTTTCCTGCCTCTTAAGTGTGTCTTGCCAGCATGGTTCTTAATATCATATTATGTAGTATTGGGCCTGATCAACCTAATGCTATATATGTGATAGGTAGAATCATGGTTGTCCGCCATGAGGACTCTGAAGTGTTGTCGTAACTTGTGTTGTGAGAGTAGGTTCATGCCAAGGGTTAGCAGAGGGAGCTTTGGTCAGCTCATTTGGAGTCTTCTTAAGAGTTTTACTTCCTGTAACATGGAGTTGCAGAGTAGTGTGTTGTTCGAGAATCCTTTGGAATGGATCGAGTCAAAAAGGTACAAATATCTGCAGTAGAAGTGGCCAGTGTACCAAGGAATACGTAAAGTCACGGATGGAATCAGTAATGGTCATTGTTGTGGGCAAGAGTGTTAAGAAATCTAATTCCATGGAAAGAGAAGATGCTTTGTGGAACGTGTGATGTAAGGTTCGGGAGTGAGTTAATTGTTAGTGTTTCAGTTCTAAGATTGCGGTGGTATTGAAGATAAACGAGAGTACTTCAAGGGATGTTTTCGGATAGTACCTTACTGATGGATAAAAGTTATAAGTTAAGAATGTTCTTTTATTTTGGGAACCTAAAGTTATGGTGAAGCGTGAAGATAAACACAAGGATGTGATTACACGTTGTAACACGGTGGGAGAACTGACTTTCTATAAATGTTGCGGATAGCAAGAGTCGCCACCGACTTTTATTTTATCCAAAAGGAAAGGACATAAAAGAACAGGAAAGACCTTAAAAAGATTTTGAGTTCGGGGGGTAGGTTATACAAAGGGAAGGTGTTAGCACCCTTTATATCCATGGTTATCCATGGGCTCTTAGTTACTTAGCTCACTTTGAATTGTTTTGAGAAAGGTGTAGTGTGTGATTAGAAACTTTCTAAGTACTTTGTAATGATCCTCGTATGGATGTATACAAATACTTGTTTTTGAAAATTTGTTTGAAAAGTGATGTGTAAAAAAAGTATTTTGAAATGTGTGAGCAAGTAATTAAGAGGAACCTACCCTATTGTAAACACCCCAAATTTGCCCTCACCCATTCACACCATGGCTTGTGATCATTGCATATGCATAAGTTCAAATCATACCATCTCATGTTGCATTTTGATTCACTGCATTGGTTCTAAGTCATCTGCATCTAGGGTTTGTGATCTGAGCAATCCAAGAACTTCTTGAGCCACTCAAAAGGTCATAAATCACTTCAAAGGGGTACATGTGTGTTCAAGCATCATATTGTATCCCCACAAAGTCAAGAAAGTCAAAGAATCACAAGAACTGAGAAAGGCATGGAAGCAGAGCCAGGTTTAACTACACAGATGACCTAGAATTAGGGTTTTGGTTTCAGAGGCCATGACTCCAATTTTTTTGGTCATTCTTGTTTCTATTGGTCTCTATATGGTATAGGGATCATTCATATCAATTTTCATGAAGAGACTCAATGGGGAAGGCATCTGATCAAGAGTTGACTTCTTGAGCAAGTCAGTGCAAAATCAGGGCATCTGAGGCCCCCAATGACCCAACCAAAGGTTGTTCTTCATCATTTTGATTGTGTATGATATTTATTTGATCATAGAAGATGTTGGAAGTTCACAAAGTTAAATAATTTCAAGCCATTTGCAAAGTTGACTTTTTGGGAAAATGACTTGTAATGGAAAATTGCCATTTTGGGAAACTTTTTCAACCCTTGCTTTTTGATTCAAAAATGCTTCAAATGGGAAAACTTTGGTCATTAAAGTTGTAGAATGGATCATTCCCTTTTCAAAAAGTACAAGAACTCATTCTAATTCATTTTGGATCAAAAGTTATGGTTTGTCAAAGTTGGGAAAAATCACATAATTTCAAGTTTTCTACCAAAGAGGCAAAGTTGCAAAACCACTTGCCAAGACAAATTGAGATTTCAAATGGTCTTCTAACCTTTGTACAAACATAAACCAAGGCCTAAAGATCAGATTGCATCAAAAGTTTACTCATTTTCATGACTTGTGGATCAAGAAATTCCAAAGGGGCCAAAAGTTCACAAATTTGCAAAATGCTCCATAACTCTTCATCCACTTGAGCCAGCTCACAAAATCTGATTTCATGACACCCCTTGATCCTTGCTGCGCATAGCCATGCCCCTATCTCAGCCTGCCACTTGCCCATACCTCCAAGTACAACTTTCTTGACTTTTGCAACTTGAGCCATACCAATCACACTGCTCTACAACAACTCTCTGCCCAATCAGAACATGTTATGTGGACCTCAAGCTAGCCATTTGAACACACAACTCATCCTGATCTCTCCCACAAGCCAGCATACAAGAAAATCCCTCCCTTTGCATTTTCTATCGAATCTCTCAACTCAGCCACAAAAACTTAAAAATTCTTTCACTAATCAACTCACCATGATCCACTGATCATTTCCCACCCCTCA
Organism: Lathyrus aphaca; assembly: GCA_963966055.1. Lineage (NCBI taxonomy): Eukaryota > Viridiplantae > Streptophyta > Magnoliopsida > Fabales > Fabaceae > Lathyrus > Lathyrus aphaca. The sequence goes on from OZ014524.1 coordinate 543,079,639, forward strand.
CTTGTCCCTGAAACCACCACAATCAAAAATACGATTTTCACACTCCCTTGGCCTGAGCTTCTGCCAACTCTCTCTAGAGGCCATATAAACCCCAACTAAGTGTCAAAAGCTTCAAAGGAGGATCATTGGAGCTTAATTGAACCAAAGAAGCAGCCAGAAAGTCCCTGTTTCGAAAGCTCAATCTCAGGTAACATGATGAACAAATTTTCCAGAACTTTGATTTCTTGTTAGAATGTGGTTCTATATGTTGCCCTGATCATGGGGATCTATTTATTTTTGAAAATGAGCCAGAAACAAGCATGTCATGATGTTCTGAAAGTTTGCCCGTAAAATTGTTTTTGCTCGTTTCCTTTGATTCACGAAAAATAAATGTTGTTTGACTTAGGGTTTATGTTTAGTGATGTTCATAGGTTGATTCTGGAGAGTTTTGTGAGGTTTTGATGCGTTTTGAGAGAGATTGAGATTTTGGCTTGCCGGAGAAGATGACCGGAACACTGTTCCGGTCATCTGAAAGTGATTAGGGCACATGATTAGGGTTTAATCATAATTAGTGAGATTTGAATTCTGGCCGTCCATTCGCGCGCGCAGTCAATTCCCGCCCCCCTGGTTTTGAATCTGGACCCTTGGATTGTTTGACTTTCCCATTTTCTCATTAAAATCATTTTTAATTCATTTGTTTTATATTTATTTTGTACGAATTTTTAAAAATAGTTAAAATCATCTAAAAATTATGAAATTTTTTGTCAAAGGTTTCATGAATTTTCAGAACACAAAAATATTTTTATTTTTATTTTTTGCATTAAAAATTATTTTTAAATCATTTAAATGATTATTTTTAATTAGTTAATGAAAATTAATTAATTAAAAATACATTTAGGTATTTAAAAATCACAAAAAAATTCATGTTGCATTTAGAAACATTTAGAAACATTGTCCAACTCTCAAACCAAATTTATTTTTTGATCTTGATGCCTTTTGATCATTTTCTTTGGAATTAATTTTATTTCAAGGCAATATTTTGGTTCAATCTTCAAAAATTCATTTCTGCCTAGCCATTGAGAGTTGGATGATGATTCTTTTTGCATTGCCTCTTGTATAGCATGTAGTTTATAGGGTAAAATTAGGTTGAATTGATCTTGCATTTTCAATTTGTTTGGCATTTTTCTTGATGAGGTACCCCAAAACCCTAGCCATTTTAGGAAATTCATAACTCTCACTAGGTTAAGAGTTGGATCCCCTCCTCTGGGCAGTGAGTTTGTGTAGGTCTAGGGTACCTTTGATAGCATTTTCAAATTTTTATCATGTCTCTTGCCTCTGGTTTTGGATTTTTGCCTTGCATGATGCATGAAATCCTAATTTGTGCCTTCTTTTGCATCCATTTCTCATTTGCTTGCATTCATTGACTTGCCATGACATTGTGTGCATTCATTTGATTCATGATACATCTTAGGACATATTAGAATCATGTTTGGTCATTGCATCATTCATTTTCCATGTTGTATGTCATTTGCATTTCATAACTTTTCATGAACATTCATGGTTCAAAGCATGCTTCTCTTGCATCCATGTGTTTGTATGATCATTCTCATGCCTTGCCTCATGTTTGCATCATCTCTTGGCATCATTAACATCATACTCATGTTTCTGGTTTTGGTTTTCATCATGTCATTGCATCTCATTTGCATTGCATTTCATTTTCTTTCACTAACTTTTCAGGTGGTAAGTTGTTTGAGAAGTGAATTTGCCTTCACTTCTCATGTTCTCTTTTCATCTCTTTCACACTTCCCTTGCTGCATTTTGTATTTGCATTTGAGTGAGCTTGCTCATTCATGATCTTTCTTACTTTCTTTCTTCAAGCAACTTGACTTCTTAAGTGAAGCAAGTTGTTTTGCTTCTCTTTGCTTCTTGTTCCTTTCATCTGCTTCTCTCCTTGGTGGTTCCTTGAAGATCTTTCTCCCTTGAGCCTCATAAACCCTAGGACTTCTAAGCATGATAACAATTAGGGTTTGATTTGTCCCCCATTTAGTTTTACCTTTGTGTCATCATTGAGTCTTCTCTTCTCATCTCATAATCAGGGACTAAACCCTAAAGGCTTTAAGGCTTTGTGATTAAGCTTATGCCTACATCCTTCTATTAGGATGGAGTGTATAACTTTAATCCTAAGTGTTAAACCCTTAATGTGTTTAACTCCTTTAATCAATTCATTTAATAATCATCAAGACATCAAGCTTGTAACTTGGGCCTTGCATTAGGGTTCTAATTCTTCCTTAATTGGTTAAGAAGGACTAACCCTAGTGTTAATGGACAAGTCCCCCTCAAGTTGTCTTACAAACCATAAAAATCATTTCTTCATCTTATCATTAACTAAAATCCACTTTAATAAAGGCTTTGTTTTGTCATGAGGTTAATCCCTAATCATGGATTAAGTTGAGGAGCTTTCCTCAGCTTAAATGTTCTCATCTATTATCCTTCTATTAAGATGGTGTAATGGGTCCATTTAATCCTTGATTATGGCTTAAACTCATTACTTAACACTAAACAAAAACAACAAAAACATCTAAGTAATCACAAGTAGGTCAATGATCTTAATCCTACATCATGGTAATTAAGTGTGAGATGCTGACTTCACACTTAAAGTATTCTCATTACCCCTGATCAGAGGGAGGATGTGATGAGTTTACTAACCCATTGGTTTAGGCTTAAGCTCGTTAACTTATGACAAACTTCCAAAAGCAATAAAAGACTGAAAATACAAAAACAAACAATAATCGTCTCCTACGGGATTCTTTTCTCATCTCACTCACTCACAAGCGAGAACTTGCTTCTTCCGTCTAATGCAAGACATTTGGCACCTGAGCCAGACAGGTCATACACTTGAGCATAGACAAGCAAGCAGTTCACAAGTCAATTTATCTTTCAGTCTCTCTGAGTCGAACTACGATGTTCTGACTTCCTCATTGCACGAGAGGATACGTAGGCATAACTTAACAGTTATCGAACAAAAGTCTCTGTATATTCCCCCCTCTTCCAGCTCATTTCTTTAAGCCTCATAATCTTGAGCATTTCACTCTTGTTCTTACACTGACACTTCTCTTATACACTTCACATTTCTTTTACACTGACACTTTCATTCTTTCCAGTTTTGATACACAGATAGCACTGACACTACCCCTTTAAAACACAAATCTTGTAAGCGTGGATCCCGTCGAGTACGACGGACAATCTGGGTGCTAATACCTTCCCAGGTTGTAACCAACCCCCTTTCTCAGTCTCTCTGGTTCGCGACCGTCTTATCCATTCTTTTCTAGGTTTATGCAGCATTACCTTTCCTTCGGGATAAAAATGCCTAGCTGGCGACTCTTGTCTTTTGAGCTCACCCTTGTGTGTTCTCTCTCCTTTCGCCGACCGTTCACGTCTGTACCCCATTTGACTTAGCCTCATTTGGTGGGAGCGACACCTATATTAAGTCTCTACTGTTCTTATGTTCTTTCAATGGTAAGACTATCCCTATTATTAAGGAATAGGTAGTCATTACTTTGGATGTAATAAGGGACATGTGTAGGGACATCTGAATATAGGCAACTGCAAGGTGTCTTTAGCAATTCGTAGGGACTTATCATCTTTTATTCAAAGGGACAAGATCATTTATCGTAGGCAACCTCGAAGGGACTTGATCTTATAAACTGAAGGGACTTGATGATATTTGTGAAGGGACTTTTCTTAAGACACCTTACTTGACCTTTTGAAATAGCAACATGAGAGGTAACCTTAGAAAGTGCAAGATGGCGATCAAAGATCGACTTACGTGTGTGAGTGTTCATGTTCAAATAATTATCTTTTTAAATTAATTATTCTAAGTCAATGTTAACTACAAGTATGTTATTCACGCCCTATAATTACTAACCATGCAGTTAATATATTTACAATAAGGATAACGCAAAAAAAATATAAACCTAAACTATTACAAAGCTTCGGGACAATTACAATATAATCGGTAAAATAATAATAACGATAAATAGAAAATAAATAAGCAATAATTTAAATGTTAGTAATAATGAAATAATAATAATAAGAAAGGGTTAGTAAAAATATAAAGAAAATAAAAATTTAAGAGAGAACATTATTTTTAGGTTAAACATTAAAAAGTTTTTTAGAAGAAAATATAACAAATTTGATATAATCAAAATATTAAACTATTTACATATTTAAAAAAATGATGATTTAATTAGGATTTAAAAAGAAATTTAGGTTAAATATTAAGATTAACAAAAAAATTAGGGTTTATGCCTCATTTAAGAAAATTAGGGTTTAGACATTTTAGGTTTAAATAATTAACTAAAAAATAAATTATTTACCAATTATGAATATACAATATTATTTACAAAAATATATTATGATATTTATAAAAATATAAATTTGATTAATATTTTAAATAGAGTTTTTAATTTTAATATAAAACAAATTAAGTAATTAGATAATATATAATTAAAACAATTAAGAAAATAAAATAACAAAAACAAGGTTTTAAAAAAAATGGGGGAGGCCTGGATTTGAACCCAGGACCTCCCCATTACCAGCAAGATGAGATACCACTGGGATGCGCCTGTATAGTTGATAATGAAACGCATCCAGGCTAATAAGAAGTAAACCTGAAAAATATGAAAATAAATGAACAAAAGGAAGAACCTGGGGATCGAACCCAGGTCTCTTGGCTTACACGCGCATACACATTGTCAGCTGAGCCATCAGCTTTCTTTGGAATTATAATGGCAAGAAAATATAATAAAATATAATGAAAAATTGAAATCATATTTCGCGCGCAGGGCTTCTTCTTCTTCCTTCAGACCTGCAATTTTACCTGCGAATTTATATACAAGTTTTCTTGCGAATTTTCCTGCATGTGAAGAACCTGCGAAACTCATACATTGCCAAACACACACGATTTTATCAAATTAATCACACAAATATGATCCAAACAGTTCATTGAATTGATTTATGGTTTCAAAATACGTTTATAGTCATTAGATTGGGAAACCCTAATTCAAGAGGTATGAACCCTAAAATGGCGTTTCATGAATTGGCCATCGAAACATCATTTTAATTGCCCAGAATCCATCACTGCATTCATCTAAACACAAACCAATGGAAAAATTTGGTTAATAACACGTGAATATGCAAGAATGAAAAAAATCAAAAAGTGAGAAAAATGTGATTCAGATTTCTCAGTATGCGATGTATTTGATGAATATGATGATCGTGTTACACTCAAAGATGTCCAGGGAAGCTATTTCCATCATTATTTGGTCTTGAAAATACCTTAAACCTACAAACCGAATATGAGCTTTTTGTGAATTTTTTTGAAGTTTGATTCTTGTTCTTGGTGGCTACAATTCGTCCCCTAGTATTGTATCATGTTCATAGTCTTATAGTGAATGAAATTAGGTCATAAAACTTGTCTATTCTTTGGGCTTTTGGATATCTTGATGGTGAAGAAAGATATGATTCCAAAAGTGAGAAAAATCAAATATTTTCATGACTTAGAGACTTTACACGAAATTTGATCCTCTCAATCATCTTTAAATGATATTTCAATCATTCTAGAACAAAAATCAGATTTTTAGATTGACTTTTTATATTTTATTTTCATTAAAATTGAATTTTATTAAATAAAATCCAAAATAATAAAATATAAAACATAAAAATATGGAAAAATAGTCAATGGGTCGTGTATGACCTTATCCTTGAGATTGGATTGGAATTTGGTAGGCCCATTTGGCAAAATTTGGTTTTAAGACTTCATTTGCTCCACAAACCTCCCAAAAATTTCCCAAATTTGCAAAGGCACAAATTCCTCAATTTTAAGGCTATGAAGGTGTTCTTGGACATTTTGGAAATATTAAAGAGTCCTCTAACAAACCTCTTTGGTCTCATGTCCATATCTTTTACCATTTTCAAGTTATGCCCTTTGGAAGATGTTGACTTTTTGTTGACTTTTAAAATGACCTATAATGTCTTAGCTCATACCTTCCAAATGAAGCATTTTTGGGCTTGGCTTGTGAGACACAAAGTTGTAGAGAATTCAATTTCCTTCAAAATGAGCTTTGTATGGGAAATTGTTTATGAAGCATGTGAAAGTTATGGCTGGTCAAAGTTCAGTTGACTTTTCCTATGAAAACCCTAATTTAGAAACTCCTGATTCTTGATGATCTGAAATCTCCTTGATGAATCATGATCAACCCTTGATCAAATGATGAATTTTACTTCATAAACTTGATGTTGGCAAAAAATCATGAAGTTTGACTTTGGTTTGACCACAGTTGACCTCAGTTTGACTTTTTAACTACTTTGACTGATTTTAGCCTACCTGATCATTTGACTGAGCCAACCTTTTGGGAAAGCCTTGAAACTTGACATAGGGATTCTTGAAGACATATAGGATACTATGAAGCTCACTTGAAGCTTTGGAAGTCCATTTAGCCTGATGAAATCCAAAACCCTAGTTTAGATGCATTGCTTAGGAGGATGCATTGTCTGAGGGGATTGTCAAACTTTCTGACTAATTGTGAACCTTGTGAACCTCTTGAGATACCTTGTGAATCTTGTGGACCTTGTGAACCTCTTAGTACACAATGTCTTGTCTAGGTGAGGGAAAATTTTGGGGTGCAACAGCTGCCCCTGTTCAATTTTTTTGAAACCTGAGGGGTTAGATCGGCATATGTGCCATTCGTGACCTGGAAGGTTGAAGGGGATTGAACACAAAATCCCAAAAATTTGCACTCGCCGGTGCGTAAAGTAACACTATTGATTGGTTATATATGCATGGAGTGGGCTTAAAGATGCCACTCAGAGGAACTGGAGATGGGCTTATAGATGTCATCCATAATATCAGAAGATGATAGTATCTAAAGGTTGTCACTAGATATCAGTACTAGGTCTTCGTATAGGCCGTCTCTGAATCATTTATGTAACATGGTTTTGAATTGAATGTCATCACTAGATCTTCGTATAGATCGTCTCTGCATTATCTCTGGGGGGAAAGAATATCCTTCATTAGGTGTCAGTATTTAGATCTTCGTATAGATCGGCCCTGAACCATCTTTAGGAACATACTTTAATTTAAGCATCAGAATCAAATCTTCGTGGCGATCTTTTCTAAATTGCTTTTGGTAATAACTTGGGCTAAGTACAAGATCTTCGTATTGATCATTATGTACCATCCAAAGATAAACTGTTAAATAGACCATTAGAAATAAATCTTCGTAGCGATTATCTCTTCTGGAAATATCCTGGATTAGGTAATAGATCTTCGTATAGACCATTTACCCACCACCCCAAGGATAGAAAGAATATCAGGATTAAATCTTCGTGACGATTATATCCCTTGGAAATATCCTGGATTAAGCACCAGATCTTCGTATAGATCGTTTACGTACCCCTCCAAGGACAAATTGAGTATTGATCATCAGAAATGAATCTTTGTAGCAATCATCTCTGAATTAAGTATCAGCACTAGACCGTTGTATAGATCGCCTCTGAACTGTTTTGAGTTGTTAATAGTGTTTATCTGCCTATAACTATCATGAAAAGAAAAGGTTAGTTTATGCAATATGTATGCATGTATGGCATGATGTACTTAAGTAAAAATGTCATATGGGTTATGGATGTGTATGCCATGATATAATGTAAATGATGTATGTATGAATCATGTAGCCTGAAGTATCTGGGTAACTCTGTATAACAACTGCTGGCTAGGGAAAATAAATCCCGATTCGTTGCTGAAGAGTATAAGGACTTCGTTCCCGTCTTGTCTGATAGTATAGTACTTATAACCTCCTGTCTTCGTTCGTCGTGCTTTTATTGAAGGAATAAATTCCTGAGTATCCTGACTAAGGATGAAAGAGATGGACATAAGTCAAATGGGAGATGTTACTCGAAGTATCTATAAAGATAAATTTGCTTTGCTGGGGATTTATGGTTGTCTTGTGGGGATGAACCGGCGAAGCTTCGTTGAACTCCTACCCTCGTTCGTCCTTAGTAAATACTATTACTGCATTTTATGCATTTCTGGTAAACATCAATCATATTCAAAAGCATACATACATTCAAACATAACCAATGGACGTTTTTGTTTAGGTAAACAGGGTAAAAGTAAATCTGGATTCAAAGACGAGATTTTATTTATATTATAAAGTGGCCTATACACAGGCAAGTTTGTACAAGGAGACAGAAATCCTAGTAAGAGGAATTCGTCGTAAAAACATTTTACAAAACAAAGATAACTATGTGAGAAATAGTCCTATTGAGTTTCAATTCCACTATTGCCATTATCTTCAAGTATCTCATCCTCTACTGTTGAGATGGAAACGATTGGATTGAACTTAGTCTGTTTGCACTTGATTTAGGTAGTACCACCAGTTGAAGTTACATGAGTGATCCAAACGGGCCATAGTCATACGCTTTAATCCCTAACTTTTTCCTGGATTGCCCTTTCGGGTTTTCAATCCACCGGGATACCCTTTTTTGCCCAAGCCGCCCTTTCAGGTTTTCGACTTGCCGGGTGTACATTTTTTTTATTTATATATCCCTATTTTTGCGCGAACCCTTTTGGTTCGCCGGGATGCCCTTATTTTTGCCTAGGCCAGTCAACCTAGAGGGTCTCTTTTTATGCGTAGTATTTTTTAACTATGTCTGCATTTACGGGCTGTGGGAAGTCTTCACCATCCATAGTAGTAAGCATCATGGCACCTCCTGAGAATACCCTCTTGACTAAAAATGGTCCTTCATATGTAGGAGTCCAATTTCCCTTAGGATCACCCGGTGGTAGTATGATACGCTTGATTACCAAATCACCAGCCTGATATACCTTTTGCTTAACCTTCTTATTAAAAGCTTTGATTATCCGTTTTTGGTACATCTGACCGTGACAAACAGCTTCCAACCTTTTCTCATCAATCAAATTTATCTGGTCCAGTCGAGTCTGAACCCACTCATCTTCATCCAAGCCTGCATCCTTTATGATTCTTAAGGAGGGGATCTGAACTTCAATGGGTAGCACTGCTTCCATACCATAGACTAAGGAGAATGGGGTTGCCCCTGTTGAAGTACGTATTGTAGTACGATAACCATGAAGAGCAAATGGTAACATCTCATTCCAATCCTTGTAAGTAACAGACATCTTCTGTAGAATCTTCTTAATGTTCTTATTAGCAGCTTCCACTGCCCCATTCATTTTTGGACGATACGGAGAAGAGTTGTGATGCTTAATCTTGAACTGCGTGCGAGATCAGTAATCACGGTGTTGTTCAGATTAGAGCCATTGTCTGTGATAATCCATTCAGGGATGCCATACCTACATATGAGATTATTCTTAATGAATCGAGCCACAACATTCTTAGTAACAGATACAAATGAAGCTGCCTCCACCCACTTTGTAAAGTAATCAATAGCAACCAGGATGAAACGATGCCCATTAGAAGCAGTAGGCTTGATCTCACCAATCATATCAATGCCCCACATGGCAAAAGGCCAAGGTGCAGTCAATACATTCAATGGAACTGGAGGTATATGCACCTTATTGTAACACGGTGGGAGAACTGACTTTTAGTTATGTTGCGGATAGCAAGAGTCGCCACCGACTTTTATTTTATCCAAAAGGAAAGGGTATAAAAGAACAGGAAAAACCTTAAGAGATATTTTTGGGTCCGGGGGGTAGGTTATGTAAAGGGAAGGTGTTAGCACCCTTTACATCCATGGTTATCCATGGGCTCTTAGTTACTTAGCTCACTTTTGAATTGTTTTTGAAAAGGTGAAGTGTGTGAATAGAAAATTTTCATAAGAGTTAATAATGATCCATGTACGGATGCGTAAAAACTTGTTTTTTGAAAATTGTTTGAAATTTGTAAAGTGTTTGAAAATTTGGAATGAAGTGAGCAAGCAACTAGGAGGTACCTACCCTAAAGTTTAAGTCTTTTCTGTTCTTTAACCTTTAAGTGGTAAGACTATCCCTACTATTAAGGAGTAGGTAGTCGTTACCTTGGATGTAAGAGACATGTGAGGGACATCTGTTTTTATGAAGGCAACTGTGGGGTGTATTAAGCATATAGGAGGGACTATCATCATTATTCGAAAAGGGACTTGATCTTTAAAGGCAACCATTAGGGACTTGATGATTTTTTTCTTTTAAGGGACTTGCTTTATACACCCCACTTGACCTTATGATTTAGGCAACATTGAGGGATAACCTTAGAAATGTGAGATGGCGATTAAAAATCGACTTACGTGTGTGAGTGTACAATTTAAATTTATCTTATAATTAAAGTGATCTAAATTCAATTTTAAATAGAATACATATTTGCACTCCCTAAATTACTAACCATAGCAAGCAAATTAAATAATTAAATATTTACAAACTTTACACCAAGGAGCAATTACAAAATAATTATAAAAATAATAAATAGCAAAAATATAAATATAAAAGCAAAATATAAATAATAAGCAAAAATAGTAAATAAGCAAATAATAAATAAAATAGGGGTTAGTAATAATAAGAATTAAAAATAGGGTTAGTAATAATAAAAAATTAAATAAAGGTTAGTAAAATTATAATAAGCAAAAGTTAGTAATAATATGGTTAATAATAATAATAGAAATCAAAATAAATTGAATTAACAAAAATATAATAAGAACAAAATTAAAATAATAAACAAAAGTTAGATTATAAACAATTATTTAATAATATGAAAGAATATGGACAATTAAATAATTATAATAATATTTTAATTGATATGCAAATTATTAATTTATTTTTTTAGACATATTATAACAAAAAGAAAAGTTTGATTATATTTATATTTACTAAAATTAATTATACTAAATAAATATGTACAAAAATTATAAAATAAAAATTAGGTTTTTAATAAGTTATTAGAAAATAAATTAGAGTTTTGTTAGAAAAATATTTTTAGGGTTTAATTTATAATATACAAAAATATGTGAATTAATATACCTATATTTTAACTACATGAATAATAATAAGAATTTAAATTGAGATACAAACAAGAGTTTAGAATTTTAGAAAATAATTTTAAAAATTATAACACATAATATATATATATTACAATATAAGAAAATAATAAAACAATATAACTTTAATTTATTTTACATATAATAGTAATTGAATTATGAAGATAAAGCAAAAGAAAAAGAAATCAAAACCTGATGGGGCTGGGGTTTGAACCCAGTCCCCTATGCTTGCCAACAATAGCTTCCACCACTGGGCCATCAGTACGCAGGCAGCAAGAGGATGAGGAGAATCAGTTTTATCACTTGTGATGCAAAAATCCAGAAAAAATAAAGAAAGCAAAAAAGGCCTGGGGTGGTGTTGAACCCAGGACCTCATAGATACACACACGCGCGCATTACCACCTGGCTGGGAGAGCCTACCTGATAGTATAATGACAATATAACATAATATATTAAAATTGTAAGGTAAATGAAAACGTATCAAAAAGAATGGCTGGAGGCTGGATTCGAACTCATGTCCTCAGGTCACATACGCGTTCCTCCTACCACTGGACCAAGCCTGCTTTGGTGATAAAGAATAGAAACAATATAATAAAATATTATAATTAATTTTTAAATTTCCAGCAGCGCGCGAACTGCTTCTTCTTCAACCTTTTTCCTGCGAATTTCCCTGCCTTTTTTCCTGCGAGTTTTGTTGCAAGTTCTTCATGGTTTTGGACCTGCGAAAATGAAACTCATACCAAACAGCAATAATTCATGAAATTAATTGGTGTTTCATGATCCTAGAGATTCATAGAACATTCCTATGTTCTTCAAATTTATTTAAATTCAGTGAATCAAAGGATCCCAATTTCAAAGATGAAACCCTAACAATGGCCGATTCTAATTCAGGCCATGAACCTTTGGTTTAATGATCCAGAAACAACCTACATAACATCACAAACACAATTATGCAAGCAAAATTCAATAACAAGCAATGAATCAATGGAATCGAAAAAAAATTTGTCAAGCATAAACAAGCCACGGGTTCATCATTATGGCACGATTTGGATGCTTATGAATGATGGTTTATGATCAGTGATGTCCAATGAAGCTCTCCATGTTCTTATTTTACCTTCTAGTGCTCTGAATCAAGGAATCCGAATATGAGTTTTGGATGGATTTTTGAAGTTTGGAACTTACACTTAGAGGCAGCAAAATCGTGTCTTGATGATTAGGTTATGCTTAGTACTTATAGGAGGATCATTTAGGTCAGAAAAATTGAATGGTTGTATGGAGATTTTGATATTAAAAGATTGAAAAAGATCATGGTTTAAAATTCAAATATTTGTTCATGAAGGCTTGCTATTTTTGTACCAATCTCATGATTTCCTTCCCTTTCAATTCAAATCAGTATTGATGAGATTCTAGAAGCTCAATCTTCATCAAATATTGTATTTTCATATTTTATATTTATTTAAAATGATTTTTTATGAATTAAATCAAAATAAATAAAAATAAAATAATAAAAATTCTGATTTTTAATCATTTGGGTCGTGCATAGTGTTAGTGTATGGATTGGATCACAATTTGGCCAGCCCATTTGGAAAGAAGTGGTTTTAAACCTCCATTTTCAACATAAACCATCATAAAATTTCCCAACTTTGCAAGGGCACATCTCCCTCAATTTTAATGGTATGAGGGTGTTCTTGGACATTTTGGAAAGCTTGAAGAGTCCTCTAAACAACCCCATTGGTTTCATGTCCATATCATTTACCAATCTCAAGTTATGCCCTTTTGAAGTTGTTGACTTTTTGTTGACTTTCAAAATGACCTATAATGTCTTAGCTCATACCTTCCAAATGAAGCATTTTTGGGCTTGGCTTGTGAGACACAAAGTTGTAGAGAATTCAATTTCCTTCAAAATGAGCTTTGTATGGGAAATTGTTTATGAAGCATGTGAAAGTTATGGCTGGTCAAAGTTCAGTTGACTTTTACTGAGGAAACCCTAATTTAGAAACTCCTGATTCTTGATGAACTGGAATCTCCTTGATGAATCATGATCAACCCTTGATAAAATGATGAATTTTACTTCATATACTTGATGTTGGCAAAAAATCATGAAGTTTGACTTTGGTTTGACCACAGTTGACCTCAGTTTGACTTTTTAACTGCATTGACTGATTTTGACTTATCTGATCATCTGACTGAGCAAACTTTTGAGAAAAGTCTTGAAACTTGTCATGGGGATTCTTACACACATATAAGATGTTATGAAGCTCACTTGAAGTCTTGGAAGTTCATTTAGCCTGATTAAAGTCAAAACCCTAGTTTTGGATGCACTGCTTAGGAGGTGCATTGTCTGAGGGAATTGTCAACTCTTATGGCCAATTGTGAACCTTGTGAACCTTGTGAATCATCATAAAATGTCTTGTGAACCTCATGGGAGGTATTGTGAAGCTTGTGAACCTTGTGAACCTCATAAAGTGACTTGTAGACTTCATGAACCTCATGAAAGGTTATGTAAACATTGTGAATCTTGTGAACCTTGTGAACCTTCAAGAAGTAACTTGTAGACTTCATGAACCTCATGAAAGGTCTTGTAAATGTTTAGAAGCTTGTGAACCTTGTGAACCTTCAAGAAGTGACTTGTAGACTTCATGAACCTCATAAAAGGTTTTGAAAGCATTGTGGAACTTGTGAACCTTGTGAACCTTCATAAAGTAACTTGTAGACTTTATGAACCTCATGAAAGGTCTTGTAAGTGTTGGGAAACTTGTGAACCTTGTGAACCTTCATAGAACACAAAGCCTTGTATTGTGAGGGCAAATTTTGGGGTGCAACAGCTGCCCCTGTTCAATTTTCTGAAACCTGAGGGGTTAGATTGGTATGTTTGCCAGTCATGACCTGGAAGGTTGAAGGGGATTGAACACAAAAGCCCAAAAATTTGCACTCGTCGGTGCGTGAAGTAACACTGATGCTTAGTTGTACATGCTTGAGTGGGCTTAAAGATGCCACTTGGAAGAACTGGAGATGGGCTCAGAGATGCCATTAGGATGAACTGTAGATGGGCTTAAAGATGCCATCTAAAATATCAGGATGTGATGATGTTCTGATGTTGATACTGGATATCAGTACTAGGTCTTTGTATAAGCCGTCTCTGAATCATTTATGCAACATGATTTGAGTTGTTGGATGGACCAGTAGAAATAAATCTTGTGATGATTATCTCTTCTGGGAATATTTTGGATTAGGGAATGGATCTTTGTACAGACCATTTGCCTATTCTCCAAGGGCCGAAAGAACGTCAGGATTTGTTCTTAAGGATCAAAAGAACGTCAGGATTTGTTCTTCTGAGAAAGTCTTGAATAAAGGGCCAAAAGAGCGTCAGGATTTGCTCTTAAGGAAGATGTATCTTGAACAAGATGCTAAAAAAGCGTCAGGATTTGCTCTTAAGGATCAAAAGAACGTCAGGATTTGTTCTTCTGAAAAATGTCTTGAACCAGGGATCAAAAGAGCGTCAGGATTTGCTCTTAAGGGTCAAAAGAACGTCAGGATTAGTTCCTCTGAGAAAGTCTTGAATAAAGGGCCAAAAGAGTGTCAGGATTTGCTCTTAAGGAAGATGTATCTTGAACAAGATGCTAAAAGAGCGTCAGGATTTGCTCTTAAGGATCAAAAGAACGTCAGGATTTGTTCTTCTGAAAGATGTCTTGAATCAGTAGCCAAAAGAGCGTCAGGATTTGCTCTTGAGGATCAAAAGAACGTCAGGATTTGTTCTTCTGAAAAATGTCTTGAACCAGGGAATGGATCTTTTTACAGACCGTTTGCCTGCTATTCGAGGACATCTTGAGTAGTGTATGGATCATTTCTGACCTGTTGTAAATTGTTGATGCTATTTTATCTGCATGTAACCATCCTGCAAGGAGAGTGTTAGTTTATGTTATATGCATGCATAGTACGATGCACCTAAGTAAATGTATTATGTATCTATGGGTATGTATGTTATGGTATGATGTAGATGATGTATGTATGATATGATACTGCCTGAAGCGTCTGGATGTCTTTGTATAACAACTGCTGGCCAGGGAAAATAAATCCCGATTCGTTGCTGAAGAATATGAGGAACTCGTTCCCGTCTTGCTTGATAATATATTGTACATAACCTTCCGTCTGCTGGGGATAACAAGGTATATAACCTCCCGTATGCTGGGGATAACAAGGTATATAACCTCCCGTATGCCGGGGATAGTAAGGTATAGATAACCTCCCGTCTGCTGGGGATAGTAAGGTATAGATAACCTTCGTCTTGGTTTGATAGTAGGGTAGATATAACCTCCGTCTTCGTTCGTCGTACCATTATTGGAAAGTAATTTCCCGTATATCCGTATGAGGATAAAAGAGATGGATATAAATTCCAGGGGAGATGTGACTTTATGGATTTGTCCTACTGAGGGTTTGTAACTGTCTTGTGGAGATGAACCGGCGAAGCTTCGTTGAAATCCTTCCCTCGTTCGTCATTTGTAAATACTATTACTGCATTTTCATGCATTTCTGGTAAACATCAATCATATTCAAAAGCATAATACATTCAAACACAACCAATGGTCGTTTTTGCTAGGGTAAAAGTAAATCTGGACTCGGAGGGAAAAGTAAAGCTGAATTTGAAAGCAGAATTGTTTCAACTTCGAGAGTGTACAGCCAATTGGATCTATAGCTCCTGAAATTCTTTAACTTTCTGAGTACCTTCACAGAAATCCTCATAGCTGGATCTGAAGACATGATACTGACACCATCTGATACTACTGGCATAGACAATTAATTTCCATCATGGTTTCAGCTGAGAATCCGATATCAAGGTAATACAATGAGAGGAATGTGTCTTCAAACTGTAATGGACCATATACGTTCCAGGTATTAGATTTGAAGAGAAAGCATTGCCCCTTGGTTGAGGATGAATTGTCCCATAATGGAAGTATCTGTAATGAGCTACCTCAAGAGAAACAAGCAGAATGCCCCATAAGCATATGCCCCTGGCATTGTGAACTCTGTAATGTCACCTTTGGTAATTCAACTGTATGAGAAGAGCTGCCCCTGGCTATTAAGCACTGTTGGATCTGGAACTGATTGCCCCGAATGATTTGAACAGTAACTTGGTATGCCCCCTTGATTAGGAAACAATAACCATGCCCATGGCATTATGAATTCTGTAATGTTACCCTTGGTAATTCAACTATATGAGAAGAGCTGCCCCTGGCTATTAAGCACTGTTGGATCTGGAACTGATTGCCCCGAATGATTTGAACAGTAACTTGGTATGCCCCCTTGATTAGGAAACAATAACCATGCCCATGGCATTATGAATTCTGTAATGTTACCCTTGGCACTTCAAATAGATGAGGAGATCTGCCTCTGGCTGTTTAAACATAATCTTGTCCTAATTGCCCCAAATGAGTTAGGAAGTATCATGGCCTGCCCCCTTGATTGGGAGATAATGTATATGCCCATTTGTATACATGGACTTCAATCCAGGAAGCAACTTTGTTTATCGGAAGGACTTTGGTTTATCGAACATTCATCCTGTAAGCTTCTCCATTTGTCAAACATTCAGGTATATGCAAACAAATATATTCAAAAATGCAATGCTTATGTCTGTCTTGAAAACAAGTTATTTTTAGAAAAACTGTTTATTTATTTTTTTATTTTTTATTTTTTATTTTTTTTTTGAAAACTGTGATATTAACTCAAGTTTTATAACAAGCCCTAAAGGAGTCAGGATACCTTTTTGTAACAGTACGCTTTCGAACTAACCATGCTTCAGTTAGGACTTTTAAAGGGTTATAACGTGGCCTGGTTCATGGTTTAAGAAACAAAGGATAAAGGCTCAAATTTTATTTGTACCCAACCCAATCTCCATGATGTTCTTCAGTCCTATACTCAGTTAACTTATGCATTGAGATTCCACAGAAGTGTAGTATTGTAACATTGATATTTTGTGATGGTTCGGCAACCAAAAAATTATTTGAACATTCAGTCATCTTTCTTTGTTGAGGATTCATAGTGACCTCTTTTTCCTTTTGACCTTATTATCCCTTCTTTTTGCCTGCACTGTTTATTTCAAGGTTACAGTCAGCGGGATGTCTTAATGTTTTACTAAGTCTCCTTCATAGGTTTTGACTTGGTAAGCTTTTCTTTTGCTGGATATTGACTGTCAGGTTTAATGATTACAGGGAACCATCATTAGTTGTGTACAACACAGATAATTGGCATATTTGAGTTAACTGAGTAACTACCCTGCCCCGGGTTATGAATAAGGGTTTTAATTTGTGCGAGAATAAAAACTCCTACTTCATAGGCTCAAAAGGGTTGACTAGGGATTAACTTCCTTATATCTCCACTGTTTAGGAATTGAAACAATGCATGTACATCGTCAGCATAGTCTATTCAAAAGCATACTGCATAAGGTTATGGTATTGTTTTCATCATCCTCCCTCTACAGGCTTATAGCTTTATCAGGAGTTAAATATCACAAGATAGAAATAAGAAGCATAATTCAAAATATAGTGGAACGAATGGATTAATTCAAGACAAACATATGCAATGCATTAATGAAAACAAAAGTTTAACATAATAATAAGTGTTCAAACAAATAAGAGAAATTACAAATGAAAATTCAAATGTTCTCAAAGTCTCTTCCTCTAAACTTGTCACTCCAGTTATCTGGAAACTTTGATGCTTGATGGACGATAGAAGAACTCAACCTGGCCTTCTGGCGTAACCTCGAGTATTCCTTCGTCAATTAGGTCTTGAATCTTATTCTTCAATGCCCAACAGTTATTAGTGTCATGTCCAGGACAATTGGAGTGGTACTCACACCTTGCCCTGGGATTATAGCGAGGAGAGGAAGTTTTAGGATTTTGAGGAGGATTTTCCAAGGAAATTAGCTTCATCTCCAACAAGCATTGCAGAACTTGTGACATTGGAGTGCTGAACTTGATAAACTGCCTTCTATATTTCTTGTGTTGAGGTGGATTAACCTTATCGGGTCTTTCTTCTTCAACTGAAGAACAATCAATGGCAACCTGCTTCTTACCTTCTTTTATCCTCATCTTCCTTTCAACCAAATCAGCTTGTTTTAATGGAGGTCGACTAACAATTAGATCCCGGACTCCATCACTTTGAAGTTTATGGACAAAGGCTCTTAACTCTTCTTGCCCCTGAGCTAAATTTTGAATAAGAACCACCTGGTCATTCATCTGGGTCCTCATTCCTGTCATCTCAGCTTGTAGTTGTTTCAGCTGATCATCCTTGTTGTCCTCAGGACTCTTCTTCTTAGCCAGCAGTGTCTTCAATTCATCTTGCCCCTTGGACAAATTCAGGATCAGCTCTTGGAACTGTGCATTTTGTGCCTGGATGTAACACGGTGGGAGAACTGACTTTAAGTTATGTTGCGGATAGCAAGAGTCGCCACCGACTTTTATTTTATCCATAAGGAAAGGGTATAAAAGAACAGGAAAGACCTTAAGAGATATTTTGGGTCCGGGGGGTAGGTTATGTAAAGGGAAGGTGTTAGCACCCTTTACATCCATGGTTATCCATGGGCTCTTAGGTACTTAGCTCACTTTTGAATTGTTTTTGAAAGTGTAGTGTGTGAATAGAAAAATTTTCATAATAGTTAATAATAATCCATGTACGGATGTGTAAAAACTTGTTTTTTGAAAATTTGTTTGAAATTGTGAAGAGTTTGAAATTTTTTTGAAGTGAGCAAGTACATAAGAGGAACCTACCCTAATGTTTAAAGTCTTTCTTGTTCTTTATCCTCTTCTTGGTAAGACTATCCCTACTATTAAGGAGTAGGTAGTCATTACCTTGGATGTTAGGGACATGAGAGGGACAACTGTTTTTTATGAAGGCAACTGTGGGGTGTAATAAGCACATATGAGGGACTATCATCATTTATTCGAAGGGACTCGATTCGTAAAGGCAACCATGAGGGACTTGATGATTTTTTTTTTAAAGGGATCTTGCTTTATACACCCCACTTGACCTTATCCGTAGGCAACTTGAGGGATAACCTTAGAAATGTGAGACGGCGATTAAAAATCGACTTACGTGTGTGAGTGTTTATTTTAATTATCTTATGATTAAAGTGATCTAGAATTAATTTTAAGAGAATACATATTTACACTCCCTAAATTACTAACCATAACATGAAAATTAAATAAATAAAATATTACAAATTTTACACCAAGGAGCAATTACAAAATTATAAGCAAAATAAAATAAATATATAGTAAAATAAATATAATAAGCAAAAATAATAAATAAGTAAATAAAATATTGGGGTTAGTGATAAATAATAATATTAAATAATAAGCAAAAAGTTAGTAATAATAAAATAAGAGAGGTTAGTGAATAATAAAAATTAATGAAATAATAATAACATATAAAATTAATAAGGCAAAATAAATTATATGGTTAGTAATAACAATAGTAAATAAATTTAACCAAAATTATAATAATAAGATTAACAATTTTTAATATAAACAATTATATTTAGAAAGAAATGTGAACAAACAATTATTTTAATTTACAAGTTATTAAGTTATTTTTTTGAATATATCATAATTATAAAATTAAAATATTATAGGCTCAATTTAGAATTATTTACATATAATTTAGGTTATGAACAAAAATATCTACATATTATGTAAAGAAAATAAATTATAAGTATGTTTACAAATTTTAATTATATTTACAAAATTTAATTTTATTAATTATTATGTTTGCAAAAATGATATTAAATAAATATATACATAATAATTATATTAAGAATTTAAAAAATAAAATTATTTAGGAGAAATAGAATTAGGTTTTATATTTTTAGGGTTTGGTTCATATAAAAAAATATTAAACAAACATATATTCTACAATTTAATTATATAACAAAGAAAATAATTTGAATCTTTTTTAGAAAAACATTAGGGTGTTTTAAATATATATACATGCATATTTTACTTTTAATTAATATTAATAATACAATTAAGTTAATTACATAAAGAAATAAAACTAGAAATAATGGTAAAAGAAAACTCACCTGGGCTGGATTTGAACCCAGGTCATTCTGCCTGCAAGCGTCAACACTTTCCACCAGACCAGTCAAACACAGGTGCTAGAGAATGAACTTCACTTGGTTTTGTGTCTTATTTTGAAAAATTCAGAAAGTAGAGAAACAAAAAGGCCTGGGGTGGGATTCGTACCCAGGACCTTATGTATGCAAGTATGCGCGCGTTGCCACCCAGCTGGAAGAGCCAATCTGTTAACATGTTGGCTACAAACAATAATATATGAAACACAATTTAAATGGAAACATATCAAAAAAATGGCTGGAGGCAGGATTCGAACCCCCAGCCTTCCCCAACACGCGCATATACTTTTCCACCAGGCCAACCATACATTGGTGTTACAAAACTGAAACAGATACATTATAATATATTAAAACAATTCAAATTTAGAAAACGCGCCAGAATAGCTTCGTCTTCAACCTTGGATTCGTAGGATTACCTGCGAATTTTATTTCGAAGCTACCTGCGAATTTTCATGCACATGAAACCTGCGTTTTCTCAAACTTCAATCAAACAACAAAATTTCTTAAAATTAAAGAGAGCAATGAATTCCTGGAGGTCCATACAACATCACTACGTTCCTGGAACTCATTTATATGTGATAAATTGCAAAACCCCAAACGAAGCACATAAACCCTAGCCATGGCTTCCTATGATTCCTGCGGTTAAACTCAAAAAGAAATGTCCAGAAAGCATCTAGGTCATCATACAAACAAGATTTATTAAACAAAAACAGATGAAACATCATGAATGATCACAATCGAAAAGTCAAGAAAACACCATGAACATGTATTCGGTTTGACCATTATAACATGGTTTTGATGCTTATGATTATTGAATCATGATAAATGAAGGTCAAGGAAGCTAATGCAACCTTTGTGAAGCCTTGAAATTGCCTTAATCTCAAAATCCGAATTTGAAGTTTCTTATGATTTTTTGAAGTGTGAAACCTACCTTTGAGCTGCTGGAATTCGTCCCTTGAGGCTAGGGTTATGTTTAGTATATATATGAGAATGAATTAGGTCAGAAATATGGATTGGTTGTGTGAAGATTTGA
Source organism: Lathyrus aphaca (assembly GCA_963966055.1). Taxonomy (NCBI): domain Eukaryota; kingdom Viridiplantae; phylum Streptophyta; class Magnoliopsida; order Fabales; family Fabaceae; genus Lathyrus; species Lathyrus aphaca. Next base: position 543,100,818 of record OZ014524.1, read on the forward strand.
TCCACAAAATATTGAAAAAGATCATGGTGTAAAAGTTCAAATATTTGATCATGAAGACTTGCTATTCTTGGACTAATCACATGATTCCTTTCTCTTTCAAATTCAATCAATATTTAAGAAATTCTAGAAGCTCAATCTTCACCCAAAAATAGATTTTCATATTTTATATTTATTTAAAATGATTTTTATGAATTAAATCAATAATAAATAAAAATAAAATAATAAAAATGCTGAATTTTGGTCAATTGGGTCGTGCACAATGATATGAGGTGGATTGGATCACAACTTGGGCAGCCCATTTGGAAAGAATTACTTTTAGACCTCCATTTTCAATATAAACCATCACAAAATTTCCCAACTTTGCAAGGGCATATCTCCCTCAATTTTAAAGGTATGAGGGTGTTCTTGGACATTTTGGAAAGCTTGAAGAGTCCTCTAAACAACCCCATTGGTTTCAGGTCCATATCATTTACCAATCTCAAGTTATGCCCTTTTGAAGTTGTTGACTTTTTGTTGACTTTTGAAATGACCTATAATGTCTTAGATCATATCTTTCAAATGAAGCATTTTTGGGCTTAACTTTCAACATCAAAGTTGTAGAGAATTCAATTTCCTTCAAAATGAGCTTTGGATGGAGACTTGGTGATGAAGTATGTGAAAGTTATGACTGGTCAAAGTTCAGTTGACTTTTACTGAGGAAACCCTAATTTAGAAACTCCTGATTATTGATGATCTGGAATCTCCTTGATGAATCATGATCAACCCTTGATCAAATGATGAATTTTACTTCATATACTTGATGTTGGCAAAAAATCATGAAGTTTGACTTTGGTTTGACCACAGTTGACCTCAGTTTGACTTTTTAACTGCATGAACTGATTTTGACTTATCTGATCATCTGACTGAGCAATCCTTTGAGAAAAGTCTTGAAACTTGTCATGGGGGTTCTTACACACATATAAGATGTTATGAAACTCACTTGAGGTATTGGAAGTCCATTTAGCCTGATTAAAGTCAAAACCCTAGTTTTGGATGCACTGCTTAGGAGGTGCATTGTTTGAGGGAATTGTCAACTCTTCTGACCAATTGTGAACTTTGTGAACCTTGTGAATCTTCATAAAATGTCTTGTGATCCTCATGGGAGGTATTGAGAAGCTTGTGAACTTTGTGAACCTCATGAAGTGGCTTTGTAGACCTCATGAATCTCAGGAAAGCTTTGTAATCATTGTGAAACTTGTGAACCTTGTGAACTTTCAAGAAGTGACTTGTAGACTTCATGAACCTCATGAAAGGTCTTGTACATGTTGGGAAACTTGTGAACCTTGTGAACCTTCATAAAGTAACTTGTAGACTTCATGAACCTCATGAAAGGTATTGAAAGCATTGTGGGACTTGTGAACCTTGTGAACCTTCATAAAGTAACTTGTAGACTTCATGAACCTCATGAAAGGTTATGGAAATGTTGAGAAACTTGTGAACCTTGTGAACCTTCTTAGAACACAAAGTCTTGTATTGTGAGGGCAAATTTTGGGGTGCAACAGCTGCCCCTGTTCAATTTTCTGAAACCTGAGGGGTTAGATTGGTATATGTGCCAGTCGTGACCTGGAAGGTTGAAGGGGATTGAACACAAAAGCCCAAAAATTTGCACTCACCAGTGCATAGAGTGATACAGATGGCTAGTTGAATATGCTTGAGTGGGCTTAAAGATGCCACTTGGAGAAAAGTTCTTCAGATACATTTCTTGGAGGATAAAGCAGTCCAAAATATGGAGGTATAATGAAAGCTGTCAGGAGTCTGGAGCAGTCCTGAGGTAGTGATGATAGGTTTTCAGGATACTGTAGTAATCCTGATGTAACAGCATGTCTTCATGAGGATAGAGCAATCAATAGTGATAACTCTAAAGCAGTCTTGAAGTAATGATTTCAGGAGGATAGGGCTATCAATAATGATGACTCTAAAGCAGTCTTGAAGTAATGATTTCAGGAGGATAGGGCTATCAATAATGATAACTCTAAAGCAGTCTTGAAGTGGTGATTTCAGGAGGATAGAGCCATCAATAATGATAACTCTAAAGCAGTCTTGAAGTAATAATATGATTTCAGGAGGATAGAGCAATCAATAATGATAACTCTAAAGCAGTCTTGAAGTAATAATATGATTTCAGGAGGATAGAGCAATCAATAATGATAACTCTAAAGCAGTCTTGAAGTAATGATTTCAGGAGGATAGAGCAATCAATAATGATAACTCTAAAGCAGTCTTGAAGTAATGATTTCAGGAGGATAGAGCCATCAATAATGATAACTCTAAAGCAGTCTTGAAGTAATGATTTCAGGAGGATAGAGCAATCAATAATGATAACTCTAAAGCAGTCTTGAAATAATAATATGATTTCAGGAGGATAGAGCCATCAATAATGATAACTCTAAAGCAGTCTTGAAATAATGATTTCAGGAGGATAGAGCAATCAATAATGATAACTCTAAAGCAGTCTTGAAGTCATGAGAAGTTATCAGGAGGATAAAGTAACCCTGCGGTGACGATAAAGCAGTCCCAAAGTAATAAGAAGCTTATCAGGAGGATAAAGTAACCCTGAGGTTACAATAAAGCAGTCCCAAAGTAATAAGAAGCTTATCAGGAGGATAAAGTAACCCTGAGGTTACAATAAAGCAGTCCCGAAGATCATAAGTTTGTTTGTTGGATAATTAACCTGAAAACAAGGTAGCATTCTGTATGATATCATTAGTTTATGCTTTATGTATGCATGTATGATATGATGCACTTAAGTAAATGTACTATATGTCTATGGATATATATGCTACGGTATGATGTAAATGATGTATGTATGATATGATACTGCCGGAAGCGCCTGGATATCTTCGTATAATAACTGCTGGCCAGGGAAAATAAATCCCGATTTGTTGCTGAAGAATATATAACCCTCCTTCTGCTGGGGATAACAGGGTATAGATAACCTCCCGTATGCTGGGGATAGTAAGGTATATATAACCTCCCGTATGCTGGGGATGGTAAGGTATATATAACCTTCGTCTTCGTTTGGTAGTAGGATAAGTATAACATCCCGTCTTCGTTCGTCGTACCCTTATTGGAAAGTAATTTCCCGTATATCCGTATGAGGATAAAAGAGATGTACACAAATTCCAGGAGAGATGTGACCTTATGAAGATGGATTTGCCCTACTGAGGGTTTTGTGATTGTTTTTTAAAGATGAACCGGCGAAGCTTCGTTGAAATCCTTCCCTTGTTCGTCTTTAGTAAATACTATTACTGCATTTTCATGCATTTCTGGTAAACATTAATCATATTAAAAGCATACATGCATTTCTGGTAAACATCAATCATATTCAAAAGCATACATACATTCAAATGCAACCAATGGACGTTTCGCTTATGTAAATAGGGTAAAAGTAAATCTGGATTCAAAAGATGGAATTTATTTATATCAAAAAGTGACCCATACATGGGTAAGTTTGTACAAGGAGACATAAACCCTAGTAAGAGGATTTTGTCATAAAATTTTACAAAAGAGAATCAGCTACGTGGGAAACAATCCTGTTGAGTTTCAATTCTACTATTGCCACTCAAGTATCTCATCTTCTTGCTGTTGAGACGGAAACGATTGGATTGAGCTTTATCTGTTTGAGCTTGAGTAAGTAGTACAACTGGTTGCAGTTTCATGAGTGATCCAAACGAGACATAGTCATACGCTTTAATCCCTAACTTTTGCTTGGATTGCCCTTTCAGGTTTTCAATCCACCGGGATACCCTTTTTTGCCCAAGCCGCCTTTTCAGGTTTTCGACTTGCCGGGTGTACATCTTTTTTTTTTTTATATATATCCCTAATTTTTGCCCAAACCCTTTTGGTTTGCCGGGATGCCCTTATTTTTGCCTAGGCCAGTCAACCTAGCGGGTCTCTTTTTATGCGTAGTATTTTTTAACTATGTCTGCGTTTACAGGCTGTGGGAAGTCCTCACCATCCATTGTAGTCAGTATCATGGCACCTCCTGAAAATACTGTCTTGACTACAAATGGTCCTTCATATGTTGGAGTCCACTTGCCCCTAGGATCACCCTGTGGTAATATGATACGCTTGATTACCAAGTCACCAGCCTGATATACCTTTGGCTTAACCTTCTTGTTAAAAGCCTTGATCATCCGTTTCTGGTACATCTGGCCATGACAAACTGCTGCTAACCTCTTCTCATCAATCAAATTTATCTGGTCCAGTCGAGTCTGAATCCACTCATCTTCATCCAAGCCTGCATCATTCATAATTCTCAAGGAGGGGATCTGAACTTCAATGGGCAGAACTGCTTCCATACCATAGACTAAGGAGAATGGGGTTGCCCCTGTTGAAGTACGTATTGTAGTACGATAACCATGAAGAGCAAATGGTAACATCTCATGCCAATCTTTGTAGGTAACAATCATCTTCTGTACAATCTTCTTAATGTTCTTATTAGCAGCTTCAACCGCCCCATTCATCTTTGGACGATACGGAGAAGAATTGTGATGCTTAATCTTGAACTGCGTGCAGAGATCAGTAATCATAGTGTTGTTCAGATTAGAGCCGTTGTCAGTGATAATCCTTTCCGGGATGCCGTACCTACATATGAGGTTATTCTTAATGAACCGAGCCACAACATTCTTGGTAACAGATGCAAATGAAGCTGCCTCTACCCATTTTGTGAAGTAATCAATAGCGACCAGGATGAAACGATGTCCATTAGAAGCAGTAGGCTTGATCTCACCAATCATATCAATGCCCCACATGGCAAAGGGCCAAGGAGCAGTCAACACTTTCAATGGTGATGGAGGTACATGGACTTTATCAGCATAAATTTGACATTTGTGACACGTTCTGGAGTGTTGATAGCAATCAGCTTCCATGGTAGACCAATAGTAACCTGCTCTCAAAATCTTCTTTGCCATGGTATGACCACTAGAATGAGTGCCAAAGGTCCCATCATGCATCTCTTCCATAATTTCAGTAGCTTCCTTCTTATCCACACAACGAAGCATAGTTGAATCATGATTGCGCTTGTACAGAATCCCATTACTCAAAAAGAACTTGGCAGAAAACCTCCTTAGAAACTTCCTATCTTTGACAGATGCCCCTTCAGGAAACTCCTGAGCTTCAAGATATCTTTTCACTTCATAGAACCAAGGCTTTTCCTCTGCCCCTTCTGTGTCAATCTCATTGCAGTATGCAGGCTTTTCAAATCTATCAATAGTAATCTTGGGAGCTTCATCATCCCAGCTGATCTCAAACATGGATGCCATGGTGGCCAAAGCATCCGCCAACTGATTCTCTCTTCGTGGAATATGTCCAAAGGTAATTTCTTTGAAATGTGAGATCAAAGACAACACATGTTCTCTGTAAGGAATGAGATTATCATGCTTGGTATCCCAATCTCCTTTAATCTGACTCACTACCAGGGTTGAATCTCCATACACATCAAGGAACTGAATCTTCATATCAATAGCAACTTTAATACCCATGATACATGCCTCATACTCAGCCATGTTATTGGTACAATAGAAACAAAGTCTGGCAGTAATCGGGGTATGACAACCTTCAGGGGAACTAATTACAACACCAACACCATTACCATGTGCATTAGAGGCACCATCAAAAACCATAGTCCATCGGGATCCTTGTTCAGGTCCGTCATATTGTCCAGGTCCTTTGGTAACAGTCATAATGTCTTCATCAGGGAACTCAAAATTCATTGACTGGTAATCATCTACTGCTTGATGAGCCAAATGATCAGCAACAACACTTCCCTTAATGGCCTTCTGAGTAGTATACTGTATATCATATTCTGTCAAGATCATTTGCCATCTTGCGATTCTTCCGGAGAGAGCAGGTTTCTCAAATATGTACTTGATTGGATCCATCTTCGAAATCAACAAGGTAGTATGGGTCAACATATACTGTCTTAGTCGGCGAGCAGCCCATGCCAAAGCGCAGCAAGTTTTCTCGAGCAGTGAGTATCTTGTTTCACAGTCGGTAAACTTTTTGCTAAGGTAGTATATTGCCTGCTCTTTTCGACCAGACTCGTCATGTTGCCCCAACACACACCCCATTGAGTTGTCTAACACTGTTAAGTACATAATCAAGGGTCTTCCATCAACTGGTGGCATCAAAATTGGAGGTTCTAGCAGGTATCTCTTGATTTCATCAAAGGCAGTCTGACACTCATCATTCCATTCCATCACCTGATCTTTCTTCAACAACTTGAAGATTGGCTCACAGATGGTAGTTAACTGGGAAATAAATCTTGCAATGTAGTTCAATCGCCCCAAGAAACCTCTAACCTCCTTCTCAGTACGGGGAGCTGGCATCTCTCGTATAGCTTTCACTTTTGCAGGATCCACTTCAATACCTTTTCCACTGACAATAAAACCCAGGAGCTTTCCAGATCTAACCCCAAAAGTACACTTGTTTGGGTTCAACCTCAACTTGTATTTCTTCAACCTCTCAAACAACTTGTGCAGATGATCAAGATGTTGCTCTTCATTCTGAGATCTGGCTATCATATCATCCACATATACCTCTATCTCATGATGAATCATATCATGAAACAAAGCCACCATAGCACGCTGATATGTTGCCCCTGCATTCTTCAAACCAAATGGCATCACCTTATAGCAAAAGGTGCCCCATTGTGTCACAAATGTTGTCTTCTCCATATCTTCAGGTGCCATCTTGATTTGATTGTAACCAGAGAAACCATCCATAAAAGAGAATACCTTATGCTGAGCAGTGTTGTCTACCAGAATGTCAATATGAGGAAGTGGAAAGTCATCTTTGGGGCTAGCCTTGTTCAAATCTCTGTAGTCCACACACATACGTACCTTACCGTCTTTCTTAGGAACTGGTACCACATTTGCAACCCACTGAGGATAAGAAGTTACTGCTAAGAACCCTGCATTGAACTGTTTCATTACCTCTGCCTTGATCTTTTCTGACATTTCAGGACGCATACGACGAACCTTCTGCTTCTTTGGACGACAATCTTCTTTCACTGGTAAACGGTGAACCACGATGTCTGTATCCAACCCTGGCATATCTTCATAAGACCAAGCAAAGATCTCCACATAGTCACGTAACATCTGAATCAACCTGCTCTTGACACTGTCCTCTAAATCAGCCCCTACCTTGACCTCTTTTCTGTTTTCTTCAGTTCCCAGATTCACAACTTCGACTGGCTCTTCATGTGGCTGTATAGCTTTCTCTTCTTGTTGTAACAACCTAGCAAGCTCTACAGGTATTTCACAATCGTCCTCATTTCCGTCTTCAGTTTGATAGATCGGATTCTCGAAATCGTAATTGGCAATAGTAGAACTGTTATCAACAGGATCCAGAGTGGATGAGGATCTGCATTTAGTGATGTGGGTGTGTGTAAGAACACATAGCTGACAAAGTAAAAATAAAAGAAAAGAAAGACAAGGAACACAATATTTACTAAAACGAAACGTCCACTGATTTTATTGAATGAAGTATGCAAATGAAATGACAGCCCGTAACAAGCACACCATTGTGCCCCGGGTAAGGCACATGGCTTGAAAGTTTTATTGTTCAAGAAATTACAAACTTAAAAGCAACAACACAGTAATAGTATTTACTCCTGACTAAAGGAGATATGGATAACATCTTCAGCTTTCCAATTATTGAGTCCATCACCCACAGTAGGAAAAATCCATGCATCCAAGTTGTAGTCTTCATCTTGATCTCCCACAGCATTGATAACCCCTTGATTGGTGATACGAACAGCACGAGCACGACGAACAGCCTTCTGGGACTCTGCAGTGAAACCCAAACCAAACTTGTCAGACTTGTATGGAATATCAGGAAGCTGACCCCAAATAGTACAACCACCTTCATCCACCACAGCTCTAGCATCATTGAGGGAGGCCATTGCCATTGTTGGAGGTTTTCTGGTGACCACAGGAACTTTCTTCACAGCAGGAGGAGCTACATAATCATTAACAACCCAGGGAACCACTTCAAATGACTGACACGGAGTCTCAATGTATTCACCCTCCACTTCCAGATACTTGAAAGTGTTTACATGGCTGACAAAGTATTCTTCCTCCCCAAAGACAGTAACAACTTTTCCATTCACCGGATATCTCAACTTTTGGTGCAATGTAGAGGTCACAGCACCTGCCCCATGGATCCAGGGACGACCAAGCAGACAAGAGTATGAAGGACGAATATCCATCACATAAAATGTAGCAGTAAAAGCCTGAGAGCCAACTTTGATTGGAAGATCAATTTCCCCATGCACTACTCTTCTAGAACCATCAAAAGCCTTTACCACAATATTACTGGGCTTCAGCACAGCATCTTCAGGACTCAACTTATTCAGGACTTCCTTGGGCAACACATTCAGAGAGGAACCATTGTCTATCAGTACGTGTGACAGGGTAGTGCCCCTGCATTCAATTGAAATATGCAAGGCCCTGTTATGATCCCTCTTGGCAGGGGTCAAATCAGCATCAGAAAATCCTAACCCATTATCATAGGTCAGGTGGGCAACACAGTTCTCAAATTGGTCAACAGAAATTGCACTGGGCACATGAGCAGACTTCAGAAACTTGATCAAGGACTTGGCATGAGCCTCAAAACACAGCAACAAGGACAACATAGAAATCTTTGAGGGAGTATGCCCCAATTGATCAACAATGTCATAATCACTCTTGCGAATGATTTTCAATACTTCTTCCATCTGCTTAGAGAGATCATCAGCAGCTGGCACATCAGTAGATACAGGCTTAATAACAGGACCTTTGCCCCTAGCATCAGTGGTGGAAGTAGTAGCAGGAGTAACTGCACTCTTGGAAGCAACTGGAGGAGAGAAGACTCTTCCACTACGTGTGATCTTGCTAGATCCAGCAATATTATCAATATCAACAGGCACATCAGGTAAAGGCTCTTGCTTAACACCATGGATGTAAACATCAGACCCATAGTGCCAAGGCACAGCTTTATCAGATGTATAAGGAATAGGACCAGGAGTAGTAATGATCAGAGGAGCTACTCTGGCTTCAGCAACAACCTTCACAGGACCTTCAGCAGTAATCTTGATTGGGCCCTGATGAGAGATTTTAATGGGCTTCTTTGAAGTGATTCTTACCGGTACTTTGTCAACCATGTCAACCTCTTCAATCTTCTTACCCCGAGTCAGATGATCCACCATACTTTCTACAGATGCTGGTCTTCTTTCAAACACTATAGTATACTTATCCATGAGACGTTGAATGCCATCTCTCAACATGAAGCAACTATCCGGCTTATAGGTACAATACAGACAATCTTCACGACAACCTGGAAAGATCCCAGCTTGTACTAACCTCTTTTTGATAACAGACAATGGTGTGGTCAATTCCATCACTGAATAGACATGTAGGTCTTCATCAATGGCATTGACAGTCTTCTCGTGATTTGGCAGTGGTGCTGTAATCACATTTGGTGGATCAAACTCAATTTCTCCAGCATCAATCATATCTTGAATTTTGTTCTTCAAGACCTAGCAGTTATTAGTATCATGTCCTGGACAGTTTGAATGATATGCACATCGTGCATTGGGATTGTACTTGGGAGAAGTAACATTGGGATTCTGAGGAGCCTCCCTCAGGGTAATAAGTTCAGCCTTCAACAAGTGTTGCAATGCCTGAGCCATGGACATGTTGATCTTAGTGAACTGTCTTCTAGCCCTCTGTTGGTTGCCTTGAGGCTGCTCTGTTGTTGCAGGAGTTGGATTTGAAATATGAACTGCACTAACAGACTGATGCCTTCTGTTACGATCAGGTTGACCATAAACAGCATTGGATTCTTTCTTCCCAGTGGGAGGCTTCTTTGCAGCACCTGATGAAGAAGTGCCCACATGGATCTTTCCATTCTTTATACCATTCTCTACTCGCTCTCCTGTCATGATCAACTCAGTGAAGCCAGATGATGAGCTTCCAATGAGATGACTATAAAACGGACCATTCAGCGTACACATGAACATATCAACCAATTCCCTATCAGTCAAAGGGGGTTGAACTCTTCCAGCTAAGTCTCTCCATTTCTGAGCATACTCCTTAAAACTTTCTTTGGCACCCATGGACATGCTCTGAAGCTGCATGCGAGTGGGGGCTAAGTCAGCATTGTATTGATACTGCTTATAGAAAGCCTCTGCGAGATCATTCCAGTCTCTGATGTTGACACTCTCCAACTGATAATACCACTCCAGCTGAGCTCCAGATAAGCTCTCTTGAAAAAAGTGGATCCACAACTTCTTGTCAGCAGTGTGGGGTTGGATCCTTCTGACATAGGACCTCAAATGCAACTTGGGACAAGAGACCCCATCATAAACAACAAAGGTAGGAACCTTGAAACCAATGGGTATCACAACCCCAGATATCAGACTCAAATCCTCAAAATCCAGCCCAGATGATTTCTGCAACTCTATGGCATCCATTCTATCCACCAGCCTCTTGAATTTGTCTTCATTAGGCTCATGATAGTAATTAGCCTCAGAATCAGAGTCCCCCATTGTGTTGTGGAGACTGCCTCCCTCTTTCTCGGATTCCTCAGATTCATAGTCATCAACCTGCTCTTTGGTCTTAACAGGACCCTTGAACCTTCTTCCCATGTTGAGCAACCCAGCAGACCTTCTAGTCTTCTTAGTCTTCTTGGCCAGCAGTGTCTTCAATTCATCCTGCCCCTTGGATAGGTTCAGGATCAGCTCTTGGAACTGTGCATTCTGTGCCTGAAGATCCTTAACTGATTGTTCAAGAGCCATTGCTGAAATAAACAGCGAGAAGATGAGAAACCTGTGCACAACCATAAACCTGTGATGCAATGAAATGATATGGGAATGCATATGCAATGTTTTCAAGGACCGCAGGATTTAAATTTGCTTAAACAAACAAGAAAGTAACTTTTTATTAGTAATAACTTGTTTTGCCTTTTAGGCTTACAAAAATGAAAATGAAATAAATACAAAAGATGGGGTTTTAAGTCTCCCATGGACGTTTCCTCTTTGTGTTGAGGTATGAGTTGAGGTTTCGTTCCTCGTGAAGTTGCTTTGTTAACTCTAGGATTCTTGCTTGGCTTGCTTTGTAATGAGCCTTGAAAGTATCCCTTTGCTCCTTCAGTTGGATCCATGATCTCTGCAAGTCTTCCATATCAGTAGGCATGTCTGGGTGAAGGATGGTATAAGCTGTGTCTCCTTCAGCAACAGGTTCCATGGTAACTGGTAGGATGGCAGGATATGGCATCATGAGTGTCTGAGCACGAGATCGTACCCATCTGAGATAAGCCTCCATAGGAATAGTGTACTTAGGCTCCAGTGTCTTGCTGTCAACCCTGTTTACTTTTCCCCAGGCTCGTATGAACCTCTGACGGTAACCCTGAAGATCGTTGTCGTAATCAAACACAATGCCCTGAATCAACATGTCATGTGGACCATCACTTCAAGCGTAACCAAATTGTCGTAAAGCTAGAGAAGGGTTGTAGGTGATGCCTCCTCTTATGCCCAGAAGTGGCACATTAGGAAACTCCCCACAACGGTCAATGATGGTGACATTCTCCATAGATCAGGAGCACCAATGGATATCTGAGTGAGAAAGTGACATGATCCTCTTGGACCATCTGAACCCTTGCTCATTCTTCATTACTGAGCGAGGAAGGTGAGAAATAAACCACCTAGATAGCAAAGGTATGCAGCACATCAAAGTTCCTCTTGCCCTTGTAGTACGGGTGTGAAGAGAATGTAGGATGTCTCCAAGCAATGTAGGCACTGGATTGTGACTCAGGAAAATGTTGATGGCATGAACATCTATGAACTGATCTGGATTGGGGAACAATACTAAGCCATATATCAGCAAGGCTAAGACCTCCTCAAAAGCATCATAGCTCATGGCCTTCAAGAACATTTGAGCTTTATCCATTAATACCTTGGCAAGAATACCCTTAACTCCACTTCTCGTCTCTAGAACAATGTCAGAATTCTTCAGATGTAGAGCTGCAGCAATAACCTCTGGTTTGAGCTCTTTCTCCAAACCTGTGAAGGGTCTTTGATCAAGAACAGGTATACCTAGAAGTTTAGAGAACTCCTCCATGGTTGGAACTAACTGATAATCAGGGAATGTAAAGCAATGGTGCTTAGGATCAAAGAACTGAAACAGGACACTCATCATGTCTTCACTGAACCCTGAAGTGACTAGATCCAATAGGTGACCATGTCTCTTGTTGAACTGGGAATGATCTGACACCTGAGAAACCAACTCTTTAAGCTTGGGAGGTATCCCCACAAAATTGATTCTGATGGTGTTTCTACGAGCTGAAGCCATGACCTGCAACAAAGAACAAAGATAAATCCCTTGGTCCTTGAAATGGTTAGGGAAAATGATATGCTCATGATGCATGATGATGTCATGATGTTATGCTCAATCACAAACATGTGGCACACACAAACAAGTCACACCAAAGCCCTAGGTTTAAAGGCTTGCATGAGGTTCAAAGGTAAGTACCCTCCCCTGAAGTTAGATGGTTCATCCTGTCCTATAAAGTAACCAGGTTCTAAGGGATCTCAATATCATTGATCCTTCACAAGGGTGGTTGATCAGAAGGCAACTTACTTGCCAACCAAAACCCTCCAAGTTTAAGATCTCAATGAGCGTAGTATCGAGTGTCAACCAACTTCAGTCTGCACCAAAGCCGGTTACCTCACTACTTTCTAAAGGCCAAGATGAGTTAACTAGGGTTCTAAAAGTTAGTTAGTGCATTGACAACATATGGCAGCCTCAATATTATCCTCAACTTGACTTAAGGAATATAAGCACCAACCAAGAAGTCGCACTAACTATGGCCACCAGATCAACCGTATCGATATACGTCGTACAGTTTCCTTGGTCTATTGCCATTTACCTAAGGTACACTAGATCCGGGTTAGGACCTTTCACACATAAGAGCACCCCAACAAGTAATATAAAACAAACAAGGCAAACAATTTAAAGTGATCTTAATTCCTAAGGGTACCCCTCTTTAATAGATCCCCAGCAGAGTCGCCAGTTCTGTAACACGGTGGGAGAACTGACTTTAAGTTATGTTGCGGATAGCAAGAGTCGCCACCGACTTTTATTTTATCCATAAGGAAAGGGTATAAAAGAACAGGAAAGACCTTAAGAGATATTTTGGGTCCGGGGGGTAGGTTATGTAAAGGGAAGGTGTTAGCACCCTTTACATCCATGGTTATCCATGGGCTCTTAGGTACTTAGCTCACTTTTGAATTGTTTTTGAAAGTGTAGTGTGTGAATAGAAAAATTTTCATAATAGTTAATAATAATCCATGTACGGATGTGTAAAAACTTGTTTTTTGAAAATTTGTTTGAAATTGTGAAGAGTTTGAAATTTTTTTGAAGTGAGCAAGTACATAAGAGGAACCTACCCTAATGTTTAAAGTCTTTCTTGTTCTTTATCCTCTTCTTGGTAAGACTATCCCTACTATTAAGGAGTAGGTAGTCATTACCTTGGATGTTAGGGACATGAGAGGGACAACTGTTTTTTATGAAGGCAACTGTGGGGTGTAATAAGCACATATGAGGGACTATCATCATTTATTCGAAGGGACTCGATTCGTAAAGGCAACCATGAGGGACTTGATGATTTTTTTTTTAAAGGGATCTTGCTTTATACACCCCACTTGACCTTATCCGTAGGCAACTTGAGGGATAACCTTAGAAATGTGAGACGGCGATTAAAAATCGACTTACGTGTGTGAGTGTTTATTTTAATTATCTTATGATTAAAGTGATCTAGAATTAATTTTAAGAGAATACATATTTACACTCCCTAAATTACTAACCATAACATGAAAATTAAATAAATAAAATATTACAAATTTTACACCAAGGAGCAATTACAAAATTATAAGCAAAATAAAATAAATATATAGTAAAATAAATATAATAAGCAAAAATAATAAATAAGTAAATAAAATATTGGGGTTAGTGATAAATAATAATATTAAATAATAAGCAAAAAGTTAGTAATAATAAAATAAGAGAGGTTAGTGAATAATAAAAATTAATGAAATAATAATAACATATAAAATTAATAAGGCAAAATAAATTATATGGTTAGTAATAACAATAGTAAATAAATTTAACCAAAATTATAATAATAAGATTAACAATTTTTAATATAAACAATTATATTTAGAAAGAAATGTGAACAAACAATTATTTTAATTTACAAGTTATTAAGTTATTTTTTTGAATATATCATAATTATAAAATTAAAATATTATAGGCTCAATTTAGAATTATTTACATATAATTTAGGTTATGAACAAAAATATCTACATATTATGTAAAGAAAATAAATTATAAGTATGTTTACAAATTTTAATTATATTTACAAAATTTAATTTTATTAATTATTATGTTTGCAAAAATGATATTAAATAAATATATACATAATAATTATATTAAGAATTTAAAAAATAAAATTATTTAGGAGAAATAGAATTAGGTTTTATATTTTTAGGGTTTGGTTCATATAAAAAAATATTAAACAAACATATATTCTACAATTTAATTATATAACAAAGAAAATAATTTGAATCTTTTTTAGAAAAACATTAGGGTGTTTTAAATATATATACATGCATATTTTACTTTTAATTAATATTAATAATACAATTAAGTTAATTACATAAAGAAATAAAACTAGAAATAATGGTAAAAGAAAACTCACCTGGGCTGGATTTGAACCCAGGTCATTCTGCCTGCAAGCGTCAACACTTTCCACCAGACCAGTCAAACACAGGTGCTAGAGAATGAACTTCACTTGGTTTTGTGTCTTATTTTGAAAAATTCAGAAAGTAGAGAAACAAAAAGGCCTGGGGTGGGATTCGTACCCAGGACCTTATGTATGCAAGTATGCGCGCGTTGCCACCCGGCTGGAAGAGCCAATCTGTTAACATGTTGGCTACAAACAATAATATATGAAACACAATTTAAATGGAAACATATCAAAAAAATGGCTGGAGGCAGGATTCGAACCCCCAGCCTTCCCCAACACGCGCATATACTTTTCCACCAGGCCAACCATACATTGGTGTTACAAAACTGAAACAGATACATTATAATATATTAAAACAATTCAAATTTAGAAAACGCGCCAGAATAGCTTCGTCTTCAACCTTGGATTCGTAGGATTACCTGCGAATTTTATTTCGAAGCTACCTGCGAATTTTCATGCACATGAAACCTGCGTTTTCTCAAACTTCAATCAAACAACAAAATTTCTTAAAATTAAAGAGAGCAATGAATTCCTGGAGGTCCATACAACATCACTACGTTCCTGGAACTCATTTATATGTGATAAATTGCAAAACCCCAAACGAAGCACATAAACCCTAGCCATGGCTTCCTATGATTCCTGCGGTTAAACTCAAAAAGAAATGTCCAGAAAGCATCTAGGTCATCATACAAACAAGATTTATTAAACAAAAACAGATGAAACATCATGAATGATCACAATCGAAAATTCAAGAAAACACCATGAACATGTATTCGGTTTGACCATTATAACATGGTTTTGATGCTTATGATTATTGAATCATGATAAATGAAGGTCAAGGAAGCTAATGCAACCTTTGTGAAGCCTTGAAATTGCCTTAATCTCAAAATCCGAATTTGAAGTTTCTTATGATTTTTTGAAGTGTGAAACCTACCTTTGAGCTGCTGGAATTCGTCCCTTGAGGCTAGGGTTATGTTTAGTATATATATGAGAATGAATTAGGTCAGAAATATGGATTGGTTGTGTGAAGATTTGATCCACAAAATATTGAAAAAGATCATGGTGTAAAAGTTCAAATATTTGATCATGAAGACTTGCTATTCTTGGACTAATCACATGATTCCTTTCTCTTTCAAATTCAATCAATATTTAAGAAATTCTAGAAGCTCAATCTTCACCCAAAAATAGATTTTCATATTTTATATTTATTTAAAATGATTTTTATGAATTAAATCAATAATAAATAAAAATAAAATAATAAAAATGCTGAATTTTGGTCAATTGGGTCGTGCACAATGATATGAGGTGGATTGGATCACAACTTGGGCAGCCCATTTGGAAAGAATTACTTTTAGACCTCCATTTTCAATATAAACCATCACAAAATTTCCCAACTTTGCAAGGGCATATCTCCCTCAATTTTAAAGGTATGAGGGTGTTCTTGGACATTTTGGAAAGCTTGAAGAGTCCTCTAAACAACCCCATTGGTTTCAGGTCCATATCATTTACCAATCTCAAGTTATGCCCTTTTGAAGTTGTTGACTTTTTGTTGACTTTTGAAATGACCTATAATGTCTTAGATCATATCTTTCAAATGAAGCATTTTTGGGCTTAACTTTCAACATCAAAGTTGTAGAGAATTCAATTTCCTTCAAAATGAGCTTTGGATGGAGACTTGGTGATGAAGTATGTGAAAGTTATGACTGGTCAAAGTTCAGTTGACTTTTACTGAGGAAACCCTAATTTAGAAACTCCTGATTATTGATGATCTGGAATCTCCTTGATGAATCATGATCAACCCTTGATCAAATGATGAATTTTACTTCATATACTTGATGTTGGCAAAAAATCATGAAGTTTGACTTTGGTTTGACCACAGTTGACCTCAGTTTGACTTTTTAACTGCATGAACTGATTTTGACTTATCTGATCATCTGACTGAGCAATCCTTTGAGAAAAGTCTTGAAACTTGTCATGGGGGTTCTTACACACATATAAGATGTTATGAAACTCACTTGAGGTATTGGAAGTCCATTTAGCCTGATTAAAGTCAAAACCCTAGTTTTGGATGCACTGCTTAGGAGGTGCATTGTTTGAGGGAATTGTCAACTCTTCTGACCAATTGTGAACTTTGTGAACCTTGTGAATCTTCATAAAATGTCTTGTGATCCTCATGGGAGGTATTGAGAAGCTTGTGAACTTTGTGAACCTCATGAAGTGGCTTTGTAGACCTCATGAATCTCAGGAAAGCTTTGTAATCATTGTGAAACTTGTGAACCTTGTGAACTTTCAAGAAGTGACTTGTAGACTTCATGAACCTCATGAAAGGTCTTGTACATGTTGGGAAACTTGTGAACCTTGTGAACCTTCATAAAGTAACTTGTAGACTTCATGAACCTCATGAAAGGTATTGAAAGCATTGTGGGACTTGTGAACCTTGTGAACCTTCATAAAGTAACTTGTAGACTTCATGAACCTCATGAAAGGTTATGGAAATGTTGAGAAACTTGTGAACCTTGTGAACCTTCTTAGAACACAAAGTCTTGTATTGTGAGGGCAAATTTTGGGGTGCAACAGCTGCCCCTGTTCAATTTTCTGAAACCTGAGGGGTTAGATTGGTATATGTGCCAGTCGTGACCTGGAAGGTTGAAGGGGATTGAACACAAAAGCCCAAAAATTTGCACTCACCAGTGCATAGAGTGATACAGATGGCTAGTTGAATATGCTTGAGTGGGCTTAAAGATGCCACTTGGAGAAAAGTTCTTCAGATACATTTCTTGGAGGATAAAGCAGTCCAAAATATGGAGGTATAATGAAAGCTGTCAGGAGTCTGGAGCAGTCCTGAGGTAGTGATGATAGGTTTTCAGGATACTGTAGTAATCCTGATGTAACAGCATGTCTTCATGAGGATAGAGCAATCAATAGTGATAACTCTAAAGCAGTCTTGAAGTAATGATTTCAGGAGGATAGGGCTATCAATAATGATGACTCTAAAGCAGTCTTGAAGTAATGATTTCAGGAGGATAGGGCTATCAATAATGATAACTCTAAAGCAGTCTTGAAGTGGTGATTTCAGGAGGATAGAGCCATCAATAATGATAACTCTAAAGCAGTCTTGAAGTAATAATATGATTTCAGGAGGATAGAGCAATCAATAATGATAACTCTAAAGCAGTCTTGAAGTAATAATATGATTTCAGGAGGATAGAGCAATCAATAATGATAACTCTAAAGCAGTCTTGAAGTAATGATTTCAGGAGGATAGAGCAATCAATAATGATAACTCTAAAGCAGTCTTGAAGTAATGATTTCAGGAGGATAGAGCCATCAATAATGATAACTCTAAAGCAGTCTTGAAGTAATGATTTCAGGAGGATAGAGCAATCAATAATGATAACTCTAAAGCAGTCTTGAAATAATAATATGATTTCAGGAGGATAGAGCCATCAATAATGATAACTCTAAAGCAGTCTTGAAATAATGATTTCAGGAGGATAGAGCAATCAATAATGATAACTCTAAAGCAGTCTTGAAGTCATGAGAAGTTATCAGGAGGATAAAGTAACCCTGCGGTGACGATAAAGCAGTCCCAAAGTAATAAGAAGCTTATCAGGAGGATAAAGTAACCCTGAGGTTACAATAAAGCAGTCCCAAAGTAATAAGAAGCTTATCAGGAGGATAAAGTAACCCTGAGGTTACAATAAAGCAGTCCCGAAGATCATAAGTTTGTTTGTTGGATAATTAACCTGAAAACAAGGTAGCATTCTGTATGATATCATTAGTTTATGCTTTATGTATGCATGTATGATATGATGCACTTAAGTAAATGTACTATATGTCTATGGATATATATGCTACGGTATGATGTAAATGATGTATGTATGATATGATACTGCCGGAAGCGCCTGGATATCTTCGTATAATAACTGCTGGCCAGGGAAAATAAATCCCGATTTGTTGCTGAAGAATATATAACCCTCCTTCTGCTGGGGATAACAGGGTATAGATAACCTCCCGTATGCTGGGGATAGTAAGGTATATATAACCTCCCGTATGCTGGGGATGGTAAGGTATATATAACCTTCGTCTTCGTTTGGTAGTAGGATAAGTATAACATCCCGTCTTCGTTCGTCGTACCCTTATTGGAAAGTAATTTCCCGTATATCCGTATGAGGATAAAAGAGATGTACACAAATTCCAGGAGAGATGTGACCTTATGAAGATGGATTTGCCCTACTGAGGGTTTTGTGATTGTTTTTTAAAGATGAACCGGCGAAGCTTCGTTGAAATCCTTCCCTTGTTCGTCTTTAGTAAATACTATTACTGCATTTTCATGCATTTCTGGTAAACATTAATCATATTAAAAGCATACATGCATTTCTGGTAAACATCAATCATATTCAAAAGCATACATACATTCAAATGCAACCAATGGACGTTTCGCTTATGTAAATAGGGTAAAAGTAAATCTGGATTCAAAAGATGGAATTTATTTATATCAAAAAGTGACCCATACATGGGTAAGTTTGTACAAGGAGACATAAACCCTAGTAAGAGGATTTTGTCATAAAATTTTACAAAAGAGAATCAGCTACGTGGGAAACAATCCTGTTGAGTTTCAATTCTACTATTGCCACTCAAGTATCTCATCTTCTTGCTGTTGAGACGGAAACGATTGGATTGAGCTTTATCTGTTTGAGCTTGAGTAAGTAGTACAACTGGTTGCAGTTTCATGAGTGATCCAAACGAGACATAGTCATACGCTTTAATCCCTAACTTTTGCTTGGATTGCCCTTTCAGGTTTTCAATCCACCGGGATACCCTTTTTTGCCCAAGCCGCCTTTTCAGGTTTTCGACTTGCCGGGTGTACATCTTTTTTTTTTTTATATATATCCCTAATTTTTGCCCAAACCCTTTTGGTTTGCCGGGATGCCCTTATTTTTGCCTAGGCCAGTCAACCTAGCGGGTCTCTTTTTATGCGTAGTATTTTTTAACTATGTCTGCGTTTACAGGCTGTGGGAAGTCCTCACCATCCATTGTAGTCAGTATCATGGCACCTCCTGAAAATACTGTCTTGACTACAAATGGTCCTTCATATGTTGGAGTCCACTTGCCCCTAGGATCACCCTGTGGTAATATGATACGCTTGATTACCAAGTCACCAGCCTGATATACCTTTGGCTTAACCTTCTTGTTAAAAGCCTTGATCATCCGTTTCTGGTACATCTGGCCATGACAAACTGCTGCTAACCTCTTCTCATCAATCAAATTTATCTGGTCCAGTCGAGTCTGAATCCACTCATCTTCATCCAAGCCTGCATCATTCATAATTCTCAAGGAGGGGATCTGAACTTCAATGGGCAGAACTGCTTCCATACCATAGACTAAGGAGAATGGGGTTGCCCCTGTTGAAGTACGTATTGTAGTACGATAACCATGAAGAGCAAATGGTAACATCTCATGCCAATCTTTGTAGGTAACAATCATCTTCTGTACAATCTTCTTAATGTTCTTATTAGCAGCTTCAACCGCCCCATTCATCTTTGGACGATACGGAGAAGAATTGTGATGCTTAATCTTGAACTGCGTGCAGAGATCAGTAATCATAGTGTTGTTCAGATTAGAGCCGTTGTCAGTGATAATCCTTTCCGGGATGCCGTACCTACATATGAGGTTATTCTTAAT
This sequence comes from Lathyrus aphaca, assembly GCA_963966055.1. Lineage (NCBI taxonomy): Eukaryota > Viridiplantae > Streptophyta > Magnoliopsida > Fabales > Fabaceae > Lathyrus > Lathyrus aphaca. The sequence continues at coordinate 543,121,329 of OZ014524.1, forward strand.
GAACCGAGCCACAACATTCTTGGTAACAGATGCAAATGAAGCTGCCTCTACCCATTTTGTGAAGTAATCAATAGCGACCAGGATGAAACGATGTCCATTAGAAGCAGTAGGCTTGATCTCACCAATCATATCAATGCCCCACATGGCAAAGGGCCAAGGAGCAGTCAACACTTTCAATGGTGATGGAGGTACATGGACTTTATCAGCATAAATTTGACATTTGTGACACGTTCTGGAGTGTTGATAGCAATCAGCTTCCATGGTAGACCAATAGTAACCTGCTCTCAAAATCTTCTTTGCCATGGTATGACCACTAGAATGAGTGCCAAAGGTCCCATCATGCATCTCTTCCATAATTTCAGTAGCTTCCTTCTTATCCACACAACGAAGCATAGTTGAATCATGATTGCGCTTGTACAGAATCCCATTACTCAAAAAGAACTTGGCAGAAAACCTCCTTAGAAACTTCCTATCTTTGACAGATGCCCCTTCAGGAAACTCCTGAGCTTCAAGATATCTTTTCACTTCATAGAACCAAGGCTTTTCCTCTGCCCCTTCTGTGTCAATCTCATTGCAGTATGCAGGCTTTTCAAATCTATCAATAGTAATCTTGGGAGCTTCATCATCCCAGCTGATCTCAAACATGGATGCCATGGTGGCCAAAGCATCCGCCAACTGATTCTCTCTTCGTGGAATATGTCCAAAGGTAATTTCTTTGAAATGTGAGATCAAAGACAACACATGTTCTCTGTAAGGAATGAGATTATCATGCTTGGTATCCCAATCTCCTTTAATCTGACTCACTACCAGGGTTGAATCTCCATACACATCAAGGAACTGAATCTTCATATCAATAGCAACTTTAATACCCATGATACATGCCTCATACTCAGCCATGTTATTGGTACAATAGAAACAAAGTCTGGCAGTAATCGGGGTATGACAACCTTCAGGGGAACTAATTACAACACCAACACCATTACCATGTGCATTAGAGGCACCATCAAAAACCATAGTCCATCGGGATCCTTGTTCAGGTCCGTCATATTGTCCAGGTCCTTTGGTAACAGTCATAATGTCTTCATCAGGGAACTCAAAATTCATTGACTGGTAATCATCTACTGCTTGATGAGCCAAATGATCAGCAACAACACTTCCCTTAATGGCCTTCTGAGTAGTATACTGTATATCATATTCTGTCAAGATCATTTGCCATCTTGCGATTCTTCCGGAGAGAGCAGGTTTCTCAAATATGTACTTGATTGGATCCATCTTCGAAATCAACAAGGTAGTATGGGTCAACATATACTGTCTTAGTCGGCGAGCAGCCCATGCCAAAGCGCAGCAAGTTTTCTCGAGCAGTGAGTATCTTGTTTCACAGTCGGTAAACTTTTTGCTAAGGTAGTATATTGCCTGCTCTTTTCGACCAGACTCGTCATGTTGCCCCAACACACACCCCATTGAGTTGTCTAACACTGTTAAGTACATAATCAAGGGTCTTCCATCAACTGGTGGCATCAAAATTGGAGGTTCTAGCAGGTATCTCTTGATTTCATCAAAGGCAGTCTGACACTCATCATTCCATTCCATCACCTGATCTTTCTTCAACAACTTGAAGATTGGCTCACAGATGGTAGTTAACTGGGAAATAAATCTTGCAATGTAGTTCAATCGCCCCAAGAAACCTCTAACCTCCTTCTCAGTACGGGGAGCTGGCATCTCTCGTATAGCTTTCACTTTTGCAGGATCCACTTCAATACCTTTTCCACTGACAATAAAACCCAGGAGCTTTCCAGATCTAACCCCAAAAGTACACTTGTTTGGGTTCAACCTCAACTTGTATTTCTTCAACCTCTCAAACAACTTGTGCAGATGATCAAGATGTTGCTCTTCATTCTGAGATCTGGCTATCATATCATCCACATATACCTCTATCTCATGATGAATCATATCATGAAACAAAGCCACCATAGCACGCTGATATGTTGCCCCTGCATTCTTCAAACCAAATGGCATCACCTTATAGCAAAAGGTGCCCCACTGTGTCACAAATGTTGTCTTCTCCATATCTTCAGGTGCCATCTTGATTTGATTGTAACCAGAGAAACCATCCATAAAAGAGAATACCTTATGCTGAGCAGTGTTGTCTACCAGAATGTCAATATGAGGAAGTGGAAAGTCATCTTTGGGGCTAGCCTTGTTCAAATCTCTGTAGTCCACACACATACGTACCTTACCGTCTTTCTTAGGAACTGGTACCACATTTGCAACCCACTGAGGATAAGAAGTTACTGCTAAGAACCCTGCATTGAACTGTTTCATTACCTCTGCCTTGATCTTTTCTGACATTTCAGGACGCATACGACGAACCTTCTGCTTCTTTGGACGACAATCTTCTTTCACTGGTAAACGGTGAACCACGATGTCTGTATCCAACCCTGGCATATCTTCATAAGACCAAGCAAAGATCTCCACATAGTCACGTAACATCTGAATCAACCTGCTCTTGACACTGTCCTCTAAATCAGCCCCTACCTTGACCTCTTTTCTGTTTTCTTCAGTTCCCAGATTCACAACTTCGACTGGCTCTTCATGTGGCTGTATAGCTTTCTCTTCTTGTTGTAACAACCTAGCAAGCTCTACAGGTATTTCACAATCGTCCTCATTTCCGTCTTCAGTTTGATAGATCGGATTCTCGAAATCGTAATTGGCAATAGTAGAACTGTTATCAACAGGATCCAGAGTGGATGAGGATCTGCATTTAGTGATGTGGGTGTGTGTAAGAACACATAGCTGACAAAGTAAAAATAAAAGAAAAGAAAGACAAGGAACACAATATTTACTAAAACGAAACGTCCACTGATTTTATTGAATGAAGTATGCAAATGAAATGACAGCCCGTAACAAGCACACCATTGTGCCCCGGGTAAGGCACATGGCTTGAAAGTTTTATTGTTCAAGAAATTACAAACTTAAAAGCAACAACACAGTAATAGTATTTACTCCTGACTAAAGGAGATATGGATAACATCTTCAGCTTTCCAATTATTGAGTCCATCACCCACAGTAGGAAAAATCCATGCATCCAAGTTGTAGTCTTCATCTTGATCTCCCACAGCATTGATAACCCCTTGATTGGTGATACGAACAGCACGAGCACGACGAACAGCCTTCTGGGACTCTGCAGTGAAACCCAAACCAAACTTGTCAGACTTGTATGGAATATCAGGAAGCTGACCCCAAATAGTACAACCACCTTCATCCACCACAGCTCTAGCATCATTGAGGGAGGCCATTGCCATTGTTGGAGGTTTTCTGGTGACCACAGGAACTTTCTTCACAGCAGGAGGAGCTACATAATCATTAACAACCCAGGGAACCACTTCAAATGACTGACACGGAGTCTCAATGTATTCACCCTCCACTTCCAGATACTTGAAAGTGTTTACATGGCTGACAAAGTATTCTTCCTCCCCAAAGACAGTAACAACTTTTCCATTCACCGGATATCTCAACTTTTGGTGCAATGTAGAGGTCACAGCACCTGCCCCATGGATCCAGGGACGACCAAGCAGACAAGAGTATGAAGGACGAATATCCATCACATAAAATGTAGCAGTAAAAGCCTGAGAGCCAACTTTGATTGGAAGATCAATTTCCCCATGCACTACTCTTCTAGAACCATCAAAAGCCTTTACCACAATATTACTGGGCTTCAGCACAGCATCTTCAGGACTCAACTTATTCAGGACTTCCTTGGGCAACACATTCAGAGAGGAACCATTGTCTATCAGTACGTGTGACAGGGTAGTGCCCCTGCATTCAATTGAAATATGCAAGGCCCTGTTATGATCCCTCTTGGCAGGGGTCAAATCAGCATCAGAAAATCCTAACCCATTATCATAGGTCAGGTGGGCAACACAGTTCTCAAATTGGTCAACAGAAATTGCACTGGGCACATGAGCAGACTTCAGAAACTTGATCAAGGACTTGGCATGAGCCTCAAAACACAGCAACAAGGACAACATAGAAATCTTTGAGGGAGTATGCCCCAATTGATCAACAATGTCATAATCACTCTTGCGAATGATTTTCAATACTTCTTCCATCTGCTTAGAGAGATCATCAGCAGCTGGCACATCAGTAGATACAGGCTTAATAACAGGACCTTTGCCCCTAGCATCAGTGGTGGAAGTAGTAGCAGGAGTAACTGCACTCTTGGAAGCAACTGGAGGAGAGAAGACTCTTCCACTACGTGTGATCTTGCTAGATCCAGCAATATTATCAATATCAACAGGCACATCAGGTAAAGGCTCTTGCTTAACACCATGGATGTAAACATCAGACCCATAGTGCCAAGGCACAGCTTTATCAGATGTATAAGGAATAGGACCAGGAGTAGTAATGATCAGAGGAGCTACTCTGGCTTCAGCAACAACCTTCACAGGACCTTCAGCAGTAATCTTGATTGGGCCCTGATGAGAGATTTTAATGGGCTTCTTTGAAGTGATTCTTACCGGTACTTTGTCAACCATGTCAACCTCTTCAATCTTCTTACCCCGAGTCAGATGATCCACCATACTTTCTACAGATGCTGGTCTTCTTTCAAACACTATAGTATACTTATCCATGAGACGTTGAATGCCATCTCTCAACATGAAGCAACTATCCGGCTTATAGGTACAATACAGACAATCTTCACGACAACCTGGAAAGATCCCAGCTTGTACTAACCTCTTTTTGATAACAGACAATGGTGTGGTCAATTCCATCACTGAATAGACATGTAGGTCTTCATCAATGGCATTGACAGTCTTCTCGTGATTTGGCAGTGGTGCTGTAATCACATTTGGTGGATCAAACTCAATTTCTCCAGCATCAATCATATCTTGAATTTTGTTCTTCAAGACCTAGCAGTTATTAGTATCATGTCCTGGACAGTTTGAATGATATGCACATCGTGCATTGGGATTGTACTTGGGAGAAGTAACATTGGGATTCTGAGGAGCCTCCCTCAGGGTAATAAGTTCAGCCTTCAACAAGTGTTGCAATGCCTGAGCCATGGACATGTTGATCTTAGTGAACTGTCTTCTAGCCCTCTGTTGGTTGCCTTGAGGCTGCTCTGTTGTTGCAGGAGTTGGATTTGAAATATGAACTGCACTAACAGACTGATGCCTTCTGTTACGATCAGGTTGACCATAAACAGCATTGGATTCTTTCTTCCCAGTGGGAGGCTTCTTTGCAGCACCTGATGAAGAAGTGCCCACATGGATCTTTCCATTCTTTATACCATTCTCTACTCGCTCTCCTGTCATGATCAACTCAGTGAAGCCAGATGATGAGCTTCCAATGAGATGACTATAAAACGGACCATTCAGCGTACACATGAACATATCAACCAATTCCCTATCAGTCAAAGGGGGTTGAACTCTTCCAGCTAAGTCTCTCCATTTCTGAGCATACTCCTTAAAACTTTCTTTGGCACCCATGGACATGCTCTGAAGCTGCATGCGAGTGGGGGCTAAGTCAGCATTGTATTGATACTGCTTATAGAAAGCCTCTGCGAGATCATTCCAGTCTCTGATGTTGACACTCTCCAACTGATAATACCACTCCAGCTGAGCTCCAGATAAGCTCTCTTGAAAAAAGTGGATCCACAACTTCTTGTCAGCAGTGTGGGGTTGGATCCTTCTGACATAGGACCTCAAATGCAACTTGGGACAAGAGACCCCATCATAAACAACAAAGGTAGGAACCTTGAAACCAATGGGTATCACAACCCCAGATATCAGACTCAAATCCTCAAAATCCAGCCCAGATGATTTCTGCAACTCTATGGCATCCATTCTATCCACCAGCCTCTTGAATTTGTCTTCATTAGGCTCATGATAGTAATTAGCCTCAGAATCAGAGTCCCCCATTGTGTTGTGGAGACTGCCTCCCTCTTTCTCGGATTCCTCAGATTCATAGTCATCAACCTGCTCTTTGGTCTTAACAGGACCCTTGAACCTTCTTCCCATGTTGAGCAACCCAGCAGACCTTCTAGTCTTCTTAGTCTTCTTGGCCAGCAGTGTCTTCAATTCATCCTGCCCCTTGGATAGGTTCAGGATCAGCTCTTGGAACTGTGCATTCTGTGCCTGAAGATCCTTAACTGATTGTTCAAGAGCCATTGCTGAAATAAACAGCGAGAAGATGAGAAACCTGTGCACAACCATAAACCTGTGATGCAATGAAATGATATGGGAATGCATATGCAATGTTTTCAAGGACCGCAGGATTTAAATTTGCTTAAACAAACAAGAAAGTAACTTTTTATTAGTAATAACTTGTTTTGCCTTTTAGGCTTACAAAAATGAAAATGAAATAAATACAAAAGATGGGGTTTTAAGTCTCCCATGGACGTTTCCTCTTTGTGTTGAGGTATGAGTTGAGGTTTCGTTCCTCGTGAAGTTGCTTTGTTAACTCTAGGATTCTTGCTTGGCTTGCTTTGTAATGAGCCTTGAAAGTATCCCTTTGCTCCTTCAGTTGGATCCATGATCTCTGCAAGTCTTCCATATCAGTAGGCATGTCTGGGTGAAGGATGGTATAAGCTGTGTCTCCTTCAGCAACAGGTTCCATGGTAACTGGTAGGATGGCAGGATATGGCATCATGAGTGTCTGAGCACGAGATCGTACCCATCTGAGATAAGCCTCCATAGGAATAGTGTACTTAGGCTCCAGTGTCTTGCTGTCAACCCTGTTTACTTTTCCCCAGGCTCGTATGAACCTCTGACGGTAACCCTGAAGATCGTTGTCGTAATCAAACACAATGCCCTGAATCAACATGTCATGTGGACCATCACTTCAAGCGTAACCAAATTGTCGTAAAGCTAGAGAAGGGTTGTAGGTGATGCCTCCTCTTATGCCCAGAAGTGGCACATTAGGAAACTCCCCACAACGGTCAATGATGGTGACATTCTCCATAGATCAGGAGCACCAATGGATATCTGAGTGAGAAAGTGACATGATCCTCTTGGACCATCTGAACCCTTGCTCATTCTTCATTACTGAGCGAGGAAGGTGAGAAATAAACCACCTAGATAGCAAAGGTATGCAGCACATCAAAGTTCCTCTTGCCCTTGTAGTACGGGTGTGAAGAGAATGTAGGATGTCTCCAAGCAATGTAGGCACTGGATTGTGACTCAGGAAAATGTTGATGGCATGAACATCTATGAACTGATCTGGATTGGGGAACAATACTAAGCCATATATCAGCAAGGCTAAGACCTCCTCAAAAGCATCATAGCTCATGGCCTTCAAGAACATTTGAGCTTTATCCATTAATACCTTGGCAAGAATACCCTTAACTCCACTTCTCGTCTCTAGAACAATGTCAGAATTCTTCAGATGTAGAGCTGCAGCAATAACCTCTGGTTTGAGCTCTTTCTCCAAACCTGTGAAGGGTCTTTGATCAAGAACAGGTATACCTAGAAGTTTAGAGAACTCCTCCATGGTTGGAACTAACTGATAATCAGGGAATGTAAAGCAATGGTGCTTAGGATCAAAGAACTGAAACAGGACACTCATCATGTCTTCACTGAACCCTGAAGTGACTAGATCCAATAGGTGACCATGTCTCTTGTTGAACTGGGAATGATCTGACACCTGAGAAACCAACTCTTTAAGCTTGGGAGGTATCCCCACAAAATTGATTCTGATGGTGTTTCTACGAGCTGAAGCCATGACCTGCAACAAAGAACAAAGATAAATCCCTTGGTCCTTGAAATGGTTAGGGAAAATGATATGCTCATGATGCATGATGATGTCATGATGTTATGCTCAATCACAAACATGTGGCACACACAAACAAGTCACACCAAAGCCCTAGGTTTAAAGGCTTGCATGAGGTTCAAAGGTAAGTACCCTCCCCTGAAGTTAGATGGTTCATCCTGTCCTATAAAGTAACCAGGTTCTAAGGGATCTCAATATCATTGATCCTTCACAAGGGTGGTTGATCAGAAGGCAACTTACTTGCCAACCAAAACCCTCCAAGTTTAAGATCTCAATGAGCGTAGTATCGAGTGTCAACCAACTTCAGTCTGCACCAAAGCCGGTTACCTCACTACTTTCTAAAGGCCAAGATGAGTTAACTAGGGTTCTAAAAGTTAGTTAGTGCATTGACAACATATGGCAGCCTCAATATTATCCTCAACTTGACTTAAGGAATATAAGCACCAACCAAGAAGTCGCACTAACTATGGCCACCAGATCAACCGTATCGATATACGTCGTACAGTTTCCTTGGTCTATTGCCATTTACCTAAGGTACACTAGATCCGGGTTAGGACCTTTCACACATAAGAGCACCCCAACAAGTAATATAAAACAAACAAGGCAAACAATTTAAAGTGATCTTAATTCCTAAGGGTACCCCTCTTTAATAGATCCCCAGCAGAGTCGCCAGTTCTGTAACACGGTGGGAGAACTGACTTTAAGTTATGTTGCGGATAGCAAGAGTCGCCACCGACTTTTATTTTATCCATAAGGAAAGGGTATAAAAGAACAGGAAAGACCTTAAGAGATATTTTGGGTCCGGGGGGTAGGTTATGTAAAGGGAAGGTGTTAGCACCCTTTACATCCATGGTTATCCATGGGCTCTTAGGTACTTAGCTCACTTTTGAATTGTTTTTGAAAGTGTAGTGTGTGAATAGAAAAATTTTCATAATAGTTAATAATAATCCATGTACGGATGTGTAAAAACTTGTTTTTTGAAAATTTGTTTGAAATTGTGAAGAGTTTGAAATTTTTTTGAAGTGAGCAAGTACATAAGAGGAACCTACCCTAATGTTTAAAGTCTTTCTTGTTCTTTATCCTCTTCTTGGTAAGACTATCCCTACTATTAAGGAGTAGGTAGTCATTACCTTGGATGTTAGGGACATGAGAGGGACAACTGTTTTTTATGAAGGCAACTGTGGGGTGTAATAAGCACATATGAGGGACTATCATCATTTATTCGAAGGGACTCGATTCGTAAAGGCAACCATGAGGGACTTGATGATTTTTTTTTTAAAGGGATCTTGCTTTATACACCCCACTTGACCTTATCCGTAGGCAACTTGAGGGATAACCTTAGAAATGTGAGACGGCGATTAAAAATCGACTTACGTGTGTGAGTGTTTATTTTAATTATCTTATGATTAAAGTGATCTAGAATTAATTTTAAGAGAATACATATTTACACTCCCTAAATTACTAACCATAACATGAAAATTAAATAAATAAAATATTACAAATTTTACACCAAGGAGCAATTACAAAATTATAAGCAAAATAAAATAAATATATAGTAAAATAAATATAATAAGCAAAAATAATAAATAAGTAAATAAAATATTGGGGTTAGTGATAAATAATAATATTAAATAATAAGCAAAAAGTTAGTAATAATAAAATAAGAGAGGTTAGTGAATAATAAAAATTAATGAAATAATAATAACATATAAAATTAATAAGGCAAAATAAATTATATGGTTAGTAATAACAATAGTAAATAAATTTAACCAAAATTATAATAATAAGATTAACAATTTTTAATATAAACAATTATATTTAGAAAGAAATGTGAACAAACAATTATTTTAATTTACAAGTTATTAAGTTATTTTTTTGAATATATCATAATTATAAAATTAAAATATTATAGGCTCAATTTAGAATTATTTACATATAATTTAGGTTATGAACAAAAATATCTACATATTATGTAAAGAAAATAAATTATAAGTATGTTTACAAATTTTAATTATATTTACAAAATTTAATTTTATTAATTATTATGTTTGCAAAAATGATATTAAATAAATATATACATAATAATTATATTAAGAATTTAAAAAATAAAATTATTTAGGAGAAATAGAATTAGGTTTTATATTTTTAGGGTTTGGTTCATATAAAAAAATATTAAACAAACATATATTCTACAATTTAATTATATAACAAAGAAAATAATTTGAATCTTTTTTAGAAAAACATTAGGGTGTTTTAAATATATATACATGCATATTTTACTTTTAATTAATATTAATAATACAATTAAGTTAATTACATAAAGAAATAAAACTAGAAATAATGGTAAAAGAAAACTCACCTGGGCTGGATTTGAACCCAGGTCATTCTGCCTGCAAGCGTCAACACTTTCCACCAGACCAGTCAAACACAGGTGCTAGAGAATGAACTTCACTTGGTTTTGTGTCTTATTTTGAAAAATTCAGAAAGTAGAGAAACAAAAAGGCCTGGGGTGGGATTCGTACCCAGGACCTTATGTATGCAAGTATGCGCGCGTTGCCACCCGGCTGGAAGAGCCAATCTGTTAACATGTTGGCTACAAACAATAATATATGAAACACAATTTAAATGGAAACATATCAAAAAAATGGCTGGAGGCAGGATTCGAACCCCCAGCCTTCCCCAACACGCGCATATACTTTTCCACCAGGCCAACCATACATTGGTGTTACAAAACTGAAACAGATACATTATAATATATTAAAACAATTCAAATTTAGAAAACGCGCCAGAATAGCTTCGTCTTCAACCTTGGATTCGTAGGATTACCTGCGAATTTTATTTCGAAGCTACCTGCGAATTTTCATGCACATGAAACCTGCGTTTTCTCAAACTTCAATCAAACAACAAAATTTCTTAAAATTAAAGAGAGCAATGAATTCCTGGAGGTCCATACAACATCACTACGTTCCTGGAACTCATTTATATGTGATAAATTGCAAAACCCCAAACGAAGCACATAAACCCTAGCCATGGCTTCCTATGATTCCTGCGGTTAAACTCAAAAAGAAATGTCCAGAAAGCATCTAGGTCATCATACAAACAAGATTTATTAAACAAAAACAGATGAAACATCATGAATGATCACAATCGAAAATTCAAGAAAACACCATGAACATGTATTCGGTTTGACCATTATAACATGGTTTTGATGCTTATGATTATTGAATCATGATAAATGAAGGTCAAGGAAGCTAATGCAACCTTTGTGAAGCCTTGAAATTGCCTTAATCTCAAAATCCGAATTTGAAGTTTCTTATGATTTTTTGAAGTGTGAAACCTACCTTTGAGCTGCTGGAATTCGTCCCTTGAGGCTAGGGTTATGTTTAGTATATATATGAGAATGAATTAGGTCAGAAATATGGATTGGTTGTGTGAAGATTTGATCCACAAAATATTGAAAAAGATCATGGTGTAAAAGTTCAAATATTTGATCATGAAGACTTGCTATTCTTGGACTAATCACATGATTCCTTTCTCTTTCAAATTCAATCAATATTTAAGAAATTCTAGAAGCTCAATCTTCACCCAAAAATAGATTTTCATATTTTATATTTATTTAAAATGATTTTTATGAATTAAATCAATAATAAATAAAAATAAAATAATAAAAATGCTGAATTTTGGTCAATTGGGTCGTGCACAATGATATGAGGTGGATTGGATCACAACTTGGGCAGCCCATTTGGAAAGAATTACTTTTAGACCTCCATTTTCAATATAAACCATCACAAAATTTCCCAACTTTGCAAGGGCATATCTCCCTCAATTTTAAAGGTATGAGGGTGTTCTTGGACATTTTGGAAAGCTTGAAGAGTCCTCTAAACAACCCCATTGGTTTCAGGTCCATATCATTTACCAATCTCAAGTTATGCCCTTTTGAAGTTGTTGACTTTTTGTTGACTTTTGAAATGACCTATAATGTCTTAGATCATATCTTTCAAATGAAGCATTTTTGGGCTTAACTTTCAACATCAAAGTTGTAGAGAATTCAATTTCCTTCAAAATGAGCTTTGGATGGAGACTTGGTGATGAAGTATGTGAAAGTTATGACTGGTCAAAGTTCAGTTGACTTTTACTGAGGAAACCCTAATTTAGAAACTCCTGATTATTGATGATCTGGAATCTCCTTGATGAATCATGATCAACCCTTGATCAAATGATGAATTTTACTTCATATACTTGATGTTGGCAAAAAATCATGAAGTTTGACTTTGGTTTGACCACAGTTGACCTCAGTTTGACTTTTTAACTGCATGAACTGATTTTGACTTATCTGATCATCTGACTGAGCAATCCTTTGAGAAAAGTCTTGAAACTTGTCATGGGGGTTCTTACACACATATAAGATGTTATGAAACTCACTTGAGGTATTGGAAGTCCATTTAGCCTGATTAAAGTCAAAACCCTAGTTTTGGATGCACTGCTTAGGAGGTGCATTGTTTGAGGGAATTGTCAACTCTTCTGACCAATTGTGAACTTTGTGAACCTTGTGAATCTTCATAAAATGTCTTGTGATCCTCATGGGAGGTATTGAGAAGCTTGTGAACTTTGTGAACCTCATGAAGTGGCTTTGTAGACCTCATGAATCTCAGGAAAGCTTTGTAATCATTGTGAAACTTGTGAACCTTGTGAACTTTCAAGAAGTGACTTGTAGACTTCATGAACCTCATGAAAGGTCTTGTGCATGTTGGGAAACTTGTGAACCTTGTGAACCTTCATAAAGTAACTTGTAGACTTCATGAACCTCATGAAAGGTATTGAAAGCATTGTGGGACTTGTGAACCTTGTGAACCTTCATAAAGTAACTTGTAGACTTCATGAACCTCATGAAAGGTTATGGAAATGTTGAGAAACTTGTGAACCTTGTGAACCTTCTTAGAACACAAAGTCTTGTATTGTGAGGGCAAATTTTGGGGTGCAACAGCTGCCCCTGTTCAATTTTCTGAAACCTGAGGGGTTAGATTGGTATATGTGCCAGTCGTGACCTGGAAGGTTGAAGGGGATTGAACACAAAAGCCCAAAAATTTGCACTCACCAGTGCATAGAGTGATACAGATGGCTAGTTGAATATGCTTGAGTGGGCTTAAAGATGCCACTTGGAGAAAAGTTCTTCAGATACATTTCTTGGAGGATAAAGCAGTCCAAAATATGGAGGTATAATGAAAGCTGTCAGGAGTCTGGAGCAGTCCTGAGGTAGTGATGATAGGTTTTCAGGATACTGTAGTAATCCTGATGTAACAGCATGTCTTCATGAGGATAGAGCAATCAATAGTGATAACTCTAAAGCAGTCTTGAAGTAATGATTTCAGGAGGATAGGGCTATCAATAATGATGACTCTAAAGCAGTCTTGAAGTAATGATTTCAGGAGGATAGGGCTATCAATAATGATAACTCTAAAGCAGTCTTGAAGTGGTGATTTCAGGAGGATAGAGCCATCAATAATGATAACTCTAAAGCAGTCTTGAAGTAATAATATGATTTCAGGAGGATAGAGCAATCAATAATGATAACTCTAAAGCAGTCTTGAAGTAATAATATGATTTCAGGAGGATAGAGCAATCAATAATGATAACTCTAAAGCAGTCTTGAAGTAATGATTTCAGGAGGATAGAGCAATCAATAATGATAACTCTAAAGCAGTCTTGAAGTAATGATTTCAGGAGGATAGAGCCATCAATAATGATAACTCTAAAGCAGTCTTGAAGTAATGATTTCAGGAGGATAGAGCAATCAATAATGATAACTCTAAAGCAGTCTTGAAATAATAATATGATTTCAGGAGGATAGAGCCATCAATAATGATAACTCTAAAGCAGTCTTGAAATAATGATTTCAGGAGGATAGAGCAATCAATAATGATAACTCTAAAGCAGTCTTGAAGTCATGAGAAGTTATCAGGAGGATAAAGTAACCCTGCGGTGACGATAAAGCAGTCCCAAAGTAATAAGAAGCTTATCAGGAGGATAAAGTAACCCTGAGGTTACAATAAAGCAGTCCCAAAGTAATAAGAAGCTTATCAGGAGGATAAAGTAACCCTGAGGTTACAATAAAGCAGTCCCGAAGATCATAAGTTTGTTTGTTGGATAATTAACCTGAAAACAAGGTAGCATTCTGTATGATATCATTAGTTTATGCTTTATGTATGCATGTATGATATGATGCACTTAAGTAAATGTACTATATGTCTATGGATATATATGCTACGGTATGATGTAAATGATGTATGTATGATATGATACTGCCGGAAGCGCCTGGATATCTTCGTATAATAACTGCTAGCCAGGGAAAATAAATCCCGATTTGTTGCTGAAGAATATATAACCCTCCTTCTGCTGGGGATAACAGGGTATAGATAACCTCCCGTATGCTGGGGATAGTAAGGTATATATAACCTCCCGTATGCTGGGGATGGTAAGGTATATATAACCTTCGTCTTCGTTTGGTAGTAGGATAAGTATAACATCCCGTCTTCGTTCGTCGTACCCTTATTGGAAAGTAATTTCCCGTATATCCGTATGAGGATAAAAGAGATGTACACAAATTCCAGGAGAGATGTGACCTTATGAAGATGGATTTGCCCTACTGAGGGTTTTGTGATTGTTTTGTAAAGATGAACCGGCGAAGCTTCGTTGAAATCCTTCCCTTGTTCGTCTTTAGTAAATACTATTACTGCATTTTCATGCATTTCTGGTAAACATTAATCATATTAAAAGCATACATGCATTTCTGGTAAACATCAATCATATTCAAAAGCATACATACATTCAAATGCAACCAATGGACGTTTCGCTTATGTAAATAGGGTAAAAGTAAATCTGGATTCAAAAGATGGAATTTATTTATATCAAAAAGTGACCCATACATGGGTAAGTTTGTACAAGGAGACATAAACCCTAGTAAGAGGATTTTGTCATAAAATTTTACAAAAGAGAATCAGCTACGTGGGAAACAATCCTGTTGAGTTTCAATTCTACTATTGCCACTCAAGTATCTCATCTTCTTGCTGTTGAGACGGTAACGATTGGATTGAGCTTTATCTGTTTGAGCTTGAGTAAGTAGTACAACTGGTTGCAGTTTCATGAGTGATCCAAACGAGACATAGTCATACGCTTTAATCCCTAACTTTTGCTTGGATTGCCCTTTCAGGTTTTCAATCCACCGGGATACCCTTTTTTGCCCAAGCCGCCTTTTCAGGTTTTCGACTTGCCGGGTGTACATCTTTTTTTTTTTTTTTATATATATCCCTAATTTTTGCCCAAACCCTTTTGGTTTGCCGGGATGCCCTTATTTTTGCCTAGGCCAGTCAACCTAGCGGGTCTCTTTTTATGCGTAGTATTTTTTAACTATGTCTGCGTTTACAGGCTGTGGGAAGTCCTCACCATCCATTGTAGTCAGTATCATGGCACCTCCTGAAAATACTGTCTTGACTACAAATGGTCCTTCATATGTTGGAGTCCACTTGCCCCTAGGATCACCCTGTGGTAATATGATACGCTTGATTACCAAGTCACCAGCCTGATATACCTTTGGCTTAACCTTCTTGTTAAAAGCCTTGATCATCCGTTTCTGGTACATCTGGCCATGACAAACTGCTGCTAACCTCTTCTCATCAATCAAATTTATCTGGTCCAGTCGAGTCTGAATCCACTCATCTTCATCCAAGCCTGCATCATTCATAATTCTCAAGGAGGGGATCTGAACTTCAATGGGCAGAACTGCTTCCATACCATAGACTAAGGAGAATGGGGTTGCCCCTGTTGAAGTACGTATTGTAGTACGATAACCATGAAGAGCAAATGGTAACATCTCATGCCAATCTTTGTAGGTAACAGTCATCTTCTGTACAATCTTCTTAATGTTCTTATTAGCAGCTTCAACCGCCCCATTCATCTTTGGACGATACGGAGAAGAATTGTGATGCTTAATCTTGAACTGCGTGCAGAGATCAGTAATCATAGTGTTGTTCAGATTAGAGCCGTTGTCAGTGATAATCCTTTCCGGGATGCCGTACCTACATATGAGGTTATTCTTAATGAACCGAGCCACAACATTCTTGGTAACAGATGCAAATGAAGCTGCCTCTACCCATTTTGTGAAGTAATCAATAGCGACCAGGATGAAACGATGTCCATTAGAAGCAGTAGGCTTGATCTCACCAATCATATCAATGCCCCACATGGCAAAGGGCCAAGGAGCAGTCAACACTTTCAATGGTGATGGAGGTACATGGACTTTATCAGCATAAATTTGACATTTGTGACACGTTCTGGAGTGTTGATAGCAATCAGCTTCCATGGTAGACCAATAGTAACCTGCTCTCAAAATCTTCTTTGCCATGGTATGACCACTAGAATGAGTGCCAAAGGTCCCATCATGCATCTCTTCCATAATTTCAGTAGCTTCCTTCTTATCCACACAACGAAGCATAGTTGAATCATGATTGTGCTTGTACAGAATCCCATTACTCAAAAAGAACTTGGCAGAAAACCTCCTTAGAAACTTCCTATCTTTGACAGATGCCCCTTCAGGAAACTCCTGAGCTTCAAGATATCTTTTCACTTCATAGAACCAAGGCTTTTCCTCTGCCCCTTCTGTGTCAATCTCATTGCAGTATGCATGCTTTTCAAATCTATCAATAGTAATCTTGGGAGCTTCATCATCCCAGCTGATCTCAAACATGGATGCCATGGTGGCCAAAGCATCCGCCAACTGATTCTCTCTTCGTGGAATATGTCCAAAGGTAATTTCTTTGAAATGTGAGATCAAAGACAACACATGTTCTCTGTAAGGAATGAGATTATCATGCTTGGTATCCCAATCTCCTTTAATCTGACTCACTACCAGGGTTGAATCTCCATACACATCAAGGAACTGAATCTTCATATCAATAGCAACTTTAATACCCATGATACATGCCTCATACTCAGCCATGTTATTGGTACAATAGAAACAAAGTCTGGCAGTAATCGGGGTATGACAACCTTCAGGGGAACTAATTACAACACCAACACCATTACCATGTGCATTAGAGGCACCATCAAAAACCATAGTCCATCGGGATCCTTGTTCAGGTCCGTCATATTGTCCAGGTCCTTTGGTAACAGTCATAATGTCTTCATCAGGGAACTCAAAATTCATTGACTGGTAATCATCTACTGCTTGATGAGCCAAATGATCAGCAACAACACTTCCCTTAATGGCCTTCTGAGTAGTATACTGTATATCATATTCTGTCAAGATCATTTGCCATCTTGCGATTCTTCCGGAGAGAGCAGGTTTCTCAAATATGTACTTGATTGGATCCATCTTCGAAATCAACAAGGTAGTATGGGTCAACATATACTGTCTTAGTCGGCGAGCAGCCCATGCCAAAGCGCAGCAAGTTTTCTCGAGCAGTGAGTATCTTGTTTCACAGTCGGTAAACTTTTTGCTAAGGTAGTATATTGCCTGCTCTTTTCGACCAGACTCGTCATGTTGCCCCAACACACACCCCATTGAGTTGTCTAACACTGTTAAGTACATAATCAAGGGTCTTCCATCAACTGGTGGCATCAAAATTGGAGGTTCTAGCAGGTATCTCTTGATTTCATCAAAGGCAGTCTGGCACTCATCATTCCATTCCATCACCTGATCTTTCTTCAACAACTTGAAGATTGGCTCACAGATGGTAGTTAACTGGGAAATAAATCTTGCAATGTAGTTCAATCGCCCCAAGAAACCTCTAACCTCCTTCTCAGTACGGGGAGCTGGCATCTCTCGTATAGCTTTCACTTTTGCAGGATCCACTTCAATACCTTTTCCACTGACAATAAAACCCAGGAGCTTTCCAGATCTAACCCCAAAAGTACACTTGTTTGGGTTCAACCTCAACTTGTATTTCTTCAACCTCTCAAACAACTTGTGCAGATGATCAAGATGTTGCTCTTCATTCTGAGATCTGGCTATCATATCATCCACATATACCTCTATCTCATGATGAATCATATCATGAAACAAAGCCACCATAGCACGCTGATATGTTGCCCCTGCATTCTTCAAACCAAATGGCATCACCTTATAGCAAAAGGTGCCCCACTGTGTCACAAATGTTGTCTTCTCCATATCTTCAGGTGCCATCTTGATTTGATTGTAACTAGAGAAACTATCCATAAAAGAGAATACCTTATGCTGAGCAGTGTTGTCTACCAGAATGTCAATATGAGGAAGTGGAAAGTCATCTTTGGGGCTAGCCTTGTTCAAATCTCTGTAGTCCACACACATACGTACCTTACCGTCTTTCTTAGGAACTGGTACCACATTTGCAACCCACTGAGGATAAGAAGTTACTGCTAAGAACCCTGCATTGAACTGTTTCATTACCTCTGCCTTGATTTTTTCTGACATTTCAGGACGCATACGACGAACCTTCTGCTTCTTTGGACGACAATCTTCTTTCACTGGTAAACGGTGAACCACGATGTCTGTATCCAACCCTGGCATATCTTCATAAGACCAAGCAAAGATCTCCACATAGTCACGTAACATCTGAATCAACCTGCTCTTGACACTGTCCTCTAAATCAGCCCCTACCTTGACCTCTTTTCTGTTTTCTTCAGTTCCCAGATTCACAACTTCGACTGGCTCTTCATGTGGCTGTATAGCTTTCTCTTCTTGTTGTAACAACCTAGCAAGCTCTACAGGTATTTCACAATCGTCCTCATTTCCGTCTTCAGTTTGATAGATCGGATTCTCGAAATCGTAATTGGCAATAGTAGAACTGTTATCAACAGGATCCAGAGTGGATGAGGATCTGCATTTAGTGATGTGGGTGTGTGTAAGAACACATAGCTGACAAAGTAAAAATAAAAGAAAAGAAAGACAAGGAACACAATATTTACTAAAACGAAACGTCCACTGATTTTATTGAATGAAGTATGCAAATGAAATGACAGCCCGTAACAAGCACACCATTGTGCCCCGGGTAAGGCACATGGCTTGAAAGTTTTATTGTTCAAGAAATTACAAACTTAAAAGCAACAACACAGTAATAGTATTTACTCCTGACTAAAGGAGATATGGATAACATCTTCAGCTTTCCAATTATTGAGTCCATCACCCACAGTAGGAAAAATCCATGCATCCAAGTTGTAGTCTTCATCTTGATCTCCCACAGCATTGATAACCCCTTGATTGGTGATACGAGCAGCACGAGCACGACGAACAGCCTTCTGGGACTCTGCAGTGAAACCCAAACCAAACTTGTCAGACTTGTATGGAATATCAGGAAGCTGACCCCAAATAGTACAACCACCTTCATCCACCACAGCTCTAGCATCATTGAGGGAGGCCATTGCCATTGTTGGAGGTTTTCTGGTGACCACAGGAACTTTCTTCACAGCAGGAGGAGCTACATAATCATTAACAACCCAGGGAACCACTTCAAATGACTGACACGGAGTCTCAATGTATTCACCCTCCACTTCCAGATACTTGAAAGTGTTTACATGGCTGACAAAGTATTCTTCCTCCCCAAAGACAGTAACAACTTTTCCATTCACCGGATATCTCAACTTTTGGTGCAATGTAGAGGTCACAGCACCTGCCCCATGGATCCAGGGACGACCAAGCAGACAAGAGTATGAAGGACGAATATCCATCACATAAAATGTAGCAGTAAAAGCCTGAGAGCCAACTTTGATTGGAAGATCAATTTCCCCATGCACTACTCTTCTAGAACCATCAAAAGCCTTTACCACAATATTACTGGGCTTCAGCACAGCATCTTCAGGACTCAACTTATTCAGGACTTCCTTGGGCAACACATTCAGAGAGGAACCATTGTCTATCAGTACGTGTGACAGGGTAGTGCCCCTGCATTCAATTGAAATATGCAAGGCCCTGTTATGATCCCTCTTGGCAGGGGTCAAATCAGCATCAGAAAATCCTAACCCATTATCATAGGTCAGGTGGGCAACACAGTTCTCAAATTGGTCAACAGAAATTGCACTGGGCACATGAGCAGACTTCAGAAACTTGATCAAGGACTTGGCATGAGCCTCAAAACACAGCAACAAGGACAACATAGAAATCTTTGAGGGAGTATGCCCCAATTGATCAACAATGTCATAATCACTCTTGCGAATGATTTTCAATACTTCTTCCATCTGCTTAGAGAGATCATCAGCAGCTGGCACATCAGTAGATACAGGCTTAATAACAGGACCTTTGCCCCTAGCATCAGTGGTGGAAGTAGTAGCAGGAGTAACTGCACTCTTGGAAGCAACTGGAGGAGAGAAGACTCTTCCACTACGTGTGATCTTGCTAGATCCAGCAATATTATCAATATCAACAGGCACATCAGGTAAAGGCTCTTGCTTAACACCATGGATGTAAACATCAGACCCATAGTGCCAAGGCACAGCTTTATCAGATGTATAAGGAATAGGACCAGGAGTAGTAATGATCAGAGGAGCTACTCTGGCTTCAGCAACAACCTTCACAGGACCTTCAGCAGTAATCTTGATTGGGCCCTGATGAGAGATTTTAATGGGCTTCTTTGAAGTGATTCTTACCGGTACTTTGTCAACCATGTCAACCTCTTCAATCTTCTTACCCCGAGTCAGATGATCCACCATACTTTCTACAGATGCTGGTCTTCTTTCAAACACTATAGTATACTTATCCATGAGACGTTGAATGCCATCTCTCAACATGAAGCAACTATCCGGCTTATAGGTACAATACAGACAATCTTCACGACAACCTGGAAAGATCCCAGCTTGTACTAACCTCTTTTTGATAACAGACAATGGTGTGGTCAATTCCATCACTGAATAGACATGTAGGTCTTCATCAATGGCATTGACAGTCTTCTCGTGATTTGGCAGTGGTGCTGTAATCACATTTGGTGGATCAAACTCAATTTCTCCAGCATCAATCATATCTTGAATTTTGTTCTTCAAGACCCAGCAGTTATTAGTATCATGTCCTGGACAGTTTGAATGATATGCACATCGTGCATTGGGATTGTACTTGGGAGAAGTAACATTGGGATTTTGAGGAGCCTCCCTCAGGGTAATAAGTTCAGCCTTCAACAAGTGTTGCAATGCCTGAGCCATGGACATGTTGATCTTAGTGAACTGTCTTCTAGCCCTCTGTTGGTTGCCTTGAGGCTGCTCTGTTGTTGCAGGAGTTGGATTTGAAATATGAACTGCACTAACAGACTGATGCCTTCTGTTACGATCAGGTTGACCATAAACAGCATTGGGTTCTTTCTTCCCAGTGGGAGGCTTCTTTGCAGCACCTGATGAAGAAGTGCCCACATGGATCTTTCCATTCTTTATACCATTCTCTACTCGCTCTCCTGTCATGATCAACTCAGTGAAGCCAGATGATGAGCTTCCAATGAGATGACTATAAAACGGACCATTCAGCGTACACATGAACATATCAACCAATTCCCTATCAGTCAAAGGGGGTTGAACTCTTCCAGCTAAGTCTCTCCATTTCTGAGCATACTCCTTAAAACTTTCTTTGGCACCCATGGACATGCTCTGAAGCTGCATGCGAGTGGGGGCTAAGTCAGCATTGTATTGATACTGCTTATAGAAAGCCTCTGCGAGATCATTCCAGTCTCTGATGTTGACACTCTCCAACTGATAATACCACTCCAGCTGAGCTCCAGATAAGCTCTCTTGAAAAAAGTGGATCCACAACTTCTTGTCAGCAGTGTGGGGTTGGATCCTTCTGACATAGGACCTCAAATGCAACTTGGGACAAGAGACCCCATCATAAACAACAAAGGTAGGAACCTTGAAACCAATGGGTATCACAACCCCAGATATCAGACTCAAATCCTCAAAATCCAGCCCAGATGATTTCTGCAACTCTATGGCATCCATTCTATCCACCAGCCTCTTGAATTTGTCTTCATTAGGCTCATGATAGTAATTAGCCTCAGAATCAGAGTCCCCCATTGTGTTGTGGAGACTGCCTCCCTCTTTCTCGGATTCCTCAGATTCATAGTCATCAACCTGCTCTTTGGTCTTAACAGGACCCTTGAACCTTCTTCCCATGTTGAGCAACCCAGCAGACCTTCTAGTCTTCTTAGTCTTCTTGGCCAGCAGTGTCTTCAATTCATCCTGCCCCTTGGATAGGTTCAGGATCAGCTCTTGGAACTGTGCATTCTGTGCCTGAAGATCCTTAACTGATTGTTCAAGAGCCATTGCTGAAATAAACAGCGAGAAGATGAGAAACCTGTGCACAACCATAAACCTGTGATGCAATGAAATGATATGGGAATGCATATGCAATGTTTTCAAGGACCGCAGGATTTAAATTTGCTTAAACAAACAAGAAAGTAACTTTTTATTAGTAATAACTTGTTTTGCCTTTTAGGCTTACAAAAATGAAAATGAAATAAATACAAAAGATGGGGTTTTAAGTCTCCCATGGACATTTCCTCTTTGTGTTGAGGTATGAGTTGAGGTTTCGTTCCTCGTGAAGTTGCTTTGTTAACTCTAGGATTCTTGCTTGGCTTGCTTTGTAATGAGCCTTGAAAGTATCCCTTTGCTCCTTCAGTTGGATCCATGATCTCTGCAAGTCTTCCATATCAGTAGGCATGTCTGGGTGAAGGATGGTATAAGCTGTGTCTCCTTCAGCAACAGGTTCCATGGTAACTGGTAGGATGGCAGGATATGGCATCATGAGTGTCTGAGCACGAGATCGTACCCATCTGAGATAAGCCTCCATAGGAATAGTGTACTTAGGCTCCAGTGTCTTGCTGTCAACCCTGTTTACTTTTCCCCAGGCTCGTATGAACCTCTGACGGTAACCCTGAAGATCGTTGTCGTAATCAAACACAATGCCCTGAATCAACATGTCATGTGGACCATCACTTCGAGCGTAACCAAATTGTCGTAAAGCTAGAGAAGGGTTGTAGGTGATGCCTCCTCTTATGCCCAGAAGTGGCACATTAGGAAACTCCCCACAACGGTCAATGATGGTGACATTCTCCATAGATCAGGAGCACCAATGGATATCTGAGTGAGAAAGTGACATGATCCTCTTGGACCATCTGAACCCTTGCTCATTCTTCATTACTGAGCGAGGAAGGTGAGAAATAAACCACCTAGATAGCAAAGGTATGCAGCACATCAAAGTTCCTCTTGCCCTTGTAGTACGGGTGTGAAGAGAATGTAGGATGTCTCCAAGCAATGTAGGCACTGGATTGTGACTCAGGAAAATGTTGATGGCATGAACATCTATGAACTGATCTGGATTGGGGAACAATACTAAGCCATATATCAGCAAGGCTAAGACCTCCTCAAAAGCATCATAGCTCATGGCCTTCAAGAACATTTGAGCTTTATCCATTAATACCTTGGCAAGAATACCCTTAACTCCACTTCTCGTCTCTAGAACAATGTCAGAATTCTTCAGATGTAGAGCTGCAGCAATAACCTCTGGTTTGAGCTCTTTCTCCAAACCTGTGAAGGGTCTTTGATCAAGAACAGGTATACCTAGAAGTTTAGAGAACTCCTCCATGGTTGGAACTAACTGATAATCAGGGAATGTAAAGCAATGGTGCTTAGGATCAAAGAACTGAAACAGGACACTCATCATGTCTTCACTGAACCCTGAAGTGACTAGATCCAATAGGTGACCATGTCTCTTGTTGAACTGGGAATGATCTGACACCTGAGAAACCAACTCTTTAAGCTTGGGAGGTATCCCCACAAAATTGATTCTGATGGTGTTTCTACGAGCTGAAGCCATGACCTGCAACAAAGAACAAAGATAAATCCCTTGGTCCTTGAAATGGTTAGGGAAAATGATATGCTCATGATGCATGATGATGTCATGATGTTATGCTCAATCACAAACATGTGGCACACACAAACAAGTCACACCAAAGCCCTAGGTTTAAAGGCTTGCATGAGGTTCAAAGGTAAGTACCCTCCCCTGAAGTTAGATGGTTCATCCTGTCCTATAAAGTAACCAGGTTCTAAGGGATCTCAATATCATTGATCCTTCACAAGGGTGGTTGATCAGAAGGCAACTTACTTGCCAACCAAAACCCTCCAAGTTTAAGATCTCAATGAGCGTAGTATCGAGTGTCAACCAACTTCAGTCTGCACCAAAGCCGGTTACCTCACTACTTTCTAAAGGCCAAGATGAGTTAACTAGGGTTCTAAAAGTTAGTTAGTGCATTGACAACATATGGCAGCCTCAATATTATCCTCAACTTGACTTAAGGAATATAAGCACCAACCAAGAAGTCGCACTAACTATGGCCACCAGATCAACCGTATCGATATACGTCGTACAGTTTCCTTGGTCTATTGCCATTTACCTAAGGTACACTAGATCCGGGTTAGGACCTTTCACACATAAGAGCACCCCAACAAGTAATATAAAACAAACAAGGCAAACAATTTAAAGTGATCTTAATTCCTAAGGGTACCCCTCTTTAATAGATCCCCAGCAGAGTCGCCAGTTCTGTAACACGGTGGGAGAACTGACTTTAAGTTATGTTGCGGATAGCAAGAGTCGCCACCGACTTTTATTTTATCCATAAGGAAAGGGTATAAAAGAACAGGAAAGACCTTAAGAGATATTTTGGGTCCGGGGGGTAGGTTATGTAAAGGGAAGGTGTTAGCACCCTTTACATCCATGGTTATCCATGGGCTCTTAGGTACTTAGCTCACTTTTGAATTGTTTTTGAAAGTGTAGTGTGTGAATAGAAAAATTTTCATAATAGTTAATAATAATCCATGTACGGATGTGTAAAAACTTGTTTTTTGAAAATTTGTTTGAAATTGTGAAGAGTTTGAAATTTTTTTGAAGTGAGCAAGTACATAAGAGGAACCTACCCTAATGTTTAAAGTCTTTCTTGTTCTTTATCCTCTTCTTGGTAAGACTATCCCTACTATTAAGGAGTAGGTAGTCATTACCTTGGATGTTAGGGACATGAGAGGGACAACTGTTTTTTATGAAGGCAACTGTGGGGTGTAATAAGCACATATGAGGGACTATCATCATTTATTCGAAGGGACTCGATTCGTAAAGGCAACCATGAGGGACTTGATGATTTTTTTTTTTAAAGGGATCTTGCTTTATACACCCCACTTGACCTTATCCGTAGGCAACTTGAGGGATAACCTTAGAAATGTGAGACGGCGATTAAAAATCGACTTACGTGTGTGAGTGTTTATTTTAATTATCTTATGATTAAAGTGATCTAGAATTAATTTTAAGAGAATACATATTTACACTCCCTAAATTACTAACCATAACATGAAAATTAAATAAATAAAATATTACAAATTTTACACCAAGGAGCAATTACAAAATTATAAGCAAAATAAAATAAATATATAGTAAAATAAATATAATAAGCAAAAATAATAAATAAGTAAATAAAATATTGGGGTTAGTGATAAATAATAATATTAAATAATAAGCAAAAAGTTAGTAATAATAAAATAAGAGAGGTTAGTGAATAATAAAAATTAATGAAATAATAATAACATATAAAATTAATAAGGCAAAATAAATTATATGGTTAGTAATAACAATAGTAAATAAATTTAACCAAAATTATAATAATAAGATTAACAATTTTTAATATAAACAATTATATTTAGAAAGAAATGTGAACAAACAATTATTTTAATTTACAAGTTATTAAGTTATTTTTTTGAATATATCATAATTATAAAATTAAAATATTATAGGCTCAATTTAGAATTATTTACATATAATTTAGGTTATGAACAAAAATATCTACATATTATGTAAAGAAAATAAATTATAAGTATGTTTACAAATTTTAATTATATTTACAAAATTTAATTTTATTAATTATTATGTTTGCAAAAATGATATTAAATAAATATATACATAATAATTATATTAAGAATTTAAAAAATAAAATTATTTAGGAGAAATAGAATTAGGTTTTATATTTTTAGGGTTTGGTTCATATAAAAAAATATTAAACAAACATATATTCTACAATTTAATTATATAACAAAGAAAATAATTTGAATCTTTTTTAGAAAAACATTAGGGTGTTTTAAATATATATACATGCATATTTTACTTTTAATTAATATTAATAATACAATTAAGTTAATTACATAAAGAAATAAAACTAGAAATAATGGTAAAAGAAAACTCACCTGGGCTGGATTTGAACCCAGGTCATTCTGCCTGCAAGCGTCAACACTTTCCACCAGACCAGTCAAACACAGGTGCTAGAGAATGAACTTCACTTGGTTTTGTGTCTTATTTTGAAAAATTCAGAAAGTAGAGAAACAAAAAGGCCTGGGGTGGGATTCGTACCCAGGACCTTATGTATGCAAGTATGCGCGCGTTGCCACCCGGCTGGAAGAGCCAATCTGTTAACATGTTGGCTACAAACAATAATATATGAAACACAATTTAAATGGAAACATATCAAAAAAATGGCTGGAGGCAGGATTCGAACCCCCAGCCTTCCCCAACACGCGCATATACTTTTCCACCAGGCCAACCATACATTGGTGTTACAAAACTGAAACAGATACATTATAATATATTAAAACAATTCAAATTTAGAAAACGCGCCAGAATAGCTTCGTCTTCAACCTTGGATTCGTAGGATTACCTGCGAATTTTATTTCGAAGCTACCTGCGAATTTTCATGCACATGAAACCTGCGTTTTCTCAAACTTCAATCAAACAACAAAATTTCTTAAAATTAAAGAGAGCAATGAATTCCTGGAGGTCCATACAACATCACTACGTTCCTGGAACTCATTTATATGTGATAAATTGCAAAACCCCAAACGAAGCACATAAACCCTAGCCATGGCTTCCTATGATTCCTGCGGTTAAACTCAAAAAGAAATGTCCAGAAAGCATCTAGGTCATCATACAAACAAGATTTATTAAACAAAAACAGATGAAACATCATGAATGATCACAATCGAAAAGTCAAGAAAACACCACGAACATGTATTCGGTTTGACCATTATAACATGGTTTTGATGCTTATGATTATTGAATCATGATAAATGAAGGTCAAGGAAGCTAATGCAACCTTTGTGAAGCCTTGAAATTGCCTTAATCTCAAAATCCGAATTTGAAGTTTCTTATGATTTTTTGAAGTGTGAAACCTACCTTTGAGCTGCTGGAATTCGTCCCTTGAGGCTAGGGTTATGTTTAGTATATATATGAGAATGAATTAGGTCAGAAATATGGATTGGTTGTGTGAAGATTTGATCCACAAAATATTGAAAAAGATCATGGTGTAAAAGTTCAAATATTTGATCATGAAGACTTGCTATTCTTGGACTAATCACATGATTCCTTTCTCTTTCAAATTCAATCAATATTTAAGAAATTCTAGAAGCTCAATCTTCACCCAAAAATAGATTTTCATATTTTATATTTATTTAAAATGATTTTTATGAATTAAATCAATAATAAATAAAAATAAAATAATAAAAATTCTGATTTTTAATCATTTGGGTCGTGCACAATGATATGAGGTGGATTGGATCACAACTTGGGCAGCCCATTTGGAAAGAATTACTTTTAGACCTCCATTTTCAATATAAACCATCACAAAATTTCCCAACTTTGCAAGGGCATATCTCCCTCAATTTTAAAGGTATGAGGGTGTTCTTGGACATTTTGGAAAGCTTGAAGAGTCCTCTAAACAACCCCATTTGTTTCAGGTCCATATCATTTACCAATCTCAAGTTATGCCCTTTTGAAGTTGTTGACTTTTTGTTGACTTTTGAAATGACCTATAATGTCTTAGATCATATCTTTCAAATGAAGCATTTTTGGGCTTAACTTTCAACATCAAAGTTGTAGAGAATTCAATTTCCTTCAAAATGAGCTTTGGATGGAGACTTGGTGATGAAGTATGTGAAAGTTATGACTGGTCAAAGTTCAGTTGACTTTTACTGAGGAAACCCTAATTTAGAAACTCCTGATTATTGATGATCTGGAATCTCCTTGATGAATCATGATCAACCCTTGATCAAATGATGAATTTTACTTCATATACTTGATGTTGGCAAAAAATCATGAAGTTTGACTTTGGTTTGACCACAGTTGACCTCAGTTTGACTTTTTAACTGCATGAACTGATTTTGACTTATCTGATCATCTGACTGAGCAATCCTTTGAGAAAAGTCTTGAAACTTGTCATGGGGGTTCTTACACACATATAAGATGTTATGAAACTCACTTGAGGTATTGGAAGTCCATTTAGCCTGATTAAAGTCAAAACCCTAGTTTTGGATGCACTGCTTAGGAGGTGCATTGTTTGAGGGAATTGTCAACTCTTCTGACCAATTGTGAACTTTGTGAACCTTGTGAATCTTCATAAAATGTCTTGTGATACTCATAGGAGGTATTGAGAAGCTTGTGAACTTTGTGAACCTCATGAAGTGGCTTTGTAGACCTCATGAATCTCAGGAAAGCTTTGTAATCATTGTGAAACTTGTGAACCTTGTGAACTTTCAAGAAGTGACTTGTAGACTTCATGAACCTCATGAAAGGTCTTGTGCATGTTGGGAAACTTGTGAACCTTGTGAACCTTCATAAAGTAACTTGTAGACTTCATGAACCTCATGAAAGGTATTGAAAGCATTGTGGGACTTGTGAACCTTGTGAACCTTCATAAAGTAACTTGTAGACTTCATGAACCTCATGAAAGGTTATGGAAATGTTGAGAAACTTGTGAACCTTGTGAACCTTCTTAGAACACAAAGTCTTGTATTGTGAGGGCAAATTTTGGGGTGCAACACTGGAGATCCTTAACTGTTTGTTCAAGAGCCATTGCTGAAATAAACAGCGAGAAGATGAGAAACCTGTGCACAATTATAAACCTGTGATGCAATGAAATGATATGTGAATGCATATGCAACGTTTTCAAGGACCGCAGGATTTAAATTTGCTTAGACAAACAAGAAGGTAAACTTTTATTAGTGATAAATTTGTTTTGCCATTACAAAAAATGAAATGAAATAAGTACAAAAGATGGGGTTTTAAGTCTCCCATGGACGTTTCCTCTTTGTATTGAGGTATGAGTTGAGGTTCCGTTCCTCGTGAAGTTGCTTTGTTAGTTCCAGGATTCTTCCTTGGCTTGCTTTGTAATGAGCCTCGAAAGTATCCCTTTGCTCCTTCAGTTGGATCCATGATCTCTGCAAGTCTTCCATATCAGTAGGCATGTCTGGGTGAAGGATGGTATAAGCTGTGTCTCCTTCAGCAACAGGTTCCATGGTAACTGGTAGGACGGCAGGATATGGCATCATGAGAGTTTGAGCACGAGATCGTACCCATCTGAGATAAGCTTCCATAGGAATAGTGTACTTAGGCTCCAGTGTCTTGCTGTCAACCCTGTTTACTTTTCCCCAGGCTCGTATGAATCTCTGACGGTAACCCTGAAGATCGTTGTCATAATCAAACACAATGCCCTGAATCAACATGTCATGTGGACCATCACTCCGAGCGTAACCAAACTGTCGTAAAGCTAGAGAGGGGTTGTAGGTGATGCCTCCTCTTATGCCTAGAAGTGGCACATTAGGGAACTCCCCACAACGGTCAATGATGGTGACGTTCTCCATAGATCTGGAACACCAATGGATATCTGAGTGAGAAAGTGACATGATCCTCTTGGACCATCTGAACCCTTGCTCATTCTTCATTACTGAGCGAGGAAGGTGAGAAATAAACCACCTAGAAAGTAAAGGTATGCAGCACATCAAAGTTCCTCTTGCCCTTGTAGTACGGGTGTGAAGAGAATGTAGTATGTCTCCAAGCAATGTAGGCACTGGATTGTGACTCAGAAAAATGTTGATGGCATGAACATCTATGAACTGATCTGGATTGGGGAACAAAACTAAGCCATAAATCAGCAAGGCTAAGATCTCCTCAAAAGCATCATAGCTCATGGCCTTCAAGAACAACTGAGCTTTCTCTATCAACACCTTAGCTAGAACACCCTTGACTCCACTTCTCGTTTCTAGAACAATATCAGACTTCTTCAGATGTAGAGCTGCAGCAATAACCTCAGGTTTAAGCTCTTTTTCCAAGCCTGTGAATGGTTTCTGATCAAGAACAGGTATGCCCAAAAGTTTAGAGAACTCTTCCATGGTTGGAACCAGCTGATAGTCGGGGAATGTGAAGCAATGGTGCTTAGGATCAAAGAACTGAAACAGAACACTCATCATGTCTTCATTGAACCCTGAAGTAACTAGATCCAATAGGTGACCATGTCTCTTGTTGAACTGGGAATGATCAGACACTTGAGAAACCAACTCTTTAAGCTTGGGAGGTATCCCTACAAAGTTGATCCTGATGGTGTTTCTACGAGCTAGAGCCATGACCTGCAACAAAGAACAAAGATAAATCCCTTGGTCCTTGAAATGGTTAGGGAAAATGATATGCTTATGATGCATGATGATGTCATGATGTTAGGTCCAATCACAAACATGTGGCACACACAAACAAGTCACACAATAGCCCTAGGTTTAAAGGCTTGCATGAGGTTTAAAGGTAAGTACCCTCCCCTGAAGTTAGTTGGCTCATCCTGTCCTACAAAAGTAACCAGGTTCTAAGGGATCTCAATATCATTGATCCTTCACAAGGGTGGTTGATCAAAAGGCAACTTATTTGCCAACCAAAACCCTCCAAGTTTAAGATCTCAATGAGTGTAGTATCGAGTGTCAACCAACTTCAGTCTGCACCAAAGCCGGTTACCTCACTACTTTCTAAAGGCCAAGATGAGTTAACTAGGGTTCTAAAAGTTAGTTAGTGCATTGACAACATATGGCAGCCTCATATTATCCTCAACTTGACTTAAGGAATATAAGCACCAACCAAGAAGTCGCACTAACTATGGCCACCAGATCAACCGTATCGATATACGTCGTACAGTTTCCTTGGTCTATTGCCATTTACCTAAGGTACACTAGATCCGGGTTAGGACCTTTCACACATAAGAGCACCCCAACAAGATAATATAAAGCAAACAAAGCAAACAATTTAAAGTGATCTAATTCCTAAGGGTACCCCTCTTTAATATATTATCCCCAGCAGAGTCGCCAGTTCTGTAACACGGTGGGAGAACTGACTTTTAGTTATGTTGCGGATAGCAAGAGTCGCCACCGACTTTTATTTTATCCAAAAGGAAAGGGTATAAAAGAACAGGAAAGACCTTAAGAGATATTTTTGGGTCCGGGGGGTAGGTTATGTAAAGGGAAGGTGTTAGCACCCTTTACATCCATGGTTATCCATGGGCTCTTAGTTACTTAGCTCACTTTTGAATTGTTTTTGAAAAGGTGAAGTGTGTGAATAGAAAATTTTCATAAGAGTTAATAATGATCCATGTACGGATGCGTAAAAACTTGTTTTTTGAAAATTGTTTGAAATTTGTAAAGTGTTTGAAAATTTGGAATGAAGTGAGCAAGCAACTAGGAGGTACCTACCCTAAAGTTTAAGTCTTTTCTGTTCTTTAACCTTTAAGTGGTAAGACTATCCCTACTATTAAGGAGTAGGTAGTCGTTACCTTGGATGTAAGAGACATGTGAGGGACATCTATTTTTATGAAGGCAACTGTGGGGTGTATTAAGCATATAGGAGGGACTATCATCATTATTCGAAAAGGGACTTGATCTTTAAAGGCAACCATTAGGGACTTGATGATTTTTTTCTTTTAAGGGACTTGCTTTATACACCCCACTTGACCTTATGATTTAGGCAACATTGAGGGATAACCTTAGAAATGTGAGATGGCGATTAAAAATCGACTTACGTGTGTGAGTGTACAATTTAAATTTATCTTATAATTAAAGTGATCTAAATTCAATTTTAAATAGAATACATATTTGCACTCCCTAAATTACTAACCATAGAAAGCAAGTTAAATAATTAAATATTTACAAACTTTACACCAAGGAGCAATTACAAAATAATTATAAAAATAATAAATAGCAAAAATATAAATATAAAAGCAAAATATAAATAATAAGCAAAAATAGTAAATAAGCAAATAATAAATAAAATAGGGGTTAGTAATAATAAGAATTAAAAATAGGGTTAGTAATAATAAAAAATTAAATAAAGGTTAGTAAAATTATAATAAGCAAAAGTTAGTAATAATATGGTTAATAATAATAATAGAAATCAAAATAAATTGAATTAACAAAAATATAATAAGAACAAAATTAAAATAATAAACAAAAGTTAGATTATAAACAATTATTTAATAATATGAAAGAATATGGACAATTAAATAATTATAATAATATTTTAATTGATATGCAAATTATTAATTTATTTTTTTAGACATATTATAACAAAAAGAAAAGTTTGATTATATTTATATTTACTAAAATTAATTATACTAAATAAATATGTACAAAAATTATAAAATAAAAATTAGGTTTTTAATAAGTTATTAGAAAATAAATTAGAGTTTTGTTAGAAAAATATTTTTAGGGTTTAATTTATAATATACAAAAATATGTGAATTAATATACCTATATTTTAACTACATGAATAATAATAAGAATTTAAATTGAGATACAAACAAGAGTTTAGAATTTTAGAAAATAATTTTAAAAATTATAACACATAATATATATATATTACAATATAAGAAAATAATAAAACAATATAACTTTAATTTATTTTACATATAATAGTAATTGAATTATGAAGATAAAGCAAAAGAAAAAGAAATCAAAACCTGATGGGGCTGGGGTTTGAACCCAGTCCCCTATGCTTGCCAACAATAGCTTCCACCACTGGGCCATCAGTACGCAGGCAGCAAGAGGATGAGGAGAATCAGTTTTATCACTTGTGATGCAAAAATCCAGAAAAAATAAAGAAAGCAAAAAAGGCCTGGGGTGGTGTTGAACCCAGGACCTCATAGATACACACACGCGCGCATTACCACCTGGCTGGGAGAGCCTACCTGATAGTATAATGACAATATAACATAATATATTAAAATTGTAAGGTAAATGAAAACGTATCAAAAAGAATGGCTGGAGGCTGGATTCGAACTCATGTCCTCAGGTCACATACGCGTTCCTCCTACCACTGGACCAAGCCTGCTTTGGTGATAAAGAATAGAAACAATATAATAAAATATTATAATTAATTTTTAAATTTCCAGCAGCGCGCGAACTGCTTCTTCTTCAACCTTTTTCCTGCGAATTTCCCTGCCTTTTTTCCTGCGAGTTTTGTTGCAAGTTCTTCATGGTTTTGGACCTGCGAAAATGAAACTCATACCAAACAGCAATAATTCATGAAATTAATTGGTGTTTCATGATCCTAGAGATTCATAGAACATTCCTATGTTCTTCAAATTTATTTAAATTCAGTGAATCAAAGGATCCCAATTTCAAAGATGAAACCCTAACAATGGCCGATTCTAATTCAGGCCATGAACCTTTGGTTTAATGATCCAGAAACAACCTACATAACATCACAAACACAATTATGCAAGCAAAATTCAATAACAAGCAATGAATCAATGGAATCGAAAAAAAATTTGTCAAGCATAAACAAGCCACGGGTTCATCATTATGGCACGATTTGGATGCTTATGAATGATGGTTTATGATCAGTGATGTCCAATGAAGCTCTCCATGTTCTTATTTTACCTTCTAGTGCTCTGAATCAAGGAATCCGAATATGAGTTTTGGATGGATTTTTGAAGTTTGGAACTTACACTTAGAGGCAGCAAAATCGTGTCTTGATGATTAGGTTATGCTTAGTACTTATAGGAGGATCATTTAGGTCAGAAAAATTGAATGGTTGTATGGAGATTTTGATATTAAAAGATTGAAAAAGATCATGGTTTAAAATTCAAATATTTGTTCATGAAGGCTTGCTATTTTTGTACCAATCTCATGATTTCCTTCCCTTTCAATTCAAATCAGTATTGATGAGATTCTAGAAGCTCAATCTTCATCAAATATTGTATTTTCATATTTTATATTTATTTAAAATGATTTTTTATGAATTAAATCAAAATAAATAAAAATAAAATAATAAAAATTCTGATTTTTAATCATTTGGGTCGTGCATAGTGTTAGTGTATGGATTGGATCACAATTTGGCCAGCCCATTTGGAAAGAAGTGGTTTTAAACCTCCATTTTCAACATAAACCATCATAAAATTTCCCAACTTTGCAAGGGCACATCTCCCTCAATTTTAATGGTATGAGGGTGTTCTTGGACATTTTGGAAAGCTTGAAGAGTCCTCTAAACAACCCCATTGGTTTCATGTCCATATCATTTACCAATCTCAAGTTATGCCCTTTTGAAGTTGTTGACTTTTTGTTGACTTTCAAAATGACCTATAATGTCTTAGCTCATACCTTCCAAATGAAGCATTTTTGGGCTTGGCTTGTGAGACACAAAGTTGTAGAGAATTCAATTTCCTTCAAAATGAGCTTTGAGTGGAGACTTGGTGATGAAGTATGTGAAAGTTATGGCTGGTCAAAGTTCAGTTGACTTTTACTGAGGAAACCCTAATTTAGAAACTCCTGATTCTTGATGAACTGGAATCTCCTTGATGAATCATGATCAACCCTTGATAAAATGATGAATTTTACTTCATATACTTGATGTTGGCAAAAAATCATGAAGTTTGACTTTGGTTTGACCACAGTTGACCTCAGTTTGACTTTTTAACTGCATTGACTGATTTTGACTTATCTGATCATCTGACTGAGCAAACTTTTGAGAAAAGTCTTGAAACTTGTCATGGGGATTCTTACACACATATAAGATGTTATGAAGCTCACTTGAAGTCTTGGAAGTTCATTTAGCCTGATTAAAGTCAAAACCCTAGTTTTGGATGCACTGCTTAGGAGGTGCATTGTCTGAGGGAATTGTCAACTCTTATGGCCAATTGTGAACCTTGTGAACCTTGTGAATCATCATAAAATGTCTTGTGAACCTCATGGGAGGTATTGTGAAGCTTGTGAACCTTGTGAACCTCATAAAGTGACTTGTAGACTTCATGAACCTCATGAAAGGTTATGTAAACATTGTGAATCTTGTGAACCTTGTGAACCTTCAAGAAGTAACTTGTAGACTTCATGAACCTCATGAAAGGTCTTGTAAATGTTTAGAAGCTTGTGAACCTTGTGAACCTTCAAGAAGTGACTTGTAGACTTCATGAACCTCATAAAAGGTTTTGAAAGCATTGTGGAACTTGTGAACCTTGTGAACCTTCATAAAGTAACTTGTAGACTTTATGAACCTCATGAAAGGTCTTGTAAGTGTTGGGAAACTTGTGAACCTTTTGAACCTTCATAGAACACAAAGCCTTGTATTGTGAGGGCAAATTTTGGGGTGCAACACTTATCAGCATAAATCTGACATTTGTGACATGTTTTGGAATGTTGATAACAGTCAACTTCCATGGTAGACCAATAGTAACCTGCTCTCAATATCTTTTTGGCCATGGTATGACCACTAGAATGGGTACCAAAAATCCCATCATGCATGTCTTCCATAATCTATGTTGCTTCCTTCTTATCTACACAATGAAGCAAAGTCGAATCATGATTGCGCTTGTACAAAATTCCATTACTCAAAAAGAACTTACCAGAAAACCTCCTCAGAAACTTCTTATCTTTGACAGATGCCCCTTCAGGGAACTCCTGAGCTTCAAGATATCTTTTCACTTCATAGAACCAAGGATTTCCCTCTCCTTCTTCAATGTCAATCTCATTGCAGTATGCAGGCTTCTCAAATCTGTCAATAGTAATCTTGGGAGCTTCATCATCCCAGCTAATCTCAAACATAGATGCCGTGGTGGCTAGTGCATCTGCCAACTGATTCTCTCATTGTGGAATATGTTTAAATGTAATCTCTTCAAAATATGGGATCAAAGACAACACATGCTCTCTGTAAGGAATGAGATTTTCATGTTTGGTATCCCAATCTCCTTTAATCTGACTAAATACCAGGGCTGAATCCCCATATACGTCCAGGAACTGAATCTTCATCTCAATGGAAGCTTTGATACCCATGATACATGCCTCATACTCAACCATATTGTTAGTACAATAGAAACAAAGTCTTGCAGTAATTGGGGTATGACAACCTTCAGGGGAAATAATCACAACACTAACACCATTACCAAGCGCATTAGAAGCTCCATCAAAAACCATAGTCCATCGGGATCCTTGTTCAGGTTCGTCATATTGTCCAGGTTCTTTGATGAGCCAAATGATCAGCTACTACACTACCCTTAATGGCCTTCTGAGTGGTGTACTGTATATCATATTCT
Source organism: Lathyrus aphaca (assembly GCA_963966055.1). Classification (NCBI taxonomy): domain Eukaryota; kingdom Viridiplantae; phylum Streptophyta; class Magnoliopsida; order Fabales; family Fabaceae; genus Lathyrus; species Lathyrus aphaca. Next base: position 543,157,460 of record OZ014524.1, read on the forward strand.
GTTAAAATCATTTGCCATCTCGCTATTCATCCGGAGAGAGCTAGTTTCTCGAATATGTACTTGATTAGGTCCATCTTTGAAATCAACAAGGTAGTATGAGTCAACATATACTGTCTTAGTTGGCGAGCAGCCCATGCCAAAACGCAACAAGTTTTCTCGAGCAGTGAGTATCTTATTTCACAGTCGGTAAACTTTTTGTTAAGGTAGTATATTGCCTGCTCTTTTCGACCAGACTCGTCATGTTGCCCCAACACACATCCCATTGAGTTGTCTAATACGGTTAGGTACATAATCAAGGGTCTTCCATCAACTGGTGGCATCAAGATTGGAGGTTCTAGAAGATATCTCTTGATTTCATCAAAGGCTATCTGGCACTCATCATTCCATTCCATCACCTGATCTTTCTTCAACAACTTGAAGATTGGCTCACAGGTAGCAGTTAACTGGGAAATAAATCTTGCAATGTAATTCAGTCGTCCCAAGAAACCTCTAACTTCCTTCTCAGTACGGGGATCAGGCATCTCTTGTATAGCTTTTACTTTTGCAGGATCCACTTCAATACCTTTTCCACTGACAATGAAACCCAGGAGTTTTCCAGACCTAACTCCAAAAGTACACTTATTTGGATTCAATCTGAGTTTGTATTTCTTCAACCTTTCAAACAGCTTATGCAGATGATCAAGGTGTTGTTCTTCGTTCTGGGACCTGGCTATCATATCATCCACATATACCTCTATCTCATGATTAATCATATCGTGAAACAAAGCCACCATAGCACGCTGATATGTTTCCCTGGCGTTCTTCAAACCAAATGGCATCACCTTATAACAAAAAGTTCCCCATTGTGTAACAAACGTAGTCTTCTCCATATCTTCAGGTGCCATCTTGATTTGATTGTAACCAGAGAAACCATCCATGAAAGAGAATACCTTATGCTGAGCAGTGTTGTCTACCAAAACGTCAATATGAGGAAGTGGAAAGTCATCTTTAGGGCTGGCCTTATTCAAATCTCTGTAATCCACACACATGCATACCTTACCATCCTTCTTAGGTACTGGTACAACATTTGCAACCCATTGAGGATAAGAAGTCACAGCTAAGAACCCTGCATCAAATTGTTTCATCACCTCTGCTTTAATCTTTTCTGACATTTCAGGACGCATGCGACGCACCTTCTGCTTCTTCGGACGACAGTCTTCTTTTACTGGTAAACGGTGAACCACAATGTCAGTATCCAACCCTAGCATATCTTCATAAGACCAAGCAAAGATTTCCACATAGTCACGTAACATTTGAATTAGTCTGCTCTTAACATCATCTTCTAGTTCAGCCCCTATCTTGACCTCTTTCCTGTTTTCTTCAATTCACAGATTCACAACTTCGATTGGTTCTTCATGTGGTTGTATAGCTTTCTCTTCTTGTTGTAGCAACCTAACAAGCTCTACAGGTACTTCACAATCTTCCTCCTTTCCATCTTCAGCTTGATAGATCGGATTCTCGAAATTATAATTGACAATAGTAGAACTGTTATCAACAGGATCCAGAGTGGACGAGGATCTGCATTTTAGTGATGTGGGTGTGTGTAAGAAGACTGTGTTCAAAACCCGTTATGGTCATTATGAATTCTTAGTGATGCCTTTTGGTGTGATGAATGCTCCAACTGTTTTTATGGACTACATGAATCGGATATTTCAAGATTACTTGGATCAGTTTGTAGTGATCTTTATTGATGACATTCTTATCTATTCTCGTACTCCACAAGAGCACGGAAAACATTTAAGGATTGTTCTATCGGTGCTGCAAGAAAAGCAACGTTTTGCCAAGTTTAGCAAATGTGAGTTCTGGATGTCATAAGTCAAGTTTCTTGGACATGTTATATCCCATGGAGGTGTAGCAGTGGATCCATCAAAGATTGAAGCCGTGATTAATTGGGAGAGACCGAAGAATGTTTCAGAAGTGAGAAGTTTCTTAGGTTTGGCAGGTTACTACAGAAGGTTCATTAAAGGTTTTTCTCAGATGGCGTTGCCATTAACTAAGCTTACAAGAAAGGACTTTGCTTACGCATGGGATTCTAGTTGTGAGCAAAGTTTCGTGTGGTTGAAAGAGAAATTGACAACTGCTCCGATTTTGATCATTCCCGATCCTACCAAATCTTATGAAGTATTTTGTGATGCTTCTAAGATGGGATTAAGAGGTGTTCTAGACAGTTGAGAGTCCATGAGAAGAATTATCCAACTCATGATTTGGAATTAGCGGTCGTGGTGTTTACTTTGAAAGTGTGGCGGTATTATATGTATGGTGTGTGTTTTGAGATGTTAAGTGATCATAAGAGTTTGAAATACCTCTTTGATCAGAAGGAATTAAATATGAGACAAAGAAGATGGATGAAATATTTGAAAGATTATGACCTTGAATTGAAGTATCATTCGGGAAAATCGAATAAAGTGGCGAATGATTTAAGTAGAAAAGTTATTCATAGTGCCGAGTTGATGGTGTTGGAATATGCACTGTTGGAGAAGTTTCGAGACCTTAATCTTCAGTTTGTTTGGACTCCGAATGGTGTAATAATGGGAAACTTGAATATCAATTCTACCTTGAGGGATGAAATTCAACAAGCACAAGCTCTAGATGAGAAGTTGCAAGGGTTGTTACTCCAACCGGGTTTTGTAAGAGCGTTGGATGAGATTATCCTATTCAACCAAAGAATTTGCATTCCAAACGATGATGTGTTGAGAAGAAAGATTTTAGAGGAAGCCCATAAAGGTTCTCTTACGATACATCTGGGTTCTTCAAAGATGTATCAAGACTTGAAGAAAGAGTCTTGGTGGTCAAGAATGAAAAAGGACATTGTGGTATTTGTGCCTGAATGTGCGGTGTGTCAACAAGTGAAGATTGAGCACAAAACATCGGGCGGTTTGTTGCAACCTTTGAACATCCCAATTTGGAAGTGGGATCGTATTTCTATGGACTTTGCGGTAGGTTTACCAAGTACTCAAGGTGGTTATGATTCTGTTTGGGTGATTGTGGATCGACTAACGAAATATGCAGATTTCCTAGCCGTTAAGACTATGTACAAGGCAAGTCACCTTGTGAGGTTGTTTATTGCGGAGATTATGAGATTGCATGGTGTCTTGTCTAGTATTGTATCAGATAGAGATCCAAAGTTCACTTCTAGATTTTGGAAAGTGTTCCAACATGCCATGGGTACAAATTTGCATTTGAGTACTTCTAATCATCCTCAAACTGATGGTCAGACGGAGCGTACGATTCAAACGATGGAAGATATGTTAAGGGCATATGTTTTGGAAAGTAAAGGAAATTGGCCGTTGATAGAATTCTCTTACAATAATAGTTAACATGCGAGCATCGAATGGCTCCATATGAGGCTTTATATGGAAGGAAGTGTAGAACACCGTTGTGTTGGTCGGAGGTGGGTGAAGACAGGAGTTTAGGACCCAAAGTTATTCAAGAGACTACGGAAAAGATTCAGATGATTCGAGAAAAGATTAGGCGATCCTAAGATCATTAGAAGAGTTATGCTGACAATCGAAGGAGACCTTTGGAATTTGATGAAGTTGATCATGTGTATTTGAAAGTCACTCCGAGATTGAGATTGAAAGAACTGTTTAAGTCGCACAAGTTAAGTATGAGATACGTAGGACCGTATCAGATCTTGGAAAGGATTTTTGAAGTTGCTTACAGATTGGCCTTACCACCCTCTCTATCTGAAATGCATGATGTTTTCCATGTATCTCAACTTCGTAGGTTCGTTCTTGATCATCTTTAACCTATTCTATCGAGATGGAAGCGGATTTAACTTTTGAACCCCAACTGAGCCGTTTTGTTGGAAGAGAAACCAAGGTGTTAAAGAACAAAAAGATACCACTTGTTAAAGTGCAATGGGATGAGATGCATCCAGGAGATGCTATGTGGGAATTAGAATCGGATATGCGGGAACCATATCCTCACATGTTCAGGTAATCTTTTAAATTCGAGGACGAATTTCGATTTAAGGGGGGAGGATGTAATACCCCGTAATTTATTTAATGCTCTGAATAATATTATTTGATATTAATATTGTTTCGAATTAATCTAAGAAATTTTAGCGGAAATAAATAGAGTAATCAATGGGATTTTATTTCATTAATTAATATTAGCTGACTCAGTGATTTTATAAAATATTGGATTAAGAGACATTTTTGGATACTCTCTATTTGGACCCGTCGGTAGGAAAAGTTACGTTTTTCCTTTAAGACATAAAGTTTTGTTTCTTTTGTTTTACAAAAATAGAAATAGAGAAAGAAGGAGAAGAGATAAAGGAAGATGAAAAATATTGAAGAAGAAGAAGATAGCTCTTGATCTTGTTGCTTCCACCATCCATTCATCGTTCAACCTTCTCCAATCTTCTTGCTAGAGGTGGGTTCATAGCTAGAAACTTTTCCTTTTGGTTTTGGTAGAGTTTTTAGGGTTATGAGTGTTACGTCAATTTTTATGAATAATCCTAGAATTGGTAGATTAAACGGTTAGAAATCGATACAAATGCTTGAGTATGTTGCCTCTAGGTGTAGGAACATTACTACCATGTTGTTTTGATGTTTGCCAATGTTTGGATTGGTTTTGGGACATTATTTTCATAAACTTTATGTGTTTTTCTGCTTCTGTATTCGGTTAATCGAATATGTTAACCGGTTAACGCGTCAAGAAATTGTTCTCCTACCTCTATTTTGGTTTGGTTAACCGGTTAACCATATGCGTTAACCGGTTAACATTGTAAGTATGGGAGAAAATATTTTATTTCCAAACTTTGGAAATTCATAACTTTTTACTTGGTTATCCGATTTAAATGTTCTTTATATCGTTGGAAAGCTAGAATTATGTACTTTCATGTGATTCCAGAAAGTATTATTTTTACTTGACTTTTGCCTGACTTTTCGTTAAAATCGTAAAAATGTTAAGTTAGGGAATTGTAAGCTTAAGGTAATAAAATGGTAAAAAAACATGTGAGGTAGCTAGGTTACCCTAGGTTGTTACGAAATTGTTTTAGAGACTTGGCAATACTTAGGCGTCGATACTTGGAGGGTGTCTTCGGGCTAGGTAGTTGTTAGAAGTTGGAAGTTTACTTCCTTGCGATATATCCTAATTTAATTATATATGGCTTGTGTCGATATAATTAAATATGTGGATCTAAATCTCTTAATGGATGACCGTGACTCGTGCTTGCTTGTCATCAGGGAGTTTGATTGGGCGGGGAAAGTATCCATTAGGAAGAGTAACCGTGACACGTGCTTGCTTGTCATCTGGGAGTATGACTGGGCGGGGAAATTTACTTAGTTGTAGGTACCGTGACCCGCGCTTGCTTGTCATCTGGGAGTATGAATGGGTGGGGAAAGTACCTTTGATAGATAATGAGTGACCCGTGCTTGCTTGCCATCAGGGAGTATGGATGGGCGGGGAAAGTTATCTATACGTTAAGGATCGAGTGACCCGTACTTGCTTTCCATTAAGGAGTATGGTTGGGCGGGGAAAGATGTCTTAAAGGACCTTGTGTGTGCTCTGTTTTTACTTTCTTTGATGTCTCTAGTTTTTATGAACTCGAAGTCTAGGTTTTCCCCGACTTAAGTAATGGTTAGTTTCAAACCTTTTAGATCCGAGAGAACTCTAAGATAGGGAACTCACTGAGATGTTTTATCTCACCCCGTGTTGATGTTGTTATTTCAGGTACTTCAGTTTCCGTAAAGGGTAAGGATAAGGCGACTTGATTATCTTTGCTTGTTTGATGGATTCTCCCACTGTGGACTTTCGAGATCTTCAGATCTAGTTCTTAGACTTTTTATTTTGTGAACATCTTTTACTATTTATAGCCTTTTTCTAGTACCTTATGTTGTAGTGGCTATATTTATACAATGTGTTATTAAGAACTTGTTGTATTTCAATACCAAACTTAAATTTATATATGAAAAATATGCTTTGATGTATGTCTTTTATATATGGGTATTACAAAGTCAATCACATTACATCATCCTCACCCTCATTCCAACTATCATGAACATCACCAGACTCAAACAGATTCGAGCTAAAATAATTCAGTTACACCCTTGGTTCATACACCTTCAAATTGCACCCTTCACCTAAAGTTAAGAACTAATTATAGTTATAACAATCAACTAGAGTTAGTTAGTCTTAACCTCATCTATATAAGTCAAACCTCTAACAGAATTACACTACACACCATTTTGATCAAAATCACACCAAAAAATTCATCACTCTCTCTCTGATTTTCTCTGGTTTTGTGAAGAGTTTCCTCAACATTTTTATTCGAACCAGCTTCCTCCTTCATCAAAACTCTTCAATATCTTCTTATTCATCATTATCACCAGCTTATGCACAATCTCCATGGCTCCACTGGCTTGAATCTTCAAGAATCCACTTCATCATGTTTCTGCAAATTCCTGCATCTTGGATAATTCAGTAAGATTTCAAGACCTTTGATTGTTTATTTCACTCTAGTGGAACTCAAGAACCATCATCAAACGTATTTGGATCAAGATCTCTGGTTTTCTTCAACAATTCAGAGCTCTACAACTCAGGTTACACTTCATATCCCTTGACTCAATTTCACTAGTTTCTTGGTTGTTGTATGATGTTTATGGCATGATAGAGGTCTGCATTGAACTGGCTAGATGATATGCACCTTAGATGCTTAGATGCGGAATTTTAGGTGGAATTTGGGTGCTTCGATTAAGTTTAATTATGGATGATAAGTGAAAACCAAGCCTGGATTTGTAACCTTCTCAATAAAAAAAACACAATGATAGCCTTGAATTTCATTTTTGTTAAGCTTTGGTCAAACCCTAACCAGAGGTCACCGGAGAAGATGATCAGAAGTCACCTCCAGTGACCGGAACAGTTGTCCTAATTATCTCCTAAGTTTAAAACACAACCATCAGATCTTCTTCATCCTACACTCATGATCTTGCCAGTGTTTTAATGAAAGCATGCACCTCAAGTGTATTGTTTAGTGGTTGAGTTACTTTTGTGCGTGTCATCCATATTAATTATTATGTTCCCGCATGTGTGAGTCTTTAGATCTGGTTCCTTGATCAATTATTGGACATTAGATGAATTTGAGGATTTATGTGAGGTCAACTCTTTGACCTAGGGCTCCACCATAAGCCACGTGATCAGTCAGCTTGGGATTGGGCTCAGAATGTTAATACCACCCCTTCTTTTATAAGCCCAAGGAATTTCAGTACATTTTCTTCTTATATACACCCCTTCTTCATTTTATTCTTCTTTTTTTGTTAAATTCATTTCCTTTTCATTTCTTATAATAAAAAATAGCAAATGATCACCAAAAATTCCCAAATAATTCCCTCTGATATTTCAACATTTTTCCAAATTTCTCACATTTTTTAATTCCATTTTTTCTTCATATTTAAGTCAAAATTAATTTTCCAATTAATTTCTTCTTAGTTTTCTCATTTTTTGACCAACAGTTTTTCTCCATTTTATTTCTCATAGACCAAAAATAGTTTTGATACCATTCTATTTTGTTTATTCAGGGAACACATCAAGGTCCTTAAAAATATTTTTATCATATTTTTTAGGTCACATTTGGTCTATTGTTGAGTCCACTCTTTGAGCTTGTTCCTTCAAAACCCTAATAAATCTTGTACATTTGTTTGATTAAGTAAAACTACAAATTTTTGTGAGATATTTTAGAGGTTTGATACCCCCTAGTTTAGGGCCTTGAATATTAAGTTTAATAATTTTTCCATGTCATTTGATATTTTTTTAGGTACCTTGTGTTACAAGTCACCTTTTGGTCCTTATTCTTTCATCCCTTTCATTCCATTTTGATAAGGCATTTATGACATTCACTTGAGGTTCTCAATTTGTGTTACTAAGGTACCCTTTGAGGTATTTAGATCACTTGTATCTATTTTAGGTCATCACATTTTGAATTTTTGGGTTACTTATTCCATAAGATTCACTTGTTTTCATATGTGTTCCATTTGACCTAATTCTCATTCTTCTTCTATCTTAACACTTCTAAATCAACTTTATGAGTATGGTGTCCATGTTACATCATTATTTTACATATTGTAAGTGTCCCACATCCATTGTCATTCCTTCATTTTAAGCCATAAGTCTTTGTGCTTCATTTGGTTTACTTTGATACATAAAAGCTTCAAAATCAAACTTCTTTACTCCTTAACCCTAATGCAATTCATTATAGTTCATTTGTGGTTAATTTTTTAGTTTAAACTTCATATTAACATTTAATTAATCCCCTGGATTTTTTATGGGAAGTTCAAGTTTCATTCATCATGTTTGACTTTTTCTTTCTAAGTCCTTTTCTTCTTTAGAGATTACATGTTCAATTCTTACCTCCTTTCACCACTCACTCTTATTTGAATCTTTATCACTTGAATCTCTTTATTCCTACTTTGGTTTACATATTGAGACACTTTCATTTAGTTTTAGGTTATGGTTTTAACATTCACCTTTGACCTAATTCAAGTTTGCTTTGCATAATCATCCTTTTTCATTTAACTCCACCTTGATTTCTATTAGGGTTTAATACCTCATTAGGATATAGATTGTGATGATTTAATCTTGTAACCTTAGATTGCTTTAATATGGTTTATATACTGACTTTATAAGTCCATTATCATTTAAGATCCTTTAGTTTTAGGTTTTTAACTCTAGGAAGCCCTTAGTGCTCTTCCTTGGCTAGTTTGAGCTAGTTTGAGCTTTTGCCATGCTTTATGTTTTCAATATGCTTTGAAAAGCTAACCTTTGTTTTGTAGGGAGGTTGAGGTAAGCCTTGTTCATACTATTTCTTCCTCATGATATTTATGTTTTCTAATTGTGTTAGACTTAGCACTTTGTGCTTTGCTTGTATAGGCCTCCCTTTCTTAGAAACAACTTAACTTCCTTAGGAAGTAAGTTGAGTTCTAATTCTCTTTTCTCCTTTTATTTTTCTCATTAGGATTAGAAAGCCACAAAAACCATTAGGATCTCCTTTTGCATGCCATAAAATATTTAGGGTTGTGTCTTATCCCCCTAGTTTGTCCTTTGCAATTTGAGTCTTTCTAATCTCATAAAGAAAAACAATAAAACACCTAATAAAGGTTGAAGGTTCTCATACGACAGGAGACATTGCCGTGGGTTACTTATATACGTCCTGTTTCGAGGCGAGGTGTAAGGCATCTACCATGATGAATAAGTCTTAGTATGAGAATGTTTCACAAACAACAAACAAAACACTTCTCTAAAATACAAACAACAAACAATAAGTGTCTTTTCCTGCGGGATTTCTCTTCTCATCTCATTCACTCTCAACACGAACTTACGACGACTTGTCTCATTTGCAAGATGGTAAATGCACTCGTTCAAGGCAAGCCTGAAACACCTGAGCATTGACATAAGTAGTTCCAGCCATAAAAAACACAAATAAATAGTTCCTGCCTTAGTTAGGCGAACTACGTCGACTCTGATCCTCATTTCCCCGATGAGGTATGTAGGCAGGTGGGTAGGGCCCGTTCGAGAACATTCTTTATTTTCCTTACATTTTCCCCATTCTTCCTTTTTGTTCTCTTTTTTAGTTTCTCACTTCTATTCCAGTTAGTGGTTCTTTTGTTCAGCAGCATCTTATTTCTCACCCTTTGAAACAGACTAACAAGCGTGGATCCCGTCGGGTACGACGGACGATCTGGGGTGCTGATACCTTTCCAGGTTGTAACTGACTCCCGAACCCAGAATCTCTAGTTCGCAAGACCTTGTTCTTTCCTTTTCTCTTAGGTTTGTGCAGGATTACCTTTCTCATTCATTCGGGATAAAAATGTCTGGCTGGCGACTCTACCTTTTCGGCACTAGTTTCATGTTTGTACTAGGATGAAAATCCCGAGAGCGATAGTTGGCGACTCTGTTGGGGATCAAACCCCGAGTTTATGGTTTCCCCTTTGAGAGTCAATCCAAGCGCTTGTCTGTTTTTGTTTCTTTGGGTGTTTAGTTGTTTACTGTTGTGTGTTTTAGTTTAGCTTTACTGTTTTCATATACGGCTTTACTTTATAATATTTATTTACTGCTCTCAGTATTTATTTTCCATGCATCATATATACTGGACTGTGCTGGTTTGGATTTTTTCTGTGGGTGGGTGTTGCACCCTAAAATTTGCCCTCACAATACCAGACTTTGGGTTCTATGAAGGTTCACAAGGTTCACAAGTTCCACAACACTTACAAGACCTTTCATGAGGTTCATGAAGTCTACAAGTTACTTCTTGAAGGTTCACAAGGTTCACAAGATTCACAATGCTTTCAATACCTTTCATGAGGTTCATGAAGTCTACAAGTTACTTTATGAAGGTTCACAAGGTTCACAAGTTTCTCAATGTTTACATAACCTTTCATGAGGTTCATGAAGTCTACAAGTCACTTTATGAGGTTCACAAGGTTCACAAGGTTCACAATACCTTCCATGAGTATCACAAGACATTTTATGATGGTTCACAAGGTTCACAAAGTTCACAATTGGTCAGAAGAGTTGACAATTCCCTCAGACAATGCACCTCCTAAGCAGTGCATCCAAAACTAGGGTTTTGACTTTAATCAGGCTAAATGGACTTCCAAGACTTCAAGTGAGCTTCATAACATCTTATATGTGTGTAAGAACCCCCATGACAAGTTTCAAGACTTTTCTCAAAAGTTTGCTCAGTCAGATGATCAGATAAGTCAAAATCAGTCAATGCAGTTAAAAAGTCAAACTGAGGTCAACTGTGGTCAAACCAAAGTCAAACTTCATGATTTTTTGCCAACATCAAGTATATGAAGTAAAATTCATCATTTTATCAAGGGTTGATCATGATTCATCAAGGAGATTTCAGATCATCAAGAATCAGGAGTTTCTAAATTAGGGTTTCCTCAGTAAAAGTCAACTGAACTTTGACCAGCCATAACTTTCACATACTTCATCACCAAGTTTCCATCCAAAGCTCATTTTGAAGGAAATTGAATTCTCTACAACTTTGTGTCTCACAAGCCAAGCCCAAAAATGCTTCATTTGGAAGGTATGAGCTAAGACATTATAGGTCCTTTTGAAAGTCAACAAAAAGTCAACAACTTCAAAAGGGCATAACTTGAGATTGGTAAATGATATGGACATGAAACCAGTGGGGTTGTTTAGAGGACTCTTTAAGCTTTCCAAAATGTCCAATAACACTCTCATAGCTTTAAAATTGAAGGGTATGTGCCCTTGCAAAGTTGGGAAATTTTGTGATGGTTTATGATGAAAATGGAGGTCTAAAATCAAATTTTGTCAAATGGGCTGAACTTCTAATGACCCAAGGCCATCCATGACATCATGCACGAAAATTCCATGATATTTTCATAATTTTTATTTTATTTAATTAATTTATTATGATTTTTTATACTTAAAATCATTTTAAATTTAAATAAAATATTAAATATGAGGATTTAATTTTATTATTGATTCTAGAAGATCATAAATTCAGCATGGAACAAGTTGATACAAGAATTATATGGAATGGCTTGAAATAGAAAGCATTGATGCAAAAATATTGAAAATTCAAAGCTTATCATTGTGAATCTTTTTGGATCAAATCTTGTACACAACCAATCAAGTTTTTGACCTAGATTCAATCACATATAAGTACTGAACATAACCCTATCACTCATTCACGAATTTTCTGCCTCCAAGGTAAGCTTCACAAATTGAAAAATCCTCCAAAAACTCATATTCGGATTTGGAGTTCCAGGGCTTTAGAAGGTAAAAGAAGGACATGGCAAGCTTCATTAGACATCACTGATCATAAACCATCAATCATATGCATCAATACCATCTCATATGACTCTACCCGAATCAAACTTTGTCTTGAATTTCAATTTTTCGAATTCGATAACATATGCATTATAAATTGTTTTTAATGACTGATATGTGTTTATTATGATGCCTAGAACGATTCTGGACAATTGGATTGAAGATTCATGGCCTGAAACGAAATTCACCATAGTTAGGGTTTCGGCCAAGAATTAGGGTTTCGTGATTTACGAAATATAAATGATTTCTAAGACCATGGCTTGATTCGAATGGACCTCTGGACTATGTTTGTGTTTTCAATTTTGTGTAATTTCACAGTTTGGTTGACCATTGAGTTTCGTAGGTTTTGCTGGAACTTGTTTTTCGCAGGAAAACTCATAGCTAGATTCGCAGGTAAAAACGCAGGTATGAGGTTGAAGAAGAAGCTGTTGGCGCGTTCAAGAAAATTCAAATATTAATGAAAATATTTTATGTTTAATTGTTGGTTTGTTTGTCACACGCGCGCTTGTGTCTCAATGGTAAGGCTGGTAGGCATATTGGGTGATGGCATTGGTTCGAATCTTGGCTGGGACATTTTTTTTCTTTTATTTTTCCAGGTGAAGCATACATAATATATTATGTTATATTACCATCAAAATATCAGGTAGGCTCTCCCAGCCAGGTGGTAATGCGCGCGTATGTATAGCTATGAGGTCCTGGGTTCAACACCACCCCAGGCCTTTTTGTTTTTTTGATTTTTCTTGATTTTTTCAGACAATGCACAAAAACAACTTCTCTTCCTTTCCTCTCACCTGCGCATGGAGTGGTCTGGTGGTATGCCTTGATGCTGGTAAACAAAGCCTCCTGGGTTCAAATCCCAGCCAGGTTTGTTTTGACATTTTTTATTTCATTTTTTGCTTTGATTAATTATATTTAATTGATTTTAGTTTTATTAATAAAATAATTTTATAAAATGTTATTTAATGTTTATAATATTCAAAACTCATATTTTTCTCAATTTAAAAATTATTCTCTTTTACTTGGTAAATAAATTATGATATATATATATATATATATATATATATATATATATATATATATATATATATATATATATATATATATATATATATATATTAGTTAGGATAAATTTTGTATATTAAATAAACCCTTAAAAATATTTTTCTAAACAAACCCTAAAAATACTTTCTAAATGAACTTAAATTTAGTAAAACCTAATTTTATTTTCTAAATAATTTTTATTCTCTAATTCCTAATATAATTATTATGTATGTATTTATTTAATATAATTTTTGTAAATGTAATAATTAATAAAGTTAAATTTTGTAAATATGATTAATTTTTGTGAATATGATATTTAAAACTTATTTTCTTCATATAATGTGTAAATATCTTTTAATAAATTATTGTTAATATATGTTTAGAAATAATTAAATTTGTAATGATTAAAATTTATAATTATATTATGTTTAAAATTTTTTATATTACAATAACTATTTAATTATTCTTATTTCTAAATAAATATTTATATATTAAAATTTAATTTTGTGCTCATTATTCTCATCATGTTATTATAATATTCTTATTAATTCTATTTATTTTAATTATTGTTATTGTTACTAACAATATTATTATTCATTATTTTTGCTTCACTAATCTTATATATTTTATTATTATTATTATTTCACTAACCTTATTTATTTTTAATATTTTTACTAACCCTATTTTTAATTATTTTTATTACTAACCACTATTTATTTATTTATTGCTTATTTATTATTTTTGCTTATTTATTTATATTTTGCTTATATATTTATTTTTGCTATTTATCTTTAATTAGATTATTATTATAATTATGTAATTGCTTCTTGGTGTAATTTTGTAAATATTGAATTTATTTAATTTTATGCTATGGTTAGTAATTTAGGGAGTGTAAACATGTATTCTCTTAAAATCAAATTTAGATCATTTTAATCATAAGATAATTAATATTAAACACTCACACACGTAAGTCGATTTTTAATCGCCATCTCACATTTCTAAGGCTATCCCTCATTGTTGCCTAATCATAAGGTCAAGTGGGGTGTATAAAGCAAGTCCCTTAAAAGAAAAATCATCAAGTCCCTAATGGTTGCCTTTAAAGATCAAGTCCCTTTTCGAATAATGATGATAGTCCCTCCTAAATGCTTAATACACCCCACAGTTGCCTTCATAAAACAGAATGTCCCTCATGTGTCCCTCACATCCAAGGTAATGACTACCTATTCCTTAATAATAGGGATAGTCTTACCACTTAAAGGATTCAAGAACAAAAAGACTTAAACTTTAGGGTAGGTTTCTCATAGTTACTTGCTCACTATTCAAAAACTTTTCAAACACTTCACAATTTCAAACAATTTTCAAACACAAGTTTTTTACGCATCCGTACATGGATCATTATTAACTCATATGAAAATTTTCTACTCACACACTTCACATTTTCAAAAACAATTCAAAAGTGAGCTAAGTAACTAAGAGCCCATGGATAACCATGGATGTAAAGGGTGCTAACACCTTCCCTTTACATAACCTACCCCCCGGACCCAAAAATATCTCTTAAGGTCTTTCCTGTTCTTTTATGCCTTTCCTTTGGATAAAATAAAATTCGGTGGCGACTCTTGCTATCCGCGACATAACTAAAGTCAGTTCTCCCACCGTGTTACAGAACTGGCGACTCTGCTGGGGATTTGTATTAAAGAGGGGTACCCTTAGGAATTAAGATCACTTTAAATTGTTTGCCTTGTTTGCTTTATATTATCTTGTTGGGGTGCTCTTATGTGTGAAAGGTCCTAACCCGGATCTAGTGTACCATAGGTAAATGGCAATAGACCAAGGAAACTGTACGACGTATATCGATACGGTTGATCTGGTGGCCATAGTTAGTGTGACTTCTTGGTTGGTGCTTATGTTCCTTAAGTCAAGTTGAGGATAATATGAGGCTGCCATATGTTGTCAATGCACTAACTAACTTTTAGAACCCTAGTTAACTCATCTTGGCCTTTAGAAAGTAGTGAGGTAACCGGCTTTGGTGCAGACTTAAGTTGGTTGACACTCGATACTACACTCATTGAGATCCTAAACTTGGAGGGTTTTGGTTGGCAAGTAAGTTGCCTTCTGATCAACCACCCTTGTGAAGGATCAATGATATTGAGATCCCTTAGAACCTGGTTACTTTTGTAGGACAGGATGAACCATCTAACTTCAGGGGAGGGTACTTACCTTTGAACCTCATGCAAGCCTTTAAACCTAGGGCTATGGTGTGACTTGTTTGTGTGTGCCACATGTTTGTGATTGAGCATAACATCATGACATCATCATGCATCATAAGCATATCATTTTCCCTAACCATTTCAAGGACCAAGGGATTTATCTTTGTTCTTTGTTGCAGGTCATGGCTTCTGCTCGTAGAAACACCATCAGGATCAACTTTGTAGGGATACCTCCCAAGCTTAAAGAGTTGGTTTCTCAAGTATCTGATCATTCCCAGTTCAACAAGAGACATGGTTACCTATTGGATCTAGTCACTTCAGGGTTCAATGAAGACATGATGAGTGTCCTGTTTCAGTTCTTTGATCCTAAGCACCATTGCTTCACATTCCCCGACTATCAGCTGGTTCCAACCATGGAAGAGTTCTCTAAACTTCTGGGCATACCTGTTCTTGATCAGAAACCATTCACAGGCTTGGAAAAAGAGCCTAAACCTGAGGTTATTGCTGCAGCTCTACATCTGAAGAAGTCTGATATTGTTCTAGAAACGAGAAGTGGTGTCAAGGGTGTTCTAGCCAAGGTGTTGATAGAGAAGGCTCAAATGTTCTTGAAGGCCATGAGTCATGATGCTTTTGAGGGGATCTTAGCCTTGCTGATATACGGCTTAGTATTGTTCCCCAATCCAGATCAGTTCATAGATGTTCATGCCATCAACATTTTCCTGAGTCACAATCCAGTGCCTACATCGCTTGGAGACATCCTACATTCTCTTCATACTCGTACTACAAGGGCAAGAGGAACTTTGATGTGTTGCATACCCTTGCTATCTAGGTGGTTTATTTCTCACCTTCCTCGCTCAGTAATGAAGAATGAGCAAGGGTTCAGGTGGTCCAAAAGGATTATGTCACTCTCGCATTCAGATATTCATTGGTGCTCCAGATCTATGGAGAATGTCACTATCATTGACCGTTGTGGGGAGTTTCCTAATGTGCCACTTCTAGGCATAAGAGGAGGCATCACCTACAACCCCTCTTTAGCTTTACGACAGTTTGGTTACGCTCGGAGTGATGGTCCACATGACATGTTGATTCAGGGCATTGTATTTGACTACGACAACGATCTTCAAGGTTACCGTCAGAGGTTCATACGAGCATGGGGGAAAGTGAACAAGGTTGACAGCAAAACTCCGGAGCCTAAGTATACTATTCCTATGGAGGCTTATCTCAGATGGGTGCGATCTCGTGCTCAGACTCTCATGATGCCATATCCTGCTATCCTGCCAGTTACCATGGAACCTGTTGCTGAAGGAGACACAGCTTATACCATCCTTCACCCAGACATGCCTACTGATATGGAAGACTTGCAGAGATCATGGATCCAACTGAAGGAGCAAAGGGATACTTTCGAGGCTCATTACAAAGCAAGCCAAGAAAGAATCCTGGAACTAACAAAGCAACTTCATGAGGAGCGGAATCTCAACTCATACCTCAACACAAAGAGGAAACGTCCATGGGAGACTTAAAACCCCATCTTTTGTACTTATTTCATTTTCATTTTTGTAAGCCTAAAAGGCAAAACAAATTTATTACTAATAAAAAGTTACTTTCTTGATTGTTTAAGCAAATTTAAATCCTGCGGTCCTTGAAAACATTGCATACGCATTAAAACATCATATCATTGCATCACAGGTTTATTTGTGCACAGGTTTCTCATATTCTCGCTGTTTATTTCAGCAATGGCTCTTGAACAATCAGTTAAGGATCTCCAGGCACAAAATGCACAGTTCCAAGAGCTGATCCTGAACCTATCCAAGGGGCAGGATGAATTGAAGACACTGCTGGCCAAGAAGACTAAGAAGACCAGAAAGTCAGGTGGCCTGCTCAACATGGGAAGAAGGTTCAAGGGTCCTGTCAAGACCAAAGAACAGGTTGATGACTATGAATCTGAGGAATCTGAGAAAGAGGGAGGCAGTCTCCATAACACTATGGGGGACTCTGATTCTGAGGCCAATTACTACCATGATCCTAATGAAGACAAATTCAAGATGCTGGTGGATAGGATGGATGCTATGGAATTGCAGAAGTCATCTGGGCTGGATTTTGAGGATTTGAGTCTGATATCTGGGGTTGTTATACCCATTGGTTTCAAGGTTCCTACCTTTGTTGTTTATGATGGGGTCTCTTGCCCCAAGCTGCATTTGAGATCTTATGTCAGAAGGATCCAACCTCACACTGCTGACAAGAAGTTGTGGATCCACTTTTTTCAAGAGAGCTTATCTGGAGCTCAGCTGGAGTGGTATTATCAGTTGGAGAGTGTTAACATCAGGGACTGGAATGATCTTGCTGAAGCTTTTTATAAGCAGTATCAATACAATGCTGACTTAGCCCCCACTTGTATGCAGCTTCAAAGCATGTCCATGGGTGCCAAAGAAAGTTTTAAAGAGTATGCTCAGAAGTGGAGAGATTTAGCTGGAAGAGTTCAACCCCCGTTGACTGACAGGGAATTGGTTGATATGTTCATGTGTACGCTAAATGGTCCGTTTTACAGTCATCTCATTGGAAGCTCATCATCTGGCTTCACTGAGTTGATCATGACAGGAGAGCGAGTAGAGAATGGTATAAAGAATGGTAAGATCCAAGTGGGTACTTCCTCATCAGGTGCTGCAAAAAAGCCTCCCACTGGGAAGAAAGAATCCAATGCTGTTTATGGTCAACCTGATCGTAACAGAAGGCATCAGTCTGTTAGTGCAGTTCATATCTCAAATCCAACTCCTGCAACAACAGAGCAGCCACAGGGCAACCAACAGAGGGCTAGAAGGTAGTTCACGAAGATCAACATGTCAATGGCTCAGGCATTGCAACATTTGTTGAAGGCTGAACTTATTACTTTGAAAGAGGCTCCTCAGAATCCTAATGTTACCTCACCCAGGTACAATCCCAATGCACGATGTGCATATCATTCAAACTGTCAGGGTCATGATACTAATAACTGCTGGATCTTGAAGAACAAAATTCAAGATATGATTGATGCTGGAGAAATTGAGTTTGATCCTCCAGGTACCCCAAATGTGATTACTGCTCCAATGCCGAATCACGAGAAGACTGTCAATGCCATTGATGAAGATCTACATGTCTATTCAGTAATGGAGTTGACCACACCATTGTCTGTTATCAAAAAGAGGTTAGTACAAGCTGGGATCTTTCCAGGTTGTCGTGAAGATTGTTTGTATTGTACCTATAAGCCGGATAGTTGCTTCATATTGAGAGATGGGATTCAACGTCTCATGGATAAGTATACTATAGTGTTTGAGAGGAGACCATCTTCTGTAGAAAGCATGGTGGATCATCTGACTCAAGGTAGGAACATTGAAGAGGTTGATATGGTTGACAAAGTACCGGTAAGAATCACTTCAAAGAAACCTATTAAAATCTCTCATCAGGGTCCTATCAAGATTACTGCTGAAGGTCCTGTGAAAGTTGTTGCTGAAGCCAGAGTGGCTCCTCTGATCATTACTACTCCTGGTCCTATTCCATATACGTCTGACAAAGCTGTGCCTTGGCACTATGGGTCTGATGTTTACATCCATGGTGTTAAGCAGGAGCCTTTAGCTGATGTGCCTGTTGACATTGATAATATTGCTGGATCTAGTAAGATCACTCGTAGTGGAAGAGTCTTCTCTCCTCCAATTGCTTCTAAGGATGCAGTTACTCCTGCTGCTACTTCCACCACTGATGCTCGGGGTAAAGGTTCTGTTATTGAGCCTGTATCTACTGATGTGCCAGCTGCTGATGATCTCTCTAAGCAGATGGAAGAAGTATTGAAAATCATTCGCAAGAGTGATTATGACATTGTTGATCAATTGGGGCATACTCCCTCAAAGATTTCTATGTTGTCCTTGTTGCTTCTGTTCTGAGGCTCATGCCAAGTCCTTGATCAAGTTTCTGAAGACTGCACATGTGCCCAATGCCATTTCTGTTGACCAGTTTGAGAGTTGTGTTGCCCACCTGACCTATGATAATGGGTTAGGATTTTCTGATGCTGATTTGACCCCTGCCAAGAGGGATCATAACAGGGCCTTGCATATTTCAATTGAATGCAGGGGCACTACCCTGTCACATGTGCTGATAGACAATGGTTCCTCTCTGAATGTGTTGCCCAAGGAAGTCCTGAATAAGCTGAGTCCTGAAGATGCTGTGCTGAAGCCCAGTAATATTGTGGTGAAGGCTTTTGATGGTTCTAGAAGAGTAGTGCATGGAGAAATTGATCTTCCAATCAAAGTTGGTTCCCAGGTTTTTACTGCTACGTTTTATGTGATGGATATTCGTCCTTCGTACTCTTGTCTGCTTGGTCGTCCCTGGATCCATGGGGCAGGTGCTGTAACCTCTACATTACACCAAAAGTTGAAATATCCGGTGAATGGAAAGGTTGTTACTGTCTATGGAGAAGAAGAATACTTTGTCAGCCATGTAAACACTTTCAAGTATCTGGAAGTGGAAGGTGAATACATTGAAACTCCATGTCAGACATTTGAAGTGGTTCCCTGGGTTGTTAATGATCATGTAGCTCCTCCTGTTGCGAAGAAAGTTCCTGTGGTCACCAGAAAACCTCCAACAATGGCAATGGCCTCCCTCAATGATGCTAGAGTTGTGGTGGATGAAGGTGGTTGTACTATTTGGGGTCAGCTTCCTGATATCCCATACAAGTCTGACAAGTTTGGTTTGGGTTTCACTGCAGAGTCCCAGAAGGCTGTTCGTCGTGCTCGTGCTGTTCATATCACTAATCAAGGGGTTATGAAAGATCAGATCAATGCTGTGGGAGACTATGATGACGACTACAATTTGGATGCTTGGATTTTTCCTACTGTGGGTGCTGGGCTCAATAATTGGAAAGCTGAAGATGTTATCCCTATCTCCTTTAGTCAGGAGTAAATACTATTACTGTGTTGTTGCTTTTTTTAAGTTTGTAATTTCTGAACAATAAAACTTTCAAGCCATGTGCCTTACCCGGGGCACAATGGTGTGCTTGTTACGGGCTGTCATTTCATTTGCATACTTCATTCAATAAAATCAGTGGACGTTTCGTTTTAGTAAATGTTGTGTTCCTTGTCTTTCTTTTTCTTTTATTTTTGCTTTATCAGCTATGTGTTCTTACACACACCCACATCACTAAAATGCAGATCCTCATCCACTCTGGATCCTGTTGATAACAATTCTACTATTGCCAATTATGATTTCGAGAATCCGATCTATCAAACTGAAGACGGAAATGAGGACGATTGTGAAATACCTGTAGAGCTTGCTAGGTTATTACAACAAGAAGAGAAAGCTATACAGCCACATGAAGAGCCAGTCGAAGTTGTGAATCTGGGAACTGAAGAAAATAGGAAAGAGGTCAAGATGGGGGCTGATTTAGAGGACAGTGTCAAGAGCAGATTGATTCAGATGTTACATGACTATGTGGAGATCTTTGCTTGGTCTTATGAAGATATGCCAGGGTTGGATACAGACATTGTGGTTCACCGTTTGCCTGTGAAAGAAGATTGTCGTCCAAAGAAGCAGAAGGTTCGTCGTATGCGTCCTGAAATGTCAGAAAAGATCAAGGCAGAGGTAATGAAACAGTTCAATGCAGGGTTCTTAGCAGTGACTTCTTATCCTCAGTGGGTTGCAAATGTGGTACCAGTTCCTAAAAAAGATGGTAAGGTGCGTATGTGTGTGGACTACAGAGATTTGAACAAGGCTAGCCCCAAAGATGACTTTCCACTTCCTCATATTGATATCCTGGTAGACAACACTGCTCAGCATAAGGTATTCTCTTTTATGGATGGTTTCTCTGGTTACAATCAAATCAAGATGGCTCCTGAAGACATGGAAAAAACAACATTTGTGACGCAGTGGGGCACTTTTTGCTATAAGGTGATGCCATTTGGTTTGAAGAATGCAGGGGCAACATATCAGCGTG
Source organism: Lathyrus aphaca (assembly GCA_963966055.1). Taxonomy (NCBI): domain Eukaryota; kingdom Viridiplantae; phylum Streptophyta; class Magnoliopsida; order Fabales; family Fabaceae; genus Lathyrus; species Lathyrus aphaca. The sequence continues at coordinate 543,178,508 of OZ014524.1, forward strand.
CTATGGTGGCTTTGTTTCATGATATGATTCATCATGAGATAGAGGTATATGTGGATGATATGATAGCTAGATCCCAGAATGAAGAGCAACATCTTGATCATTTGCATAAATTGTTTGAGAGGTTGAAGAAATACAAGTTGAGATTGAACCCAAACAAGTGTACTTTTGGAGTTAGATCCGGTAAGCTCCTGGGTTTTATTGTCAGTGGAAAAGGTATTGAAGTGGATCCTGCAAAAGTGAAAGCTATACGAGAGATGCCAGCTCCCCGTACTGAGAAGGAGGTTAGAGGTTTCTTGGGACGGTTGAATTACATTGCAAGATTTATTTCCCAGTTAACTGCCATCTGTGAGCCAATCTTCAAGTTGTTGAAGAAAGATCAGGTGATGGAATGGAATGATGAGTGCTAGACTGCCTTTGATGAAATCAAGAGATATTTGATAGAACCTCCAATTTTGATGCCACCAGTTGATGGAAGACCCTTGATTATGTACTTAACAGTGTTAGACAACTCAATGGGGTGTGTGTTGGGGCAACATGACGAGTCTGGTCGAAAAGAGCAGGCAATATACTACCTTAGCAAAAAGTTTACCGACTGTGAAACAAGATACTCACTGCTCGAGAAAACTTGCTGCGCTTTGGCATGGGCTGCTCGCCGACTAAGACAGTATATGTTGACCCATACTACCTTATTGATTTCGAAGATGGATCCAATCAAGTACATATTTGAGAAACCTGCTCTCTCCGGAAGAATTGCAAGATGGCAAATGATCTTGACAGAATATGATATACAGTATACTACTCAGAAGGCCATAAAGGGAAGTGTTGTCGCTGATCATTTGGCTCATCAAGCAGTGGATGATTACCAGTCAATGAGTTTTGAGTTCCCCGATGAAGACATTATGATTATTACCAAAGAACCTGGACAATATGACGGACCTGAACAAGGATCCCGATGGACTATGGTTTTTGATGGTGCCTCTAATGCACTTGGTAATGGTGTTGGTGTTGTGATTAGTTCCCCTGAAGGTTGTCATACCCCGATTACTGCCAGACTTTGTTTCTATTGTACCAATAACATGGCTGAGTATGAGGCATGTATCCTGGGTATTAAAGTTGCTATTGATATGAAGATTCAGTTCCTTGATGTGCATGGAGATTCAGCCCTGGTAGTTAGTCAGATCAAAGGAGATTGGGATACCAAGAATGATAATCTCATTCCTTACAGAGAACATGTGTTGTCTTTGATCCCACATTTCAAAGAGATTACCTTTAGACATATTCCACGGAGAGAGAATCAGTTGGCAGATGCTTTGGCCACCATGGCAGCCATGTTTGAGATCAGCTGGGATGATGAAGCTCCCAAGATTACTATTGATAGATTTGAAAAGCCTGCATACTGCAACGAGATTGACACTGAGGGGGCAGAGGAGAAGCCTTGGTTCTACGAAGTGAAAAGGTATCTTGAAGCTCAGGAGTTTCCTGAAGGGGCATCTGTCAAAGATAGGAAGTTTCTGAGGAGGTTCTCTGCTAAGTTCTTTCTGAGTAATGGCATTCTGTATAAGCGCAATCATGATTCAACTATGCTTCGTTGTGTGGATAAGAAGGAAGCTACAGAAATTATGGAAGAGATGCATGATGGGACCTTTGGCACTCATTCTAGTGGTCATACCATGGCAAAGATGATTTTGAGAGCAGGTTACTATTGGTCTACCATGGAAGCTGATTGCTATCAACACTCCAGAACGTGTCACAAATGTCAAATTTATGCTGATAAAGTCCATGTACCTCCATCACCATTAAATGTGTTGACTGCTCCTTGGCCCTTTGCCATGTGGGGCATTGATATGATTGGTGAGATCAAGCCTACTGCTTCTAATGGGCATCGATTCATCCTGGTGGCTATTGATTACTTCACAAAATGGGTGGAGGCAGCTTCATTTGCATCTGTTACTAAGAATGTTGTGGCTCGATTCATTAAGAATAATCTCATATGTAGGTATGGCATCCCCGAAAGGATTATTACTGACAATGGCTCTAATCTGAACAACACTATGATTACTGATCTCTGCACGCAGTTCAAGATTAAGCATCACAACTCTTCTCCGTATCGTCCAAAGATGAATGGGGCAGTTGAAGCTGCTAATAAGAACATTAAGAAGATTGTACAGAAGATGACTGTTACTTACAAGGATTGGCATGAGATGTTACCATTTGCTCTTCATGGTTATCGTACTACAATACGTACTTCAACAGGGGCAACCCCATTCTCTTTAGTCTATGGTATGGAAGCAGTTCTGCCCATTGAAGTTCAGATCCCCTCCTTGAGAATTATGAAGGATGCAGGCTTGGATGAAGATGAGTGGATTCAGACTCGACTGGACCAGATAAATTTGATTTATGAGAAGAGGTTAGCAGCAGTTTGTCATGGCCAGATGTACCAGAAGCGAATGATCAAAGCTTTTAACAAGAAGGTTAAGCCAAAGGTATATCAGGCTGGTGACTTGGTAATCAAGCGTATCATATTACCGCAGGGTGATCCTAGGGGCAAGTGGACTCCGACATATGAAGGTCCATTTGTAGTCAAGACAGTGTTCTCAAGAGGTGCCATGATACTCACTACAATGGATGGTGAAGACTTCCCACAGCCTGTAAACGCAGACATAGTTAAAAAATACTACGCATGAAAAGAGACCCGCTAGGTTGACTGGCCTAGGCAAAAATAAGGGCATCCCGGCAAACCAAAAGGGTTTGGGCAAAAATTAGGGATATATATAAAAAGATGTACACCCGGCAAGTCGAAAACCTGAAAAGGCGGCTTGGGCAAAAAAGGGTATCCCGGTGGATTGAAAACCTGAAAAGGCAATCCAGGCAAAAATTAGGGATAAAAGCGTATGACTATGTCTCGTTTGGATCACCCATGAAACTGCAACCAGTTGTACTACTTACTCAAGCTCGAACAGATAAAGCTCAATCCAATCGTTTCCGTCTCAACAGCAGAAGATGAGATACTTGAAGATAATGGCAATAGTAGAGCTGAAACTCAATAGGATTATTTCCCACATAGCTGATTTTCCTTGTTTGTAAAAACTTTATGACAAAATCCTCTTACTAGGGTTTATGTCTCCTTGTATAAACTTGCCCATGTGTGGGTCACTTTTTGATATAAATAAATTCCATCTTTTGAATCCAGATTTACTTTTACCCTATTTACCTAAGCGAAACGTCCATTGGTTGTGTTTGAATGTATGTATGCTTTTGAATATGATTAATGTTTACCAGAAATGCATGAAAATGCAGTAATAGTATTTACTAAGGACGAACGAGGGAAGGATTTCAACGAAGCTTCACCGGTTCATCTTAACAATACAACTACAAATCCCTCAGTAGGAAAAATCCATCTTCATAAGGTCTCATCTCCCCTGGAATTTATATCCATCTCTTTTATCCTCATACGGATATACGGGAAATTACTTTCCAATAAGGGTACGACAAACGAAGACGGGATGTTGTAACTACCCCACTATCAAACGAAGTCGAAGGTTATATATACCTTACTATCCCCAGCAGACGGGAGGTTATATATACCTTACTATCCCCAGTAGACGGGAGGTTATATTTATCCTTACTATCCCCAGCATACGGAAGGTTATGTATATCTCATCATCAAACAAGACGGGAACAAGTTCCTCATATTCTTCAGCAACAGATTGGGATTTATTTTCCCTGGCCAGCAGTTGTTATACGAAGATATCCAGACGCTTCCGGCAGTGTCATATCATACATACATCATTTACATCATACCATAACATACATATCCATAGATACATAGTACATTACCTAAGTGCATCATATCATACATGCATACATAAAACATAAACTAATATTATTATACAAATGCTACCTTGTTTCAGGTTATTTATCCATCAAACAAACTTATGATTATCAGGACTGCTTTATCCTCCTGAAAATTTATCATCTCTCAAGACTGCTTCATCCTCTTGGGAATATATCATTACATCAGGACTGCTTCAGCCTCCTGACAGCTCTTATCATTACTTCGGGACTGCTTTATCCTCCTGAAAACTCCTATTACATCAGGGTTGCTCCATCCTCCTGAAAACACATCATTACATCAGGATTGCTTCATCCTCCTGGAATCATATCAACACATCAGGACTGCTTCAGCCTCCTGACAGCTATCATTACCTTCTTACACCAGGATTGCTTCATCCTCCTGAAAGCATATTATCAAATACCTCAGGGTTGCTTTATCCCCCTGACAGCTTATTACCTCAGGACTGCTCCATCCTCCTGACAGCTATTATCATTACTTCAGGACTGCTTTATCCTCCTGAAAACTCCTATTACATCAGGACTGCTTCATCCTCCTGAAAATCCCTAGTACATCAGGATTGCTTCATCCTCCTGGAAGCATATTATCAATCAAGACTGCTTCATCCTCTTGGAAGTATATTATTACCTCAGGGTTGCTTTATCCCCCTGACAGCCTTTTTACCTCAGGATTGCTTTATCTTCCTGACAGCTATCATTGTACCTCCATATTTTGGACTGCTTCATCCTCTGAGACATGTATCTGAAGAACTTTCCTCCAAGTGGCATCTTTAAGCCCACTCAATCATATTCAACTAGCCATCTGAATCACTTCATGCACTGGTGAGTGCAAATTTTTGGGCTTTTGTGTTCAATCCCCTTCAACCTTCCAGGTCACGACTGGCAAATATACCAATCTAACCCCTCAGGTTTCAGAAAATTGAACAGGGGCAGCTGTTGCACCCCAAAATTTGCCCTCACAATACCAGACTTTGGGTTCTATGAAGGTTCACAAGGTTCACAAGTTCCACAACACTTACAAGACCTTTCATGAGGTTCATGAAGTCTACAAGTTACTTCTTGAAGGTTCACAAGGTTCACAAGATTCACAATGCTTTCAATACCTTTCATGAGGTTCATGAAGTCTACAAGTTACTTTATGAAGGTTCACAAGGTTCACAAGTTTCTCAATGTTTACATAACCTTTCATGAGGTTCATGAAGTCTACAAGTAACTTTATGAGGTTCACAAGCTTCACAAGGTTCACAATACCTTCCATGAGTATCACAAGACATTTTATGATGGTTCATAAGGTTCACAAAGTTCACAATTGGTCAGAAGAGTTGACAATTCCCTTAGACAATGCACCTCCTAAGCAGTGCATCCAAAACTAGGGTTTTGACTTTAATCAGGCTAAATGGACTTCCAAGACTTCAAGTGAGCTTCATAACATCTTATATGTGTGTAAGAACCCCCATGACAAGTTTCAAGACTTTTCTCAAAAGTTTGCTCAGTCAGATGATCAGATAAGTCAAAATCAGTCAATGCAGTTAAAAAGTCAAACTGAGGTCAAACCAAAGTCAAACTTCATGATTTTTTGCCAACATCAAGTATATGAAGTAAAATTCATCATTTGATCAAGGTTTGATCATGATTCATCAAGGAGATTTCAGATCATCAAGAATCAGGAGTTTCTAAATTAGGGTTTCCTCAGTAAAAGTCAACTGAACTTTGACCAGCCATAACTTTCACATACTTCATCACCAAGTTTCCATCCAAAGCTCATTTTGAAGGAAATTGAATTCTCTACAACTTTGTGTCTCACAAGCCAAGCCCAAAAATGCTTCATTTGGAAGGTATGAGCTAAGACATTATAGGTCCTTTTGAAAGTCAACAAAAAGTCAACAACTTCAAAAGGGCATAACTTGAGATTGGTAAATGATATGGACATGAAACCAGTGGGGTTGTTTAGAGGACTCTTTAAGCTTTCCAAAATGTCCAATAACACTCTCATAGCTTTAAAATTGAAGGGTATGTGCCCTTGCAAAGTTGGGAAATTTTGTGATGGTTTATGATGAAAATGGAGGTCTAAAATCAAATTTTGTCAAATGGGCTGAACTTCTAATGACCCAAGGCCATCCATGACATCATGCACGAAAATTCCATGATATTTTCATAATTTTTATTTTATTTAATTAATTTATTATGATTTTTTATACTTAAAATCATTTTAAATTTAAATAAAATATTAAATATGAGGATTTAATTTTATTATTGATTCTAGAAGATCATAAATTCAGCATGGAACAAGTTGATACAAGAATTATATGGAATGGCTTGAAATAGAAAGCATTGATGCAAAAATATTGAAAATTCAAAGCTTATCATTGTGAATCTTTTTGGATCAAATCTTGTACACAACCAATCAAGTTTTTGACCTAGATTCAATCACATATAAGTACTGAACATAACCCTATCACTCATTCACGAATTTTCTGCCTCCAAGGTAAGCTTCACAAATTGAAAAATCCTCCAAAAACTCATATTCGGATTTGGAGTTCCAGGGCTTTAGAAGGTAAAAGAAGGACATGGCAAGCTTCATTAGACATCACTGATCATAAACCATCAATCATATGCATCAATACCATCTCATATGACTCTACCCGAATCAAACTTTGTCTTGAATTTCAATTTTTCGAATTCGATAACATATGCATTATAAATTGTTTTTAATGACTGATATGTGTTTATTATGATGCCTAGAACGATTCTGGACAATTGGATTGAAGATTCATGGCCTGAAACGAAATTCACCATAGTTAGGGTTTCGGCCAAGAATTAGGGTTTCGTGATTTACGAAATATAAATGATTTCTAAGACCATGGATTGATTCGAATGGACCTCTGGACTATGTTTGTGTTTTCAATTTTGTGTAATTTCACAGTTTGGTTGACCATTGAGTTTCGTAGGTTTTGCTGGAACTTGTTTTTCGCAGGAAAACTCATAGCTAGATTCGCAGGTAAAAACGCAGGTATGAGGTTGAAGAAGAAGCTGTTGGCGCGTTCAAGAAAATTCAAATATTAATGAAAATATTTTATGTTTAATTGTTGGTTTGTTTGTCACACGCGCGCTTGTGTCTCAATGGTAAGGCTGGTAGGCATATTGGGTGATGGCATTGGTTCGAATCTTGGCTGGGACATTTTTTTTCTTTTATTTTTCCAGGTGAAGCATACATAATATATTATGTTATATTACCATCAAAATATCAGGTAGGCTCTCCCAGCCAGGTGGTAATGCGCGCGTATGTATAGCTATGAGGTCCTGGGTTCAACACCACCCCAGGCCTTTTTGTTTTTTTGATTTTTCTTGATTTTTTCAGACAATGCACAAAAACAACTTCTCTTCCTTTCCTCTCACCTGCGCATGGAGTGGTCTGGTGGTATGCCTTGATGCTGGTAAACAAAGCCTCCTGGGTTCAAATCCCAGCCAGGTTTGTTTTGACATTTTTTATTTCATTTTTTGCTTTGATTAATTATATTTAATTGATTTTAGTTTTATTAATAAAATAATTTTATAAAATGTTATTTAATGTTTATAATATTCAAAACTCATATTTTTCTCAATTTAAAAATTATTCTCTTTTACTTGGTAAATAAATTATGATATATATATATATATATTAGTTAGGATAAATTTTGTATATTAAATAAACCCTTAAAAATATTTTTCTAAACAAACCCTAAAAATACTTTCTAAATGAACTTAAATTTAGTAAAACCTAATTTTATTTTCTAAATAATTTTTATTCTCTAATTCCTAATATAATTATTATGTATGTATTTATTTAATATAATTTTTGTAAATGTAATAATTAATAAAGTTAAATTTTGTAAATATGATTAATTTTTGTGAATATGATATTTAAAACTTATTTTCTTCATATAATGTGTAAATATCTTTTAATAAATTATTGTTAATATATGTTTAGAAATAATTAAATTTGTAATGATTAAAATTTATAATTATATTATGTTTAAAATTTTTTATATTACAATAACTATTTAATTATTCTTATTTCTAAATAAATATTTATATATTAAAATTTAATTTTGTGCTCATTATTCTCATCATGTTATTATAATATTCTTATTAATTCTATTTATTTTAATTATTGTTATTGTTACTAACAATATTATTATTCATTATTTTTGCTTCACTAATCTTATATATTTTATTATTATTATTATTTCACTAACCTTATTTATTTTTAATATTTTTACTAACCCTATTTTTAATTATTTTTATTACTAACCACTATTTATTTATTTATTGCTTATTTATTATTTTTGCTTATTTATTTATATTTTGCTTATATATTTATTTTTGCTATTTATCTTTAATTAGCTTATTATTATAATTATGTAATTGCTTCTTGGTGTAATTTTGTAAATATTGAATTTATTTAATTTTATGCTATGGTTAGTAATTTAGGGAGTGTAAACATGTATTCTCTTAAAATCAAATTTAGATCATTTTAATCATAAGATAATTAATATTAAACACTCACACACGTAAGTCGATTTTTAATCGCCATCTCACATTTCTAAGGCTATCCCTCATTGTTGCCTAATCATAAGGTCAAGTGGGGTGTATAAAGCAAGTCCCTTAAAAGAAAAATCATCAAGTCCCTAATGGTTGCCTTTAAAGATCAAGTCCCTTTTCGAATAATGATGATAGTCCCTCCTAAATGCTTAATACACCCCACAGTTGCCTTCATAAAACAGAATGTCCCTCATGTGTCCCTCACATCCAAGGTAATGACTACCTATTCCTTAATAATAGGGATAGTCTTACCACTTAAAGGATTCAAGAACAAAAAGACTTAAACTTTAGGGTAGGTTTCTCATAGTTACTTGCTCACTATTCAAAAACTTTTCAAACACTTCACAATTTCAAACAATTTTCAAACACAAGTTTTTTACGCATCCGTACATGGATCATTATTAACTCATATGAAAATTTTCTATTCACACACTTCACATTTTCAAAAACAATTCAAAAGTGAGCTAAGTAACTAAGAGCCCATGGATAACCATGGATGTAAAGGGTGCTAACACCTTCCCTTTACATAACCTACCCCCCGGACCCAAAAATATCTCTTAAGGTCTTTCCTGTTCTTTTATGCCTTTCCTTTGGATAAAATAAAAGTCGGTGGCGACTCTTGCTATCCGCGACATAACTAAAGTCAGTTCTCCCACCGTGTTACAGTGGGGAGTTACTGTGAGATAAGCCAAACACCCGGCTTGAGTGCACCATAGATTTAGCATGGACAGACATTGTACTCGCATGGTTACATGATGAGTGGCGATGTCTTCCATACCCAGATTGCGACCGTCTCAGAACTATTATGTGTGGGGGTTTTCCCCACTTCAGGGTATGACCTTATTAGTTATGTGCATCTGGTAACCGATCTTCGAGGACTTTAGTGGAAACATCCCTCTCCAATGATGACAGTGGCTAACCATATTTGTTGGCAAACCCACTCGCATCCGAGGGCCCACTGGGAACTCGCATAGGATGGCCTGGTTTTCTTATAGGAATCTAGTTAAAACAAATTGTTTGTATGACGATAGTACTATATACCAAAGGCTGAATGTACTATTGTTTCTCGATTTAGTGCTTGAACCTGGGGACTTATGAGGGATGCTTGTTTCCTTGGACTCAACTGAGACCTCCCTGAGTAGTACATAATGCCAAACCAAATCCCTAATTTGGTCATGAGCCATTTCTCGGAAATGGTGAACGTATTATTGATATTCGACTTTGAGAGTCTGTGATGTTGACTCGAGTAGCACACCCATTAGATGGGAGGGGTTTACAGGTTTGCAGGAACCTTTAAACCTCCAACATATCCACTTTGCCAGTACTGTTCAGTATTGTGATATGGTCCTTTGGTTCCTTGGTTCTGAGATTTGGGATTCCTGTTCTGAAGAACTGTTATTGTGATGTTGTGACCCTGCACAAACAAATGGTTATATGACTGACACATCATAGACATGTCACTGATCACATTCATTTCCTTGCATAAGCATCATAACATTATTAATCATTTATGTTCTTTTTCATTCTCAGGGTTCATACTATTCCCGATTCCCGGTCATACTCCTGCTTCAAAAATGGAAGATGTCTGAAAGAAGAATGTGTATTACAAGTTCTTTGATACCAAGGTGGATCTTCTCAACCAGATGGTGTCTCTTATTACCCCCGGGTCATTTGGGATACTTCAAGGAGAAATATGGTGATATTTTGGATCTGGTAGTTAATATGGATAGTTCTTAGAAGAGTGTCATTCATACCCTGTTGCAGTACTACGATCCGCAACTCAGATGTTTCACTTTTCATGACTTCCAACTAGGCCCATTGTTTGAAGAGTATTATGAGATTTTAGTGGTGCCACTCAAATATAAGATTCCCTTCAACTCAGAGATGACCAGATCAACTCATCTTGACATTGCCAAGGCTCTTTATTTGAGCCCAACAGAGGTATCTGATCATCTGATTGCTACTAAGGCTGGGGTACTTGGCTTTTCTCTAGATTTTCTGGTAAGAAGGGCTAGAGAACTGGCTGTGGTTGACAGATGGGATTCAGTTTGTGCTATTTTGGCCTTATCCATTTACGGGATCGTCTTGTTTGCTGATATTGACAAATTTGTGGACATGAATGCCATCCATTTGTTCATACTGAAGAATATGGTGCCCACTAACCTAGGTGATCTATACTATTCAGTGCATTACAAGAATGATAAGAATCTGGTCCAACAACTTAGAGATGAAAATCAAGAGGCTAAAAATTCCTTCCAGAAGCTGATGCTTTAGAACCAGAAGCTAGAAGAGAGAGCTCATCAGGCTGAAGAGATAGTCAGGCTCAAGCAACAGGACTTCAAAGAATGAGAGTTCTACTTCAAGAAGAGAATGTTGGTTGAAACCCACAAGGTGAGTCAGCACCGAAAGGATAAGAAAGCCTTAGACGAACCTAATGAAGTTGTGACCCTTTGGCAAGAGAAGTGGGAGGACCATTTGAGAAAGCAGAAAGAGATAGAGATTGGGTATAAGCTAAGGATCAAAAGCCTTCAAGAGACTCTGGATGAGTAGGGATAGCTGCTCTAGAAAGCCCATGAGCAACAAAGAGATTACCTTCAGAAGATGGCAAAGAGTCAACAAACAGTTGAGGACATCCAGAAGGAAGTAGAAGAGCTGAAGCTTCAGGCTGATGTAAAGAAAGTCAAGACTGAGTCGAGTCCTAGCAAAGAAAGGGAAGAGGTGTTCCTACAACAGATCAATGAACTGCATGCTTCCTTAGATCTATGGGATCTTCTTATTCATAAACTCATCTAGGAGACGAATCATATAGACATAGCCCAGATGTTCTGTTGCACCCCAAAATTTGCCCTCACAATACAAGACTTTGTGTTCTAAGAAGGTTCACAAGGTTCACAAGTTTCCCAACACTTATAAGGCCTTTCATGAGGTTCATGAAGTCTACAAGTTACTTCTTGAAGGTTCACAAGGTTCACAAGCTTCTCTACATTTACAAGACCTTTCATGAGGTTCATGAAGTCTATAAGTCACTTCTTGAAGGTTCACAAGGTTCACAAGCTTCACAATACCTCCCATGAGTATCACAAGACATTTTATGAAGATTCACAAGGTTCACAAAGTTCACAATTGGTCAAAAAAGTTGACAATTCCCTCAGACAATGCACCTCCTAAGCAGTGCATCCAAAACTAGGGTTTTGACTTTAATCAGGCTAAATGGACTTCCAATACCTCAAATGAGCTTAATAACATCTTATATGTGTTTAAGAACCCCCATGACAAGTTTCAAGACTTTTCTCAAAAGTTTGCTCAGTCAGATGATCAGATAAGTCAAAATCAGTCAATGCAGTTAAAAAGTCAAACTGAGGTCAACTGTGGTCAAACCAAAGTCAAACTTCATGATTTTTTGCCAACATCAAGTATATGAAGTAAAATTCATCATTTGATCAAGGGTTGATCATGATTCATCAAGGAGATTCCAGATCATCAATAATCAGGAGTTTCTAAATTAGGGTTTCCTCAGTAAAAGTCAACTGAACTTTGACCAGCCATAACTTTCACATGCTTCATCACCAAGTCTCCATCCAAAGCTCATTTTGAAGGAAATTGAATTCCCTACAATTTTTATGTTGAAAGTTAAGCCCAAAAATGCTTCATTTGAAAGATATGATCTAAGACATTATAGGTCATTTCAAAAGTCAACAAAAAGTCAACAACTTCAAAAGGGCATAACTTGAGATTGGTAAATGTTATGGACCTGAAACCAATGGGGTTGTTTAGAGGACTCTTCAAGCTTTCCAAAAAGTCCAAGAACACCCTCATACCTTTGAAAAGTTGGGAAATGTGCCTTTGCAAAGTTGGGAAATTTTGTGATGGTTTATGTTGAAAATGGAGGTTTAAAATCACTTCTTTCCAAATGGGCTGCCCAAGTTGTGATCCAATCCATACACTAATGCTATGCACGACCCAAACCATTTAAAATCTGATTTTTATTATTTTTATTTCTATTTATTTTGATTTAAATCATTAAAAATCATTTTAAATAAAAATAAAATATAAAAATAATAGATTTTATTTGGATAATGCTTCTAGAAAATCATAATTGGTGATTGAAGTTGAGAGGGAAAAGAATCATATGATTTATACAAAAATAGTAAGCTTTCATGAGCAAATATTGAGATTTCAAGGCATGATCAAAGTGAATCTTTTTATATCAATTCTTCCACACAATCAATCAAAGTTTTTGACCTAATTGAGTCTCCTATATATACATAACTCATTGCCATTGCCCAAGGACGAAATCCAGCAGCAAAAGGTAAGCTTCAAAACTCAAAAAATCCTTCACAAACTCATATTCGGATTTGGAGATTCAAGGCACTAGAAGGTAAAATAAGGACATGGTTGGCTTCCTTGATCATCATGGAACATAAACTGATCATCACATTGCCTCATAGCATCACATATTGATGAACCCGAATCAAGTTTTACCTTGAATTTCAATTTTTCGATTCCACTCATTTGTGCATTATTAATGAATTTCGTTTGTGCTTTTGTGTTTGTGATGATCCAAGGAACGATTCTGGACAAACTAATTGGATTTTCCTTGCCTAGAACAGATTCGGCCATTGTTAGGGTTTAGCTCTTGAAATTAGGGTTTGGTGATTCAATGAGTTTAAATAAATTCTGGACACATAGGAAGATTCTATGAGATACAAGGATCATAAAACTGTAACTAATTTCATGAATCATTGATGTTTGGTATGAATTCGATTTTCGCAGGTTTGACATTATGAAGAACTTGCAATAAATTTCGCAGGAAAATTCAAAAGGAATTTCGCAGGTAAATTGGAGAAGATGAAGCTGCTTCCCGCGCGCCCAGAAATTCAAATAATGTTAACTTATTTTATGTTGTTTTGTTGTTTGTATATCACAACCATGGTGTTGTCCCAGTGGATAGAGGCAGGCGTGTATGCTGGCTTGGTCTGGGGTTCGATTCCCCGTTGGTAACATTTTGTTCATTTATTTCGTTGGTTTTTTCAGGTTTAATATATTATTGTTTGTAGCCAACATGTTAACAGATTGGCTCTTCCAGCCGGGTGGTGATGCGCGTGTGTGAATGTATAAAGGTCCTGGGATCAAATCCCACCCCAGGCCTTTTTGTGTCATTATTTTTCTGGATTTACAAGACAAAGAATAAAACCAATTTCTCCCTTCCATTTATTGTCTGCGCACCCAATGGCCTGATGGTTGTTGTTCTTGTTGGAAATCAAGCTGACCTGGGTTCAAACCCCAGTCAGGTAAGTTTTTCATACTTTTTTTTTTCTTTCTTTTATTTGTTTTCTAGGTATTATAATACTAAATACAATTTTATGAATATATGTTTTAAATAATAAAAGTAATAATAAAATATGCATGTTTTCTTTAATTTCCAAAATATATATATACGTTTTCATAAATTATGTTTCTATATGTATATATAAATTAAAATATTTTGCATATAAACAAACCCTAATTTTCTAATAAAACCCTAAAATATTTTCTAAAAAAATCAAACCTAATCCTATTTTTTTTCTAAATAATTTTATTTCCTAATTATTAATATAATTATTTATTTAGTATAGTTCTTGTAAATTTATTTGTAAATATGATTAATTTTATGAATATAATATTTAAAACTTATTTTCTCCTTATAATATGTAAATATTGTTTAATAAATAAATGTTAATATATGTTTATAATAATTAAATTTTGTAGTTATAACATATTTAAAATAACTTAATATCTTGTAAATTAAAATAATTGTTTGTTCATATTTCTTTTTTTAAAATATAAGTGTTTATATTAAAAATTGTTAATCTTATTATTATAATTTTGGTTAATTTTATTTATTATTGTTATTACTAACCATATTATTTATTTTGCTTTATTAATTTTATATATTTCATTAATCTTTATTATTTACTAACCATACTATTATTTATTATTATATTTTTATTATTATGTTTCTAACCTTGTTTATTATTCCTAATTATTATTATTATTATTTTGTTATCACTAACCCTTATTATTTATTTTTCTGTTATTTATCGCTTATTTATTTTATTTATTTTTGCTATTTATCTATTTTGCTTATTATTTTGCTTATTATTATAATTATTATGTAAATGCTCCTGGATGTAAATTTTGTAATTATTTAATTATTATTGTTATGGTTAGTAATTAGGGAGTGAAAAAAAACATGTATGTTATATAAAAATTGACTTAGATCACTTTTAATTATAAGATAATTAAGTTAAACACTCACACACACGTAAGTCGATTTTAATCGCCGTCTCACTTTCTAAGGTTATCCCTCAAGTTGCCTACGAATAAGGTCAAGTGGGGTGTATAAAGCAAGTCCCTTTAAAAAAGAAAAATCATCAAGTCCCTCGTGGTTGCCTTTACGAATCGAGTCCCTTCGAAATAATGATGATAGTCCCTCCATTATGCTTATTACACCCCACAGTTGCCTTCATAAAACAAAGTGTCCCTCTCATGTCCCTAACATCCAAGGTAATGACTACCTACTCCTTAATAGTAGGGATAGTCTTACCAAGGAAAGGATAAAGAACAAGAAAGACTTTAAACTTTAGGGTAGGTTCCTCTTATGTACTTGCTCACTTCAAAAATTTTCTAAACTCTTCACAATTTCAAACAAATTTTCAAAAACAAGTTTTTACACATCCGTACATGGATTATTATTAACTATTCTGAAAATTTTTCTATTCACACACTACAATTTCAAAAACAATTCAAAAGTGAGCTAAGTAACTAAGAGCCCATGGATAACCATGGATGTAAAGGGTGCTAATACCTTCCCTTTACATAACCTACCCCCCGGACCCAAAATATTCTCTTAAGGTCTTTCCTGTTCTTTTATACCCTTTCCTTTTGGATAAAATAAAAGTCGGTGGCGACTCTTGCTATCCGCAACATTACTTAAAGTCAGTTCTCCCACCGTGTTACAGAACTGGCGACTCTGCTGGGGATCTAAATTAAAGAGGGGTACCCTTAGGAATTAAGATCACTTTAAATTGTTTGCCTTGTTTGCTTTATATTACTTGTTGGGGTGCTCTTATGTGTGAAAGGTCCTAACCCGGATCTAGTGTACCTTAGGTAAATGGCAATAGACCAAGGAAACTGTACGACGTATATCGATACGGTTGATCTGGTGGCCATAGTTAGTGCGACTTCTTGGTTGGTGCTTATGTTCCTTAAGTCAAGTTGAGGATAATATGAGGCTGCCATATGTTGTCAATGCATTAACTAACTTTTAGAACCCTAGTTAACTCATCTTGGCCTTTAGAAAGTAGTGAGGTAACCGGCTTTGGTGCAGACTGAAGTTGGTTGACACTCGATACTACGCTCATTGAGATCTTAAACTTGGAGGGTTTTGGTTGGCAAGTAAGTTGCCTTCTGATCAACCACCCTTGTGAAGGATCAATGATATTGAGATCCCTTAGAACCTGGTTACTTTTGTAGGACAGGATGAACCATCTAACTTCAGGGGAGGGTACTTACCTTTGAACCTCATGCAAGCCTTTAAACCTAGGACTATGGTGTGACTTGTTTGTGTGTGCCACATGTTTGTGATTGAACATAACATCATGACATCATCATGCATCATGAGCATATCATTTTCCCTAACCATTTCAAGGACCAAGGGATTTATCTTTGTTCTTTGTTGCAGGTCATGGCTTCAGCTCGTAGAAACACCATCAGGATCAACTTTGTGGGGATACCTCCCAAGCTTAAAGAGTTGGTTTCTCAAGTGTCAGATCATTCCCAGTTCAACAAGAGACATGGTCACCTATTGGACCTAGTCACTTCAGGGTTCAATGAAGACATGATGAGTGTCCTGTTTCAGTTCTTTGACCCTAAGCACCACTGCTTTACATTCCCTGACTACCAGCTGGTTCCAACCATGGAGGAGTTCTCTAAACTTCTGGGCCTACCTGTTCTTGATCAAAGACCCTTCACAGGTTTGGAGAAGGAGCTTAAACCTGAGGTTATTGCTGCAGCTCTACATCTGAAGAAGTCTGACATTATTCTAGAAACGAGAAGTGGAGTCAAGGGTATTCTTGCCAAGGTATTAATGGATAAAGCTCAAATGTTCCTGAAGGCCATGAGTCATGATGCTTTTGAGGAGATCTTAGCCTTGCTGATATATGGCTTAGTATTGTTCCCCAACCCAGATCAGTTCATAGACGTTCATGCCATCAACATTTTCCTGAGTCACAATCCAGTGCCTACATTGCTTGGAGACATACTACATTCTCTTCACACCCGTACTACAAGGGCAAGAGGAACTTTGATGTGCTGCATACCTTTGCTTTCTAGGTGGTTTATTTCTCACCTTCCTCGCTCGGTAATGAAGAATGAGCAAGGGTTCATATGGTCTAAGAGGATCATGTCACTTTCTCACTCAGATATTCATTGGTGCTCCAGATCTATGGAGAATGTCACTATCATTGACCGTTGCGGGGATTTTCCTAATGTGCCACTTCTAGGCATAAGAGGAGGCATCACCTACAACCCCTCTCTAGCTTTACGACAGTTTGGTTACGCTCGGAGTGATGGTCCACATGATATGTTAATACAGGGCATTGTATTTGACTACGACAACGATCTTCAAGATTACCGTCAGAGATTCATACGAGCTTGGGGAAAAGTAAACAGGGTTGACAGCAAGACACTGGAGCCTAAGTACACTATTCCTATGGAGGCTTATCTCAGATGGGTGCGATCTCGTGCTCAGACTCTCATGATGCCATATCCTGCCGTCCTACCAGTTACCATGGAACCTGTTGCTGAAGGAGACACAGCTTATACCATCCTTCACCCAGACATGCCTACTGATAAGGAAGACTTGCAGAGATCATGGATCCAACTGAAGGAGCAAAGGGATACTTTCGAGGCTCATTACAAAGCAAGCCAAGCAAGAATCCTGGAACTAACAAAGCAACTTCATGAGGAACGGAATCTCAACTCATACCTCAACATAAAGAGGAAACATCCATGGGAGACTTAAAACCCCATCTCTTGTATTTATTGCATTTCATGTTTGTAAGCCCAAGGGGCAAACAAATTTATCACTAATAAAAGTTTACTTTCCGGTTGTTTAAACAAATTTAAATCCTGCGGTCCTTGAAAACATTGCATATGCATTCACATATCATTTCATTGCATCACAGGTTTATAATTGAGCACAGGTTTCTCATCTTCTCGCTGTTTATTTCAGCAATGGCTCTTGAACAATCAGTTAAAGATCTTCAGGCACAAAATGCACAGTTCCAAGAGCTGATCCTGAACCTATCCAAGGGGCAGGATGAATTGAAGACACTGCTGGCTAAGAAGAAGAATCCTGAGGACAACAAGGATGATCAGCTGAAACAACTACAAACTGAGATGAAAGGAATGAGGACCCAGATGAATGACCAGGTGGCTCTTATTCAAAGTTTAGCTCAGGGGCAAGAAGAGCTGATGACCTTCATCCAAAAATTTCACAGTGATAGAGTCGGGGATCTAATTGTCAGTCAACCTCCATTAAGACAAGCGGATTTCCTTAAAAGAAGGATGAAGATAAAAGAGGGTAAGAGACAGGTTGCCATTGACTATTCTTCAATTGAAGGAGAAAGACCTGATAAGGTTAATCCACTTCAACACCAGAAACGTAGAAGGCAGTTTATCAAGTTCAGCACTCCAATGTCACAAGTTCTGCAATGCTTGTTGGAGATGAAGCTGATTTCCTTGGAAAATTCTCCTAAAAATCCTAATACCTCTTCTCCTCGCTATAATCCCAAAGCAAGGTGTATGTACCACTCCAATTGTCCTGGACATTACACTAATAACTGTTGGGCATTGAAGAATAAGATTCAAGACTTAATTGACGAAGGAATACTCGAGGTTACCCCAGAAGGCCAGGTTGAGTTCTTCTATCGTCCATCAAGCATCAAAGTTTCCAGAATACTGAAGTGACAAGTTTAGAGGAAGAGACTTTGAGAACATTTGAATTTTCATTTGTAATTTCTCTTATTTGTTTGAACACTTATTATTATGTTAAACTTTTGTCTTCATTAATGCATTGCGTATGTTTGTCTTGAATTAATCCATTCGTTTCACTATGTTTTGAGCTATGTTTCTTATTTCTATCCTGTGATATTTAACTCCTGATAAAGCTATAAGCCTGTAGAGGGAGGATGACGAAAACAATACCATAATCTTATGCATTATGCTTTTGAACAGACTATGCTGACGATGTACAGGCATTGTTTCAATTCCTAAACAGTGGAGATATAAGGAAGTTAATCCCTAGTCAACCCTTTTGAGCCTATGAAGTAGGAGTTTTTATTCTCACAAATTAAAACCCTTATTCATAACCTGGGGCAGGATAGTTACTCAGTTAACTCAAAATATGCCAGTTATATGTGTTGTACACAACTAATGATGGTTCTCTGTAATCATGAAATCTGACAGTCAATATCCAGCAAAAGAACAATTCACTAAGTCAAAACCTATGAAGGAGACTTAGTAAAACATTAAGACATCCCGCTGACTGTAACCTTGAAATAAGCAGTTCAGGCAAAAAGAAGGGATAATAAAGTCAAAAAAGAAAAAGGGTCACTATGAATCCTCAACAAAGAAAGATGACTGAATGTTCAAATAAATGTTGGGTTCCTGAACCATCACAAATGTCAGTGTTACAATTCCAAACTGCTATGGAACCTCAGTGCATGAGTTAACTGAGCATAGGACTGGAGAACATCATGGAGATTGGGTTGGGTACAAATAAAATTTGAGCCTTTATCCTTTGTTTCTTAAACCATGAACCAGGCCACGTTATAACCCTTTAAAAGTCCTAACTGAAGCATGGTTAGTTCGAAAGCGTACTGCTACACAAAGGTATCCTGACTCCTTTAGGGCTTATTATAAAACTTGAGTTAATATCACAGTTTTCTAAAAAAAAAAAAAGGGGTTTTAAAATAATTCTTTTTCAGAAACTTCAAGACAGACATAAGCATTGCATTTTTGAATATATTTGTTTGCATATACCTGAGTGTTTGACAAATGGAGAAACTTACAGGATGAACGTTCAATGAACCAAAGTCCGTCCAATAAACAAAGTTGCTTCTTGGATCAAAGTCCATGTATACAAAGGGGCATAGTCATTACCTCCCAATCCAGGGGGGCAGGCCATGATACTGCCTAATTCATTTGGGGCAATCAGGACAAGACTCAACTATGTTTAAGCAACTAGAGGCAGATCTCCACATCTGTCTAAATTACTGAAGGTAACATTACAGAATTCATAATGCCAGGGGCATGGTCATTGTTTCTTAATCAAGGGGGCATACCAAGCTACTGTCCAGATCATTCGGGGCAATCAGTTCCAGATCCAACAATGCTTGATAGCCAGAGGCAACTTTTCTCATATATCTGAATTACCAAGGGTAACACTACAAAGTTCATAATGCCAGGGGCATATGCTTATGGGGCATTCTACTTGTTTCTTTTGAGATGGCTCATTACAGATACTTCCGTTATGGGACAATTCATCCTCAACCAAGGGGCAATACTTTCTTTTCAAATATAGTATCCGGAGAGCACATGGTCCATTACAACTTGAAGACACAGTCCTCTACCTTGATTTGGAACTTTCAGCAAAAGCCATGGTGGAAAGTCATTGTCCATGCCAGTAGTATCAGATGGTGTCAGTATCATGTCTTCAGATCCCGCTATGAAGATTTCTGGGAAGGTATTCAGGAAAGTTATGGATTTCAGGAGCTCCAAATACAATTGGTTGTACACTCTTGAAGTTGAAACAATTTTGCTTTCAAATTCAGCTTTACTTTTCCCTCTGAATCCAGATTTACTTTTACCCTAGCAAAAACATCCATTGGTTATGTTTAAATGTATGTATGCTTTTGAATATGATTGATGTTTACCAAAAATGCATGTATGCACTTAATATGATTAATGTTTACCAGAAATGCATGAAAATGCAGTAATAGTATTTACTAAGGACGAACGAGGGAAGGGTTTCAACGAAGCTTCACCAGTTCACCTTTACAAGACAGTTACAAACCCTCAGTAGGACAAATCCATCTTCATAAAGTCACATCTCTCCTGGAATTTGTGTACATCTCTTTTATCCTCATACGGATATACGGGAAATTACTTTCCAATAAGGGTACGACGAACGAAGACGGGATGTTATACTTATCCTATTACCAAACGAAGACGAAGGTTATATATACCTTACCATCCCCAGCATACGGGAGGTTATATATACCTTACTATCCTCAGCATACGGGAGGTTATCTATACCCTGTTACCCCCAGCAGACGGAGGGTTATATATTCTTCAGCAACGAATCGGGATTTATTTTCCCTGGCCAGCAGTTATTATACGAAGATATCCAGACGCTTCCGGCAGTATCATATCATACATACATCATTTACATCATACCATAGCATACATATACATAGATACATAATACATTACCTAAGTGCATCATATCATACATGCATACATAAAGCATAGACTAATATCATTATACAAAAGCTACTTTGTTTCAGGTTAATTATCCAACAAACAAACTTATGATCTTCGGGACTGCTTTATCGTCACCTCCGGGTTACTTTATCCTCCTGATAAGCTTCTTATTACTTTGGGACTGCTTTATCGTCACCTCCGGGTTACTTTATCCTCCTGATAAGCTTCTTATTACTTTGGGACTGCTTTGGGACTGCTTTATCGTCACCTCCGGGTTACTTTATCCTCCTGATAAGCTTCTTATTACTTTGGGACTGCTTTATCGTCACCTCCGGGTTACTTTTCCTCCTGATAAGCTTCTTATTTCTTTGGGACTGCTTTAGAGTTACCATTATTGATGGCTCTATCCTCCTGAAATCATTACTTCAAGACTGCTTTAGAGTTATCATTATTGATGGCTCTATCCTCCTGAAATCATTATTTCAAGACTGCTTTAGAGTTATCATTATTGATTGCTCTATCCTCCTGAAATCATATTATTACTTCAAGACTGCTTTAGAGTTATCATTATTGATGGCTCTATCCTCCTGAAATCATTATTTCAAGACTGCTTTAGAGTTATCATTATTGATTGCTCTATCCTCCTGAAGTCATTACTTCAAGACTGCTTTAGAGTTATCATTATTGATTGCTCTATCCTCCTGAAATCATATTATTACTTCAAGACTGCTTTAGGGTTATCATTATTGATTGCTTTATCCTCATGAAGACATACTGTTACATCAGTATTACTCCAGTATCCTGAAGACATATCACATTATTATTTCAAGACTGCTTTAGAGTTATCATTATTGATGGTTCTATCCTCCTGAAATCACATTATTACTTCAAGACTGCTTTAGAGTTATCATTATTGATGGCTCTATCCTCCTGAAATCATTACTTCAAGACTGCTTTAGAGTTATCATTATTGATGGCTCTATCCTCCTGAAATCATTACTTCAAGACTGCTTTAGAGTTATCATTATTGATTGCTCTATCCTCCTGAAGACATATCACATTATTATTTCAAGACTGCTTTAGAGTTATCATTATTGATTGCTCTATCCTCCTGAAATCATATTATTTCTTCAAGACTGCTTTAGAGTTATCATTGTTGATTGCTCTATCCTCCTGAAATCATATTATTACTTCAAGACTGCTTTAGGGTTATCATTATTGATTGCTCTATCCTCATGAAGACATACTGTTACATCAGTATTACTCCAGTATCCTGAAAGCATATCATCAATACCTCAGGACTGCTCCAGACTCCTGACAGCTCTCATTATACTGCTGAAGAACTTTCCCCTAGTGGCATCTTTAAGCCCACTCAATCGTGTTCAACCAACCATCAATATCACTCTATGCACTGGTGAGTGCAAATTTTTGGGCTTTTGTGTTCAATCCCCTTCAACCTTCCAGGTTACGACTGGCAAATATACCAATCTAACCCCTCAGGTTTCAGAAAATTGAACAGGGGCAGCTGTTGCACCCCAAAATTTGCCCTCACAATACAAGACTTTGTGTTCTAAGAAGGTTCACAAGGTTCACAAGTTTCCCAACACTTATAAGGCCTTTCATGAGGTTCATGAAGTCTACAAGTTACTTCTTGAAGGTTCACAAGGTTCACAAGCTTCTCTACATTTACAAGACCTTTCATGAGGTTCATGAAGTCTATAAGTCACTTCTTGAAGGTTCACAAGGTTCACAAGCTTCACAATACCTCCCATGAGTATCACAAGACATTTTATGAAGATTCACAAGTTTCACAAAGTTCACAATTGGTCAAAAAAGTTGACAATTCCCTCAGACAATGCACCTCCTAAGCAGTGCATCCAAAACTAGGGTTTTGACTTTAATCAGGCTAAATGGACTTCCAATACCTCAAATGAGCTTCATAACATCTTATATGTGTTTAAGAACCCCCATGACAAGTTTCAAGACTTTTCTCAAAAGTTTGCTCAGTCAGATGATCAGATAAGTCAAAATCAGTCAATGCAGTTAAAAAGTCAAACTGAGGTCAACTGTGGTCAAACCAAAGTCAAACTTCATGATTTTTTGCCAACATCAAGTATATGAAGTAAAATTCATCATTTGATCAAGGGTTGATCATGATTCATCAAGGAGATTCCAGATCATCAATAATCAGGAGTTTCTAAATTAGGGTTTCCTTAGTAAAAGTCAACTGAACTTTGACCAGCCATAACTTTCACATGCTTCATCACCAAGTCTCCATCCAAAGCTCATTTTGAAGGAAATTGAATTCCCTACAATTTTGATGTTGAAAGTTAAGCCCAAAAATGCTTCATTTGAAAGATATGATCTAAGACATTATAGGTCATTTCAAAAGTCAACAAAAAGTCAACAACTTCAAAAGGGCATAACTTGAGATTGGTAAATGATATGGACCTGAAACCAATGGGGTTGTTTAGAGGACTCTTCAAGCTTTCCAAAAAGTCCAAGAACACCCTCATACCTTTTAAATTGAGGGAGATGTGCCTTTGCAAATTTGGGAAATTTTGTGATGGTTTATGTTGAAAATGGAGGTTTAAAATCACTTCTTTCCAAATGGGCTGCCCAAGTTGTGATCCAATCCATACACTAATGCTATGTACGACCCAAACCATTTAAAATCTGATTTTTATTATTTTTATTTCTATTTATTTTGATTTAAATCATTAAAAATCATTTTAAATAAAAATAAAATATAAAAATAATAGATTTTATTTGGATAATGCTTCTAGAAAATCATAATTGGTGATTGAAGTTGAGAGGGAAAAGAATCATATGATTTATACAAAAATAGTAAGCTTTCATGAGCAAATATTGAGATTTCAAGGCATGATCAAAGTGAATCTTTTTATATCAATTCTTCCACACAATCAATCAAAGTTTTTGACCTAATTGAGTCTCCTATATATACATAACTCATTGCCATTGCCCAAGGACGAAATCCAGCAGCAAAAGGTAAGCTTCAAAACTCAAAAAATCCTTCACAAACTCATATTCGGATTTGGAGATTCAAGGCACTAGAAGGTAAAATAAGGACATGGTTGGCTTCCTTGATCATCATGGAACATAAACTGATCATCACATTGCCTCATAGCATCACATATTGATGAACCCGAATCAAGTTTTACCTTGAATTTCAATTTTTCGATTCCACTCATTTGTGCATTATTAATGAATTTCGTTTGTGCTTTTGTGTTTGTGATGATCCAAGGAACGATTCTGGACAAACTAATTGGATTTTCCTTGCCTAGAACAGATTCGGCCATTGTTAGGGTTTAGCTCTTGAAATTAGGGTTTGGTGATTCAATGAGTTTAAATAAATTCTGGACACATAGGAAGATTCTATGAGATACAAGGATCATAAAACTGTAACTAATTTCATGAATCATTGATGTTTGGTATGAATTCGATTTTCGCAGGTTTGACATTATGAAGAACTTGCAATAAATTTCGCAGGAAAATTCAAAAGGAATTTCGCAGGTAAATTGGAGAAGATGAAGCTGCTTCCCGCGCGCCCAGAAATTCAAATAATGTTAACTTATTTTATGTTGTTTTGTTGTTTGTATATCACAACCATGGTGTTGTCCCAGTGGATAGAGGCAGGCGTGTATGCTGGCTTGGTCTGGGGTTCGATTCCCCGTTGGTAACATTTTGTTCATTTATTTCGTTGGTTTTTTCAGGTTTAATATATTATTGTTTGTAGCCAACATGTTAACAGATTGGCTCTTCCAGCCGGGTGGTGATGCGCGTGTGTGAATGTATAAAGGTCCTGGGATCAAATCCCACCCCAGGCCTTTTTGTGTCATTATTTTTCTGGATTTACAAGACAAAGAATAAAACCAATTTCTCCCTTCCATTTATTGTCTGCGCACCCAATGGCCTGATGGTTGTTGTTCTTGTTGGAAATCAAGCTGACCTGGGTTCAAACCCCAGTCAGGTAAGTTTTTCATACTTTTTTTTTTTTTCTTTCTTTTATTTGTTTTCTAGGTATTATAATACTAAATACAATTTTATGAATATATGTTTTAAATAATAAAAGTAATAATAAAATATGCATGTTTTCTTTAATTTCCAAAATATATATATACGTTTTCATAAATTATGTTTCTATATGTATATATAAATTAAAATATTTTGCATATAAACAAACCCTAATTTTCTAATAAAACCCTAAAATATTTTCTAAAAAAATCAAACCTAATCCTATTTTTTTTCTAAATAATTTTATTTCCTAATTATTAATATAATTATTTATTTAGTATAGTTCTTGTAAATTTATTTGTAAATATGATTAATTTTATGAATATAATATTTAAAACTTATTTTCTCCTTATAATATGTAAATATTGTTTAATAAATAAATGTTAATATATGTTTATAATAATTAAATTTTGTAGTTATAACATATTTAAAATAACTTAATATCTTGTAAATTAAAATAATTGTTTGTTCATATTTCTTTTTTTAAAATATAAGTGTTTATATTAAAAATTGTTAATCTTATTATTATAATTTTGGTTAATTTTATTTATTATTGTTATTACTAACCATATTATTTATTTTGCTTTATTAATTTTATATATTTCATTAATCTTTATTATTTACTAACCATACTATTATTTATTATTATATTTTTATTATTATGTTTCTAACCTTGTTTATTATTCCTAATTATTATTATTATTATTTTGTTATCACTAACCCTTATTATTTATTTTTCTGTTATTTATCGCTTATTTATTTTATTTATTTTTGCTATTTATCTATTTTGCTTATTATTTTGCTTATTATTATAATTATTATGTAAATGCTCCTGGATGTAAATTTTGTAATTATTTAATTATTATTGTTATGGTTAGTAATTAGGGAGTGAAAAAAACATGTATGTTATATAAAAATTGACTTAGATCACTTTTAATTATAAGATAATTAAGTTAAACACTCACACACACGTAAGTCGATTTTAATCGCCGTCTCACTTTCTAAGGTTATCCCTCAAGTTGCCTACGAATAAGGTCAAGTGGGGTGTATAAAGCAAGTCCCTTTAAAAAAGAAAAATCATCAAGTCCCTCGTGGTTGCCTTTACGAATCGAGTCCCTTCGAAATAATGATGATAGTCCCTCCATTATGCTTATTACACCCCACAGTTGCCTTCATAAAACAAAGTGTCCCTCTCATGTCCCTAACATCCAAGGTAATGACTACCTACTCCTTAATAGTAGGGATAGTCTTACCAAGGAAAGGATAAAGAACAAGAAAGACTTTAAACTTTAGGGTAGGTTCCTCTTATGTACTTGCTCACTTCAAAAATTTTCTAAACTCTTCACAATTTCAAACAAATTTTCAAAAACAAGTTTTTACACATCCGTACATGGATTATTATTAACTATTCTGAAAATTTTTCTATTCACACACTACAATTTCAAAAACAATTCAAAAGTGAGCTAAGTAACTAAGAGCCCATGGATAACCATGGATGTAAAGGGTGCTAATACCTTCCCTTTACATAACCTACCCCCCGGACCCAAAATATTCTCTTAAGGTCTTTCCTGTTCTTTTATACCCTTTCCTTTTGGATAAAATAAAAGTCGGTGGCGACTCTTGCTATCCGCAACATTACTTAAAGTCAGTTCTCCCACCGTGTTACATGTTCCAAGCCATCAAGCGTCTTAGCTGGAGGTTGTAGGACATGCAGCTTCCTAGGGTTTAGTCTCATACTCTTGTACATGGATTACCTAAACGCTTTTTGTGGGATTCCTCTTTACTTTAATTTGATATTCCCTTGATGTATGAATTGGCACCCTTCAGGGACTTTCGTTATCTTCAGATTCCAGTTTATGATATGTTTGATTTGGTTTGAATCTCTGGTTGTTATCTCTTGCACTGACACGGGGTACTAAGCACCAATTCTCCGTGAATATCATCTTATTTGAACATCATGCGGGACCTTCTTACTTAAAATATGAAATGGCTATCTGAATTCTCAAATACCGGAACAGGAATGTAAAAAACTTTAATAATGAAAAGAACACATCATTGCATGCATTCATGTCATTTGCATTTTTTTCTCTTGCAGGTTATCCAGATTGCTTAACTTATCTGCATTTTTAGGAAAGATTGTGAGAGCCTCAAAGACTCGTCTTCTCAGGCATGATATCCCTTCACACCAGTATGCTACTCGCGATAATCAAAGGCACATCATGGATACAATACAAACTGAGTTGAACGAATTTCGCACCAGGATAGGGGATTTCATGACAATGATGCAGGGTATAGCCCTGGGGCAGCAAGAAATGAGGGATTCTAAGGCTTAATCCCCCACAAATAGATCCTCCGGTGGTCACCCTGGACGCTCAAGGCAATCCAATCAACAACAGAGGGGATGGACATCCAACTCCTGTTAATGTGGAAGACCGTCAGGAGGATTAGTTCACCCTGGTCAACAAAGATATGGGATTTAGTACTAGAGCTAATAATCTAGACTTCCAAATACCGACGGAGAAGGTGCGCGCTTTGGAATGCAGAGATACTCTCGATATCGACGTTTCTGATATGGGGTTGGTTTCAGGGGTGGTCATCCCTCCAAAGTTTAAACCGCCAGGTTTTGACAAGTATAACAACAAATCTTACCCTAAGACTCACCTGCAAGCCTTTTATCGCAAGATCGCTGCACATACCAAAGACGAGAAGCTTTGGATGTACTACTTCCAGGATAGCTTGTATGGGGGCTCGCTGGAATGGTACATGAAATTGGAGAAGAATTTTTTTCACAATTGGAAGGAGCTTGGGGAGGCTTTCCTCAAGCAGTATCAATATACATCGACATGGCTCCCAGCCAGACTCGGCTTCAATGCATGTCTTAAAAGAATTTGGAGAGCTTCAAAGACTATGCGCGGAGATGGCGCGAGGTTGCATCCAGAGTTCAAGCACTATTGATGGAAATGGAGATGGTTTACCTTTTCATGGATACCCTCCCTGGGAATTTCATAGAAATACTGACAAGTTGTTCCTCTAGTGGATTTTTCGATATCATCTTAACAGGAAAAAGAATCAAGAGCTAGATGAAACAAGGCAAGATTCAGAGCAGCGGAGCGTCAACCTCCGGGGTCAAGAAGCCATTCGTGAAGCAAAGGGAAGGAAAAGACAGGGCCATATATACTCAGAAGAAGAGAGGGAATATGAATGATTATCATCAGGCAGCTTCTATCACTATTTCTGCTCCTTCTAATCAGCAACAGGTTCAATAATCATAGCAGTAGCGCCAACAGAATTACCAACAGCAAAGGGCTCCCCGTCCATACTATCCTCCCAGATCAAAGGATAGGCATCTCGAGGCGCCTCCCATGTCCTAATCTCAGTTAATACATATTCTCCTCCAACTTCAGATGGTCCAGTTGAGAACATTGCAGCGCCCAAGGCCAGGGCAAAATCCTGAGGGCTACGATGCTAATGCCCGTTATGAATTCCATTCTGGGACTTCGGGCCATAGTACCAAGAATTGCAAGGCTTTGAAGCATTTCGTCCAAGACCTAATAGACTCCAAAGCGATCAACTTCACTCCAACTCCGAATGTGCTACAGAATCCCATGCCTAATCATGGAAGGACCATAGGAGCGGTTGATAACGGTAAATGTTTGAACATGGTATCTAATGTTAACACCCTGAAGACTTCATTGTTGACTGTAAATGCTTGCCTGGCTAGGAAGAACATATTTCTAGGATGTGAAAAGGTTTGTTTGGATATTATTAATTATGCTGATGGTTGTGATCGGTTGAGATCAGAAATACAAAGAATGATGGATGAGGGAAATATACAGTTTGACAAGATCGTGAAAGATGACGAAGTATCAATTGTTATGATTTACTACAATCTGGCACAAGTTCCTGCAAAAGCTAAGGTGGCACTGGTAACCATTACTACTTCGGGACCAGTTCCGTACTAGAGTGATAAAGTTATCCCATGGAATTATGGGGGAGAGGTTTACTACAATAGTCAGAAGAAAAATATGGTTGCATCCAGTTCATCTCCGCACCAAGTTGAGAATGTTGGGGTCGGAGGATTCACTAGAAGTGGTAGATTGTTCGCTCCAAAGACATTGAGAAACAATGTCTTACCACCAAAAGACAGTGCTGAAGCACAAGCCAGGGCCAGGGGAAAGCAGCACATGACCAATGATGCACCTATGCCTGTGACGGAGCCTGATATCACCTTTGATAAGGAAGCAGAGGAATTTCTGAGAATAATCAAGAATAGTGATTACAAAATTGTTGATCACTTACAGCAAACTCCCTCTAAGATTTCAATCTTATCCCTGTTTATGTGTTCAGACTCGCACATGAAGGCTCTATTGAAGATCTTGAACAATGCATACGTACCGCAATACATATCCGTAAATCAGCTGGAGATGGTGGTGTTAAGTGTAAATGCCAACCATGGTTTGGGATTTACGGATATGGACCTGACAACTGAGGGACGCAGCCACAATCGCGCTCTACACATTTCCATGGAATGTAAAGGAGTTGGGCTCTCTGATGTGCTTGTGGACACGGGGTTATCCTTGAATGTACTTCCTAAGAAAGCACTGATTAAGCTGAATTATGACGGGGTTGTGCCTAGGCCAAGTGATTTGGTCGTCCGAGCGTTCGACGGCTCGAAAAGTTCAGTATTTGGAGAGGTGGAACTGTCGATCAAGGTAGGATCGCGGGTCTTTAATACTACTTTTTACGTCATGGATATCCAACCGGCCTACACCTGTTTGTTAGGAAGACCTTGGATACACGCAGTAGGGGAAGTGTCTTTGACCCTCCTCCAGAAGCTTAAATTTGTCTGTGAAGGATAGTGTGCGGGGTAGAGGATATCTTCATCATCCACTTGGCCTCATTCAAGTACGTAGAAATGGATAGAGAAATTGTTAGAACTCCTTGCCACGCCTTTGAGCCCTTCAGGACTGGGTGTACATCATCCTCAACTGCCTTGGCAGAGGATACAAAGAAAGGAGCGTCCATAGCGTCCTATAAACAAGCCGTAAAAGTTGTGGAGTCAGGTACAAATGAGGGTTGGGGCAAAATGATTGAAGTCCCGTAGAAGAAGGATATGTTCGGGGTTGGCTACCAGCCTGGTTAGTCAACACCAGGGAAAAGTGCTAGAGGTCGGAAAAGCCCAATTACCTTCACCAGTGTGGGATGGTTTGACCATAGTAACGTCTGTGCAGTGCAGGAATAAATGATTGATAGTGATTGCGAACTAGACGAATGGATAAGGCCTTGTGTTCAAGGGATGCAACTCAACAATTTGTCGGCCAAAATTCTCATCTCCATTACTCAACCTGAAGAGTAATAGTTTTATGTTTCTATTCTCTTGTATACAAGCTCTATGCCTTGCCCGAGGCATAACAGCTTATTGTAAGGGTTTATTGTTCATGATGCAATATCATAATCATTAATAAAATGGACGTTTTTGCATTCACTCATGTTGTTCCTTGTTTTTCATTTTTATTTTTTGTTGTTTAAAAAAAATAAAAGGAAATGATGGTCATGTCTCTCACCATTTCTAAAATATAGAATGAATCATTATTCATGCAGATGCTCTTCATCGGGTCTCATTAATGATGACCTTGCTATGGCTCAGTATGACTTCGACAATCTGATTTACCTAGCCGACGAGGAAGGAGAAGAAGATTGTGAACTACCCGAAGAACTAGCCAGATTGCTCAAGCAAGAAGAGAAGATGATTCAACCACATGAGAAGGCCATTGAGGTGATAAACCTGGGTACTGAAGAAGACAAGAAAGAGGTCAAGATCGGGGCCCCATTGGAAGAAATTGTCAAGAGTCGTCTGATTGCCATGCTTCAAGAGTATGTTGATGTCTTTGCCTAGTCTTACCAGGATATGCCAGGGTTGGACACTGATACTGCAAAAGCTACCTCTCAGGGAAGATTGCTCACCAGTAAAGCAGAAGTTGAGACGTACGCGTCCTGATATGGCCATCAAAATCAAAGAAGAGGGTCAAAAGCAATTTGACGTTGGATTCTTGGTTGTGACAAGTTATCCTCCATGGGTTGCGAACATTGTGTCAGTTCCTAAAAAAGATGGTAAGATCAGAATGTGCATGGAGTACCGGGACTTGAACCAAGCAATCCCCAAAGATGACTTTCTGTTGCCGCACATTGACGTGCTAGTTGACAACACTGCCCAATTTTTTGTATTTTCCTTCATGGATGGCTTCTCGGCCTAAAATCAGATCAAAATCTTGCCAGAGGACATGGAGAAGACAACCTTCATCACCCTGTGGGGAACCTTCTGTTACAAAGTGATGGCGTTTGGTTTGAAAAATGATGGGGCAACATACCAACGTGCAATGGTGACTCTATTCCATGATATGATTCATCACGAGATTGAGATATATGTTGATGACATGATCGCCAAGTCACGAACATAAGAAGAACATTTAGTAAACTTAACCAAGTTATTTGACAGGGTTCAAAAGTTTAGATTTAGGTTAAAATCGAACAAATGTGCATTCAGGGTACTTTCCGTTAAGCTGTTGGGCTTTATCGTCAGTGAAATGGGGATCGAGGTCGACCTTGCAAAGGTGAAGGCAATTCAGGAGATGCCTAAACCAAAAACTGAGAAAGAGGTATGGGGCTTCTTAGGGAGGTTGAACTATATTTCACGGTTCATCTCTCAACTAACAACCACGTGTGAACCTATTTTCAAACTTCTGAGGAAGAATCAGACTATTGAATGGAATGATGATTGCCAACAGGCTTTCAACCGAATCAAAGAGTATTTGCAAGGACCTCTGAATCTCATGCCTCCAGTGCCATGGAGACCTCTAATCATGTACCTCATAGTGCTCGAAGGATCAATGGGCTATGTACTGGATCAGTAAGACGAGTGTGGTCGAAAAGAGCACGCAATCTATTACCTTAGAAAAAAAGTTTACCGACTATGAGACCCGCTACTCACTGCTCGAGAAAACTTGCTGCACTTTGGCATGGGCTGCTTGCCGACTAAGATATTACATGATGACTCATACCACTCTGTTGATTTCCAAGATGGACCCCGTAAATACATATTTGAAAAGCCAGCTCTAACCGGAAGAGTAGCTCGGTGGCAAATGGTTCTGACGGAATACAATATCCAATATACTTCATAAAAAGCTATCAAAGGAAGTGTATTGTCAGATTATCTGGCCCAACATCCAATTGAGGATTACCAGCCAATGAGGTTCGAGTTTCCGGATGAGGACATCATGTTCCTTAAGTCGAAAGACTGTGAAGAACCACTCTCAGAGGAGGGGCCAGACCCTGAATTTGAATGGATTCTGATGTTTGACAGAGTCGTTAACATAAACCGTAGTGGAGTGGGTGCAGTTATTATCTCACCGGAAGGGATCTATATGCCTGTCACTGCCCGGTTGACATTCGAATGCACTAACAATGAAGCAGAGTATGAAGCCTGCATAATGGGGATTGAGGAAGTAATTTGTTTGAGAATCAAGAACCTCGAGATATTCGGTGATTCGACTTTAGTTTTCAACCAAGTTAACGACAACTGGCTGGTTCACCAACCTCATTTGATTCCTTACATGGACTATACCATGAGGTTGTTAACTTTCTTCAAAAAAGTCAAGTTGCACTATATACCACGAGACGAGAATCAATTTGTTGATGCTCTGGCAACTTTGTCTTCCATGATCAAGGTTCATCAAGAGAACTATGTGCCTCGAATTGATGTCTCTCGTCTCGAAAGACCTGCATATGTGTTCGCAGTTGACGATGTTGATGATAACAAACCTTGGTACTATGATATCAAGAAATTTCTGAAGTCTCAAGAATACCCAGCAGGGGCATCCAGTAAAGACAAGAAGAACCTTAGGAGGTTGTCAGGCGGGTCCTTCTTAAAGCAGGATGATGTGCTCTATAAACGGAACTTCAACATGGTCATGCTTATATGCGTGGATAGACACAAAGCATACATTTTGATGCAAGAAGTTCACGAAGGATCCTTCGGTACCCATGCTGGAGGACATGTTATGGCAAATAAGCTTATAAGGACGGGGTATTATTGGATCACCATGGAATCTGATTGCTGTAAATATTCCCGCAAGTGCCACAAGTGCCAAACCTATGCTGACAAGGTTCATGTACCTCCAAATTCATTGAGCTTCATGTCTTCACCTTAGCCCTTCTCCATGTGGGACATTGATATGATTGGTAAGATCGAGCCAAATGCTTCCAACGATCACCGCTTCATCTTGGTTACTATAGACTACTTCACAAAGTGGGTTGAGGCGGTGTCTTATGCCAACTTCACTAAACAAGTGGTAGCCAGTTTCATCAAAAGGGAATCATTACTTATGTCGGGATTTCAAGATTGAGCATCACAACTCTTCGCCGTATCTCCCGAAGATGAATGGCGTTGTCGAGGCGGCCAACAAGAACATCAAAAATATCGTTCAGGAGATGGTTGTGACGTACAAATATTGGCCTGAGATGTTTCCATTTGCACTGCATGGATACTAGACGTCAGTGCACACTTCAACTGGGGCAACCCCATTATCACTTGTGTACGGTATAGAGGCAGTCCTAACGGTCGAAGTCGAGATTCCTTCACTGAGAATAATGATGGATGTCAAGCTTGATGAAGTTGAATGGCTCCAATCCAGGTACAATCAGCTGAGCCTCATTGAAGAGAAATGCCTAGCAGCTATATGCCATGGACAGTTGTATCAACGACGAATGAAACTGGCTTTCGAACAGAAAGTATTGCCTCAACGCTACATATTCGGTGACTTAGTGTTGAAAAGGATCCTTCCTCCTCTAACAGATCACAGGGGCAAGTGGACACCCAACTATGAAGGTCCATTCATGGTTAAAAAGGTCTTCTTGGGCGGAGCCTTAATGTTAACAACCATGGATGGAGAGGATTTCTAATCTCTTGTCAGCGCAGACGCAGTAAGAAAATACTTCTTGTAAAGAGACCCGCTAGACAAAAACAAAATAAGAGTCCAAGCAAAAATGGGCATCCCGGCGAGCCAAAAACAGAATAAAAGGCTCAGGAAAAAATTAGGGAAATATTTTGAAGAAAAATGTACACCCGCTGAGCTGAAAAGCCACATCGGACAGCTCAGGCAAAAAAGGGTATCTCGGTGGATTGATAACCCGAAAGGGAAATCTATGCAAAAGAGGGATAAAAACGAACAACTGCGATCTGCGAGATCTGTGTTTCGTCATTTTCAATCAAAGGTAATCCAAGGGTTGAGAATCAATTCAATCGTCTTCCTCAAAATTGAAGCATGCGGAGAGTCTCGAGGACATACAAGTCATAACCGGGTTGGAGCTTGATGAGATTTGTTTGTACATTGCCATTAGGATAGTTTACTTTTCCTTTTGTGCAATTTCCTCTTTCTAAGGATTGTTTCCCGGTGTAATGCCTATTCATGGCCATTCTTAAATCAATAAAAGTGCAATTTCATTCAAATTTGCTTCCATATGTTTTTGTTTTTCATCTACCATTGGTTGATTGCGAAACGTCCAACAAATTGTGATAAATATTTCATTGTGAATGCATGAATGCCTTATAACACATACAGGAGAGTAAAAACATTTGACACATATCTGATGTGTTGGGTGACTGGGGATGGTGATTCAGACCATGAACTCGGGGCATGCAGGCCAAACTAACTCTTCATTTTGCATGCATTAGCAGTCGTGTTCATGCAGGTACATGTATTGCTAGAAAATCCATTTCCAGCACAAAACTTCAGGAAGCCCTCCTTAGCTGATTATTGAGCAAGATTCCTTAGGAACATCCTCCTTGATGTTTTCCATTATCCCCAGTTGATTTGGAAATGGAAATCTTCCCCACCAGGTAACAGAAGACTAATTTCCTCCCCAAGCAGAGAGTTTTCCTTCAACAAGGACTATCCCCTCAGAGTCTTCTTATCGCCAGCAGTACATGGAGATTCCTTATCCTCTGGCAGAGGAGGAGATAGTAAGAAGCTTGATGGTTTTCCTTCATGCACGGCGTTGTTCACAACTTTCCTCAGTGAAGTTGTTAACCAAAGTCCAATCCCCAGGCAA
This sequence comes from Lathyrus aphaca, assembly GCA_963966055.1. Taxonomy (NCBI): domain Eukaryota; kingdom Viridiplantae; phylum Streptophyta; class Magnoliopsida; order Fabales; family Fabaceae; genus Lathyrus; species Lathyrus aphaca. The sequence continues at coordinate 543,213,611 of OZ014524.1, forward strand.
AAGATTGTGTATCTGAGGGATTCCCCAACAGTTTTCTTCCTCAGTAGAGTACCAACACATCTGATTCCCTAGCAGAGTCAGAAGGATGTGACTGCCCCAACAGAGTTCAACGGGTAGCGTACCTCTCAAATAAAGTTCATTCCAATGGGTTCTTTGCTCTCCAATATTAAAGTCCAATTTATTTTTGGAAATGGTGGCAGTTCAGAGCCGGTGTGTGATTAACACTATCCCCCACAGAGATGCTTTTTCTCACAAGGGCTCATTTTAATCAATACAGTGATTATTCCTTCCTCAACGAAGATGTCGAAGATACCTGCTATCTCCTCATCAAGAGATCCCTTTACATTTGCATTTAGTAATCATCATTACATTCGCATCCTCTAAAGCGTAGAATTTCCATCGTTATGGAGCATTACACCATGGAAAAATTCAAACATATGCATACGAGGCATAAGCCAATTTTGGTGCCTTGCACAGAAGCCCGAAACAGTATTTCTGCAATCAGACCGAAGTATCCCCACAGAATGCCAAGTTCATTTCCCAATGTGGTTATCTCTACCAAGTCTTGTTTGTTATCCCTAGTTGAGTCTTGTTTCAGTACAACAATCTCATCTTTTCGCGTCTCCGTTTAAGTACAACGGTCGCGTCTTGGGTGATCATTTAAGTACAATGATCCCATTTTCTTCAATTCCATTTAAGTACAATGGTTTTGTCTCTGTGAGTCTTGTTTTAGTACAGTAGTCTCATCTTTCCGTGTCTCCGTTTAAGTACAACGGTCATGTCTCGGATACAATGGTCTGCGTCTACGTTTTCTTCGATTCCATTTAAGTACAATGGTCTCGTCTTGAGTCTCATTTAAGTACAACGGTCTCATTGTTTCGCGTCTCTGTTTCAGTACAATGGTTTCGTGTCGGGTTTTCATTTAAGTACAATGATCTTGTTTCATTGATTTCATCTAATTACGATGATTTCATTTTCCTCGATTCCATTTAAGTACAATGGTCTTGTAGTGAGTCTTGTTTAAGTACAACAGGTTCATTTTCCTCGTTTCCATTTTAGTACAACGGTCACGTGTTGGGTTATCGTTTAAGTATACTGATCATGTTCCTTCTGATTCCATTTCAGTACAATGGTTTCATTTTCGATTCCGTCTAAATACGACTGTCTCGTTTCCTTTGAGTTATCATCTAAGTAGAAAGAGCTCATTCCCTTTCGTCATGTTCAAGGTCATTTCCATGTTTTGAGTCGTCATCTACAAATGGCATTATTTTTTCCAATCACCTTTCATTTCCCACATAGTACAAATTTTCCGGTTTATTCGGGTATTCAATCCCCCCACACCTTGAACGACTGAAAGCCATCACTATCATCCATTCAGGTATACAAATAATTGAATAGGGGCAGTTGTAACACCCCAAAATTTTCCCTCTCATTTTTCATGACATTTAGCATATCACACTGCATACACAATTCCATATCATGGCACTAAGCATTGCATCATAATAATCATAGCTGAGGCATATGGCTTGTGATCAATGACTGAGGAAAGTAATGATCATCCAAAAGCCATAAAAGGGTCTCATGGCTTCTCAACATTGTGTAAAGGTTTCACAACATCCCACAAGACCTCATTTGATTCCCCAAGTCTTAGAAAGAGGAGGATTGATCAAGGAATTCAAGCAGTACAACATCTCCTAACAAAAGGGGGTGAAAATTAGGGTTTCTGATTAAGGAAGGGAGCTTCTCAATGAAATTTTGGTTCAAACTTGATTTCATTATTTTCCATATGATATTAAGTGCTTAAGGTTGAAATTTCATCCATTGAATCATTTCAGAGGGTCTTCAATTGATCAATTACTTGAAAATCAAGAAATTGGGGAAAAGTCAACTATACTGAGGAAAAAGTCAACTCCTGACTTTCTGAGGTCAAATTCATGAAGTTGAGGTTATAAGGAGTCCATGGACCAAATTTTATCAAGAAATGATGGAGGGATCCTTAGGAATCAAGAAAATCAAGACTTACCATTTTTGGAAAATTAGGGTTTCTAAAAGTGGCAAGTTTTGGCCATTTTGCAGCCAAGTTCAAGAGAGGCCTCCTCCCAAAATAAAATTCAAATGAAAATTCCACTTGGGTTGTTTGAAAGAGGGCATTATAAGCTTCAAATCCATACGTGGAACCTGTTCATGGGATTAAAATTGAAGAAGTTATGATCAATCAAAGTTTGTTGAAACTAGGGAAAAAAACCAAGTCAGGGGCCAGCCAAAGCAAATCATGTGCACGTGCCAGGCCAGACAATCTATCAAACATGTGGTGTGCAAAATTTAAGGCTATTTTTCTCCATCAAGATGACCTAAAATGAAATTTTTTCCAACATCAAAGTTATTCATTGTTGTCTCCTCTTCAACTTTCATGTTGGAGGATTTTTCATTTGATCAAAGGTTTGAAAGTTATAGAAGCTTGAAGTAAGGCTCTCACACTGATCATCCTATGGGTCATTGGCACAAGTTATGTTAAAATTCAGGCAAGCCATTATACAGCATTGTGTCATATAGTTCAATGGACATTTTGAGAAACTAAGAGGCATGATCTCATCATGGAACAAACTCCAAACTTATTGTATGCATCAACCCCTTTGATTTGAGCACAAGAATGCCATGGGTTGGTAGCTTGAGCTTGAAGGAATCATCAATGGAAGATCATTACATCAAACATGTTTTCATGCTGCATAAGTTATTGGATTGTAAGATGTTTTCAAATTCAGTCAGCTTGTATACACTAGTTAACATGTTGGCATCATATTGCATTGCACTCAAGTAAGTTCAAAAGATCTTATACATGCCATACATGTTAATTACCATGCACCTCATGAAGTTTCAAGCCAAGTGAAAAATTCCATAACATGATACTTCAAGCTTCTGCATTGGATCAAGTCTGTAATACCCCGTAATTTATGGAATGGATAAGAAGCACACCTAAATAAGAAGAAGACCTCCAAACCTAGTTCCAAAGATGAAAGCTCAATCACACTAGCTTATTGAACTTTATTAAGTGTTTTTGTGGTTTTTGATTAAGGAGTGTTTTTTAGGTTTTTGTTTGTAAATTAATATCATCCTAAGACTTGTTCATCATGATAGATACCTTACACCTCACCCCAATATGGGATGTGTGCAAGTACCCCATGGCAAAGTCCCGTGGCACATGAGAAGACTTGTCATTTATTAAGTGTATTGAGATTGTTGTGAGATGAGAAGAGAGAGGCACCAAAGAGAACCAAAGGTAAAATTCTAATGTGGGACTAATAATACTAAGAGTTATCATGCATGGGATTCCTAATTTAGTGTGGTTTGAGTTCTATCCTAATGGAGAAGAAAGAGAGAAAAGAAATAAGAAGAAAAGAAGAGGTTAGAAGACAACTTACTTCTCAAAAGAAGATAAATTGCTTCTAAAGAGGGAGGGATGAAGTTAAGCAAACAAAGCATGAGGTGCTAAGGAAAACACAACTTTAAAACATTTAAAAATAAGAGGAGAAGTTGAATGTGGGGAGCCCACCCACACACATGGCTTACCATAACCCCATACAAAACAAATGTTAGCTAAACACATTGCATAAAGTAAAGTCAAGAAGACTCAAACAAGTCACAAACCAAAGAGGAAAGGTCATAAACCCAACCACAATTAGCAAAGTCAAAATATAAATCCTAGAGGGAACCTATAACATCTACCAAGATGAACCTAATAGGATGGCATAAATTTCTTCCTCAAACTATGTTAGAAGGAGGAAGAATAGAAGCACAAATAGTTACTTGAGAAGTAAGGCATCAAACCAAATAAATGATGATGAAAAAAGTTGAAAATTAGGTCTCCAAAGTCACCAACCAGAAGCAAACATTGTGTCAAAATAACTCTAAAAAATTCGCAATTAAACTCCATCAAATGGTCACACAAAGTTACCTAGGGATGATCAAAGAAAATTCACAAACATGACTACCAAAATTGTGGATAAAATGAGTTTAAAAATATGCAAAAAATATTTTAAGGTTCTTTTATGAGTCCTTAAAATGATGAAAAAAGAATGGTGTAAAAAGTTGTTTGAAGTGGAAGAAATAAAATGAACAAGCCATGGTGTCAAGGAAGAACTTAATTGAAAAAGTAATCAAATGAAAATACAAAAAAAAAAAAAATTAATGAATTCAGAAAATAAAAACATGAAAATGATTTTTGTGGAATTTTATAATGAGTTTTGGTATCTTTTGGAATTAAAATGCGAAAGTATGTGAAAAAATAAAATGAATGGAAAAGAAAATGAGAAAGGGGTGCAGCCATAGCAATTGCTCAGTTAAAAACCAATAATGGGCCTATAGGGAGGGTGTGAATAGCAAGGAGAGTAAAGCCCAAACACAAAAAGTCTCGAGGGAGAATGGTAGAGCTTCGGTCAATGTTGCTTGACTTCTTCTGGATCGTTGGCTCAAAAGACTATGGCATTCAATGGCTTACAAACGAAAGTGTACAATAATCACGATATACCTGTACACGTATGATCAAAACTGAAGGATCCAACCAGACGGTGACAAGTGTCACTTCTGGTATGGACAGAATCACCAAAACCTATCCACCTGCTATCCTTATCTCTTCTCTCTTAATATCTCTCGTCACAAAATGAAATGAGAAAAATCACAACAACACATGCTACGGTCTCTCTCTCTAAGCACTCCTTCTTCTTCTTTTGACCTAACGCTGCAGGAGCCTCGCCGGAGAAGGCGGTGGCGCGCGGTGGCCTTCATCGTTCTTCTCTGGCCAACTACCTCAAACACCAAAGTTCCTAATACAAACCCTAACTAAAATTTCGTTCTCATCATAAATACGGAGTCAAAATTCCCTAAAACTTAATCAAACCATCAGATCGCAACCTACAAAATGAATCATGACAAATAGGAAGAGATATGCGATTACACATCAACAACAAGCTTCATCGGAAAATGAATTCGATAAAGCTTACCTACCAGAGACAGTTCGGTGCTTCTTCAACTATGGAGAGCGAAATCTAACGCCGAGCAGAAAAAACTCCCAAGCAGCTTCAAATGCAAAATTCCTCTTTCTTCTTCTATTTCACGAGATCGGTCTTCTTTCTCTGCGTCTGGTTTTTGTTGTTGTGAGCGTTGATGTTCTTGATTTTCAAATTATTTGCATGTCCTTGAAGAGATTTAAATAGTTTGATGAAGATTTTCGTTGAAGGCAAAATGACGATGGATGTTGAAGAACGACGAGTTAATGGTGAGATGAAGTTTGTTTCTGCAGAATCACTGAGAGAAGTTTTTTTGTAGTTTGTTGAGCTGTAGCGGTTCTAATATTGTTGTAGTGGTGTTGAATGTGTTGCAAAGAACTTATTGACTCAAAAGTCGTAATTTCCTCCACTGAAATTATTTGTTCTTCTTCATTTTGTTCTTGCCTTTGAGTTGTTGTCTTTGATTTTCTGTAGGTTTGTGATGTTTATGAAGACGCGATGAATTCGCAGAGGGTGATAATTGGAGAAGATGAAGATGTTTGATACCGACGTAGATCGAAGGCTAAGTTAAAGATTGAAGATGAAGGAGAGGCTTTAGAAATTGAGGATTGGAGTGATTCTCATTGAAGAGTGCTGAAGGTGAAGATTGGAACGGAGAAAATGATGAAGATTCATGAAGAGTGGATAGAGGTTTCTGAGTTTTTCTGTTTTTGGTTATCAGATTGAAGAAGATTAGTGAGAGTTCCAGTTTTTTATGAAGCAATCAAGAATCAGTTATGATGCCACAGATGAAGAGGAGTGGTTCTCTTTCCTAACATAATTCTATTATCCCTCCATCTTTTTAGTTTTTGTTAAATGAGTTTTTTTTTTGTAACTGAATTTTTTTAATCAATTTTGTGTCGATTTCTTTCTATTATAATTTTCCTGTTAATCTTTTTATTCTTCTGGTGTTTTTTTGTTGAATTCTTGCATTTTTGAACCTGTTCGTGTGGTAAACTGTGCATTTTATTGCGTTTTCTTCATCTCCCACTTGTGTTTCGATGAAACTTCAAATGTGTGTAGTATGTGAGGCTGATGATGTGGCATGGTGAATTCTGGTGGCTCTGATTTTTTTCTCAAAACAATTGTGTAGTAATGGACTAAAATGAGTGGAATGGGCTCAAAAAAATGAGATGGGATTGACATTGCTACTAGCACGCTTCTTATGTATAAAGGAAAAGAATTGATTTTTAAATGGAAATAATATTTTTGGAAATTGGATTTATAACGAAAATTGGATTTAAAAATAGACATGAAGAAAAAATTGGATATTGGACATTTAAAAGTGGATAATGGATTTAAAAAAATGAATATTACTAATGGGAGATGAATAAAATAAAAATGGATAGAATGGAAAGCATAATCGAGATAAATCGGATGACAAAAAGAAGGTTATCGAAATATGAATGGATATGGATAATAATAATAAAAAGAAAATAGATAAGAAAATGGGCATAGAGAGAAAAAAAGGTATGAATTGATTATTATGAAATGAGTCGGCTACCATCACAAGCACACAACTATGAAACCTCGATTTTTCAACCAAACTTACGCTGCTTCCAAAAAACCACTTGATTAAACTGATCATGAACCATGAAAAATTTTCCAATTAAACCACAACCATTTGAATCATTTAAAGCTTGTCCAAATTATTTGAATCCATGCTGAGGAAAATAAATCCATAGATGTACTACTTATGGACCTTGATAACCCTGAAGTTTCAAACCAAACTTTACACAGAACACCGTTTGATAAACTGATGAATCTCAACACAGGACAACCTGAACTTTGAATAAGAAATGTCTGAGAAATAAACCACTGGCCCTAATAACTTGTAGATTGACCAGGATTAGGTCAAACTTTCATATGGATCGGATCATAATTGAACAATCACCTCTGAAGTGAAATCACTGCCATACTCTATGCCTCAACAATGAATGTTATGCTTCCTTTTTCTATGCTAAGATGAAATGCTATGTATGCAATATGATATGCTAAATGCTATGAAAATGAGAAGGCAAATTTTGGGGTGTTACAGCCACCCCTATTCAATCATCTGTTAATCTGAAAAAGATGAGAGCATCGGCTATCAGACGTTCGAGATAAACTGTGATTGAATACCAAAAACAACCTGAAAATTTGCACTCTGGTGGAGAAGAAGAAAAAGGAAATAAACCCAACCAAAGAAACCCTGCTTGGAGAACTCTGATCTGAAGAAAAGTAACCAATGATAACAACAGAGAACTGCCTTTTGAACGACGTCAGGTGACTACTGGCTTGCCACAATGATGGTGGGCTTTAATGGCATTGTAACATCATAGGATTTGCAACCCCAAACAAGATAAAGAGATCCGACATGGAAATGGTATCAAGAGATACATAACCTGGAAGGTGAGAATGTAATTCAATAGGATTTACGACTCCAACAAAGAGGAGTAACATTAAGCGATTTAAAACTCAAACAAGATCAAGCGATCTGCGTGGAAATGGTATCAAGCAATCCATAACTAGGAATATGAGAACATAATATCAAAGGATTTATGACTCAAAGAAAGATGAGTAACATTAAGCAATTTACAATTCAAGTAGGATCAAGCGATCTGACATGGAAATGGTATCAAGCGATCCATAATTGGGAAGTTGAGAACGTAATATCATAGGATTTACGACTCAAAGAAAGAGGAGTAACATCAAGTGGTTTACAACTCAAACAAGATCAAGCGATCTGACGTGGAAATGGTATCAAGTGATCCATAACCGGGAAGGTGAGAATGTAATATCATAGGATTTACAACTCAAACAAAGAGGAGTAACAACAAGTGATTTACAAATCAAGTAAGATCAAGCGATCTGACCTGGAAATGGTATAAAGCGATCCATAACTGGGAAGGTGAAAACGTAATATCATAGGATTTACAACTCAAACAAAGAGGAGTAACATCAAGCGATTTACAACTCAAGTAAGATCAAGCGATCTGACATGGAAATGGTATCAAGCGATCCATAACCGGGAAGGTGAGAATGTAATATCATAGGATTTACTACTCAAACAAAGAGGAGTAACATCAAGCGATTTACAACTCAAGTAAGATCAAGAGATCTAACATGGAAATGGTATCAAGCGATCCATAACCGGGAAGGTGAGAATGTAATATCATAGGATTTACGACTCAAACAAAGATGAGTAACATCAAGCAATTTACAACTCAATCAAGATCAAGCAATCTGACAAGGAAATGGTATCAAGCGATCCATAACCGGGAATATGAGAATGTAATATCATAGGATTTACGACTCAAACAAAGAGGAGTAACATCAAGCGATTTACAACCCAAACAATATCAAGAGATATTCCAAGGAAAGAGTATCAAGTGATCCATTCAAAATAGGTCCGTTGACACGGGACAAAGTGATCAATATGATTAGTCCGTTGACACCGTACAAGGTGATCAATTCAATAAGACTTGATTTGAGAGGAGAGTAAAGACTCTGCATGGGAGATTACTATTTGTAACTCTGTTAGAGATGAGAATGTTCTGAATGACATTCTGCTGAGGAGCGAGATCAAGATATTCTGACAATACTTGACTCTGGCTGAGGAATGAGATGTGAACAACTGTCTGCATCCCTTGTCCCACTGGCCAAAAATAAATTGGAGACTTCACTAGGGAATATTTCAAATATGGGGGTGAATCTCAATCATGAAACTTTGCGGGGAAATGATGATCTTTTGACTTGGGCGAGGAGATGCTTGGTCAAATACTCTTATTTGGATGAGAAGTTTGGCATTTCTACACTCTATGGGGAATTAGGCATTCAGCTTCCTGTTGGGCATATTTCGCTGTGAAATTATGTCTCTGCTTAGGGATGAATCAATTCAAATGATCTTGAAGTTCTGCTGGGGATACCACCCTACTCTGACTTAGCTGGGGAAGAATCCATCTTGAGCTCTACTGGGGATGATGTAAGGATCATCTTTTTCTGACGGAGATAATAATTATAATGCGTCTCTCGTTGGGGAGTAAAGATAGAAAACACCTCTTGGTAGGAATACTCTCTACTTGGGGAAATACCACACCCTTTAACACCTTGCTTTAAGAGGCGGCTTAGAATGGATGATCTATCTAGACTCTGATTGGGAACAATATTTCCACACTACTTCGTGCTGAAAAATGATGCTTTCTTGCATGTCTTTGACTATTTTGTTTTAAAAAAAATCGTCTCAAGATGATTTTATAGGAGACCTGGCATCCAAAATGTTCCAACGTCTTCAAAATCTTCGAGATATTCTACAAGATCCCACTCCATCGTGATATATTCTGCCCTAGTATCTTGAATTAAGGCCAGGCTAATTAGTTATCTGTAGAGAATAACTTCACCTACTCTTGGGGTGGAATTACCCAGTACAAGCCTTAAAGTGAACACCTCTGACTGACTATGCTCTGAAGAAATGCCCGGACTTATTGCTCCTTGAGATATTTAAATTTCGAAGTGATTGCCCCAGACTGGATGAATTGTGAAGAGGTTGCTCAGCGTGATTGCCCCAAACTGACTGCATCTAAACCAACTGGTTAGAAGAACCTCTACTCAAAATAGTTTCTTGGAAAAAATGTACTTCGACATGATTGTCCTTCAGAAGTTTCAGACTTCTCAACTTGGCAAGATTAAGCTTCTGGACTGAAATTTCACATGTGAACTTCTATAATGCCAATCAAATGTATGCAAGAAGAAAATGTTTTATTCTGAGAATGATTATTCTAATGAAACACACATGTTAATCATGAAGTTTTTATTGAAAAGATGTCTCAAACCTTAGTGAGCGAATCACTAGTTAAGATACAACACTGGCTTTTTTATAAAAGCCAACATGCATATGTAATACCAAACAAGATCTTTTAGCACAACTCATAGGAGTCAAGAACGTTGTCTCATGGTAGTATGCTCTAAAATTAACCCTGTTTCAGTTAGGACTTTTGAGGTTTGTATCATGGCATGGTTCACGGTTATAGAAACAAGGATGAAATTTCAAAGTTTTATTTGTACCCACCCCTTCGTGATGTTCTTCAGTCCTATGTACATCTAGCTTTCACAAGCGCTCCCTTTTCATAAGGATTTCGTGCTGGTTGAGGAACCACTACTGCTAACGGTTTAAGCACTAATCAGGGTGTTGATGTAACAGTCACCCCTTTTGTCTTTTGTGTCTGTGTCACACGACTTTGTTCTTGCGAGGATTTTTCTTGTGTAGTCCTTTTTCACATTTTCCGTCTTTCCTTTTTTTATCCCTAACTTTTTCCTGGACTGAGTCTTTTGAATCTTTTTCAATTGGAGTCCAACGAGATGCCTAACTTTTTCCTAAGTCGCTTGTTTTCAAGTTTCGACTTAGCGGGTCTTTTTAATATTTTTTCGATTCTTTTTTTTTTGGAACAAATTGTGTGACACTGTTTGTCTTGATTGCTTTGAAAGGGTCGTGACTGTTTCACTTCTTAGTTGATGAGGGATAACCATTGAGGTTTTTGGTCTTTGGACCTCTTGATATGCTACAATGAAAGGTAATGGATCCTTAGATACACTCCTTTGTGAAAGTCTAAAGACTCGGTCTAACTAGCTGACACATACCCTGCCCCGAGTTAAATGTAAGGGTTTTTTCGTGCGAAAAGAAACTCCTACTTCAAGGTTCAAAGGGGTTAGCGAGGGTTTATCTCCCTTATATCTCTAGTGTTTGGGATTTGAAAAAAATCATGTACATCGTCAATAGGGTTTTATTCAAGAGCACACAATTAGAGATTTTTTCATTTTTGTTTCGTTATCCTCCCTCACAGAGTTTAAGCATGAAAATTGGTATTGTAATGCACACATACAAAATTATGAGTGAATACGAATGGATTACTTCAAGAAAAACATGTGTGTTTTATTATGATTAACATTCAAAAACAAAAACGTTGCATGCATGCATACAAATATTTAGACAAACATAAATGCTACTAATGAAAATGCAGTAAAAAAGTTGAACATTGTCATCATTGAGGAGACTTGACTCCATCTGGACTTATCAATCTTGGATACTTTCACTGATCAGTAGCGTTTCCACGAACTTGCAATCTTCAATTAAATGACCACATGTCCATAACCATACTTCATTCCCACTTATTCTAACCTTAATACTCCGATGTTGAACACTGACACGAGACGTATGAAGGAGAGATTAAAGCTGAGTAATAAAGTTGATACATAAGGTTGCTTACAAAGACCTGGCGATCTTCTGCCTACTATCTCCATTGACCAAAGAAAAATGAAGAATTAGAGCAGCGTAGTTCCCCTCACTAGGGATGAAAATTCAGTGAAGAAAACAACTAATTGCCATTCCTGAGAGTATGGGGATACTTCTGGCTTTATTGCTTTAGTTCTTTTTCTTTATGGACTCTAATAAACAAACCTCACATTAAGACAATGCCATTTCCTCATCTGTTTGGAGAAAAGTTGACAACTTTCGAATCAATCAAGTCTTGTACCTTGCGGTAAAAAGCTTTCCACCCATCAATATGGTGTCCTGATGCCCCAGAATGGAAATCACAGTGGGAGTTGGTATTCCATCCATCCGGGAGTGGAATAGGAGGTGGGGACAACTTGCGAAGCTCAATAAACTTCAACTGAAGCAAATGTTGCAGTAGCTCAGTATGAGACATTGGTAACGGGTCAAAAACATTTTCTCCCCTTTGCTGATGTTGTCCCTGTTGAGGGTTCCTTTGTCGTGTCTAACACCTAGGCTGATTATTCGCGGTTGTGGCCACAGAGGCTGCCCGATGATGGCATGGTTGATATCCTCTACCTTTTCCACGTTGATGAAATGTTGCCCCAACTTCCCCTTAATTATTTCTATGGCCATTGGCAAAGGGAATCTTAGTGCATGAAATAGATGCATTATAATCTTTAATCGTTCCAAGCTTTAACAAACTCTAAATTCGCTCACCAACGATCTCAATATCAGCAAATTCGGTAGATGGACATGCAGTCAAATGATCCAGAAACACACCCTGCAAAGTGCCCATGAACATTTCAGCCATTTCCCTCTCAAGCAGTGGGGGTTGTACTCGGTCGGCCATTTCTCTTCATCTCTGAGCATATTCTTTGAAACTTTCAGAATTCTTCTGAGAAAGACTCTAGAGTTGAGTGAGGATAGGCGCCTTGTCAATGTTAAACTTGTATTGTTTCACAAAAGCTTCATCCAATTCCTTCCAGCTTCTAACAAAAGCCTTATTCAGATTCATATATCAACCCAAAAATGCCCCATATAGGCTATCTTGAAAGTAGTGCATCCATAGCTTTTCATCGTCCGTGTGGGCAGAAATCTTCCCAAAGTAAGACTGGATGTGAGTTTTCGGACAGGCATTGGTGTTGAACTTATCAAAAGTAAGAGGCATGAACTTGTGAGGAATTTTGACCCCTGGCACTAAGCCTAAGTCAGTCACATCATAACCTACAGAGTTCTGAGATTCAATAGCCTTTATGTTCTCATCAATTTCCTTAAACTTCTTATTCACAACCGCATTCTGATTATCTAACTCCTTATTCATCACAGTAAACTGATCTTCTTGACCATCCACGTAGCCAACATTAGGGTCATTGTCTCCTCCCAGAGCTCTAGGAACAGGAATGACCTGAGGATTTCCTTGCATAGTACCATCATGATTTCTCTGATTGCCACCTTCTGAAATCTCGTTTTCTAGCCGCTCGACCATTAACCTTAGTTGTTCTTGATTCTGAGTTATCCCTATCATTGGGGTCATAAACTGCTTCATACAAGCCCTCAATTCCACGAGCTCAGCTTGTACCTAATTGGCCATTCTAGTTCTGCTTTGCTTGATAGGATACTGGTGAAAACAAACTCCCAACAATATTGCCTAAAAAGGAATAGAGATGAGAAACTGCCCATGTACGTGACAAACAAAGATGATATGATAAGATATGCAAGATGCTGTGTTATGCAAATGCTCTAAAATACAACTACTAAGAGAGAACACTCTCAAATGACTCCCTGGGAGTATGATCCAGTGTAAATTCAAATTGTGACTAGGTGTTAGTGCATAAATTCCTTCTAAATAGAATCAAGAAAATCACTGCATCATAACAGAGAAAGGCTCTCCAGAGAAAAGTCATACAAAGTATTGAAGACAAGCTGAAAAAAATACAAATAAGAACAACAACAAAGGTTCCCTCAATAAGCATGAGGGTAACCAGATACATAAAATAAAACTAAGGCCTACAAACATCAATCCCAGTCTAGACTTATTTGCTTCCCAAGCTAACCATCTGGCGTGATGACCTTTGAGTCGATCAGATCCTGAACATCCCATTGTAGAGCCCTACATTCCTCTGTTGCATGCCCCGGAGCACCTGAATGAAACTCGTAACACGCATCCACAACATATCCCTTTGGAAGATTCCACACTGGTGGTGCCAAAGTCTGCAACTCCACCAAATTAAACCTTAGCAATTATTGCAACATGGCAATGTATGTTATTGTAATTAGATCAAGAACACGATCAGCTTGTCGAATTATTTGTGGATAAGGCCTTCGTTGTGGTTGAGCATTATGTTGTTGTCATTGCTTTGAACGTCTAACAAGCCACTACACTTTCTTACCCATATTTGGCAGGGGAACAGGTGAAGGTTGATGATGTAACACCTTTGAAGACTCAGTCTGTGTAATGACCCCATAGGAAGAAAAGTTAACCATCTTTTTTGTATTCATACATGCACCAACTTGTGAGACTTTCAACCCATTCAGCCCGAAATTGATTATTCCTTCATCAATCAAATCTTGCACTTGATGCATGAATGCCCTGCAATCATTAATATCATGCCCGGGAGTTCCGAAGTGGAAAAAAAAGTACGCGTAGGGATTCCAACCTTGTGGAAGTTTACCAGGAGGAAGAGTTAGCTTGCGACACGCAATCAATCCCTTTTAGAGCAACTGTGGGTACAGTTAAGCATAGGACATGGGCAAAGAATCAATAACCCTTTCTTGCTTTTTTCGACAATGGGTTGCCGCCACTAGAGGAGCTACAACTGACACTTACTGAAGTTTTTCTCCTAGAAACCAAGGCGTATGGGTGGATGAAGTTCCTTGATAAGGAAATAAAGTGACCACTTCTTTGACAACAATTGGCATAACATCATTCAGCTCATTTGTATCAAACAAAGAGAGGTTGATCTTTGTCTAAGGCTCTTCCTGACTACCAAGTGGTGATTGTTGGTGAGGAGGCTCAAACTATGGAGGAAGTCCACCTAACAACTCCTGATTCAGTGGGAATCCCAAAGAGATGGGAGAAACGAGACCTTATGTTGGAGAAGCAGATCCATGACTGTTTTCTTTCTTCAACAAAGCATTCATGATCCCTATAAGCAGCTTCATCTGAGTCTTCATCAAGTTGAACTCTTCCTTTAAGAATCTATGACCCTATGATAAAGCTTTCACTTCTGCTCTGAACTTCCCCACCTGGTTCTTCATTTCAGTTACCTCCTCCCGGAGTTGTTCCAAGTCCATACCCTTAGAGTTATGATTCAAGCTGGCCATTCTGAAGAGAAACCAAGTCAAGATAAGAATTTGTCTTCGAACACTTGTCTTGAATGCAAGGATGTATTCAAAATCCATGTTCGATTATTTCCCATGACCCTATATGTTTTGATTCACATTTTGATATACAAGAAATCCAACTGCATGATTCAGATGTGGGATCCTCGGAAATAACTAAACATGTATGTTGGAATGCCATGATGTCATGTATGCAACTGGCATGTGGTCAATGACTGGTATTTGTCTGGATGTGGAATAATGAGCTAAGAACCAAGTGTTTGTAACCACAAGATCTATGAATAATGACCTAGGATATGTAACCCAGAACTAAAGGATCAAGAATTCCATAATCATATGAACCAGATCAGAACATAGAACCACACCGATAATAAGGGTATGTTAAGGCCAAGGGTTCCTACAAACTTGTAAACCCTCCCAAATCTCATTGGTGAGCTTTGGGTCAACATCACGGACTCTCAATCCGAGAAGAAATAATACGTTCACCATCTCCGGGAAATGGTTTAATACCAAATCAGGGAATCGGTTAAGCATTATATACTACTTAGGGAGACCTCAGCTGAGTCCGGGAAAACAAGCATCCCCCATAAATCCCCAGCTTCAAGCACTAAAACCGAGAAAAAAATAAAACATTCATCTCGAAGGGTACAATACTATCGTCATACGACCAGTTGCTTTAACTGAGTTCCTACGAGAGAACCAGGATATCCTATGCGAGTTCCCAGTGGGGCCCTCAGGTACGAATGGGTTTGTCACAAAATATGGTCTGCCACTGTCACCACTGGAGAGGGTTGTTTCCATAAAGGTCCTCAATGATCGATCCCAAGATGCACATAACTATCAAGGTCGTATCCTGAAATGGAGGAAATTCCCATATAGAATATTTCCAAGACGGTCGCAGTATAAGTGTGGAACACATCGTCACTCATCATGATGATATATCCTGGAAGTACAATGTTTGTCCATGCTAAAGTCCTAGGGTGCAATCGAGCCTTGGTATTGGGCTCCTCACTCAATAACCCCATCCCGCCAAACAGAAAACCAGCACAGTCCAGACAGTCCAGTATAATGATGCATGGAAAGTAAATGCGGAAAGCGATAAATAAAGTTGTAAATAAACACAGTAAACTAAACACACAATAGCAAACAGACAAACACCCAATGAAATAGAAACAAACAAGCGCTAGGAATCACTCGCTTAGGGAAATAGAGATTCTGGGTTTGATCCAAAGCATAGTCGCCAGTTGTCACTCCCTAGATTTCTATCCTGGTATAAACACGAAAGTGGCGCGGAAAAGGTAATGTCTCAAACCAAGCATTTTTATCCCGAATGAATGGGAAAGGTAATGCTGCATAAACTAGAAAAGAAAGGAAATAACAAGGTCTTGCAAACCAAAGAGACTGGGTTTGGGAGTCGGTTATGACTTGGGAAGGTATTAGCACCCCATATCGTCTGTCGTACCCGATGGGATCCACGCTTGCTTGAAATATTTCAAAGGGTGAGAAATAATAAGCTGCTAGAAAAACTGAGACTGGAACTGGGTAAAAGAAAAGAAAGGTAAGGGGAAATGTTGGGAAAATAAAAGTGTGCTTGAATGGGCCCTACCCCATTGCCTATGTACCTCATCGGGAAATGAGGATCAGAGACTACGTAGTTCCCCTAACTAGGGAGGAATTTTTTTTGTATTTTTTAAATCTTGAACTTCTTATGTCAATACTCAGGTGTTGCAGGCTCGTCTGGAACGAGTGCGTTACCGTCTTGAAAAGAGATAAGTAGGAGCAAGTTCTTATGTTATGAGTGAATGAGATGAGAAAATAATTCCCGAAGGAAAGATGATTATTGTTTGTTTAGTGTTTTTTAGCAGTTTTTTCTCTGAGGTTTGAATAGGAGAGTGTGCCTAAGTCTTATTCAATGGGATTTTTACTTCCTACATCATCCCAAAATGGAATGGATAAGAAGCACACCTAAATAAGGAAAAGACCTCCAAACCTAGTTCCAAAGATGAAGGCTCAAGCACACTAGCCTATTGAACTTTATTAAGTGATTTTGTTTGTAAAGTAATCTCATGCTAAGACTTGTTCATAATTATAGATACCCTACACCTCACCCCCATATGATATGTGTGCAAGTACCCTATGGAAAAGTCCTTTGGCACGCGAGAAGACTTATCATTTATTAGGTGTCTTGAGATTGTTGTGAGATGAGAAGAGAGAGGCACCAAAGAGAACCAAAGGTAAATGTTTAATGGGGGACTAATAATACTAAGATTTATCATGCATGGGATTCCTAAGTTAGTGTGGTTTTAGTTCTATCCTAATGGAGAAGAAGGAGAGAAAAGAAATAAGAAGAAGAGAAGAGGTTAAAAGATAACTTACTTCTCAAAAGAAGATAAGTTGCTTCTAAAGAGGGAGGGATGAAGTTAAGCAAACAAAGCACAAGGTGCTAAGGAAAGCACAACTTTAAAACATTTAAAAATAAGAGGAGAAGTTGATTGTGGGGATCCCACCCACACACATGGCTTACCATAACTCCTTACAAAACAAATGTTAGCTAAACACATTGCATAAAATGAAGTCAAAAAGACTCAAACAAGTCACAAACCAAAAAGGAAAGGTCATAAACCCAACCACAATTAGCAAAGTCAAAATATAAATCCTAGAGGGAACCTATAACATCTACCATGATGAACCTAATAGGATGGCACAAATTCCTTCCTCAAACTATGTTAGAAGGAAGAAGAATAGAAGCACAAAAAGTTATTTGAGAAGTAAGGCATCAAACCTAAATAAATGATGATGAAAAAAGTTGAAAATTAGATCTCCAAAGTCACCAACCAGAAGCAAACATTGTGTCAAAATAACTCTAAAAAATTCGCAATTAAACTCCATCAAATGGTCACACAAAGTTACCTAGGGATGATCAAAGAAAATTCACAAACATGACTACCAAAATTGTGGATAAAATGAGTTTAAAAATATGCAAAAAATATTTTTAGGTTCTTTTATGAGTCCTTGAAATGATGTAAAAAGAAGGGTGTAAAAAGTTGTTTGAAGTGGAAGAAATAAAATGAACAAGCCAGGGTGTCAAGGAAGAACTTAATTGAAAAAGAAATCAAATGAAAATACAAAATAAAAATAAAAAATTAATGAAATCAGAAATAAAAACATGAAAATGATTTTTGTGGAGTTTTATAATGATTTTTTGTATTTTTTGGAATTAAAATGAGAAAGTATGTGAAAAAAATAAAATGAATAGAAAAGAAAATGAGAAAGGGGTGCAGCCATAGCAATTGTTCAGTTAAAAACCAATAATGGGCCTATAGGGAGGGTATGAATAGAAAGGAGAGTAAAGCCCAAACACAAAGAGTCTTGAGGAAGAATGGTAGAGCTTCGGTAATGTTGCTCGACTTCGTCTGGATCGTTGGTTCGAAAGACTATCGCATCCAATGGCTTACGAACGCAAGTGTACAATAATCACGATATACCTGCACACGTGTGATCAAAACGGAAGGATCCAACTAGACGGTGACAAGTGTCATCGCTGGTATGGACAGAATCACCAAAACCTATCCACCTGCTATCCTTATCTCTTCTCTCTTAATATCTCTCGTCACAAAATAAAATGAAATGAGAACAATCACAACAACACATGCTACGGTCTCTCTCTAAGCACTCCTTCTTCTTCTTTTGACCTAACGCTGCCGGAGCCTCGCCGGAGAAGGCGGTGGCGCGCAGTGGTCGTCGTCGTCCTTCTCTGGCCGACTACCTCAAACACCAAAGTTCCTAATACAAACCCTAACTCAAATTTCGTTCTCATCATAAATACGGAGTCAAACTTCCCTAAAACTTAATTAAACCATCAGATCGCAGCCTAAGAAAAGAATCTTGACAAATAGGAAGAGATATGCGATTACACATCAACAACAAGCTTCACCGGAAAATTAATTCGATAAAGCTTACCTACCGAAGACAGTTTGGTGCTTCTTCAACTATGGAGAACGAAGTCTGATGACGAAGAGAAAAATCTTCCAAGCTGCTTCAAATGCAAAATTCCTCTTTCTTCTTCTATTTAACGAGATCGGTCTTCTTTCTCTGCGTCTGGTTTCTGTTGTTGTGAGCGTTGATTTTCTTGAATTTCAAATTCTTTGCATGTTCTTGAAGAGATTTAAATAGTTTGATGAAGATTTTCGTTGAAGGAAAAATGATGATGGACGTTGAAGAACGACGAGTTAATGGTGAGATGAAGTTTTTTTCTGCAGAATCACTGAGAGAAGTTTTTTTTGTAGTTTGTTGAGTTGTAGCGGTTCTAATATTGTTGTAGTGGTGTTGAATGTGTTGCAAAGAACTTCTTGACTCACAAGTCGTAATTTCCTCCACCAAAATTGTTTGTTCTTCTTCACTCTGTTCTTGCCTTTGAGTTGTTGTCTTTGATTTTCTGTAGGTTTGTGATGTTTATGAAGACGCGATGAATTCGCAGAGGGTGATAATTGGAGACGGTGAAGATGTTTGATACCGATGTAGATCGAAGGCTAAGTTAAATATTGAAGATGAAGGAGAGGCTTTAGAAATTGAGGATTGGAGTGATTCTCATTGAAGAGTGTTGAAGGTGAAGATTGGAGGGGAGAAAATGATGAAGATTCATGAAGAGTGGAAAGAGGTTTCTGAGTTTTTCTGTTTTTCGTTATCAGATTGAAGAAGATTGATGAGAGCTCCAATTTTTTAGGAAGCAATCAAGAATCAGTTATGATGCCACGGATGAAGAGGAGTGGTTCTCTTTCCTAACATAATTCTGTTATCCCTCCATCTTTTTAGTTTTTGTTAAATGAGTTCTTTTTTTGTAACTGAATTTTTTTTATCAATCTCGTGCCGATTTCTTTCTATTACAATTTTCCTGTTAATCTTTTTATTCTTCTGGTGTTTTTTTTGTTGAATTCTTGCGTTTTTGAACCAGTTCGTGTGGTAAACTGTGCATTTTATTGCGTTTTCTTCATCTCCCACTTGCGTTTCGGTGAAACTTCAAACGTGTGTAGTATGTGAGGCTGATGATGTGGCATGGTGAATTCTGGTGGCTTTGATTTTTTTTCTCAAACCAATTGTGTAGTAATGGACTAAAATGAGTGGAATGGGCTCAAAAAAATGAGATGGGTTTGACATTGCTACTAGCACGCTTCTTATGTATAAAGGAAAATAATTGATTTTTAAATGGAAATAATATTTTTGGACATTGGATTTGATAATGAAAATTGGATTTAAAAATAGACATGATGAAAATATTGGATATTGGACATTTAAAAGTGGATAATGGATTATAAAAAATGAATATTACTAATGGGAGATGAATATGATAAAAATGGATAGAATGGAAAGCATAATCGAGATAAATCGGATGACAAAAAGAAGGTTATCGAAATATGAATGGATATGGATAATAATAAAAAAAGAAAATAGATAAGAAAATGGGCATAGAGAAATAAAAGGTATGAATTGATTATTATGAAATGAGTCGGCTACCATCACACGCACACAACTATGAAACCTCGATTTTTCAATCAAACTTGCGTTGCTTCCAAAAAACCACTTGATTAAACTGATCATGAACCATGAGTAATTTGCCAATTAAACCACAACCATTTGAATCATTTAAAGCTTGTCCTGATTATTTGAATCCATGCTGAGGAAAATAAATCCACAGATGTACTACTTATGGACGTTGATAACCCTGAAGGTTCAAACCAAACTTTACACAAAACGCTGTTTGATAAACTGATGAATCTCAACATACGACAACCTGAACTTTGAATAAGCATTGTCTGAGAAATAAACCACTAGCACTAATAACTTGTAGTTTGACCAGGATTATGTCAAACTCCCAACCAAAGAAACCCTGCTTGGAGAACTCTGGTCTGGAGAAAAGTAACCAATGATAACAACAGAGAACTGCCTTTTGAACGACGTCAGGTGACTACTGGCTTGCCACAATGATAGTGGGCTTTAATGGCATTGTAACATCATAGGATTTGCAACCCCAAACAAGATCAAGAGATCCGACATGGAAATGGTATCAAGCGATACATAAACTGGAAGGTGAGAACATAATATGATAGGATTTACGACTCCGACAAAGAGGAGTAACATCAAGCGATTTACAACTCAAACAAGATCAAGTGATCCATAACCAGGAATATGAGAGCATACCATCAAAGGATTTATGACTCAAAGAAAGATGAGTAACATTAAGCAATTTACAATTCAAGTTGGATCAAGCGATCTGACATAGAAATGGTATCAAGCGATCCATAATTGGGAAGGTGAGAACGTAATATCATAGGATTTACGATTCAAAGAAAGAGGAGTAACATCAAGCGGTTTACCACTCAAACAAGATCAAGAGATCTGAAATGGAAATGGTATCAAGCGATCTATAACCGGGAAGGTGAGAATGTATATCATAGGATTTACGACTCAAACAAAGAGGAGTAACATCAAGTGATTTACAAATCAAGTAATATCAATCTATCTGAAATGGAAATGGTATCAAGCGATCCATAACCAGGAAGGTGAAAACGTAATATCATAGGATTTATGACTCAAACAAAGAGGAGTAACATCAAGCGATTTACAACTCAAGTAAGATCAATTGATTTTACATGGAAATGGTATCAAGCGATCCATAACCCAGAAGGTGAGAATGTAATATCATAGGATTTATGACTCAAACAAAGAGGAGTAACATCAAGCGATTTACAACTCAAGTAAGATCAAGAGATCTAACATGGAAATGGTATCAAGCGATCCATAATCGGGAAGGTGAGAATGTAATATCATAGGATTTACGACTCAAACAAAGATGATTAATATCAAGCAATTTAAAAACTCAATCAAGATCAAGCAATCTGACAAGGAAATGGTATCAACCGATCCATAACCGGGAATATGAGAATGTAATATCATAGGATTTACGACTCAAACAAAGAGGAGTAACATCAAGCAATTTACAACTCAAACAATATCAAGAGATCTGCTAAGGAAATGGTATCAAGCGATCCATTCAAAATAGGTCCGTTGACACTGGATAAAGTGGTCAATATGATTAGTTCGTTAACACCGTACAAGGCGATCAATTCAATAAGACTTGATTTAAGAGGAGAGTAAAGACTCTACATGGGAGATTACTATTTGTAACTCTGTTGGAGATGAGAATTCTCTGAATAACATTCTGTTGAGGAGCGAGATCAAGATACTCTGACAATACTTGACTCTGGCTGAGGAATGAGATATGTACAACTGTCTGCATCCCTCATCCCACTGGCCAAAAATAAATTAGAGACTTCACTGGGGAATATTTCAAAGATGGGAGTGAATCTCAATCATAAAACTTTGCGGGGAAATGATGATCTTTTGACTTGGGCGAGGAGATGCTTGGTCAAATACTCTTGTTGGGGAGAGAAGTCTAACATTTCTACACTCTATGGGGAATTTGGAATTCAGCTGCCTGTTGGGCATATTTCACTGTGAAATTATGTCTCTTCTTAGGGATGAATCAATTCAACTGATCTTGAAATTATGTTGGGGAAACCACCCTACTCTAACTTAGCTAGGGAAGAATCCATCTTGAGCTCTACTGGGGATGATGTAAGGATCATCCTTTTCTACTGGAGATAAGAATTATAATGTGTCTCTCATTGGGGAGAAAAGATAGAAAGCACCTCTTGGTAGGAATACTCTCTACTTGGGGAAACACCACACCCTTTAACACCTTGCTTTAAGAGGTAGCTTAGAATGGATGATTCTATCTAGACTCTGATTGGGAACAAGATTTCCACACTGCTTCGCGCTGAAAAATGATGCTTTCTTGCAAGTCTTTGACTGTTTTGTTTACGAGAAAATCGTCTCAAGAGGATTTTATAGGAGACCTGGCATCCAAAATATTCTAGCTCTTCAAAATCTTCGAGAGATTCATCGGATCTCGAAATGTCTACCTCAGACCACATGGTCTACAAAGGAATTTGTTTCAGGAAGATTCCTGCAAGATCCCACATCATCGAGAGATATTCTGCCCTAGTATCCTGAATCAAGGCCATGTTAATTAGTTATCTGTAGAGTGTAACTTCACCTGCTCTTGGGGTGGACTTACCCAGTACAAGCCTTAAAGTGAACACCTCTGACTGAATATGCTCTTAAGAAATGCCCAGACTTATTGGTCCTTGAGATATCTCGAAGTGATTACCCCAGACTGGATGAATTGTGAGGAGGTTGCTCAACGTGATTGCCCCGAACTGACTGCATCTAAACCAACTGGTTAGAAGAACCTTTACTGAAAAGAGTTTCTTGGAAAAGGTGCACTTTGACATGATTGTCCTTCAGAAGCATCAGACTTCTCAACTTGGCAAGATTAAGCTTCTGGACTGAAATTTCACCTGTGAACGTTTATGATGCCAATCAAATGTATGCAAGAAGAAAATGTTTTATTCTAAGAATGATTATTCTAATTAAACACACATGTTAATCATGAAGTTTTTATTGAAAAGATGTCGCAAACCTAAGTGAGCGAATCACTAGTTAAGATACAACACTAGTTTTTTTATGAAAGCCAGCATGCATATGTAATACCAAACAAGATCTTTTAACACAACTCATAGGAGCCAGGAACACTGTCTCATGGTAGTATGCTCTCAAATTAACCCTGTTTCAGTTAGGACTTTTGAAGGTTGTATCATGGCATGGTTCACGGTTATAGAAACAAGGATGAAGGCTCAAAGTTTTATTTGTACCCACCCCCTTCATGATGTTCTTCAATCCTATGTTCAGCTAGCTTTCACAAGTGCTCACCTTTCATAAGGGTTTCGTGTTGGTTGAGGAACCACTACTGCTAACGGTTTAAGCACCAATCAGGTTGTTGATGTAACAGTCACCCCTTTTGTCTTTTGTGCCTGTGTTACACGAATTAGTTCTTGCGAGGATTTTTCTTGTGTAGTCCTTTTTCACATTTTTCGTCTTTCCTTTTTTTATCCCTAACTTTTTCCTGGACTGAGTCTTTTGAATCTTTTTCAATTGCAGTCCAGCGAGATGCCCTAACTTTTTCCTAAGTCACTTGTTTTCAAGTTTCGACTTAGCGGGCCTTTTTCATTTTTTTTCAATTCTCTTTTTTTTTTGAACAAATCGTGTGACACTGTTTGTCTTGATTGCTTTGAAAGGGTCGTGACTGTCTCACTTCTCAGTCGATGAGGGATAACCATTGAGGTCTTTGGTCTTTGGACCTCTTGATATGCTATAATGAAATCTAATGGATCCTTAGATACACTCCTTTGTGAAAGTATAAACACTCGGTCCAACTAGATGACACCTACCCTGCCCCGGGTTAAATGTAGGGGTTTTTTCGTGCGAAAAGAAAATCCTACTTCAAGGCTCAAAGGGGTTAGCGAGGGTTTATCTCCCTTATATCTCCAGTGTTTGGGATTTGAAACAAATCATGTACATCGTCAACAGGGTTTTATTCAAGAGCACACAATTAGAGATTTTTGCGTTTTTGTTTCGTTATCCTCCCTCACGGAGTTTAAGCACGACAATTGGTATTGCAATGCACATATACAAAATTATGAGTGAATACGAATGTATTACTTCAAGAAAAACATGTGCATTTTATTTGATTAACATTCAAAAACAAAAAAATTTCTTGCATTCATACAAATGTTTAAACAAACATAAATGCTACAAATGAAAATGCAGTAAAGAAGTTGAGCATTGTCATCATTGAGGAGACTTGACTCCATCTGGAATTATCAATCTTGGATACTTTCAATGATCAATAGCTTTTCCACGAACTTGCAATCTTCAATTAAATGACCACATGTCCATAACCATACTTCATTCCCACTTACTTTAACCTTAATACTCCGACGTTGAACACTGACATGAGACGTATGAAGGAGAGATTAAAGCTGGGTAATAAAGTTGACACATAAGGTTGCTCGCAAAGACCTGACGATCTTTTGCCTATGCAGTGAAGAAAATAATTGATTTCCATTCCTGATAGTATGGGGATACTTCTGGATTTATTGCTTTAGTTCTTTTTCTTTATGGATTCTAATAAACAGACTTCACATCAAGACAATGCCCTTTTCCTCATCTGTTTGGAGCAAAGTTGACAGCTTTCGAATCAATCAAGTCTTGTACCTTGCGGTGAAAAGCTTTACACCCATCAATATGGTGTACTGATGCCCCAGAATGGAAATCATAGTGGGAGTTGGTATTCCATCCATCCGAGAGTGGAATAGGAGGTGGGGACATCTTGTGAAGCTCAATAAACTTCAACTAAAGAAAATGTTGCAGTAGCTCAGTATGAGACATTGGTAACGGGTCAAAAACTCTTTCTCCCCTTTGCTGATGTTGTCACTGTTGATGGTTCCTTTGTCGTGTCTGTCGCTCCCCGGATTTCCATCCTGGTACAAACGCGAAAGTGGCGCAGAAAGAGGTAGAGTCGCCAGCCATGAATTTGTATCCCGAAGGAACAGGAATGGTAATGCTGCACAAACCAGGAGAAAAGAAAAGGAAGGACACAGGTCCTACGAACCAAAGATACTGAGTTCGGGAGTCGGTTACGACCTGGGAAGGTATTAGCACCCAGATCGTCTGCCGTACTCGACAGGATCCACGCTTGCAAAGAAAATGTTTCAATGGGTGAAGAAATGAAAGTTGTTGCAAAGAAAAGGAACTGAACTGGATAAAAGAAAAGAAAAGGGAACTGAAAAAGAAATGAAAAGGAAAAATGTAGGGAAAATAAAGATGGTGCTCGAACGGGCCCTACCCCGCTGCCTACGTACCTCATCTGGAAAATGAGGATCAGAGTCGCCGTAGTTCCCCTAACTAGGGGTGGAAAGACTGCTTCTGTCTTAAGGCTTGAACTGCCTATGTCAATGCTCAGGTGTTGCAGGCTCGGACGACGAGTGCATTACCGTCTTTCAAAGTGACAAGAAGAAGCAAGTTCACGGACGGAGCGAGGGAGATGAGAAAAGAATTCCCGAAGGAGAGACGCTTATTGTTTGTTTATGTTTTTTATGAGCTTTTTATGAGTGTTGCACAAGGATGTGAACTCAAGCTATTTTCCATGGAATGTGTACTTGCTACTACATTCCAAGATGGAATAATAGAACAAGCACACTCAAGTAAGGAGAAGATCCCCAAAACTTGATCCCAGAGATTAGGGCCTAAGCTCACTAACTCGTTGAATTTATTAAGTGTTTTTGTAATTAAAATGAAGAAGTGTGTTTTATGATTTTCTTCCTGAAGATGGTCTCATGATCAGACTTGTGCATCATGATAGACAAGCTTGTACTATCCCAAGATGGGAAGACTACAAGTGCTCCATGGAATAAGGCTATTGCACAGTAGACCATTTCAATCCTTATTAAGGTGTTTTTTAGGGTTTTGTTTTGAGATGAGAAGAGAAAAGAACCAAAGATCTTAAAGGTAAAATCTAATGGGGAAGACTAATCCTAATGTTATCATCCATGGATGAACCTAGGTTAGTGAGGCTTCAACTATCTTAATGAAGAAAGAGATAAGGAAAGAAGAACGAGAAAGAAGAAGGGAAGAAGATAGAAAGTATGGCCTAATCACATCAAACACAAATGAGAAAATATAATGAAAGAAGAAGAGAAAAGAGTTGGAGATGTGGGAATATCATCCACACCTCCCACTTACCAAAGCCCCTGAAATGGTCACAAGCATAAACAAGTAGCAAAACAAAAGCAAGTAAGACCAAATGAAATACAAATGGAAAAAAGATCAAGCCAAAACATCACAACCAGAATCGAAAATTCAATCTCAAGTTCCAAGATCAAACATACAACATAAGATGAGAAGTGGATCAAACAACTCAACACAAAGCAATACAAATCACTATGACAAAATAAGACACTTATGAGATAGCACAAAGCATACAAAGTAAACAAACATCATACACTTCAAGACCAGAACCCTAACATGTCAAGAATGTGCTTAAGCAACACAAGAGATCAAGAAAAGAAGCATACAAGCTTAAACATTGTCAACGTGAGAAGCACATAAGCATAAGAAGTGAAGTGAACATGTACATAAGTGAATGAACTTCAAAGACAAACAACCACAAAACTTCTCAAAGCAGAAACATCAATCAAAGACCAGGAAGATTTTCTCCTCCTAAAAGAGCTCTAAACAACCTAAGGGAGTTGGCATAAGTGCCCTCCTAGCTTAAGGACTAAGTATATGACAAAAAAGGATGCAAAAAGAGAGAAGCAAACAATAAAATTCATATTAAATCAAGAGTTCATCCAAAAATTCCACAAATTGGCATAAAGGATCTTCAAACATCTAATATTAACATGCCAAAAGGATAGGATCAAAATCAGAAGTAAAGTGAGTTAAAGGGATGCCTAAACATGGATTAGGGTTATGAAACTTCACACACAAGTTAAAGATCAAAAATAATCAATAATGATTCTAAAAATCAGTACAAAAATCATCAATAAACTACATCTCAATATGAATCTAGAGCAAAAAGAATCAACTCAAAATTCCCAAGGATGATCAAGATATGAAATTTACAAATCAGCATGTATTAAAAATGAAACAAAAACAATTAATAAAAGAAACAATTAATTCCAGCGTGGAAAATTAAAATAAATGGAAAATAAAAATATCATAAATTAAAGAAAACTCAAAATAATATTCATGATTTTTTTTGGAATTTTTGTGAACTTCTAACTATTTTAATTAATTAAAAAGCTAACTGAAATAAAATAAAAATAATAAAATAAGTAAAATGGGCCAGGGGTGCATGTAGCAAGGTAATCCAGTTCAAAACACACTGGGCTTGGTAAAGGGGGCGCAAATAGCAGTAAAAGCCCAATGGGCACTCAGTCAAACAAAACAAAAAGTACGCAGATCCAAAGGCTATAGAAAGAAGTAATCAAATCCAAGGGTGTGTGTGTGAAGTCATCAAGACTTAGGTCAACAAAGTCAATGGTACGCAAATCCCATGGTCCATAATCAAGGTCAATGCAATCAAAGGCCACAAATACAAGTCAACAAGACCTAGAAGTCTTCAGATCCAACGCACCACATTTAAAATTACTAATTAAATGAAATCTAAGGGTCATGTTTTAAAGTTACAATAATCCTGATTAATTAAAATAATAAAACATAATTAATCTAATTAACCTAGATCTAACGGCCAGGATCTAATCTGGACACACTAAACCCTAATTAACCCTAACCTAAACCCTACCGGCCGGAGAAGCGCTGGTCATCTTCTCCGGCGAGACACAGATTGCAGAAACTGAAACCTCCATGAAAACAACCAAATCATACATCAAAATGATCCTCAAGCCAAGCACATCACGAATCAATCATCAAAATAACATAAACTAACACACACAAGCTGAATCGAAGAAAATAAGTTCGAATCTAGAAATTTCAGATCCACGGTTCTTGCTCATTTTACCACCATTCTCAAAACAAAATAGATCATCCTGCTCAGGACAACAAGCAGAACACAAAGCATACAACAAAAATCAATTACAGGTCCATGAATTTTGGAGTATACCTGAGATTGCAGAGCTTGAAATTCAAAGAGAAATCCCTCCTGATGATGCAGAAATGCTTGCTTAGATCTCATCTTGCAAATTAAATGCAAGAGGAAGCTTGAAACCACCTGGATTTGAAGTTTCGAAGCCAACTGTTCTGAACTGCACACTGAGAACTCTCTCCTCTAAGCTTCAATCAAAGGCTGATAAATGATCCTTGGAGTCTCAGGATCAAGAATTCACAAAGATCAGAGGCAATGTGTGAGTGAGTGAGGAGATTCGAAAGAAAATGCTTGTGTGCAAGAAAATTTGAAGTTGGAGAATGAGAGAGAGCTAGGGCTGAAATTTGTGTGCAATGCCTTATATATGATCAGTGTATGCACATGCCTAGGGTTTGTGGATCAGAAGAGGTGTGGGATGTGTGATGAGGGCACTTTTGCCAAATTGCATAAAGAATGAGAATGAGCAAATTACTCGTGCATTTAATCCCTCCTTGCACATGTTAAGCTCTCATCCAGCCCTTGATTCATGATTAAAATGATCTTGGCCTTTAGATGTTAGTATCATGCTTTGCTTGTGATCATGCATTTTTGCATTTTATGGAATAACTTACTTCTCATGCACGAACTTGATGATTTTCCTTGAGCCAAATGTGTTTCATGCCTTGCCTTTGATGTTTACAATCTCAATTTGCCCATAGGTTGGCTTAAAAATGAATTAAGTGAGTTTTTTCAAATGGTGTAAACTTGGAAATATGGTGAAACCCTAAAAATGGATGAATTTCGATTGGCCATAACTTTTGATTCATGAAGGCTATGAAAATGCACTTGTACTTTCTAAAAATGGGAGAACATACCCTACAACTTTCATGTTTAATGGAAATTCATTTGAGGTCATCTTCATCATGAAAGAATGCTTTGAAAATTAGGGCAAAACTTGCCAAAAATGGAAACTTTCATTACCAGCCATATGCCAAAAATGGAAAGTTCTTCAAAACCCTTTGATTCTTGATCTTTGACTTTGCCAAACCTCTTCTAAGGTCTTAAGGACATCCCTTGACTAGAAAAATGGGGTTGGACCCCTTGAATTCTCACAGTTGACTTTTAAATTGCACAGTTGACCAATTTCTTCTCATGCAAGCAACTGGTGAAATAACATCCTTCCACAAGGAATTTTCTCACCAAATTTCATCCATAGGAACCTCTTATCATATGAAGGACTTTGCCCACATGAAATAGCCAAAGTCACAAAGAATTCCTGCTTGAAAGTGAAACCCTAATTTGGGAACCATTGTGTAGGAGCTTGCCCTAGCTTGGATTCTCTGATGACCTCTCACACTTCTGGGCTCTTGTAAGGGATCTTGAACTTGTGAATGTCATGTATACTCTTCATAGGACTTGGACAAGTCTACTTGGCCTCTTGCTATAGCTTGTAATGCCTCAAATGCACAAATAGTCCAATGCTAGAACATGAGAATATTATGCTTTATTTTTCTATGCAAAGATGCCAAGGACATGACATGCTTATGATGATTATGATATGAGGATGATGCTAGAAAAAAGAAGAGGGAAAATTTGGGGTGTTACAGCTGCCCCTATTCAAGAAACTGTTAATCTGAAAAGGACGGTAGCACGACTATCGACTGTTAAAGATGAACTGTGGTTGAATACCAAGAAGACCTGAAATTTGCACTCTGCTGGAGAATGCAGGAAAAATGGGAAATAAACCCAACCAAATGACGCTTTGGTGACTTAAGTGAGGAGAAAGCACGCGAGCTCCTTCCAAGTTGAATTGGTACTTCGGATAGAAAAACTTAGACAGACGAGTCTTCTTCGAACGAACCTGTTACGCCAAGAACTGGACACATGAGCTCTCTTCAAGAAAACCTGTTACGCAAGGAACTGGACATACAAGCCCTCTTCAAGCAAACCTGTTACGCCAGGAATTGGACATACGAGCCCTCTTCAAGAAAACCTGTTACGCCAGGAGTTGGACATACGAGCCCTCTTTAAGCAAACCTGTTATGCCAGGAGTTGGACATACGAGCCCTCTTCATACACTTAAAAAAAAACTATGACCTGGGACAGGCGAATCTCCCTCGGATAAACCTATTACGCCAGGACCGATGATGCACTTAAGTCTGTGGGATAGACATGCATAATCAGGATAGACGAACCCTCTTCATATATTATCCGTAGATATATGGTCTAGGACAGACGAGTCTTCTTCAAATAACCTGTTCCGCTAGGTGCGACATTAGGATTGGACGAACCCTCTTCACAAATCTTGCATAGATAAGTGGTGTCTGAGACAGACGAACCTCCTTCGAATAACCTGTTACGCCAAGACCGGTAACCATTTTGACGTTTAATCCCATCGTCAGGACTTCAAACCTCTTCAACACAGACGAGTATTGGATGATCATCAAGAGAGCACAAACGAGTGCCATAAGTCAATGATACAAACAAATATCAGACGATGATCCAAGAAACACAGATGAGCGCTTCAGGCGATGATATAGACGAATACCAGCCACTAGTACAAAAGAATACCAGAAACCCAACACAGACGAGCATTTGGAGGAGCAATACAAACGAGTACCAGAAATCCAACACAGACGAGCATTTAGAGTAGCAATATAGACAAGTACTAGAAATCCAACACAGACGAGCAATTGGAGTAGAAATACAGACGAGTGCCAGAGTGATTATCAAATCAACACATATGGATATAACCTAACACAGACGAGTGTGAGGGATGATACAGACGAGTATCTAAACAATGCAAACGAGCTTCAAACAGATAATAAACACAGACGAGCGTTGGGGAATGCAGACGAGCATCAAGCAAATATCAAACACAAATGAGTGATGGGGCGTGCATATGAGCAAAAGCAACTATCAAACACCGACGAGTGTTGGGGAGTGCATACGAGCAAAAGCAACTATCAAACACCGACGAGTGCTGGGGAGTGCATACGAGAAAAATAAACTATCAAACACAGACGAGTGTTGGGGGGTGTATACGAGCATCAAACAAATGCCTGGTTGGCAACAAGAATCACAACTCTGCAGGGGAGAACCAGGTCAAGAGGCTTTGACACTTAACTCTGGTTAGGGGGATGAATAACTGTATGTGTCACCACATTAGCCAAAAATAAATTGGCGATTTCGCTGGGAAATATTTCAATGATGGGAGTGAAACCCAAACATGAACTCTGTAGGGAAATCAGGCGTTCAACTGCCTGCTGGGAGTACTTCACTTGATCAGCTGGGGAACAAATTTTTTGCTTGGGAAAGTGTGATACCATCCTGAAAAACTTGCACCAACAATATACACATATGCCCCGGGGACTTGCATGGTATGATCTGTTCCTCCATCGTCACCCGACACTCAAAGATGGTTTTAAATGTTTCCCTGCAATGTCGTTATTTTTTTAAGAAAAATCAATATGTTTCAAATGCAATGCTCTTTTTGCCAGAAATTCAGGACATTTTTGCAAACAAAGTAAACAAAACACAACACGACTTTTGACTGAATATTCATTTATTGAGAGGCCTCTGAATATGCAAAGTTTTACATCAGGGAGAAACCACCTGGAAAGAGGTAGCTACCGTAAAATTGAGAAAATAAACTATCCTAATGGCAATGTGTGCGGCATTCCAATGAGTTTCCTTCTTGCTATGACCATCATGTCTTCAAAACTTTATGTTCTTGCCTTTGCTTTTTTGAAGAAGATGAGGGGACTGATTCCTATCCTTCTGATATTGTCAGGCTGTACGAAACGGTGATTTGGTTCAGATTACCCGGATCGGAGTTGTTCGCTTATTCCCTTGTTTTGCGTGGATCGCCCTCTCGGGTTTTCAATCCACCGGGATACCCTTTTTTTCCTGAGCTGTCCGATGTGGCTTTTCAACTCAGCGGGTGTACATTTTTTTATTTGTTTTCCCTAACTTTTGCCCGAGCTTTTTATTCTGTTTTTAGCTCGCCGGGATGCCCGTTTCTTGACTGGACTTTAATTCTGTTTTTGTGTCCAGCGGGTCTTTTTATGCGAAGTATTTTTTAACTGTGTCCGAGTTAACAGGGGATTGGAAATCTTCTCCATCCATAGTAGTGAGCATCAGTGCTCCACCCGAGAAGACTTTCTTCACTATGAATGGGCCTTCATAGTTTGGGGTCCACTTGCCCCTGTGGTCTGAACTGGGAGGAACGATCCTCTTGAGCACAAGCTCGCCTACTTGATACTCCCGAGTACGTACTCGCTGATTGAATGCTCACTTCATTCTCCTCTGATAAAGCTGACCATGAAAGATAGTTGCTAATCTCTTTTCCTCAATTAGGCACAACTGGTTGTATCGAGCATGTTCCCATTCAGCCTCATCAAGCTTCACGTCCATCATCACCCGTAATGAAGGAATTTCCACCTCAACAGGCAAGACTGCCTCCATACCATATACCAATGAGAAAGGAGTTGCCCTGGTTGACGTCCTGACTGATGTTCGGTACCCATGCAACACAAACGGTAACATATCATGCCAATACTTATAAGTGACAACCATTGTTTGCACAATCTTCTTAATGTTCTTATTTGCTGCTTCCACCGCACCATTCATCTTTGGTCGGTAGGGAGAAGAATTGTGATGCTGAATCTGGAAGTCCTGACACAGTTCTGCCATCATCATGTTATTTAAATTGGAACCATTGTCAGTAATGATTTGCTCGGGCACTCTGTATCTGCAAATGATGTCTCTTTTCAGAAATCTGGCTACCACTTGACGGGTGACATTGGCATAGGATGCTGCTTCAACCCACTTAGTAAAGTAATCGATCGCAACCAAATTGAAACGATGACCATTTGAAGCAGTAGGTTATATCTTCCCGATCATGTCAATGCCCCACATAGAAAAGGGCCAAGGAGATGACATGACGTTGAGAGGGCTGGGAGGAACATGCACTTTGTCTGCATAAAAATCTGGCACTTGTGGCACTTACGGGCGTACGAACAACAGTCTGCATCCATTGTTAGCCAATAGTACCCAGACCTCAACAACTTCTTAGCCATAGCATGTCCTCCTGCATGAGTACCCAAAGATCCCTCATGGACCTCCTGCATTAACAAGTCTGCTTCGTGTCTATCCACGCATCTGAGCAAGACCATGTCAAAGTTCCTCTTATACAAAACCCCATCTGTATTCAAGAAGAAACTAGCAGCAAGTCATCTTAAGGTCTTCTTGTCGTTGGATGATGCCCCAGCTGGGTATTCTTGTTTTTCCAGGAAAATCTTGATATCAAAGTACCAAGGTTTATCATCAGACACTGCGTCTACAGAGAAAGCATAATCTGGTGCGTCAAGCCTGGAAATGTCAATCCTGGGCACATAGTTCCAACACAAGACTTTGATGGACGAAGAAAGAGTAGCCAATGCATCGGCAAATTGATTCTCATCTCGTGGTATATACTGAAGCTTAACCATTGTGAAGAACGTCAACAGTCTTCTGGCATAATCCCTATAAGAAATTAAGTGTTCTTGATGTGTATACCACTTACCGGTAATTTGATTGATAACGAGGGTTGAATCTCCAAATATATTGAGGGTCTTAATCCGAAGATTAATAGCCTCCGCTATTCCCATTATGCACGCCTCGTATTCCGCTTCATTGTTGGTGCAGCCAAAAGTAATTCTGGCGGCGAAGGGAAAATGAACACCTTCGGGGGTGATAAGAATAGCACCAACTCCACGCCCGTTGATATTGACTGCCCCATCAAACATCAACTTCCATTTGGATTCAGGGTCTGGCCCCTCCTCCGGAAGTGGTTCCTCGGAATCTTTTGCTTTGAGGTACATGATGTCCTCATCAGGGAAATCAAATTTCATTGGCTGATAGTCGTCTTCCAGTGGCTGTTGTGCAAGATAATCTCACAATACGCTTCCTTTGATGGCTTTCTGGGAAGTATATTGTATGTCATACTCTGTTAAAATCATTTGCCACTTTGCAACCCTTCCGGTTAATGCTGGTTTCTTGAAAATATACTTGACAGGGTCCATTTTTTAGATTAGCAATGTGGTATGGGTCAACATGTACTGTCTCAGTCGGCGAGCAGCCCATGCCAAAGCGCATCAAGTTTTCTCGAGCAGTGAATAACAAGATTCACAGTCGGTAAACTTTTTGCTAAGGTAGTAAATTGCATGCTCTTTTCGACCAGACTCATCATGTTGGCCGAGAACACACCCCATCGACCCTTCTAACACAATCAAGTACATGATAAGTGGCCGTCCTGGAACTGGAGGAATTAGAATCGGAGGTGTCTGCAAATATTCTTTTATCTTTTCAAAGGCTCTTTGACAATCCTCATTCCACCTGACCGTTTGTTCTTTTCTCAACAATTTGAATATTGGCTCACACGTGGCAATTAGATGAGATATAAACCGCGAAATGTAGTTCAATCTCCCTAAAAACCCGCACACTTCTTTTTCTATTTTTGGTGCAGGCATATCTTGTATTGCTTTTACTTTTGCAGGATCCACCTCGATTCCTTTCTGGCTAACAATAAAACCCAGCAACTTTCCGGACCGCACTCCGAAAGTGCACTTGTTTGGATTTAACCTCAATTTGTACTTTATCAATCTATCAAACAGCTTTTTGAGATTGACCAAATGCTCTTCTTCATCCCGGGACTTCGCAATCATGTTGTCTACATAGCATTCGATTTCTTTGTGTATCATGTCGTGGAACAATGTGACCATAGCCCGCTGATACGTTGCCCCGGTGTTCTTCAATCCAAAGGGCATAACCTTGTAACAGAATGTACCCCACGGGGTAATGAACGTTGTTTTCTCCATGTCTTCAGGTGCCATCTTGATCTGATTATACCCGGCGAATCCATCCATGAAAGAAAATACCGAGAACTGAGCGGTGTTATATACCAACACTTCAATGTGAGGTAATGGAAAGTCATCCTTTGGACTTGCTCTGTTTAGATCCCGATAATTAACGCACATCCGAACTTTGCCGTCTTTCTTTGGTATAGGCACAATGTTAGCTACCCAAGGTGGGTAACTAGTTACGGCAAGGAATCCGGCATCCCAATGCTTTTGGACTTCCTCCTTGATCTTCATCGCCATATCAGGACGAGTTCTTCTCAGCTTTTGTTTCACCGGAGGACAGTCTTCTCTTAGTGGCATCTTGTGCACAACAATGTCAGTATCTAGTCCTGGCATATATTTTGATACGACCAGGCGAATATATCCACATATTCACATAACATACCAATCAACTCCTTCTTTACCCCGGCCTGCACACTGGCCCCAATCTTTATCTCTCTCTTTACATCTTCAGTCCCGATATTGATGATCTCTAAATCTTCCTGATGAGGCTGAATGACCCTTTCCTCTATGTTAGAAGGAGGAAGAATAGAAGCACAAAAAGTTACTTGAGAAGTAAGGCATCAAACCTAAAGAAATGATCATGAAAAAAGTTGAAAATTAGGTCTCCAATGTCACTAGCCAGAAGAAAACATTGTGTCAAAACAAATCTAGAAAATTCGCAAGTAAACTCCATCAAATGGTCACACAAAGTTACCTAGGGATTATCAAAGTAAATGCACAAACATAACTTCCAAAACTGTGGATAAAAAGAGTTTAAAAATATGCAAAAATATATATATTTAGGTTCTTTTATGAGTACTTAAAATGATGCAAAATGAATGGTGTAATAATGTTGTTTGAAGTGGAAGAAATAAAATGAACAAGCCATGGTGTCAAGGAAGAACTTAATTGAAAAAGAAATCAAATGAAAATTAAAAATAAAAATAAAAAATTAATGAAATCTGAAAATAAAACCGTGAAAATTTTCTAAATTGAATTGAGATGCTAAAATGATTTTTTTGGAATTTTATAATGTTTTTTGGTAATTTTTGGAATTAAAATGAGAAAGTATGTGAAAAATTAAATAAATAGAAAATAAAATGAGAGAGGGGTGTAGCCATAGAAATTGTTCAGTTAAAAACCAAGAATGGGCCTACAGGGAGGGTGTGAATATCAAGTAGAGTAAAGCCCAAATGCAAAGAGTCTTGAGGAAGAATGGTAGAACTTCGATCAATGTTGCTTGACTCCGTCTGGATCGTTGGATCGAAAGACTATCGCATCCAATGGCTTACGAACGAAAGTGTACAATAGTCACAATATACATGCACGCGTGTGATCAAAATGGAAGGGTCCTACTGGACAGTGACAAGCGTCACTTCCGGTATAGACAGAATCACCAAAACCTATCCACCTGCTATCCTTATCTCTTCTCTCTTAATATCTCTTGTCACAAAATCAAATGAAATAAGAACAATCAGACAACACATGCTACGGTCTCTCTCTCTCTCTCTCTCTCTCTATGCACTCCTTCTTCTTCTTTTGACCTAACGCCGTTGGAGCCTCACGGGAGAAGGGGGTGGCACACGGTGGTCGTCGCCGTCCTTCTCCGGCCGACTACCTCAAACACGAAAGTGCCTAATAGAAACCCTAACTCAAATTTCGTTCTCATCACAAATTCGGAGTCAAAATTCCCTAAAACTTAATCAAACCATCAGATCCCAGCCTAAGAAACGAATCATGACAAATAGGAAGAGATATGCGATTACACATCAACAACAAGCTTCACTGAAAAATGAATTCGATAAAGCTTACCTACCGGAGATAGTTCGGTGATTCTTCAATGATGGAGAGAGAAATTCGACGTCGGGCAGAAAACACTCCCAAGCAGCTTCAAATGCAAAATTCCTCTTTCTTCTTCTATTTCACACGATCGGTCTTCTTTCTCTGTGTATGGTTTTTGTTGCTGTGAGCGTTGATGTTCTTGAATTGCAAATTCGTTGCAGGTTCTTAAAGATGATGATGATCTGAAGATGATGATAAAAATCAAGGATGTTGAAGTTTGAAGAGATTAAAATAGTTTGATGAAGATTTTCGTTGAAGGAAAAATGATGATGAATGTTGAAGAATGGCGAGTTGAAGTTGATGGTGCGATGAAGTCTGTTTCTGCAGAATCACTGAGAAATGTTTTTTTACAGTTTGTTGAGTCATATCGGTTCTAATATTGTTACAGTGGTGTTGAGTGTGTGGCAAAGAAATTCTTGACTCGCAAGTCATAATTTCCTCCGCAGAAATCGTTTGTTATTCTTCACTCCGTTCTTTCCTTTGAGTTGTTGACTTTGATTTTCTGCAGGTTTGTGATGTTTATGAAGACGCGATGAATTTGCAGAGGGTGATAATTGGAGACGATGAAGATGTTTGATTCCGACGAAGAACGAAGGTTGAGTTGAAGATTGAAAATGAAGGAGAGGCTTTAGAAATTGAGGATTGGAGTGATTCTCATTGAAGAGTGCAGAAGGGGAAGATTGAAGGGGAGAAAATGATGAAGATTCATGAAGAGTGGAGAGAGGTTTCTGTGTTTCGTTATCAGATTGAAGAACATTGATGAAAGCTTCGGTTTTTGATGAAGCAATCAAGAATCAGTTATGATGCCACTGATGAAAATGAGTGGTTCTCTTTCCTAACAGAATTCTGTTACCCCTCCATCTTTTTAGTTTTTGTTAAATGAGTTCTTTTTTTGTAACTGAATTTTTTTGTTATCAATTTCGTGTCGATTTCTTTCTATTATAATTTTTCTGTTAATCATTTTATTCTTCTGGTTTTTTTGGTTGAATTCCTGCATTTTTGAACCTGTTTGTGTGGTAAGTTGTGTGTTTTATTGCATTTTCTTCATCTCCCACTTGCGTTTCGATGAAAATTCAAATGTGTGTAGTATGTGAGGCTAATGACGTGGCATGGTGAATTCTGG
Source organism: Lathyrus aphaca (assembly GCA_963966055.1). NCBI lineage: Eukaryota > Viridiplantae > Streptophyta > Magnoliopsida > Fabales > Fabaceae > Lathyrus > Lathyrus aphaca. Next base: position 543,251,637 of record OZ014524.1, read on the forward strand.
TGGCTCTGATTTTTTTCCAAGACAATTGTGTAGTAATGGACTAAAATGAGTGGAATGGGCTCACAAAAATGAGATGGGCTTGACATTGCTACTTGCACCTTCCTTATGTATAAAGGAAACAAATTGATTTTTAAATGGAAATAATATTTTTGGACATTGGATTTAATAATGGAAATTGGATTTAAAAATAGACATGAAGAAAAAATTGGATATTGGACATTTAAAAGTGGATGATGGATTGAAAAAAATGAATATTAATAATGAGAGATGAATAGAATAAACATGGATAGAATGGAAAGTATAATCGAGATAAATCGGATGACAAAAAGAAGTTTATCAAAATATGAATGGATATGGATAATAATAATAAAAGAAAATGGGCATATAGAAAGAAAAAAAAAGGTATAAACTGATTTTTATGAAATGAGCCGGCTACCGTCACACGCACACTACTATGAAACCTTGATTTTTCAACCAAACTTGCGCTGCTTCCACAAAACCACTTCATTAAACTGATCATGAACCATGCGTAATTTTCCAATTAAGCCCGACCATTTGAATCATTTAAAGCTTGTCCTGATTAATTGAATTCATGCTGTAATACCCTAAAATGTTCCCTATCTTTTTTCATGGTATCTAGCATATCGCATTGCATTGGTAATTCCATACATTGCATAAAAAAAATAAAAAAAAATAAAATAAGTCATGCATCATTGGTTAGTGCCTAAGGCATGTGATCAAGGTTTACTCAGTCGCAAAATCAAATATCAGAAACTCAAGGTTGAAGCTGGCTCAGAACGGACGGTGGAGACGCGTTATGAGGATTTCCCACCAAAAGGAGGGAAATTCAAATTTTTCATCCGTTAACCGGTTAACGCCTGCGAAATTTTGGAAAAAAAATTCAAAATTCAGTTGGTGCTTCCCTCTCCTTTCCACTTTCCACTTTGCTTTGTGTTTCTACCAAGCTCTAGAACATTTCACATTCTTACCAAGGAATACTTGCAGAATATTCAAAGAATATGCCAAGGAATATTCTAGGAATATTCCCATCCTACCCTTAGCTTAGGATCTAAGCCTTGTGCCCTAACCTAAACTTAACTCCAAGCCTAATGCATATATAAACCCTATTCACCAAGCAAAAAAGAGTTAGCCATTTTTTTCAAAATTCATCATTCTCATTATCTTAATTCTCTCATTTTCTTCCATTTTTCCACACTCACCAAAGCTTCATCATCAAGATCCTTCAATTTTCACATTGAAACTCGAAAGATCAAAAGTTTAGTCTTCATCATCTTCACCGATTCAGCGGATAATCGAAGGATTCGTCACGGTTGCGGTGTTTATTTCACTGTTTGGAAGCGTTTCGGATCGATTGCATTTATTTTTCACTCTCGCGGATCGAAGCTTGGAACCTCTGGTATTCTATTCGTTTGTGCATCGATCAACATCGCAACAATCACTAAAGCAAGCCTTTTCTTTGTAGGTTGGTGGATCCAAAACCGTTTCTTGCTTTAATTTATTTCTCTTCATCTCGCCATAAGGCATTATTCGATTTGCTTTTCTGATGCTTTATTCGGTTTAGTCTTTAGTATCTAGAATCGTATCTTGTTCATAGTGCTAATAGGTGATAGAAGGCTATATTTAGGTAGCAATTTCGTGCTAGTATGGTAATGGCTGTATTAGGAGCTTTAGGAAATAAGTTGATAGCTAGAAGTGTTTTTTTCCTCAGTATTTTTCAATTTTGGTTCAGTGTTAACCGGTTAACACCCAGGGTTAACCGGTTAACACGTTGTTTTTCCCCTGTTTAACTGATTTTTGAACCCGTTAACCGGTCAACCCTGGGCGTTAACCGGTTAACATTGTGCTGATTTGGATTTTAGTGTTGTTTTCTTACATGTGTGTGCATCACTCTTCGTTTTATCATCATATATTGTTAGATTATGATTTTAGGGAATTTTTAGTAGCTGGTTTAGTGCAAGTGCGCGTAGTTTTGTTAACTTTCGACGTGTGTTTCCTCAGGTTCTGATTTTGTGCATAAACATTGCATACATGTTCATAGCATATTGGTATAATTGTTTATATGATTTAGTATCAATTATTGCATGTTAATAAATGTTTACACTTCTATTTTGCATCGCATTTGAAGTCCGTTCATGTTTTGGTTCAATCATGTGCATAATGGAAAATTTACATATTATTAAAACCACATAAATCATCTAGTTTGCATCCATTGATTGCATGATGATATGTTGCATTCCATTATTAGTAATCCATTGCATGTTGTTGCATTAATTTTGCATAATTGCATTCCATTGCTTGCATTAAAACTCATGTGTTTTGCATTTGAAAAATAATGGAAATTTGTCTTGTTTTCATAGATGCATTTTGAAACAGGAGTTGTAAGAACATGTTGCATTATTCTGTTTTTGGTCTTTTACACCTATTTGCATGCTGTTTGGTAGTTGTAATAGGTTGTTTGTATTGTGCATTTCATTTAGTAGCTGTTTGTGCAATAGGAAGTTGTAGTAGTTACTGGATTTTGGCTTTGACCAGTTTTAGGGTCCTTAGACTTAGGATTGAGTCTAGGCTAGGTCCTAGTTGTATTAGGAATTGTTTGGTATCTGTATACCTCCTTTCTTTTATCTCTTTTGCTTTATCCTACTAACCTTTGTTTTGTAGGGAGGTGGAGGTAAGTATTCACACAACTTCTTCCTTTTATATTTGTAGCGGTAAAATCGTGAGTGTAAGCTATTGATTAACTTCACTCGATGTACACAGAGTCGCCACCGCGCTTTTATTTATTTCCAAAAGGAAAAAGGTAAAAGAACGAATAAAAACCTAGGAATCTAAAAGCAAAAGCTAAAAGAAACAAACAGAGAACGGGTAAGGGGATTGGTTACGAACCGGGAAGGTTTTAGGCACCCGACTCGTTCGTGGTACTCCACGGGAGCCCTTTGAAATATCTAATGCTCTTTGGTCTGAAATTGGTTTGTTTAAAAATGATTGAAGAGATGAGGAGAAGAATGTTTTTTAATGATTTTGTGTTTGATGAGGTTTTAACGCCTCATGCCTACGTACCCACAAAGTGCAATGCGAGATCAAAACCTCGTAGTTCGTGGTACAAAATTTGAAAAGAAACAATGAGTTGAATTGATTTTAAAATGTAGAGATAAGTCGTCATCCTTTAGCGAACAATTCCGCTAGAAAGGATGAATCATATCTAAACATGTGAAAAGAAAAGGTGCACAAGGCACAAAAACAATTGAGTGAGTTTTGAATTTTTTAAAGTATGTAAGAAATTCATTTTTGATATATTTACATGAATTAACATTTATTTAAGGAAACAAAGTGAAAAGATTAAAAATCGCTTGACCTAAGTCAAGGTTTGATTATGAAAGCATTTGAAGTTTGAAAACAAAGAAAATTTTTAAAATAGGGAGAAGTTTTGAAAATTTAAGAATGGGGAGGAGATGAAGTGACTATCCTAAGACTTGAATTAAAAGTTAAGAGAAGAAGCTATCAAACCGAATTATGCACAATCCTTCAAAGTAACCGGAATTCCATCTTCAAAGACTAATGAAATAACTTGAGGCCGAGGTTTCCAATCCATCACAACTTGAGCAAAGGGAGATCCTAAAATCTAAGTCCATATTCCAAAGCAAAGGATAGTAACCATAGTCCGAAATTAAAGTCACCAATCTTTTAAGTATTTAATCCTTTATTAGTGTTTTGGTATCCAAATGGACAAAATAAAAATCACAAGCAACAATATAAACATAAACAAATGATATGATATAATATGATAAAGCAATATAAAGAGATAAGGAACGAGAAATTAAAATAAAAGGATAAGGTGCGAGAGATTAAATTTAAACGGATTATATTCACATTATTATAATATTTACAATAATAAGTGGTATGATGAACTTAATCAAGCACAACCACGAAAAGAAAAATAAAATTGAGGCAACCGGATCCAAATGGATCTTAATCCGAATCGGGACAACTTTAGGTCTATGTTAAGCAATCGTCGAGTAATTTACGAGGTAATTAACCTACAAATGAGGCCGGCCACCACTAATTAAAGTGGAAAATATTCGTGTTAATACATGTTAGAGAAACGATATTATGGATCGTTCTCCGAAAACATGCCACACTAAAAGAAAAAGAATGGTCTAATCTTAATCGAGATTTTCGTTGAATTTATCGAAAAGCAACCTATCACGATCTCAAAGTATGAAGAATGATCCAAATGATCATTCATCCATAGATTTGAAATAATGAAGATTAAACTTATCGGAAATCAACAATCACGAATCGGAGATTGTCATCGACCAAAAAAAAGAAAAAAGATGAAGAAAAATGGATCTAAAAGTAGATCCATAAAAGAAATCAAAATATTTTTTAAATCTTTTATTAAAAATTCTTTTTCAAATACTTTTTCCTAAAATATAATTTCTATAAACTCTCCTAAAATATATTCTAAAAAAACTTTTTCTAAAATATATTTTCTAAAAAATATTTTATATTAACAAAATCATTTTAAAAAAAGGCATACAAAACAAATTAAAGAAATAAAATAAAAAAAAGGAGAATAATGGAAAGGGGAGGGGGAGTCCGCGGGTCAGCAAAGATGGATCAGCAAAGATCCAAGGCCAAAGGCCCAAGCCAAACACACTCACATATCAGTATTTAATAAAATCCAATAAAAATAAAAAAAATGTAAAAAATAAAAAATAAAAAAACGCAGAGAAACACCAGGTCCTTCTTCTACTTCAACGCAAAACAAAAACAGGGCATAAACAGGGGGGATAACACGGCGGCTACGCTCAAGGCTCACCTTCTCAAAATCAGAAACAACAAGAAAACTCAATTCTCTCTTCTCTTCTCTTCCGCGATTTCTTTCTCCCTCTCGGCTTCTCTCTTCTCTTTCAATTTCGATTTAATTAGGTTTTTCGAGTTGAAGGTGTGAATTGAAATCGAATCAAAGGGATTGAACGAAGATTTGTGTTATTTGGAGATTTGAGATGAAGATGGAGTGGAATTGGAGGTTTCGGAGAGTTGAAAAATTCGAACTAAAATTGGATTTGACAGGGTATTAGGAGGCTATCAAAGCTTGATTTGAAAAGAGAACTGAGCTCAATTTATAGAAGGGGAAGAAGATTTGAGAGATGCTGTTTTGAACAATTGAGATGCGTTTTTGAAAGTGAGGGATGCGTGTTTGCTTTGCTTCTGTTTTCATTTTTTTTTTGCTGCGTTTAGTTTGGATGACGTTTGCGTTTCGTTGTTGTATTGTTTATCAGGTGTATTTCGTGCGTGATGACCGCGTGATTTCGGTGAAGGCTGGCTCGTGCGGCTGGGGATAAGTGTGATGTTTGTTGTTGGCTTGGATGCAAGATGCTGTGGTGAGCTGATGCGCGCGGATGACGTGATGCTGGTGGGCCTGCGTATTGGCTTGATGTGGAAGGCGTAATGGATTTTGAGGCTTGTGAAGCTGTTGGGAGTCTTGTTGGCCGGCTTGGAATTTTGCTGCGGCATTGTGAAAACTAAGCTGCTGTTGTTTGTTGTGATGCAAAAGGCTTGCTTTGGATGGGTGTACGGCTTGTGGGAGGAAAAGCTGGGAAATTCTTTGGGCTTGGCTTAAAGGCTGATTTGTTTGGCATGTGGGGCCTGGAGTGTGGGAAGCTGCTTGCGGGAAAGTTGGCTAGCTTGCACGTGGAAATGGCTTTTGGCAAGCTGGTGAAGTGAAGCTTGTTTCATAATGTATTTTTTTTAACATGTTATAATGGATGGGCCAAAATGGGCTAAAATATTGGACTTGGTTTTTTTTATAAAAAAATGGATATTAAATAAGAAAATTGATATGAATAAAAAAAAATTGAGATGGATAATGGATAAGAATACAAGACATGGATAAAAAATGAATAAGGATGTTATTGAATTATCAAAATAAATCGGGTGAAAACGGATAATGAAAAATGATTATAGAAAATGGAATAAAGGATGGATAAATGGATATAAGAAATAGACAATGAAATGTGGATTAAAATTTATAAAGGTGAATGGTTTTTTAAAAAAAAGATAATGGAAGAAATAAGGAGCCCAAAGTCAAAAAAATGATTTTTCTTGCACAAGTCACGGATAATAATGAACACAGCCGCTCCTGAACCACTAAACATTCCACAACTCAAGCCACAACCAACATCTGAAATTTGCATCGATTATTTGAATCCATGCTGAGGAAAATAAATCCTCAAATGAATTGTTGATAAACTGGTGATCCGATGAACTGATGAACCGATGAACTGATAAACACTGAAGATTCAAACCAAACTTCGCACAAAATACTGTCACACAACCCAACTTGTACTTTGAAAACGCATTGTCCGAGAAATGAACCATTGGAACACACAACTTGCAGTCGACACAATATTCTAATAGTTTGACCAATATTAGGTCAAACATCCATTTGAATCGAATTGTGACTGAACAAACGCATCTGAATGAAATCACTGTTTTATCTTTGAAAACCTGCAACACAGAGAAGAAGAAGAACACTGCAACATATTTTTTTTGGTATTTTGGTTAGAAGTCAGTAAATATAAACAAATATAAAGAAATAAAAATAAAGGTGATCCCCTGCGAAGCATAGACTCTACATCTGAGGAGAAACTCGAAAGCCAGTGCGATCTTGTTTGTATGCAGATGAAATGCGAAGAAATCTTAGGGCAAAAATTAGGGTGTTACAGCTGCCCCTATTTAAGTTTCTTCAATCCGGAGATATGAAGATTGACATCTTCGTCTCTACAAGATGGGAGAGACTTAAATACAGAAAACCCAATTTTTGTCCTAAGAGAACAAGATATGATATGAATATGATATGCAAACCCAAGATCTTTGTGGGGAAAATATGACCATCAGAGGAAAGCAAAACTTGGGGACACATAAGAAAATCCCGCTGGGGAAACAACAATAGACAACAAAAAGTTACCAGGAAAATAAATCACTGGATAGCAGACTCCACTTGGGAACAAGGTATGATATAATCAAGATACAGATTCAACCAGGGAAAGATAAACACCCTGCCAGGAAATATCAACCAAACAAAGTTTTCGAGTCCAAAAATGGAGAGATACTGAGTTGGAAAAGAATCATCAACTACCTGCTTACTGGGTAGGAAATATAACAGACTCGACTATCAATTTACTGGATAGGAGCAACATACAGAGGGATATCCTCAATTACCCTTTTACTGGGTAGAAAAATTCTCGACTACCTGATTTACTGGGTAGGAGTATATAAAGGACTCGACTATCGATTTACTGGATAGGAGTATGATCAACTACCTGATTTACTGGGTAGGAACTCAATCAAAGAGAAACAACTTCTATTACCTTTTTACTGGATAAGAAGAATCTTGACTACCGGATTTACTGGGTAGAAAAATTCTCAACTACCTGATTTACTGGGTAGGAGCTTAAGCGAAGGAAAACAATCTCTATTACCTTTTTACTGGGTAAGAAGAAGAAATCTCGACTACCGGATTTACTGGGTAGGAGTACAAGTAAAAGAACTTGATTAAATTTGGTAATATTACCCACTATCGATTACTGATAGCTTAATTCCAAAGTAATATACTCAAGCTGGAGAAAATGTTGCCCACTATCAAACAATGATAGCTTAATTCCAAAGCAATAATATCCACAAAAGGGGACCAAAGTTCAATCCAAGAACAAATTGGAAAGAAACGGTCAAACAAGACTCATCCCGAGGAGGAAATATCTCAATTGGGGAAAATTCCATCCAGATAATAAACTGGGGAGGAAGCTGAATCAAAATCATCCACGAGAAACAAACTCAGTGGGGAATTAGAAAGGATTAACTCTTTCTGCTTAATGGTCGACACTCTAAACTTGAGAGGAAGACAACACACACACTCTGTGGGGAAAGTCCACACCAAAGAGCAGATAACAATGATAAACGCAAGAATGCAAGCAAACAATGCTATGCTTATGCGTATGAATATGCTTATGAATATGCTGACAAAACAGACATAAAGATAAGAAACAGGTGACATGAACACCACAACAACCGGATAATCGGCTAATCCCAAGGCAATAATGCAGGGAAACATGCTGGAGATTCAACTTGAAATCTGCAGGGGAATATCATAAGCCATCAAAGGAATAAAATCCTACTACAAGGCTTAAATCATGATAAGACAGCATCTGCTAGAGATATCATCCTACTGAGGAAAGGTAATAATCTTCTGAGGATGGAAGTATTCTTGATAAAAAATCAAACTTCATGAGGAAAAACTGTCATACCACTCATGTTCCACTTGGGAATAGAGTGCAAGACCGGCTAAAAATCACACAGGAACCTGCTGGAAATCAACACATGCAGACCTACTGGGGATCCATATGGGGATATCAGAAGTTAACATCATAGCCAAAACACAGTTACGAGGGATTTTAAATCAATACCCACCATCGGGTAAAAGAAAACCTCTAAACTGACTGCTATATCAATACTTCTATATTCAAGGATGCAAACAAATCGAGCTGAGGAACAAAAGCTCAGCTGGAGATTCCCAATACTTCTCTATTCAAAGATAACATGCTGAGGAAGAGATCAAAACTCAGCTAGGGATTCTTAAGAACATCCCTTCCAACAACTCTTCTGGGGAATACATACAATCTCCATTCATGCTTATGGTTGGGGAACAAAACATCATTAACATCAACCTGTCAAGACTATCCAGGAACTTCGCATGGACACAACCGAATCAAACCCTGCTTTGGGAGAGACAAGTTACACACATCCAGACTTTACCATTCTTGGAATCACTATTGATATCCTTTCTTTGTTCATATATCAAAAGAAAAATGTTTTTTAAAATCTTCAAACATTAAATTTATTAAATTTGTTTCAAAAATCATCATCAACAATAAATTGAAATTTTGTAAACAGAAACAATATAAAGAATTGCAAACAATTGGATAAAAGCTCAAATTTATTGATAGAATGGTAGTCAGCAAATGGCATGACTCCATGGATCATTACAATTTTGAAAAATGGTAAATACATGGAAAAGGACTACATTGAGATACAATGATCACTATTCTCCCTATCAACTTTGAACTCCACTGTGTCCGAAACTTCAGTCAAGGATGAGTGAATAAGAATCTTTGATGGGAAATTCTTCTGAGGGATAGAATCTGAAATCCTCGGTTGCTACAAGTGATTCAGTCTGTCGACGCAGTTACTTGCCATGATCCCTAACTTTTGCCTAGATTGCCCTTTCGGGTTTTCAATCTACCGGGATAATTATTTCTGTTTTTGTCTCTAATTTTTGTCTGGATCGCCCTTTCGGGTTTTCAATCCACCGAGACGCTCATTTTTGCCTAAGCCGCCCTTTCGGGTTTTCAACTTAGCGAGTTGTTCTTTTATTTTTTTAAGCGAAGTATTTCTTAACTGCATCCGCATTCACAGGGCGAGTGATCTCCTCACCATCCATAGTTGCAAGAATTAATGAACCGCCAGAGAAGGCTTTCTTAACAACATATGGGCCATCATACTTCGGAGTCCACTTGCCCCGAAAATCTTTAAGGAAAGACTGAATCTTTTTGAGCACGAGGTCGGCTTCTCTGAATACACGAGGTTTTACCTTCTTGTCAAAAGCTTTCTTCATTCTTTGTTGGTACAACCGACCATGACACAAAGCTGTTATTCTCTTTTCTTCAATCAAATTCAGCTGATCAAATCTACTCTGACACCATTCAGCCTCAATCAACTTGGCTTCCATCAGAACTCTCATTGATGGGATCTCAACTTCGACGGGGAGCACTGCTTCTGTACCATAAACAAGTGAGAAAGGGGTTGCCCCTGTTGAAGTGCGGACAGATGTACGATACCCATGCAAAGCAAAAGGGAGCATCTCATGTCAGTCCTTGTACGTCACAACCATCTTCTGAATGATCTTCTTAATGTTCTTATTCGCAGCTTCAACAGCCCCATTCATCTTCGGTCTATAAGGAGAGGAATTATGGTGTTGAATCTTGAATTCCTCATAAAGCTCTTTCATCATCTTATTATTCAAGTTCGAACCATTATCAGTAATGATTCTATTCGGAACACCATATCTGCAGATAATGTTATTCTTGATAAACCGAACCACAACTTGCTTGGTCACATTAACATACGATGCTGCTTCCACCCACTTGGTGAAGTAGTCAATTGCCACAAGAATAAAACGATGTCCATTCGAAGCCTTGGGTTCAATCATGCCAATCATATCAATTCCCCACATAGAGAAAGGCCATGGGGAAGAAATCACATTGAGATAAGCTGGTGGCACATGAATCTTATCAGCATACACCTGACACTTATGGCACTTTTTCACATACTTGCAACAATCAGATTCCATTGTCAGCCAATAGTAACCTGCTCTCAACATCTTTTTAGCCATTGCATGCCCATTAGCATGAGTGCCAAAAGATCCGTCATGAATTTCTTTCATTAACATGTCTGCTTCGTGTCTATCCACGCATCTGAGCAAGACCATGTCAAAATTTATTTTATAAAGCACATTTCCATTCAAGAAGAAATTGCCTGCCAATCTCCTCAAAGTCCTCTTATCTTTACCAGATGCCCCAAGCGGGTATTCTTGACTCTGGAGGAAACATTTAATATCATGATACCAAGGCTTGTCATCATGGACCTCTTCAACTGCAAACACATGAGCTGGTCTTTCAAGTCGCATCACATTGATCATGGGAACATCATTCCACTGGTGCACCTTTATCATAGAAGTTATGGTTGCTAAAGCATCTGCCATCTGATTCTCATCACGAGGAACATAATGAAACTCAACTTTAGTGAAGAAAGTTGATATTTTTCTGGCATAATCTCTATAAGGGATCAAGTGGGGTTGATGAGTTACCCACGTACCCTGGATCTGATTAATTACCAAGGCAGAATCTCCATACACATCAAGATGCTTAATCCTCAAATCAATAGCTTCTTCCAGACCCATAATGCAGGCTTCATACTCAGCTTCATTATTGGTACAAGGAAAAGTCAACCTTGCGGCAAAAGGAATATGTGAACCATGGGGAGTAATGATCATTGCCCCAGTTCCTCTTCCGCGTGCATTCACGGCACCATCAAAAACTAAACCCCATCGAGATCCAGGATCCGGCCCTTCCTCAATCAAAGGTTCATCACAATCTTTCACTTTTAAGAACATCACATCTTCATCTGGAAAATCAAACTTGATAGGTTGGTAATCATCAATCGGTTGATGTGCCAAATAGTCAGCCAAGATACTACTTTTTATAGCTTTTTGAGCTCGGTACTCGATATCATATTCTGACAACAACATTTGCCAACGAGCAATCCCCCCAGTCAAAGCAGGCTTTTCAAAGATATACTTGATTGGATCCATTTTAGAGATCAACCAAGTTGTATGATTCAGCATATACTGGCGAAGACGCTTTGCAGCCCAAGCTAAGGCACAACAAGTTTTTGCAAGCATAGAGTACCGAGACTCACAATCAGTAAATTTCTTACTCAAGTAGTAAATTGCATATTCTTTTCTTCCAGATTCATCTTGCTTACCAAGCACACAACCAATGGAATCTTCCAACACAGTCAAGTACATGATCATCGGTCTACCTTCCACCGGAGGAGACAAGATAGGAGGTTCAAGCAGATATTCTTTGATACTTTCAAACGCCTTCTGAAAATCATCAGTCCAGACACAACCTTTATCTTTCTGAAGCAACTTGAAGATCGGAGCACATGTGGCAGTCATGTGAGAGATAAACCTCGAAATATAATTCAAACGACCCAAGAATCCTCTTACTTGCTTTTCAGTTCTTGGAGCAGGCATTTCCTGAATATCTTTCACTTTATCAGGATCAACTTCAATACCTCTTTGGCTGACAATGAAACCCAACAACTTTCCAGAACGTACACCAAATGTGCACTTGTTCGGATTTAAACGAAGCTTATACTTCCTTAATCTTTGAAACAACTTCAGCAAATGTTCAACATGATCCTCTTCAGTCTTCGACTTGGCGATCATATCATCAACATATACCTCGATTTCTTTATGCATCATATCATGGAAAAGTGTGGTCATAGCTCTTTGGTACGTCGCACCAGCATTCTTCAATCCAAAGGGCATCACTCTGTAACAGAATGTTCCCCATGGTGTAATAAATGTGGTCTTTTCCATGTCCTCAGGTGCCATCTTTATTTGATTATAACCGGAAAATCCGTCCATAAAAGAGAACACATCAAACTTAGCCGTATTATCTACCAACATATCAATGTGTGGCAATGGAAAATCATCTTTCGGACTGGCTTTGTTCAAATCTCTGTAATCAACGCACATTCGGACTTTTTCGTCTTTCTTCGAAACTGGAACAATATTGGCCACCCATTCAGGATAAGTTGACGTCACCAGGAAACCGGCATCAATCTGCTTTTGAACCTCCTCTTTGATTTTTACTGCCATGTCTGGATGAGTTCTTCTCAGCTTCTGCTTTACAGGTGGACATTCAGGCTTCAACGACAATCTATGCTCCACAATATCAGTATCAAGACCTGGCATGTCTTGATAAGACCAAGCGAATACATCAACATACTCTCTGAGAAGCTCTACAATCTTCTTCTTAACATCAGGACCAAGCAATGCTCTGACTTTGACTTCTTTCTTTTCATCTTCAGAACCCAAGTTGACCATCTCTATAGACTCTCCATGAGGCTGAATAATCTTCTCCTCGTGCTCAAGCAACCGAGAAATTTCATCTGGAATCTCTTCAACATCCTCTTCCTCAGCTTCAAACACAGGGAATTCAAAGTTGGGAGAGGGCATATGATCATTGTTTTCAATGGGTTTATCAATCAATCTGCACAATGATTTTATTTTTATTTTAGAATACGAACAAAAGTGCAAACATTATGCAGATAAACAATTATTATATTTTGGGTTTTTTATGTTACCATTTTTCAGAATAAAGCAAAAATGAAAAAAACACATATGGAAATAACAAAATAACATTTTATTGATAAAGATAAAATTTGAAACAAAGCCCGACAAACATCACTTTCACCTTGGGCAGAGTGAAAGGATTTTTGAAAGAAAATAAAAACAAATTACTTTGAATAATGAACGATAAAAGGAACATCAACAGCAATCCAGTTCTGGCAAATCTTTCCATGCGTAACAAAGTCAGGCATTTCTTCGTCTTCATCATCATCAATGATGGCAGCAGCGGAATGATCGTTGATAAATCCAGCACTTTAGAAACCTTCTTGAATAGTCTTGGGATTATTAAGAACTGCACCTGGTGCAAAGCCGATACCAAAACCTTCCTTGTTGTCGACAGCATCAATAATTCGCCCCCAACCATCAGACTGACTAGCTTCCAACACTCGCATAGCATCTTTGAAAGAAGACATGGGCATGGCATTCTTCTTAGCAGCATTATCCACAACATAAAGAGCTTGAAACAAAGTTCCTACCTCTTCCTCAACATCAATATAAGAGAAAGAAGACAGATTGCTCACAAGCATTGCCCTTTCACCTTCAATGGTCACCAATTTCCCCTCTCTCAAAAACTTCAACTTCTGATGAAGAGTGGATGTCACAGCTCCTGCCTCGTGGATCCATGGTCTTCCGAGGAGACAACTGTATGCGGGACGTATATCCATTACTTGAAAAGTAATCTTGAATATAAACAGTCCAATAAGAATAGGAAGATCCACTTCACCAATCACTGTCTTCTTCGACCCATCAAACTCCTTCACAATAATCCCACTATGCCTCATGGGAGCACCTTGAAACACAAGCTTTGACAAAGTTGATTTCGGCTTGACGTTCAGAGAAGATCCGGTATCAACTAGCACCTTGGACATAGCATCTTCCTGACAATTCACCGAGATATGCAATGCCAAGTTATGATTCCTTCCTTCTTCAGGCAAATCATCGTCACAGAAGCTTAAATTGTTGCAAGATGTGATATTAGCCACAATATTATCAAATTGATCAACAGTCACATCATGGTCAACATAAGCTTGATCAAGAATCTTCTGCAAAGACTGCCTATGAGCCTCAGAACTCATCAAGAGTGATAAAACCGATATCTTCGATGGAGTCTGCAACAACTGCTCTGTAATGTTATACTCACTCTTCTTTATCAATTTTAGCACCTCATCTTCACTATTACCAGCTTGGCCTGATTGGGCGACAGCATCCATAATCTGCTTACTTGCACTTGTATCTTCAACTCTCTTCGGAGGATCTGAAGCATACACTCTACCACTTCAGGTAACCTTCGTCACATCAGCAATGCTAACCACAGACTTTGGAGTAGGAATAGGAACTTCCCTACCATTTTCTATCATCATAGCCTTATACCGGTACGGAACAGCTTTATCAGACTCATATGGCATTGGACCAGGCACATTAATCACCAATGGAGTAACAACATTTTTGCGACTATCAAAAGAAATAACCACCCTTTCAGGAGCAACCCTCTCAGGAAGATTGAACTAAGGCATAATAACATTCACTTCATTTTCATATTCATCTCTTTTTGCTGTCACTTCGATAAACTTATCATCCATCATTTTTTGAATATCTCTCTTAACAATCACGCAACCACGAGGATTCACCAAGCAGATACAACATCCAGCATAATCGTGATCAATATCGTGATATTCACTTAAGAAAGCATGCATCTCAACCAAAGACCTTCGGATATGACGGACTTCATAGATCTTGAACAAACCAGGACAACCATCAACCATATTTACAGACGCACTACCATGCTTCGGCAACAGATTCTTCTGCACATTTGGATTAACATCATTAAAATACAGAACATTGTTCCTCATCAATTTTTGTACTTCAAACTTCAATGGATAACAATTCTCAACATCATACCCCGGGGCACCTTGATGAAAAGCACAGCGAGCCTCTGGCTTATACCACTATGGAATAGTCTCTGGAACTGGAGGTGGAGGACGAGTTTGCACAAGATTCTTTGCAATCGAAGATGGAAGCAAGTCCGCATACGTCATCGGAATAGGATCAAAACTCGGCTTAGCCCGAACTTGTTGATAACCACCTTGTTGCACAGAAGGTTGCTGATAACGAGGTTGATACTTTGGAACTGCCGGCACAGTGGGAGCCACATTAATCATCGGTGTTACAGAAGCCACATGCTGCGAATGGTGATTTCCACGACTGTGAGGCCTTCTATAACTTTCACGGGATACTGCATTAGTCTCATTTTCTTTCTTTTTCCCAAAGTTAAACCTTCTAGAGCTTGAACCATTGCTATTCTCTTGACTCAACCGTCCCTCATGGACACCTTCTTCTAAACGCATCCCCATGCTCACCATTTCAGTAAAATCGGAAGGAGCGCTTGCTATCATCCTCTCATAATAAAAAGACCCCGACGTCTTCAAGAAGATCTTCGTCATTTCTTTTTCTTCCAGCGGAGGAACAATCTGGGCTGCCAGCTCGCGCCATCTCTGCGCATATTCTTTAAAAGTCTCTTTTGTCCTTCTGGGACATAGCACGAAGTTGATCTCTATATGGCGCCATATCAACGTTGTACTTGTACTGCCTCACAAAAGCTTCTCCCAAATCATTGAAGGTCTTGATTTGGCTATTATCCAGACTCATATACCACCTCATGGGTGCACCGCTCAAACTGTCCTGGAAATAGTGAATCAGTAGCTTATCATTATCAGTCTGAGCAGACATCTTTCTGGAATACATCGTCAAATGGCTCAACGGACAAGTGTTGCCTTTGTACTTCTCAAACTCGGGCAACTTGAATTTGTAAGGAACTTTAACATTTGGGACCAGACAAAGATCATAGGCATCTTTTCCGAACAAATCCTTATGCTTCAAGGCTCTCATCTCCCTCTGGATCTCAACAAAGCGTCCCTGGAAGTCATCAAGTCTTTCAGCAACTCCAGCACCTTCACTGGGCTCAGCATGGTAAATCATTTCATCATGGTGCGGAATGGTGTGCACCACAGGCGGTGCAGTTGTCACAACTGGAGGAAGAGTAGTCCAAACTGGTGGTGGGAGAGTATTAAATGCAGCAGTCTCCAAATGATGAGGAGGACGATAACCAGCAGGGATAAAATCAACTGGCATGCCCCAAGGTGTGCTAGCAGGCATACGGTAGCGAGGAGAGATAACAGTCTCAACAGGAATTGATGCGGTAACAACCTCAGAGATGACAGTATTCTGAACAGGAGAATTAGGAGGTGGCTGATTCTGAACAGCCACCAAATTTTCCATCATAGCAGAAACTCTTTCCAAGCTTTCCCTCAGATAAGTAACCTCTTCGCGCAGCTCGCGATTCTCTTGTTGCAAAGTTTCCATCACCCTTCTCCGATTAGCTCGAGTATCAAATCGGTGAGTCAGCTTGACAGGAGAACTGAATGAAGACCAAGAAACAACATAAGATCCCTGGAGAACACTCAAAAAGCAAGACAAAATGCGAGTATGATGCATGGTATGCGTATGCAAATGCAAATATTTCAAAGGATTATAAGATAACTTGCAATATTCATAAAGAGACACTTTTTTGAAATACTTAAAAAAACTCATTCTCATTAAGATCAAAGTGAGGATTACAAATGAAGTACAAACATCAATAATCCTAATACATGAGAGCAAAAGTAAACTAGGCCTAGGGAATCATATCTGAAGAAGCTCCGAATCCTGGCCGATACTTCATGCGAATTCTCTTGATCTCATTCTTGTACCGATATTCCATATCTTCCTTATCCTTCACCAACTTGTCAACAATGGCCTTCCAAGCACCGGAAGTAGGAGGAATAGTGGGTGGAGTACTAGAGGAAGATAAATCCTCTCTTGGCCTCTTCGTGACACGCCGCTCAAGTAGCTCAATAAGATCATCCTTCTCCTTCAGCTGCTCCTGCATAGTAGCCCTCTCAAGTAGCCATTCTTCTTTTTCTTTCTTCATTTTGTCTAACTCTTCTTGAAGAGCCACATTCTCATCAACGGGAGGTAGAAAAGCAGACAATGGCAATATGGGAAACATAGGCTCCTCAGGTGGATAAGGCATCTTGAGCTTGGAAGCCCTAGATCGAACCCACTGAATATAACATTCGGAAGGAGGAAGGTGTTGTCTTCCCAATTGACCTTTCTCTTTCCGGTGAACAGCATGCCAAGAATGAGCAATCCTTTTCTTCATCTCTATATGATCAGCACCATTAAGAAAGAAGAAACGAGATAAGGAAATATTGTTTGGTATGTCCTTCAAACAATATCCGAACTGTCGTCTAGCCAAAATAGGGTTGTAGCTAATTCCCCCACATGTACCAAGAAGAGGTACATTAGGAAATTCTCCACAACTATCAATAAGAACTCCGGTGTCATAATGAGAACTATACCATGTCATGTCCTTATGAGAAAGTGACATCAACCTTTGAGACCATCTTCGATTCTCTCTATTGTCCTTGAAAACATCCGACTTCGGTAGGTGCGAAATAAACCACCTATAGAGAAGAGGCGCACAACATACAATCTCTCTGTCACCTTTGGAGGTCCTATAGTGAAAAGCATGATTCATATCTCCAAGCAAAGTAGGCACCGGATTCTTCTTCAAGAAGATCTGAATAGCATTCTCATCCACAATACCATCCAAGTTCGGAAACAAGACAATCCCATAAATGAGCAAAGCAAGAATAGCCTCAAATGCATCCTTATGACCCAAAGTAAGTGAAGTAGAAGCCTTTCCCATCAAGAACTTAACATTAATACCACGAACACCCCCCTTTGGAAGAAACTTCCCATTAAGATCGGATTCCTTAAGAAACAGTGCTTTGGCGATAACTTTGATAGTAAGTTCCTTCTCTAGACCACTGAAAAGAAACTCCTTGTCCAGAATAGGCAAACCTAACCAATGAGAATACTCCTCCAAAGTCGGCACAAGCTGATAATCCGGAAAAGTGAAACAATGATGCAACGGATCATAAAACTGAGCTAAAGTAGGGATAATCCCCTCAGGTACATCGGTATCCAACATATACAAAAGCTTCCCATGACATCTCCGGAACTCTTGGGTATCAACAACCAAAGCTCCTAGCTTTCTCAACTCTACTACATTAGGATTCTTGAAGGTGTACTTCTTTGTATTCCTCCTTTCAAAAGTCATAACCATGGACATCTGAAATTTTGCAAAAGTTCCTTATAAGTCCTTTGAAATCTTACAACACAATGCTCATGAATGTATGATGGCATGTATGCGACAAACACAAACAAGATCACACAAGGCACACTGGCTTAGGTTCTGAGTCACGAGCATGAAGTCAAGGTAATAGAACACCAACCCACACAGGCAAGTACTAAGGTTTTGTCTTCATTGTACCTGCAGAAAACCAAAAGGGTGCTAACAGAGGTGCCCGGAGTTAACAA
The DNA here is from genome assembly GCA_963966055.1 of Lathyrus aphaca. Classification (NCBI taxonomy): domain Eukaryota; kingdom Viridiplantae; phylum Streptophyta; class Magnoliopsida; order Fabales; family Fabaceae; genus Lathyrus; species Lathyrus aphaca. The sequence continues at coordinate 543,270,118 of OZ014524.1, forward strand.
CCATCTTTAGAATATCATCGGTACATTGGATTACTCCCCAACCGATAACATTCTTAAAATAGACCTCGTCCGAGTGTAGTATCGCGTAACAACCGCCTTAGGTTTACACCCAGACAATTTCCGCACTACGTTCCTAAATTGGCTTGGATGGGTTAAGGGTTCTACGATCCTCAGTATGATCAGCTCAAGGTCGGAAAATAATGCCACGTACGATTACTCGTCATGACATTGATAGTCCAAGAGAGCCTAACCGAGTGGAGATTATCAAATTGATATTGCTTTGGACTACTCCATCGCATATCGCTTCGAATATCGCCGTCCTATCATAAGTTTCAACTCAGATCCGGGTTAGAATCTATCTCACACAGAGGATCACCAAAACCGAAACAGAACAACCAAATAACAAACAAGTAAAACCAAAGCAATAAATAAATCAAAGTAGGCTGAATCCGCTTAGAGATTACTCCCCAGCAGAGTCGCCACTTTTCTGTAGCGGTAAAATCGTGAGTGTAAGCTATTGATTAAATTCACTCGATGTACACAGAGTCGCCACCGCGCTTTTATTTATATCCGAAAGGAAAAAGGTAAAAGAACGAATAAAAACCTAGGAATCTAAAAGCAAAAGCTAAAAGAAACAAATAGAGAACGGGTAAGGGGATTGGTTACGAACCGGGAAGGTTTTAGGCACCCGACTCGTCCGTGGTACTCCGCGGGAGCCCTTTGAAATATCTAATGCTTTTTGGTCTGAAATTGGTTTGTTTAAAAATGATTGAAGAGATGAGGAGAAGAATGTTTTTTAATGATTTTGTGTTTGATGAGGTTTTAACGCCTCATGCCTACGTACCCACAAAGTGCAATGCGAGATCAAACCTCGTAGTTCGTGGTACAAAATTTGAAAAGAAACAATGAGTTGAATTGATTTTAAAATGTAGAGATAAGTCGTCATCCTTTAGCGAATAATTCCGCTAGAAAGGATGAATCATATCTAAACATGTGAAAAGAAAAGGTGCACAAGGCACAAAAACAATTGAGTGAGTTTTGAATTTTTTTAAAGTATGTAAGAAAATGATTTTTGATATATTTACATTAATTAACATTTATTTAAGGAAACAAAGTGAAAAGATTAAAAATCGCTTGACCTAAGTCAAGGTTTGATTATGAAAGCATTTGAAGTTTGAAAACAAAGAAGATTTTTAAAATAGGGAGAAGTTTTGAAAATTTAAGAATGGGGAGGAGATGAAGTGACTATCCTAAGACTTGAATTAAAAGTTAAGAGAAGAAACTATCAAACCGAATTATGCACAATCCTTCAAAGTAACCGGAATTCCATCTTCAAAGACTAATGAAATAACTTGAGGCCGAGGTTTCCAATCCATCACAACTTGAGCAAAGGGAGATCCTAAAATCTAAGTCCATACTCCAAATCAAAGGATAGTAACCATAGTCCGAAATTAAAGTCACCAATCTTTTAAGTGTTTAATCCTTTATTAGTGTTTTGGTATCCAAATGGACAAAATAAAAATCACAAGCAACAATATAAACATAAACAAATGATATGATATAATATGATAAAGCAATATAAAGAGATAAGGAACGAGAAATTAAAATAAAAGGATAAGGTGCGAGAGATTAAATTTAAACGGATTATATTCACATTATTATAATATTTACAATAATAAGTGGTATGATGAACTTAATTATAATATTCACATTATTATAATATTTACAATAATAAGTGGTATGATGAATTTAAAAGGATAAGGTGCGAGAGATTAAATTTAAACGAATTATATTCACATTATTATAATATTTACAATAATAAGTGGTATGATGAACTTAATCAAGCACAACCACGAAAAGAAAAAGAAAATCGAGGCAACCGGATCCAAATGGATCTTAATCCGAATCGGGACAACTTTAGGTCTATGTTAAGCAATCGCCGAGTAATTTACGAAGTAATTACCCTACAAATGAGGCCGGCCACCACTAATTAAAGTGGAAAATATTCGTGTTAATGCATGTTAGAGAAACGATATTATGGATCGTTCTCCGAAAACATGCCACACTAAAAGAAAAAGAATGGTCTAATCTTAATCGAGATTTTCGTTGAATTTATCGAAAATCAACCTATCACGATCTCAAAGTATGAAGAATGATCCAAATGATAATTCATCCATAGATTTGAAATAATGAAGATTAAACTTATCGGAAATCAACAATCACGAATCGGAGATTGTCATCGACCAAAAAAAAGAAAAAAAGATGAAGAAAAATGGATCTAAAAGTAGATTCATAAAAGAAATCAAAATATTTTTTAAATCTTTTATTAAAAATTCTTTTTCAAATACTTTTTCCTAAAATATAATTTCTATAAACTCTCCTAAAATATATTCTAAAAAAACATTTTCTAAAATATATTTTCTAAAAAATCTTTTATATTAACAAAATCATTTTAAAAAAAAGGCATACAAAACAAATTAAAGAAATAAAATAAAAAAAGGAGAATAATGGAAAGGGGAGGGGGAGTCCGCGGGTCAGCAAAGATGGATCAACAAAGATTCAAGGCCAAAGGCCCAAGCCAAACCCACTCACATATCAGTTTTTAATAAAATCCAATAAAAATAAAAAAAATGTAAAAAAAAATAAATAAATAAATGCAGAGAAACACCAGGTCCTTCTTCTTCTTCAACGCAAAACAAAAACAGGGCATAAACAGGGGGGATAACACGGCGGCTACGCTCAAGGCTCACCTTCTCAAAATCAGAACCAACAAGAAAACGCAATTCTCTCTTCTCTTCTCTTCTCTTCCGCGATTTCTTTCTCCCTCTCGGCTTCTCTCTTCTCTTTCAATTTTGATTTAATTAGGTTTTTCGAGTTGAAGGTGTGAATTGAAATCGAATCAAAGGGATTGAACGAAGATTTGTGTTATTTGGAGATTTGAGATGAAGATGGAGTGGAATTGGAGGTTTCGGAGAGTTGAAAAATTCGAACTAAAATTGGATTTGACAGGGTATTAGGAGGCTATCAAAGCTTGATTTGAAAAGAGAACTGAGCTTAATTTATAGAAGGGGAAGAAGATTTGAGAGATGTCATTTTGAACAATTGAGATGCGTTTTTGAAAGTGAGGGATGCGTGTTTGCTTTGCTTCTGTTTTCATTTTTTTTTGCTGCGTTTAGTTTGGATGAAGTTTGCGTTTCGTTGTTGTATTGTTTATCAGGTGTATTTCGTGTGTGATAACCGCGTGATTTCGGTGAAGGCTGGCTCGTGCGGCTGGGGATAAGTGTGATGTTTGTTGTTGGCTTGGATGCAAGATGCTGTGGTGAGCTGATGCGCGCGGATGACGTGATGCTGGTGGGCCTGCGTATTGGCTTGATGTGGAAGGCGTAATGGATTTTGAGGCTTGTGAAGCTGTTGGGAGTCTTGTTGGCCGGCTTGGAATTTTGCTGCGGCATTGTGAAAACTAAGCTGTTGTTGTTTGTTGTGATGCAAAAGGCTTGCTTTGGATGGGTGTACGGCTTGTGGGAGGAAAAGCTGGGAAATGCTTTGGGCTTGGCTTAAAGGCTGATTTGTTTGGCATGTGGGGCCTGGAGTGTGGGAAGCTGCTTGCGGGAAAGTTGGCTAGCTTGCACGTGGAAATGGCTTTTGGCAAGCTGGTGAAGTGAAGCTTGTTTCATAATGTATTTTTTTTAACATGTTATAAGGGATGGGCCAAAATGGGCTAAAATATTGGACTTGGTTTTTTTTATAAAAAAAAATGGATATTAAATAAGAAAATGGATATGAATAAAAAAATTGAGATGGATAATGGATAAGAATACAAGACATGGATAAAAAATGAATAAGGAGGTTATTGAATTATCAAAATAAATCGGGTGAAAACGGATAATGAAAAATGATTATAGAAAATGGAATAAAGGATGGATAAATGGATATAAGAAATAGACAATGAAATGTGGATTAAAATTTATAAAGGTGAATGGTTTTTAAAAAAAAAGATAATGGAAGAAATAAGGAGCCCAAAGTCAAAAAAATGATTTTTCTTGCACAAGTCACGGATAATAATGAACACAGCCGCTCCTGAACCACTAAACATTCCACAAATCAAGCCACAACCAACATCTGAAATTTGCATTGATTATTTGAATCCATGCTGAGGAAAATAAATCCTCAAATGAATTGTTGATAAACTGGTGATCCGATGAACTGATGAACCGATGAACTGATAAACACTGAAGATTCAAACCAAACTTCGCACAAAACACTGTCACACAACCCAACTTGTACTTTGAAAACGCATTGTCCGAGAAATGAACCATTGGCACACACAACTTGCAGTCGACACAATTTTCTAATAGTTTGACCAATATTAGGTCAAACATCCATTTGAATCGAATTGTGACTGAACAAACGCATCTGAATGAAATCACTGTTTTATCTTTGAAAACCTGCAACACAGAGAAGAAGAAGAACACTGCAACATATTTTTTTTGGTATTTTGGTTAGAAGTCAGTAAATATAAACAAATATAAAGAAATAAAAATAAAGGTGATCCCCTGCGAAGCATAGACTCTACATCTGAGGAGAAACTCGAAAGCCAGTGCGATCTTGTTTGTATGCAGATGAAATGCGAAGAAATCTAAGGGCAAAAATTAGGGTGTTACAATATTATTTATGCTTTCCAAGTGTATTTGCCTTAGCACTTTGTGCTTTGCTTGTATAAGCTTCCCCCTTTCTTAGAAACAACTTAACTTCCTTAGGAAGTAAGTTGGGTTCTACGTCCTTTCTTCTTTTCCTTTTCTCATTAGGATTAGGAATCCGCACTAACCTAGGTTCATCCATGTATAACAACACTTAGGATTACTAGTCTCCATCTAGACTTTTACCTTTGGCTCGCTTTGCTTTCTTTCTCATCTCAAAGAAAACAATAAAAAGCACCTAATAAAGGTTGAGCTTTCTCGTACGCCAGGAGACTTTGTCGTGGGTTACTTATGCACGTCCCATTCCGAGTGTAAACACCCCAAATTTGCCCTCACCCATTCACACCATGGCTTGTGATCATCTCATATGCATAAACACAAACATATCATCTCATATCTCATTTTTGATTCACTGGATAGTTTCTAAGGCATCTGCACCTAGGGTTTGTGATCTGAGCAGTCCCAAAGCATCTTGAGCCATTCCAAAGGCCACCAATCAACTCAAAGGGGTCCATGTGTTTTCTTATGTCATATTCCATCTCCTCAAAGTAAAAAATGCAGAGGAATCACAAGAACTAGGGTTTGAGTGGATGCAGAGCCAGTTTGAACTGCACAGTTGACTGAAAATTAGGGTTTTGGTTTCAGAGGCCATAACTCCAAATTTTTTGGTCATTCTTGTTTCCATTGGTCTCTATATGGTATAGGGAGTATGCATATCAATTTTCATGAAGAAATTCCATGGGGAAGTCATCTGATCAAGAGTTGACTTTTCAGACAAGTCAGTGCAAAATCAGGGCATCTGAGGCCCCCAATGACCCAACCAATGGGTGATCTTCATCATTTTGAGTGTATATGATCTTTATTTGATCATGGAAGAAGTTTGAGGTTCATAGAAATCAAGAATTTAGGGTTTTTGCAAATGTTGACTTTTTGGGCATAGTTGACTTTTCAAGAATGCCTCATTTTAGGTCATTTTTCAAGCCTTGATTCTTGATCCAAAAATGCTTCAAATGGGAAAACTTTGGTCATGAAAGTTGTAGATCTCATCTTTCCCTTTTCAAAAAGTACAAGAACATGATCAAACTCTTCTTGGATCAAAAGTTATGGCAATGCAAAGTTGGCTAAAATCATTGATTTTCAAGGCATGCCCTAAGTGAAAATTTTGCAAGATCTTGGACCAATGCATATTGCAGCCTCTAGTTCACTTCAAACCAGCATATAAACATTCCCTAAGTCCTAAAAATCAGAAATGAACTAAGAATGCCCATGGTTTTATGTTTGGTTGGACAAAAAAGGTCACATGTGAACAAAAAGTCACAAGTTGCAAAACTCATGATCATGCTTCCTCCTACTTGCAGCCTTGGATGCTGAGCTTTGCTAGCCTCTCACCTCACCTTGCTGCACCAGAACCAGCCCATGTACTTGCCTAGATCATGAGCCATACTTCTCTTACACATTATTTGACTTTTTGCAAAAGTTAACTTACCAATCAATAAAGGGCATGTCCAATCAACTGACCAATGAGAGAGAGTTATGTGGACAATTTGCAAGCAAGACATAACACTAAGCAAGGCTGAAGCTATCTCATTGATCACATTCACAAAAACACTCCCATTTGCATTTTCTATCGAATCTGCTTACACAGCCACCAAACACTCAAGCCAACTTCACCAATCATCTCACCTTGCTCCATAGACCACCCAGCACCAAGAACCCAAGCCTGAAACAACCAGAATACTCCATAACCATTTCACACCCCAAGCTGCATTTCTTTTCGAAACACTCATCACAGCTTGCAAACATCCAAACAAACACCACAGACCTTCTCCATTCACCCTCAGGATCACAAACAACCCCTCACCATGACCTGAAAGTGCCTGAAACACCATTGCCATTTTTGATCAAGCTTGAGCAGAAGCTGTCGAATCTCACTATCCAGCCAACATAAATTGTTCTAAGGCATTCAAACATCTTCAAGAGGTCCTAAGGAGTGGATTGCACAAGGAGAGGTGGCCAGAAAGTTCTCAAACTGAAAGCTTCGAATCTCAGGTAGCCTGAAATTTATTTTTCCAGAAATCATTTTTCTTGTTACAAACTTGTTCTATGTGATTCACTGATCATCCTGGTATCATTGGTTTTGAAAATGGCTCTGATTTGAGAGTTTAATTTGTCTCTGAAGCTTGCGTGCCCTAGTTTTTCTTTCTTTCGATTCAGTTTGTTTAGGAAGAATAAATTTGTTTTGAGAGAGGGGTTTGATTCGTGAGAGGCTGGAGATCATTTCCCAATTCATAGATTTTGTTTTTGTTACGTTTTGATGGGGTTTTGAGGTTTCTCAGGTGAGAGCTGGCCGGAGAAGACGACCGGAAGTCTTCTCCGGCAGCCTGAATGTAATTAAACCCTAATTGTGTAATTAATGACCATTTGAATGTGGACCACTGGATGCGTTGACATCTTTGACTCCCCGCGCGAATGAAAGGCCAGGATCTGCTTGTTTAGCCCTAATCTCTCTCATTAGTTTTATTTAATTTTTAATTAAGTTAATTAACTCAGGAGCCATCTGGGCCCTTCATTCACGCGCCAGTCAACAGATTTGAATCCAGGACGCATCTCATCCATCCATTCTGTTTACTTTTCTTTTTATTTGATTTTAATTCATTTTTATTTCAATTAACTTGCATATTTATTTTTAAATAGTTAAAAATTCATAAAAATTATGAAACTTTTTCCCTAAAGTTTTATTAATTTTTATGACACAAAAAATATTTTTTATTTTATTTTTTATCATTAAAAAAGTATTTTTAAATATTTAAAAGATTATTTTTAATTGATTAATGAGAATTAATTAATTAAAAATACTTTTAGGTATTTAAAAATTACAAAAAAATTTATGAAGTGTTCTAAGGCATTTAGAAACATTGTCCAACCTTCAAACCAAATTTCTTTTTTGATCTTGATGCATTTTAAGAATTTTTCATTGAATTAAATCCTATTTTGTGCATTATTTTGATCATAAGCTCCAAAAATCATTTCTGCTTATTGGAGAAGAGTTGGACATTGATTCTTCTTGCATTGTTTTATGTTTATCATGTAGTTTCTAGGATAAAATGGCCATGATTTGTTTCTTCATTTTCCATTTGTTTGGCATTTCTTTTGTTAAGAACCCTAAAAAACCCTAATAACTTAGAAAATTCATATCTTGAGTTTGGTTGAGAGTTGAGAGCTCCCCTTTGGGCAGTGGTTTATTATAGGTTTAGGGTTTCTTTGGATGGCATTTTCCATTTTTTATCTTAGAGTTTGCTTCTGTTTTGAGTTTTGTTTTGATGTTTGATTCATAAACCCTAATTTGGGCTTTCATTTGCATCCCTCTTGCATTTCCTTGCATAACATGACTTGTCTTTGCATTTTGTGCATTCTTGTGATTCATTTGGCATCTTAAGACATATAGGAAACATGTTTGATCATTGCATTACATATTTGCCATGTCATTTGTCTTGTATGCCTCATAACATTTCATGCTTGTTCATGCTCCTTAGCTTGCATCATTTGCATCCATGATCTTGTATGAACATCTCCATGTCTTGCCTCATGTTTGCAGCACCTCATAGCATCATTTTCATCATCAACATGCTTCTGGTTTTGCTTAGCATCATATCATTTCATCTCATCTTGCATTGCATTGCATTTCTTTCTAACATTTCAGGTGGTAAGTAAACTTGAGAAGTGAAATTGCCTTCATTTCTCATAACTTTTCTTTTCATCTCTCTTGCATCCATTGCTGCATTCTTATTTTTGTTTGAGTTTGAGCTTGCTCATTCTTCTTCCTCCCACTTTCTTTCTCCAAGTGACTTGACTTCTTGAATGAAGCAAGTCACTTTGCTTCTCTTGATCTTGTTCATCTGCTTCCTGGTGATTCATCTGAAGACTGTTCTTGTAAACCTCACAAACCTTAGGAACAACCAAGCATGACAATGAATTAGGGTTTTGATTAGTCCCCCTCATAGTTTTCACCTTTGTGTCTCTCTTTGAGTCTTCTCTTCTCATCTCATAACCAGGGACTAAACCCTAAAGGTTTTAAGGCTTTGTGATTAAGCTTATGCCTGCATCCTTCTCTTAGGATGGAGTGTATAACTTTAATCCTAAGTGTTAAACCCTTATGTGTTTAAATCTCTTAATCAATTCACATAATAATCATCAAGACATCACACTTGTAACTTGGGCCTTGCATTAGGGTTCTAATTCTTCCTTAATTGGTTAAGAAGGACTAACCCTAGTGTTAATGGACAAGTCCCCCTCAAGTTGTCTTACAAATCATAAAATTCACTTCATCATCATATCATTGAATAAAATCCACTTAATCAAAGGCCTGTTTTGTCATGAGTTTAATCTCTAATCATGGATTAAGTTGAGGAGCTTTCCTCAGCTTAAACATTCTCATCTATCATCCTTCTATTAGGATGGTGTAATGAGTTTGTTAAATCCCTGATTATGGCTTAACCTCATTACTCAACACTAAACAAAAACAACAAAAACATCTAAATAATCACAAGTAGGTTAATGATCTTAATCCTACACCAAAGGTGATTAAGTGTGAGAATCTGACTTCACACTTAAGGTATTCTCATTACCCCTAATCAGAGGGAAGATGTGATGAGTTTACTAACCCATTGGTTTAGGCTTAAGCTCATTATCCTATGACAAACTTTCACAAGCAATAAAAGACTGAAAACACAAAAACAAACAATAATCGTCTCCTTCGGGATTCTTTTCTCATCTCATTCACTCACAAATGAGAACTTGCTTCTTCCGTCTAATGCAAGACAGTTTGCATCTGTGCCAGACAGATCATACACTTGAGCATAGGCAAGTAAGCAGTTCACAAGTCAATTCATCTTTCAGTCTCTTTGGGTCGAACTACGGTGTTCTGACTTCCTCATTGCACGAGAGGATACGTAGGCATAACTTAACAGTTATCGAACAAAAGTCTCTGTATATTCCCCCTCTTTCCAGCTTCATTCTTAGCCTCATTATCATGAGCAATTCATTCTCATTCTTACACTGACACATCATTTACACACTTCACCTTTTTACACTGACACCTGTACATTCTTTTCCAGCTATTTTATACACAGATTGCACTGACACTACCCCTTTAAAACACAAATCTTTTAAGCGTGGATCCCGTCGAGTACGGCGGACAATCTGGGTGCTAATACCTTCCCAGGTTGTAACCAACCCCCTTTCTCAGTCTCTCTGGTTCGCAAACCGTCTTATCCATCTTTTTCTAGGTCTATGCAGCATTGCCTTTCCTCCGGGATAAAAATGCCTAGCTGGCGACTCTATTCATCTCCAGTGAGTTCACGGCTGTGTGTTCTCATTGTCCCTCTCGCCGACCGTTCGCGTCTGTACCCTTATCTGACCCCGGCGTCACTTATCGGGAGCGACAGCTTGGCGACTCTGCTGGGGACCCTTACACTGCAACCAGGGCTTCTGGTTCTTTTTGTGGGTTCCTCCTAGCGCTTGTTTGATTTGTGTTTACCGGGGTGTTATGTGCTTGTTTGTGCTTGCATTTATTTCTGTTTATTGCTTTATGTACAGATACTTTACTGCTTTCTTTATTGCATTTATATATATCATACTGTCATTGTTGCTGGCTGGATCTGTTGTTTGCTTTGGTGGGTGGGTGATTCATTGAGAGTTAAGGTCCTATACCTGGGACCTGAGTGACACCTAGGCTAGAGTGAATCATATTCTTTCCCATTCCATTTCGGTCTGGTGCGGGAATATGAAACACGGTTCAGATATGGGTTTCTTCTTGAGAACTCTGTGTTGCGGATTTCCTGCAATGCTAGGGCTATCTGGGAAGCCTGCTATGTCTGGATGACCTTTTAGTATTGACCTTCAGAAACTGAGGTGAATTAGAGGAGGAATTGTTATGGTTATTGTAAACAATGTACCTCCGGGTTAGAAGTGTTTACACTTCTCATAACTGATCCAAGTCTGAGGATCCTTGTTCTAGATCACCACCTGTGAGGGGGCTGGGCTGTTTACAGGTTTGCAGGTACCTTGACCTCAGAATACCCTGTTACTTTGACTTTGTTAAGAGTACTCCATGTTGGACAGTTCTTGTGATTCTAAACCCAGGACTTGTGGCTCTTTATTTGAGTCCCCCTACCCTGGTTACTGGATTTATGAACCTCCATCTGGAATTCTTGAACACACATGGATCTATACCAAGGCAGTTAATCAGATCCAGCTCAGTCACAAACCCTTGCATTTCATCTGCATACATACTCATTGCATCATATTAACATGTGCTTATTTGTGTTTCAGGGTATCCACCTTCATCTGGTTTTGGTTTTGACCCCATCTGCAGTTTTGACCCATCTCCACCAGCACCTGCTTCAACTTGTCAGCCATCTACTCCAGTTACTTGCACTAGCCAGCCAGTGGCCCACTTCTCAGCATTTTCATCAGCACTTATTCTACTCAGTCTCAGCACTTATGGCTCCAAAGAAAAGCAACATCACTTATCATTTCTTCCAACCAGACTTATCAGACATCAGGAGGATCCAAACCCTGATCACCCCAGATCACATACCTTTGTTCAGGGAGCATTATGGGGATATACTTGACTTGGTTACGGACATGGACCCATCTCAGAGGAGTTTGATCCACACCTGCATTCAGTTCTATGACCCCCCATTGAGGTGTTTCACCTTTCAAGACTTTCAGTTGGGTCCCCTCTTGGAAGAATACTCATCTTTGATTGGTTTGCCTATAAAGAGGGAGATCCCTTTCAACCCTGAAATGGTCTTTCCCAGCAATGGAGAGATAGCAAAAGCTTTGCACCTGGAACCTGTTTTGATTGAGCAACATATGACCACCAAAGCTGGGATCCCTGGTTTCCATCTGGACTTCCTAATTTCTCAAGCTAGTCTGAAGGCCTCCCTGGAGGATTGGAAAGCTGTTTGTGCTTTGTTAGCCTTAAGTGTATATGGAATTGTGTTGTTTGCAGATGAGCCTCGATTCATCAGCAAGAATGCAATCCATTTGTTCATCCTGAAGAACCCAGTGCCAACTCTATTGGGTGATCTCTATTACTCAGTACATCAGAGGAATGAGAAGCAGAGGGGTAAGTTAGTGAGGTGTTGTGCTCCATTATTCCATGCTTGGTTTCTCAGACATCTACCCAGGACAGATGCATTCCTAAACCCTCATCAGCAAAGCAACTGGGCTAAGAGACTCACTGTCCTAACTTCAGCAGATATCAGATGGTGTACTCAAAGCACCAAGGGCAGAGATATAATCACTAGCTGTGGGCACTTCCCCAATGTGCCCTTAGTAGGAGTTAAGGGAAGTATCAATTACAACCCTCCGCTGTTCAGAAGGCAATTGGGTTATGCACTGGTCCATACTCCCAAGGTACAAGATTTGGTTGAGACCCTCTACTGTGAGAACAAGATTAGTCTGGCAACTGTTAGGCAGGCTGCCTGGGCCTGGGATCATGTTCAGACCAAGGGAATCACCATTCTGGGGAAGTGCAATAATGTGGCATCAGCCCAATATCATGAGTGGTCCCATGCCAGGGCCCAATTCTCTGGATTGCCCTTCACCATAGAAGACATGCCTGAGTCATCTTCAGCACCACCCCCTGCCACTATCAGTTTGGGGGAGTTTGAGAGCTTGAAGGAAAGAAATGAGAAGTTAACCCAGGCCTTGCAGAAGACCCTCCGGGAGAGGGGTGAAGGTGTGAGGGAGATTGAAAGATTGGAGAAGTTGAGAGTGGAACACTTGACTAAAATTGAGAAGTCTGGAGATTATATCAAGAAGTCTAAGGCTGGTGAACAGATTCTGAAAAATGCTTGCAAAGAAGCCCAGTTCCAAAGAGCAAGAACAGACTTGTATTTGAAGGAGAGTCAGGCCAGGTGGGTCCGGATCACTGAGGCCCGTACTCTAGAAGACAAAAGAGCTCAAGACAAGATGGCACAGATGGAAGAAGCCCTGGCAGCAGCCCAGAGGGAGATGTCAGAGCTAAAAGTCAGAGCTGGAGTGAAGAAGTCCAAAGATCAAAGTCAGAACAAGAAGTTGACTGCACCTGTTGCAACAAGAAACCTTCTCATCAGGAATCTCACGGAGCATCCGGCTGATCCTGTGACCGAAGCACTTCTTAAGGAAGTTCGTGAGGATGAGTTTGGACTGGGTGTTTGATCATTTGCTTGTTGTTGTTTCTTTTCCATGTACTTTTACTCTTTGTGATGTATTTTGACCCCTTGGAGGGCTTGTGTTGTAAATTGAACAAGTTGTATTATTTCATCTTATGTAATATATTTGTGTTAGTTTGTCCCATCCAAGTTCACTTCAAAAGCAACTTCAACAGCATCATCTTCAAGGGTCTGGAAGGGGCAAAACTGAAGGCCAAACCGGATACCTTGGGAACAAATAAGCATAACTGCATTGCATACTAACCCTTTTGTTTGTTTTGTAGGTTTTGTTTTGTTGTTACTAACCTCTGTTGTAATCTCAGGAATTATTGCTCGCCGCCGGGTTTTTCCCCTCAACAGGCCACACAGGTACCCAACTAGAAACAACCTTCCGGGCATCCAAATGGATCAGATGCAACAGGACCTCACGGAGGTCAGAAATCAGATGGCAAACGAAAGGACGGAGATGAGAACTCAGATAACACAATTCATGGAAGTGATGAACAACTTAGCTCAAAGCCAGGAGAGGCTCAGGGCTTTGGTAGAAGGGAGGAATCAAGATGACCCCCATGGGGGGACTGCTGGCACAAGTAACAATGAAAGGGTGCAGCCACATGTTAACCCCCCTGTGTTTGGCCCACATCTCCATCCTGAAATTAATATTCCTGCAAACGTTCAAGGAACAGCTACTGCAGCCAGGGTACTTCAAGAAGATCCTCAGGAGGACCAATTTACAGTAATGGGTGCTGGAGAGGAAGCCTATGATAGGCGACTGGATGAAATAGCTGAGAAGTTGAGATCACTGGAGTCTCAAAACTCTTTGGGGTTCGATGTCATGGATATGGGTTTGGTAGATGGGGTCAGGATCCCCCATAAGTTCAAGCCTCCTTGTTTCGAAAAGTATAATGGGACTTCATGCCCCCGGACTCATTTGCAATCATTTCTGGGAAGGCTGAAGGCCTATACAATGGATGAGAAGCTCTGGATGTTCTACTTCGAAGACAGCTTGACTGGAGCATCAAGGGAATGGTATTCCCACTTGACAAGGGCAACTGTGAGATGCTGGAAGGACCTGGCAGAGGCCTTCATTAGACAGTATCAATACAACTTAGACATGGCACCCAACAGGACTCTCCTAATGGGAATGTCGCAGTCGTCAAGGGAAAGTTTCCGAGAATATGCCCAGAGATGGAGGCAATTGGCTGCTGCTGTTCAACCACCTATGTCTGAGAGAGAAATGGCAGATATGTTTATGAACACTCTTCAGGGAACGTATATTGACAGATTGGCTGCTTTCTCCTCCACTAGTTTCGCAGATGTTGTCATAGCTGGGGAGAGAATTGAAAGCCTGTTAAAAATGGGTAAGATCTCTGATAATGGTGCCAGCTCGTCCAGTAATACAAGAAAGCCTTTTGCAGGCCCGAGAAGAACTGGCGAGACTAATGCCATTCATACCAACAGGGGTAGGCCCCAATATGTTCAAAGGTCAATAGCAGCAGTCACTATCCCTGCTCCAGCTCATCCTCAGCCAGTCTATCAACCTCCGCAACAAAACTTCCAACAACAACCCCAGTATCAACAGCAGAATCAGTATCCTCCAAGGAACTACAACAACAACAACACCAACAACAATCAACAAAGGCCATTCCAACAGAGGCCATCCCAAGCTAACCGAGTGATCGACCCGATCCCAATGCCGTATGTTGCCTTGCTGCCACAACTTCTGAAACTCAACCTGGTTGAGCTAAGAACGTTGGCACCTCCGGATCCCAACAGTCTACCAAGGAACTACGACTCCAATGCTAGGTGTGCTTTTCACTCAAACGCACCTGGTCACAGTACAGAAAAATGCAGGGCTCTGCATATGAAGGTACAAGACTTGGTAGACTCCAAGGCTCTGAATTTTGCACCGCCGCCCAATGTCAATAAAAACCCTATGCCAAACCATGGTGGTCCCCGAATTAATGCTATTGAAGAAGACCAACCGTCTTATTTGATAACTAGTGTGGATCAGATCAGGACACCATTGGTGGAAATCAAAGCTCAACTCCGTGAAAGCAACATATTTCCGGGGTGTGAACTAGGGTGTCCCTACTGCAATATTTCATGGAATGGGTGTGCAGACTTGAGGAATGGCATTGACAGCCTTATTCAGAGTGGCCTGCTACAGATCACTACATCATTTCCGACAAACCCAACAACTTCATCAACAACGGTTTCAGACCCTCCTACAACTGCAGCAAATATTGTTCCCGACAATTCACCAGCAACATCAACAAGTACTTCATCTGTCCTCCCAAATGATCAGTTTTCAACAGTTTCTCCTGCTACAACTTCAGCTTCATTCCATTTCGACTCTCCATCAGCAACAACAACAGTCCTTCCAACAGAACCTCCTACAACACCAGCAATCAATCATGAAGATGTCTCCACTGTTACCATATTCTACGATCCTGAAAATAACTCCGCCTATCATTCAGAAGGTGCTGCCCCCACCAGAGCACCAGTTACAATCTTTTATGATCCACAAACAATTACAGTCCCTTCAGCAGCAGCAATCAGTCCAGTCACTGTCACGGTGCCTGGACCAGTACCATATGAAAGCAATAGGGCCATCCCTTGGCACTATGGCTCTGACGTGTACTGTGAAGGGAAAAGAATCACTCTGGAAACATCAACACCTGCACCACAAGTAGATAATGTGGGGGGAGGCGGAGGCTTCACCCGAAGCGGACGTCTCTTCGCTCCACCAATTCAAAGACCTACTGCCGAAGCAGAAGCTACTGCCAAGGCAAAGGGAAAGAGCCCGGTGCAGGAAGATCCAGCTGCCAAAGAAGCCCTGAAGACTTCATTTGATCAGGAAGTTGATGAGTTTATGCGGATCATCAAAAAGAGCGATTATAAAGTTGTGGATCAGCTTCACCAGACGCCATCCAAAATCTCCATCCTCTCACTGCTTATGTGCTCCGAGGCCCATCGGAATGCACTGCTTAAAGTCTTGCACGCAGCTTACGTGCCTGAGGAGATTACTGTCAACCAATTGGAAACCGTGGTTGGAAACGTTACTGCTAGCAATGGGCTAGGGTTTACCAATTCCGACCTGACAGTGGATGGCCGCAACCACAACAAAGCCTTGCACATAACCATAGAATGCAAAGGAGCTGTCCTTTCTCATGTGCTGGTAGATACAGGTTCTTCCCTGAATGTCTTACCAAAGAAGGCTCTGGTGAAGTTAGAATATGATGGATTGGCATTGAGACCCAGCAACCTGGTGGTACGAGCCTTTGACGGCTCGAAGAGATCGGTTCTGGGAGAGATTGAGCTGCCCGTGACAATTGGCCCGCAGACCTTTAAAACTATCTTTTATGTGATGGACATTCAGCCCGCCTACAACTGTTTGTTGGGTAGACCCTGGATTCACGCCGCTGGCGCAATAACGTCTACCCTTCACCAAAAGTTAAAATTTGAGTGGGAAGGTCAAGTTGTCACAATCTGTGGGGAGGAGGATATCTTTGTTAGCCATCTGGCTACTTACAAGTACATTGAGATGGACGGGGAGATCCATGAAACAATGAGCCAAGGTTTTGAAGCCTTGAATGTCAATGAAGCATCTGCTGTTTTGGGGATCTCCATGTCGTCTTATCAACAAGCCCGGAAGGTTGTTGAGGAAGGAACTGCCCTAGGCTGGGGCAAGGTCTTAGCTGTGGAGGAGAAGAAGGACAGATTTGGGTTGGGTTACAGACCAACTCAACATCAAGCAAAGGCTGCTGCAGAGCCTGGATTTGTCAGTGGGGGGATGCTTACCCCCGATGCTATCAACTGTCTGGAAGACGAGCTGGAAGAGGAGCGCAATCTGGAGAATTGGATTCGTCCAAAGATCCCGGGGAGCAGTGTCTCGAACTGGTCTTCCCAGGAAATTATAAGAGTTACTCATGCAGAGTAATTATTATTTCCTGTATTTTATAGCATGCATCAAAGTCTTGCATCTTGCCCAAGATGACAAGACTCATTTTGTAATCAGGGCCATCTGTACTTTTGTGCAAACAAGATTAAATCAATGAAATATCAGACATCTTTTTGCAAATGAGTCTTTTTCTTTTCTGCTCACTGTTTTCCATTTTTCTTTTTGTACAAAAAATAAATGGCGGTGTTTTCAAAATGATAACTTCATTTCACTTTTTTCTAAAGCAAGATTAAAATCAATCACTAAAATGAACAAGCTTAACCCTTGCAGAGAGTGCCTTCCCGACAGCACCGACAACAGCACGGCTATGACATCGTATGACTTTGACAATCCAATCAATCAAGCTGATGAAGGGGTTGATGAAGAATATGAGCTTCCTGAAGAGCTAGCCAGGTTGTTGAGACAGGAGGAAAAGGTTATTACTCCTCATCAGGAGGAGATTGAAGTGATTAATCTTGGTACGGACGAAGACGTGAAAGAGGTTAAAATCGGGGCCTGCCTGCAAGACTCAGTGAAGAGACAACTGATAGATCTGCTTCAAGAGTATGTTGATGTGTTTGCCTGGTCATATCAAGACATGCCAGGGTTGGACACCGATATTGTTGTGCACAAGCTGCCTTTGAGGGAAGAATGCCCACCAGTTAAACAGAAGCTGCGTCGTACTCGCCCAGACATGGCTATGAAAATCAAGGAAGAGGTACAAAAACAGTGGGACGCCGGGTTCCTTGCTGTGACTAGCTATCCGCCGTGGGTTGCTAACATAGTACCTGTGCCTAAGAAGGATGGCAAAGTAAGGATGTGTGTTGACTACCGGGATCTGAACAGAGCCAGCCCGAAAGATGACTTCCCATTACCTCACATTGACGTATTGGTGGATAATACGGCTCAGTTCTCGGTATTCTCCTTCATGGATGGATTTTCAGGATATAACCAGATCAAGATGTCACCTGAAGACATGGAGAAGACAACATTCATTACACCCTGGGGCACGTTCTGTTACAAAGTGATGCCATTCGGACTGAAGAATGCTGGTGCAACATATCAACGGGCTATGGTGACATTATTCCACGATATGATCCACAAAGAAATAGAATGTTATGTGGATGATATGATTGCCAAGTCCCTTACAGAGGAAGAACACCTGGTAAATCTGCTGAAGTTGTTCAAGCGCCTGAGGAAGTACCAGCTAAAATTGAACCCCAACAAATGCACATTCGGGGTGCGATCCGGTAAGTTGCTGGGATTTATTGTAAGCGAGAAAGGGATTGAAGTCGACCCTGATAAAGTCAAAGCTATCCAAGAGATGCCTGCACCGAAAACTGAGAAGGAAGTTCGAGGGTTCTTAGGTCGATTGAACTACATTTCAAGGTTCATATCTCACCTTACAGCAACCTGTGAACCTTTGTTCAAGCTGTTAAGAAAGGAACAAACGGTCAGGTGGAATGAAGATTGCCAGAAGGCATTTGATAAGATCAAAGAGTACTTACAAGAACCTCCAATCCTCATGCCTCCAGTCGAAGGAAGACCTCTGATTATGTACTTGACAGTATTAGAAGAGTCAATGGGGTGTGTGCTGGGCCAGCATGACGAGTCTGGTCGAAAAGAGTATGCAATATACTACCTAAGCAAAAAGTTTACCGACTGTGAACAGCGTTATTCACTGCTCGAGAAAACTTGCTGTGCTTTAGCGTGGGCTGCTCGCCGACTAAGACAGTATATGTTGACCCACACTACCTTATTAATCTCAAAAATGGATCCAGTTAAGTACATTTTCGAGAAGCCAGCTCTTACCGGACGGGTTGCAAGATGGCAGATGATTCTCACAGAATACGACATACAGTACGCATCTCAGAAGGCCATCAAGGGCAGTGTACTGTCTGAATATCTTGCTGAGCAACCCATTGATGACTACCAGCCTATGAGATTTGACTTCCCTGATGAAGACATCATGTTCATTAAAGCAAAAGATCATGAAGAGCCTATTCACGCTGAAGGGCCTGACCCGGAAGAAGAATGGACTATGATGTTTGATGGGGCTGTCAACATGAATGGTCGTGGTGTTGGTGCAGTACTCATTACACCCAAGGGAGTTCACATGCCTTTCTCGGCAAAACTCACTTTCAACTGCACTAACAACGAAGCTGAATACGAAGCTTGCATTATGGGTCTTGAGGAAGCCATTGACCTCAGGATCAAGACATTGACCGTATTCGGAGATTCAGCTTTGGTAGTCAATCAGACCAACGGAAAATGGTACACCCACCAGGATCATCTGATACCTTACAGGGATTATACAAGAAGGTTATTGACTTTCTTCACAACAGTCAAGCTTGAGTATATCCCTCGGGACGAGAATCAGTTTGCAGATGCTCTTGCTACCATTTCATCCATGATCAAAGTTCAAGCTGCTAACTTTGTACCCCAGATTTCAGTGTCCAGACTCGATAGGCCAGCATATGTATTTGCAGTGGATGTTGTAAAAGATGATAAGCCTTGGTTCCATGACATTAAGTGCTTCTTGGAGGATCAAACATACCCACCTGGGGCATCTTCCAATGATAAGAAGACTTTGAGAAGGCTTGCTGGTAGTTTCTTCCTGAACACTGATGGGTCCTTATACAAAAGGAACTTTGACATGATACTCCTCAGATGTGTTGACAAGACGGAAGCGGATTTGCTGATGCATGAAGTGCACGAAGGATCTTTTGGTACCCATGCCGGAGGGCACGCCATGGCTAAAAAGTTGTTAAGATCAGGCTATTATTGGATCACAATGGATGCAGACTGTTGTGCTTACGCCAGAAAATGCCATAAATGCCAGATTTATGCAGACAAGGTGCATGTGCCTCCCAATCCTTTGAACATCATGTCTTCACCTTGGCCTTTTGCCATGTGGGGCATTGATATGATTGGCAAGATTGAGCCAACTGCTTCAAATGGCCACAGATTCATCCTGGTCGCCATTGACTATTTCACCAAGTGGGTTGAAGCAGCCTCATATGCAAATGTCACAAGACAAGTGGTAGCTAGATTTCTGAAGAGAGATGTCATCTGTCGATATGGAGTTCCCGAGCGAATCATTACTGATAATGGTTCAAATCTAAACAACAAGATGATGGCTGAATTATGCCGGGACTTCAAGATCCAACATCACAATTCTTCTCCTTACAGGCCAAAGATGAACGGCGCTGTTGAGGCAGCTAATAAGAATATTAAGAAGATTGTGCAGAAGATGGTAATCACTTACAAAGATTGGCATGAAATGCTACCGTTTGCCTTGCATGGGTACCGCACATCAATCAGAACGTCCACTGGGGCAACACCGTATCAACTTGTGTATGGTATGGAAGCAGTCCTACCAGTTGAAGTTGAATTACCCTCTCTACGGGTATTGATGGATGTTAAACTGAGTGAAGCAGAGTGGGTTCGGGCCCGATACGAACAATTGAGTTTGATCGAAGAGAAAAGATTGGCTGCAATCTGTCATGGGCAGTTATATCAGAAGAGAATGAAGAAAGCCTTCGATCAGAAAGTCAGGCACCGAGAGTACCAAGTAGGGGATCTTGTGTTGAAAAGAATCCTCCCTCCTCATACAGACCACAGGGGCAAATGGACTCCAAATTATGAAGGACCATTTGTTGTAAAGAAAGTTTTCTCTGGTGGAGCACTGATGCTCAGCACCATGGATGGTGAAGATTTCCCATCCCCTGTGAATTCAGATGCAGTTAAAAAATACTTCGCATAAAATGACCCGCTGGACATAAAAACAGAATGTAAGTCCAAGCAAAATAGGGCATCCCGGCGAGTCAAAAACAGAATAAAAGACTCGGGCAAAAATAAGGGAAAATAAACAAAAAAAAATGTACACCCGCTGAGTTGAAAAGCCGCATTGGACAACTCAGGCAAAAATGGGTATCCCGATGGATTGAAAACCCGAAAGGGCGATCCATGCAAAATAAGGGAATAAGCGAACAACTGCATTCTGAATTCGTCTGTATCACTTACAACTTGGTAAGCTCCAAAGGATCAAGCTTCAATCAGAATCAACTCTCTCCAGAAAGCAAGACGAGAAGAACGTCATTGTCATACGAGTCATAGCAGAAGAGGAAGCTCCTTGAAAGCGCCGTCAGCATCGCCAGCACTTTGTTTCTCAATTTATAACAATCTCCTCATTTCAGGAGATATGTTTCTTTGGCTGTATCTTGCCAATTCAGGGCACACGAATTAATAAAATCAGATTTTCAGTCATGTTTCGTTTTTCACATTTATGTTTTGCAAAGAATTGTCTGATATCTCTAAAAATACAATTGCATAAGTACAGATGCCTTTCTCTAAAAATAAAAGCACATGCTTACAGGGAATATACTTACTCTCGAAAATCCTTATCTCCTATGACGGAATCCAGTAAAGGATACCTCGGGACCATTTGCGCGTTTCCTTATCTTTGCAGGATTGCAGGTATCCAGAATGCAACTTGGGGCATATAAGCTACAGTCCAGCAAGTTGGCAAATCAACAAACAGGCTTAACACTCAAGATATTTTCTCCCCAGCCGAGTTGCCTCTCATTACTCTCCCCAGCTGAGTTACCAACAGCATTCCCCAGCTGTAGCACCAACCACTATTCCTCAGCGAGATGCAAGAATCAGGGAATCATCTCCCCACAGAGCTTCCAGCCTCTTTGCAGAAGAGCAACGCACGAAGAAGTCACAACAGAGAGGGAGAAAGCTTCTACAAACCCCAGCTGGGTCCCATATTAAGGATACGTCAATCAGTGACCTATATCCCCGAACAGATACATCATTAGATCTACCAATGATCTCTTCCCCAGCTGGGATGTTCACTTCAAGCAGAGATCTTCGCGGCAACGGGATCCGAATCTCATATCTTCGCCCCTCTGCATAATCATAGCATTCGCATCATATTATACCCTCAGAGCGTAGCATTCCGTCTAATACGGAGCATTACGGCAAAAATCAAACGCATAGCATAATCATAAGTCATGTTGTGAATTGAACACTTGTAAATCTTGATAACCTGTCGGCATACAGAATATATACAGAAAAATCCCCACCAGGGTCCCAGCAAAAGCAGTTGCCTCGCAAATCACGAACACCAGTATATACACCTTTTGGCACCCGTCCGTGTCATCACTCCCCAGTAAAGTCGCCTGAACATCTTTACAAACAAAACCACCCGTATTACCAGATACTTCCTGACACCCGTCCGTGTCATATCACAAGCAGAAAGCCAAAGACACCCTCTTTGCACTCACATATACTTATATATACACTCTCTTGACACCCGTCCGTGTCATATCCCCAACGCAGTCACCTTTATCACCCATACACTTGTTAATATTATATACTCTTCTCCTTTTTGACACTCGTCCGTGTCACTTTCCCCAGCAGATAAACACATATATATATACTACCCATTGGTACACTCATACAGATACTCGTCCGTATCTTGTATACATCACTCATATCCCCACAGATTCGACAGTAGTCCTTGTTCTTTGTTAACCAGTTGGTACTCGTCCGTACCATCATCTCAGAACATTGCGTCTAGTGTTTGTTTCTACATGATACTCGTCCGTATCATAGTCTTAAGGATGCTCGTCCGCATTTTTAATCCATACACCGTGTCAAACACTTACGTCTTCTTGAATATAGATACTCGTCTGTGTCTACTATTCCCCAGAAGAGTCCTTTCAGATGCAACACTCGTCCGTGTTCTTTGTTAACCAGTTGATACTCGTCCGTATCATCATCTCTGAACATGTGTCAGTTTGTTTCTACATGATACTCGTCCGTATCATAGTCTTAAGGATGCTCGTCCGCATCTTTAATCTATACACAACATCTAAACACTTATACCTTCTGTTTCTTGGTTGTAAATACTCGTCCGTGTTTACTATATCCCCAGTAGATCGCAAAACAAACTTCCTCTTTATCTAACACTCGTCCTGTGTTATGATAACCTTGAGAGCAGTCGTACCCTGCTAAGTGGTCGTCCTCCACTTCTTGATGGTCGTCCTCCATCATGCTCATCCGATGGCCGTCCCCATCGTTGTTTTAGCAGCCGTCCCCTGCTAGGTGGTCGTCCTCCACCTTTTGATGATCGTCCTTCATCACTTTATCCAATGGTCGTCCCCATTGTTGATTTTAGTTATCTAACACTCGTCCTGTGTTATGATAAACTTTGAGAGCAGCCGTACCCTGCTGAGTGGTCGTACTCCACTTCTTGATGGTCGTCCTCCATCATGCTCGTCCGATGGCCGTCCCCATCGTTGACCTTTTCTATCCGATGGCCGTCCCCATCGTTGATATTTTGGCAGCCGTACCCTGCCAGGTGGTCGTCCTCCACCTTTGATGGCCGTCCCCATCATATTTCTTTTATTCCCAACAGAGCAGCCGTCCCCTGCTAGGTGATCGTCCTTCACCTTTGATGGCCGTACCCCATCATCTGTTTATTTCATTTATTCTTTAACCCGATGGCCGTCCCCGTCGTGGTCCCTTTTCCTTTTTAGCCCGATGGCCGTCCCCATCGTTGTTTACTTCACCTTATGAACTTGATGGCCGTCCCCGTCATGTTTCATTAATCCCCAGAGAGTCTTGCAACTTTATCTTGATGGCCGTCCCCATCATGATATCTTATTTTCTTTTCCAGCTAGTCGGCCGTCCCCGTCTTGGCTTTACCTTTTATCCCCAGCATGTTGGCCGTCCCCGTCATTGCTGTTTACCCAGCAGTCGTCCTCTGCTCGACGGTCGTCCTCCGTCGCCCACACTTCACAATATACTTTATTTTCCTTCTACGATCTATATCCCTTTTCTTCTTCATTTTGTGAGTGCAAATTTTGGACTGTCTTTGGTATTCAATCACAAGTTATCTTGTTTGCCTGTTAAGCCGTCGCTTACAACCTGCACAGCTAACTCATGTTTGAATAGGGGCAGCTGTAAACACCCCAAATTTGCCCTCACCCATTCACACCATGGCTTGTGATCATCTCATATGCATAAACACAAACATATCATCTCATATCTCATTTTTGATTCACTGGATAGTTTCTAAGGCATCTGCACCTAGGGTTTGTGATCTGAGCAGTCCCAAAGCATCTTGAGCCATTCCAAAGGCCACCAATCAACTCAAAAGGGTCCATGTGTTTTCTTATGTCATATTCCATCTCCTCAAAGTAAAAAATGCAGAGGAATCACAAGAACTAGGGTTTGAGTGGATGCAGAGCCAGTTTGAACTGCACAGTTGACTGAAAATTAGGGTTTTGGTTTCAGAGGCCATAACTCCAAATTTTTTGGTCATTCTTGTTTCCATTGGTCTCTATATGGTATAGGGAGTATGCATATCAATTTTCATGAAGAAATTCCATGGGGAAGTCATCTGATCAAGAGTTGACTTTTCAGACAAGTCAGTGCAAAATCAGGGCATCTGAGGCCCCCAATGACCCAACCAATGGGTGATCTTCATCATTTTGAGTGTATATGATCTTTATTTGATCATGGAAGAAGTTTGAGGTTCATAGAAATCAAGAATTTAGGGTTTTTGCAAATGTTGACTTTTTGGGCATAGTTGACTTTTCAAGAATGCCTCATTTTAGGTCATTTTTCAAGCCTTGATTCTTGATCCAAAAATGCTTCAAATGGGAAAACTTTGGTCATGAAAGTTGTAGATCTCATCTTTCCCTTTTCAAAAAGTACAAGAACATGATCAAACTCTTCTTGGATCAAAAGTTATGGCAATGCAAAGTTGGCTAAAATCATTGATTTTCAAGGCATGCCCTAAGTGAAAATTTTGCAAGATCTTGGACCAATGCATATTGCAGCCTCTAGTTCACTTCAAACCAGCATATAAACATTCCCTAAGTCCTAAAAATCAGAAATGAACTAAGAATGCCCATGGTTTTATGTTTGGTTGGACAAAAAAGGTCACATGTGAACAAAAAGTCACAAGTTGCAAAACTCATGATCATGCTTCCTCCTACTTGCAGCCTTGGATGCTGAGCTTTGCTAGCCTCTCACCTCACCTTGCTGCACCAGAACCAGCCCATGTACTTGCCTAGATCATGAGCCATACTTCTCTTACACATTATTTGACTTTTTGCAAAAGTTAACTTACCAATCAATAAAGGGCATGTCCAATCAACTGACCAATGAGAGAGAGTTATGTGGACAATTTGCAAGCAAGACATAACACTAAGCAAGGCTGAAGCTATCTCATTGATCACATTCACAAAAACACTCCCATTTGCATTTTCTATCGAATCTGCTTACACAGCCACCAAACACTCAAGCCAACTTCACCAATCATCTCACCTTGCTCCATAGACCACCCAGCACCAAGAACCCAAGCCTGAAACAACCAGAATACTCCATAACCATTTCACACCCCAAGCTGCATTTCTTTTCGAAACACTCATCACAGCTTGCAAACATCCAAACAAACACCACAGACCTTCTCCATTCACCCTCAGGATCACAAACAACCCCTCACCATGACCTGAAAGTGCCTGAAACACCATTGCCATTTTTGATCAAGCTTGAGCAGAAGCTGTCGAATCTCACTATCCAGCCAACATAAATTGTTCTAAGGCATTCAAACATCTTCAAGAGGTCCTAAGGAGTGGATTGCACAAGGAGAGGTGGCCAGAAAGTTCTCAAACTGAAAGCTTCGAATCTCAGGTAGCCTGAAATTTATTTTTCCAGAAATCATTTTTCTTGTTACAAACTTGTTCTATGTGATTCACTGATCATCCTGGTATCATTGGTTTTGAAAATGGCTCTGATTTGAGAGTTTAATTTGTCTCTGAAGCTTGCGTGCCCTAGTTTTTCTTTCTTTCGATTCAGTTTGTTTAGGAAGAATAAATTTGTTTTGAGAGAGGGGTTTGATTCGTGAGAGGCTGGAGATCATTTCCCAATTCATAGATTTTGTTTTTGTTACGTTTTGATGGGGTTTTGAGGTTTCTCAGGTGAGAGCTGGCCGGAGAAGACGACCGGAAGTCTTCTCCGGCAGCCTGAATGTAATTAAACCCTAATTGTGTAATTAATGACCATTTGAATGTGGACCACTGGATGCGTTGACATCTTTGACTCCCCGCGCGAATGAAAGGCCAGGATCTGCTTGTTTAGCCCTAATCTCTCTCATTAGTTTTATTTAATTTTTAATTAAGTTAATTAACTCAGGAGCCATCTGGGCCCTTCATTCACGCGCCAGTCAACAGATTTGAATCCAGGACGCATCTCATCCATCCATTCTGTTTACTTTTCTTTTTATTTGATTTTAATTCATTTTTATTTCAATTAACTTGCATATTTATTTTTAAATAGTTAAAAATTCATAAAAATTATGAAACTTTTTCCCTAAAGTTTTATTAATTTTTATGACACAAAAAATATTTTTTATTTTATTTTTTATCATTAAAAAAGTATTTTTAAATATTTAAAAGATTATTTTTAATTCATTAATGAGAATTAATTAATTAAAAATACTTTTAGGTATTTAAAAATTACAAAAAAATTTATGAAGTGTTCTAAGGCATTTAGAAACATTGTCCAACCTTCAAACCAAATTTCTTTTTTGATCTTGATGCATTTTAAGAATTTTTCATTGAATTAAATCCTATTTTGTGCATTATTTTGATCATAAGCTCCAAAAATCATTTCTGCTTATTGGAGAAGAGTTGGACATTGATTCTTCTTGCATTGTTTTATGTTTAGCATGTAGTTTCTAGGATAAAATGGCCATGATTTGTTTCTTCATTTTCCATTTGTTTGGCATTTCTTTTGTTAAGAACCCTAAAAAACCCTAATAACTTAGAAAATTCATATCTTGAGTTTGGTTGAGAGTTGAGAGCTCCCCTTTGGGCAGTGGTTTATTATAGGTTTAGGGTTTCTTTGGATGGCATTTTCCATTTTTTATCTTAGAGTTTGCTTCTGTTTTGAGTTTTGTTTTGATGTTTGATTCATAAACCCTAATTTGGGCTTTCATTTGCATCCCTCTTGCATTTCCTTGCATAACATGACTTGTCTTTGCATTTTGTGCATTCTTGTGATTCATTTGGCATCTTAAGACATATAGGAAACATGTTTGATCATTGCATTACATATTTGCCATGTCATTTGTCTTGTATGCCTCATAACATTTCATGCTTGTTCATGCTCCTTAGCTTGCATCATTTGCATCCATGATCTTGTATGAACATCTCCATGTCTTGCCTCATGTTTGCAGCACCTCATAGCATCATTTTCATCATCAACATGCTTCTGGTTTTGCTTAGCATCATATCATTTCATCTCATCTTGCATTGCATTGCATTTCTTTCTAACATTTCAGGTGGTAAGTAAACTTGAGAAGTGAAATTGCCTTCATTTCTCATAACTTTTCTTTTCATCTCTCTTGCATCCATTGCTGCATTCTTATTTGTGTTTGAGTTTGAGCTTGCTCATTATTCTTCCTCCCACTTTCTTTCTCCAAGTGACTTGACTTCTTGAATGAAGCAAGTCACTTTGCTTCTCTTGATCTTGTTCATCTGCTTCCTGGTGATTCATCTGAAGACTGTTCTTGTAAACCTCACAAACCTTAGGAACAACCAAGCATGACAATGAATTAGGGTTTTGATTAGTCCCCCTCATAGTTTTCACCTTTGTGTCTCTCTTTGAGTCTTCTCTTCTCATCTCATAACCAGGGACTAAACCCTAAAGGTTTTAAGGCTTTGTGATTAAGCTTATGCCTGCATCCTTCTCTTAGGATGGAGTGTATAACTTTAATCCTAAGTGTTAAACCCTTATGTGTTTAAATCTCTTAATCAATTCACATAATAATCATCAAGACATCACACTTGTAACTTGGGCCTTGCATTAGGGTTCTAATTCTTCCTTAATTGGTTAAGAAGGACTAACCCTAGTGTTAATGGACAAGTCCCCCTCAAGTTGTCTTACAAATCATAAAATTCACTTCATCATCATATCATTGAATAAAATCCACTTAATCAAAGGCCTGTTTTGTCATGAGTTTAATCTCTAATCATGGATTAAGTTGAGGAGCTTTCCTCAGCTTAAACATTCTCATCTATCATCCTTCTATTAGGATGGTGTAATGAGTTTGTTAAATCCCTGATTATGGCTTAACCTCATTACTCAACACTAAACAAAAACAACAAAAACATCTAAATAATCACAAGTAGGTTAATGATCTTAATCCTACACCAAAGGTGATTAAGTGTGAGAATCTGACTTCACACTTAAGGTATTCTCATTACCCCTAATCAGAGGGAAGATGTGATGAGTTTACTAACCCATTGGTTTAGGCTTAAGCTCATTATCCTATGACAAACTTTCACAAGCAATAAAAGACTGAAAACACAAAAACAAACAATAATCGTCTCCTTCGGGATTCTTTTCTCATCTCATTCACTCACAAATGAGAACTTGCTTCTTCCGTCTAATGCAAGACAATTTGCATCTGTGCCAGACAGATCATACACTTGAGCATAGGCAAGTAAGCAGTTCACAAGTCAATTCATCTTTCAGTCTCTTTGGGTCGAACTACGGTGTTCTGACTTCCTCATTGCACGAGAGGATACGTAGGCATAACTTAACAGTTATCGAACAAAAGTCTCTGTATATTCCCCCTCTTTCCAGCTTCATTCTTAGCCTCATTATCATGAGCAATTCATTCTCATTCTTACACTGACACATCATTTACACACTTCACCTTTTTACACTGACACCTGTACATTCTTTTCCAGCTATTTTATACACAGATTGCACTGACACTACCCCTTTAAAACACAAATCTTTTAAGCGTGGATCCCGTCGAGTACGGCGGACAATCTGGGTGCTAATACCTTCCCAGGTTGTAACCAACCCCCTTTCTCAGTCTCTCTGGTTCGCAAACCGTCTTATCCATCTTTTTCTAGGTCTATGCAGCATTGCCTTTCCTCCGGGATAAAAATGCCTAGCTGGCGACTCTATTCATCTCCAGTGAGTTCACGGCTGTGTGTTCTCATTGTCCCTCTCACCGACCGTTCGCGTCTGTACCCTTATCTGACCCCGGCGTCACTTATCGGGAGCGACACCGAGGCAAGGTGTAAGGCATCTACCACGATGAACAAGTCTTAGTATGAGAATGTTTCACAAACAGAAACAACAAAACACTTCTCTAAAAGACAGTTCACAAACAACACTCGTCTTTTCTTGCGGGAATTCTCTTCTCATCTCATTCACTCTCAACGCGAACTTTCTATGACTTGTCTCATTGCAAGACGATAACGCACTCGTTCAAGGTGAGCCTGCAACACCTTAGCGTAGACCTAAGCAGTTCAAGCCATAAAAAACACAAACAAGTTCCCGCCTTAGTGAGGCGAACCACGTCGACTCTGATCCTCATTTTCTCGATGAGGTACGTATGCAGCGGGGTAGGGCCCGTTCGAGCGCACTCTTTATTTTCCCTATATTTTCCCCTTTTCTTTTCGATTTCTTTTCCAGTTCTCACTCTTATTCCAGTCCCAATTAGTAGTTCTTTTGTTCAACAACAGTTTTATTTCTCACCCTTTGAAACAGACTAACAAGCATGGATCCCGTCGGGTACGGCGGACGATCTGGGGTGCTAATATCTTCTCAGGTCGTAACCGACTCCCAAACCCAATTCTTTGGTTCACATGACCTTGTCCTTTCCTTTTTGACTAGGTTTGTGCAGCATTACCTTTCCCATTCATTTGGGATAAAAATGTCTGGCTGCGACTCTACCTTTTTCGCGCCACTTTTGCGTTTGTAATAGGATGAAAATCTCGGGAGCGACACATGCTGAGGAAAATAAATCCACAGATGTACAACTTATGGACCTTGATAACCCTGAAGATTCAAACCAAACCTTACACAAAATGCCGCTTGATAAATTGATGAATCTCAGCACACGACAACCTGAACTTTGAATATGCATTGTCTAAGAAATAAACCACTGGCACAAATAACTTGTAGTTTGACCAAGATTAGGTCAAACTTCCATCTGGATCAAATCATAATTGAACAATCACTTATGAAGTGAAATCACTGACACAATCAACAATGAATGTTATACTTCATTTTTTTGTGCTAAGATGCAATGCTATGTGTCGCTCCCACCAAATGACACCCAGGTCATAAGGGGTACAGACGCGAACGGTCGGCGAAAGGAGAGAGAACACACAAGGGTGAGCTCAAAAGACAAGAGTCGCCAGCTAGGCATTTTTATCCCGGAGGAAAGGTAATGCTGCATAGACCTAAGAAAAGATATGGATAAGACGGTTGCGAACCAGAGAGACTGAGAAAGGGGGTTGGTTACAACCTGGGAAGGTATTAGCACCCAGATTGTCCGTCGTACTCGACGGGATCCATGCTTAAAATATTTGTGTTTAAAAGGGGTAGTGTCAGTGCAATCTGTGTATCAAAGCTGGAAAGAATGCAAGTGTCAGTGTAAAAGAAATGTGAAGTGTACAAGGGAAGTGTCAGTGTGAGAACAGGAGTATGAAGCTCAAGACTATGAGGCTTAAAGAATAATGCTGGAAAGAGGGGGAATATACAGAGACTTTTGTTCGATAACTGTTAAGTTATGCCTACGTATCCTCTTGTGCAATGAGGAAGTCAGAACACCGTAGTTCGACTCAAAGAGACTGAAAGATAAATTGACTGATGAACTGCTTACTTGTCCATGCTCAAGTGTATGACCTGTCTGGCTCAGGTACAAACTGTCTTGCATTAGACGGAAGAAGCGAGTTCTCGTTTGTGAGTGAATGTGGTGAGAAAAGAATCCCGAAGGAGACAATTATTGTTTGTTTTTGGTATTTTCAATCTTTTATTGCTTTTTGTATTTGTCATAAGAAAATGAGCTCAAGCCTAAACCAAGGGTTAGTAAAACTCATCACATCCTCCCTCTGATTAGGGGTAATGAGAATACCTTAAGCATGAGGTAAACACCTCACACTTAATCACCATGATGTAGGATTAAGATCATTAACCTACTTGCATTTATTTAGATGTTTTTGGAGTTTTTTTTGTTTAGTGTTAAGTAATGAGTTTAAGCCATAATCAAGGATTTAATGGACCCATTACACCATCCTAATAGAAGGATAATAGATGAGAACATTTAAGCTGAGGAAGGCTCCTCAACTTAACCCATGATTAGGGATTAACCTCATGACAAAACAAAGCCTTTATTAAATGGATTTTAGTTAATGATAAGGTTAAGAAATGGATTTTATGGTTTGTAAGACAACTTGAGGGGGACTTGTCCATTAACAATAGGGTTAGTCCTTCTTAACCAATTAAGGAAGAATTAGAACCCTAATGCAAGGCCCAAGTTACAAGCTTGATGTCTTAGTGATTATTAAGTGAATTAATTAAAGGAGTTAAACACATTAAGGGTTTAACACTTAGGATTAAAGTTATACACTCCATCCTAATAGAAGGATGCATGTATAAGCTTAAACACAAAGCCTTAAAACCTTTAAGGTTTAGTTCCTGATTAAGAGGTGAGAAGAGAAGACACAAAGATGACACAAAGGTAAAATCTAAATGGGGGACTAATCAAGCCCTAATTATGATCATTCTTGGTTGTTCCTAGGGTTTGTGAGGCTTAAGAGAGAAAGAATCTTCAAAGGCCACCAAGGAAAGAAGCAGATGAAAGGAGAAAGAAGCAGAGAGAAGCAAGACAACTTGCTTCACTTAAGAAGACAAGTTGCTTGAAGGAAGAAAGTGGGAGAGAGCATGAATGAGCAAGCTCACTCTAATACAAAGATAAAATGCAGCAATGATGCATAAGAGAGATGAAGAGATATTGTGAGAAGTGAAGGAAAATTCACTTCTCAAAACAACTTACCACCTGAAAAGTTAGCAAAAGAAATGCAATGCAATGAAAATGAGATGAAATTCCATGATGCAAGACAAATCCAGAAGCATGAAAATGATGTTAATGATGCTAAGAGATGATTCAAACACATGTCAAGAGTTGTGGAGTATCATACAAGGATGAGGATGCAAATGAAGCATGCTTTGAAACATGGAAGTTCATGAAAGTTTATGAAATGGAATGAAGGTATGACATGTCAAATGAATGATTCAATGATCAAACATGATTCTAATATGTCCTAAGATGTCTTAGAAGTCACGTGGATGCACAAAATGTCATGGCAAGTTCTTGAATGTAAGCATATGAGAGATGAATGCAAAGGAAAGCAAGAATTATGGTTTATGCATAACATACAACACAAAATTCAAAATCAGAAACAAATGACAAGATAAAAAAATTGAAAGTGGGATCAAAGGAACCCTAACCCTACACAAGTTCACTGCCCAAAGGAGGGGACCTAACTCCTATCCTAATGGAAGTTATGATTTTCTCAAGTTAACTAGGGTTTTAAGGTACCTCAAAAGGAAAAATGCACATCAAATTGAAAATGAAAGATAAATTCAAACCAATTTTTACCTAGAAACTATATGCTATGAATAATGCAATGCAAGAAGAACCATCATCAAACTCTTCATGGTTAGGCAGAATGAATTTTTTCAAGTTAGGATCAAAATATTGCCTTTAAACAACTTTAATTCCAATGAAAATTGTCAAAATAGGTCAAGAACCAAAAATAAATTTGTTTTGAGAGTTTTATAATGTTTCTAAATGTTTTAAAATGCAATGTGAATTTTTTGGTGATTTTTAAATACCTAAATGCATTTTTAATTAATTAATTTTCATTAACTAATTAAAAATAAACATTTAAATGATTTAAAAATAATTTTTAATGCAAAAAATAAAAATAAAAATATTTTTGGGTTCTGAAAATTAATAAAAGGTTTGACAAAAAAATTCAGAATTTTTTAATATGTTTTGCTATTTTTTAAAATTCGTAGAAATAAAATACAAAACAAATAAAATAAAAATGGAAAAGTATGCAAATCCTGAGGCTCACATTCAAATAGAATTGGAGGGAATTGACTGGCGCCAGATCCTATGGCCCAGATTCAAAATGACATATTTAAAACTAAAACCTAATTAATTAACTTAATGACGTGGATTAGGGCTAAATGGGGTGATCTGAGCCCTTGAACACGCGCGGGAAACACCATCGTACGCTCCATATTTAAACTGAACCCTAATCACAGATTAAAGCCTAATGACATTCAGGTCACCGAAGCTCTTCTCCGGTGACATCCCTCCCTGAAAATTGCTATCTCTCTCAAAACCTCCCCCCAAGCCCCCTAAAGCTCCAGAATCACTCAACAAACATCAAGGAACAAGAATCCAGGCACGAAAACAATTTATTCTCAGAAACAAGCATGAATCGAATCAATCTCTTTTTAGGTCAAAAATTTCAGAGATTCGGTTCATGCTCATTTCTTCACCATTTTCAAAACCACAAAGCTCAGAGTAATCAGGAGACCATGAGGAACAATTCTATAACTTAAAAGAGGATTTCTGAAAAAAAAAAAGTTTGAGAGAGCTACCTGAGATGGAACTTTCAACTCTGGAACTTTCAGGCATCTTTCTGGCTTCAAAGTCCCTCCAATGATCTCCCTGAAGATGCTTTGAGGCTTAGTTGGAGTTTATGGTGGCTAGTTTGTGAGATTGATGAAGTTCTGTCCAAAGGGGATGGAAAATCGTATTTCTGTTTCAAGGGCTTTCAAGGCAAGATGAAGGGTGGTTTATGCTCTATGAAGCTTTTCTGAATGAATGGTGAAGTTGGTTTTGAGGTTTGATGTTTGTGTATTAAGATTCAAAGAAAAATGCATAAAGAGGGATTTTTGTGAATGTTGATGATGTTGTGTATTCAAGCTTGCTTCTTATGTGTTTTGAGATCCATTTGGCCCACTTATCAAACTGTGATAGGTCTGTGGAGTTGGTGTGGCCTATGCTGATTGGTATGGTCCATTTTGCCCAAAGTCAATGTTAGGTGTCCTTTGAGGTATGGGTCATGGCAGGCCAAGGACAAGGGCATGTCTTGTGCAGCTGTGATCAAGGAGAACCATGGAAGTAAGATTGAGGCAATGCAGCAAGTGGATTGAAGCTTATGGGTGATTTTGCAAATTTGTCCAACTTTGGCCCTTTTGGAAATTCTTTAGGTTCAAGGCACCAAAATGCATAATTCTTGGGCCAATTCTGATCTTTAGAGGTCACATGAGCATGTTGTGAAGTGTTTGTGCACATTTTAAGCCTTTAGAATGCCTTATCATACCATTTTGCAAAATGCCTCTTTGGTGTAAAACATGAAATTATGTGATTTTTGCCAACTTTGACAAGCCATAACTTTTGATCCAAAATGAATTAGAATGAGTTCTTGTACTTTTTGAAAATGGGAGGATCCATTCTACAACTTTCATGACCAAAGTTTTCTCATTTGAATCATTTTTGAATCAAAAAGAGGAGGTTGAAAAACTTTCCCAGAATGGCAAGTTTACATTATAAGTCACTTTCCCAAAAAGGCAACTTTGCAAATGGCTTGAAATTCTTCAATTTTGTGAACTTCTAACATCTTCTATGATCAAATAAAGATTATATACAATCAAAATGATGGAGAACACCCTTTGGTTGGGTCATTGGGGGCCTCAGATCCCCTGATTTTGCACTGACTTGCTCAAGAAGTCATCTCCTGATCAGATGCCTTCCCCATTGAATTTCTTCATGAAAATTGATATGCATGATCCTCATAACATATAGAGACCAATAGAAACAAGAATGACCAAAAATTTGGAGTTATGGCCTCTGAAACAAAAACCCTAATTTTAGGTCATCTGTGCAGTTAAACCTGGCTCTGCTTCCATGCCTTTCTCAGTTCTTGTGATTCTTTGACTTTCTTGACTTTGTGAGGATATAATATGATGCTTGGACATACATGGACCCCTTTGAAGTGATTGATGACCTTTGAAGTGGCTCAAATGGCTCAGGGATTGCTCAGATCACAAACCCTAGATGCAGATGACTTAGAGCCAATGCAGTGAAGCAAAAATGCAATATATGATGATATGATTGAACTTATGCAAATGAAAAGATCACAAGCCATGGTGAAATGAGTGAGGGAAAATTTGGGGTGTTTACACTATGTATGCAAGATGATATGCTAAATACTATGAAAATGAAAGGGCAAATTTTGGGGTGTTACAATGTTACTTTTTGAACTACTTTGAACATGTTTACTTGTGCATTTTGGTAACACCGTTTGTGGTAATTTGCATACCATCATTGTGAAAAACTTAGGAGACTTAATTATGAATCATTATAGGTATTTACCAACTTCCTTGGGTGCTTATAAAAGTTTATGCTTAGTGTCTTTCACTTCTTACATGAATTGTAAGTCACAAACTCATAGGAAATGTTTAGTGCTTACTTGGACCATTACTTATGTAACTCTTAAAGATGCATTGACATAGAAATTTTGTGACAGCATGAAGTGACTTTTAAACATTGAATACTTTTGTTAAGTTCTGACCTATGCCATTTCAAATTCCTTTTTACTTGTTTACTTATGCATTGCATGATCACAAGTGTGTGATGCATCTTAAGTGAAGTACTTCGGTGTAGAATTGTCTCAACTCTTAAACATGCTTTAGAATGGCACTTATGATTCTTCCTTGACTCTCTAAATTTGGTTTATATCAAGTATGACATGCATTCACTAATGACCTTAACTTATATGTACACTCTCATTCAACTCATGTGGCTCTTAGGAGCAAGTCTTGCTTAGTTTTTGAACAACATTTATTTGTGCACTAACTTAGGGTATAACTTGGAATTGTTTGATATTTCTTAGTACTTTGACATATATTGGTTCCAAATTGGTTTAGATACTGACCTATATAGGATTATAACCTTTTAGTACCTATTTCACTTTGTTTGTTGATTGGTGTTGCGTTTAGAACAATTAGAGGACATTTGCATTAGTGTTAGAACATAATTTGCATACACTTTCAACTATTCATTAGTTGAGCTTGCTTGGAAGAGGTAAGTAATTATGTTTTAATTCCATTTGGTGTTTACATTGATGTATCTCCTTTCCTTATTATCTCTTATTTTATTTCTTCTTTAAGCTCCCTTAGGAAACACCTAGTCTAACTTGATCTCCAATCAAGTTTGGAGTAAGATAGATATTAGGTACCTAGTTAAACTTAATCTTTGATTATGTTTGGAGTATGATAGAAACATTCGCATGCTAATTTAGATAGGAACATCCCTTCAAACCTAACTATAGAAATAACACTGCATGACAACATTAGGATAATGTTAGCCCCCCTTAGTATTTTTTTTAAACTCTGAGTCTTTCTCTTCTCCTCTTCAAATCAAAAAGCAAACACACATAATAACTAAAGTGTATATGGTGTGCCATGAGCTTTCAACACATGGAAAATTATTATTGAAGGTCCCCTTCACTCTTCTAGAGTGCTTCGCAAACGTCCCGTTGGGGGCGACCATGTAATGTATTCGCTCATATGACATAATCTTTAGCACTATATATGCAATAAACAAAATCAAAAAAACACTTCTCATAAAAGACAATAAACAAATCACACATATTTTCTCTTCTCATCTCACTATTTTGTAGACGATACGACATGTCAAGTCTGTTCTACCGCAATAGGTATACGCGTAAGACTCGATTCAACAAGCAACAACACCTAACTACTGGAACGTGAACACTAACAATGTCAACTTAAAAAAATAAACAAGGTAAATGTAGTGAGCCGAACTACGGTTCTTTGATTCTTCATTGGTTAATGAAGATACATAGGCACAAGACACAATGTCTTAGTGAGCACACTTCTCACAATTTCCCCATTCCGGTTAGAACTGCGCCAACTCTGATTCTCATTCCCGATGAGATACGTAGGCTAGGATGCAATATCCTCTCGAGTCAACTTCTTTCTTTCACCCCTTCATTTTTGTTTCTCGTTGTCTTTCCTTCCAGTTAGCAGATAGAGCTTCAGATACTACACCCTTGGAGAATAACAACAAACGTGGATCCCATCGAGTACGATGGATACGAAGGCGTACTAATACCTTATCTTCATGTAATCGACTCCCGAGACCGGACTTGGTAGTGACAACCTTGTCTTTCTTTTTCCCCTGGTTTTCTTCGATCGTTTCCTTTCCTTGTTGGGATAAATAACGTTAAGTGGTGACTCTTCTGTTCATTTTTCTTCGGTTGTTTTTCGCATTGCGACACTCTTAACTATTTACAAATGAAAAGTTTTTGTCCTAATCTACCAAGATGCGACTAGATGAAATCATCCAATTGTATCAAGTTCACACCATTCATATGTTATCATCATTATTCACAAATACCATAAAAACGACGTATCTCTCCAGTTTATTCACCAGTTTATGAAAATCGTCGATTTTTTCAATTTTCCCGATTAAACCGGTTTTTTTCCGATTCGTACCGGCTCAATGATATAAGGGATTCAACATTCAAATTAGACCAATTACCTGACCAGTTCCTGATTCGACGGCCGATCCGATTCGATTTTTAAAACACTGCCTACAACTACTCTCTCCCTTGTCACTTCGTTGTTTGCTACCTCTTTATTTGTCACACAAAATTAGCATCTACATGTTAACCACTGTATTGGTTTCCAAAGACTTAACACAATATTATATTATTTTTTTCTAATATTATACACAATAGATAATTATATATGGCATCCAAATTTTTGAATTTTAGTTACCTTGCACTTTTCACTCTAATACATCACTAGATAATTTGGTGGCTAATTTTATTTAGTGACCGATTTAGTCACTATTAAAATTTTATTAACATAATATTCGATTTTGATGGATAATTCGGTAGTTACGGTGACCGCAAATTTTCAGTCACTAAAAGTGAATTTTCTAGTAGTGGTGACATATGATGAATGAAACATATGAGAGAAAACAAATTCAGTTTAAAAAAATAGTGAATATAATATATCTTTTTATTGTTCTAGACCAAAGATAAGTCTTATATGAATATCTCTATTTTGTTCAATATATTATTAATATTTTTTTATTATATTATTTCTTTTTTACTTTAATGGCTACATGCAACATTTTCAACATTGAAGTTTTATTTCTTTTTCATTATATTATTTATTATTTTTATGTATATTTATTCTATTAACCCATTCAATTTGGTCCTAAGTCATTGATTTATTATTTTTATTTAATCATTCATTTTGATAAAAAAAATTATTATTATTTTTTGGATATTACTTTTTTATTATTTATTGTTTCTTTTATTCTATTTTTCTTTATATATCTTTTTCACAACTCTTTTTTTCTTTTATATAAATATTTTAATGTATATACCTTTTATTATTTACTTTACTCTTATTTTATATTTATATTTGTTTTATATATTTTGATGTATATTCAATATTGAATATATATATTTTTTAAACAGTTCGATTTAAGAATTAATAGTTTTAACTTTCATTTGAATATCTTATTGGTGTCATTTCAACGATCTACACCAGTACACGTGTGTACGCACGCGTATCCCACTAGTTTATTAATAAAATTAATTGGGAATAGTTTAGTTAATTGTTATGAAATATAATTACTTGTTTCTCTATATTTTTTTATTTTTTATATTTATTTTGTATTTTATTTATAATTACAATGAAAAACTTATTTTAATTGCTTTGTTTTTATTTTTATGAAAATTACTTTAGTTACATAAAAGTTAAAAGGTATAATTTTATTTTATTTTCTTTTATTTTCTTTCACTTTTTATCTTTTGTATACAAAATGTAAAATATAAAGGAGTTAAAGACTAAATTATTTTACTTATTTTTTTTTCAAAAAGTTATAAAGATTGTTTTACTATTTAGAGATTAAATTGGATTCAATTTTATATTGGAGAAATTATACCAAGACTCTATGCAAAGAGACAGGAAAGAATGAGAGAAAATTTGATCAATATGAAATCAGGAAGATCTAACTTGTTTCTAACAATATCATATCTAATTGCTAAAAGTGGGTTCCATCAACATAGAAATTTATAGGTTGATAAGTCTATAGAGGTAAGTACGTCACCACAACGATTTCCCTCTTTATGGATATGTTTGAAATTTTTATAAAAATAAAAAGTAAAAACATAAAAATAAAAACAATAATTATAGTCAAAATATTATAATAAAAAATTAAAGTAAAACTAGTTTAGTTAAAATAAATACAAAAATAAATAATATAGTAAAAAATAAAATAATATTAATTAATAATACATTGAACAAAATAGAGATATCCATTTAATAAAATATAATGAAAAATCATATTAGTGACATGATTCACATTCATCTAATCCATATACCAATATAGAGATATTCATAGATTAAAATATGATATTCACTAATAGAGACATGATATTCACTAATAATACATCGAACATAATAGAGATATTCATATAATAAAATATTTGATTTCTCTCATATATTTCATTCTTCATTTGTCACTGTCCTATAAGAAGCAAATCATTAATCAATAGAGACATAATTCACATTCTTCTATCATATCACTCTCTCAATTTCAATATCAATTCTCCTTAAAAACCATAATTACCCATTTCATAGAAAAATGAAATATTTTGTGAGCTTGCACGAAGAAAAAATCAAATGTCATGTACGTCTCGCATTCATGGCGTAATATCATCCTAACCATAACACTACCAAAAGCGAATCTACTAGATCCATTGATGGGGGTTTCCATTTCTTCTACTGCACATTAGTGATGAGTTGCAAGATCATGCACCAGACTTTTATAAACACATGCAATGGATTACTCATATTTTGTCGTAATGATGGTCAGGTGGATAACATAATTCATGGTGTATATCGTTACTTTGTCATGAATCCAATACCAAAGATAAGTCATATATGGATATCTCTATTTTGTTCAATGTATTATTAAATGATATTCTTTTTATTATATTATTTTTTTTTACATTAATTTTGACTATAATAATTTTTTTTTAATTTTTTATTATAATATTTTGACTATAATTACTGTTTTTATTTTAATCATTTACTTTTTATTTTTGTAATTTTTCAGGCATATCCATGGACAGGGACGTTGTGGTGGAAAAGTTGCTTCTGTAGACTTATCAACTTCTAACTTTCCATGTTGAGGTAACCCACCTTTGGTAATTATACATGATCTTGTTAGAACAAGTTAGATGTTCTCTCTTTGTTTCCTGTCTCTTGGGATAGAATCTTGGTATTATTTCCCCTCTTTTTCTTTCATTTATCTATATTGCTTATGGAAAAATGGATATATTTTTTGGTTGAATTTTTAATTTTTAATTCTCTTTCAAAATTATTTTATTATTTTAACAAATAATCATATAATATTTGAATCTCCTTCTATCTTCATTTAAATTAGAATGTAAAAATATTTTAGTCCTTGGAATAAAAAGAAATCCAATTTAATCTCTAAACAGAAAAAACCTTTATAACTCCTTAAAATATTTTATTCCATTTTCCTTTTTATATCTTTTATCACAGCTTTTTTTTTCTTTCTTTTATATAGATATTTTATTGTATATACATTTTATTATTTACTTTTGTATTTGTTTTATATATTTAAATGTATATACAATTGAATATCTATTTTTTTAAACAGTTCGATTTAAGAATTAATAATTTTAACTTTCGTTGAAATAACTTATCAGTGCCATTTCAATTGTCCACATTAGAACCCGTGCGGACGCATGTGTATTCCACTAATTTATTAATAAAATTGAAAATACTTTAGTTAACTGTTATGAAATATAATTACTTATTTCTTTATATTTTTTATTTTTGATATTTATTTTGTATTTTATTAATAATTACAACGAAAAACTTATTTTAATTGATTTGTTTTCATTTTTCAAAAAGTTACTTTAGTAAAGAATTATTAAAATGTATAATTTTTTTTCTTTCACTTTTTATATCTTGTATACAAAGTGTAAAATGTAAAGGAGTTAATAACTAAATTATTTTAGTTATTTTTTTCTCAAAAAGTTATAAAGGTTGTTTTTACTATTTTGAGAGTAAGTTGGATTCCTTTTTATTTTGGGACTAAAATCTTGTTTCATTTTAATTTAAATGAAGATAGAAGGAAAATAAAATATTATATGATTATTTAAAATTTTAAAATAATATAATAATTTGGAAAGAGAATGAAATGATTACTTCAAAATAAAAAATTAACAAAAAGTATAATTTTTTTTTTCATAAGCATCGTAGATAAATGAAAGAAATGAGAGAACTAAAGAGTATAAGAGAAATTATACCAGGACCCCATGCAAAGAGACAGGAAATAATTAGATAAAATTTGGTCAATATAAAACCAAAAAGATCTAACTTGTTTCTAACAAGATCATGTCTAATTGCTAAAAGTGGGTTGCTTCAACATAGAAATTTATGGGTTGACAAGTCTATAGAGATAAGTATGCCACCACAACAATTTTCCTCTTAATGGATATGTGTGAAATTTTTTATTAAAAAACGTAAAAACATAAAAACATAAAAACAAAAAAAAATAATTATAGTCAAAATATTATAATAAAAAATTAAAGTAAAACTAGTATAGTCAAAATAAATACAAAAATAAATAATATAGTAAAAACAAAATAATATTAATTAATAATACGTTGAACAAAATAGATAAATCCATATAATAAAATATAATATTCACTATTTTTTTAATTTGACTTTGATTTCTCTCATATATTTCATTCTTCATATGACAATGTCTTATAAGAATCAAAACATTAACCAATAGAGACATGACTCACATTCATCTATCATATCACTCTCTCACTTTAAATATAAATTCTCCTTAAAAATTACAATTACCCATTTCACAGAAAAAATATATATTTGGTGAGCTTGAATGAAGGAAAAATCAAATGTCAAATGTGTGTCGCATTCATGGTGTAATCTCATCATAACCACAACATCACCAAAGGAGAATCCACTAGATCCACTTATAGAGGTTTGCATTTTTTCTAATCCATATATGGATCTGGAACACATTATTAATTGGTGGTCATTAGTGACGAGTTGCAAGATAAGTCTTTTATAAACACGTACAATGAATTACTTTTATTTTGTCGTAAAGATAATTAGATGGATAACATAATTCACTGTTTATATAATTATTTTGTCATGAATTCAATAACAAAACAATGTATGTCTATTCTGAAGCTTGTAGGACAAATATCTGGAGGGTATTCCTATGCTACTCTAGCATATGACTACGAAGAATCTTGATTTTTCAAGATCATACATTTTCAAGGTCACCATCATATCAATATTTTATCCTCTATGACAGGTATTTGGACTACATTAACTATTTATTTTACGGAATATATTAAGAAGTCTTATTGGATCAAAAGTCTATTTACGTCTCTATTTATCGACTCACGTCTTCAGGATATTTATTGAGAATTAAAGTTGATCCTCAAAAAATGCCTCGAAACAAACTGAGGTGATAAAGCTTAATGCATATTTTATTTTTGACTATTCAAAACTAAAAATAAGTCTGAAAGAAGATAAGATCTTACTGGTCTTATATATAAATGTGACTATTTTTTTTTTAATTTGTTTAATGTGTTACAAAGGGTGTTAGTATTTACACATGGTACATGAATCTTAGCAAAGAGAATGAAAACATGTTGCCTCTCAATACCAACGGTAAGCTATTGTCCATTTACCTTTCCAACGATATGGAAATTTTCAAGATCAAAAGACTTTTATACTTTTAAATATATAATTTAAATGGTAACAACGTCAAGGAAATTGGAGTGATTCGAGACAATCAAATTTTGTTTGAATACGAGAGACCATATGGATAATAGTTATTTTAATGCTTCATCATTTTTTCATATTTCTTACCGAAGGAATTGTTAATTTCATTTACTTTTTAAAATATATATTTTCAATTTAATTAATTTCTTTTAATCTTTTATTAACTCGTCAATTATGTGAGAATATAAAATATAAATCGTAAAAATTTAACTATATATTATAATTTATTCTCATCAATGGACTACAACTCATAACCTTATTTAATAGCTTGAAGTAATTTTTTTTGCACCACATTATATATATACAACTCAATTATGTGTTGTAGAAAACAAATTCTTAGAGCTATTAAATAGGGATATGAGTTAAAGTCTATTGATGAGAATAAATTATAATATATAGTAAAAAATTTGCTATTTGTGTTTTATATTCTCACATAATTGATAAGCTAGTAAAAGAATAAAGGAATTAACTAAAATTGAAAATATATATTTTAAAAATTAAAGGTATTTAATTACTTTCTTCTCTAAGCAACTTTCAAAAGGGATGAGGTATTCAAACGATTGTTGTCCATAGGTTCTCTCGTATTCAAACACAATTTGATCGTCTCGAATCATTCCAGTTTCCTTGATGTTTTTACCATTTAAATTATATAAGTAAAGATATACAAGTCTTTTAATCTTGAAAAATGCCATATCATTGGAAGGGTAAATCAACAATAACTTAGCATTAGTATTAAGAGACAACAATCTTTTATTCCCATTGATAAGATTCATGTACCACATGTAAGGGCTAAAACCCTTTGAAACACATGAATTTCACACCTCTAGATAATACCAATAAGATCTTATCATCTTTCAGACTTGTTTTTAGTTTTGAATTATCAAAAATACAATATGAATTAATTTTAATCACCTCAGATTGTTTCAAGGAATTCTCTCAAGGATCAAGTTTAATTCTCAATAAATGTCTTGAAGAACAGAGTCAATTAAAAGAGTCTTTGAAGTAAGTAAACTTTTTTATCCAATAAGACTCGTTAATATATTCATGTTAGTAAATTGTTAATGTAGTTCAAATACTATTCATAGAAGATAAAATATTGAATGACGATGTCCTTGATAACATACGATCTTGAATAACACTAATTCTTCGTAGTCATTGCTATAGCAACATAGGAATACCCTCGATATATTTTTCTTATAGACTTCTGAATAGCCAATCATTTTATTGTTATTAGATTCATGTAAAAGTAATTATATACAATGTGAATTATGTTATCTGCCTTACTGTTTTTACGACAAATCAAGAGTAATCCATTGCATGCGTCTATAAGAAATTTTGTCATGTTCCTGCAACCCTTTACTAATGAGCACTCATTAAAAAGTTGTTACATATCCATATATGGATTATAACAAATGTTAGCATCCATTAGCGGATCTTAGTGGATTCCCCTTTGGTAGTGTTGATAGATATGACATTTTATTTTTCCTTCATGAATAGCTTACAAAATATGTTAGTTTGAAGAACAAAATATTTTAGATTTAAGTACAATGGGAAGATTATTTAATAAGGATTTGGTCTTTTCTCCCCAATGTTCTTTTCTTA
This sequence comes from Lathyrus aphaca, assembly GCA_963966055.1. Taxonomy (NCBI): domain Eukaryota; kingdom Viridiplantae; phylum Streptophyta; class Magnoliopsida; order Fabales; family Fabaceae; genus Lathyrus; species Lathyrus aphaca. The sequence goes on from OZ014524.1 coordinate 543,314,385, forward strand.
GTGATATAATAGATGAATGTTACTGATGTCTCTATTGGTTAATGATTTAATTTTTATAGGACGGTGCGCTAATAGGAAATTCGCTTTTAGTGACCGAATTAGAGACCGAAAAAACATGAAAATCAGTCATTATAACGTTTAGTGAACAATAAAGTGGCTACTAATTTTTGGTTGGTAAAGTGCTAGTCATTAACCTATAGCGACCTATTTAGTGACCGATTTTGTAATAGAATTAGTGATTGATTTTAGTGACCGCTTAAAGAAATTAAAATAAAATCAAATGTTTTGCCACATTCAAGAGTCAAACCAAAACCCTTATGTTTGAAAAGTTTAAGCGTAACCACTAGGATATTTTGTTTTAGATGTATATTTTTCTTTAAAATTGTATGTATTATAAACGAAATTCAAATTTTAAATATTATTTAAAAAATTTACTAAATTAATATTCATTAAAATTATATATATATATATATATATTTTTAAAATAATAAATTTGTATGGATATATATTGTTTTGAAAATTAATAAATTTATATGGATATACATTTTATTTGTTAAAATAATAAAAAATATGAAACTTTCACTAAAAAATAAAAATTAAAAAAGAATTAAAATATTAAAAAAAAAAAGGGTAAGTAGAAAAAAGTTATTAGTGACCGAAATTTTGGTCAATAAAGTTTTTGAAAATTCATTTTTTATACAAACGTTTATTTGACACTAAAAGTTTTGGTCACAAAATTTCAATCATTAATTTGGTGGCTAATTTTATTTAGTGACCGATTTAGTCACTATTAAAATTTTGTTAACATGATGTTCGATTTCGGTGGATAATTCGGTAGCTATGGTGACCAAAAAAATTTAGTCACTAATTCGGTCAGTAAAAGTGAATTTTCTAGTAGTGGTGACATATGATGAATGAAACATATGAGAGAAAACAAATTCAGTTTAAAAAAATAGTGAATATAATATATCTTTTTATTGTCCTACACCAAAGATAAGTCCTATATGAATATCTCTATTTTGTTCAATGTATTATTAAGTAATATTTTTTATTATATTATTTATTTTTTACTTTAATGACTACATGCAACATTTTCAACATTGAAGTTATATTTCTTTATCATTATATTATTTATTATTTTTATGCATATTTATTCTATTAACCCATTCAATTTGGTCCTAAGTCATTGATTTATTATTTTTACTTAATCATCCATTTTGATAAAAAAAATTATTATTATTTTTTGGATATTACATTTTTATTATTTATTGTTTCTTTTATTCTATTTTTCTTTTTATATCTTTTTCACAACTCTTTTTTCTTTTATATAAATATTTTAACGTATATACCTTTTATTATTTACTTTTATTTTATATTTATATTCGTTTTATATATTTAAATGCACATACAATTGAATATATATATATATATATATATATATATATATATATATATATATATATATATATATATATATATATATATATATATATATATTAAATAGTTTGATTTAAGAATTAATAATTTTAATTTATGTTCAAATAAGTTTTTGGTGTCATTTCGATGGTCCACACCAGTATCCCATTAGTATATTAATAAAATTAACTGAGAATACTTTAGTTAATTATTATGAAATATAATTACTTGTTTCTCAATATTTTTTATTTTTTATTTTATTAATAATTACAATGAAAAACTTATTTTAATTGATTTGTTTTTATTTTTATAAAAATTACTTTAGTTTAGAAATGTTAAAGGTATAATTTTTTTTATTTTTTTTCTTTCACTTTTTATCTCTTGTATACAAAATTTAAAATGTAAAGAAGTTAAAGACTAAATTATTTTAGTTATTTTTTCTCAAGAGTTCATAAAAGTTGTGTTTACTATTTGTAAACACCCCAAATTTGCCCTTACCCATTCACACCATGGCTTGTGATCATTTCATATGCATAAGTTCAAATCATACCATCTCATATTGCATTTTTGATTCACTGCATTGATTCTAAGTCATCTGCACCTAGGGTTTGTGATCTGAATTATCCAAGAGCCACTTGAGCCACTCCAAAGGTCTTCAATCACTTCAAAGGGGTCCATGTATGTTCAAGCATCATATTATATCCTCACAAAGTCAAGAAAGTCAAAGAATCACAAGAACTGAGAAAGGCATAGGAGCAGAGCCATGTTTAACTGCCCAAATGACCTAGAATTAGGGTTTTGGTTTCAGAGGCCATAACTCCAAATTTTTTGGTCATTCTTGTTTTTATTGGTCTCTATATGGTATAGGGATCATGCATATCAATTTTCATGAAGAGATTCCATGGGGAAGGCATCTAATCAAGAGTTGACTTCTTGAGCAAGTCAGTGCAAAATCAGGGCATCTGAGGCCCCCAATGACCCAACCAAAGGGTGTTCTTCATCATTTTGATTGTGTATGATCTTTATTTGATCATAGAAGATGTTAGAAGTTCACAAATTTGAAGAATTTCAAGCCATTTGCAAAGTTGACTTTTTGGGAAAATGACTTGTAATGAAAATTGCCATTTTGGGAAACTTTTTCAACCCTTGCTTTTTGATTCAAAAATGCTTCAAATGGGAAAACTTTGGTCATGAAAGTTGTAGAATGGATCATTCCCTTTTCAAAAAGTACAAGAACTCATTCTAATTCATTTTGGATCAAAAGTTATGGCTTGTCAAAGTTGGGAAAAATCACATAATTTCAAGTTATGTACCAAAGAGGCAAAGTTGCAAAACCACTTGCCAAGACAAATTGTGCTATCAAATGGACTTATAACCTTTGTACAAACATAAATCAAGGCCTAAAGATCAGATTGCATCAAAAGTTTACTCATTTTCATGACTTGTGGATCAAGAAATTGCAAAAGGGGCAAAGTGGAACAAAGTTGCAAAACATCCTTCAAACCCTAATCCATTTGCTGGCTGGCTTCAAAACTGATCCTAGGGCTCTCCACACTTCTTGCTGCGCAGGACACCCCTCTTGTCCTTGGCTAACTATGAGCCCATACCTCTCTTACACAAAGCTTGACTTTTTTGCAAAAGACCCATACCAATCACCATAGGCCACCAACAACTCTTTGACCTATCACCACTTGATACATGGACCAAAAGCAGCTCAACACACCACACACACAAGCCTGAAACAGATCATAAGCCATAGTTCCAAGTTTATGCCTCATATGCATTTTCATTCGAAACACACTCCACAAGCATCAAACATTCAAACAAACTTCACAAAACATCTCAGCATACTCCCCTGATCATTTCCCTGCCCTCATTCATCCCTGAAACATCCTCAAACTGAAACACGATTTCTCTCCCTCACTGAACAGAACTCAAGCAATCTCACAAACTAGCCAAAACAAACTCCAGATAAGCTTTGCAAACACTTGAGGAAGGTCAGTAGAGTTGATTGGAAGCAAGGAACTGGTCCAGAAGCTCTTGGGTTGAAAGCTTCGATTCAGGTAGCCATTGAAATTCATTTTTCCAGAACTCTTATTTCTTGTTTCTAAATGATAAAGCATGCTCTCCTGATCACACTGAACTTTGTATTTTTGAAAATGGTGGAGAGATGAGTATTTACTGAACTTCTGAAATTTTTGCCATTTTTGATGTTTCCTTCGAATCTTGATTTTGGGTGAAAATAAAAGAGGATTGAGGTTAGGGATGAGTTTAGGGAGGAGAGAGGAAGTGATCTGGAGCTTTAGAGCTCCAGAAATGACCTGGGGAAGAAGTTAGCAACTTTCAGGTGAGGGTCTGGCCGGAGAAGACGACCGGAAGTCTTCTCCGGCCACCTGAAAGTGATTAGTGTCTTAATTGCGTTTAGGGTTCAGTTTGAATATGCACCATAGATTAGGCTGACTTTGTTTGACTCCCGCGCGTTTGAAGGGTCCAGATCCATTCACTTAAGCCCTAATCCACGTCATTAATCTAATTAATTGAGTTTTATTTTAATCTGGCCAGTTTGAATGAGAGCCGTAGGATAGCGCGCCAGTCTTTCCCTCCATTCCCAGTTTGAATCTCAGCCTCAGGATGCGCTGACTTTCTCTTTATTTGTATTTTTATTTCATTTTATTTCATTTGTTTTGCACATTTATTTTAAAATAGCTAAAATTACTTTAAAATTATGAAAATTTTTGTCAAGGTTTTCATTATTTTTTAGAACACAAAAATATTTTTATTTTCATTTTTTGCATTAAAAATTATTTTTAAATCATTTAAAAGATTATTTTTAATTAGTTAATGAAAATTAATTAATTAAAAATACTTTTAGGTATTTAAAAATCACAAAAAAAAATTCATGTAACATTTAAAAACATTTAGAAACATTGTCCAACTCTCAAACCAAATTTCTTTTTTTTTCTTGATGCCTTTTGATCATTTTCAATGGAATTAAAATCATTTTTAGGCAATATTTTGTGACAAACTTCAAAAATTCATTTCTGTCTAACCTTTGAGAGTTGGATCATGATTCTTTTTGCACTGCATCTTGCATAGCATGTAGTTTATAGGATAAAATTGGTTTGAATTGATCTTGCATTTTTCAATTTGTTTGGCATTTTTCTTGATGAGGTACCTTAAAACCCTTGCAATCTTAGGAAATTCATAACTTCCACTAGGTTAAGAATTGGATCCCCTCCTTTGGGAAGTGAGTTTGTGTAGGTCTAGGGTACCTTTGATAGCATTTTCAAATTTTTATCATGTCTCTTGCTTCTGGTTTTGGTTTTTGCTTTGTGTGTTAATCATAAACCCTAATTTATGCCTTCCTTTGCATCCATTTTCCATTTGCTTGCATACCATGACTTGCCATGACATTTTGTGCATTCATTTGATTCATGATACATCTTAGGACATATTAGGATCATGTTTTATCATTGCATCTTTCATTTTCCATGTTGTATGTCATTTGCATTTCATAACTTTTCATGTATGTTCATGGTTCTAAACATGTCTTATTTACATCTTTATGCTTGCTTGATCATTCTCTTGCCCTGCCTCATGTTTGTACCACCTCTTAGCATCATTAACATCATGTATTTGCTTCTGGCTTTGTCTTGCATCATGCCATTTCATCTCATTTGCATTACATTTCATTTCTTTCACTAACTTTTCAGGTGGTAAGTTACTTTGAGAAGTGAATTTGCCTTCACTTCTCATGTTCTCTTTTCATCTCTTTCACACTTCCCTTGCTGCATTTTGTATGTGTATTGGAATGAGCTTGCTCATTCATGTTCATCTCTTACCTTTCTTTCTTCAAGCAACTTGTCTGCTTAAGTGAAGCAAGTTGTTTTGCTTCTCTCTGCTCCTTCCTCCTTTCATCTGCTTCCCTCCTGGGTGGTTCTTTGAAGATTTCTTTCTTAAGCCTCATAAACCCTAGGAACAACCAAGCATGACAATAATTAGGGTTTGATTAGTCCCCCCATTAGTTTTACCTTTGTGTCATCATTGAGTCTTCTCTTCTCACCTCATAATCAGGGACTAAACCATAAAGGTTTTAAGGCTTTGTGATTGAGCTTATGCCTGCATCCTTCTATTAGGATGGAGTGTATAACTTTAATCCTAAGTGTTAAACCCTTAATGTGTTTAAATCCTTTAATCAATCCATCTAATAACCACCAAGACATCAAGCTTGTAACTTGGGCCTTGCATTAGGGTTCTAATTCTTCCTTAATTGGTTAAGAAGGACTAACCCTAGTGTTAATGGACAAGTCCCCCTCAAGTTGTCTTACAAACCATAAAAATCACTTCTTAATATCACCATTAACTAAAATCCACTTAATAAAGGCTTTGTTTTGTCATGAGTTTAATCCCTAATCATGGATCAAGTTGAGGAGTCTTTCTCAGCTTAAATGTTCTCATCTATTATCCTTCTATTAGGATGGTGTAATGAGTCCATTAGATCTTTGATTATGGCTTAAACTCATTACTTAACACTAAACAAAAACAACAAAAACATCTAAATAATCACAAGTAGGTTAATGATCTTAATCTTATACCATGATGATTAAGTGTGAGATGCTGACTTCACACTTAAGGTATTCTCATTACCCCTAATCAAAGGGAGGATGTGATGAGTTTACTAACCCATTGGTTTAGGCTTAAGCTCATTAACTTATGACACATTTCCAAAAGCAATAAAAGATTGAAAACTCAAAAACAAACAATAATTGTCTCCTACGGGATTCTTTTCTCATCTCATTCACTCATAAGCGAGAACTTGCTTCTTCCGTCTAATGCAAGACAGTTTGCACCTGAGCCAGACAGGTCATACACTTGAGCATAGACAAGTAGGAAGTTCACAAGTCAATTTATCTTTCAGTCTCTTTGAGTCGAACTACGGTGTTCTGACTTCCTCATTGCACGAGAGGATACGTAGGCATAACTTATCAGTTATCAAACAAAAGTCTCTATATATTCCCCCCTCTTCCAGTATTATTCCTTTAGCCTCATGATCTTGGGCATTTCACTTTTCCTACACTGACACTTCCTATATTGCACTTCACTTTCTTTTTTGCACTGACCCTAGCATTCTTTCCAGCTTTGATACACAAATTGCACTGACACTACCCCTTTAAAACACAAATCTTTTAAGCGTGGATCCCGTCGAGTACGACGGACAATCTGGGTGCTAATACCTTCCCAGGTTGTAACCAACCCCCTTTCTCAGTCTCTCTGGTTCTCAACCGTCTTATCCATCTTCCTTAGGTTTATGCAGCATTACCTTTCCTTCGGGATAAAAATGCCTAGCTGGCGATTCTTTTCTTTCTTTCCTTTTGCCGACCGTTCGCGTCTGTACCCCTTCTGACCAGGTGTCATTTTGGTGGGAGCGACAGCTTGGCGACTCTGCTGGGGACCCTTATACTGTAACCAGGGCTTCTGGTTCTTTTTGTGGGTTCCTCCTAGCGCTTGTTTGATTTGTGTTTACTGGGGTGTTATGTGTTATTTGTGTTTGTATATTTGCTTTATTTACTGCTTTATGTACAGTTACTCATTGCTTTCTTTACAGCTTTATATATATCATACTGTCATATTGTCATCTGGCTGGATCTGGTTTTTGCTTTGGTGGGTGGGGTTCTATTGAGAGTTTAAGGTCCTATACCTGGGATCTGAGTGACACCTAGGCTAGAGTGGTTCATGTTCTTTCCCATTCTATTTCGGTCTGGTGCGGGAACATGAAACACGGTTTAGATATGGGTTTCTTCTTGAGAACTCTGTGCTACAGATCTCCTGTAGTGCTAGGGCTATCTGGGAAGCCTGCTAAGTCTGGATGACCTTTACTATGACCTTCAGAAACTAAGGTGAATTAGAGGAGGATCTTTTATGGTTATTGTAAACACTGTACCTCCGGGTTAGAAGTGTTTACACTTCTCATAACTGATCCAAGTCTGAGGATCCTTGTTTTAGAACCCCACCTGTGAGGGGGTTGGGCTGTTTACAGGTTTGCAGGTACCCTTGACCACATCATACCTTGATACTTTGTTTTGATTAAGGATACTCCACTTTGGACAGTTCTTGTGATTTGAACCCTGGACATGTGACTCTTTATTTGAGTCCCCCACCTTGGTTACTGGACTTTTGAACCTCCATCTGGACTTCTTAAACATACATGGACTTATATATCAAGGCAGTAATCAGATCCAGCTTGATCATAGACCCTTTGCATATCATTTGCATACTCATCATTTGCATCATTTAACATTTGTTTATTTGTTTTTCAGGGTATCCACATTATATCTGGCTTGGTTTTGACCCCTTCATCTGCATAGACCTCTGTTCATCAGTTATCTGCTTCAGTTATCTTCATCAGTTGCCTGCTTCAGCTACTCTTATCACCAGCCTCAGCCTATCAGTGGCTCATCACCAGTATCAGTCTTCATCATCAGCATTTATTTCAGCTCTTCATCAGCAGTCATGGCACCCAAGAAGAGCAACATTTCATACAATTTCTTTGAACCTGTGCTGACTGGCATCAGGAAGGTCCAGACACTTATCACTCCAGACCATATCCCATTATTCAGAGAGCATTATGGAGGCATCCTTGATATGGTTATGGACCTGGACCCTTCTCAGAGGAGTTTGATTCACACTTGCCTACAGTTTTATGACCCTCCTTTGAGATGTTTCACTTTCCAGAACTTTCAGCTAGGACCTCTGCTGGAGGAGTTCTCATCATTGATTGGAGTACCTGTCAGGGGTGGTATCCCCTTCAACCCAGAGATGGCTTCTCCCAGCAATGAAGAAGTGGCAAAAGCACTGTACATGGAGCCTATTCTGATTGAGCAGAACATGACAACAAAGGATGGGATCCCTGGCCTACACTTGGACTTTCTGACTTCTCAGGCCATCCTGAAGGCCTCTTTGGGAGAATGGAGGGCAGTTTGTGCATTGTTAGCCCTCAGTATATATGGGGTTATACTATTTGCAGATGAGCCCAAGTTTATCAGCAAGAATGCTATCCATCTTTTCCTTCTGAGGAACCCAGTGCCCACATTACTGGGAGATTTCTATTATTCTGTTCACCAGAGAAATGAGAAGCAGAGAGGAAGATTGGTGAGATGATGTGCTCCCCTGTTTCACACTTGGCTGCTTAAACACTTACCCAGGACTGATGCCTTCCTGAATCCTCACCAACAGAAGAATTGGGCTAAGAGGCTTATTGCTCTGACTTCAGATGACATCAGATGGTGCACCCAGAGCACCAAAGGCAGGGACATAATTACTAGCTGTGGACAGTTCCCCAATGTACCTCTGATAGGAGTGAAGGGTTGCATCAACTACAACCCTTTGTTGTTTAAGAGACAGTTGGGCTATGCTTTGGTTCACCCTCCTAGAGTGCAAGACTTGGCTGAAACCCTTTATTGTGAGATAAAACCTAATCTGGCTGTTGTCAGACAAGCATCATGGGCTTGGGACAACATCCAGACCAAAGGGATGGCCATTCTTGGGAGGTGCAATAATGTGGCTTCAGCTCAGTACTATGAATGGTCTCATGCAAGGGCTCAGATTTCTGGGATGCCTTTCACCATTGAGGATGCACCTGGACCATCCACAGCACCACCTCCAGCCACTGTCAGCCTGGAAGAATTTGAGAAACTGAAGGAGAGGAATGAGAATCTGTCTCAAGCTCTAAAGAAGACCCTCTGGGAGAGGAGTGATGGTCGTCTAGACATTGAGAGGTTGGAAAAGCTTAAAGTGGAGCATCTAGCCAGGATTGAGAAAGCAGAGGACTACATCAAGAAATCAAGAGCTGGAGAGCAAATTTTGAAGAATGCCTGTAAAGAGGCCCAGTTTCAGAAGGCTAGGACTGATCTCTATCTGAAAGAAAGTCAAGCTAGGTGGGTCAGGATCACTGAAGCTCGTACTCAAGAAGATAAGAGAACTCAGGACAGGATTGAGCAGTTGGAGGCCAATGAAAAGAAACAACAGGAGGCTCTGCTGGCAGCCCAGAAGGAGATTTCAGAGTTGAAGCTCAGGGCTGGTGTGAAGAGGTCAAAGGACCAAAACAGGCACAAGAAGCTGACCACTGCTATTGCCACCAGAAACCTTCTTATCAGAAACATTATAGAGCATCTGGCTGGTCCTGTAACTGAAGCACTTCTGAAGGAGGTTAAGGAGGATGAGTTTGGATTAGATGTTTGACTTCTTTGCTTGTTGTTATTTCCATTTCATGTACTTTTCTTTTCATGTTGTATTTTGACCCCTCAGGGGCATGTATTTGTAAAAAACAAACTATGTATGATCCACCATTTGTAATGTATTTGTCAGTTTGTTTCATTTGAGTTTCTTTTCTCAAGCAAACATCAAAGCATCTTCCTCAGGGGTCTGGAAAGGTCAAAACCAAGCACCAAGCCGGATACCTTGGAAAATAAATAAGCATATTGCATTGCATACTAACTTTTATTTTGTTTTGTAGGTTTTTGTTTGTTTGTTACTAACTCTGTTGTGATTCAGGAATTATTGCTCGCCGACAGGTGTTCCCTCTTAACCGTCCGCACCGGTATCCTACTCGCAACAATCTTCTTGGTATACAGATGGATCAAGTACAACAAGATCTGACAGAGGTCAGAACTCAGATGGCTAATGAGAGGCTGGAGATGAGAAACCAAATGACCCAATTCATGGAAGTAATGAATGGCTTGGCCCAGAGTCAAGAAAGGTTGAGAGCATTAGTAGAAAGACAAACCCCGGAGGAGCCCCATCTGGGAACTGGAGGAACAAGTAACAATGAAAGGGGTCAGCCTCATGTTAACCCACCAGTGTACGGGCCTCATCTGCATCCGGAAGTCAATATCCCGGGTAATGTGCAAGGAAATACTACTACAGGCAGGATCTTGCAAGAAGATCCTCAAGAGGAGCAGTTCACTGTAATGGGAGCTGGGGATGAAGCCTATGATAGGAGGTTTGATGAAATTGCTGAGAAGTTGAGATCTCTGGAGTCTCAAAATTCCCTGGGTTTTGATGTCATGGATATGGGGTTAGTGGATGGGGTAAGAATCCCTCATAAGTTTAAACCCCCGTGCTTCGAGAAGTACAATGGAACTTCCTGTCCACGAACTCACTTACAGTCCTTCCTGGGGAGACTTAAGGCATACACTATGGATGAAAAACTGTGGATGTTTTATTTTGAAGACAGTTTGACCGGGGCTTCCAGGGAGTGGTACTCACACTTGACCAGAGCTACAATCAGATGTTGGAAGGACCTAGCTAAAGCCTTCATCAGGCAGTACCAATACAATCTGGACATGGCTCCTAACAGGACCCTTTTGATGGGAATGTCTCAATCCTCCAGAGAAAGCTTCAGGGAATATGCCCAGAGGTGGAGACAGCTTGCTGCTGCTGTCCAGCCACCCATGTCGGAAAGAGAAATGGCCGACATGTTTATGAATACTCTGCAGGGAACATATATTGATAGGCTAGCTGCCTTTTCTTCCACCAGCTTCGCTGACGTGGTTATAGCTGGAGAAAGAATTGAGAGCCTTTTGAAGATGGGTAAAATTTCTGATAATGGTGCAAGTTCGTCTAGCAACCCCAGGAAGCCTTTTGTGGGACCTATAAGAGCCGGTGAGACAAATGCCATTCATGCCAGCAGGGGCAGACCTCAGTATGTTCACAGATCAGTAGCAGCTGTCACCATTCCAGCTCCGATTCCTCAGCAACCAGCATATCAACCACCACAACAACCACACTATCAACAGCAAGTTCAGTATCCGCCACAGAGAACCTACTACAACAATAACAGCAATCAACAACAAAGACCTTTTCAGCAAAGACCATCACAGGCCAATATGGTGATTGATCCCATCCCTATGCCTTATGCCGCTTTATTGCCACAACTCCTGAAACTCAACTTGGTTGAATTAAGGACATTGGCAGCACCAGATCCCTCCAATCTTCCAAGAAATTACGATGTCAACGCCAGATGTGCTTTCCATTCCAATGCACCTGGCCACAATACGGAGAAATGCAGGGCTTTACAAATGAAGGTACAAGACCTGGTGGATTCTAAAGCCCTCAACTTTGCACCCCCTCCAAGTGTCACCAAGAATCCCACGCCCAATCATGGAGGACCAAGAATTAATGCCATTGAGGAAGACAAGCCATCTTTCTTAATCACCAGTGTTGGACAGATTCGGACACCTCTGGTAGAAATTAAAGCTCAGCTCCTAGAATGCCAGATGTTCCCCGGGTGTGAGCTCGGTTGTGGTTATTGCAACATTTCAGTCAACGGGTGTGATAATTTGAGAAGTGGCATAGATGATCTTATCAAAAGCGGTGTTCTTCAAATCACAACATCAACGCCTACAAATCCAGCAATCCCTTTGACAACAATTCATGTCTCTTCTACAACTGCAACAACAATCATTCCGACCAATTCATCAATATCATCAACAATGGCTTCATCCATCACTTCAACAAACCAGATGTCAACAACCATCTCTTCTACAACATCAACATCCATTTATTCAGCAGGGCCTTCTACAACACCAACAGCAATTAATGAAGATATCTCAGCAGTCACTATCTACTATGATCCGTCAAGTGTTCCTCCAAACAACAACTTTCAACAACAAACAGTGGCACCTCCTGCCAGGTCACCAGTCACCATCTACTACGATCCGCACGCCGTTTCAGTACCCTCCTCTGCAGCAGTCAGTCTAGTTACCATCACGGTGCCTGGACTAGTTCCATATGAAAGCAGTAATGCCATACCTTGGCATTATGGCTCTGACCTCTACTGCAACGGGGAGAAAATCACTTTTGATTCTTCAACCTCTTCTCCACAGATTGATAATGTTGGGGGAGGCGGAGGCTTCACCAGAAGCGGACGCCTTTTTGCCTCACAATTTCAAAGACCTAATGCCGAAGCGGAAGCTACTGCCAAAGCAAAAGGAAAGAGTGTGGTGCCTGAAGAACCAGTTCTCAAAGAAACTCAGAAGACGTCTTTTGAGCAAGATGTAGACGAGTTTATGAGGATTATAAAGAGAAGTGATTACAAAGTGGTGGATCATCTTCACCAAACTCCCTCAAAGATCTCCATATTATCCCTATTGATGTGTTCCGAAGCTCACAGGAATGCATTATTGAAAGTCTTGCACGCAGCATACGTGCCAGAGGAGATCACTGTTAATCAGCTAGAAAGTGTGGTGGCAAATGTCAACACCAGTCATGGGCTGGGTTTTACCAATGCTGACTTAACATCTGAGGGACGTAACCACAACAAGGCTTTGCACATCACTCTAGAATGCAAGGGTGCTGTTCTATCCCATGTACTGGTGGACACTGGGTCTTCACTCAATGTTCTACCAAAGAAAGCCTTGGTGAAGCTGGAGTACGATGGCTTGGCATTGCGTCCAAGTAATTTGGTGGTGAGAGCATTTGATGGCTCTAAAAGATCAGTGCTTGGGGAGATTGATCTGCCTGTGATGATTGTCCCGCAGACTTTTAAAATTACCTTCTATGTGATGGACATTCAGCCGGCCTACAGCTGTTTGTTGGGTAGACCTTGGATCCATGCCGCTGGCGCTGTTACGTCTACCCTTCACCAGAAGCTGAAATTCGAGTGGGAAGGCCAGATCATCACCATCTGTGGTGAAGAAGATGTCTTTGTTAGCCATCTGGCTATGTACAAGTACATTGAGATGGATGGAGAAATCCATGAAACTATGAGCCAGGGGTTTGAGGCCCTGAACATTAATGAGGCATCTGATGTACTGGGAACTTCCATGACATCTTATCAGCAAGCCAGGAAGGTTGTTGAAGAGGGGACTGCCCAAGGCTGGGGAAAACTGCTGCTCGTGGAGAAGAAGGAGGGCAGATTTGGGTTGGGTTACAAACCAACTCAACAAGATCAATCAGAGGCTGCCAAGAAGCCCAGTTTTGTCAGCGGGGGAATGCTCACCCCTGATGCAGTGAACAACTTGGAAGACGAGGAAGAAAGCGACCGCAACCTGGAGAGCTGGATACGTCCAAGGATCCCGGGGAGCCGAGTCCTTAACTGGTCTTCCCAGGAAATTATAAGGGTTACTCCTGCAGAGTAATTATTATTTCCTGTATTTTTTAAGCATGCATCAAGTCTTGCATCTTGCCCAAGATGACAAGACTCATTTTGTAATCGGGCCATCTTGTAATTTTGTGCAAACAGACCAATCAATGAATATCGGATATCGGACATCTTTTGCAAATGAATCTTTTTCTTTTCCGCTCACTGTTTTTCACTTTTCTTTTTGTACAAAAAATAAAATGGCAATGTTTTCCAAAATGATAAACTTCATTTCACTTTTTTCTAAACAAGTTTAAAATCAATCACTAAAATGAACAATCTAAACCCTTGCAGAGAGTGCCTTTCAGACTGCACCAACAACAGCACTGCTATGGCTCCGTATGACTTTGACAATCCAATCAATCAAGCTGATGAAGGGGTTGAAGAAGATTATGAGCTTCCTGAAGAGCTAGTCAGGTTGTTAAGGCAAGAGGAGAAGGTTATCACCCCTCATCAGGAGGAGGTTGAAACGGTTAATCTTGGTACGGAAGAAGATGTGAAAGAAGTTAAGATCGGGGCCTGCCTACAAGACTCGGTGAAAGAGCAACTGATTGATATGCTTCGGGAGAATGTGGATGTGTTTGCTTGGTCTTACCAGGATATGCTAGGGTTGGACACCGATATTGTCATGCACAAGCTGCCTTTGAAAGAGGACTGCCCGCCGGTTAAACAGAAGTTGCGCCGTACTCGCCCAGATATGGAAATGAAGATAAAGGAAGAGGTGCAAAAGCAGTGGGACGCCGGTTTCCTTGCTGTAACCAGTTATCCGCCGTGGGTCGCTAATATTGTACCTGTGCCTAAGAAAGACGGCAAAGTGAGAATGTGTGTGGACTACCGGGATCTGAATAGAGTCAGCCCGAAAGATGATTTCCCATTACCTCACATTGATGTATTGGTGGATAATACGGCTCAGTTCTCGGTATTCTCCTTCATGGACGGATTTTCAGGATATAATCAGATCAAGATGTCACCTGAAGACATGGAGAAGACAACTTTCATCACACCCTGGGGCACGTTCTGTTATAAGGTGATGCCATTCGGACTGAAGAATGCTGGTGCAACCTATCAACGGGCTATGGTAACATTATTCCACGACATGATCCATAAAGAAATTGAATGTTATGTGGATGACATGATTGCCAAGTCCCTCACAGAAGAAGACCACCTGGTGAATCTGTTGAAGTTATTCAAGCGTCTGAGGAAGTACCAACTGAAGTTGAACCCCAACAAGTGCACATTCGGGGTGCGATCTGGTAAGCTGCTGGGCTTTATTGTAAGCGAGAAAGGGATTGAAGTTGACCCTGATAAAGTCAAAGCCATTCAAGAGATGCCTGCACCGAAGACAGAAAAAGAAGTTCGGGGGTTTCTAGGTAGATTGAACTACATTTCACCGTTCATATCTCACCTTACTGCAACCTGTGAACCCTTGTTTAAGTTGTTAAGAAAAGAACAAACGGTCAGGTGGAATGAAGACTGCCAGAGGGCTTTTGACAAGATCAAGGAATACTTGCAAGAGCCACCGATCCTTATGCCTCCAGTTGAAGGAAGACCCCTAATAATGTACTTGACAGTATTAGAGGAGTCAATGGGGTGTGTGCTGGGCCAGCATGACGAGTCTGGTTGAAAAGAGTATGCAATTTACTACCTAAGCAAAAAGTTTACCGAATGTGAACAACGTTATTCACTGCTCGAGAAAACTTGCTGTGCTTTAGCGTGGGCTACTCGTCGACTGAGACAGTATATGTTGACCCACACTACTTTATTGATATCAAAAATGGATCCAGTTAAGTACATTTTTGAGAAGCCAGCACTTA
This sequence comes from Lathyrus aphaca, assembly GCA_963966055.1. Classification (NCBI taxonomy): domain Eukaryota; kingdom Viridiplantae; phylum Streptophyta; class Magnoliopsida; order Fabales; family Fabaceae; genus Lathyrus; species Lathyrus aphaca. Next base: position 543,329,754 of record OZ014524.1, read on the forward strand.
CCGGACGGGTTGCAAGATGGCAAATGATCCTCACAGAATATGACATTCAGTACACATCTCAGAAAGCCATCAAGGGCAGTGTATTGTCTGATTATCTTGCTGAGCAACCCATTGATGATTACCAGCCTATGAGATTTGACTTCCCTGATGAAGACATCATGTTCATAAAAGCAAAAGATCATGAAGAGCCAATTCACACTGAAGGGCCTGACCCAGAAGAAGAATGGACTATGATGTTTGATGGGGCTGTTAATATGAATGGTCGTGGTGTTGGTGCAGTACTCATTACACCTAAAGGGGTTCACATGCCATTCTCGGCAAAACTCACTTTCAACTGCACTAACAATGAAGCTGAATACGAAGCTTACATTATGGGTCTTGAGGAAGCCATTGACCTCAGGATCAAGACTTTGACTGTGTTCGGAGATTCAACTCTGGTAGTTAATCAAACCAATGGCAAATGGTACACCCACCAGGACCATCTGATACCTTACAGGGATTATACAAGGAGGTTATTGACTTTCTTCACAACAGTCAAGCTCGAGTATATCCCTCGGGACGAGAATCAGTTTGCAGATGCTCTGGCTACCATTTCATCCATGATCAAAGTTCAAGCTGCCAACTTTGTACCTCGAATTTCAGTGTCCAGACTTGACAGACCAGCATATGTATTTGCAGCAGACGTTGCAAAAGATGATAAGCCTTGGTTCCATGACATTAAGTGCTTCTTGGAGGATCAAACATACCCACCTGGGGCATGTTCCAATGATAAGAAGACTCTAAGGAGGCTTGCTGGTAGTTTCTTCCTAAATACTGATGGTTCCCTATACAAGAGAAACTTTGATATGGTACTCCTCAGATGCGTTGATAGAACAGAAGCAGACTTGTTGATGCACGAGGTGCACGAAGGATCCTTCGGTACCCATGCTGGAGGACATGCAATGGCTAAAAAGTTGCTAAGATCAGGTTATTATTGGATCACAATGGATACCGACTGTTGTGCTTATGCCAGGAAGTGCCATAAATGCCAGATTTATGCAGATAAAGTGCATGTGCCTCCGAATCCTCTGAATATGATGTCTTCACCCTGGCCCTTTGCTATGTGGGGCATTGATATGATTGGCAAGATTGAACCGACTGCTTCAAATGGCCACAGATTCATCCTGGTAGCTATTGACTATTTTACCAAGTGGGTTGAAGCAGCGTCTTATGCAAATGTTACAAGGCAAGTGGTAGCCCGATTTCTGAAGAGAGATATCATCTGTCGGTATGGAGCGCCCGAGCGAATCATTACTGACAATGGTTCCAACTTAAACAACAAAATGATGGCAGAGCTATGCCGGGACTTCAAGATCCAACACCACAATTCTTCTCCTTACAGGCCAAAGATGAATGGCACTGTTGAGGCAGCTAATAAGAATATTAAGAAGATTGTGTAGAAGATGGTAGTCACCTACAAAGACTGGCATGAAATGCTACCGTTTGCCTTGCATGGGGACCGTACGTCAATCAGAACATCCACTGGGGCAACACCGTATCAACTTGTGTATGGTATGGAGGCAGTCCTACCTGTTGAAGTTGAATTACCCTCCTTACGGGTGTTAATGGATGTTAAACTGAATGAAGCAGAATGGGTCCGATCCCGATACGAACAGCTGAACTTGATTGAAGAGAAGAGATTGGCTGCAATCTGTCATGGACAGCTGTATCAGAAAAGAATGAAGAAAGCCTTCGATCAGAAAGTCAGACTCCGAGAGTACCAAGTGGGAGATCTTGTGCTGAAAAGACTCCTTCCTCCTCATACGGACCACAGGGGCAAGTGGACTCCGAACTATGAAGGACCATTCGTAGTAAAGAAAGTTTTCTCTGGTGGAGCACTGATGCTCAGTACTATGGATGGTGAAGACTTCCCGTCCCCTGTGAATTCAGATGCAGTTAAAAAATACTTCGCATAAAATGACCCGCTGGACATAAAAACAGAATGTAAGTCCAGGCAAAAATAAGGCATCCCGGCGAGTCAAAAACAGAATAAAAGACTCGGGCAAAAATAAGGGAAATAAATAAAAAATGTACACCCGCTGATTTGAAAAGCCGCATTGGACAACTCAGGCAAAAATGGGTATCCCGATGGATTGAAAACCCGAAAGGGCGATCCATGCAAAATAAGGGAATGAGCGAACAACTGCATTCTGAATTCGTCTGTATCACTTGCAACTTGGAAAGCTTCGAAAGGATCAAGCTTCTTTCAGAATCAGCCTTCTTCAGAAAGCAAGACGAGAAGAACGTCAAATGTCATACGAGTCATAGCAAAAGGGAAGCTCCTTGAAGCGTCACCAACATTGCCAACATCTTGTTTCTCAATTTGTAACGATCTCCTCATTTTAGGGGATTTGTTTCTTTGACTGTATCTTGCCAATTCAGGGCACATGAATTAATAAAATCAGATTTCCAGTCATGTTTCGTCTCGTACATTTTATTTTCATTTGCGAAAAATGTCCGATAAGATACTGAGTGCATAAATACAGATGTTTCTTTTAAATACGTGCTTGCAGGAAATATACTTACTCCCGGGGGCGTCTAAACTCTTATGACGGAATCTGGTAAGGGATACCTCGGGATTACTTGTGCGTTTCTCTGTCTTTTCAGGATTGCAAGTATTCAAAACGTAACATGGGGCATGAAAGCTTCATCCCAGCAAGATGGTAAATCATTATCTACTCAGTCTTAGCACCGGAGGTGCTTTCTCCCCAGCCGAGTTGCCATTTGTTATTTCCTCCTCAGCCAAGTACAAAAGCCAGGGAACCATCTCTCCACAAAGTGTCGACCTCTACCCGGAAGAGCAACGCGTGAAGAAATCACAACAGAGTGAAGAAGGCTTCTACAAACCTCAGCTGGGTCCCTCATTAATGAGATGGGTTTACCAGTGACCTATTCCCCCAAGCAGAGCCATACATGACAGATCTACCAATGGTCTCATCCCCAGCTGGGATATCCATTTCAAGCAGATCAACCAGAGATCTTTGCAGCAACGGGATCCGAATCCCGGATCGGTATCTTTGCATAAACATAGCATTCGCATCATATTTTCCCCCACAGAGTGTAGCATTCCGTCTAATACGGAGCATTACGACAAAAATCAAACATATTGCATAATCATAAGCCATGTTCTGAATCAAACACTTGTAAATACTGACAATCCATCAACGATATACAGAAAACTCCCCAAAATTCCCCGGCAGAGAGCCCAGACATTTCTCTTACAAATACAGATACTTCTTGACACCCGTCCGTATCATATCCCCAGTAGAAAGCCAAAACGTCCCCTTTGCACTCACAGATACACACATATATACAACTTTCTTGACACCCGTTCGTGTCACCTCCCCAGCATAGTCACCCAAACACTTTGGAAACCATACACTTGTTCCTCCGACACTCGTCCGTGTTACTCATCCTCTTTTTACTCATACAGATACTCGTCCGTATCTTGTATACACCACTTATATCCCCTCAGATTTGACACTCGTCCGTGTTCTTTGTTAACCAGTTGGTACCCGTCCGTATCATCATCTCTGAACATGCGTCAAGCGTTTGTTTCTACCTGATACTCGTTCGTATCATAGTCTTAAGGATGCTCGTCCGCATCTTTAATCTATACACCGTGTCAAACACCTATGTCTTCTTGGATTTAGACACTCGTCCGTGTCTACTATTCCTCAGAAGAGTCCCCGCACAATCAACACTCGTCCGTGTTCTTTGTTAACCAGTTGATACTCGTCCGTATCATCATCTCTGAACATGTGTCAGTTTTGTTTCTACCTGATACTCGCCCGTATCATAGTCTTAAGGATGCTCGTCCGCACCTTTAGTCTATACACAATGTCCAAACACTTATACCTTTCATTTCTTGGATGTAGACGCTCGTCCGTGTTTACTTTTCCCCAGCGAAGTCCCCAACAAAGCTTGTTGAACTATTTCCTTTTTACCTGGCATTCGTCCTATGTCATGATACCTTTTCGGCAGCCGTACCCTGCCAGGTGATCGTCCTTCACCTTCGGATGACCGTCCCTCATCCTTTCCCCAGCGGAGTCTCTATTCATTAGACCCCTTTTCTATCCGACATTCGTCCTATGTCGCGATACTCTCAGCAGTCGTCCCCTGCTAGGTGATCGTCCTTCACCTCTTGATGATCGTCCTTCATCATTTTATCCGATGGCCGTCCCCATCGTTGATCTTGTTATCTGACATTCGTCCTATGTCATGATAAACCCTCAGAGCAGCCGTCCCCTGCTAGGTGATCGTCCTTCACCTCTTGATGATCGTCCTTTATCATGCTTATCCGATGGTCGTCCCCATCGTTGACCTTTTTATCCTACATTCGTCCTATGTCGTGATACTTTCGGCAGCCGTACCCTGCCAGGTGATCGTCCTTCACCATTAGATGACCGTCCCTCATCTTATTCCCAACAGAGCAGCCGTCCCCTGCTAGGTGATCGTCCTTCACCTTTGATGACCGTACCACATCATTTATTTCATTTACCTATAATCCCCAGAAAGTCTTATAGTTTTACTTGATGGTCGTCCCCGTCATGATATCCCCAGCTTGTCGGCCGTCCCCGTCATTGTTTTATTTCCCGCATTTCCCCCAGCATGTCGGTCGTCCCCGTCATTGCTTCATCCCCAGCAGTCGTCCTCTGCTCGACGGTCGTCCTCCATCACCCGCACTTTATAATCATAATTTACTTTCCTTTTACAATCTATATCCCTTTTCTTCTTCATTCTGTGAGTGCAAATTTTGGACTGTCTTTGATATTCAACCACAAGTTATCTTGTTTGCCTGTTAAGCCGTCGCTTACATCCTGCACAGCTAACTCATGTTTGAATAGGGGCAGCTGTAAACACCCCAAATTTGCCCTCACCCATTCACACCATGGCTTGTGATCATTTCATATGCATAAGTTCAAATCATACCATCTCATATTGCATTTTTGATTCACTGCATTGATTCTAAGTCATCTGCACCTAGGGTTTGTGATCTGAGCTATCCAAGAGCCACTTGAGCCACTCCAAAGGTCTTAAATCACTTCAAAGGGGTCCATGTATGTTCAAGCATCATATTATATCCTCACAAAGTCAAGAAAGTCAAAGAATCACAAGAACTGAGAAAGGCATAGGAGCAGAGCCAGGTTTAACTGCCCAGATGACCTAGAATTAGGGTTTTGGTTTCAGAGGCCATAACTCCAAATTTTTTGGTCATTCTTGTTTCTATTGGTCTCTATATGGTATAGGGATCATGCATATCAATTTTCATGAAGAGATTCCATGGGGAAGGCATCTAATCAAGAGTTGACTTCTTGAGCAAGTCAGTGCAAAATCAGGGCATCTGAGGCCCCCAATGACCCAACCAAAGGGTGTTCTTCATCATTTTGATTGTGTATGATCTTTATTTGATCATAGAAGATGTTATAAGTTCACAAATTTGAATAATTTCAAGCCATTTGCAAAGTTGACTTTTTGGGAAAATGACTTGTAATGAAAATTGCCATTTTGGGAAACTTTTTCAACCCTTGATTTTTGATTCAAAAATGCTTCAAATGGGAAAACTTTGGTCATGAAAGTTGTAGAATGGATCATTCCCTTTTCAAAAAGTACAAGAAATCATTCTAATGCATTTTGGATCAAAAGTTATGGCTTGTCAAAGTTGGGAAAAATCACATAATTTCAAGTTATGTACCAAAGAGGCAAAGTTGCAAAACCACTTGCCAAGACAAATTGTGCTATCAAATGGACTTCTAACCTTTGTACAAACATAAATCAAGGCCTAAAGATCAGATTGCATCAAAAGTTTACTCATTTTCATGACTTGTGGATCAAGAAATTGCAAAAGGGGCAAAGTGGAACAAAGTTGCAAAACATCCTTCAAACCCTAATCCATTTGCTGGCTGGCTTCAAAACTGATCCTAGGGCTCTCCACACTTCTTGCTGCGCAGGACACCCCTCTTGTCCTTGGCTAACTATGAGCCCATACCTCTCTTACACAAAGCTTGACTTTTTTGCAAAAGACCCATACCAATCACCATAGGCCACCAACAACTCTCTGACCTATCACCACTTGATACATGGACCAAAAGCAGCTCAACACACCACACACACAAGCCTGAAACAGATCATAAGCCATAGTTCCAAGTTTATGCCTCATATGCATTTTCATTCGAAACACACTCCACAAGCATCAAACATTCAAACAAACTTCACAAAACATCTCAGCATACTCCCCTGATCATTTCCCTGCCCTCATTCATCCCTGAAACATCCTCAAACTGAAACACGATTTCTCTCCCTCACTGAACAGAACTCAAGCAATCTCACAAACTAGCCAAAACAAACTCCAGATAAGCTTTGCAAACACTTGAGGAAGGTCAGTAGAGTTGATTGGAAGCAAGGAACTGGTCCAGAAGCTCTTGGGTTGAAAGCTTCGATTCAGGTAGCCATTGAAATTCATTTTTCCAGAACTCTTATTTCTTGTTTCTAAATGATAAAGCATGCTCTCCTGATCACACTGAACTTTGTATTTTTGAAAATGGTGGAGAGATGAGTATTTACTGAACTTCTGAAATTTTTGCCATTTTTGATGTTTCCTTCGAATCTTGGTTTTGGGTGAAAATAAATGAGGATTGAGGTTAGGGATGAGTTTAGGGAGGAGATAGGAAGTGATCTGGAGCTTTAGAGCTCCAAAAATGACCTGGGGAAGAAGTTAGCAACTTTCAGGTGAGGGTCTGGCCGGAGAAGACGACCGGAAGTCTTCTCCGGCCACCTGAAAGTGATTAGTGTCTTAATTGCGTTTAGGGTTCAGTTTGAATATGGACCATAGATTAGGCTGACTTTGTTTGACTCCCGCGCGTTTGAAGGGTCCAGATCCATTCACTTAAGCCCTAATCCACGTCATTAATCTAATTAATTGAGATTTATTTTAATCTGGCCAGTTTGAATGATAGCCGTAGGATAGCGCGCCAGTCTTTCCCTCCATTCCCAGTTTAAATCTCAGCCTCAGGATGCGCTGACTTTCTCTTTATTTGTATTTTTATTTCATTTTATTTCATTTGTTTTGCACATTTATTTTAAAATAGCTAAAATTACTTTAAAATTATGAAAATTTTTGTCAAGGTTTTCATTATTTTTCAGAACACAAAAATATTTTTATTTTCATTTTTTGCATTAAAAATTATTTTTAAATCATTTAAAAGATTATTTTTAATTAGTTAATGAAAATTAATTAATTAAAAATACTTTTAGGTATTTAAAAATCACAAAAAAATTCATGTAACATTTAAAAACATTTAGAAACATTGTCCAACTCTCAAACCAAATTTCTTTTTTGCTCTTGATGCCTTTTGATCATTTTCAATGGAATTAAAATCATTTTTAGGCAATATTTTGTGACAAACTTCAAAAATTCATTTCTGTCTAACCTTTTAGAGTTGGATCATGATTCTTTTTGCACTGCATCTTGCATAGCATGTAGTTTATAGGATAAAATTGGTTTGAATTGATCTTGCATTTTTCAATTTGTTTGGCATTTTTCTTGATGAGGTACCTTAAAACCCTAGCAATCTTAGGAAATTCATAACTTCCACTAGGTTAAGAGTTGGATCCCCTCCTTTGGGCAGTGAGTTTGTGTAGGTCTAGGGTACCTTTGATAGCATTTTCAAATTTTTATCATGTCTCTTGCTTCTGGTTTTGGTTTTTGCTTTGTGTGTTAATCATAAACCCTAATTTATGCCTTCCTTTGCATCCATTTTCCATTTGCTTGCATACCATGACTTGCCATGACATTTTGTGCATTCATTTGATTCATGATACATCTTAGGACATATTAGGATCATGTTTGATCATTGCATCTTTCATTTGCCATGTTGTATGTCATTTGCATTTCATAACTTTTCATGTATGTTCATGGTTCTAAACATGTCTTATTTACATCTTTATGCTTGCTTGATCATTCTCTTGCCCTGCCTCATGTTTGTACCACCTCTTAGCATCATTAACATCATGTATTTGCTTCTGACTTTGTCTTGCATCATGCCATTTCATCTCATTTGCATTACATTTCATTTCTTTCACTAACTTTTCAGGTGGTAAGTTACTTTGAGAAGTGAATTTGCCTTCACTTCTCATGTTCTCTTTTCATCTCTTTCACAATTCCCTTGCTGAATTTTGTATGTGTATTGGAATGAGCTTGCTCATTCATGTTCATCTCTTACCTTTCTTTCTTCAAGCAACTTGTCTGCTTAAGTGAAGCAAGTTGTTTTGCTTCTCTCTGCTCCTTCCTCCTTTCATCTGCTTCCCTCCTGGGTGGTTCTTTGAAGATTTCTTTCTTAAGCCTCATAAACCCTAGGAACAACCAAGCATGACAATAATTAGGGTTTGATTAGTCCCCCCATTAGTTTTACCTTTGTGTCATCATTGAGTCTTCTCTTCTCACCTCATAATCAGGGACTAAACCATAAAGGTTTTAAGGCTTTGTGATTAAGCTTATGCCTGCATCCTTCTATTAGGATGGAGTGTATAACTTTAATCCTAAGTGTTAAACCCTTAATGTGTTTAAATCCTTTAATCAATCCATCTAATAACCACCAAGACATCAAGCTTGTAACTTGGGCCTTGCATTAGGGTTCTAATTCTTCCTTAATTGGTTAAGAAGGACTAACCCTAGTGTTAATGGACAAGTCCCCCTCAAGTTGTCTTACAAACCATAAAAATCACTTCTTAATCTCACCATTAACTAAAATCCACTTAATAAAGGCTTTGTTTTGTCATGAGTTTAATCCCTAATCATGGATCAAGTTGAGGAGTCTTTCTCAACTTAAATGTTCTCATCTATTATCCTTCTATTAGGATGGTGTAATGAGTCCATTAGATCTTTGATTATGGCTTAAACTCATTACTTAACACTAAACAAAAACAACAAAAACATCTAAATAATCACAAGTAGGTTAATGATCTTAATCTTATACCATGATGATTAAGTGTGAGATGCTGACTTCACACTTAAGGTATTCTCATTACCCCTAATCAAAGGGAGGATGTGATGAGTTTACTAACCCATTGGTTTAGGCTTAAGCTCATTAACTTATGACACATTTCCAAAAGCAATAAAAGATTGAAAACTCAAAAACAAACAATAATCGTCTCCTACGGGATTCTTTTCTCATCTTATTCACTCATAGGCGAGAACTTGCTTCTTCCGTCTAATGCAAGACAGTTTGCACCTGAGCCAGACAGGTCATACACTTGAGCATAGACAAGTAGGCAGTTCACAAGTCAATTTATCTTTCAGTCTCTTTGAGTCGAACTACGGTGTTCTGACTTCCTCATTGCACGAGAGGATACGTAGGCATAACTTAACAGTTATCGAACAAAAGTCTCTGTATATTCCCCCCTCTTCCAGTATTATTCCTTTAGCCTCATGATCTTGGGCATTTCACTTTTCCTACACTGACACTTCCTATATTGCACTTCACTTTCTTTTTTGCACTGACACTTGCATTCTTTCCAGCTTTGATACACAAATTGCACTGACACTACCCCTTTAAAACACAAATCTTTTAAGCGTGGATCCCGTCGAGTACGACGGACAATCTGGGTGCTAATACCTTCCCAGGTTGTAACCAACCCCCTTTCTCAGTCTCTCTGGTTCGCAACCGTCTTATCCATCTTCCTTAGGTTTATGCAGCATTACCTTTCCTTCGGGATAAAAATGCCTAGCTGGCGACTCTTTTCTTTCTTTCCTTTCGCCGACCGTTCGCGTCTGTACCCCTTCTGACCAGGTGTCATTTTGGTGGGAGCGACACTATTTAGGGATTAAATTGGATTTCTTTTTATTTCCGGACTAAATTCTTTTTTCATTCTAATTTAAATGAAGGTTGAAGGAGAATAAAATATTACATATGATTATTTAAAAATTTAAAATAATAAAATAATTTAGAAAGAGTATTAAAGTGAATTAAATGATTAGTTAAAAATTAAAAAACAACAAAATATATATGCATTTTTCCACAAGCATCGTGGATAAATGAAAGAAAGGAGAGTACCAAAGAGTATTGGAGAAATTAGTATTAAAGAGAATTAAATGATTAGTTAAAAATTAAAAACAACAAAAATATATATGCATTTTTCCACAAGCATCGTGGATAAATGAAAGAAAGGAGAGTACCAAAGAGTATTGGAGAAATTACACCAAGATATTTGAAAAGAGACAAGAAACAATGAGACAAAATTTAGTCAATATGAAATAGGAAGATCTAACTTGTTTATAATAAGATCATGTCTTATTTATAAAAGTGGGTTACTTCAACATAGAAATTTATGGGCTAACAAGTCTATAGAGGTAAGTTTGCCACCACAACGATTTCCCTCTGTATGGATAAGTGTAAATTTAAAAAAAGTAAAAACATTAAAATAAAAACAATAATTATGGTTAAAATATTATAATAAAAAATTAAAGTAAAACTAGTATGTCAAAATAAATACAAAATAAATAATGTAGTAAACAAATATTAATTAATCATACATTGAACAAAATAGAGATATCCATATAATAAATTTATCTATCATATCACATTTATCTATCATATTACTCTCTCACTTTCAATATCAATTCTCATTAAAAATCATAATTATCCATTTCACATAAAAAACAATTATTTGGTAAGCTTGCATGATGGATAAATCAAATGTCATGTGCGTCTCGCATTCATGGTGTAATCTTATCCTAACCACAACACTCCCAAAGGAGAATCCACTAGATCCACTGATGGGGGCTTGCATTTCTTCTAATCCATATATGGATCTGAAATAAATTTTTAATTGGTGCTCATTAGTGACGAATTGTAAGATCAAGCATAATACTTTTATAAACATGTGCAATGGATTACTCTTGTTTTGTCGTAAAGATGGTCAGGTGGATAACATAATTCACGATGTATATTGTAATACCCCAAAATTTGCCCTCTCATTTTCATGGCATTTAACATATCACATTGCATTCATAATTCTACATCTTTGCATAAAACATAGAAATCATACATCATTGGTTGAGGCGCATGGCATGTGATCAAGGGTTATTCGGCGATCTTCGGGTCTCGGAAAGAAAATAATCTCAGAAAATATGACCAAGACCGGATGTCCAAGGTTTCCCACCCAAAAGAGAAAAATTCAAATTTTGGTTGAAGTAATTGGTTACCTCATAGGTAGTAACCGGTTATCTGTTGAAAATTGAAGGAAAAAGGCCAGAATTTGCACTGGTAATCGGTTACCTCATTGGTAATAACCGGTTACTTCGCCCGGATTTTCAAAAAATTCAAAATTCAGTTGATTGCTTCCCTCCACTTTCCATTTTCCATTTTGCTTTGTGTTTCTACCCAATTCTAGAACATTCCATATTCTTCTAAGGGAATATTCTTAGAATATGCAAAGGAATATTCCAAGAATATGTCATGGAATATTCTAGGAATATTCCCGACCAACCTTTAGCTTAGGACCCAAGCCTCGCGTCCAAGCCTCGCACCAAACCTAGACCTAACTCCAAAGAAAACCTATATATAAGCATTGTTCATCAAGCCAAAAAGAGGTTAGAATAATTTTTACACAAGCTTCACCATTTTCACACTCTCAATCCTCTCCATTTTCCAAACTCACATCAAAGCTTCATCATCAAGATTCTTCAAGTTTCGCATTGAAACTCGAAGAATCGGAAGCTAAACCTCCATCCTCTTCACCGATTCAGCGGATAATCGAAGGATTTGCTATGTTTGCGGTGTTTATTTCACTATTTGGAAGTGTTTCAGATAATTCTCACCAATTGCATTTATTTTGCACACTCGCGGATCGAAGCTTAGGATCTCTAGTATTCTATTCGTTCGTGTATTGATCAACATCGCAACAATCACCAAAGCAAGCCTCAACTTTGTAGGTTGGTGAATCTGAAATCATTTCTCGTTTTAACTTAGTTTCTCTTCATCTCACCTCGTGCATTCTCCGCTTTTTCTTGATTTTTGATACTTTGATTGGTTTGATCATAAGAGCTAGAATTATGGTATGATTATAGTGTTAATTGGTGTTAGAATATTGCATTTAAGAGTAATTTTCGTGCTAGGTTGGTAGGCCTTAGATTAGAGCTTATTTGGATAAGTTGCTACTGGTTTTTTCATGAAAATGCATAAATTTTGTATTTTGGTTGCAGAGTAACCAGTTACCATATAGGTAGTAACCAGTTACCTGTGCTAATTTTGCAAAAAATCTAGTTTTTTGAACTGGTAACTGGTTACTACATAGGTAGTAACTGGTTACCCCCGAACCAAAATGAAAAATTCTTGCATTTTCTTGAATTTGTGATATTCATTCCCCCTCCAATCATCTTGGATCCTTAGGACATGATTTTAGGAAGTTTTTAGGAGTTGATTTAAAACAAGTTTGCATGGTTTCGATAGCTTTCGACATGCTTTTCGTTAAGTTCTGATTTTTGACATAAATGTTGCATATATGTTCATAGCTTGTTGTAATCATTGTTGGCATGATTTAACATCATTCATAGCATGATAATAAGTGTTCACACTTCTGTTTTGGATTGCATTTGCCATCCACTCATGTTTAGGCCGATTGTGCACGAATTTGAGAAAAATTGCATATTGTTTAAAACCATACAAATCGCATAAGTCGCATCCATTGTTGTGTGCTCATATGTTGCATTCCATTGTCGATATCCATTTCATATTGCGGTATTAAATTGCATAATCATGTTATCTCATTGTTTGCATTAAAATCCATTTTTGCATTGAAAAATAATTGGAAATCTGCCATGTTTTCATCGCTGCATTTGTAAATAGAAGTTGTAAAAAGCATGATGCATTATTCTCTTTTTGTCTTTTACACCTACTTTCATGTTGTTTAGTTACTGTAATAGGCTGTGTGCATTGCTAATAGCATTTAGTAGCTGTTGGAGCAATAGGAAGCTATAGTAGTTGTTGAATTTAGGCTTTGTTTAGTTTTTAGTGTCCCTAGAATTATAATTAGGTCTAGTTAGGTCACAGTAGTATTAGGATTTGTTTGGTACTTGATTACCTCTTTCCTTTTTATCAATTTAGTCTTATTTTACTAACCTTTGTTTTATAGGGAGGTTGAGGTAATCCTTGTTTATAACTTCTTTCCTCATCTTCTTTATGCTTTCACATTGTGTTTGTCCTAGCCCTTTAGGCTTTGTTTCGTATAACTTCATTCTTTCCCTCTTTAGAAATAACTTAGCTTCTTTAGAGAAGTAAGTTACTTTCTAGTTTGTTTTTCTTTTCGTTTTCTCCTTAGTTCCCCTAACTTTGTCCTTTCTCGACTTGAGTTATCATTCTCATCTCAAAGAAAAAGAACAAAACACCTAATAAAGGTCGAGCTTTCTCGTGCGCCAGGAGACTTTGCCATGGGGTACTTGCACATGTCCCATTTTGGGGCGAGGTGTAAGGCATCTATTATGATGAATAAGTCTTAGCATGGATACTGTTTCACAAACAAAAAAAGCAAAACACTTCTTTAAAAGACAGTTAACAAACTACAAACGTCTTTTCCTATGGGAATTCTCTTCTCACATCATTCACTCATAACGCGAACTCTCTACATCTTGTCTCTTTGCAAGACGGTAACTCAATCATACCAGACGAGCTTGCAACACCTGGGCATAGGCATAAGCAATTCAATCTCTAAAAAAATACAAAGTTCCCTCCTTAGTTAGACGAACTACGTCGACTCTAATCCTCATATTCCCGATGAGGTACGTAGGTAGTGGGGTAGGGCCCATTCGAGCACATTCTTTATTTTCCCTACATTTTCCCCATTCTTTCTTTTCGATCTCTTTTCCAGTCCCTTTCCTCATTTCAGTTCCAGTAAGCAGTTCTTTTATTCAGCAACAGTTTTATTCCTTACCCTTTGAAACAGACTAATAAGCATGGATATCGTCGGGTACGACAGACGATCTTAGGTGCTAATACCTTCCCAGGTCGTAATCGACTCCTGAACCCAAATCTTTGGTTCACACGACCTTGTCCTTTCCTTTTTCCTTCGGTTTGTGCAACATTACCTTTTCCATTAATTCGGGATAAAAATGCCTGGCTGGAGACTCTACCCTTTCCACGCCACTTTCGCGTTTTTACTAGGATGAAAATCCCGGGAGCGACAACTGGAAACTCTGTTGTGGACTAACCCAAAATCTATGGTTTCCCCTTTGAGAGTCAATCCTAGCGCTTGTCTGTTTTTGTGTCTTTGGGTGTTTAGCTATTTACTGTTGTGTGCTTTAGTTTAACTTTACTGCTTTATTTACAGCTTTACTTTACAACTTTATTTATCGCTTTCAGTATTTTATATTCCATGCACCATATATATACTGGACTGTCTGTGCTGGTTTGGTTTTTTCTGTGGGATGAGATTACTGTGAGATAAGTCAAATACCCGGCTTGAGTGCACCCTAGGACTTAGCATGGATAGACATTATACTCGCATGGTATCATGATGAGTGGCGGTGTGTTCCATACCCAGACTGCGGCCGTCTTGGAACTATTATGTGTGGGGATTTCCTCCACTTCAGGGTGCGACCTTGATAGTTATGTGCATCTGGTGACCGATCATCAAGGACCTTAGTGTAAACAACCCTCTCCAGTGATGACAGTGGCAAACCATATTTGTTGGCAAACCCACTCGCATCTGAAGGCCCATTAGGAACCCGCATAAGATGGCCTGGTTCTCTTATTGGAACTCAGTTAAAGCAAACTGTTTGTATGATGATGGTACTGTATCCCAAGGGCTGAATGTACTATTTTTTCTCGATTCAGTGATTGTAGCTGGGGACTTATGAGGGATGCTTGTTTTTCCCGGACTCAGCTTAGACCTCCCTGAGTAGTACATATTTCCTAACTGATTCCCTGATTTGGTCATGAGCCATTTCTCGGAGATGGTGAACGTATTATTGCTATTCGGCTTTGAGAGTCTATGATGTTTGACCCGGAGCACAAACCCGTGAGATGGGAGGGGTTTACAGGTTTTCAGGAACCCTAAAACCTCCAACACACCTACTTTTCCAGTATTATTCAGTGTTATGATCTGGTTCAATGGTTCTTTGGTTCCAAGATTCGGGATTTCTGCTCATAGAAATTGTTACTGTGATTGCCATTGTGACCATGTTATTGTGATTGCTATTGTGACCCTGCACGAACACTTGATTATCTGATCAACACAACACATACATGTCATTGATCACATGCCTTTCCTTGCATAAGCATCATCACATCATTAATCATTTGTTTTTTTTTTCATTCTCAGGGTTCATATTATTCCCAGTTCCCGGTCAGACTTCTGCTTCAAAAATGGAAGATGTCAGAAAGAAGAACATGCACGACAAGTTCTTTGATACCAAAATGGATCTACTTAACTAGATGGTGTCTCTTATTACCCAGGGTCATATGGGATGCTTCAAAGAGAATTATGGTGATATTTTGGATCTGGTAGTTAACCTGGATAGTTCTGAGAGGAGTGCAATCCATACCTTGTTGTAGTACTACGATCCTAGGCTCAAATGCTTCACTTTTCATGACTTCCATTTAGGTCCCCTACTTGAAGAGTATGTTGTAATTTTAGGGGTACCACTCAAAGACCAGATTCCATTCAATTCAGAAATGACCATACCAACTAATCTTGATATTTCTAAAGCTCTTTATTTGAGCTCAACTGAAGTGGGGGCAAACTTGAATGCTACTAAAGCCGGGGTACTTGGATTTTCTCTTGACTTCCTGGTTAGAAGAGCTGAAGAACTTGTTGTTGTTGCTCAGTGGGATTTAGTTTGTGTTATCGTAGACTTATCCATCTATGGGATCATCCTGTTTGTTGACATGGATAAATTTGTGGATATGAATGCCATCCACTTGTTTGTGCTGAAGAATCTTGTGCCCAACCTTCTGGGTGACTTGTACTATTCAATACACTACAAAAATGAGAAGAAACAAGGTGGTTTAGTCCGGTGTTGTGCTCCTCTATTCTACAAATGGTTTATGAGACACCTACCCACTACTGAGGTCTTCACTGACCCAAACTTGATCTGGGCCCAAAAACTGAGCATGTTGTTTGCTAAGGACATCAGATGATTTACCTTGAGGCTGAAGGGGAAGAACTTTATCACTAGCTATGGAAGTTATCTCAATGTACCATTACTAGGAGTGGTTAGGGGAATCAGTTACAACCCCATCCTCTTGAGAAGACAGTTGGGATATGCACTTAATGATGTTCCTGAAGAATCATAGTTATTTCAGACTTTTTACTTCCTTGTGAAAGATAACCTTCCTTTGGTCAGGAAAGTTGCAGGTTCCTGGAAGCTTATCAGAAGAAAATGGGTAGCATGTATGGGCAGAAGCAACAATCAGATGTTCCCCAAGTATGAAGCTTGGATAAAGAAGAAAGCTCAAGTGGCCCTAATCCCCTTTTCTGCACTAGTTCCATCTCCCGCTACTGTGCCATTGGAAGATTATCGGAAGTTGGAGGCTTTTGTCCAACAACTTAGAGCTGAAAATATGGAGGCCAACAATTCTTGCCAAAGGATGATGATCCACAACAAGAAGTTAGAGGAAAGAACTCATCAAGCTGAAGAGATAGCCAGGCTCAAGCAAAAGGACTTTGAAGAAAGGGAGCTCTACTTCAAGAAGAAGATATTGGCTGAAACCCATAAGGCGAGTCAGCGCCGGAAGGACAAGAAGTCTTTAGATGAAGCCAACGAATTTGTGACCCTTTGGCAAGTAATATGGGATGAAAATCTAAAAAGACAAAAGGAGGTAGAGGTTAAGTACAAGTTGAAGATCAAAAACCTTCAAGAGCTCCTGGCTGAATAGGAAGAGCTACTTCATAATGCCCATGAGCAGCGTAGAGATTACCTTCAAAAGATAGAAAAAGGTCAACAAGCAGTTGAAGATATCCAGAAAGAGGTAGAAGAGCTGAAACTCCGGGTCAATGTCAAGAAAGTCAAATCTGAGCCAAGTCCTAGCAAAGAGAATGAAGAGGTGTTCCTGCAATAGATCATTGAACTACATGCTTCCTTTGATTATAGGGATCTCCTTATTTAGAAGCTCATCCAGATATAACTCATATATTCCAGGTCGTCAAGCGTCTTAGTTGGAGGCTGAAGGACATGAAGCTTCCTAGGGCTTAGTTTCATTTGCTTGTACCAGGATTACCTACAGGTCTGTTGTGGGATTCCCTTTGTGCTTTGCTATTTTCTTTTACTGTATGAACTGGCACCCTTCGGAGAATTTGCTATCTTCAGATTTCATTTTATGATATTTGACTTGGTTTGAATCTCTAGTTGTTATCCTTGCACTAAAACAGGGTTCTAAGCACCATCTCTCCATAATTATTTGATTTGAGCTTCATGTGGGGTCTTCTTCCCCAAAGTCTGAATTTACAAAAGGCTATCTAAATTTTCTCAATACCGGAACGAAAATGTAAAAGACCTTGAGAATGAAAAGAACACAGCATTGCATGCATTCATGTCATTTGCACTTTTTTCTTTTGCAGGTTATCCGGAATTCTTAACTTATCTGTTTATACAGGAAAGATTGTGAGAGCCGCAAAGAGCATTCTTCTCTGACACGACACTTCTCTGCACCGGTACGCTACTCGCTGCAACAAGAGAAACATCATGGATACTATACATACTGAGTTGAATGAACTCCGCACCAGGATGGATGAGTTTATGACTATGATGCAGGGCATGGCTGTCGCTCCCTGGATTTTCATCCTAGTACAAACGCGAAAGTGGCGCGGAAAAGGTAGAGTCGCCAGCCAGACATTTTTATCCCGAAGGAATGGGAAAGGTAATGTTGCACAAACCTAAGGAAAAAGGAAAAAGGACGAGGCCTTGCGAACCAAAGATCTGGGTTCGGGAGTCGGTTACGAACTGGGAAGGTATTAGCACCCCAATCTGTTCGCCGTACCCGACGGGATCTACGCTTGCTTGTTTGTTTCAAAGGGTGAGAAATAATATGCTGCTTGAATGAAAGAATGGCTATCTGGAAATGAATGGAAATGAGAAAGGAAATGGAGTTAAAAAATGGGAAGAAAGGGGGAAAATGTAGGGAAATAAAGATTGTGCTCGAATGGGCCCTACCCCGCTGCCTACGTACCTCATCGGGATAAATGAGGATCAGAGTCGCCGTAGTTCGTCTAACTAAGGCGGGAACTTGTTTTTGATTTTTAGGATGACGTTTCCATAACTCTAGCTCAGGTGTTACCGGCTCTGACTCGAGGGTGTTTACCGTATCGCTGTTTGAACTGTCGAGACAAGTCATGTTCGTCTGCAAGGAGTATGAGATGAGAAGAGAAGATGTGGTGTCTTGGTTTGTTGTCTTTTAGAAGAAGTGTTTTGAATTTGTGTTTTTCGTATGTACAACACTAAAGACTATGATACAGGAGCGAATACTTTCCAAGGTCGCCCCCAATGGAACGTTTGTAAAGCATCCTAGAAGAGTGGAGGAGACCTCCACTAATCATTTCCCGTATAGCTTAAGGCTCGTGGCGCATTGTACACATTTTCCTTTATTAAGTGTTTTGATTTTTCTTTAAGATGAGAAGCGAGACTCAAGTTGCAAAAGGAAAAAACTCTAAGGGAAACTAGACTTACCCTACATTAGTTGAGTTTAAGGATGACCTATGGTTAGTGAGGTTTGAAAGATTAAATCTACCTAAGAGAATATTAAACTGGAGATGCAAATACCAAAAGTCAATAATGAACAATATGGTCCTCCTAAGTCATGGTGGGTGAAAACGTGTATGAAACGTAAATGGGATGAAACGATGGATCGGGTGGGTCGATTGCGTGGTGCTGAGACGCACGACTTATGGTGTGCAACATACAAGGCTTGCTTTTGGTGTAATGGAGTGGAACGATGGTAATCGAGGAATCCTAAAGTCACATGAAACTTTATTTATTTATTTGAAAATTTACTCGACGTTGGATCGAGTATTTCTTTATCTTATTTTTGAGATTTTGGTTTTCTATCGATTTGTTTTATCTTTTCTATCCTAATTATAGGAACTATAAAAGTATTGCATTACAAAGTACAAAAAATATAATCGAGGCATGATAATAATAATCCAAGTCCATAAGCAAATCCTCGGAAAATACCTTGCACAAAAGGAAAATTGTTAGTAAATGAAATGAAAATGCATATGCAACAATTATAATGGAAATGAATTAAGATAACAAAAATATCAAAAGTCCTGGAAAAAATATGAAATTAATTCCCTAGGGTCTTTAACCTGATTATAACATTGTGTTAAAAAATCTCCTAAAATTCAAAGTCTAGCTATGTCAAATGGTCACTTAAACTTATCTAAGGTTCAATCATAATTTTATACAAATCATACTACCAAAACAATGGATAAAATGGCCTAAAAAATACATAAAAATTATTCTAGGTACTATTATTTGTCCTCTAATTATAGCTAAAAGAATGGGCCAAAAAAGTTACAGGAAGTGGGAGAAATAAAATATACAAATTTATGTGTTCATGTAAGAATTCAATATAAAATCAATTAAATGAAAAATAGAAATTAAATTGAAAAATGACAAAATTTAGAAAGTATAAATTTAGAACATTTCTAAAATGAACCGGACAGACCGACCTGCTCTGATACCATTAATGTAACACCCTTCTACCCCAAAATAAAATATTTAAATAATATCAGAGTAATCATCGAGAAAGGGTATCACATTTCATCGGAAAATCAAACACACAGTGTCCTGTCCCGTAACACGGGTTAAACAACATCAAGAATAACATAAAGCATTTCGCAGCGGAATTTAAACTTCAAAATTTAAAACTTCATTAGTTTACTTCATAAACATAATTTTCACCATCCTGAATTTAACATCATAAAATGGGAAACATTTATCCAAATAATAACATAACTGAAAACATTTTAGCAAAAGAAAACCCATCCCAGTGTTACATGACGCAGAGCAGGACACATAAACCAGAACCACTAATAAGGAACACTAAAGCACGCTCCGAGACTCATGAATTACTCCTATTGCACTGCAGGACTATTCTTCGACATCTGCAAGTTACCCACGAAGGAGGCAACATTTCCAAGCAGGCAGGGTGAGTAATCATAATTTATCATAAATATATTAAAATATGGAATATAAATAAATTAGCCTAAGCATGTCATAACATCTTCAACCATATAATTCAGCAACAACAACTCAATCATGAACACCTTATAAAAATTCAGCAACAACAACTCAATCGTGAATTCATCTAGACATATGCAATTCCAACTATCATGATATGCAATTATGCATGTGGTACCAATTTCATCGTGAGATGGATACATGACCATCAACCCTTCACAAGGGAGCACACCGTAATCATCGAGACACTTCAATCCACACAATGGGATTGAAGCTACTAAATAGGCCGAAGCCCCATCGTGAATATCATGAAATGCAATGATGCGTTACACCGTAAAATTTATCGAGAAATCAATTGCGCATCATTCATTTCATATCAACAACTCCACATCAATTAATCATATATTTCCATTGTAATAACACGTCAAAACCTCATTTCATTAGCTACCTCATCTCATCAAGACATAACCCATCATTTTTATGTTCAACAGATAATCATCATAAAATCATGTATTTCATCACGACAACACATCAACCATACTTATTTTATCAATCATACCATAAAACAATTATTCGAATCAACGAGACAACCAAACAAATCCCCTCATCAACAACAACAAAACGCCAATTCACAATAACATCATGTTTATAATCATAAAACCAATTTTTAACAACTAAGCAAATGACTTCCTTCATCAACAACAACAAAGCATCAACTTACAATAGAATCCTATTTATAATTATAAAACCAACTCAACTTTTTCTAAATATTAATCATTTAAAAATGTATCATTTCACTCATTTTATTTCATTAATTTAAAGTTCGTCTCGTTAGCTTTCCGACGCTTCAAACGGGACCTAAATCGGAGTTACGGATCAAAAGTTATGAATTTTTCAAAATAAAAGTGCCACTGCTACAGTGTTAACCGGTTAACCTATAGCGTTAACTGGTTAACGCCTCATTTTTTCCCCAAAACTCATATTTTTCAATGGTTAATCAGTTAACACATATGGTTAACCGGTTAACACCTGTACATAAGCAGTTTTCTGCTGTTTTTACGAATTCTACACCAAAATACCTCAATTTTTCATATGGATTCATTCCAATGCAACCCAAAACTTCTTACCAATCAAAATTAATCATATACAACAACAATATATCAATTCAAATGTCAAACACACCATTCTAAATCATCTTATCATTCCTAATTCACCAATTCATACTCTTATAACTCAATATATGTCATCAAACCTAACAATCACCAAAATCATACAAAACCTAATCTATTCATAAACCAATTCCTATATAATTATAATAGATTATGAAAACTCCCCATACCTTAGAGAATTTCGCCGATTGATACACCTCTCCAAGGTTCTTCGTAACTTCCTGACTCTGAGCTTCTTCTCCTTTCTTTCTTCAGAGCTCTTTTCCAAAAACACGATAAATCCAATTTTGATCGTATACTCACTTTTACAAAAACTATCCCAGTTTATGTTTTTCCCAAATTAACCTTACTCTTTCTTCATAAAGACCATCTTGCCCTTTTCCTCAATATTTTTATTAAATAATACTAATATAATAATACACTAATTATTCATATTATATAAAAGTACTCCTCATATTCCCAATTGACCAACATAACCTCCATACCCCCCACTTTTATTATTATCTAATAATAAACAATAATTTCGAATAATACTACATGATTATTCTTATTATTAATATTATTAAAATAATATCACCACAATGCATCGGGCCACATAACCACTTATTTTCCAAAATTATCATATATCCTCAAATAAGTATCAGTTACTCATAATCGAATTTGGGGTGTTACAACTCTCCCCCACTTATAGAATTTTCGTCCTCGAAAATTACCAGGAGTAGACATAGTCAGATACAACTCCCTTATTTGATCTTCTCGCTTGGAACTCAAGTGTTTTTCGCCTATCATCATGATAACTCTTCTGACGACTTTGCGACGTGTTCATCCTTTCCCAAATTATTTTTATCTTCCGTTGTCTCCTGGACAACCTCTGACCCAAGCACTAAACTCTCTCCTGACTCATACCAACACAATGGAGTGCGATAATGTCCACCATACAACGCCTCATATGTATCCATTCTAATACTAGCATGAAAATTGTTGTTGTATGTAAACTCAACCAATGACAAATGACTATCCCAAGATCCTCCTTGATCCAAAACACAAGCTCTCAGCAGATCTTCTAAAGATTGGAATGTCCTTTCCATTTGACCATCCGTCTGTGGATGATAAGCAGAATTCATCCTCAATTTAGTACCCAAAGCATCTTGCAAACTCTTCCAAAACTTCGACTTAAACTGCAGATCTCTATCTGATACTATACTCAAAGGTACACCGTGCAACTTCACAATTTTCTCAATATTAATCTCAACTAGCCTCTACATAGAATAATTAATCTTCTTTGACAAGAAATGCGCCGACTTAGTTAATCAGTCAATAATTACCCACATCAAATCATTACCTCTTGTAGTTTTAGGTAACCCAGTCACAAAATCCATGGAAATGCTATCCCATTTCCACTTAGGAACATTCAATGGTTGCATCATACCTGAAGGTCTCTGATGTTCAATCTTCGACTTCTAGCATGTCAAACAAACATATACAAATTCAGCAATACCCTTTTCATACCCGGTCACCAAAATAACCTGCGTAAATCCTAATTCATCTTCGTAGCGCCATGATGAATACTCAGTCGACTTTTATATCCCTCTAAAAAAACACTTTGTTAATTCTCGAAATGTCTGGAACACACAGTTTAAATCCAACATCAAAACAATCGGCTATCGACATCGTCTTCATTCGCAAACAACAACCCACCGCACCACGCGTTCGCTGCGCACTCTGATTACTCTGCAAAGTTACAGGACTACCAAGTTTATTTCCAACTTCTTCAATCACCAAACCAACACATCCATAACACATTCGACTTAACTCTTCTGAATTTCGTTTCAATAGGTATTCTACTCTTGTAGTTACCGAATACATCCAACTTAAATTCATAAGGTAACACTTCCAAATGTTCAATCATAAATACAACCACGACAACTTCCAAATTTTTTTTTTGGTCAAAAATTTACATACTTCATGAATTTCCAATTATCCTAAACACAACTACAACTTTACCATCTTAAATAATACCTCCTTCGAAAATTACCTTAAACACACTATATCATTATGACAATATAAGGTACATCGATACCACAATTTCCATAAGATAACTCATATTTCTTTGCTTCTAATTAATCCAACGTATCGAATCCTCGATTCTTACTCATACTAACACACCTTTCATAAATTCTTATCCGAACCAACGCAACCAAAACAATTATCCATGTTCTAATCAAAATCACGCTTTAACAAACCCACTTATAATCTTACTTTGTCGGATTCTTTCAACTCAAATCAATCCTATACTCTTGAAAATCTTGGTCTTACTTTTCCATATACCTTAACCTCGACTCACCTCAAGAAACTCCAAGCCCATGCCACTTAATTTATCATCAAACAATAATTTTATTATCCAGAGTTTAACTACAAATTTCCACAATACTATTTACTCCCAACGTAACTTCATACCATCATTCTTAAATCTGACTAACATTCTTATATATGATTCTTCCTCGATAATTCAAACAATGCTCAAATGCCCAGCTCGACTTCAACTGATTTAACTCATATACTATACTAGTTAGCATGACACATCTATTCCTCAATTATGATTTCGTTTATTATCAACAATAGATTAAGGGTGATCAGTTCCTCAATTTTTCAATAAATATCCGACAACCATAATAGCGGCATAAATAGTCATTACCCAACACAATAGCGTACTTCGACTTATGTATAAAGTCCGTAGGCATAATTCCCGCTAACTCTCTAAGACTTATCAACATCCTCTTAGTTCCCTTAATTTCGACTTAGTCGATTTCACCAAGACATCCAAAATCCAATACACAATCCATCATACGTGTCCTTGTATAACACTGCTTCAAATATTCTTATAACACTGGAGTCACTACGACATTAAGCACAATCCAAATTGGTTCTCTTCCATTCATGACTTTCATTCAAATTATAATTCTTAACAACACAATTCAAACATCATCTTCTTCTCAACATTACTATCATCTAACATCAGAATTTTAATCATCCTCATTACACATTTATGCATTCTCCAAATACTTATGCATTCCCTCTAATACCGACATCTTATTATATTTCAATATTTCATCTTCCTAAAATTTCCAGCAAAAGACTCCCCACTTTTAACGCAATTATCTTCTCCAATAAAGACCTCCAAATCAAAAATATATATTCTAACATGAAGAGAATTTTGTGCAGATTTCAGAACTTCAAGAATCGCTCGAATCCGACTTACGATTAAAAAAGTTATCCTCCTTGCAATGAGGCTGGTCGACAATTCCCGTATGCAGAATTTTTCAAAAATCAGCAGCAGACCCAACTATTAAAATGCACTTATCTCCCTCAGTATAAACCTCCTGAATGCAAACCTTATATTCAAACTGTAGGGAATTTTGTAAGCTTTCCAAATAGTCCAGAACCGATTCAATCCGAATCACGGTTAAAAAGTTATGCCACTTCTCGTGACAGCTGCTCCAAGATTGCAAAAACCAGAATTTTTGAGATTGATGAATATAATTTCCACCTCTCTCCATCTTACTTCCAAGTTCTACCAAATAATCTTGCTCTACATCCAACTTCGAAAATTTCTCGACTTTAATCCAACTAAACTCAAGGCATAACAATCTACCGACTTGATCCTTCAACTTAGTTCATCAACTTGTCTTTTTATTTTGAATAAATCCTTCTTTCATAAACAATCTCCATCCATAAATACATGCACTTCTCAACCCGACCGATACAAATTCATGAATCCATGCTCTCGCTGGTCCACAACAACATCTCTTGAACAACCTTGCACTCTTGTAATCAACATCAACTTTGAACTAACTTCTTCATACCAATAACATTTCAGAAGCAAGCTTCTCCCCCACTTAATTCCAAACTAATCTCTGCAAACAACAACTAGAAACCAACAAACAAGTGCCGACAGTGTTTCACACACATATCGCGCACTAGGGAAATAAACGACATTAATGACACTGGCCGGACAGACCGACCTGCTCTGATACCACTAATGTAACACCCTTCTACCCCAAAATAAAATATTTAAATAATATCAGAGTAATCATCGAGAAAGGGTATCACATTTCATCGGAAAATCAAACACACAGTGTCCTGTCCCGTAACACGGGTTAAACAACATCAAGAATAACATAAATCATTTCGCAGCGGAATTTAAACTTCAAAATTTAAAACTTCATTAGTTTACTTCATAAACATAATTTTCACCATCCTGAATTTAACATCATAAAATGGGAAACATTTATCCAAATAATAACATAACTGAAAACATTTTAGCAAAAGAAAACCCATCCTAGTGTTACATGACACAGAGCAGGACACAAAAACCAGAACCACTAATAAGGAACACTAAAGCACGCTCCGAGACTCATGAATTACTCCTATTGCACTGCAGGGCTATTCTTCGACATCTGCAAGTTACTCACGAAGGAGGCAACATTTCCAAGCAGGCAGGGTGAGTAATCATAATTTATCATAAATATATTAAAATATGGAATATAAATAAATTAGCCTAAGCATGTCATAACATCTTCAACCATATAATTCAGCAACAACAACTCAATCATGAACACCTTATAAAAATTCAGCAACAACAACTCAATCGTGAATTCATCCAGACATATGCAATTCCAACTATCATGATATGCAATTATGCATGTGGTACCAATTTCATCGTGAGATGGATACATGACCATAAACCCTCCACAAGGGAGCACACCGTAATCATCGAGACACTCCAATCCACACAATGGGATTTGTAGATGTTTAGAATTGGCAGAATTTTTGACCAACAAGAAATGTTGAATTCAGTTCAGGATGTCCTATCAGATGTTGGGACATTATCAAACAGAGTATAAGAACTTAATTCAGGATGTCACACCAGATGTTGGGACATTGTGTTAATGATTTAAGTTCAGTTTTTCAGGATGTCCCAACAGATGTTGTGACATCTCAAACCTGCTACCAGAATTAATTAATGACTAACTGATCTGAGTAATTTAAGGAAAGTCATCTGGAATTTATTATGGATAGACAAAAACAGAATAATGCACATCTGTAGGGAGTGTTGTTATGAGACTTCAGCATAATCAGAAGAACTAAATCACCTAGAATCTAGGAAGTAACAAACCCTAATTCAAGGTGGAAGCTGCATGCGTTTTAGGACTGGATTAACCTACAGAAAGCCCAAAATCCAAACACCTATTTAAGCAACAGAAACTCTCAGAATAGAGTACGAAATTCAGAAGACAAAATAGGGTGTTTTATGTTTTAATAGCAGGTTGTTTTATTGTACCACCTTATGAGCTTTTAAGCAAAAGTGTATTTGTGTCTTGATTGAAACTGTGAAGTAAGATCAAGCTGTTTTGTTTGAAGTATGACTTCAATTTTATTAAACTTGTAAACAAGATCACTGTGTGATTGAGGGGGAGTGAGTTGGTACTCATATCTAAGTTGTGTCTTAGGTAGAAATTGCATTGGGTAGATATTAAGTGAAAGATTAAACTGGGTGGTTTAAGTCTAGAATTAATATTACTTATAGTGGATTTCCTCCTGGCTTGGTAGCCTCCAGATGTAAGTGTGGTTATACACTAAACTGGGTTAACAAATTACTGTATTGTTTAATTTTCCTGCACTTTAAGTTTTGGTTAAATTTGTCAAGTGTTGGAACATCTCATTCGACATCTCATACCTGATTATAGAATTTCAATTGGCATCAGAGCAGGCACCCTGCCTGTTTATACTGGGTGAGATCTAGGGAATACAAATTCTGGAAACATGGACAGAGATATAGGATCAGTAAATAGACCACCTATACTGGATGGGTCTAATTATGACTACTGGAAGCCAAGAATGATTGCATTCTTAAGATCACTTGACAATAGGGCCTGGAAAGCAGTCAACAATGGATGGGAACATCCTGTCCAAGACACCAAAGATGGAGCAAAAGTGTTGAAACCTGAAGAAGAATGGAGTAAGGAGGAAGAAGATTCAGCACTTGGCAACTCCAAGGCCTTAAATGCTTTATTCAATGGCATTGATAGTAACATCTTTAGACTTGTGCATCACTGTGAGCTGGCCAAAGATGTTTGGGACATTCTCAAAACAACTCATGAAGGAACATCAAAGGTAAAGATGTCAAGACTTCAACTTCTCACCACCAAGTTTGAAAACTTGAGAATGAAGGAAGATGAGACAATTCATGAATTCTACATGAACATCTTAGAAATAGCCAATACTTCTGGAGCCTTGGGAGAAAAGATGACTGATGAAAAGCTTGTAAGAAAAATTCTCAGATCTTTGCCAAAAAGATTTGACATGAAAGTCACAGCAATAGAAGAAGCTCAAGACATATGCACAATGAAAGTTGAAGAGCTCATTGGTTCCCTTCAAACATTTGAGATGGGAATGAATGACACAATTGTAAAGAAGAACAAAAGCATAGCCTTGATGTCAAATACTGATAAAGATGAAGAAAATGATGAATCAGAAACTGATGAAAACTTATCAGAAAACATTGCTATGCTTGGAAGACAATTCAAAAAGATTCTCAGAAATATGGAAAACAAGTCCAGACCAAGTGGAAGATACACAAACTCTTCTGAGAACAAAATACCTTATGATAGAAAGTCAACTTATGATGAAAAGACCAGTCAAGAAAAAGGGATTAAATGCCATGGATGTGAAGGATATGGACACATCAGGAATGAATGTCCTACCTATTTAAAAAGGCAAAAGAAAGGTCTCTCTGTAACCTGGTCTGATGAAGACTCAGGAGGTGATTTAGAAGAAGAATCAGCTAAGCATATCACTGCTCTAGCTGGATTATGTGAATCTGAAAGTGAATCCAGTGATGGGGAGCTTACTTTTGAAGAACTTGAGCAATCATTCAGAGAACTAGTCAAAAGAAGCATTGAAATATGCAGGGAGAGTATAAAGCTAAAGAAGCAGATTGAGGCACTAAAGGATGAAAAAGCAAGTGATCTAGAGATCATTGACACCTTAAAAAATGAAGTAAGTCTTCTCAACTCCAGGTTGGAACATATGTCCAAATCTGTTAGAATGCTGAACAGTAGCTCAAGCACACTGGATGTTATTCTCAACAACAATAAGCATTCAGGGGATAAAAGTGGACTGGGATTTAACAAAGCCTATAAGGCTGAAGCTAGCACCAGCAAAACTACTTCAAATTCCATACAGTCAAACAAGATGTCCCAACAGATGCTTCAACATCATGAAAAGAATACAAAGTCAAACAGTATGTTCCAACAGATGTCTCAACATCAGGAAAAGAACATAATGAAGAAGAAGTATCAAAGATGGAGATGTCATCATTGTGGAAGGTTTGGACACATCAAACCTCATTGTTACAAGCTGCATGGATATCCAAATCAGATATATCAGCAAACCCCTAAGCAGAAGATAGAGGACATCAAGAAAGTATGGGTTCCTAAAGCTAGTTTTCATACTGATCAAAGCAACATGTCCAAGAGCAAGTTCAACAAACAAGCTGGGAGATATTCTAATGGACACTACACAGGACAAAGGCATCAAAAGAAACCTCAATACAAATGGTCAAAGAAGAATGTGGCATATATAGCTCATACATCTCTAAGAGTATCAGCTAAAGAAGACTGGTACTTTGACAGTGGATGTTCAAGACACATGACTGGATTGAAGAATCTACTAGTAGACTTAAAGTCATATTCATCCAGATATGTAACATTTGGAGATGGAGCTAAAGGAGAAATCAAGGGTGTTGGGACCTTGGACTGTCCAGATGTACCAAGACTGGATGATGTGCTGCTAGTAAAAGGATTGACTGCTAATTTGATCAACATAAGTCAATTATGTGATCAAGGTTACAGTGTAAACTTTACCAAAGCTGAATGCATAGTGTCAAATAAAGAACAGGAGGTTGTCATGAGAGGAGCCAGATCTAAAGACAACTGTTATATGTGGGAACCTCAAGATTTTAGTCCCACTTCAACTTGTTCTTTAGCCAAAGAAGAAGAAATGAAACTATGGCACCAAAGACTGGGTCACCTTCATTTCAGAGGCATAAAGAAAATCATATCTATGGAAGCTGTGAGAGGTATTCCTAAACTGAAGATTGATGATGGCAAAATATGTGGTGAATGTCAAATAGGCAAACAAACCAAGATGTCCCATCCAAAGCTTCAACATCTAACAACTTCCAAAGTTTTGGAATTATTGCATATGGATCTCATGGGACCTATGCAGGTTGAGAGCCTTGGTGGTAAGAGGTATGCCTATGTGGTGGTTGATGACTTCTCAAGGTATACATGGATAAATTTTATCAAAGAAAAGTCTGATGTATTTGATGTATTCAAAGATTTATGCCAAAGAATACAAAGAGAAAAAGCCAGCTGTGTGGTCAGAATAAGAAGTGACCATGGAAAGGAGTTTGAGAATCAAAAATTCTTAGATTTCTGTTCTTCAGAAGGAATAAATCATGAATACTCTTCACCAATCACTCCTCAACAGAATGGGATAGTTGAGAGGAAGAATAGAACTATTCAAGAATCAGCAAGAGCTATGATCCATGCCAAAAAGTTACCTTTGTACTTCTGGGCTGAAGCTATGAACACAGCTTGTTACATCCATAATAGAGTCACTCTAAGGAAAGGAACTTTGACCACAATCTATGAAGTCTGGAAGGGCAGAAAACCCACAGTTAAGTACTTCCATGTGTTTGGAAGTAACTGTTATATTCTGGCAGATAGGGAGCAAAGAAGAAAAATGGATCCTAAAAGTGATGAAGGGATTTTTCTTGGATACTCCATAAACAGCAGAGCATATAGAGTATTTAATTCTAGAACCAAGGTTATCATGGAGTCCATAAATGTGATAATTGATGATGCTCCTACAGATGTTCCAGAAGATGTTGGAACATCTGCTGATATCAAATCTGAAACTGAAGAAAAGAGTGATCTTTCTGAATTCACTCAAACTGATGCAAGGACAGAACAATCCAGCAAACCTCCCTCCATCAGAATCCAGAAGGATCATCCCAAAGATTTGATAATTGGTGATCCCAACAGAGGTGTAAGCACCAGATCAAGAGAAGTGATTTCAGGTTCCTGTTTTGTTTCTAAAATAGAACCTAAAAACATCAAGGAAGCTCTTAATGATGAATACTGGATTTGTGCTATGCAAGAAGAATTAAGTCAATTCACAAGGAATGAAGTGTGGAACCTTGTTCCTAGACCTGATGACATAAATGTGATTGGAACTAAATGGGTGTATAAGAACAAGTCAAATGAGCAAGGAGTTGTTACAAAGAACAAAGCTAGACTTGTAGCTCAAGGATACACACAAATTGAAGGAGTAGACTTTGATGAAACCTTTGCACCAGTAGCAAGGCTTGAATCAATCAGACTACTTTTAGGAATTGCTTGTATCTTGAAGTTCAAGCTATTTCAAATGGATGTGAAAAGTTCCTTTCTAAATGGATATCTTAATGAAGAGGTATATGTAGAACAACCTAAAGGATTTGTTGATCCAAGCTGTCTAAATCATGTATACAAACTAAAGAAGGCTCTTTATGGTTTGAAGCAAGCTCCAAGAGCATGGTATGAAAGGCTAACTACTTTTCTTATCAAGCAAGGGTACAAGAAAGGTGGAATTGACAAAACCCTATTTATTAAAGATGAAGAAGGAAATGTCATGATTGCTCAAATATATGTAGATGACATTGTTTTTGGTGGGATGTCAGAAAGGATGGTGAAACATTTTGTCAGTCAGATGGAATCTGAATTTGAAATGAGCCTAGTAGGAGAATTAACCTACTTTCTTGGACTGCAAATAAAGCAAATGGAGGACTCCATGTTCATTTCCCAAAGCAAGTATGCTAAGAACATAGTCAAGAAATTTGGGATGGACAGTGCTACTCATAAGAGAACTCCTGCCCCCACACATTTAAAGCTGACTAAAGATGACAAGGGTGAGAATGTAGATCAAAGCCTATACAGAAGCATGATTGGAAGCTTGTTATATCTGACTGCTAGCAGACCAGACATAGCATTTGCAGTAGGTGTATGTGCAAGATATCAAGATGATCCAAAAGTTAGTCATCTTAACCAAGTCAAGAGAATTCTGAAATATGTAAATGGTACTTGTGACTATGGCATAATGTACTTTCATAGATGCAAACCAATTCTCACTGGCTTCTGTGATGCTGATTGGGCTGGAAGTGCTGATGATAGAAAAAGCACTTCAGGAGGATGCTTCTTTCTAGGAAACAATTTGATTTCTTGGTTCAGTAAGAAACAAAATTGTGTATCCTTATCTACTGCTGAAGCTGAATATATAGCAGCTGGAAGCAGTTGTTCACAATTGGTTTGGATGAAGCAAATGCTCACTGAGTACAATGTCCCACAAGATGTCATGACATTGTACTGTGACAACTTAAGTGCAGTTAACATATCAAAGAATCCTATCCAACATAGCAGGACCAAGCATATTGATATCAGACATCATTTCATAAGAGATCTTGTAGAAGAGAAAGTGATTTCACTGGAACATGTAGCTACAAATCTGCAGTTAGCTGATATATTTACCAAAGCCTTGGATGCTACTCAATTTGAAAACCTAAGGGGTAAATTGGGAATCTGCTTATGTGAAATTTAGCAGTTATGGAGATGTGCCAACATGTCATATGACATTGTGTGGCATGAGCACCAGATGGCAACACCAGTCTGGTCAAGCACCTTGGGTATTCTACTCCTAAAAATTCTCAAAGTAACGGCTACTTATAAAATATCAGCTTGTGTTCAGCTATCCATCTTCTCATCATTCTCTCAAAAACGAATTGCATTCTCTAACTGTTTTTCAGAACTCATCAAACCTAAAACTCTTCATCCATCTTTTTCGAAAATGTCTCAACATCAAAACCCTAACACTTCTGAAGAAATCCTCAACAAGGAAGATGTGGTGCATGCAACCCCCATCTCTGTGGTACCCATGGATTCAACTCCAATGGACGAAATCAGAGGAAGTGTTCCTCTTGCTCAACAGCCAAGAACTCCAAAAAGAACAAAAGATCTTGTATTCAGCAAGGCCAAAGGCTTGCCTTCACCATTAAACACCACTCCAAGTGCTTCTGCATATGTGGATGATTCCATAAAGGAGCTGGTAAACAGGATCTTAACTGAGCAAAGAGTGGTAAGTGGCATATCTATCCCTCTGAACACCATGCCAGCTCCACAAGAAGATCAACAAACTCAGGCTGAAAAGGACACTCCTGTTCAACAGGATGTCCCAATAGATGTTGAAACATCTGAGGACCAGCAAAAGGCCTCATCTGATGGTGTTGTTGAAACATCTGAGGACCAGAAAAAGGCCTCCACTGATAGTGATGAAGAAATATCTGAGGACCAGCACAAGGCCTCCACTGAAGATCAAATCTCTGTTGAACCATCAGCTGAAGAGGAGACTGCTCAACCTCCTCCTGTTGTGAACCTAGAGCATGATTCTGATACAGAAATCATTGCTTCTGTAAACCCTAGCATAGCCAAAAGGCTTAGAACCATAAAGGAAAAGAAGAATGCAGGACATGCAATTCCTGAGAAAAAGCAAGCTACACCAAAGAAGGACAAAGCTAAAGTTGTCTTTGGTCCTACAAAACAATGGAGCAAAGTGCAAACACAAAAGAGGAAAGCTGTCACTCCTTCAGATTCAGATGTTGAAGTAGATGTCCCAACATCTCCTCCAAAGAAGAAACCAGCACCCTCAAGGTCATCAACTGCTGTTCCAGAAGCTCCTTTGGACAACATCTCCTTTCATCATGTTTCAAGTGTGAATAGATGGAAGTTTGTTTATCAAAGAAGGGTAGCACTTGAAAGAGAGCTGAGCAGTAATGCACTTGAGTGCGCATTTAGTTAATTGATCTCATCTCCTCTGCTGGCCTTTTCAAAACTGTCTCCAACTTCTCTCCTTGCTATGAGCTGCTTGTCAAGGAATTCATAGTCAACCTCCAAGAAGATTGTGCTAATGGTAAGTCTGCTGACTTTAGAAAAGTATATGTAAGAGGAAGGTGTGTAGAATTCTCTCCTAGGATTATCAACCACTACCTTGGAAGAGAGTCTGATGGTCCAAATGAGTTAGGGAAGACTGATAACCAGGTTTGCAAGGTTATCACTGCTAATCAGGTCAAAGCTTGGCCAGTGAAAGGGAAGCTCTCAGTTAGCATGCTTACAAGGAAATATGCCATGCTGAATAGGATTGGCACAGCAAACTGGGTCCCTACCAACCATACATCCTCAATATCAACTGGTTTGGGCAGGTTCATATATGCTGTGGGCACCCAAACAAAGCTGGATTATGGAGCTTATATTTTTGATCAAACATTAAAGCATGCTGGATCATCTGCAACAAAGCTGCCAATTGCCTTCCCTTCCTTGCTGTGTGGAATAGTGCTGAGTCAGTACCCAGGTATCCTCACTGAGAAGGACACAATTTGCAAAAGAGAAAGCCCTCTGGCCTTCCACTACAAGTTGTTCTTGAGTCATCATGCAGCTGATGTTGAAGCTCCCTCTGGGACATCTGCTGGTCCTTCAAAGGGAAAGTCTCAAATTTCCAAAGCTGCCTTGATTGCTGAGATGAAGATCACATGCAAAGAACTGGATGCAAGGAAGCAGAAGCTTGAGGAGATTATCCAAAGGCTAGAGATTGAAGAAAGTGCTCAGAAAGCTGCTACTTCTGATGAGGAGACTGAGGAAGAGGAAGAAACTGACTGTGAGGAGTCTGAGTGAAAAACTGTATGTGAGGAAAATGTAATGACTGTTGCATTGTAATTTTGTATCTTTGGCCCCAATTTATGTCTAACAAGGGGGAGAACTGAACAACAACAACAATGTATAATGCTGTTTGGTTATTAATGAAAAATAAATCTGTGATGTTAATGAAAAATTTCTGTTGCAACAAGACTGAATACATGTATGTTTGAGGGGGAGTAAACTCACACATGACTCAACAGAAAAGAACTGCTATACTCTGATAAAAGAACTTCTGCTGCACTCTGAAAATCAGAAAAGAATGTTAGCCAAAAATTAGCCAAAGGGGGAGTTTGTAGATGTTTAGAATTGGCAGAATTTTTGACCAACAAGAAATGTTGAATTCAGTTCAGGATGTCCTATCAGATGTTGGGACATTATCAAACAGAGTATAAGAACTTAATTCAGGATGTCACACCAGATGTTGGGACATTGTGTTAATGATTTAAGTTCAGTTTTTCAGGATGTCCCAACAGATGTTGTGACATCTCAAACCTGCTACCAGAATTAATTAATGACTAACTGATCTGAGTAATTTAAGGAAAGTCATCTGGAATTTATTATGGATAGATAAAAATAGAATAATGCGCATCTGTAGGGAGTGTTGTTATGAGACTTCAGCATAATCAGAAGAACTAAATCACCTAGAATCTAGGAAGTAACAAACCCTAATTCAAGGTGGAAGCTGCATGCGTTTTAGGACTGGATTAACCTACAAAAAGCCCAAAATCCAAACACCTATTTAAGCAACAGAAACTCTCAGAATAGAGTACGAAATTCAGAAGACAAAATAGGGTGTTTTATGTTTTAATAGCAGGTTGTTTTATTGTACCACCTTATGAGCTTTTAAGCAAAAGTGTATTTGTGTCTTGATTGAAACTGTGAAGTAAGATCAAGCTGTTTTGTTTGAAGTATGACTTCAATTTTATTAAACTTGTAAACAATATCACTGTGTGATTGAGGGGGAGTGAGTTGGTACTCATATCTAAGTTGTGTCTTAGGTAGAAATTGCATTGGGTAGATATTAAGTGAAAGATTAAACTGGGTGGTTTAAGTCTAGAATTAATATTACTTATAGTGGATTTCCTCCTGGCTTGGTAGCCTCCAGATGTAAGTGTGGTTATACACTGAACTGGGTTAACAAATTACTGTGTTGTTTAATTTTCCTGCACTTTAAGTTTTGGTTAAATTTTTCAAGTGTTGGAATATCTCATTCGACATCTCATACCTGATCACAGAATTTCAGGATTGAAGCTACTAAATAGGCCGAAGCCCCATCGTGAATATCATGAAATGCAATGATGCGTTACACCGTAAAATTTATCGAGAAATCAATTGCGCATCATTCATTTCATATCAACAACTCCACATCAATTAATCATATATTTCAATCGTAATAACACGTCAAAACCTCATTTCATTAGCAACCTCATCTCATCAAGACATAACCCATCATTTTTATGTTCAACAGATAATCATCATAAAATCATGTATTTCATCACGACAACACATCAACCATACTTATTTTATCAATCATACCATAAAACAATTATTCGAATCAACGAGACAACCAAACAAATCCCCTCATCAACAACAACAAAACGCCAATTCACAATAACATCATGTTTATAATCATAAAACCAATTTTTAACAACTAAGCAAATGACTTCCTTCATCAACAACAACAAATCGTCAACTTACAATAGAATTCTACACCAAAATACCTCAATTTTTCATACGGATTCATTCCAATGCAACCCAAAACTTCTTACCAATCAAAATTAATAATATACAACAACAATATATCAATTCAAACGTCAAACACACCATTCTAAATCATCTTATCATTCCTAATTCACCAATTCATACTCTTATAACTCAATATATGTCATCAAACCTAACAATCACCAAAATCATACAAAACCTAATCTATTCATAAACCAATTCCTATATAATTATAATAGATTATGAAAACTCCCCATACCTTAGAGAATTTCGCCGATTGATACACCTCTCCAAGGTTCTTCGTAACTTCCTGACTCTGAGCTTCTTCTCCTTCCTTTCTTCAGAGCTCTTTTCCAAAAACACGATAAATTCAATTTTGATCGTATACTCACTTTTACAAAAAATATCCCAGTTTATGTTTTTCCCAACTTAACCTTACTCTTTCTTCATAAAGACCATCTTGCCCTTTTCCTCAATATTTTTATTAAATAATACTAATATAATAATACACTAATTATTCATATTATATAAAAGTACTCCTCATATTCCCAATTGACCAAAATAACCTCCATACCTCCACTTTTATTATTATCTAATAATAAACAATAATTTCGAATAATACTACATGATTATTCTTATTATTAATATTATTAAAATAATATCACCACAATGCATCGGGCCACATAACCACTTATTTTCCAAAATTATCATATATCCTCAAATAAGTATCAATTACTCATAATCGAATTTGGGGTGTTACAGATCACACAGTGTTGGAACATGGTAATTATGGTGAACCACACACACAAGATCAGCCGCGCAAAGAGCCTTCCAGACGGTGACAAGTGTCACCACCGGTGTGGCTGGAAAACAAACAAATCACAACCTTATCCTACCTCTTAGAATCTGACGTGATTAAAGGTGGATTTAATTAATCTTTATTGCTTTTATTATTCTCTTAATGTTCCAATATACTCTTAATCTCTTCATTAAACTTAATCTAATAAAACGAATTTATAAAACACAAAAAAAGCAAAAGGCTGAATAAAAATCATGTTACCAAAACCCTAGGTTTTCTTCTCTCCCCCTTCGCCACCACTGTCACTTTCAACACCGTCTCCCTATTCTTCTTCTTCATGCACCGTTGTGGCTTATTCTTATTCTTCTCGTCATCATCGCCGATGACTAACAACCATGGCTCTTCTTCTCCAATGAGCCGCTGCGACTCTTCTTTTGTCTTTATCATCGTCGAAAAACGATGCAGATTCCTCCGTCGCCGAATACCATTGCTTAACATTATGCATCATCTATGTGCGGTTTCTCTCGATTCTTTATCCTCAACAATGAACCGCGAAAGATTTCGAACACAGATATGACGTAGTGAAATCACTAATTCTGATTCAGGTATGAGCCGTCGTTCTTGTTCTCTATCCGATCTCGTAACTTCGTCTTCTACTCCGTGACTTTTGTTTTTGTTTTGATTTGGTTCGTTGTTGTTTCGTTGGTGTCGCGAATCGTGAAACAATGAGGGATTACAGAGGCTTGTTGACGAACTGAATCTGAGCTGTTGTTGTTGAATCGATGTTCAATGATGTATTGTAGAAGAAGATTGGAGTATGGTGATGAATCTTTATGAAGATGTGATGCGGTTTTGGATGTGAGGTTGAAGATGGATGATGAATGTGCAGATTCTGAGAGGGTTTGACTGTTGGAGAAGATGAAGATTCCGAGAGGTTTTGTCACTAAATTTTTTCCTTTAGTTTCATCTGTTGCTTTTTATGCAGGATTCTGTTATGAATCTTTTCTGTCAATGGTTGATTTTTGCAGGTTTCTAAATTGATGGAGATATGGTTAAAAAATGGTGAATGATTGAAGAGTTTAGAAAGTGAAGATTGGTGAAGTCTTGGTTGGAGAGAGTGATGAAGGTTCAAGGTTATGTGTTTAAAGAATGAAGAATTCAAGATTGAAGAGGGATTAAAGTTTGCAGAAATTGATCTTGGAGACTGGGGCTGAGAGCAAGATCCGTTTTTTTTCTTCTCGAAACTGACTTTCTGTTATATCCTCCCTTCTCCTGAATTTTTCTGTTATATTTTGTATGTAAGAGTCTAACTGAACTTTTTTCAGTTTGTTATCAGTTAACTCTTTTTGGTTGAAAACTCCGTAACCGACTTATCTCTAGAATTTTCTGGCGTAATTAGTTTTTGTGAGTATTTTGTTGTGGTTGCAACACATTGGTAGGTATTGAAAGAAACAGGATGATTTGATTTGTTGTGGCTTTATCCATAACCTTCAACTTTAGCATTGAGTGATTAGGGGTACCACAAACTCATAAAAAAATAATATCTCCAAGAAGTCCACATATTAAAATTATTAAAATGTATATTTTCCGTAAGAACTTGAATGGTAGTCCACCACTCCTCACAAGCTATCACCACATACTTATAATGGTTTGGATAAATGACTGGATAATGGTTAGGAATTGGGATTTAAGTAAAACAAAAGGAGTTGGTTTAAGAAATATGGTTTTAACTATATATTGATAAGTTCTAATGGATATTAGGAAATTGAATAATGAGATGAGATTGAAACATGGTTTGGACTCAACAATGTGAAAATTTATTTGGAAAGTTAATAAAATTGGTTATGGAAGAATATATAATGGTTTGAATAAAAATAAGAAATTTGAAAAATGGGCTTAAGAAAAGACAAGTATGAATTTAAGATGGGCTTTAGAACAAAATAAACGTGGATGATGAAGTATACTTAGGTATGGACCTTAATCCGCAAATCCAAACTAACTTGTAATCGAAACAAACCAAATCATTTTGAATGGCAAACAATGCTTGATACCCTGAAAATCAACAAAACCACAATTCATAACGAACTCAGTTATAGCCTTGACGAAACCATGATCCTGGAGATGCGCACTGATGAAGGAAGCAACCCTTATACATGATGAACCTTAAAATAAGAATAAGTCTGTGACGACGTGAGCCCAAACTTTGTCTCACACTCAAGTGCGATAGCCAAGTAAACAACCTCTGAACAAGAGAATTCAGATCACAAGAAAATTGTTTCGATCCCATGCCTTTGGAGTTCAATGCAAATGAATGGTCACAAATGTTATGACCTAATGGAGATACAAATGAATGTGAAGCATAAGCCAGTTAGGTTATAAATATGAGGGCAAATTTTGGGGTGTTACAGCTGCCCCTATTCAATCAATGTAGACTTGAATGGATGATAGCAGTTGCTTTCAGACGTTTGAAGTATGCAGGGATTGAATACCAGAAACAACCAGAAAATCTGCACTCTGTGACAGAAGAACAGGGAGATAAAATCAAACGAATGAACTCTGCTTGGATATAATTATGATGGGAAAAAATAGTAAACCGGGGGATGCCTTTTAAATGATGCCAGAGGACTACTGGCTTGTCACACTGCGGGTGGACTTTGATAGGTTGTAACAATGCTTTAATGGTGTATTATCGGATGGAGTCAGATGACTAACAACTTTCCAAGCTGCAGGTGGACCTTTCAACAATTTACGATCGAATTTTAGGATACTTTGCCACTCTGAGGATGGACTTTTTCCAATCTACGGTTGGACTTCACGATACGATCTGCCACGCTGCAGGTGGACTTTCGCCAATCTGCGGTTGGACTTCAAATACATTGCCACACTGCGGGTGGACCCTGGATAATTTGCCACACTGCGGGTGGACTTTGGAAATTTGCCACACTGCGGGTGGACTTCTGCTCACTGCGGGAGAATATTGCCCACTTCGGGGGACTTTTGCCCACTGCGGGGGACTTCTTGCCCACTGTGGGGGACTTTAGAGATTCGCCACCCGAAGATGAACTTTGGCCAGTCTGTGGCTGGACTTTTGCTCACTGTGGGGGACTTTTTTGCCCACTGTGGGGGACTTTAGAGATTCGCCACCCGAAGATGGACTTTGGCCAGTCTGTGGCTGGAATTTTGCTCACTGTGGGAGACTTTTTGAAACTTGCCATCTGAAGATGGACTTTGGCCAGTCTGTGGCTGGACTTTTGCTCACTGTGGGAGACTTTTGAAATTTGCCACCCAAAGATGGACTTTGGCCAGTCTGTGGCTGGGCTTTTGCTTGTTGTGGGAGACTTTTGAAATTTGCCACCCGAAGATGGACTTTAGCCAGTCTGTGGCTGGACTTTTGCTCGCTGTGGGAGGCTTTTGCCCACTGCGGGGGACTTTTGAAACTTGCCACCCGAAGATGGACTTTGGCCAGTCTGTGGCTAGACTTTTGCTCGCTGTGGGAGACTTTTGAAACTTGCCACCCGAAGATGGACTTTGGCCAGTCTGTGGCTGGACTTTTGCTTACTATGGGAGACTTTTTCCCAGTGTGGGGGACTTTTGAAACTTGCCACCCAAAGATGGACTTTGGCCAGTCTGTGGCTGGACTTTTGCTCGCTGTGGGAGACTTTTAAAACTTGCCACCCGATGATGGACTTTGGCCAGTCTGTGGCTGGACTTTTGCTCACTATGGGAGACTTTTGCCCACTGTGGGGGACTTTTGAAACTTGCCACCCGAAGATGGACTTTGGCCAGTCCGTGGCTGGACTTTTGCTCGCTGTGGGAGACTTTTGAAACTTGCCACCCGAAGATGGACTTTGGCCAGTCTGTGGCTGGACTTTTGCTTACTGTGGGAGACTTTTTCCCACTGTGGGGGACTTTTGAAACTTGCCACCCGACGATGGACTTTGGCCAGTCTGTGGCTGGACTTTTGCTCGCTGTGGGAGACTTTTGAAATTTGCCACCCGAAGATGGACTTTGGCCAGTCTGTGGCTGGACTTTTGTAAGATATCATACTTGGATTATACTGGGTATGCATATGTTGAATCGCGTGACATGATGCCCCATGACACTGGGGATGTTAGGTTTCGAACATGTCAATGAAATGGCGTAACTGCAAAGGGAGTTCATGATGAGGATTACATCTCTGTTGGAGAAGAGCGTGAATAATTCGTTTGTCCCGAATTATCACCTTTGCCAAAAATAAATTGGACTTTAGATTTGAGGACCGTGCAAGAGAATATCTTGACTATTGGGGACTATCCACTCTTACGAATCTGCTGGGGAGGAGAATGATTTATCTGAAATCTTCTAGGGGAATAGGAATTACCTTAGATCTGTTGAGGAACTGAGATCAAGGAAACCAGCCGAAGGAAAAACTTGGTGACTTTACTAGGGATAACTTCCATTCGTCTGATGGGGATGACAAAACCGAGACACGTCCTGCTGAGGAGGAAAGATTTCAAGTTGTCTCGTTCTGGGGATCAGTTGCTTCTGTATGGATTTTACCTCAAGAGGATTTTACAAAAGACTTGGTGTCTTTAAACTCTTAGGTATCATAACGACTGCATGAATCAATGTAACAACCTTGCTGGGGAGGTAACCATTGCCAATGCAGATGAGTTTGTATCTGTCAGAAGTGCTGAACGAGATAGTTGGCTTGACAAGTGACCACGATATTCTAAACTCCGGGTAAAATGCTTCTGATCGTCTGTCTTCAGGAAAGAATGAATTATCGCACTATTGGGGTGGCCTACCCCAGTACGAGTACTTGAATAGTTTTGCACTTGACTGACTAATCTTTGCTCTTGGAAAGATCTGCATCTCGAGGTGATTGCCCCAGTTTGGCTGACTCTTGAGATTATTCGACATAACTGCCCCGGATTGGCTAGCCCTTACCATGACTAGTTGGGAAAGTCCTTACTCAATGGAGCTTTTCTCGGAAAAATGCACTTCGACATGACTGTCTTTCAGAAGTTTTAAACTTCTCAACTTGGCAAGCTTAAGCTTCTGGATTGAATTTCCGCATGTGAACTATTTATGATACCAAACTAATGTATGCAAGCAAGAAATCTTTATTCTTAGAATGAAAATTCTAATGCAACACACATGCCAATCTTGAAGTTTTGAAAAGGAGTCGCAAACCATTGTGAGCGAATCACTGGTTAAGATACGACATTATTTTTTAAATGAAAGCATGTACATGCAATACCAACAAATGTCTTTTAGCGTAACTCAAAGGAGTCAGGAACACGACCTCGTAGTAGTACGCTCTCAAATTAACCCTGTTTCAGTTAGGACTTTTGAGGGTTGTATCGTGGCCTGGTTCACGGTTAAAAAAACAAAGGATATAGGCTCGAAGTTTATTTGTGCCCACCCACTCTTCGTGATGTTCTCCATCCCTATGTTCAACTAGTTTTCACAAGCATTCACCTTTCATAAGGGTTTCGTGTTGATTGAGGAACCATTGCTGCTATCGGTTCAAGCACCAATCGAGTTATTGTGGAGAGTCAGTCACCCCTCTATCTTTCGTGTCTATGTCACACGACTTTGTTCTCATTTGAGGATCTTTCTTGTGTAATCCTTTCCGTCTTTCACTTTTGCGTTATTTTGCTTTATCTCTAACTTTTGCCTGGACTGATTCTTGTGAATCTTTGATTGTAAAGTCCAGCGGGATGCCCTAACTTTTACCTAAGTCGCTTGTTTTCAAGTTTCGACTTAGCGGGCTTTTCATTCTTTTTTCTGAATGAGTCGTGTGACACTGTTTGTCTTGATTGCTTTGCGAGGGTTATGACTGCCTCATTTTTTGGTCTATGAAGGATAACCATTGTGGTTTTCAATCTTTGGACCTCTTGATTTGGATAACCATTGTAGTTTCTGGTCTTTGGACCTCTTGATTAGCATAGTGGAATGTAATGGATCCTCAAATACACTCCATTATGAAAGCCTGAACGCTTGGTCCGACTAGCTGACATCTACCCTGCCCCTGGGTTACATGTGAGGGTTTTTCATGTGAAAAGAAACTCCTACTTCAAGGCTCAAAGGGGTTAGCAAAGGTCTATCTTCCTTATATCTCCAGTGTTTAGGGATTTGAAACAAAGCCTGTACATCGTCAACAAGGCCTTACTCGAGAGCACACAATTAGAGATTTTGCGTTTTTGTTTCGTCATTCTCCTTCATAGAATTTAAGCACGACAATTGGTATTGCGATGTACACATGCAAAATTATAAGGGAAAGTGAATGAATTACTTCAAGAAAAACATGTGAGTTTTATTATTGCTAACATTCAAAAGCAAACAAATTTCATACATGTAGACAAATGTTTAGCATATAAAAGAAACTACAAATGGAAATGCAGTAAAGAAACTGAATATTGCCGTAGTTGAGGAGGCTTGTCTCTGTTTGGACCTGTCATTCTCGGACACTTTCGGTGATCAATAGCTCTTTTACAGACTTATAATCTTCAAGTTGCAGCCGTATACGCAACCATGGCAATCATACTTCTTCTTCTAGCTATTCTGACTCTGACACGAGACATCTGAAGGAAAAAGTAAAGTTGGGGAGTAAAGTTGCCCCATAAGGTTGCTCGGAAAGAACTGATGATCTTCTGCCTACGTATCTCCACTGACCTAAGACCAATGAAGAATTAGAGCGACGTAGTTCCCCTCAATAGGGATGAAAATGAACAATGAAGAAAGGCAAACACACAAATGCCATCACTGAGGGTACTTGAATACTGCTGGCTTTATTTACTTCATGAATACCCCGACGTCCTGGGTGATTAACTCGAAGATTTCAACTTAACGTGGACCATATGGTAGAACAACCGTGACACTGGTTCCGCCGTGACTAGGCATTGGATTCTGGAGTACCTTTGTATGAGGAGAAAACTTGATTGCCCTGGACTCAATTAGGTCTTGTACCTTATTCTGAAAAGCCCAACATTTATCAATATTGTGTCCCTG
This sequence comes from Lathyrus aphaca, assembly GCA_963966055.1. Lineage (NCBI taxonomy): Eukaryota > Viridiplantae > Streptophyta > Magnoliopsida > Fabales > Fabaceae > Lathyrus > Lathyrus aphaca. The sequence goes on from OZ014524.1 coordinate 543,373,497, forward strand.
GGCACCTGAATGGAATTTGCACCTGGAGTTTGGATCAAAATTTGGTGGTAGATTATCAGCAGAAGGAGCCCTCATGGTTCGGAGCCCAACCAGGTTCAACTTCAGCAGCTCTGGAAGCAATACATCATATGGACATGGGATAGGATCAAGTCTGCGGTTCTTCGCTCTTGTTCTTTCCTGAAATGGTTTTTATGCATGTTGTTGCTGACCCTGAGATCTTGATTGAACATTTCGTTGTTGACATTGTGTTGGGTGTCTGACATGTCCCTGTACTCTCTTACTCATACTCGGCCGAGGAGCGAATGAAGGTTGTTGATGTAGCCCCTTTGAATACTTGGCCTGAGCAATGATTCTAGAAGAAGGAAAATTGACCACCTCTTTTGTATTCCTGCATGCTTTATCTTGCGGCACTTCCGGCCCGGTCAGTCCAAAAGTGATTACGCCTTCGTCAATTAAGTCTTGTACTTGATGTTTAAATGCCTTGCAATCATTAACATCATGTCTGGGAGCTCCAGAATGAAAAACACAGTAGGCGTGGGGATTCCAACTTTGGTGAAGTTTACCGGAAGGACGCATTAGCTCGCGATACTCAATCAACCCCATTTTGAGCAGTTGTGGGCATAATTCAGCATAAGACACGGGTATCGGACCAATAACCCTTTCTTGCTCCTGTTTATGACGGGTTGCTAACAATGGAGGAGCTATAGATGAAATCTGTGGAAGTATTTCTCCTGGAAACCAATGCGTAGCAGCTGAGGAGGATCCCTGATAAGGAAAGAAAGTGCTCACTTCTTTGGTAACGATTGGTGTAGGATCATTTAGCTCACATGTGGAGTTGGTTCCTATCTGATGCTCTTCCTGATTGCCATGTGGTGATTTTCGGTGAAGAGGCTCAAACTGTAGAGGAAATCCACCTAACAAACCTTGATTTAGTGGACATCCCAGAGAGATGGGAGAAACATGACCTTCTGTTTGAAAAGCAGACACACGACTATTTTCCTTTTTCGACATAGCATTCATGATTCCTATAAGCAGCTTTATCTAAGTCTTCATCAAGTTGAATTCTTCTCTCAGCAATTTCTGATCCTGGGACAACGCTCGAATGTCCACTATAAAATGCCCCAGTTGGGCCTTCATCTCAGTCACCTCCGCTCGGAGTTGTTCCATGCCTATACCTTGACAATCATGATTCAAATTGGCCATTCTAGAGAGAAACCAAGTCAGGATAAGAATTTTCCCTGAATACTTGTCAAAAATGCAAGGATGTATGCAAATGCCATGTTCGGTTATTTCCAAGGAATCTATCTGTTTTGATCCAAGTTTTAATGCAGGAAAAAATCCGTCGATTTAATTCAGATATGTGATCCTTGGAAGTAACTGAACGTGTATGCTAAAATGCCATGATGTCATGTATGCAACTGGCATGTGATCAACGGTCCGATGCTGGTGTGGATCAGACAACCAAGTGTTGGTGAATAGTCATAATATCACTATCTCTGTGCAGAAATTCCAGAATTCCCAACCAAGTATCATATAGGACCGGATCATATCATGGAGTAATACTAGCAAAAACGGGTATGTTGGAAGTTTTAGGGTTCCTGCAAACCTGTAAACCCCTCCCAATCTCACGGGTGTGCTACTACGGGTCAACATCACGGACTCTCAAAGCCGAGTAGCAATAATACGTTCACCATTTCCGAGAAATGGCTCATGACCAAATCAGGGAATCGGTTTGGCATTATGTACTACCCAGGGAGGCCTCATCTGAGTCCGGAAAAACAAGCATCCCTCATAAGTTCCCGACTTCAAGCACTGAAGTCGAGAAACAATAGTACATTCATCCTGAAGGGTACAATACTACCGTCATACGACCAATCGCTTTAACGAGGTTCCTATGAAAGAACAATGTCGTCCTATGCGATTTCCTAGTGGGCCCTCGGGTGTGAATGGGTTTTCCACAAAATATGGTCTGCCACTGTCACCACTAGAGAGGGTTGTTTCCACTAAGGTCCTCGATGATCGGTTCCCAGTGTTAGCAGCTCAGGTGGGAACATTCTATGGTCTGCCTAGGTAGTATAAAACATATCCCAAGAGAGCCTGATCTGGGTGTGGGACTCATGAAAACTACACGTGCTCAAAACCACGCAAGCCACACGACTGCCCACTCTAAATCCTATATGTATACTCAAGCCGGGTATTTGGCTTATCTCACAATAATCCCATCCCGCCAAGGAAAACCAGAACAACCAGTATAATACATTCCAGTATATGCAACGGTAAAGTAAAGTGCAGAAAGCTGTAAATAAAGTTGAAAAGTAAAGAGATAAACTGTAAACAAAACAGTAAAGCCAAACTAAAGCATAACAACAAATGAATAAACACCCAAAGAAAACAGAAACAGACAAGCGCTAGGATTGACTCTCAAAGGGGAAAACAGAGATTCCGGATCCCCAACAGAGTCGCCAGCTGTCGCTCCCTGGATTTTCATCCTAGTACAAACGCGAAAGTGGCGCAGAAAAGGTAGAGTCGCCAGCCAGAAATTTTTATCCCGAAGGAATGGGAAAGGTAATGTTGCATAAACCTAAGGAAGAAGGAAAAGGACGAGGCCTTACGAACCAAAGATCTGGGTTCGGGTGTCGGTTACGAACTGGGAAGGTATTAGCACCCCAATTTGTCCGTCGTACCCGACGGGATCCACGCTTGCTTGTTTGTTTCAAAGGGTGAGAAATAATATGCTGCTTGAATGAAAGAATGGCTATCTAGAAATGAATGGAAATGAGAAAGGAAATGGAGTTAAAAAATGGGAAGAAAGGGGGAAAATGTAGGGAAAATAAAGATTGTGCTCGAATGGGCCCTACCCCACTGCCTACGTACCTCATCAGGATAAAAGAGGATCAGAGTCGCCGTAGTTCGTCTAACTAAGGCGGGAACTTGTTTGTGATTTTTAGGATAACGTTGCCATAGCTCTAGCTCAGGTGTTACCGGCTCTGACTCGAGGGTGTTTACCGTATCGCTGTTTGAACTGTCGAGACAAGTCATGTTCGTCCGCAAGGAGTATGAAATGAGAAGAGAAGACGCGGTGTCTTGGTTTGTTGTCTTTTAGAAGAAGTGTTTTGAATTTGTGTTTTTCGTATGTACAACACTAAAGACTATGATACAGGAGCGAATACTTTCCAAGGTCGCTCCCAATGGAACGTTTGTAAAGCATCCTAGAAGAGTGGAGGAGACATCCACTAATCATTTCCCGTATAGCTTAAGGCTCGTGGCACATTGTACACATTTTCCTTTATTAAGTGTTTTGATTTTTCTTTAAGATGAGAAGCGAGACTCAAGTTGCAAAAGGAAAAAACTCTAAGGGAAACTAGACTTACCCTACATTAGTTGAGTTTAAGGATGACCTATGGTTAGTGAGGTTGAAAGATTAAATCTACCTAAGAGAATATTAAACTGGAGAAGCAAATACAAAAAGTCAATAATGAATAATATGGTCCTCCTAAGTCATGGTGGGTGAAAACGTGTATGAAACGTAAATGGGATGAAACGATGGATCGGGTGGGTCGATTGCATGGTGCTGAGACGCACAACTTATGGTGTGCAACATACAAGGCTTGCTTTTGGTGTAATGGAGTGGAACGATGGTAATCGAGGAATCCTAAAGTCACATGAAACTTTATTTATTTATTTGAAAATTTACTCGACGTTGGATCGAGTATTTCTTTATCTTATTTTTGAGATTTTGGTTTTCTATCGATTCGTCTTATCTTTTCTATCCTAATTATAGGAACTATACAAGTATTGCATTACAAAGTACAAAAAATATAATCGAGGCATGATAATAATAATCCAAGTCCATAAGCAAATCCTCGGAAAATACCTTGCAAAAAGGAAAATTGTTAGTAAATGAAATGAAAATGCATATGCAACAATTATAATGGAAATGAATTAAGATAACAAAAATATCAAAAGTCCTGGAAAAAATATGAAATTAATTCCCTAGGGTCTTTAACCTGATTATAACATTGTGTTAAAAAATCTCCTAAAATTCAAAGTCTAGCTATGTCAAATGGTCACTTAAACTTATCTAAGGTTCAATCATAATTTTATACAAATCATACTACCAAACCAGTGGATAAAATGGCCTAAAAAATACATCAAAAATATTCTAGGTAATATTATGTGTCCTCTAATTATAGCAAAAAGAATGGGCCAAAACTGTTACAGGAAGTGGGAGAAATAAAATATACAAATTTATGTGTTCATGTAAGAATTCAATATAAAATCAATTAAATGAAAAATCGAAATTAAATTGAAAAATGACAAAATTTAGAAAGTAAAAATGTAGAACATTTCTAAAATGAATCAGGAACCTATTATAATTTTTGTGGAATTTTATTATTAGTTTTAGTATTTTTTATGAATTTAAATTGAACAAGCATTAAACAGAAATTAAAAAGAAAGGAAATAGGAGGGGTTGAAAAATAGAAATAATTATAATTAGAAAAAACGAAATGGGCCTGTGTTAGGGGTGCGGAAAGCAACAAAATGTAGCCCACCAGCGTCAGGCCTTGAGGGAGCATGCCATAGTCTTGGTCAATATTGGTTGACTTAATAAGGACCATGTGATCAAGTCTTTCTGTTGGTCTTCCCATCAAGTGGATCACACAATGTTGGAACATGGTAATTATGGTGAACCACACACACAAGATCAGTCGCGCAAAGAGCCTGCCGGACGGTGACAAGTGTCACCGCCTATGTGGCTGGAAAACAAACAAATCACAACCTTATCCTACCTCTTAGAATCTGACGTGATTAATGGTGGATTTAATTAATCTTTATTGCTTTTATTATTCTCTTAATGTTCCAATATAGTCTTAATCTCTTCGTTAAACTTAATCTAATAAAACGAATTTATAAAACACAAAGAAAGCAAAAGGCTGAACATAAATCACGTTACCAAAACCCTAGGTCTTCTTCTCTCCCCCTTCGCCGCCACTGTCACTTTCAACACCGTCTCCCTATTCTTCTTCTTCATGCGCCGTTGTGGCTTATTCTTATTCTTCTCGTCATCATCGCCGATGAATAACAACCATGGCTCTTCTTCTCTAATGAGCTGTTGCGACTCATCTTTTGTCTTCATCACCGTCGAAAAGCGATGCGGATTCCTCTGTCGCCGAACACCATTGCTTAACGTTATGCATCGTCTATGTGCGGTTTCTCTCGATTCTTCATCCTCAACAATGAACGGCGAAAGATTTCGAACACGAATATGACGTAGTGAAATCACTAATTATGATTCAGGTATGAGCCGTCGTTCTTGTTCTCTATCCGATTTCGTAACTTGGTCTTCTACTCCGTGACTTTTGTTTTTGTTTTGATTTGGTTCGTTGTTGTTTCGTTGGATTCGCGAATCGTGAACCAATGAGGGATTACAGAGGCTTGTTGACGAACTGAATCTGAGCTGTTGTTGTTGAATCGATGTTCAATGATGTATTGTAGAAAAAGATTGGAGTATGGTGATGAATCTTTATGAAGAAGTGATGCGGTTTTGGATGTGAGGTTGAAGATGGATGATGAATGTGCAGATTCTGAGAGGGTTTGACTGTTGGCGAAGATGAAGATTCCAAGAGGTTTTGTCACTGAATTTTTTCCTTTAGTTTCATCTGTTGTTTTTTATGCAAGATTCTGTTATGAATCTTTTCCGTCAATGGTTTATTTTTGCAGGTTTCTAAATTGATGGAGATATGGTTAGAAAATGGTGAATGATTGAAGAGTTTAGAAAGTGAAGATTGGTGAAGTCTTGGTTGGAGAGAGTGATGAAGGTTCAAGGTTCTGTGTTTGAAGAATGAAGAATTCAAGATTGAAGAGGGATTAGAGTTTGCAGAAATTGATCTTGGAGACTGGGGCTGAGAGCAAGATCCATTTTTTTTCTCTCGAAACCGACTTTCTGTTATATCCTCTCTTCTGCTGAATTCTCAGATATGGTGTAACCAATTTTTCTTGATAAGTTTCTCTTGAATTTGTAACTGATTTTCGGTTAAGTCCCTTCTCCTGAATTTTTCTGTTATATTTTGTATGTAAGAGTCTAACTGAACTTTTTTCAGTTTGTTATCGGTTAACTCTTTTTGGTTGAAAACTCTGTAATCGACTTATCTCTAGAATTTTCTGGCGTAATTAGTTTTTGTGAGTATTTTGTTGTGGTTGTAACACATTGGTAGGTATTGAAAGAAACAGGGTGATTTGATTTGTTGTGGCTTTATCCATAACCTTCAACTTTAGCATTGAGTGATTAGGGGTACCGCAAACTCATAAAAAAATAATAGCTCCAAGAAGTCCACATATTAAAATTATTAAAATGTATATTTTCCTTAAGAACTTGAATGGTAGTCCACCACTCCTTACAAGCTATCACCACATACTTATAATGGTTTGGATAAATGACTGGATAATGGTTAGGAATTGGGATTTAAGTAAAACAAAAGGAGTTGGTTTAAGAAATATGGTTTTAACTATATATTGATAAGTTCTAATGGATATTAGGAAATTAAATAATGAGATGAGATTGGAACACGGTTTGGACTCAACAATGTGAAAATTTATTTGGAAAGTTAATAAAATTGGTTATGGAAGAATATATAATGGTTTGAATAAAAATAAGAAATTTGAAAAATGGGCTTAAGAAAAGACAAGTAAGAATTTGAGACGGGCTTTAGAACAAAATAAACGTGGATGATGAAGTATACTTAGGTATGGACCTTAATCCGCAAATCCAAACTAACTTGTAATCGAAACAAACCAAATCATTTTGAATGGCAAACAATGCTTGATACCCTGAAAATCAACAAAACCACAATTCATAACGAACTAAGTTATAGCCTTGACGAAACCATGATCCTGGAGATGCGCACTGATGAAGGAAGCAACCCTTATACATGATGAAGCTTAAAATAGAATAAGTCTGTGACGACGTGAGCCCACACGTTTCTTCACACTCAAGTGCGATAGCCAAGTAAACAACCTCTGAACAAGAGAATTCAGATCACAAGAAAATTGTTTCGATCCCATGCCTTTGGAGTTCAATGCAAACGAATGGTCACAAATGTTATGACCTAATGGAGATAAAAATGAATGTGAAGCATAAGCCAGTTAGGTTATAAATATGAGGGCAAATTTTGGGGTGTTACAATGGGCTAGTGGAAGCAAAAGTTAAGAGCTGTTGTTCTCAGACTTGATCCACCGCGGGTGGACCATCTAGTTGTCACTTTGGATGCTCAAGGAAATCCAATCAACAACAACAGGGGTGACAAACCTCTAACTCCAAAGGGTGGCGGCCCTATTCCTGTTCAGGTGGAAGATCGTCAAGAAGATCAGTTCACCTTGGTCAATGAAGACATGGGCTTTGACACAAGTGGTAACTTCCAAGACTTTCAGATCCCGGCTGAGAAAGTTAGGGCTTTGGAATGCAGGGATATGCTGGGCGTCGACGTTTTTGACATGGGCCTGGTTTAAGGGGTTATTATTCCTCCAAAGTTTAAGCCTCTGGGTTTCGACAAATATAATGGCAATTCTTGCCCAAAACCACATATGCAAGCTTTTTACCACAAGATTGCTGCGCATACCAAAGATGAGAAGCTTTGGATGTATTATTTCCAAGACAGTCTGTCTGAAGGCTCACTGGAATGGTACATAAAATTGGAGAGGACCTATATTCGCAGTTGGAAAGAGCTTGGGAGGCTTTCCTCAAGAAATACCAATATAATATTGACATGGCTCCAAGTCGGACCCAACTGCAAAGTTTGTCTCAAAAGAACTCCAAAAGCTTCAAGGAATATGCACAGAGGTGGCGTGAAGTCACAACTAGAGTTCAACCACCACTATTGGAGAGAGAAATGGTTGATATTTTCATGGATACCCTCCCTGGGCACTTCATGGAAAGGTTAGCAGGCTGTTCATCTAGCGGTTTTTCTGATATCATCTTAACTGGTGAGAGAATTGAAAGTTGGATGAAGCATGGGAAAATTCAGAATAACGGAGCATCAACCTCTGGAGTCAAGAAACCTTTTGTGAAAAGAAGAGAAAGTGAAGTCAGGGCTGTATACACCCAAAGGAAGAGGGGAAATCAGAACTCCTATCATCAGGCAGCTCATGTTACCATTAGCAAGTTCAGCAGCCGCAATAACCACGCCAGCAAAATTACCAGCAACAAAGAGCTCCTCGTCAATACTATCCTCCCATACCAAAGGATATACATTTCGAGACGCCTCTAATGTCTTATTTACAGCTATTGCGGAACCTTCTTTAGTTTCAAATTATTTAGTTGAGAACTTTGGCTCCACCAAAGTCGGTCAGATTCCGGTCTACTATGATGATAACGCCCATTGCGAGTTCCATTCCGGAGCTCCTGGCCACAATACTGAGAATTGTCAAGCTTTGAAACATGTCATTCAGGACCTGATAGACTCCAAGGCAATCAATTTCGCTCCAACCCCGAACGTGTTGCAAAACCCCATGCCTCAACATGGAAATATTGTAGGAGCCATTGATAATGGTAAGTGTTTGAATCTGATATCTGATGTCAACGCCTTGAAGACTTCATTGTTAGCTGTGAAGGGTTGCCTAGCCAAGAAGAATATATTTCCGGGCTGTGAAGAGGGTTGTTCAGATTGCGAAAATTCTGTTGATGGTTGCAACCGGTTGAGATCAGGGATACAAAGAATGATTGATGAGGGCAATATTCAGTTTGACAGAATCGTGAAGGAAGATGAAGTCTCAACATTTACTATCTACTATAACCCAGTATAAGTCCAAACACCAGCAAAAACGACATCTGTAATATTTACCACTCCTGGACCAATTCCGTACTAAAGCGAAAAAGTCGTCCCATGGTACTATGTGGTTGAAGTTTACTGTAATGGTCAGAAGCAGGATGTGACCTCTTCCAGCTTAGCTCAGCACCAAGCTGAAAATGTTGGAGTTGGAGGGTTCACAAGGAGTGGGAGACTATTTGTGCCTGAAATATTAAGAAAAAGTGTGTTTTCGCCAAGAGACAATACAAAGGTCCAAGCAAGAGCCAAGGGCAAGAAATCCATGACTAGTGATGTCCATGTACCAGAGCCTGATATCACTTTCGACAAAGAAGCGAAGGAATTTGTGAGGATCATTAAAAAGAGCGATTACAAAATAGTTGATCACCTGCAGCAGACTCCCTCCAAGATTTCAATATTGTCCTTGTTGATGTGTTCAGACTCACACAGGAACGCTTTGCTGAGGATTTTAAACAATGCCTATGTGCCACAAGACATATTAGTAAACTAGCTTAAGACAGTGGTGTCAAGTGTGAATGCCAACCGTGGTTTAGGGTTTACGAATATGGATCTGACCACCGAGGGATGCAGCTACAATCGAGCTCTACACATTTCTATGGAATGTAAAGGAGATGTGCTCTCTCGCGTACTTGTGGACACAAGATCATCCTTGAATTTTCTTCTGAAGAAGGCACTGATTAAGTTGGACTATGATGGGGTGGTGCTCAGACCCAACGACTTGGTGGTATGGGCATTCGATGGCTCAAAAAGGTTTGTCTTTGGGGAAGTGGAACTACCAATAAAGGTAGGTCCATAGGTTTCAATACTACCTTTTATGTTATGGATATTCAACCAGCTTATAGCTATTTGCTGGGACGACCCTGGATACATGCAGCAGGGGCTGTGTCTTCAACCCTCCACCAAAAGCTCAAATTCGTCTGGGAAGGACGGATCATTACAATGTGCGGTGAAGAAGATATCTTTATCAGTCACTTGTCCTCATTCAAATATGTAGATATGGACGAAGATATTGTTGAGACTTCTTGTCAAGCCTTCGAGCCAGTCAGAACCGAGGGTACGTCGTCATCAGCTGCTCTTTCTGAAGACAAGAAAAAAGGTGTGTCTGTCTCATCCTACAAGCAGACCTTGAAGGTTATAGAATCAGGTGCGAATGAGGGCTAAGGAAAAATGATTTAAGTCCCAGAGAAGAAGGATATGTTTGGGATTGGCTATAATCCTGGTCAGCCTATGTCAAGTTAGAGCACTCGAGTTCGAAAGGGCCCGATTACTTTCACAAGTGCAGTATGGGTTGATCATGGCAGCATTTGTGAAGTGCAAGATGAAACTGTTGATATTGATTGTGAATTGGATGAGTGGATAAAGCCTTGTATCCCGGGTGTACAACTCAGTAATTGGCCAGCCGAAGCAATCGTCTCTGTCACTCAACCACAAGAGTAATAGTTTTGTGTTTCTATTATTTTGTATGAAAGCTCTATGCTTTACCCGGGGCATAGTGTAACACCCCAAATTTTCCCTTTCCTTTTTATCACCATTTACATATCATAAGCATACCATATAGCATATTATATCCTAGCATTTGAGATAGAAAAATGAAGCATATCATTCACATGTTCTAGCATAGGGCCTATGATCAATCATATGGAGATTTATGGTTCTACAAGAAAATCCAAGAACCGAGTGACATTGCAAGAAGCTCACAAGGTCTCCTCATATCTTATGCAAGTTCAAACGCATCCACAAAAGTCAAGAAGGGTGAAACATCCCCAGAAGCTCAGCAATGCAAATGGCTCATACATAGTTAAACCCTAATTAGGGTTTAGCCTCAGATAATGGAATTATCATATCTTCGACCAATTCTTGTGGTCAAAGGCTTGTATATGATATTTGAGGTCTATGTGTGAAATTTGGTGAGAAAATTCATTAAGGAAACCAGTCATTGAGATAGTTACTTGAGAATGAAGCAAAAAGGTCAAATGCGACAAAGAAAAGTCAACTAGTGGATTTTTTAGGTTGCAACCTTGTTCATCAACTTCATGAGGCCATTTTTAATCAAGGAATATCTTGTAAGAGATAAAATGTTAAAAATCATGAATGTGCAAAGAGTTGCTAAATATGGAAATTTAGAAGTTTCTTTTTTTTGAAATATTTGCCCTAAATCTTCAAGCTATTACTTCATATGAAAATAAGTTCCAGATGATTTTTCCGTGAACATGAAAGTTGTAGAGCATGATTTTCCCTTTCCGAAAAGTATCAAAACATTTTCATAGCCTTCCTAGAACGCAAGATATGATTTTTGGAAGTTTTAAGGCATTTTAGGTTTTTTTGGGAATAGGTGTCATTTTACCATTGGTCCACTTTCTCTATTTTTATGCCACACCTTTTGCCACTTTTGTCTACACCTTTTTGATGTCCAACATAACTTCTTCACGTGACCTATGGGAGTGATATTTATTTATTTATTTAATAGTATTAGTTTCTTTGTTATTTGGAAAAAAAACATAAAGAAAAGTACAAAAAAGGGTAGTATCATGTGAGGAAATTGTCAACAAGCTATATACCAATCACCACCACCCACACATCACTTTCTCTCTCTCATTCTATTACCAACGCATGTTTTTATCTCATTGGCCAAAGAATGATACTTTTCTCCACTCACCTACACATACGCGTGGTGCACTAAAGAGGGAAGGCATGATGATTTTGAATGGAAAAGTTGAAGGAGAGAAACGCATGAGTCATGACTAGGCATTTTTTGTGAGAAATTAAATTGGTGCAGCCACCCTTCCTTTTGAAGCTTAACACCTTCACTATAAGAGTGAATCATTACAAACTTTGGGGAGAGATCATATTTTTTCACCGCGTTCTAATAAAAAACAAAAACATATCACTCTCACTTTCTCTCTTCAACCAAGTTTCAATCTGAAAAAGCTTCCTCCATAGCTTATTTTCAGACACATCCCTCTATTTTGGTGGCAGTTTCTTCATCGCGGCTGGTTATAGTGGAAGAGCATTCCATGGAGAAGTTGAAGACCATTCTTGGATCTTGTGGTTTCACGCATTGATCTTCAACTCCAGGCCTTTATTTGGCTCAACAAAGCTCAAGAAGGACCTCCACATTGCTGACTCCTTCAAAAATCGTGAGGAGTAAATTCATCCAGGTTTTGTGCTCGACTTAATTTCGCCTCAGATTTGGTGTTTTTTTGTTTGTTTTGTGTTGCTTATGAATAATATAATATACTTGAAGTGTAGATATGTATGTGTGTGATTTAATCTGGATTTTAGTTTTCTACATGAATCTTGTTCAGATCGGTTCTTGGTGTATATGATGTTTTGGTAAAGTGTTGATCTAATCGTGTTGTATGTTGCTGGAGCTTTGTATTGATGTGCTTACTTTTTCGTTTCTGGAAATATTTGTAGCAGCGACCGGAAAAATATGCTCCGACGGTACTTTTGTGTCCTTGTTTTTGTGTGGTTGAGTCGTTGTTTTGAGTTTCTTTCGTGATATTTGTGTTGCTCTCATTTCGTAGATGTGTTTTGGTTTTTAGATCTTGTGATTTCATTGAAAATTGAGGAAGTTATGCTAGGATGAAGTTGGTGGAGTGATGTTGTGTTTTGCGGATTCCATGGCTTTACTGGTTGTGACGAGTTGCATGGCATAAGGTTGAAGAAGAAGGCTGGGTGGCATCACCTGATTGGTCCGCAGATGTTTGTGTTTTAGTGATTTAAGTTATAAGCTGACCAATTGATTTGGAGTTACATGTAGCGCGTTACCTTTTCTTCTTTATTTTTTTTTGTATTATTTTATTTTTTGGTTATATAAAGGACTAGTGACTTGAGTCCGTGTGAGCCTTGCCCGAATTTCTATGCAGACCCCCCTTTTGAAGCCCATTTGGGATTAAACGTGTTGGGATTTCTATCTGAACCTCCATGGTTTCTTTTCTCATTTTTGTTTACAATTTATATTTCCAATTTCAAACTTAATTTATAGAATTAATTTCCATATTCTAAAAATCCTGAAAAAATTCATAAAGACTTTGTGTGATATTCTTGATTTTTTTATGTTTTTATTTCTCATTTATTTTATTATTTTTTTGACTGAATTAATTGAAGACTTTTATTTCTTTATTTTGGTTTCTTTTATGCATGATTTGCCTTGTTGATTTTATAACTTGAGTTTAGAAATAAATATGAACTTTCTTCTTTTTGCATCTGGTTCCTAAGATGGTGAAGGTCATTTGAGATTTTATTCTTGATTTTTAGATTGTTATTGCTTTCCTTTTGCTATGATGCTTTGTGGTGAAGGTTCTAAAACCCTAATTGATCTTTGTGATTTTATTTGACCTATTTTGCTTCTGATTTTGTTCCTATCCTTTTGGTATGATGGTTCTACATGTTTAAGGAGCCTTTGTGCTTAATTGTTGAATTTTTTGAGGATGATTTCCATTTTATGTGAATTTGTGTGCTTATTTTCTCTATTTTGAAGGTATTTTTGATGTATGCTTGCTCATTAGGTTAGGAGGGCACTTGTGCCAACTCCTAGGGGTTGGTCTAAGGTCTTATAGCATGTTAATACATCTCTGTTCCTTGTTTGTAGTTTGTTTTTTTGATTTGTTGTGAGTTTCTTGTTCTGTAAGCTTCACACCTGTATATGCTTCTAACCTTGTAGGTGCACATGGTAAGTGAAGTGTGGATACTATCCACATTTCAAATCTTCTTCTCTTCTCTTTTTAATGCTTTCTTACTTGTCTTTGTGATGTGCCTTATGTCGTCCTTTGTATAACTTCTTCTTCTTCTCTTCTTCTTCTTTTTCTTCTTTCTTTTCTCTCCTTCTTCTTCATTAGAATAGACTTCAAACCACACTCACCTAGGTTCAACCATGCATTATAACACTTAGAATTAATAGTCCCCCTTAGTCTTTTACCTTTGCTCCTTTTTGGTTCCTTCTCTTTCTCATCTCCAAACAAAACCATAAAGAACACTTAATAAAGGAAGAAGTGGTCTCTTGTGTATAACTTATTCCATGGGGCACTCATATTCATTCCATCTTGGAATAGTGTGGGCTTGTCTAGCATGATGTACAAGTATGAACATGAGACCATCTTCATCAAGGAAATCATAAGAAACACTTCTTCATTTTAATCACTAAGATACTTAATAACTTTAACAAGTTAGTGAACTTAGGCCCTAACCCTTGGAAACAAGTCTTGGATAAATTCTCCTTACTTGGTGTTCTTGTTCTATTATTCCATCTTCGAATGTAGTAGCAAGTACACATTCCATGGAAGCGGACTCGAATTCACTCTCTTGTGCCACACCAATAAAAAAGCTTCTAAAAAATACTGGACAAAGAATAAGTGTCTCTCCTCTGGGACTTCTTTTCTCATCACCTTCTCTCCTTTCGTAAGAACTTGCTCCTACTTGTTTCTTTGCAAAACAGTCACGCACTTGTGCCAGACGAACTTGCAACACCTGAGTATTGACATAAGCAGTTCAAGCTTTAAAATACAAGCAATATTTTCACCCCTAGTTAGGGGAATTACGGCGACTCTGATCCGACTCTGAAGATGAGGTACGTAGGCAGTGAGGTAGGGCCAGTTTGATCACAATCTTTATTTTCCTTACATTTCCCCCCATTTCTTTTCTTTTCTTATCCAATTTCAGTCTTTCTTTTTGCAACAACTTTCATTCTTACACCCTTTGAAATAGTTTCCTTACAAGCGTGGATCCCGTCGGGTACGGAGGATGATCTGGGATGCTAATACCTTCCCAGGTCGTAACCGACTCCCGAACCCAGATTCTTTGGTTCGCAGGACCTTTTTCCTTCCTTTCTTTTCTCTGGTTTGTGCAGCATTACCTTTCCCATTCTTTCGGGATAAAAATGTCTGGCTGGCAACTCTACTCTTTCTGCGCCACTCTCGCGTTTGTACCAGGATGGAAATCCAGGGAGCGACAGCTGGCGACTCTGCTGGGGAATCCTAATCAGAGTATCTCTAGTTCCCTTGAGAGTCTCTCCTAGCGCTTGCTTGTTTCTATTTCATTGGGTGTTGACTATTTGTTGTTGTGTGTTTAGTTTACTGTTGTTTATTTACAGCTTTATTTATCGCTTTCAATATTTATTTTCATGCATCATATGTATATACTGGACTGTCGGGCTATGTTGGTTTTCTTTTGGCGGGTTTGGGGATTGTTACTATGAGATGGGCTCGTAATCGGGGCTCGTAACCAGGGCTCGAGTGTATCCTAGGACTTAGTATGGACAGTCACTTTGGCTTCATGGCATATTGCTACATCGGTAGTAGTGAGTTTCACACCCAGAATTGCGACCATCTTGGAAGTGTTTGATGCAAGAATCTTTCTTGGATCATTACATGACCTCGATAGTTATGTGCATCTGGGGACCGATCATTGAGGACCTTTGTGGAAACATCCCTCTCCAGTGGTGACAGTGGTAGACCACATTCTGTGGAAAACCCATTCGCACCCGAGGGCCCAATGGTGACTCGTATAGGATAGTCTGGTTCTCTTATAGGAACCCAGTAAAAGCATCTGGCCGTATGACAATAGTGTTGTATCCTACAGGCTGAATGTATTATGGTTTCTCGATTTCAGCGCTTGAAGCTGGGGACTTATGAGGGATGCTTGTCTTTCCCGGACTCACGTTGAGACCTCCCTGAGTAGTACATAATGCCAAACTGATTCCCTAATTTGGTCATGAGCCATTTCTCATAAATGGTGAAAGTATTACTGTTATTCGACTTTAAGAGTCTATGATGTTTGACCCGAAGCATAGCCGTGAGAATAGGAGGGGTTTACAGGTTTGCAGGAGCCCTTAACCTCATCATACCCTCATTACCAGTGCAGTCCTATGATTTGATATAGTTACTTTGATTCTGGAGTTCTTGAGTTGTCTAATATTTGATCTGGGCTTATTTGAGACTGAGTTCTTATTCATGGGTCTTTATTCAAAGGATTCTGGTTTCTAGTCACTTGGCTCTAATTTTCAGTATCCAGACATTCCCAAATGTTGATCATATGGCAGCATTGCATTTGCATTGCATCATACTTGCATTAACTGTTTGTGTTTTCATTTTCAGGTTGTCATTTGTATATTGTACCCAGTTCCGGCAATTGTCACTTATCCAGATGACAGAAAATAGAGAGGCTCCCAGAAAGAGGAATGTGCATTATACTTTTCCGCAACCAGAAACTAAGGGTATTCAGAAACTGATTGGCCTAATGAATGACAAGATTTTGGATAATTTCAGAAGCAAGTATGGGAAGATTTTGGGTTACATGAACAAGCCTAATGTTGACCAGAGAGATGGTCTTCATTCCTTGTTGCAGTTCTACGATCCTCAGCTACGAATTTTTGTGTTCCTAGATTATATCTTAGCTCCTACCTTGGAGGAAGTTTCTGACATCTTGAAGATTCCTATCAAAGAGAGTATTCCTTATTATGCTTCAGAGAGGTTTCCCCCGTATAAGGACATAGCAAGTGCTTGCCATTTGAGTATGCTTAGAGTGAAGACAGGCTTGGAGGCTAGTAAAGGAAAAGGGCTTGCTTTGGATTTTCTTATCAAAGAAGCTCAGGTTTTTGCCTCAGGAAATAAGTGGTTAGAATTTAGTGCATTGTTGGTCTTAATGGTGTATGGGATAAGTTTGTTTCCTGGAGAGAAATACTGGATCAGTATGGAGGCCATCACTATCTTCATCAAAGGAAACCCAATGCCCATATTTCCGGGGGATTTATATTATGGGGTCCATTACATAAACGAGAAGAGAAAAGGGTACGTGAATTGTTGTGCTCCTTTATTTGCTGAGTGGTTTTCTAAGAGGCTTCCAAAGTCAGGACCATTCAATAATCTTAAGCAGGAGTGGAAGTGGGCTAGAGATTGATGGGGCTAACTTCTGATGACATAGCTTGGGGATGCATCAGATATCTAGTGGGAAATGAGATTATTACCAGGTGTGGTGACTTCCCTAATGTACCTTTAATAGGAAGAAAAGAAGTGATAAGTTACAATCATGTGTTGTCCAGAAAGAAGTTTGGCTACCCTCTGAAGAATCCTCCATCCATTGAAGAGTTAGCCGGGTCTTTGTATTTTCCAGCAGAAGGAAATGAGAAGTAGGTTATTCAGGCATCCCAAGCTTGGGAAATGAAGACAAGAGAAGGTAAGAATGAATTTTTAAATGTGGATCCGAAGACATACCCTCCTTTTGCGGCTTGGTTACAGGTTAGAGTGGACACTTGTCTTCTTCCATTTTCAATAGAAGCTCCATTGTACCCAAAAGAAGTACCTGCTTAGGCCAGTGCTTCTGTTGACAATTATAAGAAACTGGAAGAATTGATACATGATCTAATAGTTGAGAATAAGGAAATGACCAACTTGTATCATCGCACAGTTAGTTCTAAAGAGGAAGTAGAAGAAAAGCTACAAAGGATACAGGTAACTCAGGAAGCTAAGGAGAAGGAAGCTGCTGGGAGGGAAGCTTATTTCCAAAGAAGAGGCTTGATGGACTCAAAGAGAGAAGCAGAGCATAAGAAGACCAGAAAAACTCTTAGAGAAGCTCAACAATCTATTGCTTTGTTGCAAGACCAAAGGAAGCAAGATCAGAAGAAATACAAGGAAAAATAGGAATTATATGAGCTGCAGATGGCTTCTCAGAGAGAGGATTTAGAAAAAGCTCACAAGATCCGGAGAGAGAAGACCCAACAGTTGGTGCAGAGTCAGCAGACCTTGGAAGAAACACTCAAGGAGATTGCATATCTCAAGCTGATGGCCGGAGTGAAGAAGGCTAGGGAAAAGTCGGGGCTTACAAGAGAGGAGGGAAAATCTTCTTATAGCTTAGAGTTTTAGTTGTTGTTTCTTTATGTATTTCCGATTACCTACAGGCTTGTTATAGGAATCTCGTTTATTTTTCCCGCACTTTGTTTGTAAGACTTGTAACCCTTCAGGGAATTGTTGTTCCTCTTGCCTTATAGGCTTTGCTTTATATAGTAGTTTCCTTTGCTCAGCTTCCTGTTTTTTCTCTGGGTGCAGTAAAACCTGGTTGTCTAAGGCCATTAGGATCTGAATACCTCTCAAAGAAATCTTGATGAGAAGCCAATTTCCAAAAGCCATCTGGGTCATTTTCTGCTAAATACCGGAACCGGGTCATCTAACGCCTGACTGTGGGAACATAAATAGTTGCATTTCATACATATCACTTTTATTCTTGTTTTGCAGGCATAGCTGTTGCACCCCAAAATTTGCCCTCACAATACAAGACTTTGTGTTCTAAGAAGGTTCACAAGGTTCACAAGTTTCTCAATGCTTATATAACCTTTCATGAGGTTCATGAAGTCTACAAGTCACTTCTTGAAGGTTCACAAGGTTCACAAGCTTCTCAACATTTACAAGACCTTTCATGAGGTTCATAAAGTCCACAAGTTACTTTATGAAGGTTCACAAGGTTCACAAGTTCCACAATACTTTCAATACCTTTCATGAGGTTCAGGAAGTCTACAAGTCACTTCTTGAAGGATCACAAGGTTCACAAGATTCACAATGATTACAAAGCTTTCCTGAGGATCATGAGGTCTACAAAGCCACTTCATGAGGATCACAAGGTTCACAAGCTTCACAATACCTCCCATGAGTATCACAAGACACTTTATGAAGATTCACAAGGTTCACAATTGGTCAAAGGAGTTGACAATTCCCTCAGACAATGCACCTCCTAGGCAGTGCATCCAAAACTAGGGTTTTGACTTTAATCAGGCTAAATGAACTTCCAAGACTTCAAGTGAGCTTCATAACATCTTATACGTGTGTAAGAACCCCCATGACAAGTTTCAAGACTTTTCTCAAAAGTTTGCTCAGTCAGATGATCAGATAAGTCAAAATCAGTCAATGCAGTTAAAAAGTCAAACTGAGGTCAACTGTGGTCAAACCAAAGTCAAACTTCATGATTTTTTTCCAACATCAAGTATATGAAGTAAAATTCATCATTTGATCAAGGGTTGATCATGATTCATCAAGGAGATGTCAGATCATCAAGAATCAGGAGTTTCTAAATTAGGGTTTCCTCAGTAAAAGTCAACTGAACTTTGACCAGCCATAACTTTCACATACTTCATCACCAAGTCTCCATCCAAAGCTCATTTTGAAGGAAATTGAATTCTCTACAACTTTGATGTTGGAAGTTAAGCCCAAAAATGCTTCATTTGAAAGATATGATCTAAAACATTATAGGTCATTTCAAAAGTCAACAAAAAGCCAACAACTTCAAAAGGGCATAACTTGAGATTGGTAAATGATATGGACCTGAAACCAATGGGGCTATTTAGAGGACTCTTCAAGCTTTCCAAAAAGTCCAAGAACACCCTCATACCTTTAAAATTGAGGGAGATGTGCCCTTGCAAAGTTGGGAAATTTTGTGATGGTTTATGTTGAAAATGGAGGCTTAGAAGTAATTCTTTCCAAATGGGCTTGCTAAGTTGTGATCCAATCCATCTCATAACATTGTGCACGACCCAAGTGACCAAAATTCAGCATTTTTATTATTTTATTTTTATTTATTATTGATTTAATTCATAAAAATCATTTTAAATAAATATAAAATATGAAAATCTATTTTTGGAGGAAGATAATGCTTCTAGAAATTCTTAATTATTGATTGAATTTGAAAGAGAAAGGAATCATGTGATTAGTCCAAGAATAGCAAGTCTTCATGATCAAATATTTGGACTTTTACAACATGATCTTTTTCAATCTTTTTGAATCCAAATCTCCACACAATGAAGACTTATTTCTGACCTAATTCACTCCCATATAAGTATGGATCATAAGCATAACCCTAGCTCACAAAAATCCAGCAGCTCATAGGTAAGTTCAAAACCAAAATTTCAAGCAAAAAAGTGGGATTCGGATTCTTCAATCCAAGGCACTACAAGGTATTTTAAGGACATGGCTAGCTTCCCTGGACATCACTGGTTGTAAAGCATCCATCATATGCATCAATACTATCTCATGCTGCCTTACTCGAATCAAACTTTGCCATGGATTTCAAATTTTCGATTCTGTTTGTTTACGCATTATTAATGAATTTTGTTTGTGCTGTTGTGTTTGTGATGATCCAAGGAACAATTCTGGACAAGCTAATTGGATTTTCGTGACCTTATACAGATTCGGCCATTGTTAGGGTTTAGCTCTTGAAATTAGGGTTTGGTGATTCAATGAGTTTAAATAAATTCTGAACACATAGGAGTGTTCTATAGGACACAAGAATTATAAAACTGTAATTAATTTTAAGAATCGTTACTGTTTGGTGCAAGTTTCGTTTTTCGTAGGTTTTGAAGTATGAAGAACTCCCAGGAAAGTTCGCAGGAGAAATCGTTTCAAATTTCGCAGGTAATGGGAGGAAGAAGAAGACCAGTTCGCGCCTGTTTTCAAATTCAAATTCTGTTAAAAAATAATATGAATTAATCCTGGATTTATTTCACAAACGCATGTTTGTCCTGGTGGTAAGACTGAGGCGTATATGATCCAATAGATAGGCTCTCCCAGCCAGGCGGTAAGGCACGCGTATGAATGATCAAAGGACCTGGGTTCAACTCCCACCCCAGGCCTTTTGTTTCTTATTTTTTCTGGATTTTGCAAGGCAAGGCATAAAACAAACTTGATTCATTCTTCTATCACCTGCGCTTGGTTAGCCTAGTGGTATGCTTTGTGGTTTGCAAGATTGGGTGTCCTGGGTTCAAACCCATCCCAGGTAAGTTCTCTTTTTACCATTTTCTTCTATTTTTACTTCTTTGATTAATTAGTTTAATTGTTTTCTTAATGTTAATAAAAAATAAATTGTATATGTATATATATTTAAAATAACCTTTATATTTTTTCTAAAATTCAAACTTCTATTTTTCTCAACTTAAAATATTTTCTTTGTTATATGATTAAATTGTAAGATATATGTTTATTTAATAATTTGTATAAACCCTAAAAAATATTTTTTAAGAAACCCTAATTTATTTTCTAGATAACTATTAAAAAACCTAATTTATATTTTGCACATATTTATTTAATATAATATTTAATAAAAATTAAATTTTGTAAATATAATAATTAAATTTTATAAACATGATTAATATTGTAAAATATGATAATTTAAAAACCTATTCTCTTCTTATAATATGTATATATTGTTTAATACATAAATGTTAATATATGTTTATAATAATTAAATTTTGAAAATAACTTAATAATTTGTAAATTAACATAATTGTTTGTTCATATTTGTTTTTTAAATATAATTGTTTATATTAAAAATTGTTAATTTCTTATCCTTATAATATTTTGATTAATTTTTATTATTACTACTAACCATATTATTTATTTTTTAATTCATTAATTATTATTTTTATGCTTATTATTTCACTAACTTTATAATTTTTATTATTACTAACTCTTTTTCTTGCTTATTGTTATTATCACTAACCCCTTATTATTTATTTTTTATCGCTTATTATTTAATTTGCTTATTGTTATTATTATGTTGTAATTGTTTCTCGGATGTAAATTTTGTAATATTGTAATTATTATTTTTGCTATGGTTAGTAATTAGGGAGTGCAAAACATGTATGTTCTTAAAATTAATTCTAGATCACTTTTAATCAAAGATAATTAAAATAAACACTCACACACACGTAAGTCGATTTTAATCGCCGTCTCACTTTCTAAGGTTATCCCTCAAGTTGCCTACGAATAATGGTCAAGTGGGGTGTATAAAGCAAGTCCCCTTCAAAAGATAAATCATCAAGTCCCTCATTGTTGCCTATACGAATCGAGTCCCTTCGAATAAATGATGATAGTCCCTTATATGTGCTTATTACACCCCACAGTTGCCTTCATAATCAGAATGTCCCTCACATGTCCCTTACATCCAAGGTAAAGACTACCTACTCCTTAATAGTAGGGATAGTCTTACCAAGGAAAGGATAAAGAACAAGAAAGACCTTAAACATTAGAGTAGGTTCCTCTTAAGTACTTGCTCACTTCAAAACTTTTTCACACTTAAACAAATTTCCAACAAATTTTCAAACAAGTTTTTACACATCCGTACATGGATTATTATCAACTATTCTGAAAATTTTTCTATTCACACACTACACTTTCAAAAAAACAATTTAAAGTGAGCTTAAGTACCTAAGAGCCCATGGATAACCATGGATGAAAAGGGTGCTAATACCTTCCCTTTTCATAACCTACCCCCCGGACCCAAAATATTCTCTTAAGGTCTTTCCTGTTCTTTTATACCCTTTCCTTATGGATAAAATAAAAGTCGGTGGCGACTCTTGCTATCCGCAACATTACTTAAAGTCAGTTCTCCCACCGTGTTACAGAACTGGCGACTCTGCTGGGGACCTAAATTTAAGAGGGGTACCCTTAGGAATTAAGGTCACTTTAAATTGTTTGCCTTGATTGTTTTATATTACTTGTTGGGGTGCTCTTATGTGTGAAAGGTCCTAACCCGGATCTAGTGTACCTTAGGTAAATGGCAATAGACCAAGGAAACTGTACGATGTATATCGATACGGTTGATCTGGTGGCCATAGTTAGTGCGACTTCTTGGTTGGTGCTTATATTCCTTAAGTCAAGTTGAGGATAATATTGAGGCTGCCATATGTTGTCAATGCATTAACTAACCTTTAGAACCCTAGTTAACTCATCTTGGCCTTTAGAAAGTAGTGAGGTAACCGGCTTTGGTGCAGACTGAAGTTGGTTGACACTCGATACTACGCTCATTGAGATCTTAAACTTGGAGGGTTTTGGTTGGCAAGTAAGTTGCCTTCTGATCAACCACCCTTGTGAAGGATCAATGATATTGAGATCCCTTAGAACCTGGTTACTTTTGTAGGACAGGATGAACCATCTAACTTCAGGGGAGGGTACTTACCTTTAAACCTCATGCAAGCCTTTAAACCTAGGGCTATGGTGTGACTTGTTTGTGTGTGCCACATGTTTGTGATTGAGCATAACATCATGACATTATCATGCATCATGAGCATATCATTTTCCCTAACCATTTCAAGGACCAAGGGATTTATCTTTGTTCTTTGTTGCAGGTCATGGCTTCAGCTCGTAGAAACACCATCAGGATCAACTTTGTGAGCATACCTGCTAAGCTTAAAGAGTTGGTTTCTCAAGTGTCTGATCACTCCCGGTTCATCAAGAGACATGGTCACCTATTGGATCTAGTCACTTCAGGGTTCAATGAAGACATGATGAGTGTCCTGTTTCAGTTCTTTGATCCTAAGCACCATTGCTTTACATTCCCTGACTATCAGCTGGTTCCAACCATGGAGGAGTTCTCTAAACTTCTGGGCATACCTGTTCTTGATCAAAGACCCTTCACAGGTTTGGAAAAGGAGCTTAAACCTGAGGTTATTGCTGCAGCTCTACATCTGAAGAAGTCTGACATTGTTCTAGAAACGAGAAGTGGAGTCAAGGGTGTTCTAGCTAAGGTGTTGATAGAGAAGGCTCAAATGTTCTTGAAGGCCATGAGTCATGATGCTTTTGAGGAGATCTTAGCCTTGCTGATATATGGCTTAGTATTGTTCCCCAATCCAGATCAGTTCATAGACGTTCATGCCATCAACATTTTCCTGAATCACAATCCAGTGCCTACATTGCTTGGAGACATCCTGCATTCTCTTCACACCCGTACTACAAGGGCAAGAGGAACTTTGATGTGCTGCATACCTTTACTTTCTAGGTGGTTTATTTTTCACCTTCCTCGCTCAGTAATGAAGAATGAGCAAGGGTTCAGATGGTCCAAGAGGATCATGTCACTTTCTCACTCAGACATCCATTGGTGCTCCAGATCTATGGAGAATGTCACCATCATTGACCGTTGTGGGGAGTTTCCTAATGTGCCACTTCTAGGCATAAGAGGAGGCATCACCTACAACCCCTCTCTAGCTTTACGATAGTTTGGTTACGCTCGAAGTGATGGTCCACATGACATGTTGATTCAGGGCATTGTGTTTGATTACGACAACGATCTTCAGGGTTACCGTCAGAGATTCATACGAGCTTGGGGAAAAGTAAACAGGGTTGACAGCAAGACACTGGAGCCTAAGTATACTATTCCTATGGAGGCATATCTCAGATGGGTACGATCTCGTGCTCAGACACTCATGATGCCATATCCTGCCATCCTACCAGTTACCATGGAACCTGTTGCTGAAGGAGACACAGCTTATACCATCCTTCACCCAGACATGCCTACTGATATGGAAGACTTGCAGAGATCATGGATCCAACTCAAAAAGCAAAGGGATACTTTCGAGGCTCATTACAAAGCAAGCCAAGCAAGAATCCTAGAGCTAACAAAGCAGCTTCACGAGGAACGAAATCTCAACTCATACCTCAACACAAAGAGGAAACGTCCATGGGAGACTTAAAACCCCATCTTTTGTATTTATTTCATTTCATTTTTTGTAAGCCTAAAAGGCAAAACAAGTTATTACTAATAAAAAGTTACTTTCTTGTTTGTTTAAGCAAATTTAAATTCTGCGGTCCTTGAAAACATTGCATATGCATTCCCATATCATTTCATTGCATCACAGGTTTATAATTGTGCACAGGTCTCTCATCTTCTCGCTGTTTATTTCAGCAATGGCTCTTGAACAATCAGTTAAGGATCTTCAGGCACAGAATGCACAGTTCCAAGAGCTGATCTTGAACCTGTCCAAGGGGCAAGATGATTTGAAGGCACTGCTGGCCAAGAAGACTAAGAAGACTAGAAGGTCTGCTGGGTTGCTCAACATGGGAAGAAGGTTCAAGGGTCCTGTCAAGACCAAGGAACAGGTTGAAGACTATGAATCTGAGGAATCTGAAAAAGAGGGAGGCAGTCTCCACAACACTATGGGGGACTCTGATTCTGAGGCTAATTACTATCATGAGCCTAATGAAGACAAATTTAAGAGGCTGGTGGATAGAATGGATGCCATGGAGTTGCAGAAATCATCTGGGCTGGATTTTGAGGATTTGAGTTTGATATCTGGGGTTGTGATACCCATTGGTTTCAAGGTTCCTACCTTTGTTGTTTATGATGGGGTCTCCTGTCCCAAGCTGCATCTGAGGTCTTATGTCAGAAGGATCCAACCTCACACTGCTGACAAGAAGTTGTGGATCCACTTTTTTCAAGAGAGCTTATCTGGAGCTCAGCTGGAGTGGTATTATCAGTTGGAGAGTGTCAACATCAGAGATTGGAATGATCTTGCTGAAGCTTTCTATAAGCAGTACCAATACAATGCTGACTTAGCCCCCACTCGCATGCAGCTTCAGAGCATGTCTATGGGTGCAAAAGAAAGTTTTAAGGAGTATGCTCAGAAATGGAGAGACTTAGCTGGAAGAGTTCAACCCCCTTTGACTGACAGGGAATTGGTTGACATGTTCATGTGTACGCTGAATGGTCCATTTTACAGTCATCTCATTGGAAGCTCATCATCTGGCTTCACTGAGTTGATCATGACAGGAGAGCGGGTAGAGAATGGTATCAAGAATGGTAAGATCCAAGTGGGCACTTCTTCATCAGGTGCTGCAAAGAAGCCTTCCACTGGGAAGAAGGAATCCAATGCTGTTTATGGTCAACCTGATCGTAACAGAAGACATCAGTCTGTTAGTGCAGTTCATATTTCAAATCCAACTCCTGCAACAACAGAGCAGCCTCAAGGCAACCAACAGAGGGCTAGAAGACAGTTCACGAAGATCAACATGTCAATGGCTCAGGCATTGCAACACTTGTTGAAGGCTGAACTTATTACCCTGAGGGAGGCTCCTCAGAATCCCAATGTTACCTCTCCCAAGTACAATCCCAATGCACGATGTGCATATCATTCAAACTGTCCAGGACATGATACTAATAACTGCTGGGTCTTGAAGAACAAAATTCAAGATATGATTGATGCTGGAGAAATTGAGTTTGATCCACCAAATGTGATTACAGCACCACTGCCAAATCACGAGAAGACTGTCAATGCCATTGATGAAGACATTGATGAAGACCTGCATGTCTATTCAGTAATGGAGTTGAGCACACCATTGTCTGTTATCAAAAAGAGGTTAGTACAAGCTGGGATCTTTCCAGGTTGTCGTGAAGATTGTCTGTATTGTACCTATAAGCCGGATAGCTGCTTCATTTTGAGAGATGGAATTCAACGTCTCATGGATAAGTATACTATAGTGTTTGAAAGAAGACCAGCATCTGTAGAAAGTATGGTGGATCATCTGACTCGGGGTAAGAAGGTTGAAGAGGTTGATATGGTTGACAAAGTACCGGTAAGAATCACTTCAAAGAAGCCCATCAAAATCTCTCATCAGGGTTCAATCAAGATTACTGCTGAAGGTCCTGTGAAGGTTGTTGCTGAAGCCAGAGTAGCTCCTCTGATCATTACTACTCCTGGTCCTATTCCTTATACATCTGATAAAGCTGTACCTTGGCACTATGGGTCTGATGTTTACATCCATGGTGTCAAGCAGGAGCCTTTACCTGATGTGCCTGCTGACATTGATAATATTGCTGGATCTAGCAAGATCACTCGTAGTGGAAGAGTTTTCTCTCCTCCAGTTGCTTCTAAGAATGCAGTTACTCCTGCTGCTACTTCCACCACTGATGCTAGGGGAAAAGGTCCTGTTATTGAGCCTGTATCTACTGATGTGCCAGCTGCTGACGATCTCTCTAAGCAGATGGAAGAAGTATTGAAAATCATTCGCAAGAGTGATTATGACATTGTGGATCAGTTGGGGC
The DNA here is from genome assembly GCA_963966055.1 of Lathyrus aphaca. Classification (NCBI taxonomy): domain Eukaryota; kingdom Viridiplantae; phylum Streptophyta; class Magnoliopsida; order Fabales; family Fabaceae; genus Lathyrus; species Lathyrus aphaca. Next base: position 543,400,112 of record OZ014524.1, read on the forward strand.
ATACTCCCTCAAAGATTTCTATGTTGTCCTTGTTACTGTGTTCAGAGGCTCATGCCAAGTCCTTGATCAAGTTTCTGAAGTCTGCTCATGTGCCCAGTGCAATTTCTGTTGACCAATTTGAGAACTGTGTTGCTCACCTGACCTATGACAATGGGTTAGGATTCTCTGATGCTGATTTAACCCCTGCCAAGAGGGATCATAACAGGGCCTTGCATATTTCAATTGAATGCAGGGGCACTACCCTGTCACATGTATTGATAGACAATGGTTCCTCTCTGAATGTGTTGCCCAAGGAAGTCCTGAATAAGCTAAGTCCTGAAGATGCTGTGTTGAAGCCCAGTAATATTGTGGTAAAGGCTTTTGATGGTTCTAGAAGAGTGGTACATGGGGAAATTGATCTTCCAATCAAAGTTGGCTCTCAGGTTTTTACTGCTACATTTTATGTGATGGATATTCGTCCTTCATACTCTTGTCTGCTTGGTCGTCCCTGGATCCATGGGGCAGGTGCTGTGACCTCTACATTGCACCAAAAGTTGAGATATCCGGTGAATGGAAAGGTTGTTACTGTCTTTGGAGAGGAAGAATACTTTGTCAGCCATGTAAACACTTTCAAGTATCTGGAAGTGGAAGGTGAATACATTGAGACTCCATGTCAGTCATTTGAAGTGGTTCCCTGGGTTAATGATTATGTAGCTCCTCCTGCTGTGAAGAAAGTTCCTGTGGTCATCAGAAAACCTCCAACAATGGCAATGGCCTCCCTCAATGATGCTAGAGCTGTAGTGGATGAAGGTGGTTGTACTATTTGGGGTCAGCTTCCTGATATCCCATACAAGTCTGACAAGTTTGGTTTGGGTTTCACTGCAGAGTCCCAGAAGGCTGTTCGTCGTGCTCGTGCTGCTCGTATCACCAATCAAGGGGTTATCAATGCTGTGGGAGATCAAGATGAAGACTACAACTTGGATGCTTGGATTTTTCCTACTGTGGGTGCTGGACTCAATAATTGGAAAGCTGAAGATGTTATCCCTATCTCCTTTAGTCAGGAGTAAATACTATTACTGTGTTGTTGCTTTTAAGTTTGTAATTTCTTGAACAATAAAATTTTCAAGCCATGTGCCTTACCCGGGGCACAATGGTGTGCTTGTTACGGGCTGTCATTTCATTTGCATACTTCATTCAATAAAATCAGTGGACGTTTCGTTTTCGTAAATATTGTGTTCCTTGTCTTTCTTTGCTTTTCTTTTTACTTTATCAGCTATGTGTTCTTACACACACCCACATCACTAAATGCAGATCCTCATCCACTCTGGATCCTGTTGATAACAGTTCTACTATTGCCAATTATGATTTCGAGAATCCGATCTATCAAACTGAAGACGGAAATGAGGACGATTGTGAAATACCTGTAGAGCTTGCTAGGTTGTTACAACAAGAAGAGAAAGCTATACAGCCACATGAAGAGCCAGTCGAAGTTGTGAATCTGGGAACTGAAGAAAACAGAAAAGAGGTCAAAGTAGGGGCTGATTTAGAGGACAGTGTCAAGAGCAGGTTGATTCAAATGTTACGTGACTATGTGGAGATCTTTGCTTGGTCTTATGAAGATATGCCAGGGTTGGATACAGACATTGTGGTTCACCGTTTGCCAGTGAAAGAAGATTGTCGTCCAAAGAAGCAGAAGGTTCGTCGTATGCGTCCTGAAATGTCAGAAAAGATCAAAGCAGAGGTAATGAAACAGTTCAATGCAGGGTTCTTAGCAGTAACCTCTTATCCTCAGTGGGTTGCAAATGTGGTACCAGTTCCTAAGAAAGATGGTAAGGTACGTATGTGTGTGGACTACAGAGATTTGAACAAGGCTAGCCCCAAAGATGACTTTCCACTTCCTCATATTGATATTCTGGTAGACAACACTGCTCAGCATAAGGTATTCTCTTTTATGGATGGTTTCTCTGGTTACAATCAAATCAAGATGGCACCTGAAGATATGGAGAAGACAACATTTGTGACACAGTGGGGCACTTTTTGCTATAAAGTGATGCCATTTGGTTTGAAGAATGCAGGGGCAACATATCAGCGTGCTATGGTGGCTTTGTTTCATGATATGATTCATCATGAGATAGAGGTATATGTGGATGATATGATAGCCAGATCTCAGAATGAAGAGCAACATCTTGAGCATCTGCACAAGTTGTTTGAGAGGTTGAAGAAATACAAGTTGAGATTGAATCCAAACAAGTGTACTTTTGGAGTTAGATCTGGAAAGCTCCTGGGCTTCATTGTCAGTGGAAAAGGTATTGAAGTAGATCCTGCAAAAGTGAAAGCTATACGAGAGATGCCAGCTCCCCGAACTGAGAAGGAGGTTAGAGGTTTCTTGGGACGATTGAACTACATTGCAAGATTTATTTCCCAGTTAACTACCATCTGTGAGCCAATCTTCAAGTTGTTGAAGAAAGATCAGGTGATGGAATGGAATGATGAGTGCCAGACTGCCTTTGATGAAATCAAGAGATACCTGCTAGAACCACCAATTTTGATGCCACCAGTTGATGGAAGACCCTTGATTATGTACTTAACAGTGTTAGACAATTCAATGGGGTGTGTGTTGGGGCAACATGACGAGTCTGGTCGAAAAGAGCAGGCAATATACTACCTTAGCAAAAAGTTTACCGACTGTGAAACAAGATACTCACTGCTCGAGAAAACTTGCTGCGCTTTGGCATGGGCTGCTCGCCGACTAAGACAGTATATGTTGACCCATACTACCTTATTGATTTCGAAGATGGATCCAATCAAGTACATATTTGAGAAACCTGCTCTCTCCGGAAGAATTGCAAGATGGCAAATGATCTTGACAGAATATGATATACAGTATACTACTCAGAAGGCCATTAAGGGAAGTGTTGTTGCTGATCATTTGGCTCATCAAGCAGTAGATGATTACCAGTCAATGAATTTTGAGTTCCCTGATGAAGACATTATGACTGTTACCAAAGAACCTGGACAATATGACGGACCTGAACAAGGATCCCGATGGACTATGGTTTTTGATGGTGCCTCTAATGCACATGGTAATGGTGTTGGTGTTGTAATTAGTTCCCCTGAAGGTTGTCATACCCCGATTACTGCCAGACTTTGTTTCTATTGTACCAATAACATAGCTGAGTATGAGGCATGTATTATGGGTATTAAAGTTGCTATTGATATGAAGATTCAGTTCCTTGATGTGTATGGAGATTCAGCCCTGGTAGTGAGTCAGATTAAAGGAGATTGGGATACCAAGCATGATAATCTCATTCCTTACAGAGAACATGTGTTGTCTTTGATCCCACATTTCAAAGAGATTACCTTTGGACATATTCCACGAAGAGAGAATCAGTTGGCAGATGCATTGGCCACCATGGCATCTATGTTTGAGATCAGCTGGGATGATGAAGCTCCCAAGATTACTATTGATAGATTTGAGAAGCCTGCATACTGCAATGAGATTGATACAGAAGGGGCAGAGGAGAAGCCTTGGTTCTATGAAGTAAAAAGATATCTCGAAGCTCAGGAGTTTCCTGAAGGGGCATCTGTCAAAGATAGGAAGTTTCTGAGGAGGTTCTCTGCTAAGTTCTTTTTGAGTAATGGGATTCTGTATAAGCGCAATCATGATTCAACTATGCTTCGTTGTGTGGATAAAAAGGAAGCAACTGAGATTATGGAAGATTTGCATGATGGGATCTTTGGCACTCATTCTAGTGGTCATACTATGGCAAAGAAGATATTGAGAGCAGGTTACTATTGGTCTACCATGGAAGCTGACTGCTATCAACATTCCAGAACTTGTCACAAGTGTCAAATCTATGCTGATAAAGTTCATGTACCTCCATCACCTTTGAATGTGTTGACTGCTCCTTGGCCCTTTGCCATGTGGGGCATTGATATGATTGGTGAGATCAAGCCTACTGCTTCTAATGGACATCGCTTCATCCTGGTTGCTATTGATTATTTCACGAAATGGGTGGAGGCAGCTTCATTTGCATCTGTTACTAAGAATGTTGTGGCTCGATTCATTAAGAATAATCTCATATGTAGGTATGGCATCCCTGAAAGGATTATTACTGACAATGGCTCTAATCTGAACAACACTATGATTACTGATCTCTGCACGCAGTTCAAGATTAAGCATCACAACTCTTCTCCGTATCGTCCAAAGATGAATGGGGCAGTTGAAGCTGCTAATAAGAACATTAAGAAGATTGTACAGAAGATGACTGTTACTTACAAGGATTGGCATGAGATGTTACCATTTGCTCTTCATGGTTATCGTACCACAATACGTACTTCAACAGGGGCAACCCCATTCTCCTTAGTCTATGTTATGGAAGCAGTTCTGCCCATTGAAGTTCAGATCCCCTCCTTGAGAATTATGAAGGATGCAGGCTTGGATGAAGATGAGTGGATTCGGACTCGACTGGACCAGATAAACTTGATTGATGAGAAGAGGTTGGCAGCAGTTTGTCATGGCCAGATGTACCAGAAGCGAATGATCAAAGCTTTTAACAAGAAGGTTAAGCCAAAGGTATATCAGGTTGGTGACTTGGTAATCAAGCGTATCATATTACCACAGGGTGATCCTAGGGGCAAGTGGACTCCAACATATGAAGGTCCATTTGTAGTCAAGACAGTGTTCTCAGGAGGTGCCATGATACTGACTACAATGGATGGAGAGGACTTCCCTCAACCTGTAAACGCAGACATAGTTAAAAAATACTACGCATAAAAGAGACCCGCTAGGTTGACAGGCCTAGGCAAAAATAAGGGCATCCCGGCAAACCAAAAGGGTTTGAGCAAAAATTAGGGATATATATAAAAAGATGTACACCCGGCAAGTCGAAAACCTGAAAAGGCGGCTTGGGCAAAAAAGGGTATCCCGGTGGATTGAAAACCTGAAAGGGCAATCCAGGCAAAAGTTAGGGATTAAAGCGTATGACTATGTCTCGTTTGGATCACTCATGAAACTGCAACCAGTTGTACTACTTATTTAAGCTCGACCAGATAAAGCTCAATTCAATCGTTTCCGTCTCAACAGCAAGAAGATGAGATACTTGAATGGCAATAGTAGAATTGAAACTCAATAGGATTATTTCCCACATAGCTGATTCTTTTGTAAAACTTCATGACAAAATCCTCTTACTAGGATTTATGTCTCCTTGTACAAATTTACCCGTGTATGGGTCACTTTTTGATATAAATAAATTCCATCTTTTGAATCCTGATTTACTTTTACCCTATTTACATAAGCGAAACGCCCATTGATTGTGTTTGAATGTATGTATGCTTCTGAATATGATTGATGTTTACCAGAAATGCATGTATGCTTTTAATATGATTGATGTTTACCAGAAATGCATGAAAATGCAGTAATAGTATTTACTAAGGACGAACGAGGGAAGGGTTTCAACGAAGCTTCGCCGGTTCATCTTTACAAGACAAGTTACAAACCCTCAGTAGGACTAATCCATCTTCATAAGGTCACATCTCTCCTGGAATTTGTGTACATCTCTTTTATCCTCATACGGATATTCGGGAAATTACTTTCCAATAAGGGTACGACGAACGAAGACGGGATGTTATACTTATCCTACTACCAAACGAAGACGAAGGTTATATATACCTTACTATCCCCAGCATGCGGGAGGTTATCTATATCTTGTTATCCCCAGCATACGGGAGGTTATCTATACCCTGTTATCCCCAGCAGACGGAGGGTTATATATTCTTCAACAACGAATCGGGATTTATTTTCCCGGGCCAGCAGTTATTATACGAAGATATCCAGACGCTTCCGGCAGTATCATGTCATACATACATCATTTACATCATACCATAGCATATATATCCATAGACATATAGTACATTACCTAAGTGAATCATATCATACATGCATACATAAAGCATAAACTAATGTTATTATACAGAATACTACTTTGTTTTCAGGTTAATTATCCAACAAACAAACTTATGATCTCCGGGACTGCTTTATCGTAACCTCAGGGTTACTTTATCCTCCTGATGAGCTTCTTATTACTTTGGGACTGCTTTATCGTAACCTCAGGGTTACTTTATCCTCCTGATGAGCTTCTTATTACTTTGGGACTGCTTTATCGTAACCTCAGGGTTACTTTATCCTCCTGATGAGCTTCTTATTACTTTGGGACTGCTTTATTGTAACCTCAGGGTTACTTTATCCTCCTGATGAGCTTCTTATTACTTTGGGACTGCTTTATTGTAACCTCAGGGTTACTTTATCCTCCTGATGAGCTTCTTATTACTTTGGGACTGCTTTATCGTCACCTCAGGGTTACTTTATCCTCCTGATAACTTCTCATGACTTCAAGACTGCTTTAGAGTCATCATTATTGATGGTTCTATCCTCCTGAAATCACATTATTACTTCAAGACTGCTTTAGAGTTATCATTATTGATGGCTCTATCCTCCTGAAATCACATTATTACTTCAAGACTGCTTTAGAGTTATCATTATTGATGGCTCTATCCTCCTGAAATCATTACTTCAAGACTGCTTTAGAGTTATCATTATTGATGGCTCTATCCTCCTGAAATCATATTATTACTTCAAGACTGCTTTAGGGTTATCATTATTGATTGCTCTATCCTCATGAAGACATACTGTTACATCAGTATTATTCCAGACTCCTGACAGCTCTCATTATACTGCTGAAGAACTTTCCCCTAGTGGCATCTTTAAGCCCACTCAATCATGTTCAACCAACCATCAATATCACTCAATGCACTGGTGAGTGCAAATTTTTGGGCTTTTGTGTTCAATCCCCTTCAACCTTCCAGGTTATGACTGGCAAATATACCAATCTAACCCCTCAGGTTTCAGAAAATTGAACAGGGGCAGCTGTTGCACCCCAAAATTTGCCCTCACAATACAAGACTTTGTGTTCTAAGAAGGTTCACAAGGTTCACAAGTTTCTCAATGCTTATATAACCTTTCATGAGGTTCATGAAGTCTACAAGTCACTTCTTGAAGGTTCACAAGGTTCACAAGCTTCTCAACATTTACAAGACCTTTCATGAGGTTCATAAAGTCCACAAGTTACTTTATGAAGGTTCACAAGGTTCACAAGTTCCACAATACTTTCAATACCTTTCATGAGGTTCAGGAAGTCTACAAGTCACTTCTTGAAGGATCACAAGGTTCACAAGATTCACAATGATTACAAAGCTTTCCTGAGGATCATGAGGTCTACAAAGCCACTTCATGAGGATCACAAGGTTCACAAGCTTCACAATACCTCCCATGAGTATCACAAGACACTTTATGAAGATTCACAAGGTTCACAATTGGTCAAAGGAGTTGACAATTCCCTCAGACAATGCACCTCCTAGGCAGTGCATCCAAAACTAGGGTTTTGACTTTAATCAGGCTAAATGAACTTCCAAGACTTCAAGTGAGCTTCATAACATCTTATACGTGTGTAAGAACCCCCATGACAAGTTTCAAGACTTTTCTCAAAAGTTTGCTCAGTCAGATGATCAGATAAGTCAAAATCAGTCAATGCAGTTAAAAAGTCAAACTGAGGTCAACTGTGGTCAAACCAAAGTCAAACTTCATGATTTTTTTCCAACATCAAGTATATGAAGTAAAATTCATCATTTGATCAAGGGTTGATCATGATTCATCAAGGAGATGTCAGATCATCAAGAATCAGGAGTTTCTAAATTAGGGTTTCCTCAGTAAAAGTCAACTGAACTTTGACCAGCCATAACTTTCACATACTTCATCACCAAGTCTCCATACAAAGCTCATTTTGAAGGAAATTGAATTCTCTACAACTTTGATGTTGGAAGTTAAGCCCAAAAATGCTTCATTTGAAAGATATGATCTAAAACATTATAGGTCATTTCAAAAGTCAACAAAAAGTCAACAACTTCAAAAGGGCATAACTTGAGATTGGTAAATGATATGGACCTGAAACCAATGGGGCTATTTAGAGGACTCTTCAAGCTTTCCAAAAAGTCCAAGAACACCCTCATACCTTTAAAATTGAGGGAGATGTGCCCTTGAAAAGTTGGGAAATTTTGTGATGGTTTATGTTGAAAATGGAGGCTTAGAAGTAATTCTTTCCAAATGGGCTTGCTAAGTTGTGATCCAATCCATCTCATAACATTGTGCACGACCCAAGTGACCAAAATTCAGCATTTTTATTATTTTATTTTTATTTATTATTGATTTAATTCATAAAAATCATTTTAAATAAATATAAAATATGAAAATCTATTTTTGGAGGAAGATAATGCTTCTAGAAATTCTTAATTATTGATTGAATTTGAAAGAGAAAGGAATCATGTGATTAGTCCAAGAATAGCAAGTCTTCATGATCAAATATTTGGACTTTTACAACATGATCTTTTTCAATCTTTTTGAATCCAAATCTCCACACAATGAAGACTTATTTCTGACCTAATTCACTCCCATATAAGTATGGATCATAAGCATAACCCTAGCTCACAAAAATCCAGCAGCTCATAGGTAAGTTCAAAACCAAAATTTCAAGCAAAAAAGTGGGATTCGGATTCTTCAATCCAAGGCACTACAAGGTATTTTAAGGACATGGCTAGCTTCCCTGGACATCACTGGTTGTAAAGCATCCATCATATGCATCAATACTATCTCATGCTGCCTTACCCGAATCAAACTTTGCCATGGATTTCAAATTTTCGATTCTGTTTGTTTACGCATTATTAATGAATTTTGTTTGTGCTGTTGTGTTTGTGATGATCCAAGGAACAATTCTGGACAAGCTAATTGGATTTTCGTGACCTTATACAGATTCGGCCATTGTTAGGGTTTAGCTCTTGAAATTAGGGTTTGGTGATTCAATGAGTTTAAATAAATTCTGAACACATAGGAGTGTTCTATAGGACACAAGAATTATAAAACTGTAATTAATTTTAAGAATCGTTACTGTTTGGTGCAAGTTTCGTTTTTCGTAGGTTTTGAAGTATGAAGAACTCCCAGGAAAGTTCGCAGGAGAAATCGTTTCAAATTTCGCAGGTAATGGGAGGAAGAAGAAGACCAGTTCGCGCCTGTTTTCAAATTCAAATTCTGTTAAAAAATAATATGAATTAATCCTGGATTTATTTCACAAACGCATGTTTGTCCTGGTGGTAAGACTGAGGCGTATATGATCCAATAGATAGGCTCTCCCAGCCAGGCGGTAAGGCACGCGTATGAATGATCAAAGGACCTGGGTTCAACTCCCACCCCAGGCCTTTTGTTTCTTATTTTTTCTGGATTTTGCAAGGCAAGGCATAAAACAAACTTGATTCATTCTTCTATCACCTGCGCTTGGTTAGCCTAGTGGTATGCTTTGTGGTTTGCAAGATTGGGTGTCCTGGGTTCAAACCCATCCCAGGTAAGTTCTCTTTTTACCATTTTCTTCTATTTTTACTTCTTTGATTAATTAGTTTAATTGTTTTCTTAATGTTAATAAAAAATAAATTGTATATGTATATATATTTAAAATAACCTTTATATTTTTTCTAAAATTCAAACTTCTATTTTTCTCAACTTAAAATATTTTCTTTGTTATATGATTAAATTGTAAGATATATGTTTATTTAATAATTTGTATAAACCCTAAAAAATATTTTTTAAGAAACCCTAATTTATTTTCTAGATAACTATTAAAAAACCTAATTTATATTTTGCACATATTTATTTAATATAATATTTAATAAAAATTAAATTTTGTAAATATAATAATTAAATTTTATAAACATGATTAATATTGTAAAATATGATAATTTAAAAACCTATTCTCTTCTTATAATATGTATATATTGTTTAATACATAAATGTTAATATATGTTTATAATAATTAAATTTTGAAAATAACTTAATAATTTGTAAATTAACATAATTGTTTGTTCATATTTGTTTTTTAAATATAATTGTTTATATTAAAAATTGTTAATTTCTTATCCTTATAATATTTTGATTAATTTTTATTATTACTACTAACCATATTATTTATTTTTTAATTCATTAATTATTATTTTTATGCTTATTATTTCACTAACTTTATAATTTTTATTATTACTAACTCTTTTTCTTGCTTATTGTTATTATCACTAACCCCTTATTATTTATTTTTTATCGCTTATTATTTAATTTGCTTATTGTTATTATTATGTTGTAATTGTTTCTCGGATGTAAATTTTGTAATATTGTAATTATTATTTTTGCTATGGTTAGTAATTAGGGAGTGCAAAACATGTATGTTCTTAAAATTAATTCTAGATCACTTTTAATCAAAGATAATTAAAATAAACACTCACACACACGTAAGTCGATTTTAATCGCCGTCTCACTTTCTAAGGTTATCCCTCAAGTTGCCTACGAATAATGGTCAAGTGGGGTGTATAAAGCAAGTCCCCTTCAAAAGATAAATCATCAAGTCCCTCATGGTTGCCTATACGAATCGAGTCCCTTCGAATAAATGATGATAGTCCCTTATATGTGCTTATTACACCCCACAGTTGCCTTCATAATCAGAATGTCCCTCACATGTCCCTTACATCCAAGGTAAAGACTACCTACTCCTTAATAGTAGGGATAGTCTTACCAAGGAAAGGATAAAGAACAAGAAAGACCTTAAACATTAGAGTAGGTTCCTCTTAAGTACTTGCTCACTTCAAAACTTTTTCACACTTAAACAAATTTCCAACAAATTTTCAAACAAGTTTTTACACATCCGTACATGGATTATTATCAACTATTCTGAAAATTTTTCTATTCACACACTACACTTTCAAAAAAACAATTTAAAGTGAGCTTAAGTACCTAAGAGCCCATGGATAACCATGGATGAAAAGGGTGCTAATACCTTCCCTTTTCATAACCTACCCCCCGGACCCAAAATATTCTCTTAAGGTCTTTCCTGTTCTTTTATACCCTTTCCTTATGGATAAAATAAAAGTCGGTGGCGACTCTTGCTATCCGCAACATTACTTAAAGTCAGTTCTCCCACCGTGTTACAATAGCCACAGGTTCCTAACGTCTGTTCTGTTTCAGGCACTTTCGTTGCAACAAGATTTTAAAGACAGATTCTTATCCTGATCGGGTTTCTTGTCAGAATGGCTAACTTGAGTCAGAATTCTCAGGGCATGGAGGTGGAACAACTCCGGGAAGAGGTGACTGAAATAAGGACCCAACTGGGGTATTTCAGGGTGGACATTCAAACGTTTTCCCAGGATCATGAAATGTTGAGGGAAGAGGTTAATGAGATGAAGGCTCAGATGAACCAGGTTATGGACATGTTGAAGGCTATACTGAAGAAAGAAGATGGTCAGGTTCTTGTTGCTGCAACCGGAGTTCCGAATCTTCCGATGTCTAGGGAACTTATGAAAGAACAGGGGCCTTTTCCCAAATCTAAACTGACGGAGCCTTCCCACAGGACATTATCTTCTGAGGATCTCAATACAAATAGAGTTTAGAAGAAATTAGATCAATCTGTTATGTCGTACGCGCATTTACTGCCACTCCTGCTAGAATTGAAGTTGATCAAGCCAATTGATGTGGGATCCCCACACACCAAGTACCCGATGGGTACTAATCTTAAGGCCATATGCGAATTTCACTCTGGAGTATTTGGTCATAATGTAGAGAGTTTCAAGATTCTCAAGCTAAAAGTTCAGAAGCTTATTGATTCTTGAGCAATAGGATTTACGCCTGTCCAGGAGGCTAAGCAAGGAAAGGTTCCCTCACTTGTTGCAAGAGAGAAAGAGGTGTTCCCCGTGGGCCAACGATCATCTGTAATTCGTAAGCCGTGGGTTCTCAAGTTGCCACATCAGCAGGTTATGGCTGAAACTCCTCCAGCAGTACCACCTCAGCATCAACAGAAGAAGGAGAGTATCTTTGATCCTTTACCTGTGCATCCTGCTGATCTGCTTCAACATCTATTGCATTTGAGAATGATTGAGCTTCACCAATTGGCTCCACTTCCTACTACGATTCCCAGGGGAAGGGATGGCAGTGTTCATTGTAGTTTTCATTCAGGGGCGCCAGGCCATGACATCGAAGAGTGCAAAGCGTTTCAGCGCCAAGTGCAAAACTTGATTGATGCTGGTGTAATCGAGTTCGGACCAACTGGCGTGGAAGTGGTTGGTAAGGTTCCATTGGCTTCCCAAGAGGGGAATGTTGTTGCTTCTCCCAAGTTTACCTCAAGTCATGGGAATTCCCGTTCTTGTGAAGTGTCTAGGGGGTCACAACCGGTCCCCAATGAAGGAAGAAGGGTACATGGGAAGTTTGGACGCCCTCATCAGTATCCTCCACATAATCATTTACAACAGAGGAGAGCACCTAAGATATCTGAAGGAATATCTGCTCAAGGTCCACTTTCTCGTAGTCAATTGCTCGATCTCCTCCTCAAAGGTTCTTTGATTAATTTAGGGAGAGCTTTACCGATGCCTTATCCTTTTCCTCCGAACTACAATATGAAAGCCAGGTGCGAGTTCTACTCAGGAATGTTTGGGCACAATATTGACAATTGTAGGGAGTTTGAATGCAAGGTGCAAGGTTTGATTAACGCCAAGGTCATTACGCCAAATGGGTTGCTTTTAACTTGAAGCCTTCTTATCAGAGTCTATCAGAAATGGAAAAAATAAATAAAAGTAATAAAGCCAGAAGTATTCCCATGCTCTCAATAGTGGCATTCTGTTGTTTTCTTCATTGCATTTCCTCCCTATTGAGACGAACTATGTCGCTCTGATTCTTCATTGGTCCTGGGCCAATGGAGATACATAGGAAGGAGATCATCAAGTCTTTACGAGCAACCTTAGGTGTCAACCTTATGTGTCAACTTCATCTCAATGTTACTCTTCTCCTCAGAGGTCTTGTGCCAGTGCAAGGTCAAAATAATTGAGAATGAAGTTTGGTTCTGGATAGGCGACCATTTGATTGAAGATTGCAAATTCCATCAGGAAAAAGCTGCTAACTAATGAAAGTATTCAAGATTGATAAGTCCAGACGGAGTCAAGTCTCCTCAACAATGGCATTGTTCAGTTTTCTTTACTGCATTTTCATGTGTAGCTTTTATATGTTTGTTTGAACATTTGTATGCATGCATGAAGTTTGTTTGTTTTGAGTGTTAATTAAAGAAATGCACATGTTTTTCTTGAAGTAATTCAATCGTATTTTACTTATAATTTTGTGTGTGCATTGCAATACCAACTGTTGTTCTTAAACTCTGTGATGGAGGATGACGAAATGAAAACGCAAAAATCTCCAATTGTGTGCTCTTAAATAAGACCCCGTTGACGATGTACAAGCTTTGTTTGAAATCCCAAACACCGGTGATATATGGGAGATAGACCCTCGCTAAACCCTCTGAACCTTGAAGTAGGAGTTTCTTTTTGCACGAAAAAAGAAACCCTCACATATAACCCGAGGCAGGGTAGACGTTGTAACACCCACTTTTTCCCATTTTCAAAAATAGATATTTTTCTAAATAAATCAGAGTTTAATTCACCCAGTGGGTATTTACTTTTCAAACCAAACAAACATTTGCTTTATTTCATTCCAAGGCAGCAGAAAATGATAAGTTCCAACATTAAAGTACTCAAAGCAACATAATTTTCAAACATAAAATAGTTTATCAGTCAATACATAATTATGACAAAGTCTAAGAGTTCAATATCAAAATAATTTCATTAAACGTTCCCATTCCCGTTAAGTATCAGAGCGCCTAGGACACGAACATTAACACCATCGTACTCCTCAAGTACCTGAGTTATCTGTACTTCCGAAGAAGCACAGACGCCACAAAACAGACATAGGGGTGAGAAACATATTCATAATATAACGGTGCAAATAACATACATGAAGGAGTAAATCACACATATCCGTACATCATCACCAAACAATCAATCATCATAATGTAATGCGACTCAAATACATAATGCAAATGCGGTACCGACTCTCAAAAATGATTCATTCATTTGAACTCGGATGCATCACTTACGCTCTTATTGAGACACGATCATCCCTGCACCATCGATTCACAAGGAATCTGAATAATCACTTACGCTCCATTCGAGACATGATTATTCCACCAAATGTATGCGTATGCAGACTCAATTACACATACAATATCACAACATACATGAACACAATCATGTATCATGATCCTCATGATCCTCATCAACCAACCAATACTACATCTTTCAATTCATACAAAGTATATAATTCATACTTTTTGTAATCAAAACAATTCATAAAATCACACAATTCAAGATCCTATTATACTAATATGAGCCTCAATCAAAAGAATAAATCAAATCTGACTCGAAACAGAACAAAATTCCAAAATACAGTGGCCTGACATGGCCCCCGTGTCCCCTGACACGGCCCGTGTAAGGTGGTCTGGGACACGCTCCCAAGAACTTCCGAAATCACCATTCATAGGGGGCTAACACGGTCGCCCGTGTCACACTCCCAATAGCCCTCTTCTCCTAAAATTAACTTGAAATTCATTTCCTGTAGCCTGACAGGGCCACCCGTGTCCTGGGACACAGCCCGTGTCAGGGCACCTGCACCAGAAATTCAGTTTTTGCGAAAAAAATCTATTTTTCTTTCTCTTCTCCTACCAGCACGAACCCAATTCATTTTATCTTGGTTTTATCACTCAATTCAGTTTAATTCACATGTTTAATATATAATTATGCCTATAACAGCAACTAACTATTTTACCAAACTTTCTCGGATCAAAATGGGGAATTTATAAGGCTTAACCCTCTTTTTCACTCACCCTAACCTCTATAACCTTCATATGCCAATTCTTTCATTCTCATACATACCACACCAATTACAACATTAAAATACAACATATGTTCATATTAATCAAACAATTCATAATATTTCAACCATTCAACCAATCATATCATAATTTATCAAATCCCTAAGGGAGTAAGGAACTCCCAATTACCCTTCTATGTTATACCACCAATTATAAACCCTTTCTCCCTCTTTACCTCGAAATTGGGATGATTTTTTCACAACTTTGGTCTTGATGATCTACGATCCTTGGCCTTGCTCTTCTTCTCCTCTTTCTCCAGACCTCATTGTTCTTCGTCAAAATACGATATGCGAGAAATCTATCGTTTTCCCCTTTTTCTTAAAAACTCCAAATTACCTATTTACCCCTTAGACCTCCACTTATTTCTTTTATTTTATTTTATTAAATAATAACAATTATAATAACACACACCATTATATTATTATTATTATTTACATAAAATAGCTTCTCCAATTATAATCCAAATATCCCATCACATTATTCATATTTATTTTATAAAATTTGATTTATAAAATCGGGGCGTTACAACTCTCCCCCACTTAATTTATTTTCGTCCTCGAAAATTTACCTGAATGGAATAACTCTGGATACGACTCTCGCATCTTGCTCTCTAATTCCCAGGTAACACTTCCACCAGCAGCTCCTCCCCAAGCTACTCTCACAAAAGGTATCGCTTTGCCTCGTAGTTGCTTCATCTTTTGATCCTCAATTGTCAAAGGGAAAGCTTCCACTGTAAGGTTATCACAGACCTGCACATCGTCTCTCTGGATAACATGTGATGGATCAGACACATATTTCCTGAGCTATGAAACATGAAACACTTCATGCAAGTTTGAAAGTTTTGGCGGTAATGCCACTCTGTAAGCAACCTTGCTCATTCTCTGCATAATATGATATGGTCTGATAAACTTAGGATCCAAATTCTTAGGCTTCAAAGCACGTCCAACACCGGTCATCGGGTTAACCCTCAAGAATACATGGTCACCTTCACTGAACTCCAAGTCTTTCCTTCTATTATCATGGTATCTTTTCTGCCGACTCTGAGACGCTTTCATTTTCTCTTTGATCATTTGAATAGTCTCGGTAGTCTGTTGAATAATTTCAGGTCCAAGCATCACATTCTCACCCGTCTCATACCAACAAAGAGGTGTTCTACATCTTCTACCATATAAAGCTTCAAACAGAGCCATTCCAATACTTGAATGGTAATTGTTGTTATATGTGAATTCAATTAGTGCCAAATGTGTATCCCAAGCACTGCCTTTTTCTAGAACACAAGTCCTCAACAAGTCTTCTAATGACTAAATAGTTCTCTCGGATTGTCCATCCGTCTGTGGGTGGTAAGCCGAACTTAATTTCAACTTAGAACCCAAAGCCTCATGCAAACTTTTCCAGAACTCAAAAGTAAACCGCAGATCTCTATCCGATACTATACTCGACGGTACACCATGCAGTTTCACAACAACCCGAATATAAATTTCTGCCAACTTAGTTAACGGATAACTAATGTTGATCGAAATAAAATGCGCAGACTTAGTCAACCGGTCTACAACTACCCAAATAGCATCAAGGTCTCTCTCCGTATTCGGCAAACCTGTCACAAAATCCATATAAATACTATCCCATTTCCACTCCGGGGTCTCTAAAGGTTGCATCAGCCTCGAAGGCTTCTAATTTTCCACTTTAGATTTCTGACATACCAAGCAAGCATAAACAAATTGCGCGATATCGCTCTTCATACCGTGCCACCAAAATAAATTCTTCAAGTCATGGTACATCTTCGTAGCTCCTGGATGAATACTCAAGCTACTCCGATGACTTTCTTCTAAAATTGTTTTCTTCAATTCAACATTATCTGGTACACAAATTCTCCCTCGTAACCTTAAAACACCATCATTATCCAATTTAAAATCGTTATCTTGATCATTCCCTTCTGTAGGTATCGAGTCCACCAATTTCACATCTTGCCTTTGGTTCTCTCTAATCACATCAAGAAATTAATTATTTATCCGCAACATACCCAACTTAACACTTCCAGATGTCATCTCGCAAACCATGCTCAAATCCCTAAATTGTTCAATCAAGTCCATCTCCTTCATCATAATAGCCGACATATGAATTGTCTTCCAGCTCAATGCATCTGCTACTACATTTGCTTTTCCAGGATGGTAACTTAGATTAAAATCATAATCCTTCAAAAACTCTAACCATCTTCTTTGTCGCATATAAAGCTCCTTCTGATCAAATAAGTACTTTAAGCTCTTATGGTCGCTAAATACTTCAAACCGCGAACCATAGAGGTAATGCCTCCAAATTTTCAATACAAAATCCACCACAGCCAATTCTAGATCATGAGTAGGATAATTCCTCTCATGTATCCTCAATTGTCTTGAAGCATAAGCTACCACTTTGCCGACTTGCATCAACACACCACCTAAACCCATTTTAGATGCATCACAAGAAACAACGAAGGCTTCACTAAGATTTGGTCAGACTAATACCGGTGCCGAAGTTAGTTTCTTCTTCAACTCTTCAAAAATCTTTTCATAAGTTGCATCCCAAATAAAAGCTTGACTCTTCCAGGTCAATTGAGTCAACGACAATGCCAAACTATAAAATCCTTCTATGAACCTTCGGTAATAACCAGCTAGACCAAGAAAACTTCTAATTTTCGTTACCGTCTTCGGAGGTTCCCACTCAAGCACAACACTGACCTTTGAAGGGTCCACTGCTATGCCTTCACCAGATATCACGTGTCCCAAAAAGCCCACTGTCTTCAACCAGAATTCGCATTTTGAGAACTTAGCAAACAATTTATTCTCTTTTAATACTCGCAATGCAATCCTCAAATGTTCCACGTGATCTTCTTCAGACTTCGAATAAATTAGTATTTCATCAATTAACACTACAATAAACTGATCCAAGTAAGAGTGAAATATACGGTTCATATATTCCATAAATACTCCCGGCGCGTTAGACACTCCGAAAGGCATCACTGCATATTCGTAATGACCATATCAAGTTCTAAACACCGTCTTTTGAATATCTTCTTCTTTCACTCTAATATGATGATATCCCGACAAGTCAATTTTACTGAAAACACAAGCTCCCTCAAGTTGATCCATTAAGTCATCAATTCTCAGAAGTGGATACTTGTTTTTAATAGTCACTTTATTCAGTTGTCGGTAATCAATGCATAAACGCATACTACCATCCTTCTTTTTCACTCCCCACGGTGATACATTGGGTCTAATGAACTTCTTATCAAGCAAGTCACCAATCTGAGATTTCAACTCAGCTAACTTAGCTGCAGACATCCTGTACGGCGCCATAGAAATTGGCCTAGTACCAGGAATCAAGTCAATAGTAAACTCCAATTTGCGCGTCGAAGGCAACTCTGTGATATCATTAGGAAATACTTCCAAGAACTCATTCACTATCGGTAACTCTTCAATAATAATCGTCTCTTCAACAGATAATGAAGAAAACACCGCAAACATCTTCACTTCATCTTCCAACAAGGTCCTCAGTTCTTTCGTAGAGATCGAACTAGCTAAGGCCTCTTCCTCTGGAGTCAAAAGTAGTAACCTCTTCCTAAAACAGTCGATATAAACCCGGTTGGCTTCCAACCAACTCATACCCAAGATCACATCAAGGTTACTGAGTGGTAGACATATAAGATCCACCTCAAATTCTCTATCCGAGATAGTCAAGACACAATTTCGACATACCAAAGTAGTAGTCACGGAGCCTATGGATGGAGTATCAATAACCATCCCTCGACTTAACTGAGAAGGTTCCAAACCTATCTTCTTCACACATTCCAAAGAAATAAACGAGTGTGTTGCACCCGTATCAATAATCACAAATAACGAAATATTATTGATAAAACAAGTACCTTTGACCAATCGGTCCTCACTATTAGGTTGAGCTCCCACTAATACAAGCACCTTTCCACCAGACTGCTGCTTCTTTGGTTTCTGGCAATTGGTGCTGATGTGACCCTGCTATCCACAATTATAGCAAGTGGGCACATTCACCCTACAATTGGCCATCACGTGACCTGGCTTCCCACACTTGAAGCACTTCTTCTCTTTGTTAGGACAATCATTGGCATGATGACCTGTACCGTGGCATCTGAAGCATTTGAGATTACCGGGGGTACCTCCTCCCCCACTTGGCTTCTTTTCAGCACTAGCCTTTTGCTTCCTTTTATCAGGTGGAGCACTATAAGGAGTACCACCGAATCTTGGCTTTCCTTTCTTTTCATTCACAGATTTATAATGCGCAATTCGGGCCCTGTTGTCGTTATCATAAATCCTGCTTCTACTTACCTACTCTGGATAATTCCAGATCTTCTGGCAAGCAATGCCCAGCTTAATCTCAGGACGCAGTCCATTATCGTATTTCAGGCATTTTGAAGTCATAGCCGCTTCAGTATTGTAGTGCGCACAATATTGCACCAATTGTTCGAATTTGGAAGCATACTCTGCCACAGTCATGTTACCTTGCTTAAGTTCCAAGAACTCTACCTCTTTAGCACTACGAACGTCTTCTGGGAAATACTTCTCCAAGAATTCTCTGTGAAACACAACCTAAGTGATTGCAGTATGCGCAACCTCTAACCTTTGGCGACTGTTGTCCCACCAGACTTCAGCTTCACCCTACAGCATGTGAGTACCAAACCTCACTTTATGATCATCAGAGCACCCCATGGTTCTGAAGATCTTCTCCACAGCCTTCAACCACTTCCGCGCAACCTCTAGATCCAGAATTCCACCTTCATACTTAGGCGGCTTGTTACTCCGGAACTGATCCAATGCACGAGACTGAGCGTCACCTCCACCCTGAACAACCTGAACGATGTTCTCGACCGTCTGCGCCATGGTTTGCATAGCTGCAGCAAGAGTAGCGTCATTCCGTCCAGCCATACTGACACAACAAACAATTCAGGTTAGAAAACACAATAATTCCTATTCTAAGAATTGACTCAATCTAGCCGGTTGGACCGACCTGCTCTGATACCAATTGTAACACCCACTTTTTCCCATTTTCAAAAATAAACATTTTTCTAAATAAATCAGAGTTTAATTCACCCAGTGGGTATTTACTTTTCAAACCAAACAAACATTTGCTTTATTTCATTCCAAGGCAGCGGAAAATGATAAGTTCCAACATTAAAGTACTCAAAGCAACATAATTTTCAAACATAAAATAGTTTATCATTCAATACATAATTATGACAAAGTCTAAGAGTTCAATATCAAAATAATTTCATAAAAAGTTCTTGTTCCCGTTAAGTATCAGAGCGCCTAGGACACAGATATTAACACCATCGTACTCCTCAAGTACCTGAGTTATTTGTACTTCTGAAGAAGCAGAGACGCCACAAAACAGACATAGGGGTGAGAAACATATTCATAATATAACGGTGCAAATAACATACATGAAGGAGTAAATCACACATATCCGTACATCATCACCAACCAATCAATCATCATAATGCAATGCGACTCAAATACACAATGCAAATGCAGTATCGACTCTCAACAATGGTTCATTAATTTGAACCCGAATGCATCGCTTACGCTCTTACTGAGACACGATCATCCCTGCACCATCGATTCACAAGGAATCCGAATAATCACTTACGCTCCATCTGAGACATGATTATTCCACCAAATGTATGCGTATGCAGACTCAATTACACATACAATATCACAACATACATGAACACAATCATGTATCACGATCCTCATGATCCAACCAATACTACATCATTCAATTCATACAAAGTATATAATTCATACTTTTCGTAATCAAAACAATTCATAAAATCACACAATTCACATAGGCACCTATGCTCCTTTACTAAAGTTGATCGTCGGGTCCTATAATCACTATTAGAAACATTTTCAAGATCCTATTATACTAATATGAGCCTCAATCAAAAGAATACATCAAATCCGACTCGAAACAGAACAAAATTCCAAAATACAGTTTTCTGACACGGCCCCCCGTGTCCCCTGACACGGCCCCCCGTGTCCCCTGACACGGCCCGTGTCAGGTGGTTTGGGACGCACTCCTAAGAACTCCCAAAATCACCATTCACATGGGGCTGACACGGTCGCCAGTGTCGTGTGACATGACCCGTGTCACACTCCTTGTAGTCCCTTTCTCCTAAAATTAACTTGAAATTCATTTCCTGTAGCTTGACACGGCCACCCGTTTCCTGTGACACGACCCGAGTCAGGGCACCTGCACCGGAAATTCAGTTTTTGCGAAAAAATCTATTTTTCTTTCTCTTCTCCTACCAGCACGAACCCAGTTCATTTTATCTTTGTTTTATCACTCAATTCAGTTCAATTCACATGTTTAATATATAATTATGCCTATAACATCAACTAACTATTTTACCAAACTTTCTTGGATCAAAATGGGGAATTTATAAGGTTTAACCCTCTTTTTCACTCACCCTAACCTCCATAACCTTCATATGCCAATTCTTTCATTCTCATACATACCACACCAATTACAACATCAAAACACAACATATGTTCATATTAATCAAACAATTCATAATATTTCAACCATTCAACCAATCATATCATAATTTATCAAATCCTTAAGGGAGTAAGGAACTCCCAATTACTCTTCTATGTTATACCACCAATTATAAACCCTTTCTCCCCCTTTACCTCGAAATTGGGATGATTTCTTCACAACTTTGGTCTTGATGATCTACGATCCTTGGCCTTTCTCTTCTTCTCCTCTTTCTCTAGACCTCATTGTTCTTCGTCAAAATACGATATGTGAGAAATCTATCGTTTCCCCCCTTTTTCTTATAAACTCCAAATTACCTCTTTACCCCTTAGACCTCCACTTATTTCTTTTATTTTATTTTATTAAATAATAACAATTATAATAACACACATTATTATATTATTATTTACATAAAATAGCTTCTCAAATTATAATCCAAATATCCCATCACATTATTCATATTTATTTTATAAAATTTGATTTATAAAATCGGGGTGTTACAGACGTCAGCTAGTTGGACCAAGCGTTCAGGCTTTCAGAAAGGAGTGTGGTAGGATCCATTACTTTTCCTTCCAGCGCAGCAAGAGGTCCAATGGTTATACCATATCAAGAGGACCAAAGAACGGAAACCACAATGGTTATCCCTTATCAACTGAAAAGTGAGACAGTCACAAACCTTACAAAACAATCAAGACAAATAGTGTTACACGATTTGTTCAAAGAAAGAAAAAAAAGAAAAAAGAGACATAAAAAGCCCGCTAAGTCGAAATTTGAAGACAAGTGACTTAGGAAAAAGTTAGGGCATCCCGCTGGACTCCAATTGCAAAATATTCAAAAGAATCTGTCCAGGAAAACGTTAGGGATAATAAAAAAGGAATGCAAATGCAAGATACGAAAAGGATTACACGAGAAATATTCTTAAACAAAAACAAATTCATATGGCACAGACACAAAAGACAATAGGGGTGACTGTTACTCCAACAACCTCAATGGTGCTTAAACTATTAGTAGCAATGGTTCCTCAACCATCATGAAACCTTTCAGAAAGGTGAGCGCTTGGGAAAGCGAGTTGAACATAGGAATGGAAGAACATCACGAAGAGGGGTGGATACAAATCAAACATTGAGCCTATATCCTTTATTCCTATAACCGTGAACCAGGCCACGATACAACCCTTGAAAGACCTAATTGAAACAGGGTTAATTCGAGAGCGTACTACCACGAAATAATGTTCCTGACTCCTATGAGTTGTGCTAAAAGACCTTTGTTGGTATTGCATATGCATGTTTTATTTCATAAAAACTCATGTCATAACTTAACTAGTGATTCGTTCACAATCGACATCTTTTCAATAAAAGCTTCAAAATTAACATGCGTGCTGCATTAGAATTTGCATTCTCAGAATAAAACATTTTCTGCTTGCATACATTTGTTTTACATTAAAGAAGTTCCCATGAGGAATTGTAGTCTAGAAGCTTAATCGTGTCAAGTTGAGAGGTCTGAAACTTCTGAAGGACAATCAGGTCGAAGTACACTTTTTCCAAGAAACTCTTTAGAGCAGAGAGGATCTCCCAACAAATTGTACCAATGCAACCAATCCGGGGAAGCCACGTTG
Organism: Lathyrus aphaca; assembly: GCA_963966055.1. Lineage (NCBI taxonomy): Eukaryota > Viridiplantae > Streptophyta > Magnoliopsida > Fabales > Fabaceae > Lathyrus > Lathyrus aphaca. The sequence goes on from OZ014524.1 coordinate 543,423,137, forward strand.
AGCAATCTCTCACAGTTCAGCCAAGCTGGGGCAATTATCAGAGCACAATTAATCAAGAGCAGATGAAGTCAGTCTCTGCATGTAATTATTCATCTTATCCTTGATGCAGGATACTGGGGCAAAGTCTCTCATGATGATGAAGGATTGTGCATGAGTCTTCTTCAATCAAATTCCTTCATATACCAGGAGGTCTGGGGCAGTTATTGCAAGATTCGACGAATCTCTCAAAGAGTTTGAAGATGCTGGGGAATTTCGTATGCCAGGTCTTCTGTAAAATCCTCTTGAGTTGATATTTGAACAGTCATCTAGCACAGGAAGGAAGATGTTACCAGACAACTTTCCCCAAGAAGTTTGATCTCCCCAGTGAGAATTACTTTACAATTCCTATCTCCAGCAGAAGGGTTGATCCTTATATCACCCCAGTAAAGTCTAAGTGGAAATCTTCCCCAACTGAGTCAGAGTAGGGTGGTACCCCTAGCAGAAGTGCAAAGTTAGTTGAACAGTTCTCACCCCCGAACTGAGTCTTTATATCAGAGGGGGCTATTCCCAGCAAGCAGCCAAATGTTTGATTCCCCACAGAGTTAGAATTTTCAAAATGCTCTTCCCATCAAGGTTATTTGACCAAGCATCTTCCCAGCCGAGTCGGATGATCGTTATTTCCCCACAGAGTTTCATGATTGGCACGTAACCATCATTGAAATATTCCCTAGTGAGGTCGCCAATTTATTTTTGGCCAGTGTGACAAAGTAATGTGGACATTTGTTCACATTTCATTCCTCAGCCAAGTATTGCCAGGATATCTTGGTTATTTCCTCAGTATAATGTTAGTCAGAATGTTCTCATACCCAGCAGAGTTACAAATGGTATTCTCCCTTGCAGAGTTGTTACTCTCTTCTCAAATCAACTAATATTGTATTGATCGCTTTGTCCCGTGTCAACGGACTTGGTTATGGATTGCTTGATACCATTTCCTTGTTAGATCGCTTGATCTTGTTTGAATCGTAAATTGCTTGATATTACGTTCTCGTTTTCCTGGTTATGGATCGCTCGATACCATTTCCTTATCAGACCACTTGATCTTATTAGAGTTGTAAATTGTTTGATATTACTTCTCAGTGTTTGAGTCGTAAATCACTTGATATTACGTTCTCATCTTCTTGGTTATGGATCGCTCGATACCATTTCCTTATCATACCACTTGATCTTATTAGAGTTGTAATTTGCTTGATATTACTCCTCTGCGTTCGAATTGTAAATCGATTGATATTACGTTCTCATGTTCCTAGTTATGGATCGCTCGATACCATTTCCTTAGCATATCACTTGATCTTATTAGAGTTGTAAATCGTTTGATATTACTTCTCTGTGTTTGAGTCGTAAATCGCTTGATATTACTTTCTCATCTTCCTGGTTATGGATCGCTCAATACCATTTCCTTATCAGATCGCTTGATCTTGTTAGAGTTGTAAATTTCTTGATATTACTCCTCTGCATTCGAGCCGTAAATCGCTTGATATTATGTTCTCATGTTCCTGGTTATGGATCGCTCGATACCATTTCCTTAGCAGATCACTTGATCTTGTCCGAGTTGTAAATCGCTTGATATTACTCCTCGTTTGTTTGAGTTGTGCTCATGTTCCAGTTATGGATCGCTTGATACCATTCCCATATCATATTGTTTGATCTTGTTTTGGTTTGAAAATCTCTCGATATTACAATACCATTAAGAGTTCACCGTCACTGTGGTAATCCAGTGGTCGTCTGGCGTCATTCAAAAGACATGGTTTCCAAGTCCACCATCGTTGTGGCAAGCAGGTAGTCTCCTGGCTTTGTTTAAAGGACATTTCTTGGTTACTGGTTACTTGTTGCCTCGTCCGGGTTTGTAGTAGTTCTCTTTTGTTGGGTTTATTTCCCAGTTTCTTTCTTCCGCAGAGTGCAAATTTCAGGGTTATTTTGGTATTCAACCACAGTTTATCTCGAATGGCCGACAGTCGTTGCTATCATCCTTTTCAGATTAACAGTTGCTTGAATAGGGGAAGTTGTAACACCAAAAATTTGCCCTTTCCTTTTTTACATCACTTACATATCATAAGCATACCATATAACATACCATATCCTAGCATTTGTCATAGAAAAATGAAGCATAGCATTCACAGGTTCAAACATAGGGCCTATGATCAATCTTTTGGAGATTTATGGTTCTACAAACAAAGCCAAGAGCCAAGTTACATTTCAAGAAGCTCACAAGGTCTCTTCACATCTTATGCAAGTTCAAATTCATCCACAAAAGTCAAGAAGGGTGAAACATCCCCAGAAGCTCAGCAACGCAAATGGCTCATACACAGTTAAACCCTAATTAGGGTTTAGCCTCTGATCAAGGAATTCTCATATATTTGACCAATTCTTGTGGTAAAAGGCTTGTATATTATATATGAGGTCTATGTGTGAAATTTGGTGAGAAAAATCATTAAGGAAGCCAGTCATTGAGATAGTTACTTGAGAATGAAGCAAAAAGGTCAATTGCGACAAACAAAAGTCAACTAGTGAATTTTTGGGGTTACAACCTTGTTCATCAACTTCATGAGGCATTTTTAATCAAGAAATAGCTTGGAAAATATCAAATGTCAAAAATCAAGAATGTGCAAAGAGTTGCTAAATATGGAAATTTAGAAGTTTCTTTTTCTTTGAAATATTTGCCCTAAATCTTCAAGCTATTATTTTATGTGCAAAAACGTTCCAGATGATTTTTCCTTAAATATGAAGTTATAGAGCATGATTTTCCCTTTTCGAAAAGTATTAGAACATTTTCATAGCCTTCCTAGAACTCGAGATATGAATTTCTTGGAAGTTTTAAGGCATTTTAGGTTTTTTCGGAAATAAGTGTCATTTTACCATTGGTCCACTTTCTCTATTTTTATGCCACACCTTTTGCCACTTTTGTCTACACCCTTTTGATGTCCAACATAACTTCTTCACGTGACCTATGGGAGTGATTTTATTTTTAGTATTAGTTTCTTTGTTTTTTGGAAAAAATCATAAAGAAAAGTACAAAAAGGGGTAGTATCATGTGAGGAAATCGTTAGCAAGCTATATACTAATCACCACCCCCCACACACCACTTTCTCTCTCTCATTCTATTACCAACGCATGTTTTTATCTCATTTTCCAAAGAATGATACTTTTCTCCACTCACCTACACACACGCGCGGTGCACTAAAGAGGGAAGGCAGGATGATTTTGAATGGAAACGATAAAGGAGAGAAACGCATGAGTCATGACTAGGAATTTTTTGTGAGCAATTAAATTGGTGCAGCCACCCTTCCTTTTGAAGCTTAACACCTTCACTATAAGAGTGAATCATAACAAACTTTGGGGAGAGATCATATTTTTTTCATCGTGTTCTCATAAAAACCAAAAACAGATCACTCTCGCTTTCTCTCTACAACCGAGTTTCAATCTGAAAAAGCTCCCTCTATAGCTTATTTTTAGACGCATCCCTCTGTTTTGGTGGGAGTTTCTTCATCACAGCTGGTTTTAGTGGAAGACCATTCCATGGAGAAGTTGAAGGCCACTCTTGGATCTTGTGGTTTCACGCATTGATCTTTAACTCCAGGCCTTTATTTGGCTCAACAAAGCTCAAGAAGGACCTCCACATTGTTGACTCCTTCAAATCCCGTAAGGAGTAAATTCATCCAGGTTTTGTGCTCAACTTTATTTCACCTCAGATTTGGTATTTTGTTTTTTTTTGTGTTGCTTATGAATAATATAATATACTTGAAGTGTAGATATGTATATGTGTGTTTTAATCGGGATTTTAGTTTTCTACATGAATCTTGTTCTGATCGGTTCTTGGTGTATATGATGTTTTGGTAAAGTGTTGATCTATTTGTGATGTATGCTACTGGAGCTTTGTTTTGATGTGCTTACTTTTCGTTTCTGGAAATTTTCGTAGCGGCGATCGGAAAAGTGACCTCCGGCGGTACTTTCGTGTCCTTGTTTTTGTGTGGTTGAGCCGTTGTTTTGAGTTTATTTCGTGATATTTGTGTTGCTCTCGTTTCGTAGATGTGTTTGGGTTTTTAGATCTTGTGATTTCATTGAAAATTGAGGAAGTTATGCTAGGATGAAGTTGGTGGAGTGATGTTGTGTTTTGTGGATTCCATGGCTTTACTGGTTGTGACGAGTTGCATGGCATAAGGTTGAAGAAGAAGGTTGTGTGGCATCACCTGATTGGTCTGTAGATGTTTGTGTTTTAATGATTTAAGTTATAAGCTGACCAATTGATTTGGAGTTACATGTAGCGCGTTACCTTTTCTTCTTTATTTTTTTTTGTATTATTTCATTTGCTGGTTATATAAAGGACTAGTGACTTGAGTCCGTGTGGGACTTGCCCAAATTTCTATGGAGACCCCCCTTTTGAAGCCCATTCGGGATTAAACATGTTGGGATTGCTATCTGAACCTCCATGATTTCTTTTCTCATTTTTGTTTACAATTTTTATTTCCAATTTCAAACTTAATTTATAGAATTAGTTTCCATATTCTAAACATCCTGAAAAAATTCATAAAGACTTTGTGTGATATTCTTGATTTTTTAATGTTTTTATTTATCATTTTCTTTTTACTGAATTAATTGTTGACTTTTATTTCTTTATTTTGGTTTCATTTATGCATGATTTGCCTTGTTGATTTTATAACTTGAGTTTGGAAATAGATATGAACTTGCTTCTTTTTGCATCTGATTCCTAACATGGTGAAGGTCATTTGAGATTTTATTCTTGATTTTTAGATTGTTATTGCTTGCCTTTTGCTATGATGCTTTGTGGTGAAAGTTCTAAAACCATAATTGATCTTTGTGATTTTATTTGACCTATTTTGCTTCTGATTTTGGTCCTATCCTTTTGTTATGATGGTTCTACATGTTTAAGGAGCCTTTGTGCTTAATTTATAAATTTTTTGAGGATGATTTCCATTTTATGTGAATTTGTGTGCTTGTTTTCTCTATTTTGAAGGTATTTTTGATGTATGCTTGCTCATTAGGTGTCGCTCCCCATATTTTCATCCTGGTGCAAACGCGAACTGGTGTAGGCGATGTTGAAGGTTGTGGTTGAATAGAGTCGCCAGTTAGGCATTTTTATCCCGAAGGAAAGGTAATGTTGCATAAACCTAGAAAGATATGGATAAGACGGTTGTGAACCAAAGAGACTGGGTAAGGGAGTTGGTTACAATTTTGGAAGGTATTAGCACCCAGATCATCCGTCGTACTCGACAGGATCCACGCTTACCTAACTCTGTTAAAAAAAGGGGGGAAGTGTATGTACTAGCTGTGTATAAAAGGGATGGATGTACAAAGTGACGGTATACAAAGAATGGGAGCTCAAAACTGAGGCTAAGAAAAGAAAAGTTGGAAAGAGAAAAGGGGGGAGACCTAGGGACTTTTGTTCGATAACTGTTAAGTTATGTCAATGCATCCTCTCGTGCAATGAGGAAGTCAGAACACCGTAGTTCGACTCAAAGAGACTTGGATGTTTTTGGTGTGAATTGCTTGCTTATTTATGCTCAAGTGTATGACTCGTCTGGCTCGAGTGCTAACTGTCTTGCATTAGACGGAAGAAGCGAGTTCTTGTTTTCAGAGTGAATGTGATGAGAAAAGAATCCCGGAGGAGACGTTTATTTTTTTTTTGTGTTTTCAGTTTTTTTTATTGTTTTTGGTGTTTTGCATAGGATAATGAGCTTAAGCCTTAATCAAGGGTTTGCAAAATCATTATATCATCCCTGATTAGGGATAATGAGTCTACTTAAGTATGAGATGGGAATCTCAACTTAATTAGCCTAATGATACTGGATTAAGATCATTAACCCATTTGTGATTATTAAGTGTTTTTGGATTTTTGTTTTGTGTTAAGTAATGAGTTTAATCTCTAATCAGGGATTAGTGAACTCATTACACCATCCTAAGAGAAGGATGATAGATGAGGACACTTAAGATGAGGAAGATACCTCAACTTAATTCATTGTCAGGGATTAAAATCATTATATAACAAACCTTTATTAAAGTGGATTTTAATTAGAGATGAGATTAAGAAGTGAATTTTATGTTTGTAAGACTAAACCTGAGGGGGACTTGTGCATTAAACACTAGGGTTAGTCCCTCTGACCCAAAGGAATAGGTGGAACCCTAATATAAGGCCCAAGTTACAAGCTTAAGTCTTGATAATTATTAAGTATTTTGATTAAGAGGTGAAAACAACTTAAAGGTTTAATACTAAGTATTGAAGTTATACACTCCATCCTATGATAAGGATACATGCATAACCCTAATACAGAGTCTTAAAACTTTAATTCTTTAGCCTTTGTTATTGAGATGAGAAAGAGAGACTCAAGGAGACTCAAAAGATAAAAACTAAGGGAGAATATTCACAACCCTAAAGTTATCATGCTTGGATGTTCCTATGGTTTATGAGGCTTAAAGAGAAGTCTCCAGATGGCCACCAAGGAAGAAGTAGATGAAAGAGAAGGAGAGAGAAAGATAGGTTACTTACTTCCTGAAGAAGTTAAGTAACCTAGGAGTGGGAGAGAAACAAACAAAAGTGAATCAAATTCACTTCAAACACAAATAAATAAGAGGGTGAGAAGAGATTGGATGTGGATGCACATCCACATCTTGATTAACTTACCATTTGCACCTGAAAAAGTTAGAATGTACATACACAAAGTCCACAATCAAAATCAGAAGCAAATCACATGATAAAAAATTAAAATTGCATCCACACAAACCCTAAACCTACATAAGAACACCCTCCAAAGGTGGAGGTCTAAAGCTAAACCAAAGTCAAGTTATGGTTTTCCTAAGTTTGGCTAGGGTTTTGGACACTTTGCAAAGAAAAAGTCAAAACAAATTGAAACTGCAATGCAAAAATATGATTTAAATGTCCTAGATACTAGATGCAATATGTAAAAGAATGCAAAAAGAACCAAGTACAAACTCATTTTGGTTAGGCAGAAATGAATTTTTGAATTAGGGTTATGAAAAAGGGGATTTTCAAAACCCTAATTCAAGTTTAATTGTCAAAACATGATCAAACCTTAAAATAAATTTGTGAAATGAGTTTATAAATTGATCTTAAAGTTCAAAGAGGCTCTCTGATATTTTTTTTTATTTTTAAATACCTAAAAGTATTTTTAATTAATTAAAATGAATTAATTAATTAAATAATACAATTAAATGATTTAAAAATAATTTGTTAATGCAAAAAATAAAAATAAAAATATTTTTGGGTTTTTAATATTAATTAGAATGAAAGTGTAAAAAAATCAGAATTTTTGAAAATGTTTTGCTATTTTTAATAAATAAAGGAAAACAAAAATGAAATAAATAAAATAAAAATGAAAAGTAATTGAAAGGGAGGGCTCTGATTGCGTGGAGGCTAGATCAAGGGTTGAGATCTCAAGTCAGCTTGACTGAAGGTATGAAAATCCAAGGGTCCAGGTTTAAACTTATAAAACGTGCGCAATCCAAAGGCCAATATTCAATCTGATTTAATTAATTAGGTTTTAATTTAATTAACATAATTATGGTTAATGACTAATCTGAATCGTCGAACACTTAACTTAATCAGGATCTAAGGGCTCACGTTCAATCTGGGCATCCTAACCCTAATCACTCTCAGATGACCGGAACAACGCTCCGGTCATCTTCTCCGGCCAACCAAAACCATATCTTCTTCCCTAGGCCACCCCAAGCCCTCTAGCCTGCCCAGAAACACTCCCCACACTTCATGGAACACAAATCAATCATCAAACAACATTTATAATACATGAATCAAGCAAATTGAAGCAAAAATCAAAGTACGGGTAAACTTTCAGAACAACATGAAATGGTCATTTCTTGCTCATTTTCAATTCTAAATACATCTAGATGATCAGTGCAACATGAAAATTCATTTTGTAACAAGAAAACGAAGTTCTGAGAAAAAATTTCTTCATTTATACCTGAGCTGGAGACCTTCGAAAGTAAGCTTTCAGAGCCTCCCTCTTGTGCAAATGGACTCCTTTGAACCCCCTGAGGCTAATGGAATGCTTGAATGGAGTTTAAACTGGCTATTTTGAGAGGTTTAGTTCTAATATGGCAGAAAATGAGGTTCTTGTGTGTTATGTTTCAGGCCATTGTGAGGGGTGGGATTTGTTCTATGGGTGATGTGTGGTTGATTGGTGAAGGAATTTTTGAAGTTTGATGGCTGGATTGAGAGAATCGAAGTGAGGAAGTTTTTGGGAATTTTTGTGCAATCTAAGTGTATGTGTGTCTTCTAAGCTCTTGTGTCTTGTGTTTTATGATCCTTAGGCAATGCATAAACAATTGGAATGAGTCAGAAGATTAGATATCCACTGTGGGAATGGCATGGCTCAATTGGCCAAAAAGTCAAAAGTTGTGTACTTGAGGTATGGGCCATGGTAGAGCTGATTTGAGGGGTTGAGCTGCCTCAGCTGGCTTCAAGGAGAGCCATAGGGTCAAATGTTGTGAGATGTATGGCTTGGATCAAGAGCTTGCATAGTTTTTGCAATTTTGCAACTTTGTGATTTCTTGAGAAATAAGTCATGGAATCCTTTGGTTCAAGGCTCAATTCTGACTTTGAGATGTTGTTTGATCATATCATGAGGTATTTGAGTGGACTAGAAGTCATGTAGAGGCCTGCAATTCACTTTTTCACATTTCCCTCTTTGACATGAACTTGAAAATTACAAGATTTTTCTCAACTTTGACTTGCCATATCTTGAGTTCTAGGATGAATCAAGAGGAGTTCTTGTACTTTTTGAAAATGGGAAGATCTAATTTACAACTTTCATGTTTTAAGAAAATTCATTTGAAGCTTTTTTGATCAAGAAAGAGGAGGTTGAAAATCTTTCCCAAAATGGAAAGTTTTCATTACAAGTTATGTCCAAAAATGGCAACTTTTGCAATGGCTCAAAAATCTTCAATCTTGTGATCTTTCAAACATTCCTAAGACCGAATAAAGGTCATAGGACCTCAAATTGATAATGATGACCCTTTGGGACCCTTTTTGGAGGCCTCAGATGCTTTAATCCTGACTTTTCTTGCACAACAAGTCACAACTTGATCAAATGACTTCCTCAATGAATTTTTGCATCAAACTTCATATACAAGCTCCATATATCATATAAAGACCAATGGAATCAAGAATGACCAAAATTTTAGGTTGTAAGTGTAATACCTCAAAATTTACCCTCTCATATCCTCAACATTTTGCATATCATTTAGCATACATTAAGTTCACAAATAACCAACAACATTGCATCATGTGTAGCATAGTTGAGGCATAAGTATGTGATCAATGATTTGAGCAACTGAAGGCTATACAAATGCAATCAAAGGGTCACAAAGCTTCTAAACATCATGCTAAGGGTCCACAAAATCCTACAAATCTTCATTTGAAGCCACAAGTCATGAAAAATTTTGATTTGATCAAAGGAGGCAAGAAGTGCAACATTTCCTGATGAAAAGGGCCAAATCAGGGTTTCACTTCTACTAGGCTTCTGCATGAAGTTATGATTCAAAGAGGATTCCATTGTCTTATATATGATGTCAAGTGCCTAGGTTTCAAATCTCGTCCACAAAATCATTTTGGAAGAGGTTCAATTGGCCAGATGACTGAAAATCGAGGAATCGGGGAAAAGGCAACCGAGCTAGGTAAAAAAGGTCGACTCCTGACTTTTAAGATCAAAATCAAGAAATTAGGGTTGCAATGATCCTATGGTTCAAATTTGGTCAAGAAATGATGGAGGACTCATAAAAAATCAAGAAAATAAAATCATTTGAAAGTGGTTAATTTCACCTTTCCCTCCACTTTTCCTTCCACTTTCCTTCCACATTTCCTTTCATTCTTTCCCTCTTGTTTTTCCACTTCAATTCTACTCCATTTCCCTTGGATTCTTCTACCATGGTCCACAACCTTCTAGAGTATTCCATGGAATATTCCAAGGAATATTCAAGGAATATTCCTTCTCCAACCCTAACCCTAACTAACTACTAACCTAACTCCATTCCTAAACCTAACTCAATTCTCAAACCTAGCTCCAAGCCTAGCCCCTATATAATCATTAATCACTTCAGTGCAAAAGGATCCCAAGTTTTGGTTCCAAATTTTTCACTTTCTCACAATTTCTAGAATCACTTTTTCTCTCTCACTTTTCCTCCAATTTCCTTCTCACCAAAGCTTTTTTGAAGAAGCTTTCAAGTTTCACATTGAAACTTGAAGATCTTAAAGCTTAGCCTCCAACCTCCATTGAATTGTGGATTGTAGAAGAAGAAGCTACTGATTTTTGTTAAGATTTTGACTTATTGGAAGTGCAAGAAGGCTCAAGCATCAAGAACGCATTTATTTTGCGGATTCACGGTTTTCTTGGTTTTCTCTTCGATCAAGCTCTGATTCTTGCAACATCCACCGAAGCACTTCTCCGCTTCGTAGGTTGGTGATCTAAATCAATTTAGCTTTAAGTAATTCTCTTCATCTCGCCATTTCGCCATTCTTTAAGTGCTTTTCGTATTACTTATGGTTGATTATGTTTTTGTTACATTTTGCTTGCAATTTGTGGTTTTTGATGGATTAGAAGCTAGGTTGTAGCTTGGTATAGATTCTAGCATGTGTTAATAAGCCCTAATTGAGTAGAAAACCGTGTTAGCATGATTAGGTGGGGGTTAGGGTTTTTTAGAAGGAAGATTGTAACCAAAAGCACTTATTTCAAAAGCATTTTTCACTTTCTGTTCAGCGTTAACCGGTTAATGGTTTGGTTAACCGGTTAACGCATGCGTTTTTGGCCAAATATAGTGTTGTCTGGGGTCCATTAACCGGTTAACCATTTGGTTAACCGGTTAACGCTGTTGGATTTTGGTTTTTTAGCTTATTTTCTTGCTCAATCTTGCTTCCTAGTGCCTCTAATGTTCATGCATGTTTAGGTACTAATTTTAGGGAATTTTCTAGGTTGGTTTCGACATCTCATTCCCCCATTTCGAGTAGTTTCGACGCGTTTCCGTTCATGTTGCATATTATGCGTTTATGTTTTCATTTGTGTATAATTTGACTCATTGCATTTTGTTGCTATGTTTATGCATCATTTGGCATGTAAAAAATCATGTTGCATTCTGTTTTTGTATCTTTTGCACAATTCGTTAAATCATTTGCATTTCATTGTATCAATATATATGTTGCATTTCACATAACCATGTATGTATGTGCATTTGGTTGCATTTGGTTACATGTTTGATCATATCATTCACATCAATTCAATTCTGAATTTTGCATTGAGCTTGACATTCTTGTTGATCTATCATGTTGCATATTCATGATCAATGCTCATTATGTTCATATGCCATGTTCATGTGCCATATTTTGCATACTTGTTGCATAATCAATCATGTGGTGCATTCTTGCATAATCCTCTCAAAATAATTATGTCACTCATTTGTGTATGTTGATCTATGTTCAAATGCATATCCATGATTAATTAGTACATTTTTCATTAAGTTTGTGCATTAAAAAATGAATATAATCAAATCTGCATTTTACATTTTATAGCTGACTTTGCATATAGGTGCTGTAAAATACATGATGTTTGTTATGTTTGCATGCTGTATGTGACTTTTTACACCTACCTTTTCATGCTGCATGCTGGCTGTAAAAAGTTGTTTGTGCTTTGCTTGTGTTTCCATAGCTGCTTTTAGTTTAGGGGTTGTAGTAGGTGCTGAATTTTTGTTTTAGCATTTTTTAGTTCTCTAGAATTAAGATAGAGTTTAGATAGAGTCCTAGAGTCATTAGGATTTAATTGGTGTATGTTTGATTTATTATTTTTAATAAAATGCACACTAATCTTTATTTTGTAGGGAGGGAAAGGTATGTTTCCTTACACCTTATCCTTTTATTTTATTTTTATGCATTTTCTTTATGCATTTAATTCACCTTTTACTTCCATATTTGTGATTGGTAGGATTTCCCTTTGGCTAGAACCAACTTATCTTCCTTAGGAAGTAAGTTGCATCCTTTTTATTCTCTCTTTTCCTTTTGCTCTTTAGGATTAGAAAAACCTCACTAACCATAGGACCACCATTTTAATAAATAACTTAGGGTTATGTCTTAGTTCCCCTTAATTTTTGTCCTTTTCCGATTTGAGTCTTCTTTCTCATCTTCAAACAAAATCCAAAAGACTTAATAAATGCATGAAAGGATCCCTTGTATGTAGCCTTATTCCATGGGGCACTTGCATTCATTCCATCTTGGAGTGGTGTAGGCTTGTCTAGCATGATGTACAAGTCTTATCAAGGGGTAGTTTCACAAAGAAAAATTTAAAAGATACTTCTTCAAAATACAAAAACACTTAATAAAGTTCAACAAACTAGTGAACTTAAACCCTAATCCTTGGGAATCAGTCTTGGATAAATTCTCCTTATTGGGTGTGCTTGTTCTATTATTCCATCTTGGAATGTAGTAGCAAGTACACATTCCATGGAAAAGAGTTTGAATTCACTTCCTTGTGCCAAATTCATGCAAAACTCTTAAAAGGCAAAAACAAACAATAAGCGACTATCCTGGGGGAACTTCTCTTTCTCATCTCATTCATTCTGAACGCAAACTTGCGACGACTTGTCTCGCATGCAAGACGGTAAACGCACTCATACCAGATGAGCCTGCAACACTTAAGCATAAACATACGCAGTTCCAGCTATAAAAAAACACAAACAAATAGTTCTCGCCTGGTTAGGCGAACTACGTCGACTCTGATCCTCATTTTCCCGATGAGGTACGTAGGCAGCGGGGTAGGGCCCGTTCGAGCACATTCTTTATTTCCCTGCATTTTCCCCTCTTTCTTTTCATTCTCTTTTCCAGTTCTTTTCTCATTGCAGTTCCAGTTTCCAGTCAGCAGTTTTATTCAGTAGCATTCGTATTTTCTCACCCTTTGAAACAAACAAACAAGCGTGGATCCTGTCAGGTACGGCGGGCGATCTGGGGTGCTAATACCTTCCTAGGTCGTAACCGACTCCCGAACCCAGATCTTTGGTTCGCAAGGCATTGTCCTTTCCTTCTTCCTCAGGTTTGTGCAGCATTACCTTTCTCGTTCCTTCGGGATAAAAATGTCTGGCTGGAGACTCTACCTTTTCCGCGCCACTTTCGCGTTTGTACTAGGATGAAAATCCCAGGAGCGAGAGTTGGCGACTCTGTTGGGGATCGAACCCAGAATCTCTGGTTTCCCTTGAAGAGTCAATCCTAGCGCCTGTTTGTTTTTGTTTACTTTGGGTGTTTATATGTGTGTTACTTTGGGCTTCATGGCATCTGGCTATGTTGGTATTAGTGAGTTCCACGCCTTGACTTGCGACCTTCTCGGAAATGTATTGACGCCGGAATCTTTATGGGGCAATACACTACCTTGATAGTTATGTGCAGTCAGGGGACCGATCATTGAGAACCTTTATGGAAACATCCCTCTCCAGTGATGACAGTGGAAGACCACATTTGTTGGCAAACCCACTCGCATCCGAGGGCCCACTGGGAACTCGCATATGATAGCCTGGTTCTCTCATAGGAATCCAGTAAAGGCAAACAGTTTGTATGACGATAGTATTGTACCCTTCGGGATGAATGTACTATTGTTTCTCGATTCAGTGCTTGAAGTTGGGGACTTATGAGGGATGCTTGTTTCCTTGGATTTAGCTGAGACCTCCCTGAGTAGTACATAATGCCAAACCGATTCCCTAATTTGGTCATGAGCCATGTCTCGGAAATGGTGAATGTATTATTACTTTTCGGCTTTGAGAGTCCGTGATGTTGGCCCGAGTAGCACACTCGTGAGATCGGGAGGGGTTTACAGGTTTGCAGGAGCCCAAAACTTCAACATACCCATGTATGCCAGTACACTTTAGTGATATAATCTTGTTCTGTTAATTATGGATTCTGAAATCATGAACTCCTGATCAGAAAGATACTTGTGATGATGTTGCGACCATGCACAGACACTTGATTACCTGATTCACTACACAGAGACATCACTGATCACATGCCTTGCCTTGCATAACATCATAACATCATTAATCATTTTGTGTTCTTTTTACTCTCAGGGTTCATTACCTCCTATTTTGGTCATATTTGTTGCTTCAACATGGAGATTCCCAGGAAGAGAAATGTCCATTATACTTTCCCACATCCAGACACAGATGGTATTCAGAAGTTAATTGGCTTGATGGGTGACAAAGTGCTTGATGATTTCAGAAAAGAGTTTGGAAATATCCTAGACTATGTGAATAAGCCAACCACTGATCAGAGGGATAACTTGCATTCTCTACTACAGTTCTATGATCCACAGCTGAGAGTATTTTTTTCCCTGACTACATCTTGGCTCCCACATTAGAAGAGATATCCAACATCCTCAGAATCCCCATCAAAAATGGTGCTCCTTACTATGGCTTAGAGAAGATGCCTTCATCCAAAGATATAGCTGAGTCTTTTCTTCTGGATTTATCCAAAGTTAGAAGAGAAGTGAATGCCACCAAAGGTAAAGGACTTTTCTTAGATTTTCTTATCAAGGAAGCTCAGGACCTGGCCTCTGAGAATAAATGGGCTAAGTTCAGCACCTTGATTGCTTTGATAGTGTATGGGACTATTTTGTTTCCAGGAGAGAAGGGTTTAATTAACATGGAAGCTATCACTATATTTGCCAGAAGAAATCCAGTACCTACTTTGCAAGGTGACTTTTACTACGGGATTCACCATAGAAATGACTTTTAGTCATATTGCGGATAGCTGACATTGCATGGGGATGTGTAACACGGTGGGAGAACTGACTTTTAGTCATATTGCGGATAGCAAGAGTCGCCACCGACTTTTATTTTATCCATAAAGAAAGGACATAAAAGAACAGGAAAGACCTATTTTTAAGAGACTTGGGTTCGGGGGGTAGGTTATATAAAGGGAAGGTGTTAGCACCCTTTATATCCATGGTTATCCATGGGCTCTTAGTTACTTAGCTCACTTAAATTGTTTTTTGAAAGTGTAGTGTGTGATTAGAAATTTTCTAAGTACTTTGTAATGATCCTCGTATGGATGTATACAAAGCCTTGTTTGAAAATGTTTTGAAAGTGAGGTGTAAAAACGTATTTTGAAATGTGAGCAAGTAATTAAGAGGTACCTACCCTAGATTAAGTCTGTCATGTTCTCGTATGTTCTTTCAATGGTAAGATTGTCCCTATTATTAAGGAATAGGTAGTCATTACCTTGGATGTGTTAAGGGATAAGCGTAGGGTCATCGTATGGTCATAGAAAGCAACTTAAGGGATGTCTTTAGCAATTCGTAGGGACTATCATCATTTATTCAAAGGGACAAGATCATTATCGTAGGAAACCTCGTAGGGACTTGATCTTTTAAGTTGTAGGGACTATGATGATTTATACTTGAAGGGACTTTGCTTAAGACATCCCTATATTTGAGGGACTTTGCTTAAGACATCCCTATATTTGAAGGTACTTTCATGGATGCAAACCAATTCTCACTGGCTTCTGTGATGCTGATTGGGCTGGAAGTGCTGATGACAGAAAAAGCACTTCAGGAGGATGCTTCTTTTTAGGAAACAATTTGATTTCTTGGTTCAGTAAGAAACAAAATTGTGTATCCTTATCTACAGCTGAAGCTGAATATATTGCAGCTGGAAGCAGTTGCTCACAATTGGTTTGGATGAAGCAAATGCTCACTGAGTACAATGTCCCACAAGATGTCATGACATTGTACTGTGACAACTTAAGTGCTATTAACATATCAAAGAATCCTATCCAACATAGCAGGACCAAGCATATTGATATCAGACATCATTTCATAAGAGATCTTGTGGAAGAGAAAGTGATTTCATTGGAACATGTAGCTACAAATCTGCAGTTAGCTGATATATTTACTAAAGCCTTGGATGCTACCCAATTTGAAAACCTAAGGGGTAAATTGGGAATCTGTTTATGTGAAATTTAGCAGTTATAGAGATGTGCCAACATGTCATATGACATTGTGTGGCATGATCACCAGATGGCAACACCAGTCTGGTCAAGCACCTTGTGTATTCCACTCCTAGAAATTCTCCAAGTAACGGCTCTTATAAGAATAACAGCTCACTTTCAGCTATTCATCTTCTCATCATTCTCTCACAACAACTTGCTTGCTATAGCTAACTTTCAGAGATCATCAAAATCAGCCAATCTCAATCTCTTTCTTCACCACATTCTAAAATGGCTCATCACCAAAACCCTAACATTTCTGAAGAAATCCTCAACAAGGAAGATGTGGTGCATGCAACCCCCATCTCTGTGGTACCTATGGATTCAACTCCAATGGACGAAATCAGAGGAAGTGTTCCTCTTGCTCAAAAACCAAGAACCCCTAAAAGAACAAAGGATCCTGTATTCAGCAAGGCCAAAGGCTTGCCTTCACCATCAAACACCACTCCAAAAGCTTCTGCATATGTGGATGATTCCATAAAGGAGCTGGTAAACAGGATCTTATCTGAGCAAAGAGTGGTAAGTGGCATATCTATTCCTCTGAACACCATGCCAGCTCCACAAGAAGATCAACAAACTCAGGCTGAAAAGGACACTCCTGCTCAACAGGATGTCCCAATAGATGTTGAAACATCTGAGGACCAGCAAAAGGCCTCATTTGATGCTGTTGATGAAACATCTGAGGACCAGAAAAAGGCCTCCACTGATAATGATGAAGAAATATCTGAGGACCAGCACAAGGCCTCCACTGAAGATCAAATCTCTGTTGAACCACCTGCTGAAGAGGAGACTGCTCAACCTCCTCCTGTTGTGAATATAGAGCATGATTCTGATACAGAAATCATTGCTTCTGTCAACCCTAGCATAGCCAAAAGGCTTAGAACTAGGAAGGAAAAGAAGAATGCAGGACATGCAACTTCTGAGAAGAAGCAAGCTACACCAAAGAAGGACAAAGCTAAAGTTGTCTTTGGTCCCACAAAACAATGGAGCAAGGTGCAAACACAAAAGAGAAAAGCTGTTACTCCTCCAGATTCAGATGTTGAAGAGGATGTCCCAACATCCCCACCAAAGAAGAAACCAGCACCTTCAAGGTCATCAACTGCTGTTCCAGAAGCTCCTCTGGACAACATCTCCTTTCATCATGTTTCAAGTGTGAACAGATGGAAGTTTGTTTATCAAAGAAGGGTAGCACTTGAAAGAGAGCTGAGCAGTAATGCACTTGAGTGCACAAAGTTAATTGATCTCATTTCTTCTGCTGGCCTTTTCAAAACTGTCTCCAACTTCTCTCCTTGCTATGAGCTGCTTGTCAAGGAATTCATAGTCAACCTCCAAGAAGATTGTGCTGATGGTAAGTCTGCTGACTTTAGAAAAGTATATGTAAGAGGAAGGTGTGTAGAATTCTCTCCTAGGGTTATCAACCACTACCTTGGAAGAGAATCTGATGGTCCAAATGAGTTAGGGAAGACTGATAACCAGGTTTGCAAGGTTATCACTGCTAATCAGGTCAAGACTTGGCCAGTTAAAGGGAAGCTCTCAGTTAGCATGCTGACAAGGAAATATGCCATGCTGAATAGAATTGGCACTGCAAACTGGGTCCCTACCAACCATACATCCTCAATATCAACTGGATTGGGCAGGTTCATATATGCTGTGGGCACCCAAACAAAGCTGGATTATGGGGCTTATATATTTGATCAGACATTGAAGCATGCTGGATCATCTGCAACTAAGCTGCCAATTGCCTTCCCTTCCTTGCTGTGTGGAATAATGCTGAGTCAGTATCCTGGTATCCTCACTGAGAAGGACACAATTTGCAAAAGAGAAAGCCCTTTGGCTTTCCACTACAAGTTGTTCCTGAGTCATCATGCAGCTGATGTTGAAGCTCCCTCTGGGACATCTGCAGGTCCTTCAAAGACAAAGTCTCCAATCTCCAAAGCTGCCTTGATTGCTGAGCTGAAGATCACATGCAAAGAACTGGATGCAAGGAAGCAGAAACTTGAGGAGATTATCCAAAGGCTGGAGATTGAAGAAAGTGCTCAGAAAGCTGCTACTTCTGATGAGGAGACTGGGGAAGAGGAAGAAACTGATTGTGAGGAGTCTGAGTGAAAACTGTTTGTGAGGAATATATAATGACAGCTTCTGCTTTGTAATTGTGAATTAGTAACTTTGGCCCCAAATTTATGTCTAACAAGGGGGAGAACAAGAATAACAACAACAATGTATGATGCTGTTTTTGTTATTAATGAAAAACTTATGTTTGCTTCTGAACTAAATCTGTGATGTTAATGAAAACTTCTGTTGCAACAAGACTGAATACATGTATGTTTGAGGGGGAGTAAACTCACACATGACTCAACAGAAAAGAACTGATATTCTCTGATAAAAGAACTTCTGCTGCACTCTGATAACCAGAAAAATATGTTAGCCAAAAATTAGCCAAAGGGGGAGTTTGTAGATGTTTAGAATTGGCAGAATTTTTGACCAACAAGAAATGTTGAATTTAGTTCAGGATGTCCTATCAGATGTTGGGACATTATCAAACAGAGTATAAGTAAATGAACTTAATTCAGGATGTCACACCAGATGTTGGGACATTGCATCAGTTAATGATATAAGTTCAGTTTACAGGATGTCACATCAGATGTTGTGACATTGTATCAGTTAATGAAGTAAGTTCAGTTTTTCAAGATGTCCCAACAGATGTTGTGACATCTCAAACCTGCTACCAGAATTAATTAATAACTAACAGAACTGAGTAAATTAAGGAAAGTTATTTGGAATTAATTATGGATGGATAAAACAGAATAAGGTGCATCTGTAGGGAGTGTTGTTATATGTCTTCAACATAATCAGAACAACTGAATCACCTAGAATCTAGGAAGTAACAAACCCTAATTCAAGGTGGAAGCAGCATGCGTTTTAGGATTGGATAAACCTACAGAAAGCCCAAAATTCAAACACCTATTTAAGCAACAGAAACTCTCAGAATATAGCACGAATTTCAGAAGACAAAATAGGGTGTTTTGAGTTTTAATAGCAGGTTGTTTTATTGTACCACTTTATGAGCTTTTAAGAAAAAGTGTATTTGTGTCTTGATTGAAACTGTGAAGTAAGATCAAGCTGTTTTTGTTTGAAGTATGACTTCAATTGTATTAAACTTGTAAACAAGATCACTGTGTGATTGAGGGGGAGTGAGTTGGTACTCATATCTAAGTTGTGTCTTAGGTAGAAATTGCATTGGGTAGATATTAAGTGAAAGATTAAACTGGGTGGTTTAAGTCTAGAATTAATATTACTTATAGTGGATTTCCTCCTGGCTTGGTAGCCTCCAGATGTAAGTGTGGTTATACACTGAACTGGGTTAACAAATTACTGTGTTGTTTAATTTTCCTGCACTTTAAGTTTTGGTTAAGTTGTCAAGTGTTTAAACATCTCATTCGACATCTCATACCTGATCACAGAATTACAATTTTAATTACATTTAGGTTATACACACCCTAAAATTACTAACCATAACAATAAAAATAATGCGGAAATATAAATCTAAAATTATTACATGGCTTTGGGATAATTACAATATAATCATAAAAATAATAAATAATAATAATAAAGCAAATAAATATTAGGATTATAATAAATAAGCAAAAAAAATAAAGCAATAATAATAATAATAAAGCAATAGATATTAGGATATTAGAATTAAAAAAAAAACAATAATGAGGTAGTAAAGAAAAGTTAGTATTTTTTAAGGAAATTAAATAAGTTAGAAATTATTTAGAATTTATAAGAAAAATAATAAGTTAGAAATTATTTAGAATTTATAAGAAAAATAATAAGTTAAAATAATAGTAATAAGAAAATAAAGTATTTACAAAATAAAAAAAGTTATTATAAAAATAATCTAATTAGGGTTTAGAAAATTAAATTTGGTTTTTTAGGGTTAATGGAAAAAATTAGGTTTAATTAAAGAAATTAGGGTTTTCAATCATAATTAAAATACCTTACTTTTTATTTACAAAATACATATATAATAATTATATACAAACATATTATAAAACAAATACAATTAATAAACATTAAGAAAATAATTATGAGTTTTTTTAGAAAATATAGGATTTATAAAAGTATTATTGGTTATTAATTTTGAAAATATTTTAATTATATTAATGTAAACAAAAAATAAAGAAAATAGGAAAAATAAGAAATATGAGAAAATCACTAAAAAGATAGGACCTGGGATTTGAACCCAGGTCCCTTACCTCAACAACATCACACAAAACCAACTGAGCCAACACGCGATGGTGTTATCTCTATGCAACGCATCCATTATATTTTAAACCTGCAGCCAAAAATAAATATGTGAAAAAAAATGTTGGAACCAAGGATTCGAACCCAGCCATCTTGCCTCCATGCACGTATCACCAACCAACTGAGCTAAGCAACGCATCTGAAATATAAACGCAAACATAATCTAATAAAATAAACAAAGTTTTGAAAATCCAATTTCGCGCCAGACTTCATCTCCTTCCTCTAGCTGTTGTATTAGGCTATACCTACAGACGTTCATCACTAAATGTTTTAGTGACAGATTTTCTCCATCACTAAATGTCCTGCACATTCAAACATCACAAATAACAAGAATAAATTGCTTTCAACGATTCAAGTCAGTTAATATGAGGTCCCTAAGTCCAATTGATCCATCAATTTCATGTGAAATTGCTTTTAACAGAGGTTCCCAATTTCAAGTTCATAAAACCCTAACAATGGCATCGTACGATTCCGGCATCAAAACTTGAAACAAATTATCCAAAATCCATCTACACACTCAAACAAACAATATTATATAGTTCAAATCAATTATTTATGCATAAATCAATGTAATCGAAAAATCAAGAAAAAGCTCAAGAACATGAATTCAGTTTATGCTTGTATGAGTCAATATGATGCTTTTGATGATTAGGAAAGGTTTATGAGGCATCCAGGAATGATTTTACACCTTAAAACCTTTGATAAGCAGCCTAAATGATGAAATTCGAATCTCACTTTTCCTAGGAATTTTTTACTTTTGTTCTTGTGCTTTGGAGGCAGAAAATTTGTCCCCTTGTGTATGCTTTTGTTTATGTGTATATAGTGATTGAATATAGGTCAAACACTTATGGATTTGTGGGCTTGTGAAGATTGCTTGATCATGAAGTTTCATCACTTTCAAATATTCAAAAAATCTCATCAAACCTTTCTATTTTTGGTCCAATATGACTTTAGTTGATTTCCAATCATTCTAAATATAATTCAACTAATTTCCAATCAAAGATTTCATTCTTCATTTGACTTTTCATATTTTATATATATTTAAAATGAATTTTAATGAATAAAATCCAAATAAATATAAAATAAACTATAAAAATCTGAAAAAATAATCATTGGGGTCGTGCATGATGTCATTGTAAGGATTGGATTACAAAATTGCAAGCCCTTTTGGGAAAATTTGGTTTTAAGACCTCATTTGTTCAATATACCCCTAAAAAATTTCCCAACTTTGCAAAGGCACAAATCCCTCAATTTTAAGGCTATGAAGGTGTTCTTGGATATTTTGGAAAGCTTAAAGAGTCCTATAACCAACCTCTTTGGTCTCATATCCACATCTTTTTCCATTTTCAAATTATGCCCTTTGGAAGATGTTGACTTTTTGTTGACTTTTGAAATGACCTGTAATGTTTTAGCTCATACCTTCCAAATGAAGTATTTTTAGGCTTGGCTTGTGAGACACAAAGTTGTAGAGAATTCAATTTCCTTCAAAATGAGCTTTGGATGGAAAAAATTTGATGAAGCATGTGAACGTTATGGCTGGTCAAAGTTCAGTTGACTTTCCTTAAGAAAATCCTAATTTAGAAACTCCTGATTCTTGATGATCTGAAAATTTCTTGATGAATCATGATCAAACCTTGATCAAATGATGAATTTTACTTCATAATATTGATGTTGGCAAAAAATCTTGAAGTTTGACTTTAATTTGACCACAGTTGACCTCAGTTTGACTTTTTAACTGCTTTGACTGATTTTTGCATATCTGATCATCTGACTGGGCAAACTTATTGGGAAAGCCTTGAAACTTGACATGGGGATTCTTGAATATATGTGAGATGTTATGAAGCTCACTTTAGGTCATGGAAATCATTTTAACCTGAGGAAACACAAAACCCTAGTTTTGGACACTGGGCTTAGGAGGAGGCATTGTCTGAGGAAACTTCCATACTTCTTGACCAATTGGGAGTCTTGAGGATCTTGTGATCATCTAGAAGTCTTGAGAGAGGTTGTCTTGATTGTGGGAGGGCAAAATTTGGGGTACAACAGCTGCCCCTTGTTCAATTTTCTGGAATCTGAGAAGTTAGATTGGCATGTACGCCATTTGTGACTTGAAGATTGAAGAAGATTGAACACAAAAACCCAAAAATTTGTAGTTGCTGGTGTGTAGAATGATACTGTTGGTTGATTGTGATGCTTGAATGGGCTTATTGATGCCATTTGAATAAAGAGTCTTCTGATATGCTTCTTAACTATGGAGATGCCATTTTTGGGAAGAATAAACGACGGCCCAAAAATGAGATAACCTGCGGGGAGAATAAATGACGGCCCGAGGTAACAAGATAACCATTGGGAAGAATAAACGATGGCCCAAGGTGAGTTGATTTATGGGAAGAATAAACGAAGGCCCAAAAATGAGATAACCTGCGGGAAGAATAAACAACAGCCTGAGGTAACAGGATAACCATTGGGAAGAATAAACAACGGCCCAAGGTGAGTTGATTTTTGGGAAGAATAAATGACGGCCCAAAAATGAGATAACCTGCGGGAAGAATAAACGACGGCCCGAGTTAATAGGATAACCATTGGGAAGAATAAACAACGGCCCAAGGTGAATTTATTTCTAGGAAGAATAAACGACGGCCCAAAAATAAGATAACCTGCGGGAAGAATAAACGACAGCCTGAGGTAACAAGATAACCGTTGGGAAGAATAAACGACGGCCCAAGGTGAGTTGATTTCTGGTAAGAATAAACGAAGGCCCAAAAATGAGATAACCTGCGGGAAGAATAAACGACGGCCCGAGGTAACGGGATAACCATTGGGAAGAATAAACGACGGCCCAAGGTGAGTTGATTTCTGGGAAGAATAAACGACGACCCAAAAATGAGATAACCTGCGAGAAGAATAAACGACGGCCTGAGGTAATAGGATAACCATTGGGAAGAATAAACGATGGCCCAAGGTAAGTTGTTGATGAAGTTTGTCTGCTGGATAATTAACCTGAAAAACAAGGTTAGTTGGATGCAGAATATAATGATATATATAACAATATGTAAGATAATATTTTATGAGAATGCGTATGATATCATATGATATGATATGATATGATATGATATGATATGATATGATATGATATGATATGATATGATATGATATGATATGATATGATATGATATGATATGATATGATATGTTGGGAAGCTGATCAGTAGCTTCATATAACAACTGCTGGCTGGGGAAAATAAATCCTGATTTGTTGCTGAGGAGTGAGAAGACTTCGTTTCCGTCTTGCTTAAGAACATTGTACTTATAACCTTTTCGTTTTCATTCGTCGTACTTCTTATTGAAGGACTAAGTTCCTGAATATCCTGACTGAGGATAAAAGAGATGGACATAGATTCGGGAGACTTATTTGGTTAAGTATCAATTCTTTGGAGGATATGAAGCTGCTTGGAGACTTCGTAGGGTGGGAAGTATAAGATATTACTTGAAGTATTCCGTAAGAATATCCGTAAAGATTACTCCGTGGGGATGAACCGGTGAAGCTTCGTTGAATTCCTACCTCCGTTCGTTCTTAGTAAATGTTGTTATTGTATTTTATGCATTTCAGGTAAACATCAATCATATTCAAAAGCATATATTCATTCAAACATAATTAATGGACGTTTTTCGCTTTTAGTAAAAGGGGAAAAGTAAAGCTGAATATATGAGAGAAAAGTAAAGCTAAATATAAAAAATGGAATTTTTCCTTATTCTTAGAAATAAACTTATAACTAGAAATGTTTTAATACGGAGACAGAAATCCTAGTAAGAGGAATTCGTCAAAGAAATTTTTACAAGGAGAAATAGCTATGTGTAAACAATCCTATTGAGTTCCAACTTTGCTATTGCCATTATCTTCAATTATCTCATCTTCAGCTATTGGAGAGGAAACGATTGGATTGATCAGTATCTGTTGAACTTGACATAGATAACACAACTAGTAGAGGTTGCATGTGTGATCTAACGAGACATAGTCATACGCTTTAATCCCTAACTTTTGCCTGGATTGCCCTTTCAGGTTTTCAATCCATCGGGATACCCTTTTTTGCCCAAGCCGCCTTTTCAGGTTTTCGACTTGACGGGTGTACATTTTTTTTATATATATCCCTAATTTTTGCCCGAACCCTTTTGGTTCATCGGGATGCCCTTATTTTTGCCTATGCTAGTCAACCTAGCGGGTCTCTTTTCATGCGTAGTATTTTTTAACTATGTCTACATTCACAGGTTATGGGAAATCTTCACCATCCATAGTGGTAAGCATCATGGCACCTCCCGAAAATATTCTCTTGACAACAAATGGCCCTTCATAGGTGGGAGTCCATTTGCCCCTGGGATCACCCTGTGGTAATATAATACGCTTGATTACCAAATCACCAGTATGATACACCTGCTGCCTAACTTTCTGATTGAAGGCTTTGATCATCCGCTTCTGATACATCTGACCATGACAAACAGTTGTTAGTCTTTTCTCATCAATTAAGTTTATTTGGTCAAGTCGAGTCTGAGTCCATTCATATTCATTTAAGCATGCATCCTTCATAATCCTCAAAGAGGGAATCTGAACTTCAATGGGGAAAACTGCTTCCACACCATAGACAAGGGAAAATGGGGTTGCCCTTGTTGAAGTACGCATGGTGGTACGATAACTGTGAAGAGAAAATGGTAACATCTCATGCCAATCCTTATATGTAACTGTCATCTTTTGCAAGATCTTCTTAATATTCTTGTTGGCGGCTTCCACTGTGCCATTCATCTTTGGACGATATGGAGAAGAATTATGATGTTTAATTTTGAATTGCATGCAGAGATCAACAATCATAGTGTTGTTCAAATTAGTACCATTATCTGTGATAATCCTTTCAGGGATGCCATATCTGCATATAAGATTATATTTGATGAATCGAGCCACAACATTCTTGGTAACTGAAGCAAATGAAGTTGTCTCTACCCATTTTGTGAAGTAATCAATAGCTACAAGGATGAAATGATGTCCATTAGAGGCAGTAGGTTTGATTTCACCAATCATATCAATGCCCCACATGGCAAAAAGCCATTGAGCAGTTAGAACATTCAACGGAACTGGGGGCACATGAACCTTATCAGCATAAATTTGGCATTTGTGACAAGTTTTGGAGTGTTGATAGTAGTCAGTTTCCATGGTAGACCAATAATAACCTGCTCTCAGAATCTTCTTAGCCATTGTATGCCCACTAGAGTGAGTACCAAAGATCCCATCATGCATGTCTTCCATAATCTCTACTGCTTCTTTCTTATCCACACAGTGAAGCAAAGTCGAATCGTGGTTGCGCTTGTACAAAACTCCATTACTCAGGAAGAATTTAGCTGAAAACCTCCTCAGAAACATCTTATCATTGACAGATGCCCCTTCAGGGAACTCTTAAGCTTCGAGATACCTCTTCACTTCATGGAACCAAGGCTTTTCTTCTACTCCTTCAGTACCCACTTCATTGCAGTATGCAGGTTTGTCAAATCGATCAATAGTAATTCTCGGAGCTTCATCCTCCCAACTAATTTCAAACATAGATTCCATGGTAGCTAATGCATCTGCCAATTGATTCTCTTCTTGTGGAATATGTCCAAAGGTAATATCTTCAAAGTACAGGGTCAAAGATAGAACATGCTCTTTGTAAGGGATGAGATTAGGATGTCTGGTATCCCAATCTCCTTTAACCTGACTGACTACTAAGGCTGAATCTCCATACACGTCCAAAAATTAAATCTTCATTTCAATAGCAACCTTGATACCCATGATGCACGCTTCATACTCAGCCATATTATTGGTACATTTAAAACAAAGCTTTGCAGTAACTGGTGTATAACAACCTTTAGGAGAGATAATCACAACACCAATACCATTACCAAGCGCATTAGAAGCTCCATCAAAAACCATTGTCCATCGGGATCCTTGTCCAGGTCCTTCATATTGTCTAGGTTTTTTAGTAACAATCATAATGTCCTCATTTGGAAACTCAAAATTCATAGATTGGTAGTCATCCACTGCTTGATGAGCCAAATGGTCAGCTACTACACTTCCTTTGATTGCTTTCTGAGTAGTATATTGTATGTCATATTCTGTCAAGATCATTTGCCATCTTGCTATTCGTCCGGAGAGAGCAGGTTTCTCAAATATATACTTGATTGGATCCATTTTTGAAATCAATAAAGTGGTATGAGTCAACATATACTGTCTTAATCGGCGAGCAGCCTATGCCAAAGCGCAACAAGTTTTCTCGAGCAGTGAGTATCTTGTTTGACAGTCGGTAAACTTTTTGCTAAGGTAGTATATTGCCTGCTCTTTTCGACCAGACTCGTCATGTTGCTCCAACACACACCCCATTGAGTTATCCAATACTGTTAAGTACATAATCAAGGGTCTTCCTTCAACTGGTGGCATCAATAGAGGAGGTTCCTGTAGATACTTCTTGATCTCATCAAAAGCTATCTGGCATTCTTCGTTCCATTCCATTATTTGATCTTTCTTCAACAACTTGAAAATTGGTTCACAAGTAGCAGTAAACTGGAAAATAAATCTTTCAATGTAATTCAATCGTCCCAGGAAACCTCTAACTTCTTTCTCAGTACGAGGAGCAGGCATCTCTTGTATATCTTTTACTTTTGTAGGATCTACTTCAATACCTTTACCACTAACAATAAAACCCAGAAGTTTACCAGATCTAACTCCAAAAGTACTTTTGTTTGGATTTAACCTCAACTTGTATTTCTTCAACCTCTCAAACAACTTGTGCAGGTGATCAAGGTGCTCTTCTTCATTCTGAGATCTGGCTATCATATCATCCACATATACCTCTATCTCATGGTGAATCATATCATGGAACAAAGCTACCATATCACGCTGATATGTTGCCCCATCATTCTTCAAAACAAATGGTATTACCTTATAGCAGAAAGTGCCCCATTGTGTAACAAATGTAGTCTTCTCCATATCTTCAGGTGCCATCTTGATTTGGTTATACCCAGAGAAACCATCCATAAAAGAGAACAACTTATGTTGAGCAGTGTTGTCTACCAGAACATCAATATGTGGAAGTGGAAAATCATCTTTTGGGTTGGCTCTATTCAAATCCCTGTAATCTACACACATGCGTACTTTACCATCTTTCTTAGGCACCGGCACCACGTTTGCAACCCATTGTGGATAAGAAGTAACAGCTAGAAATCCTGCATTGAATTGTTTCATCACCTCTGCCTTAATCTTTTCTGACATATCTGGACGCATACGACGAACTTTCTGTTTTATCGGACGACAATCCTCTTTCACTGGTAGGCGGTGAACCACAATATCTGTATCTAACCCTGGCATATCTTCGTAGGACCAAGCAAAAACTTCCACATAGTCGTGTAACATCTGAATCAGCCTGTCCTTGATATTATTTTTTAATTCAACACCTATCTTGACTTCTTTCCTATTTTCCTTGGTTCCCAAGTTCACGACTTCAATTGGTTCCTCATGTGGCTGTATAGTTTTCTCTTCTTGCTGTAGCAATCTAGCCAGCTCTATAGGTACTTCACAATCTTCCTCCTTTCCATCCTCGGCTTGATAGATCGGATTTTCGAAGTCATAATTGGCAATAGCAGAATTGTTATTAATAGGATCCAGAATGGATGAACATCTGCATTTAATGACGTGGGTGTGTGTAAGAACACATACCTTTTTTTTTATAAAAGAAAGAAAAATGAAAATAAAAGAAAGACAAAGAGCATAATTTTTACGAAAACGAGAAACGTCCATTGATTTTATTGAATGAAAATATGCGAATGAAATGACAACCCTAACAAGCATACCATTGTGCCCCGGGCAAGGCACAAGGCTTAAAAGTAATTAATTGTTCAAAGTTAAAAATAAATTTTAAAAAAAGATGAAATAGCATTTACTCCTGACTAAAGGAGATAGGAATAACGTCTTCAGCTTTCCAATTGTTGAGTCCATCCCCCATGGTAGGAAAACTCCAATCGTCCAGGTTGTAACTTTCATCATAATCTTCCACAGCATTGACTTGGTCCCTTATGATTCCTCCATGAGTGATACGAGCAACACGAGCACGACGAACAACCTTCTGAGATTCTGCAGTAAAACCCAAACCAAACTTGTCAGACTTGTAAGGAATATTAGGAAGCTGACCCCAAATAGTAAAACCACCTTCTTCAACCACAACTCTAGCATCTTTGAGGGAGTCCATTGTAGGAGGCACTCTAGTAATCATAGGAACTCTTTTGACAACAGGGGGAGCTTCAGTAGCAGGAACGACCCAATGAACGACTTCAAATATCTGGCAAGGAGTCTCAACAAATTCACCCTCCATCTCAACATATTTAAAAGTATTCACGTGACTGACCATGTATTCTTCTTCACCATAAACAGTGACAACCTTTCCTTTCACCAGATATTTCAACTTCTGATGTAAAGTAGAAGTCACAGCACCTGCCCCATGGATCCAGGGGCGCCCAAGCAAACAGGAGTACGCAGGACAAATATCCATCACATAGAAAGTGGAATCAACAACTTGAGAGCCTACTTTGACTGGAAGATCCACCTCTCCATGCACCATTCTTCTTGAACGATCAAAGGCTCTTACCACCACATTACTTGGTCTTAATACTACATCATTCAGATTGAGTTTGTCTAGAACCTCCTTAGGTAATACATTTAATGAAGAACCATTATCCACCAATACATGAGACAAAGTAGTGCCCCTACACTCAACGGAGACGTACAGAGCTCTATTATGGTTCCTGCCGGCAAGAGTCAGATCAGCATCATTAAAACCCAAGCCATTTTCACTAGTTAGACGAGCAACACAATTTTCAAATTGATCCACCGAGATTTCATGTGGCACATGAGCAGTCTTCAGGAATTTGATTAAAGCCTTGGCATGGGCTTCAGAACACAATAGCAGAGATAACATGGAGATTTTGGAAGGAGTATTCCCTAACTGGTCAACAACATCATAATCACTCTTGCGGATGATCTTCAGTACTTCTTCCATTTGTTTAGAGAGATCTTCACTGGCTGGTGGTTCAGCTTGGACAGGTTCAATCACTGGTCCTTTGCCCCGAGCCTCAGTACTTGGCCCAAAGTTAGAAATATGAACTGGAG
Source organism: Lathyrus aphaca (assembly GCA_963966055.1). Classification (NCBI taxonomy): domain Eukaryota; kingdom Viridiplantae; phylum Streptophyta; class Magnoliopsida; order Fabales; family Fabaceae; genus Lathyrus; species Lathyrus aphaca. Next base: position 543,452,655 of record OZ014524.1, read on the forward strand.
CAGCAGCTTTTGAGGTGTCTTCTGGAGAGAAAATTCTTCCACTCCCGGTAACCTTACTGGATCCAACAATATTGTCCACATCAAGATTAACATCAGTAACAGGTGCATCAGTTAAAGGTTCTTGTTTGACACCACGGATATAGACATCAGAACCATAATTCCAGGGTATAGCCTTGTCAGAAGTGTATGGGATAGGACCAGGAGTAGTAATAATCATTGGAGCCACCTTTGGCTCAGCAGTAATCTTCATAGGACTTTTAGAAGTGATCCTCACTGGACCATTGGACGTAATCTTCACAGGAATCTTGTTAACCATAACCACATCTTCAATTTTTACATCTTGAGCCAGACCTCCACACAGACTCTCTATAGAAAGGGTCCTCTCAAATAGTATAGTATAGTTATCTATCAAGCGTTGAATACCTGACCTCAACCTCCAATAACTATCAGGTTTATAGGCACAGTAAAAACAATCTTCCCTGCAACCCGGAAATAAACTGGCTTGCACAAGCTTCTTCTTGACAATAGCTAGAGGAGTAGTTATTTCAGCCACAGTACGAACATAAACAACCTCATCAACAACATTAACAGTCTTCTCATGTTTAGGCATGGGAGCAGTAATCACATTAGGAGTCTCCGGAGGGTCAAATTCAATCTCTCCATTCTCAATCATATCCTGGATTTTGTTCTTCAACGAACAACAACTGTTAGTATCATGGCCAGGGCTATTAGAATGGTATGCACACCTTGCATTGGGATTGTAACGAGAAAATGAGGTATTGATATTCTATGGTGGATCCTTCAAAGTAATCAATTCTCCTTTCAACATATGCTGCAAAACCTGAGCCAATGACATATTGAGCTTGGTAAACTGCCTCCTAGGCTTGGGATGATTATTCGTTGTTGCTCTTGTGGTGGAGGTGTAGGATTAGAAATCAAAACAGCTCCCACAGATTGGTTACGATCATTATGACTACGCTGGCTATACACAACATTGGATTCTTTCTTCCCAGGAGGGGATTCTTAGTAACACCTGAAGAAGAAACTATCTGAATCTTTCCACTTCGTATCCCACTTTCCATACGTTCTCCAGTCATTATCAGCTCGGTGAAGCCAGATGATGAGCTTCCAATGAGATGACTATAGAAAGGACCAGTCAACGTACTCATGAACATATCAACTAATTCCCTGTCAGTCAAAGGGGGTTGAACTCTACTTGCCAGATCTCTCCATTTCTGAGCGTACTCCTTGAAGCTTTCTTTGGCATCCATGGACATGCTTTGGAGTTGTATACGAGTTGGTGCTATATCAGAATTGTATTGGTACTGCTTATAGAAAGCTTCAGCAATATCATTCCAGTTGCGAATATTGGTACTCTCTAGTTGATAATACCATTCCAGTTGGGATCCAGACAAACTCTCTTGAAATAAATGCATCCATAACTTCTTATCAGGAGTATGAGGTTGAATTCTCCTTACATAAGACCTTAAGTGATGTTTAGTACATGACACACCATCATACACCACGAAAGTAGGAACCTTGAAACCTATAGGGATGGAGACTCCAGAAATCAAACTCAAATCTTCAAAGTCAAATCCAGAATTCTTCTGTAGTTCCATAACATTCATTCTGTCTACTAGCATCTTATACTTCTCCTCACTAGCAGGATCATGATAATAGTTCTCCTCAAAATCAGAATCTTCCACAGTGTCATGAAGGATGCCTCCTTCTCCCTCAGAATTTTCAGACTCCAGGTTCTCAACCTCTTCTTCTGTCTTGACAGGACCTCTGAATCTTCTACCCAGGTTGATGAGGCCCACTGACTTTCTAGTCTTCTTCTTTTTCTTAGTCAAAAGTGTCTTCAGCTCATCTTGTCCCTTGGACAAGTTCAGGATCATTTCTTGAAATTGGGCATTCTGAGTCTGGAGATCCTTGACAATTTGTTCGAGAGTTGTCTCTGCTGAAATAAACAGCGAGAAGATAAGATACATGTTCATAAGAAACCTGTAATGCAATGATATGGTATGTAGATGCATATGCAATGTTTTCAAGGACCGCAGGATTTAAATTTGTTTAAACGACAAACAAGAACAAAATTTTATTAGTAAATATTTAATATAAGTTTTGCCCCTTGGGCTTACAAAGAAATAACAATAAGATATAAAAGATAAATATATGGGGTTTTAAGTCTCCCATGGACGCTTCCTCTTTGCGTGGAGGTACTTGTTGAGGTTTTGCTCTTCGTGAAGTTGCCTTGTTAGCTCCAGAATTCTTTCTTGACCAGCTCTGAAATGAGTCTCAAAAGTATCCCTTTGCTCCTTCAACTGAATCCAGGACTTTTGCATTTCTTCCAAATCAGTGGGCATATCTGGATGAAGGATGGTATAAGGAACATCTCCTTCAGCAACAGGCTCCATAGTGACTGGTAGAACGGCAGGATATGGCATCATAAGAGTCTGAGCACGAGATCGCACCCATCTGAGATAAGGCTCCATAGGAATAGATTACTTTGGCTCCAAAGTGTTTCTGTCAATCCTGTTCACCTTGTTCCAAGCTCGTATAAACCTTTCATGGTAACCCTGAAGATCATTGTCGTAGTCGAACATAATAACCTGAATAAGCATGTCATGAGGACCATTACTCCGAGCATAACCAAACTGACGTAGTGCTAAAGAAGGGTTGTAGGTAATTCCTCCTCTTATGCCAAGGAGTGGCACATTAGGGAATTCCCCACAACGATCAATGATATAACATTCTCCATAGGTTGAGAGCACCAATGAATGTCCGAATGAGAAAGTGACATGATCCTCTTAGACCACCTGAACCCTTGTTCATTCTTCATCACTGATCGAGGAAGGTGAGAAATAAACCACCTAGACAATAAAGGTATGCAGCACATCAAAGTTCCTTTCGCCTTCGTAGTACGAATGTGAAGAGAATGTAAGATATCTCCAAGTAATGTAGGCACTGGTTTATGAGTCAGAAATATGTTGATGGCGTGTACGTCTATGAACTGGTCTGGATTAGGGAACAACACTAAGCCATAGATCAATAGGGCTAGGATCTCCTCAAAAGCATCATAACTCATAGCTTTCAAGAACACTTGAGCTTTCTCCATCAATACCTTAGCAAGAATACCCTTAACTCCGCTTCTCGTTTCTAGGACAATGTCTGATTTCTTCAGATGTAGGGCTGCAGCAATGACTTCAGGTTTAGGCTCCTTATCCAAGCCTGTGAAGGGTCTCTGATCAAGGATAGGTATACCCAGTATTTTGGAGAACTCCTCCATTGTAGGAACCAACTGATAGTCGGGGAATGTAAAGCAATGGTGTTTAGGATCAAAGAACTGAAATAGGACACTCATCATGTCTTCATTGAACCCTGAAGTGACTAGATCCAGTAGGTGACCATGCTTCTTGATGAACTGGGAGTTTTCAGAAACTTGAGAGATCAATTCTTTAAGCTTAGGAGGTATTCCTACAAAGTTGATCCAGATAGTATTCCTACGAGCAGAAGCCATGACCTGCAACAAAGAACAAAGATAAATCCTTTGGTCCTTAAAATGGTTAGTGAAAATGCTATGCTTATGATGCATGATGTCGTGATGTTATGCTCAATCACAAACATGTGGCACACACAAACAAGTCACACAATAGCCCTATGTTTGAAGGCTTGTATGAGGTTTAAAGGTAAGTACCCTCCCCTAAAGTTTAGTTGGTTCATCATATCCTACAAAAGTAACCAGGTTCTAAGGGATCTCAATATCATTGATCCTTCCCTAGGGTGGTTGTTCAGTAGGCAACTTACTTGCCAACCAAAACCCTCCAAGTTTAGGATCTCAATGAGCGTAGCATCGAGTATCAACCAACATTATACTTCTCCAAAGCCGGCTATCTCACTACTTTCTAAAGGCCAAGATGGGATAACTAGGGTTCTAAAGGTCAGTTAGTGTATTGACAACATATGGCAGCCCCATATTATCCTTAACTTACTTAAGGAACATAAGCACCAACCAAGAAGTCACACTAACAATGGCCACCAGATCAACCATATCGGTATACGCCGTACAGTTTCCTTGGTTTATTGCCATTTACCTAGGGTACACTAGATTCGGGTTAGGATCTTTCACACATAAAGCCCAACAAGTAATATAAAGCAAACAAAACAAACAATTAAGTGATCTAATTCCTAAGGGTACCCCTCTTTTACTTAGTAACTCCCCAGCAGAGTCGCCAGTTCTGTAACATAGTGGGAGAACTGACTTTTAGTCATATTGCGGATAGCAAGAGTCGCCACCGACTTTTATTTTATCCATAAGGAAAGGACATAAAAGAATAGGAAATACCTATTTTTAAAAGACTTGGGTTCGGGGGGTAGGTTATATAAAGGGAAAGTGTTAGCACCCTTTATATCCATGGTTATCCATGGGCTCTTAGTTACTTAGCTCACTTAAATTGTTTTTTGAAAGTGTAGTGTGTGATTAGAAATTTTCTAAGTACTTTGTAATGATCCTCGTATGGATGTATACAAAGCCTTGTTTGAAAATGTTTTGAAAGTGAGGTGTAAAAAAGTATTTTGAAATGTGAGCAAGTAATTAAGAGGTACCTACCCTAGATTAAGTCTTTCATGTTCTCGTATGTTCTTTCAATGGTAAGACTGTCCCTATTATTAAGGAATAGGTAGTCATTACCTTGGATGTGTTAAGGGACAAGCGTAGGGTCATCGTATGGTCATAGAAAGCAACTTAAGGGATGTCTTTAGCAATTCGTAGGGACTATCATCATTTATTCGAAGGGACAAGATCATTATCGTAGGCAACCTCGTAGGGACTTGATCTTTTAAGTTGTAGGGACTATGATGATTTATACTTGAAGGGACTTTGCTTAAGACATCCCTATATTCGAGGGACTTGACCATATTTTAAAGGCAACCAAGAGGAATACCCTAGGAAGTGCAAGATGGCGATCAAAGATTGACTTACGTGTGTGAGTGTTTATTTTCAAATATTTATCTTTTGAATTAATTATTTAAATTAATTTTAATTACATTTAGGTTATACACACCCTAAAATTACTAACCATAACAATAAAAATAATGCGGAAATATAAATCTAAAATTATTACATGGCTTTGGGATAATTACAATATAATCATAAAAATAATAAATAATAATAATAATAAATCAAATAAATATTAGGATTATAATAAATAAGCAAAAAAAAATAAATCAATAATAAAGCAATATATATTAGGATATTATAATTTTAAAAAAACAATAATCAGGTAGTAAAGAAAAGTTAGTATTTTTTAAAGAAATTAAATAAGTTAGAAATTATTTAGAATTTATAAGAAAAATAGTAAGTTTAAATAATAGTAATAAGAAAATAAAGTATTTACAAAATAAAAAAAGTTATTATAAAAATAATCTAATCAGGGTTTAGAAAAATAAATTTGGTTTTTTAGGGTTAATGGAAAAAATTAGGTTTAATTAAAGAAATTAGGGTTTTCAATCATAATTAAAATACCTTACTTTTTATTTACAAAATACATATATAATAATTATATACAAACATATTATAAAACTAATACAATTAATAAACATTAAGAAAATAATTATGAGTTTTTTTAGAAAATATAGGATTTATAAAAGTATTATTGGTTATTAATTTAGGAAATATTTTAATTATATTAATGTAAACAAAAAATAAAGAAAATAGGAAAAATAAGAAATATGAGAAAATCACTAAAAAGATAGGACCTGGGATTTGAACTCAGGTCCCTTACCTCAACAACATCACACAAAACCAACTGAGCCAGCACGCGCTGGTATTATCTCTATGCAACACATCCATTATATTTTAAACCTGCAGCCAAAAATAAATATGTGAAAAAAAATGTTGGAACCAAGAATTCGAACCCAGCCCTCTTGCCTCCATGCGCGTATCACCAACCAACTGAGCTAAACAACACATCTGTAATATAAACGCAAACATAATCTAATAAAATAAACAAAGTTTTGAAAATTCAATTTCGCGTGAGACTTCATCTCCTTCCTCTAGCTGTCGTATTAGGTTATACCTACAGACGTTCGTCACTAAATGTTTTAGTGACGGATTTTCTCCATCACTAAAGGTCCTGCACATTCAAACATCACAAATAACAAGAATAATTTGCTTTCAACGATTCAAGTCAGTTAATACAAGGTCCCTAAGTCCAATTGATCCATCAATTTCATGTGAAATTTCTTTTAATAGAGGTTCCCAATTTCAAGTTCATAAAACCCTAACAATGACATCGTACGATTCCTGCATCAAAACTTGAAACAAATTATCCAGAATCCATCTACACACTCAAACAAACAATATTATATAGTTCAAATCAATTATTTATGCGGAGATCAATGTAATCGAAAAATCAAGAAAAAGCTCAAGAACATGAATTCGGTTTATGCTTGTATGAGTCAATATGATGCTTTTGATGATTGAGAAAGGTTTAGGAGGCATCCAGGAATGATTTTACACCTTAAACCCTTTGATAAGCAGCCTAAATGATGAAATTTGAATCTCACTTTTCCTTGGAATTTTTGACTTTTGTTCTTGTGCTTTGGAGGCAGAAAATTCGTCCCCTTGTGTATGCTTTTGTTTATGTGTATATAGTGATTGAATTTAGGTCAAAAACTTATGGATTTGTGGGCTTGTGAAGATTGCTTGATCATGAAGTTTCATCACTTTCAAATATTCAAAAAATCTCATCAAACCTTTCTATTTTTGGTCCAATCTGACTTTAGTTAATTTCCAATCATTCTGAATATAATTCAACTAATTTCCAATCAAAGATTTCATTCTTCATTTGGCTTTTCATATTTTATATATATTTAAATTGAATTTTAATGAATAAAATCCAAATAAATATAAAATAAACTATAAAAATCTGAAAAAATAATCATTGGGTCGTGCATGATGTCATTGTAAGGATTGGATTACAAAATTGCAAGCCCATTTGGAAAATTTTGGTTTTAAGACCTCATTTGTTCAATATACCCCTAAAAAATTTCCCAACTTTGCAAAGGTACAAATCCTTCAATTTTAAGGCTATGAAGGTTTTCTTGGACATTTTGGAAAGCTTAAAGAGTCCTCTAACCAACATCTTTGGTCTCATATCCATATCCTTTACTATTTTCAAATTATGCCCTTTGGAAGATGTTGACTTTTTGTTGACTTTTGAAATGACCTGTAATGTTTTAGCTCATACCTTCCAAATGAAGCATTTTTAGGATTGGCTTGTGAGACACAAAGTTGTAGAGAATTAAATTTCCTTCAAAATGAGATTTGGATGGAAACATTTTGATGAACCATGTGAAAGTTATGGCTGGTCAAAGTTTAGTTGACTTTCCTTAAGAAAACCCTAATTTAGAAACTCCTGATTCTTGATGATCTGAAAATTTCTTGATGAATCATGATCAAACCTTGATCAAATGATGAATTTAACTTCATAATCTTGATGTTGGAAAAAAATCTTGAAGTTTGACTTTAATTTGACCACAGTTGACCTCGGTTTGACTTTTTAACTACTTTGACTGATTTTTGCATATCTGACATCTGACTAGGCAAACTTATTGGGAAAGCCTTGAAACTTGACATTGGGATTATTGAATATATGTGGGATGTTATTAAGATCACTTGAGGTCATGGAAATCATTTTAACCTGAGGAAACACAAAACCCTAGTTTTGGACACTAGGCTTAGGAGGAGGCATTGTTTGAGGAAACTTTCATACTTCTTGACCAATTGGGAGTCTTAAGGATCTTGTGATCATCTAGAAGTATTGAGAGAGGTTGTCTTGATTGTGGGAGGGAAAATTTTGGGGTACAACAAGATGCAACAAAGATCTTGTGGGCAAAGAATTGTTGGTTAGCTATGGTAGCTTCCCAAGTGTGCCTCTGATAGGAAGGAAAGGTGGGATCAGTTACAATCCTATCTTGTCCAGGAAGCAGTTTGGTTATCCGTTAAGAGATGTGCCTTTGATTGAAGAGGAAAATGAATCTTTGTACTTTCCAACAGAAGGAAATATCAATTAGAGCATACTAGTATCCCAAGCTTGGGAGGTTAGAGTGATGAAAGGGAAGAAATACTTTGGGAGAGTGGATCCCAACAATTATGACCCTTTTACCAGCTGGTTGGAGGATCGTGTGAAGACCATGTTACTCCCATTTTCTCGAGAAACACCTCTCTACCCTAAGGAGGTAGCACCCACAACTTCAGTGCCTCTTCAAGATTATCAAAAGTTGGAAGCCTTGGTTCAACAGCTCAGGTTAGAGAATCAAGAAGCTTACAATTCATGTCAGAAGCTAAAGATGCAGAATCAAAAATTGGAGGAAAGAGCTCACAAAGCTGAAGAGATGGTCAGGCTCAAGCAACAATATTTTCAAGAGAGAGAGCTTTACTTCAAGAAAAGGGGATTAGCTGAAACTCACAAGGAGGCCCAGCGTCGGAAGGAGAGGAAGGATTTGAATGAAGCCAATGAAGTTGTCACCTTATGGAAAGAGAAATGGGAAGACAATTTGAGGAAGCAGAAGGAGCTAGAGGTCAAGCACGAGCTAGAAGTCAAGAGTCTTCAAGATTCTTTGGATGGACAGAGAGAACTCCTTCAGAAGGCTTATCATCAAGAGAAGAGTCGTCTCCAAAGTTTAGCAGAAAGCCAACAAGCAGTAAAGGAAGCTCAGAAAGAAATAGAAGATTTGAAATTGAAAGCTGATGTCAAGAGAGCAAAGAATCATTCCATTACAAGCCAAGAAAGTGAAAAGGTGTTCCTACAACAAATCGAGGAATTGCATGCCTCCTTTGACCTTAGGGATATCCTAATTCAGAAACTTGTATAGGAGCCTACGCATCCGAATATAGCTCAGATGTTGCAAAATGTCAAGCGCCTCAGTTGGAGATTACAGGATGTAGACTTTCCTAAGCTTTAATTGTATATGCATATGACTTGGATTACCCCCAGACTTGTTGTGGGAATCCCCTCTTTCTTGATGTACTTTTTCTTTCTTGACATATTGAATTTGTACCTTGTAAGGATCTTTGTTATTCCAATTGTCTTTCGATTTACCTGAAGTCTATAGTTATATTTGTTGCACAGACATAAAATAAAGGCCACCACTTCAAATTTGAATGTCACACAGGATTTTCTCAACACCAGAATGGGAAAGTAATTGAGGCCTTGGGGATAAAAGGAACACATTCTTCTTTGTTTTGCAGGTTTTCTACAGGTTGCTTAACTTATTTGAATTTCAGGCAAAGATTGCGAGGGCCGCCAAGACCCGTCATCCTCGACAGAATATACCGCATCGTTACGCAACTCGAAACAACCGGAGGACAGTCATGGATGCTATGCAAACCGAGCTTAATGAATTTCGCACCAGAATAGGAGAGTTCATGGTCATGATGCAAGGGATGGCTCAGGGACAACAAGAATTAAGAAATGCAATTCAGGGGCTCAATCCTCCTCAGATTAATATCCCTTTAACTACTCCTGACGTCCAAGTGACTCCTCCTAACACCAACAATGGCCCAGGTGGACCCCCAAGTTCCAGAATAGGGCGCAACAACTTTCATTCCAGTACATGACAGGCAGGAGGATCAGTTCCCTTCTTTTAACAATGACATGGGGTTCGGCGGAGAAGGAAATCTTCAAGACTTTTTTATGCTTGCCGAGAAAGTCAAAGCCCTCGTGTGTAGAGACACTTTGGGGATAGATGTGTCTGACATTGGTCTAGTCCCCGGGGTGGTTATTCCTCAAAAATTCAGGACACCTACTTTTGACAAGTATAACGGTAGTTCCTGCCCCAAAACTCACTTGCAGGCATTCTACCGGAAGATTGCTGCCCATACTAGGGATGAAAAGATCTGGATGTACTACTTCCAGGATAGTCTCTCCGGAGGATCCTTGGAATGGTATATGAAGCTAGAGAGAAGCTGGAAGGAATTGGGAGAAGCATTCCTTAAGCAGTATCAATATAATATCGACATGGCGCCCAATCGCACTCAACTTCAAAGTCTGACTCAGAAGAACTCCGAGAGCTTCAAAGATTACACACAAAGGTGGCGTGAAGTGGCCGTTAAAGTGCAACCACCTTTGTTGGAGAGAGAAATAGTAGACATGTTCCTGGATACCCTCCCTGGGCATTTCATGGAAAGGCTAGCTGGATGTTCTTCAAGTGGATTCTCAGATATCATCTTGACGGGCGAAAGGGTAGAAAAATGGATCAAGCAAGGGAAGATTCAGAATGGGGGCGCTTCGAGTTCTGGTGTCAAGAAGCCCTTCGTGAAGAGGAGAGAAGGAGAGACTGGGGCAGTGTATGCGCAGAGGGGAGGAAGCAACAAAGGGTTTTATCAGCAAGTGGCCCCCGTCACTATATCAGCTCAACCTGTTCAACACCAAGTCCAACCACCGCAGCCGCCATGCCAACAAGTGTATCAACAAAGAGCTCCTCGTCCATATTACCCCCAGAAGACCAGAGAAAGACATTTCGAAACTCCGCCGATGTCCTATTCACAGCTTTTGAAGAATCTCCTACAGCTCCAGATGGTTCAATTCCAAACTCTACAACCCCCGAAGCCATGCCAAATCCCCGAGGGTTATGATACAAACGCCAGATGCGAATTTCATTCCGGAGCTCCCGGGCATACCACAGAGAACTGCAAAGCGTTGAAGTATGTTGTTCAGGACCTACTGGATTCTAAAGCGATTAATTTCGCTCCTACTCCTAATGTAATACAGAACCCCATGCCTCCTCACGGGGGTACAGTTGGGGCAGTTGACGAAGGGTAGAATCTCAACTTGGTATGTGATGTCAACGACCTACAGACTTCGTTGAGTACTGTTAAAGTTTGCTTGTCACAGAGGGGTGTTTTTCCTGGGTGTGAAGTTGATTGTCCAGGGTGTTCTAAAGCCCCAAAAGGTTGTGAGCAGTTGAAAGGGGGGATCCAGAGCATGATTAATGAAGGGGTTCTACAGTTTGACAAAGTTGTAAAAGAAAGAGAAGTCTCTACAATAACCATCTTCTACGATCCATCTCAAGTTCCTCCACGGGCCAGAGTGGCACCGATAACCATCACCACTGTAGGACCAGTAATGTATCAGAGTGATAAAGCCATTCCTTGGAATTATGGTGGCGAAGTATACTGCAACAGCCAGAAGCAAGAGTTGACAACGTCTAGTACGACCCCAACTCAAGTAGAAAACATTGGAGTAGGGGGCTTTACTAGAAGTGGAAGGTTATTCGCGCCGGAAACACTAAGAATAAGTGTGATACCACCCAGAGACACCGCAGAAGCCCTGGCTAAAGCAAGAGGGAAGAAGTCAGTGGTTGTCAATGAGCCCGCACCATTAACTGATCCAGACATCACCTTTGATAAAGAAGCTGAAGAATTTCTGAGAATTATCAAAAAGAGTGATTACAAGATTGTGGACCATCTGCAGCAGACTCCGTCGAAGATTTCCATCTTGTCTTTGCTAATGTGTTCTGACTCCCACAGGAAAGCTCTCTTGAATATCCTGAACAAGGCTTATGCGCCTCAAGATATTTTAGTAAATCAGTTAGAAGCGGTGGTATCTAGTGTCAATGCCAGTCATGGATTGGGTTTTACAAACATGGATCTAACATTTGAAGGGTGTGCTTATAATCGAGCATTGCATATCTCTTTAGACTATAAAGGTGTGGTACTTTCTCACGTGTTGGTAGATACCGGATCATCATTGAATGTTCTGCCCAAGAAGGCATTAATGAAGTTGGATTATGATGGAGTAGTTCTAAAGCCCAGCGACCTGGTGGTTAGAGCGTTTGATGGGTCGAGAAGGTCAGTGTTCGGGGAGGTGGATTTACTAATTAAAGTAGGTCCACAATTCTTTAATACCACATTCTATGTAATGGATATACAGCCTGCATACAGTTGTTTGTTGGGAAGGCCTTGGATACATTCAGCAGGAGCATTATCATCCACACTTCATCAAAAGCTGAAATTCGTATGGGAAGGCCAAATTGTAACAGTCAGTGGGGAAGAAGACATTTTTGTCAGTCATCTAGCTTCGTTCAAGTACGTGGAGATGGATGGCGAGATAGTCGAGACTCCATGTCAGGCTTTTGAGCCCTTTAAAACTGAACTAGCATCTTCATTAGCAGCTTCTTATGAAGAACCAAAGAAGGGGGTTTCCATAGCCTCTTATAAGAAAGCTCTTGAGGTGGTTGAATCAGGGAGGCGAGAAGGCTGGGGAAGTCCAGTAGAAGTGCCAGAAAAGAAAGATATGTTTGGGGTTGGCTACCGTCCTGGGAAGTCATCATCTGGACCGAGTGTTAGAGGTCGTCAAGGCCCGATTACTTTCACAAGTGCGGGAGTGGTGGATTATGGAAGCATCAGTGCCGTTAAAGACAATACAGTTGATAGTGACTGTGACTTAGATGAGTGGATCAGGCCTGTTGTTCCAGGGACTCAACTTAGCAACTAGTCGTCTGAAAGGCTTATCTCAGTCACTTCCCTTGAAGAGTAATAATCTTTGATTTTGTCTTTCCTGTACCCAAGCACTATGTCTTGCCCGGGACATAGTAGCTTTTTGTAAGGGTTCTTTTGTTCCTAACACAATTCATAATCATAAATAAAGCTGACGTTTCACATTCATCCATGCTGATTCTTTGCCTTTTATTTTTGCTTTTGGTTTTCAAAAAGAAAGAAAAGTTTTAAAATGGCAATGTTTCTCATTTTCTAAAGCCTTTTCTAAAGCCTTGCATGAATCACCATTCATGCAGGTGCTCGTCACCGGATCTTATTAATGACGACCCTGTTATGGCTAAGTATGACTTTGACAATCCGATTTATCAAGCCGATGAGGAAGTGGAAGAAGATTGCGAACTACCTGAAGAATTGGCCAGACTGCTTAAACAGGAGGAAAAGATGATTCAGCCGCATGAAGAGACCGTCGAAGTGATAAACCTGGGTACCGAAGAAGATAAGAAAGAAGTTAAGATTGGGGCCGCATTAGAAGAATCTATCAAGAATCATTTAATTGCCATGCTTCGAGAGTATGTTGATGTCTTTGCATGGTCTTACCAGGATATGCCTGGTTTATACACTGACATTGTGGTACACAAGCTGCCTCTGAAAGAAGGCTGCCCGCCGGTGAAGCAAAAGTTGAGACGCACACGCCCTGATATGGCAATCAAAATAAAAGAGGAAGTACAAAAGCAATTTGATGCTGGTTTCTTGGCTGTGACCAGTTACCCTCCGTGGGTTGCCAATATTGTGTCGGTCCCTAAGAAAGACGGTAAGGTCAGGATGTGTGTAGACTACAGGGATTTGAACAGGGCTAGCCCCAAAGATGATTTCCCTCTGCCTCACATAGATGTGCTTGTTGATAATACTGCTCAGTTTTCTGTGTTCTCCTTCATGGACGAGTTCTCAGGTTATAACCAGATTAAGATGTCTCCCAATGATATGGAAAAGACTACCTTTATCACGCCTTGGGGCATTTTCTGTTACAAGGTCATGCCGTTTGGTCTGAAGAACGCTGGAGCCACTTACCAACGGGCAATGGTAACGCTATTTCACGACATGATTCATCATGAAATTGAGGTTTATGTTGATGATATGATAGAAAAATCCCAAACAGACGAAAAGCACTTTGTCAATCTAGCGAAGTTGTTTGACAGACTCCGTAAGTTCAGATTGAGGTTGAATCCGAATAAGTGTACCTTTGGGGTCCATTCCGGCAAGCTACTTGGCTTCATTGTTAGTGAGCGTGGAATTGAGGTTGATCCAGCCAAAGTAAAAGCCATCCAAGAGATGCCTGAGCCAAAGACTGAAAAGCAAGTGTGTGGTTTCTTAGGAAAACTAAATTACATTGCACGGTTTATCTCTCACCTAACGGCCACGTGTGAGCCCATCTTTAAGCTTCTGAGGAAAAATCAGGCCATTAAATGGAATGAAGACTGTCAACAAGCCTTTGACCAAATCAAAGAATACCTGCTAGAACCTCCAATTCTCATGCCTCCAGTACCAGGGAGACCTTTGATCATGTATCTTACTGTGCTCGAAGGATCAATGGGATGTGTGCTGGGTCAGCAGGACAAGTCTGGTCGAAAAGAGCACGCCATTTATTACCTTAGCAAAAATTTTACCGATTTTGAGACACGCTACTCACTACTCGAGAAAACTTGTTGTGCTTTGGCATAGGCTACTCGCCGACTAAGACAGTACATGCTGACTCACACCACTCTCTTAATTTCCAAGATGGATCCTGTGAAATACATTTTCGAGAAGCCGACTCTGACAGGGAGGGTAGCCTGATGGCAGATGATACTAACAGAGTATGATATCCATTACACTTCACAAAAAGCAATCAAAGGAAGTGTATTGTCAGAATACTTGGCTCAACAGCCAATCGACGATTATCAACCCATGAAATTCTAGTTTTTGGATGAGGACATCATGTTCCTCAAGTTGAAAGACTGTGAAGAACCACTTCCGGAGGAGGGGCCAGAACCTGAAGCCAAATGGAAGTTGATGTTTGACGGAGCTGTGAACATGAACGGAAGTGGAGTAGGTGTTGTTATCATCTCACCAGAAGGGATCCATACACCTTTAGCTGCTCGGTTGATTTTCAAATGCACTAACAATGAGGCAGAGTATGAAGCTTGCATCATGGGGGTTGAAGAGGCAATCAACTTGCGAGTCAAGAACCTTGAGATCTTCGGAGATTCTGCCCTGGTGGTGAACCAAGTCAATGGAAAATGGTTAGTTCATCAACCTCACTTGGTTCCTTACAAGGATTATACTAGGAGGCTGCTAACTTTCTTCACTAAGGTCAAGTTGAATTATATTCCTCGAGATGAAAACTAGTTCGTTGATGCTCTAGAAACTTTGTCATCTATGATTAAGGTTTGTCAAGAAAATTTTGTGCCTCAAATCATGGTCTCCCGTCTTGAAAGACCTGCCTATGTCTTTGCAGTTGACAGTGGTGAAGATAAAAAATCTTGGTATCATGATATCAAGCAATTCTTGAAGGCACAAGAATACCCGACTGAGGCATCCAGTAAAGACAAGAAGACCCTCAGAAGACTAGCAGGTGGCTTCTTCTTGAATCAAGATGGTGTGCTATACAAGCGAAACTTCGACATGGTTCTGCTCAGATGCGTGGATAGACACGAAGCAGACCTGTTGATGCAAGAGTTTCATGAAGGCTCCTTTGGTACCCATGCTGGAGGACATGTTATGGCCAAGAAGTTGTTGAGATCGGGATATTATTGGATCACCATGGAATCCGATTGCTGAAAATACTCCCGTAAATGTCACAAGTGTCAGATTTATGCCAATAAGGTCCATGTGCATCCGAATCCATTGAGTGTCATGACTTCACCATGGCCGTTCGCCATGTGGGGCATTAATATGATTGGCAAGATCGAGCTGACAGCTTCCAATGGTCACCGCTTCATCCTGGTTGCTATAGACTATTTCATGAAATGGGTCGAAGCGGCATCTTATGCCAATGTTACTAAACAAGTGGTAGCCCCGTTTATTAAAAGAGACATCATTTGCCGGTACAGAATTCCCAAAAGAATCATTACTGATAATGGTTCTAATCTCAACAACAAGATGATGGCTGACTTGTGTCGGGATTTCAAAATAGAACATCACAACTCTTCTCTATATCGCCCAAAGATGAATGGCGTCGTCGAGGCGGCCAACAAGAACATCAAGAAGATCGTGCAGAAGATGGTTGTAACATACAAAGACTGGCACGAGATGCTACCATTCACTTTACATGGGTACAGAACGTCAGTGCGTACTTCAACAGGGGCAACCCCGTTCTCGCTGATATATGGTATGGAGGCAATCTTACCAATTGAAGTGGAAATCCCTTCGTTGAGGTTAATGATGGACATTAAGCTAGATGAAGCTGAGTGGCTCCGATCCAGATATAATCAATTGAGCCTCATTGAAGAAAAATGTCTAGCAGTTGTATGCCATGGACAGTTGTATCAGCGGCGGATGAAGCATGCTTTTAACAAGAAGGCACGATCACAAAGGTACACACCAGGTGACCTGGTGCTGAAAAGGATTCTTCCTCCTCTTAACGATCATAGGGGCAAATGGACACCTAATTACGAAGGACCGTTCGTGGTTAAAAGGGTTTTCTCAGGTGGATCCTTGATGCTGACAACCATGGATGGAGAAGACTTCCAGTCCCCTGTCAATGCAGACGCAGTAAGAAAATACTTCGTGTAAAAAAAGGACCCGCTGGATAAAAATAGAATAAAGATCCAGGTACAAAATATGGGCATCCCGGCGAGCCAAAAACATAATAAAAGGCTCGGGCAAAAATTAGGGAAATTTTGGAAAAAATGTACACCCGTTGAGTTGAAAAGCCGCATCGGACAGCTCAGGCAAAAAAGGGTATCCCGGTGGATTGAAAACCCGAAAGGGCGATCCACGCAAAAGAGGGACTAACATGAACGACTGCAATCTGCGAAATTTGTAACTCATCTGCAACTGAGGTTATTCTAAGGGTTGAAGACCAGTTCAATTACCTTTCTCAAGGGGTAGAGCGAGCGGATGGTCTTGAAGATATACTAGTCATAATCGGGTTGAAACTTGATGAGATCCACTTATCACATTGCCAATAGGATAGTTTGTTTTCCTTTTTGGATATTTCCTCTTTCCAGAGAATTATTTCCTTTGTAATGCCTATTCATGGCCATTTTTCCAAATCAATAAAAAAATCAATTTCAGTCAACTTATGACTATTTGCTTCTGGTTTTTGTTTTTCATCTAGCATTGATTGATTGTGAAAACGTCCAGCAAATTGTGATTTATATTGTGTTGTGAACATTTGAATGCTCTCTAACTCACGCAAGAGGACAGAAACATTTAATACAACTCTGAAAGGGTGTCGAGATGCCTAGATAATGATTCATCCTATGAGCCTGGGGCATACAAGTCCAAACTAACTCTCCGTGTTGCAGGCACTATCGATTGTGTTTATGCAAGTACAGGTACATGTGTTGCTAACAGAGCTAAAGCAGATTTCCAAGAGGAACATTTCATTATACTTGAACAAGAACAGGTGTTTTCACGGATGTCTCCAGTTATCCCCAATGGAAGTGAAGTTGAATTTCTTCTCCAGCAAGGCAGCAGAAGGTTGGTGTCCTCCCCAAGTAGATACTTCCCTTCAATACAGGGGCAATTCCCAACAGTACAAGGATTGTCTTTCCTCCGCAGCAGTTTACTTCCTCAGCAGGGTCATACCTCTGGTTCCCAGCCAAGTCAGGAGGTCTCCATTTCCCACCAGAGTGTAGGAAGGGTCCATCTCTAGTAGTACAAGGATTATCTTTCCTCCCCAACAGTACAAGGATTGTCTTTCCAATCTCAAATTCCAATTTATTTTTGGCAGTGGCGGCAGTTCAGAGCCGGCGTATCATTGAAAATATCCCCCGCAGAGTTGTTTCCTCCTCACCAGGACTAACCAGATCAATGCAGTGATCATCAGTTCCTCCCCAGTCAAGCCACCTGGGATACTTGTAGTCTCCTTCAGGGAGATCCTTTGCATTTGCATTTACATAATCATCATTACATTTGCATCCTCCAAAGCATAACATTTCCATCCTCATGGAGCATTACGCCATAAACCCAAGCATATGCATGCCAGCATGGGCCAGTTTTGAGGTATATTACGTATGACCCGGAGCATCTTCTCAACTTGAAGTACTCCGTACAGAGGATACCAATGTCATTTTCCAGATATCCTTGTATTTTCAATTCAATGTTTGTCACTTATTTCGAGTCTTGTTTGGTACAACAGCCGCGTCGCAGGTTCTCGTTTTGTACAACGGTCCTGTCTACATGGGCTCTCGTTTATGTACAACGATCCCGTTCCATCTTATCCTATTTTCTTTGTTGTTTTTGGTCATCGACTGAGGCCGGTATGCCATTGCGTCTCCATTCGGGGATGGTTTCGTGTTAGATCCGAGGATCTTTTGTGAGTTGTCATTCGAGGATGGCATTCTCTTCTTCAAGTCCTTCTGAGGTTGGTCTTGTTGTTGTGGCTATCATTCGAGGATGATAGACCATTTTGAGCTTATTGATTGAGGTCAGTTTGTCTCTTTTGCAAAGTTTGTCTTGTTAGAAGCTGTGGCTAGTGATCTAGAGGGGGGGGGTGAATGGATGCCTCCTTCTTTACAAGGATTTAAAAGATTTTTCAGAGTTTTCATAGATTAACGGAAACCACGGTCCCAAATATACTAGCGTCTATTCTGGACCAGCCACTAGAAGACCGGACATGTGATAACGTGCTGGATTTACAATTGAGATGATAAAGGTTTAAACACACAAGTTGTAAAAGTGTTGAATGCACCTATCACAAAAGCTATTTCTAATGAATAAAAAATGATTAAAAACGTAAATAGAGATGGAGAAGGAATACAATACACAGAGATTTGGTAAGGAAGTTCCCCGCGTACGTCCTCGCGTGTGGGTAAGTCTCCCTCTCAATTTCAAATCAAAATTGAGAACTTTTATATCAATATTGCTGAAATCGTCGTTTACAAGGTTGCTATACAAACATCAGAAATCTATACACCTAGATCTTCCTATTGTATCAACCTTCACTTGATCTGAGCCAAATCAAGATTCCCTGCAAGTAATACAAACAATTCACCGGTTCCACGATCTATTTGCGAAATCTCCCAATTTCCAAACCTTACGCTGCGGCTGAATCTGTCTTGTAAACGTGACTAACAAACCCTCAAGAACACGCCCGTTCTTGAAGGAAAACCCAACTGGTTTTTCCTTGAAACCTTCTTTCACTCTTCAACTCAGCTGGATCTCCGATTGTACCACTGAACGTTATCTCATAAACCTTTAATTCACAGAACAACACTAATTCCTTGTTAATGTTCTTGAATCAAGGTATTTGAGAAGATGATGAAGATGAATTTGATTCTAGGTTTCAATCCTGCTCAATATTGAATTGTCCACACTCAAAATTCCTTTTCTTGATGTGTTCTTCAATGATCCTTGACTTTGAAATTCGTATGCAATTCCCTAATTCAATCGTGCACTAACAGAAACACCAAACATATACTATGCAGATTCTGTTAGAAGTAAAAACAGAAAAATGAATTGATTCAAGACACGAATGAATCGATACATAATGGTATTTATACTGTTATGTATCAATGCATAATATCATGAATCGATACATACTGAAACAGATGAACAAAAGCAGAGAAATGAACATACAATGAATCGATGCATGTTTGTATGTGTCGATTCATAGAAGAAATTCCAGAACCATTCTTACAGCATGAATCGATGCATGATGGAATGAATCGATTCATTTTGCGAATTTCCAGAATTATTTCTACAGCATGAATCGATGCATGATGGAATGAATCGATTCATTTTGCGAATTTTCAGAAATTCAAAGACATTATTAAAAATGAGACAAGAGATATAAAGGCTAGGAATGCATACAAAGTGTCTTAATATGAAGCATATGATAAAAGCACAAATACCTAAAATTTATAATCATAAAAAACTAAAGAGTTGCTCACAAACTCCCCCTTTTTGATGATGACAAATTTTTTTGAAGTGTGAGAACCACTCCCCCTGAGTTTGTGCATGCCTGTCATTTTTCACACTCGCCTTTCTCCCCCTTTGTCAACATCAAAAAAGAATGCATAGGTGAAGCAAAATTTCAGCAATACCAAGATATATAAGCAGAATTCACTCATACAAATTAGTCGAAAGCAGCAAACAAGCATAGGCATTGAAGTTGTTAATTAGAGTTGCGAATTACAGAAACAAACCAAACTCATACAATGTTTAAACATAAAATGCAAAGAAACTTAAGCAAGAAACAATGATGTTATGCAAAATGAAATGCAACCTCGGTGAGGAAAGTGGCCACCATAAGACTCCACATCATCTCTATCGAGATCTTGGAAACTTGGAGGAGGAGGTGGAGGAGGCATTTCATCAGGATTCTGCCCCATGAAGTTGTAACGCCTGAACCGTTTCGGAACCTCTATGCTTTGAAATCTTTCCATAATCCCCGGATGCGAACGACAATCATCCATGAAACCAGACATCTCATTGTAGAAAACTTGATGCCACTTAACCAAGTCGGTATGCCATGAGTGTTGATTATGATACATCCTAGTGTGTTCATCATGCAATTCTTGGTGCTCTTTATGCCATTCCGTTTGTTGGACATGCCACGCACGGGCTTCTTCATGCCGGGCATTGTTTGCAATTTCCATTTGCTCAAACATTTGAGTAAGATATGCCGGAGCAGTAGTAGATGAAGTCGGTGGAACCGATGAAGGAGCCGGCTCATAGTTAGTAGGAGACCACCTTTGTGGCACCCACTCACCCCAAGCAGTGTTGGCATTTGCATCAGGAGGATTTTTTGCATCCTCCATATCTTCATCTCTTTGTTCTTCAACAAAAATCTGTTCAGAAGGAATATCAAAGTTGTAGATTCTGGTTCTAGTGCTGCGTTCAAAGAAGTAATAGCAGCGACGCTCGATGTCCCACCTATATCCCATATGAGAGAGAGTAGCATTGTTGAATTCTTGAACACTAGAAGAAGATAAGAGAGGCACAGGGGGGAAAACCACTTTCCAAAACTTAAGGATCCGCATAATCTGTGCGGCATATGCAAGAGTGATGTTCTTTGAACTATTCCGTGTAAGAAAGATACGCTTGACAAAGTAATTGGGCCAATTCAATGGGATCTTCTTCTGCAGAATGTACAAGAGATGAATGTCTGGCTTATCCAATTGAGAGTGCCCACCGGACCTTGGACGCAAGATATGTGAAAGAATCCAATGCAGAATTCTTGGAACGCTCTTAATCATACCAGAAGTCAGATGCTCATCATCACCAAGAGGTCTTTCTAATTTTGAAATGGATGCACAATATTCCTTCAGATTAAACTGTGTTTCAAAGTTCTGATCATGCCACATCTGCAACTCAGGCAACAGGGATGGCAGTTTGAACACTTTGGGCCAATCATCAGCCTCAAAACGGTAAGTTCTGGTTCCAATAGAGCACTTAAACATATAACCTTTACCAGATTTTACACCCACATAAAACGCACGAATAAAGTCCTCATGATAGTCATCATTAACAGTTAAAAAGGACCCAAGATGTTGTGCATCAATCAAATCAGCAACTTCTTCTAAACAAAGAGTACACACATCTTGAATATTGAAAACATGAGGTTTCATGACTAACCTTGTCTTGAAGGAAGCCTCAAACTCTTCAACAATGGCAGGATGGAGAATGGAAGCCCCAAAGGGAGGAATTTCGGGAACAGAAGGAGCTTGATGGGAAGCCTCAAAAGGTTCTTTGCCTTTTCCTTTTCCTTTTGCTCTAGGAAGCATGACTCTTGGAGGCATAATGATGAGATTAGGGTTTTGAGAGAAGAGGGGTTTTGTGGTGTTAGGGTTAGGAAACTGTAAATGATGCAAATGGAATGAAGAAAGAGATAGAATAGAGTTT
The DNA here is from genome assembly GCA_963966055.1 of Lathyrus aphaca. Classification (NCBI taxonomy): domain Eukaryota; kingdom Viridiplantae; phylum Streptophyta; class Magnoliopsida; order Fabales; family Fabaceae; genus Lathyrus; species Lathyrus aphaca. The sequence goes on from OZ014524.1 coordinate 543,474,208, forward strand.
TATAACTGATGGACATGTCATAGCAGTTGCTGATGTGTCGATTCATAAGAAAGAAACTGAATTTAAAACAATATGCGCCGATTCATGACCTTATGAATCGATTCATTTGACGAAAATTTTTGAAAATCAGGTTGCTATGTATCGATACAAACCACGAATGTATCGATACATACTGTAATTATTTTCACAGATTTAAAAGAAAATGAACATGAATCGATTCAATATGGATGTGATCGATACATAATGCGAAATTTTTGAAATTCAAGTGGCTATTTATCGATACAAGCCACGAATGTATCGATACATACTGTAACAATTTTGACAAAATTAAAAGAAAGTGAACTTGAATCGATACAAGATGGTTGGGATCGATACATACTGTAATAATTTTTACAGTGATAAAAGAAATTTAGCATGAATTGACACAAAAATGAATATGCAAAACAAACATTATGCAGAATGCAGAATGAATCATAACATTGTACGAATGCTTAAGAATACTTTACAAACAAAACATCAACGCTCAAACATTCATATGTAAAGAAGTACATGTAAGCGAGAAATAATTGCTCAACCATACATTGCTCACACAATATCAACAAAGTGAAGAGAGGAACAATATTACCTCCGTCGTAGTAATCTCATGAGGTACGAGTGAAGTCTACATCCAGAACTTAGTAAACACGATAAGATTAATATAAACTAAATCAAACAAACTTAAGACACCAATGCGGAGAGATCAAGAATCCCTAATTCGCGACGAATGTTGAAGAATGGTTCAGTTGCCAAAGGTTTAGTAAAAATGTCAGCAAGTTGATTTTTAGTATCAACATGCTCAAAAACAACATCTCCTTTTTCAACATGAAATCGTCGTTTACAAGGTTGCTATACAAACACCAGAAATCAATACACCTAGATCTTCCTATTGTATCAACCTTCACTTGATCTGAGCCAAATCAAGATTCCCTGCAAGTAATACAAACAATTCACCAGTTCCACGATCTATTTGCGAAATCTCCCAATTTCCAAACCTTACGCTGCGGCTGAATCTGTCTTGTAAACGTGACTAACAAACCCTCAAGAACACGCCCGTTCTGGAAGGAAAACTAGATTTTCCTTGAAACCTTCTTTCACTATTCAACTCAGCTGGATCTCCGATCATACCACTGAATGTTATCTCATAAACCTTTAATTCACAGAACATCACTAATTCCTTGTTAATGTTCTTGAATCAAGGTATTTGAGAAGATGATGAAGATGAATTTGATTCTAGGTTTCAATCCTGCTCAACATTGAATTGTCCACACTCAAAATTCCTTTTCTTGATGTGTTCTTCAATGATCCTTGACTTTGAAATTCGTATGCAATTCCCTAATTCAATCCTGCACTAACAGAAACACCAAACATATACTATGCAGATTCTGTTAGAAGTAAAAACAGAAAAATGAATCGATTCAAGACACGAATGAATCGATACATAATGGTATTTATACTGTTATGTATCAATGCATAATATCATGAATCGATACATACTGAACAGATGAACAAAAGCAGAGAAATGAACATACAATGAATCGATGCATGTTTGTATGTGTCGATTCATTGAAGAAATTCCAGAACCATTCTTACAGCATGAATCGATGCATGATGGAATGAATCGATTCATTTTGCGAATTTCCAGAATTATTTCTACAGCATGAATCGATGCATGATGGAAAGAATCGATTCATTTTGCGAATTTTCAGAAATTCAAAGACATTATTAAAAATGAGACAAGAGATATAAAGGCTAGCAATGCATACAAAGTGTCTTAATATGAAGCATATGATAAAAGCACAAACACCTAAAATTTATAATCATACAAAACGAAAGAGTTGCTCACATGTCTGAGGTCATTCTTTGTGTTTCGGGTTATCGACTGAGGCCAATATACCATTGTGTTTCCATTCGAGGATGGTTTCGTGTTAGATCCGAGGATCTTTTGTGAGTTGTCATTCGAGGATGACATTCTCTTCTTCAAGTCCTTCTGAGGTTGGTTTTGTTGTTGTGGCTATCATTCGAGGATGATAGACCATTTTGAGCTTATTGATTGAGGTCAGTTTGTCTCTTTTGCAAAGTCTGTCTGAGGTCAGTCTTTGTGTTTCTGATTATCGACTGAGGCCGGTATGCCATTGCGTCTCCATTCGAGGATGGTTTCGTGTTAAATCCGAGGATCTTTTGAGAATTGTGATTCGAGGATGGCATTCTTTTCTTCAAGTCCTTCTGAGGTTAGTCTTGTTGTTGTGTCTATCATTCGAGGATGATAGACCATTTTGAGCTTATTGATTGAGGTCAGTTTGTCTCTTTTGCAAAGTCTGTCTAAGGTCAGCCTTTGTGTTTCTAGTTATCGACTGAGGCCGGTATGCCATTGCGTCTCCATTCGAGTATGTTTTCGTGTTAGATCCGAGGATCTTTTGAGAATTGTCATTTGAGGATGACATTCTTCCCAACATATTTTATTACCCCGAGTTCAAATTTCCAGGTTTATCCGAGTATTTAATTACTCCATATCTTGAATGTCTAAGAGCTTTCGCAATTAATCATTCAAGCTTGTAGATAATTGAATAGGGGCAACTGTAATACCTCAAAATTTCCCCTATCATATCCTTAACATTTTGCATATCATTTAACATACATTAAGTTCACAAATAACCAACAACATTGCATCATGTGTAGCATAGCTGAGGCATAAGTATGTGATCAATGATTAGAGCAACTGAAGGCTATACAAAGGTAATCAAAGGGTCATAAAGCTTCTCAACATCATGCTAAGGGTCCACAACATCCTACAAGTCTTCATTTGAAGCCACAAGTCATGGAAAAAATTTATTTGATCAAAGGAGGCAAGCAGTGCAACATTTCCTGATGAAAAGGGCTAAATCAGGGTTTCACCTCTACTAGGCTTCTGCATGAAGTTATGATTCAAAGAGGATTCCATTGTCTTATATATGATGTCAAGTGCCTAGGTTTCAAATCTCGTCCACAAAATCATTTTGGAAGAGGTTCAATTGGCCAGATGACTGAAAATCGAGGAATCGGGGAAAAGGCAACCGAGCTAGGTAAAAAAGGACGACTCCTAACTTTTAAGATCAAAATCATGAAATTAGGGTTGCAATGATCCTATGGTTCAAATTTGGTCAAGAAATGATGGAGGAATCATAAAAAATCAAGAAAATAAAATTATTTGAAAGTGGTTAATTTCACCTTTCCCTCCACTTTTCCTTCCACATTTCCTTTCATTCGTTCCCTCTTGTTTTTCCACTTCAATTCTACTCCATTTCCCTTGGATTCTTCTACCATGTTCCACAACCTTCTAGAGTATTCCATGGAATATTCCAAGGAATATTCAAGGAATATTCCTTCTCCAACCCTAACCCTAACTAACTACTAACCTAACTCCATTCCTAAACCTAACTCAATTCCCAAACCTAGCTCCAAGCCTAGCCCCTATATAATCATTAATCACTTCAGTACAAAAGGTTCCCAAGTTTTGGTTCCAAATTTTTCACTTTCTCACAATTTCTAGAATCACTTTTTCTCTCTCACTTTTCCTCCATTTCCTTCTCACCAAAGCTTTTTTGAAGAAGCTCTTCAAGTTTCACATTGAAACTTGAAGATCTTAAAGCTTAGCCTTCAACCTCCATTGAATTGTGGATTGTAGAAGAAGAAGCTACTGATTTTTGTGAAGATTTCGACTTATCGGAAGTGCAAGAAGGCTCAAGCATCAAGAACACATTTATTTTGCGAATTCGCGGTTTTCTTGGTTTTCTCTTTGATCAAGCTCCAATTCTTGCAACATCCACCGAAGCACTTCTCCGCTTCATAGGTTGGTGATCTAAATCACGTTAGCTTTAAGTTATTCTCTTCATCTCGCCATTTCGGCATTCTTTAAGTGCTTTTCGTATTACTTATGGTTGATTATATTTTTGTTACGTTTTGCTTGTGATTTGTAGTTTTTGATGGATTAGAAGCTAGGTTGTAGCTTGGTATAGATTCTAGCATGTGTTAATAAGCCCTAATTGAGTAGAAATTCGTGTTAGCATGATTAGGTGGGGATTAGGTTTGTTTAGAAGGAAGATTGTGGCCAAAATCACTTATTTCAAAAGCATTTTTAACTTTCTGTTCAGCGTTAACCGGTTAATGGTTTGGTTAAACGGTTAACACATGCGTTTTTGGCCAAATATAGTGTTGTCTGGGGTCTGTTAACCGGTTAACCATTTGGTTAACCGGTTAACTCTGTTGGATTTTAGTTTTTTAGCTTATTTTCTTGCTCAATCTTGCTTCCTAGTGCCTCTAATGTTCATGCATGTTTAGGTACTAATTTTAGGGAATTTTCTAGGTTGGTTTCGACATCTCATTCCCCCATTTCGAGTCGTTTCGATGCGTTTCCGTTTTTGTTGCATATTATGCGTTTATGTTTTCATTTGTGTATAATTTGACTCATTTCATTTTGTTGCTATGTTTATGCATCATTTGGCATGTAAACAATCATGTTGCATTCTATTTTTGCATCTTTTGCACAATTCGTTAAATCATTTGCATTTCATTGTATCAATATATATGTTGCGTTTCACATAACCATGTATGTATGTGCATTTGGTTGAATTTGGTTACTTGTTTGATCATATCATTCACATCAATTCAATTCTGAATTTTGCATTGAGCTTGGCATTCTTGTTGATCTATCATGTTGCATATTCATGATCAATGCTTATTATGTTCATATTCCATGTTCATGTGCCATATTTTGCATACTTGTTGCATAATCAATCATGTGGTGCATTCTTGCATAATCCTCTCAAAATAATTATGTCACCCATTTGTGTATGTTGATCTTTGTTCAAATGCATATCCATGATTAATTAGTACATTTTTCATTAAGTTTGTGCATTAAAAAATGAAAATAATCAAATCTGCATTTTACATTTTATAGCTGACTTTGCATATAGGTGTTGTAGAATACATGTTTGTTATGTTTGCATGTTGTATGTGACTTTTTACACCTACCTTTTCATGCTGCATGCTGGCTGTAAAAAGTTGTTTGTGCTTTGCTTGCGTTTCCATAGCTGCTTTTAGTTTAGGGGTTGTAGTAGGTGCTGAATTTTTGTTTTAGCATTTTTTAGTTCTCTAGAATTAAGATAGAGTTTAGATAGAGTCCTAGAGTCATTAGGATTTAATTGGTGTATGTTTGCTTTATTATTTTTAATAAAATGCACACTAATCTTTGTTTTGTAGGGAGGGAAAGGTATGTTTCCTTACACCTTATCATTTTATTTTAATTTTATCTATTTTCTTTATGCATTTAATTCACCTTTTACTTCCATATTTGTGATTGGTAGGATTCCCCTTTAGCTAGGACCAACTTATCTTCCTTAGGAAGTAAGTTGCATCCTTTTTCTTCTCTCTTTTCCTTTTGCTCTTTAGGATTAGAAAAACCTCACTAATCATAGGACCACCATTTTAATAAATAACTTAGGGTTATGTCTTAGTTCCCCTTAATTTTTGTCCTTTTCCGATTTGAGTCTTCTTTCTCATCTTCAAACAAAATCCAAAAGACTTAATAAATGCATGAAAGGATCCCGTGTGTATAGCCTTATTCCATGGGTCACTTGCATTCATTCCATCTTGGAGTGGTGTAGGCTTGTCTAGCATGATTTACAAGTCTTATCAAGGGGTAGTTTCACAAAGAAAAATTTAAAAGATACTTCTTCACAATACAAAAACACTTAATAAAGTTCAACAAGCTAGTGAACTTAAACCCTAATCCTTGGGAACCAGTCTTGGATAAATTCTCCTTACTGGGTGTGCTTGTTCTATTATTCCATCTTGGAATGTAGTAGCAAGTACACATTCCATGGAAAAGAGTTTGAATTCACTTCAATGTGCCAAATTCATGCAAAACTCTTAAAAGGCAAAAATAAACAATAAGCGACTATCCTGCGGGAACTTCTCTTTCTCATCTCATTCATTCCAAACACGAACTTGTGACGACTTGTCTCGCATGCAAGATGGTAAACGCACTCGTACCAGACGAGCCTACAACACCTGAGCATAGACATACGCAGTTCCAGCTATAAAAAACACAAACAAATAGTTCCCGCCTGGTTAGGCGAACTACGTCGACTCTAATCCTCATTTTCTCGATGAGGTACGTAGGCAGCGGAGTAGGGCCCGTTCGAGCACATTCTTTATTTTCCCTACATTCTCCCCTCTTTCTTTTCATTCTCTTTTCTAGTTCTTTTCTCATTGCAGTTCCAATTTCCAGTCAGCAGTTTTATTCAGCAGCATTCGTATTTTCTCACCCTTTGAAACAAACAAACAAATGTGGATCCCGTCAGGTACGGCGGATGATCTGGGGTGCTAATACCTTCCTAGGTCGTAACCAACTCCCGAACCCAGATCTTTGGTTCGCAAGGCCTTGTCCTTTCCTTCTTCCTTAGGTTTGTGCAACATTACATTTCTCGTTCCTTCGGGATAAAAATGCCTGGCTGGCGACTCTACTTTTTCTGTGCCACTTTCGCTTTTGTACTAGGATGAAAATCCCGGGAGCGATAGTAAGGGCCTCAAACCCAAAACCCTAATTTTAGGTCATTTGTGCAGGAACCCTGAGCCTGCCTGGGTGGCTCTGCAATCTCTTGTGATTTTTTGACTTCCAAGAACCCTTGGGGGTATAATATGACCTTAGAACACTCAAGAACCTTCTTATCATGCTTCATGGCCTCTGAGATACCTCATACTCTCTTTAAGATTCATCTGATCACAAACCCTAGCTGAGCTGAGATGCAATGAAATATTAAAGGTGAATATGCAATGTAAGATGTAATGATATGCTATGCAATATGTGTGATCATAAGCCAAGGCCTGAGAAAGTGAGAGGGCAAATTTGGGGTGTTTACATTAGGTTAGGAGGGCACTTGTGCCAACTCCTAGGGGTTGGTCTAAGGTCTTATAGCATGTTAATACATCTCTGGTCCTTGTTTGTAGTTTGTTTCTTGATTTTTTGTGAGTTTCTTGTCCTTTAAGCTTCACACCTATATATGCTTCTAACCTTGTAGGTGCACATGGTAAGTGAAGTGTGGATACTATCCACATTTCAAATCTTCTTCTCTTCTATTTTTAATGCTTTCTTACTTGTCTTTGTGATGTGCCTTATGACATCCTTTGTATAACTTCTTCTTCTTCTTCTCTTCTTTTTCTCTTCTTCTTCTTCTTCTTCTTCTTCTTTTTCTTCTTTCTTTTCTCTCCTTCTTCTTCATTAGGATAAACTTCAAACCACACTCACCTAGGTTCATCCATACATGATAACACTTAGAGTTAATAGTCCCCTGTAGTCTTTTACCTTTGCTCCTTTTTGGTTCCTTCTCTTTCTAATATCCAAACAAAACCATAAAGAACACTTAATAATGGAAGAAGTGGTCTCTTGTGTATAACCTTATTCCATAGGGCACTCATATTCATTATGTAACACCCCCTTTCTATACTCCCAAATAATCAAATAATCATTTAGGAACATATTAAAATTTCATTAGAGTATAATTAAAACATTGTATAAAAGAGGCATGTCACATTATACATGAAATTAAAACATCCAACACCTACTCATTTAAATATATGCAACAATGCGGTAACTTGCAACAGAGGGATTTAATCCTTACGCCCATATCTCAACATTAAAATAACAACGGAAACTAAACATTGAACAACATCAAACATATATACATATATATGTATAATCAAGTTTGATTCACCAATAATTCATGTTTACATAAACATTCATCACCAAGATACATATACAAATGCATCACAAAAAGGCATCAAGCCAACCCTAGCTACCTGGTGCTACATTTCAGAGTTGACCGACCAAAAGAATGAATACACGCTTCACAAAAAGACCTCCAACAAACCTACTCTGCAATTCCTCATAGAGCATCATAAAACAGCAGAAGGATGAGAAATATTATCATAATAACAATGCATATAATTATATATCTTAACATAAAAATAAACATATACATATTCTCACCACAATTCATTTCTCATCACACATATACATTCACAATGTATATATATAAACCAAGCATATTCATCATGCACAATTTCACCATTTCACATCATTCTATATAAACATATACATTCATGTTTATTCACCAATTTCTATCACTCCACATAAACATACATTATTCATGTTTATTCACCAATTTTCAATTATATATGATAAATGCAAATCATAGAGACCGACTCACGACTCTATGCAAATGCAATGCGGTACAGACTCAATCATCTCAAGTTCACTAAGGAACTTATTGGAACCATCACTCGTTACCTAAAGTAACTCCCTGTCAGGCATACGATGTTCACCCATTGTTCACACCCCACATGGGCACACAATGTTTATGGATTTCTCACACCCCACACGGGCACACAATCCGATTGCTCACACCCCACTTGGGAACACAATCATTTGTGATTAAATCACCCATTGCTCACACCCCACATGGGCACACAATGTTTATGGATTGCTCACACCCCACACGGGCATACAATCCGAATGCTCACACCCCACACAAACACACAATCATGTTGTAATCATCGCTCACACCCCACATAGGCACACGATGTTACAACGGATTCACATAGAATCCCATAACACAAGAATGAATACATTATGCTTCACATGCAAAATGACCCACAACGTTCTTAAAAATGCATACATATTCACAATATAATTATGCATTTATCTCATACAATCACAAACAAACTATACACATTCCCATCAATTACACTAAACAGAAAGGAACTCTTTCACTATCAACATGCATTCCTATTCACTTCACGAAATGCATTTATTTTCCAAACGGCTACTATACCAATATCAATCCCACAATTCCTTAACTAACATAATTACGTTTTATCAGAAAAGTCGGGTAAAAATTACATCTTTTATCATCATTAGTTTCTACATGTTTTTAGCTTCGAATCAATATAAAGAACACCAAAAACGGATAGCCGAAACTCAAGTTACAAATTAAAAACACCAAACACAAAAGTTCCAGGCTCGCTGAGCGACAGGTTCGCTCACTGAGCGAAAAAAGTTCTAGAAAGCTCGCTGAGCAAGAACTGCGATTCAGCAACAGCTCAGTTGCGCAACAGTCCTACCAAAATCTCCCAAAACTCAACCATACTTCTCCAAAACAAAAACCCACTTAATCTAACACATACATAATCATACACAATGATAAGATAACAATATTTCACACCCTTACCTGATTGTTTTGATTCCTAGGAGCTATCTTGAAGATTTTCCAAGTTTTCCTCTTTTCCTTCTCTTTTCTCTTCTTCTCCTTTTCTTTCCTTTATATTTCTTTCTATCCCTCTTTTTCTTCTCTTTCCACTCTTATATCTTTCTATTTCTATTTTCTATTTTTGTACCAAATATCATTTTCTCTCAAAATTATAATACAATATAATTTCTAACTTAACATTAATTAGCAAATGTCTAAAATACCCTCCAATCTAATTTTACCCGAAAATTCTCAAAACGGTAAAATAATATAACACATCAACATATCACATAAACACACCAATTTCATAATTAAAACAATTATCACTAAATTTAAATAAAAGACTCAACAAAAATTGAATAATCGAATCGGGGCGTTACAACTCTTCCCCACTTTAGAAATTTTCGTCCTCGAAAATATTACCTGATTCAAACAACTTCGGATACGAATCTCGCATCCCACTCTCTAATTCCCAAGTCATATTGCCTTCCGCAGCGCCTCCCCACGCTACTTTCACAAGCGCAATATCCTTGCCTTTTAGCTTCTTGACTTCATGGTCCAAAATCCTAATCGGTAAAGCTTCCACCGTAAGGTTATCTCTCACTTCAACCTCGTCCATAGGGATAACATGTGATATATCCGGAATATACTTCCGAAGTTGTGAAATATGGAACACGTCATGCAAATTCAAAAGATTTGGAGGCAACACCACACAATAAGCCACAACGCCAACTCGTGCATTAATCTGATACGATCCAATAAAACGAGAAGTCAACTTCTTCGACTTTAAAGCACGACCCACACCCGTAACCGGTGTAACTCTCAAAAACACATGGTCGCCTTCCTGAAACTCAAGATCTTTCCTTCTCTTGTCATGATAGCTCTTTTGTCTACTTTGAGAAGCTCTCATCTTCTCCCGAATAAACTTCACCTTCTCCGTCATTTGTTGTACCATCTCCGGTCCAACTACCATTCTCTCACCGGTTTCATGCCAACACAAAGATGTTCGACATCTCCGACCATACAAAGCCTCAAATGGTGCCAACCTATACTTGAATGAAAACTGTTATTGTAGGTGAACTCAATCAATGCTAAATAATTATCCCAAACAACATCTTGCTCTAGCACACAAGCACACAACAAATCCTCCAATGATTGAATTGTCCTCTTGGTTTGACCGTCCGTTTGTGGATGGTAAGCCGAACTCAATCTTAGCTTAGAACCCAAAGCCTTTTGCAAACTCTCCTAAAACCTCAATGTAAATCTAGGATCTCTATCCGATACAATACTCTTAGGAACTCCATGCAACCTCACAACCATAAAAACATAAATCTCGGCTAACTTCTCCAAAGGATAACTAATATCAATTGTAATAAAGTGAGCAGATTTAGTAAGTCTATTAACAATCACCCAAATAGCATTATGACCTCTTTGTGTATTCGAAAATCTCGTAACAAAATCCATCGATATACTATCCCATTTCCATTCCGGAATATACAACGGTTGCATCAAACCACTATGCTTATGATGTTCTACCTTAGAATTCTGACAAGTCAAACACACATACACAAATTGAGCTACATCTCTCTTCAATCCGGACCACCAAAAGATCTTCTTCAAATCTTGATACATCTTATTCTCTCCTGGATGAATACTTAAATTACTTCGGTGTCCCTCTTCCAATATCATCTTTTTCAACTCCATATCATCGAGAATACAAATACGACCACAGAATCTCCAAACTCCAAAATTATCAACCTTGAAATCCTCATTTTCATTCATCATCAAATCAACAAACTTCAAATCCAACTTTTGCTTTTCACATACGGTTGCAAGAAAATCATTCGCAACATGTAGCATACCAAGTCTCACACTTCTCGGCGTCATTTCACAAACCAAACTCAAGTCTCTAAAATCCTCCAAAATTTCCCATTCTCTTATCATCAATGTGGACATATGTAACAACTTCCGACTCAAAGCATCGGCCACCACATTTGCCTTACCCGGATGGTAATTAAAACCAAAATCATAATCCTTCAAAAGCTCTAACCACCTTCTTTGTCTCATGTTCAATTCCTTTTGATCAAATAAATACTTCAAACTCTTGTGATCACTAAAAACTTCGAATCTTGCACCATAAAGATAATGCCTCCAAATTTTCAAAACAAACACCACGGCCGCTAATTCCAAGTCATGCATAGGATAATTCTTTTCATGCACTCTCAATTGTCTTGAAGCATAAGACACAACTTTTCCATCTTGCATCAAAACACCACCTAACACAAACAATGAAGCATCACAAAACACCACAAATGGTTTTGTCGGATTTGGAAAAATCAAGATCGGAGCCGTTGTTAACCTTCTCTTAAGTTCAATGAAACTCTCTTCACAATGAATATCCCAAATGAAAGCTTTTCCTTTACAAGTCAATTGCGTTAACGGAAGTGCCAACTTTGAAAATCCTTCAATAAACCTCCGATAATAACCCGCCAAGCCTAAAAAGCTTCGAATCTTCGTAACCGATCTAGGAACTTCCCATTGCATTACCGCATCAATCTTGGATGGATCAACACTAATACCACCATCGGAAATAACATGTCCAAGGAAACTTACTTTCGACAACCAAAACTCATATTTTGACAACTTAGCATACAATTGTTTCTCTTTCAAAATATGTAACACAGTCCTTAAATGCTCTTCATGCTCCTCTTGAGACTTAGAATAAATCAAAATATCGTCGATGAACATAACCACAAAACGATCCAACTACTCATGAAAAATACGGTTCATGTATTCCATAAACACACCCGACGCATTAGAAACTCCGAATGGCATCACAGAATATTCGTAATGACCATACCGTGTCCTAAAAGTCGTCTTTTGAATATCCTCTTTTGTCACACGAATCTGGTGATATCCTGGTCTCAAATCAATCTTACTAAAAACACGCGCACCAACTAATTGGTCCATTAAATCATTGATCCTTGGAAGCGGATACTTGTTCTTAATTGTCACCTTGTTCAACTGTCGATAATCAATGCATAACCGCATACTCCCATCCTTCTTCTTTACCAACAATGCCGAAGAACCCCAAGGAGAAACATTCGGCCTAATAAATCTCTTGTCCAACAAGTCATTCAATTGCTTCTTCAACTCTACCAACTCTGATGCTGACATACGATACGGTGCCATCGAAATCGGTCTAGTACCCAGAACTAGATCAATAGAAAACTCAACTTCTCTTTCCGGCGGTACATCCTTAATATTCTTCGGAAACACTTCTAGAAAATCACACACCACTGGGAACCCATTGAGTTCAACTCCACTCTCCACCGACAATGATGCAAACAAACCGAACAATTGAGCTTCGTCCACTAAAGGTTTCTTCAACTCTTTCGTGGATAGGAAACTCTCATCTTCATCATCATCCAAAGAAAGAAACCTTACTAACTTATGATATCAATCTATATAAACTCGATTACATTGCAACCAGTTCATACCCAAGATTATGTCCAAACCCTCCAATGGCAAACAAACTAAATCCATAACAAAATCTTTACCATACATGGTCAAAGAACAACTTACACACACCAAAGAAGTAGTTACCGACCCTGAAGCAGGAGTCTCAATAACCATCTCACCACCCCCAAGAAGACATAAACAAATTCAAACGCTTAGCGCACTCAAGAGAAATGAACGAATGAGTCACTCCCGTATCAATAATAGTAACTAAAGGCGTACTATTAATAAAGCATGTACCTTTAATCAAAAGTTCTGCACTAGTAGTGTCCTTCCCTGCTAATGCAAACACCTTTCCGCCCGCTTAAGCTTGCTTCAGCTTAGTACACTTAGTACTAATGTGACCCGCTTCTCCACAATTGAAACACTTCACAACATTCTTTCTACACTCGGTAGTAGCATGTCCAAGGCCTCCACAGTTTGAACATTTCACTATGTTCTTCCCACACTCAAAAGACTTATGATCCAAATCACCACACTTGTAACACTTAACGGGACCAGAACCTCCTCCTCCGGATCTCGTATCAAAGTTTCCCCTATGCTTGCCCTTATCAGCGGGTGTCACATAAGATCCACTTCTAGCTTGTTGCTTTCCTTTCCTCTCATTCAAACTCTTGTAATGTGTAGAATGAGCCTTACTATCCTCCTCGAAAATTATACAACATTCCGTCAAATCCGAAATCCTTCTTATTCTTTGATATCCCACAACTTGCTTAATCTCGGGACGCAAACCATTCTCATACTTAATACACTTTGAGAACTCAGTAGTAGTAGCATCATAATGAGGATGAAATTGAACCAACTCCACAAACTTAGCAGTATAGTCCACCAAGGACATACTACCTTGTTCCAGTTCAAGGAACTCCATCTCCTTCTTCCCTTTCACACTTTCAGGGTAATACTTCCCCAAGAACTCAGTACGAAAAACATCCCAAGTTATCTCTTCATCCTCTTCCTCAAGAGCTTGACTTCTACCGACCCACCGATCATCGGCTTCTTCCTTCAGCATGTGAGATCCAAGCCTCACCTTACTCTCTTCAGCATAGTCCATGACTCTAAAGATTCTTTCAATCTCTTTCAACCAAACTTGAGCACCATCGGGATCAAATATTCCTTTGAAGACCGATGGTTGATTCTTCCTGAACTCATCATTAGCATTCACATTCGGAGCACCCTGCACCGCCCTAGACATGGCTTCCAAAGCAACAACCATCGCATTGTCATTTCTACCAGCCATATTCTGATTATTCCCAAAAACAATAACAAGGGTAAACAACAGTTCAACCATCACAACAACAGATAGACACAACTGACTCGACACTGGCTCTGATACCACTTAATGTAACACCCCATTTCTATACTCCCAAATAATCAAATAATCATTTAGGCACATATTAAAATTTCATCAGAGTATAATTAAAACATAGTATAAAAGAGGCATGTCACATTATACATGAAATTAAAACATACAACACCTGCTCATTTAACGATATGCAACAACAGGGTAACTTGCAACAAAGGTATTTAATCCTTACGCCCATACCTCAACATTAAAATAACAGCGGAAACTAGACATTGAACAACATCAAACATATATACATATATATGTATAATCAAGTTTGATTCACCAAAATTCATGTTTACATAAACATTCATAACCAAGATACATATACAAATGCATCACAAAAAGGCATCAAGCCAACCCTAGCAACCCGGTGCTATATATCAGAGCCGACCGACCAAAAGAATGAAGACACGCTTCACAAAAAGACCTCCAGCAAACCTACTCTGCAATGCCTCATAAAGCATCATAAAACAGGAGAAGGGTGAGAAATATTATCATAATAACAATGCATATAATTATATATCTTAACAAAAAAAGACACATATACATATTCTCACCATAATTCATTTCTCATCACACATATACATTCACAATGTATATATACAAACCAAGCATATTCATCATGCACAATTTCAACATTTCACATCATTCTACATAAAAATATACATTCATGTTTATTCACCAATTTTTATCACTCCGCATAAACATACATTATTCATGTTTATTCACCAATTTTCAATTAAAGATGATAAATGCAAATCATAGAGACCGACTCACGACTCTATGCAAATGCAATGCGGTACCAACTCAATCATCTCAAGTTCACTCACGAACTTACTAGAACCATCGCTCTTTACCTAAAGTAACTCCCCGTCGGGCAGACAATGTTCACCCATTTCTCACACCCCACATGGGCACACAATGTTTATGGATTGCTCACACCCCACACGGGCACATAATCCAATTGGTCACACCCCACACGGGCATACATTCATTTGTGATTAAATCACCCATTGCTCACACCCCAAATGGGCACACAATGTTTATGGATTGCTCACACCCCACACGGGCACACAATTCAAATTCTCACACCCCACACTGGCACACAATCATGTTGTAATCATCGCTCACACCCCACATGGGCACACGATGTTACAACGGATTCACATAGAATCCCACAACACAAGAATGCATACATTATTCTTCACATTCAAAATGACCCACAACTTTCTTGAAAATGCATACATATTCACAATATAATTATGCATTCATCTTATACAATCACAAACAAACTATACACATTCGCATCAATTACGCCAAACGGCAATGAACTCTTTCACTATCAACATGCATTCATATTCACTTCACGAAATGCATTTATTTTCCAAACGGCTACTATACCAATATCAATCCCACAATTTCTTAACTAACATAATTACGTTTTATCATAAAAGTCGGGTAAAAGTCGGCTAAAAATTACATCTTTTATCATAATTAGTTTCTACATGTTTTTAGCTTCGAATCGATATAAAGAACACCAAAAACGGATATCTGAAACTCAAGTTACGATTAAAAACACCAAACACAATAGTTCCAGGTTCGCTCGCTGAGCGAAAAAAGTTCTGGAAAGCTCGCTAAGCAAAGAATCGCTCGCTGAGCGAGAACTGCGATTCAGCAGCAGCTCAGTTGCGCAACAGTCCTACCAAAATCTCCCAAAACTCAACCAAACTTCCACAAACATGATCATTAACATGTATTAACTATCATACTTCGATTATATCAAGTTTCAACTGATTAATCTACCAAAATCTTAGATTTTCATCAAAAACCCTAAAACCTAACATTCTCTAAACTTCTCCAAAACAAAAACCCAATTAATCTAACACATACATAATCATACACAATGATAAGATAACAATATTTCACACCCTTACCCGATTGTTTCAATTCTAGGAGTTATCTTGAAGATTTTCCAAGTTTTCCTCTTTTCTCTTCTTCTCCTTTTCTTTCCTTTCTATTTCTTTCTATCCCTCTTTTTCTTCTCTTTCCACTCTTATATCTCTATTTCTATTTCTATTTCTATTTTCTATTTTTTCTACCAAATATCATTTTCTCTCAAAATTATAATTCTACATAATTTCTAACTTAACATTAATTAGCAAATGTCTAAAATACCCTCCAATCTAATTTAACAAAAAATTCTCAAAACGTTAAAATAATACAACACATCAACATATCACATAAACACACCAATTTCATAATTAAAAAAATTATCACTCAATTTAAATAAAAGACTTAACAAAAATGGAATAATCGAATCGGGGCGTTACACATTCCATCTTGGAATAGTGTGGGCTTGTCTAGCATGATGTACAAGTATGATCATGAGACCATCTTCATCAAGGAAATCATAAAAAAAACTTCTTCATTTTAATCACTAAGACACTTAATATCTTCAACAAGTTAGTGAACTTAGGCCCTAACCCTTGGAAACAAGTCTTGGATAAATTCTCCTTACTTGGTGTGCTTGTTCTATTATTCCATCTTGGAATGTAGTAGCAAGTACACATTCCATGGAAGCATACTTGAATTCACTTTCTTGTGCCACACCAATAAAAAAGCTTCTAAAAACACTGGACAAAGAATAAGCGTCTCTCCTCCGGGACTTCTTTTCTAATCACCTTCACTCCTTTCGTAAGAACTTGCTTCTACTTGTCTCTTTGCAAGACGGTAACACACTCGTGCCAAAAGATCTTGCAACACCTGAGCATTGACATAAGTATTTCAAGCTTTAAAATACAAGCAATATTTTCACCCTTAGTTAGGGGAACTACATCGACTCCGATCCTCATGTCCAAATGAGGTACGTAGGCAGCGGGGTAGGGCCTGTCTGAGCACAATCTTCATTTTCCCTACATTTTCCCCCTTTCTTTTCTTTTCTTATCCAGTTTCAGTCTTTCTTTTTGTAGCAGCTTTCATTCTTACACCCTTTGAAACAGTTTCCTTGCAAGCATGGATCCCGTTGGGTACGGCAGACGATCTGGTGTGCTAATACCTTCCCAGGTCGTAACCGACTCCCAAACCCAGATTCTTTGGTTCGCAGGACCTTTGTCCTTCCTTTCTTTTCTCTGGTTTATGCAGCATTACCTTTCCAATTCTTTCAGGATAAAATTCCTGGCTGGCGACTCTACCCTTTTCTGCGCCACTTTCGCATTTGTACCAGGATGGAAATCCAGGGAGCGACATATAGTAGCTCATTATGAGGGTTCATTATTTCATAATGCAATAATACAATCATTAATAAAGTGGATGTTTTTGAATTCATTCATGGTGTTCCTTGTCTTTCATTTTATTTTTGTTTTAAAAATAAATGGCAATGTTTTTTCATGTCTCCCACTTTTTCTAAAATCTAGCATGAATCATCATTCATGCAGATGTACCCCATCGGGTCTCATCAATGATGACCTTACTATGGCTCAATATGATTTCGACAACCCAATTTACCTAGCCAGCAAGGAAGGTGAAGAAGATTTTGAATTACCCGAAGAATTATTCAGAATTCTCAAGCAAGAGGAGAGGGTGAGTCAGTCGCACGAAGAGGCCATTGAGGTGGTGAACCCGAGTACTGAAGAGGACAAAAAAGAGGTCAAGATTGGGGCTGCATTGGAAGAATCTGTAAAGAGTCGTTTGATTTCCTTGCTCCGAGAATATGTTTACGTCTTCGCCTGGTCTTACCAGGATATGCCAGGGTTGGACACCGATATCGTAGTGCACAAGCTGCCACTCAGAGAAGACTGCCCGCCGGTGAGGCATAAATTGAGAAGAACGTGACCCGACATGGCTATTAAAATCAAGGAAGAAGTTCAAAAGTAGTTTGACGCCAGATTCTTGGCTATGACAAGTTATCCTTCGTGGGTTGCAAATATTGTACCAGTTTCTAAAAAGGATGGCAAGGTCAGAATGTGTGTGGATTATCGAGACTTGAATCGGCCGAGCCCCAAAGATGACTCCCCGTTGCCACATATTGACATGCTAGTTGAAAACACTGCCCAATTCTCTGTGTTTTCCTTCATGGATGGCTTTTCAGGCTATAATCAGATCAAGATGTTGCCAGATGATATGGAGAAGACTACTTTCATTAACCCATGAGGCACCTTCTGTTACAAAGTAATGTTGTTCGGTTTGAAAAATGATGGGGTAACATACCAACGGGAAATGGTGACTTTATTCCACGACATGATTCATCACGAGATCGAGGTCTATGTTGATGATATGATCGAAAATTCCCAAACAGAAGAGGAACATTTAGTCAACCTATCCAAGCTATTTGATAGGCTTCGGAAGTTCAGACTAAGATTAAACCCGAACAAGTGCACATTCAGGGTGCGTTCTGGAAAGTTGTTGGGCTTTATTGTTAGTGAAAGTGGGATTGAGGTCGACCCTGCGAAGGTGAAAGCAATTCAGGAAATGCCTGAGCCGAGATCGGAGAAAGAAGTACATGGCTTCTTAGGGAGGTTGAACTATATTTCACGGTTCATCTCTCACCTAACAGCTATGTGTGAACCCATTTTCAAGCTTCTGAGGAAGAATAAGGCCATTAGGTGGAATGATGACTGTCAATTAGCTTTAGACTGAATTAAGGAGTATCTGCAAGAACCTCCGATTCTCATACCTCCAGTGCCAGGGAGACCTTTGATCATGTACCTCATAGTACTCGAGGGATCAATGAGTTGCATATTGGGTCAGCAGGACGAGTCTGGTCGAAAAGAGCATGCTCGAGAAAACTTGTTGCGCTTTAGCATAGGCTGCTCACCGACTAAGACAGTACATGTTGACTCATACCACTCTGTTGATTTCCAAGATGGACCTCGTTAAATACATCTTTGAAAATCCAGCTTTGACCGGAAGAGTAGCTCGGTGGAAGATGATTCTGACAGAATACAATATCCAATATACTTCACAAAAAGCTATCAAGGGAAGTGTATTGTCGGATTATTTGGCCCAACAACTGATTAAGGATTACCAGCCAATAAGGTTTGAGTTCCCAGATGAGGACATCATGTTCGTCAAGTCGAAAGACTATGAAGAACCACTCCCGGAGGAGGGGCCAGACCCTAAATAGAAATGGAGTTTGATGTTTGACGGAGCCGTTAACATAAACGGTAGTGGAGTTAGTGTTGTTATTATCTCACCGGAAGGGATCCATATGCCCTTCATTGCCCGATGGACATTTGAGTGCACCAAAAACGAAGCAGGGTATGAAGCCTGTATAATGGGGATCAAGGAAGAAATTGGTTTGAGAATCAAGAACCTCGAGATCTTCGGTGATTCGGCTTTAGTTATCAACCAGGTTAATGGGAAATGGCTCGTATATCAAACGCATCTGACTCCTTACAGGGACTATACCATAAGGTTGTTAACCTTCTTCACGAAATTCAAGCTGCACTATATACCTCGGGACGAGAATCAATTTGTTGATGCTTTGGCAACCTTGTCTTCCATGATCAAGGTTCACAGTGAGAACTATGTGCCTAAAATCGATGTGTCTCATCTTGATAGACCAGCATATGTGTTTGCAGTTGACAATGTTGATGATAACAAACCTTGGTACTACGATATCAAGTGTTTTATGAAATCTCAAGAATACCCAGCAGGGGCATCCAGTAAAGACAAGAAGAGCCTTAGGAGGTTGGCATACAGGTTCTTCTTAAACCAGGATGATGTACTTTATAAACAGAACTTCGACATGGTCTTGCTCAGATGAGTGGATAGACACAAAGCAGACATGTTGATGCAAGAAGTTCACGAAGGCTCCTTCGGTACCCATGCTAGAGGACATGCCATGGTGAAGAAACTCCTGAGGTCGGGGTATTATTGGATCACCATGGCGAAGAAACTTCCAAGTAGGATAAATGCTTTTCGATTCCGCCAAGTATGATTTCGTACCTTTGAGTTATCATCCAAATTATGATAGTCTCTTTTCAAGCTCACTCAAGGTGTATCTTGTTCGCTTTATCTCCCAAGTGGGATAAATGATTTTCGATTCCGCCAAGTCCAGTTTCGTACATTTGAGTTATCATCCAAGTTATGATAGTCTCTTTTCAAGCTCACTCAGCGTGTGTCTTGTTCGCTTTATCTCCCAAGTGGGATAAATACTTTTTGACTCCATCCAAGTCTGGTCTCGTTCCTTTGAGATATCATCCAAGTTATGATAGTCTTTTCGCAAGCTCATTCATGGTGTGTCTTGCTTGCTTCGTCATCCAAGAATGACACTCTTCTCAATTATATTTCATTTCCCACAGAGTACAAATTTTCCGGTTTATTCGAGTATTCAATCCCTCCATACCTTGAAAGTCTGGAAGCCATTGCTATCATCCCTTCAGGTCTACAGATGATTGAATAGGGGCAGTTGTAATACCCCGAAATTTGCCCTTTCATTTTCATGGCATTTAGCATATCACATTTCATTCATAATTCCACATCTTTGCATAAAACATAGAAAGCATACATCATTGGCTGAGGCACGGGGCATGTGATTAAGGGTTATTCGGCGATCTCCGGGTCTCGAAAAGAAAATAATCTCAGAAAATATTACCAAGACCGGATGTCCAAGGTTTCCCACCAAAAACAGAAAAATTCAAATTTTGGCTGAAGTAACCGGTTACCTCATAGGTAGTAACCGGTTAACTATTGGAAATTGAAGGAAAAAGGCCAGAATTTGCACTGATAATCGATTACCTCATTGGTAGTAACCGGTACTTTGCCCAGATTTTCAAAAAAATCAAAATTCAGTTGGTTGCTTCCCTCCACTTTCCATTTTCCACTTTGCTTTGTGTTTCTACCTAATTCTAGAACATTCCACATTATTCTAAGGGAATATTATTAGAATATGCCAAGGAATATTCCAAGAATATGCCATGGAATATTCTAGGAATATTCCCGACCAACCCTTAACTTAGGACCCAAGCCTCGCACCAAACCTAGACCTAACTCCAAAGCAAACCTTTATATAAGCATTTTTCATCAAGACAAAAAGAGGTTAGAATCATTTTCACACAAGCTTCACCATTTTCACACTCCCAATTCTCTCAATTCTCTCCATTTTCCAAACTCACACCAAAGCTTCATCATTAAGATTCTTCAAGTTTCGCATTGAAGCTCAAAGAATCCGAAGTTAAACCTCCATCCTCTTCACCGATTCAGCAGATAATCGAAGTATTTGCTACGGTTGCGGTGTTTATTTCACCGTTTGGAAGCGTTTTGGATCATTCTCACCATTTGCATTTATTTTGCACACTCGCGGATCGAAGCTTAGGATCTCCGGTATTCTATTCGTTCGTGTATTGATCAACATCGCAACAATCACCAAAGCAATCCTCCGCTTTGTAGGTTGGTGAATCCGAAATCGTTTCTCATTTTAACCTATTTTCTCTTCATCCCGCCTCGTGCATTCTTCGCTTTTATTTATTTTTGATACTTTGATTGGTTTGATCATAAGAGCTAGAATTGTGGTATGATTATAATGTTAATTAGTGTTAGAATATTGCATTTAGGAGTGATTTTCGTGCTAGGTTGGTAGGCCTCAGATTAAAGCTTATTTGGATAAGTTTCTACTGGTTTTTTCATGAAAATGCAGAATTTTTTGTTCTGATTGCAGAGTAACCGGTTACCACATAGGTAGTAACCGGTTACCTATGTTAATTTTGCAGAAAATCCAGTTTTTTGAACTGGTAACCGGTTACTGCATAGGTAGTAACCGGTTACCACTGAACCAAAATGAAAAATTCTTGCATTTTCTTGCATTTTTTATATTCATTCCCCCTCCAATCATCTTGGATCCTTAGGACATGATTTTAGGAAGGTTTTAGGAACTTATTTAGAGCAAGTGTGCATGGTTTCGGTAGCTTTCGACATGCTTTTCGTTAAGTTCCGATTTTGACATAAATGTTGCATATATGTTCATAGCTTGTTGCGATCATTCTTGACATGATTTAGCATCGTTCATAGCATGATAATAAGTGTTCACACTTCTGTTTTGCATTGCATTTTCCATCCACTCATGTTTAGGCCGATTGTGCACGAATTTGAGAAAAAAATGCATATTGTTTAAAACCATACAAATCGCATAAGTTGCATCCATTGTTGTGTGTTCATATGTTGCATTCCATTGTCGATATCCATTTCATTATGCGGCATTAAATTGTATAATCATGTCATCTCATTGTTTGCATTAAAATCCATTTTTGCATTGAAAAATAATTGGAAATCTGCCATGTTTTCATCGCAGCATTTGTAAACAGAAGTTGTAAAAAGCATGTTGCATTATTCTGTTTTGGTCTTTTACACATATTTTCATGTTGTTTAGTAGTTGTAATAGGTTGTGTGCATTGCTAATAGCATTTAGTAGCTGTTGGAGCAATATGAAGCTGTAGTAATTGCTAAATTTAGGTTTTGCTTAGTTTTTAGTGTCCCTAGACTTAGAATTCGGTCTAGTTAGGTCATAGTAGTATTAGGATTTGTTTGGTATTAGATTACCTCTTTCCTTTTTATCAATTTATCCTTATTTTACTAACCTTGGTTTTGTCGGGAGGTTGAGGTAAGCCTTGTTTTCCATGGGGTACTTGTATTCGTCCCATTTCAGGGCGTGTTGTAAGGCATATATCATGATGAATATGTCTTAGCATGGAGACTGTTTCACAAACAACGAAAGAAAAACACTTCTTTAAAAGACAGTTAACAAACAACAAACGTCTTTTCCTACGGGAATTCTCTTCTCACCTCATTCACTCATAACGCGAACTCGCTACGACTTGTCTCTTTGCAAGACAGTAACACACTCGTACCAGACGAGCCTGCAACACCTGAGCATAGGCATAAGTAGTTCAATCTCTAAAAAAAATACAAACAAAGTTCCTGCCTTAGTTAGGCAAACTACGTCGACTTTAATCCTCATATTCCCGATGAGGTACGTAGGCAGTGGGTAGGGCCTATTCGAGCACAGTCTTTATTTTCCCTACATTTTCCCCATTCTTTATTTTCGATCTCTTTTCCAGTCTCTTTCCTCATTTCAGTTTTAGTTATCAGTTCTTTTATTCAACATCAGTTTTATTCCTTACCCATTGAAACAGACTAACAAGCGTGGATCCCATCAGGTACGATGGACGATCTAGGGTGCTAATATCTTCCCAGGTCATAACTGTCTCCCAAACCCAGATCTTTGGTTCGCAGTACCTTGTCCTTTCCTTTTTCCTTCGGTTTGTGCAGCATTACCTTTTCCATTCATTCGGGATAAAAATGCATGGCTGGCGACTCTACCTTTTCCGCGCCACTTTCGCGTTTGTACTAGGATGAAAATCCCGGGAGCGACATATATCATTACTTTTTCATGAATCCAATAACAAAACAATGTGTGGCTATTCTGAAGCCTTAAGGACAAATATCTGGAGGATATTCCTATGCTAATCTAGCATAAGACTACAAAGAATCTTAGTTTTACAAGATGATACATTTCCAAGGTCATCGTCATATCAATATTTTATCCTCTATGATAGGTATATAGACTACATTAAATATTTATTTTCCTGAATATATTAACAAGTCTTATTGGATCAAAAAGTCTGTTTCCTTAAAAGTCTCTATTTATCTACTCCAATCTTTAGGATATTTATTGAGAATTAAAGTTGATCCTCAAAAGAATGCCTCGAAACAAATTAAGGTGATAAAACTTAATCCATATTATATTTTTTATTATTCGCAACTAAAAATAAGAATGAAAGATGATAAGATCTAAATGGTCTTATATAGAGATGTGACTATTATGTGTTTTGAACTTGGTTAACGTGTTACAAAGGGTGTTAGAACTTACACATGGTACATGAATCTTAGCAAAGAGAATGAAAACTTGTTGCCTCTCAATACAAACGGTAAACTATTATCCATTTAGCTTTCCAGTTATATGTCGTTTTTCAAGATTAAGAGACTTTGATACTTTTACTTATACAATTTAAATGGTAACAACGTCAAAGAAATTGGAGTGATTCGAGACATTCAAATTGTGTTTGAATACGAGAGAACATCTAGATAACAGTTGTTTGAATGCTTCATCCCTTTTGCAAATTTCTTAAAGAAGGAATTATTAATTACATTTACTTTTTAAAATAAAAAATTTCAATTAATTAATTTCATTTAATCTTTACTAACTTGTCAATTATGTGAGAATATAAAATATAAATCGCAAAAAAATAACTATATATTATAATTTATTCTCATTTATGGACTACAACACATAACCCTATTTAATAGATCCAAGAATTTTTTTCTACTCCACATTATATATACAACTCAATTATGTGTTGTAGAAAAAATTTCTTTGAGCTATTAAATAGGGATATGAGTTATAGTCCATTGATGAGAATAAATTATAATGTATAGTAAAAAAATTTCTATTTGGGTTTTTTATTCTTACATAATTGATAAGCTAGTAAAAGAATAAAGAAATTCACTAAAATTGAAAATATCTATTTTAAAAATTAAAGGTATTTAATTACTTTCTTCTCTAAGCAACATAAAAAGGGATGAGGCATTCAAACGATTGTTGTCCAAAGGTTCTCTCGCATTCAAACACAATTTGATCGTCTCAAATCATTCCAGTTTCCTTGATGTTGTTACCATTTAAATTATATAAGATTCATGTACCATGTGTAAGTTCTAAAACCCTTTGAAAAACATTTAACAAGTTCAAAACACGTGAATTTCACACTTATAGATAAGACCAAAAGATCTTATCATCTTTCAGATTTATTTTTAGTTGTGAATTATCAAATTACAATATGAATTAAGTTTGATCACCTCATATTGTTTCAAGGAATTCTCTCAAGGATCAAGTTTAATTCTAAATAAATGTCTTGAAGAACAGAGTCAATAATAGTCTTTGAAGTAAGTAAACCTTTTTATCCAATAAGACTCGTTAATATATTCATGTAAGTAAATAGTTAATGTAGTTCAAATACTAGTCATAGAGGATACAATATTGAATGACGGTGTCCCTGAAAACATACGATCTTGAATAACACTAATTCTTCATAATCATTGCTAAAACAACATAAGAATACCCTCGAGATATTTGTCTTATAGACTTCCGAATAGCCAATCATTTTATTGTTATTATATTCATGTAAAAGTAATTATATACAATGTGAATTATGTTATCTGCCTTACCATCTTTGCAACAAAACAAGAGTAATCCATTGCACGCGTTTATAAGAATTTTTTGCCTAATCCTGCAACCCTTCACTAATGAGCACTAATTAAAAAGTTGTTACAGATCCATGTATGGATTAGAAGAAATGAAAGCCTCCATTAGTGGATCTTAGTGGATTTCCCTTTGGTAGTGTTGATAGATATGACATTTTATTTTTCCTTCATGCATAGCTTACAAAATATGTTAGTTTGAAGTACAAAATATTTTAGTTTTAAGTAGAATGGGAAGATTATTGAATAAGAATTTGGTTTCTTCTCCCCAATGTTATTTTCTTAGTGATATAATAGATGAATGTTACTGATGTCTCTATTGGTTAATAATTTAATATTTATAGGAGGGTGAACTACTAGAAATTTCGCTTTTATTCACCGAATTAGAGACCAGAAAAAAATCGGTCACTATAACATTTAGTGACCAATAAAGCGATTACTAATATTCGGTTGGTAAAATGTTAATCGTTAACCTATAGCCACCTATTTAGTGACCGATTTTGTGATAGAATTAGTGACAGATTTTAGTGACCTCTTAAAGAATTAAAATAAAATCAAAAGTTTTGTCATATTCAAGAGTCAAACCAATGCCCTTATGTTTGAAAAGTTTAAGCATAACCACTAGGCTATTTTGTTTTTAGATGTATATTTTTCTTTAAATTTGTATGTATTATAAACGAAATTCAAAATTTAATTATTATTTAAAAAATTTACTAAATTAATTTTTATTAAAATTATATTGTTATAAAAATAATAAATTAGTATGGATATATATTGTTTTTAAAATTAATTAATTTGTATGCATATATATTTTATTTTCTAAAATAATAAAAAATATGAAACTATCACTAAAAAACAAATTGAAAAGGAATTAAAATATTAAAAAAATAGGGTAAGTAGAAAAAGGTTTTTAGTGATCGAAATTTCGGTCAATAAAGTTTTTTGAAAATTCATTTTTTCTATAAGCATTTATCTGAGACAAAATATTTTGGTCACAAAATTCCAATAACTAATTCGGTAGCTAATTTTATTTAGTGACCGATTTAGTGAGCTTTAAAATATTATTAACTCGATGTTCGGTTTCGATGGCTAATTCGATAGATATGGTGACCAAAAATTTTCAGTCACTAAACGCGAATTTTCTGGTAGTGGTGACATATGATGAATGAAACATAAGAAAGAAAACAAATTCAGTTTAAAAAAATAGTGAATATAATATATCATTTTATTGTCCTAGACCAAAGATAAGTCCTATATGGATATCTCTATTTTGTTCAATGTATTATTAAGTAAATTTTTTTCTTATATTATTTCTATTTTACTTTAATTTTGACAATAATAGTTTTACTTTAATTTATATTATAATATTTTGACTATTATTAATGGATCAATAAAAATGGGCTACATGCACATTTTCAACATTGAAATTTGATTTCTTATTCATTATATTATTTTTTATTTTTTATATATATTTATTTTCTTAACCCATTCAATTTGGTCCTCGGTCGTTGATTTATTATTTTTACTTAGTCATTCATTTTGTTTAACATTTTTTTTTTGGATATTACATTTTTATTCCTTATTGTTTCTTTTATTCTATTTTACATTTTATATTTTTTTCACAACTCTTTTTTTCTTTTAAATAAATATATTAATGTACATACCATTTATTATTTACTTTTATTTTATATTTATATCTTTTTAATTATTTAAATGTATATTCAATAGAATATATATTTGTTTAAATAATTCGATTTAAGAATTAATAACTTTAAGTTTTGTTCAAATAATTTATTGGTGTCATTTCAACGGTCAAAGTCAGTACCTGTGCCGACGCACGAGTATCCCACTAGTATATTAATAAAATTAACTGGGAATACTTTAGTTATTGTTATCAAATATAATTACTTCTTTCTCAATATTTTTTATTTTTGATATTTCTTTTGTATTTTATGAATAATTACAATGAAAAACTTATTTTAATTGATTTGTTTTTATTCATATGAAAATTACTTTAGTTTAAGAAAAGATAAAGGTTTTATTTTTTTTCTTTCAATTTTTATCTCTTGTATACAAGATGTAAAATGTAAAGGAGTTATAGACTAAATTGTTTTAGTTATTTTTTTTTCTCAAAAATTTATAAAGGTTTTGTTACTATTTAGGTATTAAATTGGATTGCTTGTTTTTTTCGGAACTAAAATCTTTTTTCATTCTAATATAAATGAAGATAGAAGGAGAATAAAATATTATATATGATTATTTAAAATTTTAAAATAATAAAATTATTTAGATAGAGAATTAAAGAGAATTAAATGAATAGTTAAAATTAAAAAATTCAACAAAAAATATATGTATTTTTTTATAAGCATCGTGGATAAATGAAAGAAAGGAGATACTAAAGACTATTGGAGAAATTATACCAAGACTCTTTGCAAAGAGACAGGAAACAATGAGAGAAAATTTGGTCAATAAGAAATCATGAAGATCTAACTTGTTTCTAAAAAGATCATTTCTAATTTCTAAAATTGGGTTGAATCAACATAGAAATTTATGGGTTAAAAGTCTATAGAGGTAAGTTTGTCACCACAACGATTTCCCTGTTTATGGATATGCGTAAATGTTTAAAAAAAAGTAAAAACATAAAAATAAAAATAATAATTATGGTTAAAATATTATAATAAAAAATTAAAGTAAAACTTATGTAGACAAAATAAATACAAATATAAATAATGTTGTAAAAATGATATTAATTAATAATAGGTTGAACAAAAAAGAGATATCCATATAATAAAATATGTTATTCAGTGTTTTTTAATCTGACTCTGATTTCTCTCATATTTCATTCTTCATATGTCATTGTCCTATAAGAATCAAATCATTAAGAATAGAGACATGACTCACATTCATCTATCATATCACTCTCTCACTTTCAATATTAATTCTCATGAAAAATCATAATTTCCCATTTCATAGAAAAATCAATTATTTGCTGAGCTTGCATGAAGGAAAAATCAAATGTCATGTGCGTCTCGCATTTATGGTGTAATCTCATCCTAACCACAACACTACCAAAGGAGAATCCACTAGATCCACTGATGGGGCATGCATTTGTTCTAATCCATATATGGATCTGGAACCAATTTTTAATTGCACTCATTAGTGACGAGTTGCAAGATCAGGCATAAGACTTTTATAAAATAAATTGTCCTCATCTTACAACCCTTCACAAATGAGCACTCATTAAAAAGTTATTACAGGTCCATATATGGATTATAAGAAATTAAAGTCTCCATTAGTGGATCTTAGTGGATTCTCCTTTCGTAGTGTTGATAGATATGACATTTTATTTTTCCTTCATGCATAGCTTACAAAATATGTTAGTTTGAAGAATAAAATATTTTAGTTTGAAGTACAATGGGAAGAATATTGAATAAGGATTTGGGTTTTTCTCCTCATTGTTCTTTTCTTAGTGATATAATAGATTAATGTTACTTATGTTTCTATTGGTTAATGATTAAATTTTATAGGAGGGTGACATATGATGAATGGAACATATGAGAGAAAACAAATTGAGTTATAAAAAATAGTGAATATAATATATTATTTTGTTGTCCTAGACCAAAGATAAGTCCTATATGGATATCTCTATTTTGTTCAATGTATTATTAAGTAATATTATTTTATTATATTGTTTCAATTTTACTTTAATTTTGACTATAATAGTTTTACTTCAATATATATTTTAATATTTTTACTATTATTAATGGATCAATAAAAATGGGCTACATGCAAAATTTTCATCATTGAAGTTTTATTTCTTATTCATTATATTATTTATTATTTTTTTATGTATATTTATTCTATTAACCAATTCAATTTGGGCCTAAGTCATTGATTTATTATTTTTACTTAGTCATTCATTTTGTTTAACATTTTATTTTTAGTTTTTTTGGACATTACATTTTTATTCTTTATTGTTTCTTTTATTCTATTTTATTTTTATATTTTTTTCACAATTTTTTTTCTTTTAAATAAATATATAAATGTATATACCTTTTATTATTTACTTTTATTTTATATTTATATTCATTTTATATATTTAAATGTTTATACAATTGAATATATATATTTTTAAAATAGTTCGATTTAAGAATTAATAATTTTCAGTTCCGTTCAAATAATTTATTGGTGTCATTTCAACGGTGAACATAAGTACATGTGCCAACGCACGAGTATCCCACTAGTATATTAATAAAATTAATTGGGAATAGTTTAGTTAATTGTTATTAAATATAATTACTTGTTTCTCTATATTTTTTATTTTTGATATTTATTTTGTATTTTATTAATAATTACAATGTAAAACTTATTTTAATTGCTTTGTTTTAGTTTTATGAAAATTACTTTAGTTAAAGAAAAGTTAAAGGTTTTATTTTTTTATTTTTTTTTCTTTCAATTTTTATCTCTTGTATACAAGATGTAAAATGTAAAGGAGTTAAAGACTAAATTGTTTTTGTTATTTTTTTCTCAAAAATTTATAAAGGTTGTGTTTACTATTTAGGGATTAAATGGGATTCCTTTTTATTTCGGGACTAAAATCTTTTTTCATTCTTATTTAAATAAAGATAGAAGGAAAATAAAATATTATATATGATAAGAGATGGTAAGTGTTTGCCTAGACATTATGCTCAACAATTGATTAAGCCTGTTAGTCCTAATGAGATATGGGATGCCCGCAAGCAAATTAGTGATACAAAGAGCCCTAGTAAAGATGGGTTTAATGCTTATTTTTTCAAACAAGCTTGGCCCATAGTGAAGCAAGATGTTCAGAATGCAGTGCTAGATTTCTTTGAAACAAGTATCATGTATAAAGTTATCAAATGTACTTTAGTGACTTTGATTCCAAAAATCCCTGATGCAGCCACTATTAAAGATATGATGCATATATCATGTTGTACTACATTATACAAGGTGATATCAAAAATCATGACAAGCAGGCTAGGTGAAGTGATTAGTTCTGTAGTGGAAGATTCATAATCAGCTTTTGTGCCCGACAGGAATATCCAAGATAATATTATTCTGGCCCAGGAATTAATAAGAGGATATGGTTGAAAAAATGTGTCTCCAAGGTGTATGGTGCAAACGGGCATCCAAAAGGCGTATGACACCGTGGATTGGACGGCTTTGCAACAAATCATGGTGGAAATGGGGTTCCCAAGTAAAGTCATTGGCTGGACCATGGCTTGTGTTCAAACTGTTTCTTATCGGTTTTCAATCAATGGCTCCATTACTGGTCTTCTTAAAGCTCAAAGAGGGCTAAGAGAAGGAGATCCAATCTCCCCCTCCTCTTTGTGCTTGTTATGGAATATTTGCACCACATACTTCGAAGTCTTGGCAACAATCCCAATTTTAATTTTCATCAAAAGTGTGAGAAATTTAGAATCACTAATCTCTATTTTGCTGATGATATCCTTGTGTTTTTAAGAGGTGACAAAGGATCTTTGAAGTTAATTATGGAAAAAAATGGGAGAGTTTACCGCTGCAACGGGTCTTCATGTAAGCAGCCCCAAAAGTAAGATTTATTTTGAGGGTGTTAGTGACGAAGAACAAAGAATCATGTAAAGGGAAACTGGTTTTGCCATTGGCTGCCTTCCATTTAAGTATTTAGAGGTTCCCTTGGACAACAAGAAGCTGACTGTTGCTAAGTGTCAACCACTGATAGAGAAAATGATTTGTCGTCTAAAGCAGTGGACCACAAGGCTGCTGTCTTATGTAGGAAGGTTACAACTTATTGGGAGTGTGTTATTTGCTATTGTGAATTATTGGTTACAAATTTTTCCGCTGCCAAAGAAAATTATGCACCATATTGAAAGTATTTGTAGAACCTTTTTATGGACAGGAGGTAATGTTCAGAGCAAAAAATCACCGGTTGCGTGGAGCCATGTCTGTGACCCAAAGGATTCGGGTGGACTCAACCAAATAGCCTTGGGAGATTGGAACAAAGCTACATTTGGTAAACTTATATGGAATATCTAGGCAAAGAAAGACAAGTTGTGGGTGAAATGGATCCAGCATTACTATATGAAGAATGTTGATTTTGAAGGATTCCAACCGGGCTAGAACTGCTCTTGGGTCGTGAGGGCTATTTTCAAGCATAAAGAGTTTATTACCAATTCTGATGTGTGGGAGGAATGCAAAGAGCATAATATGTACAATACGAGAAAAACCTATCACTTGTTTAGAGGAGAAAATCCTAACGTTGAATGGCGGAAAATGTTCCATGGTAATTTGGCGAGGCCTCGGGCAATCTTTACTTCGTGGATGATATGTAACAAAAGGATCCTCACGAAAGACCATATAACCAAAATGGGAATGCCTAATGATGGTAAGTGTATTTTCAGTGAAGGAGTTGAATCAATTCAAGACTTATTCTTTGAGTGTCATAGCTCTAGTGGCATTTGGAGGAATATGTTAAATTGGATTGGGTTTGATCATATACCTTTGCACTACGCCAAAAACTGTCTTTCGCAACGCACAAAAGACAACGCTTTTATTGCAAAGCGCTGCTATAGGCCAATTGAAAATTCTCTCAAAAAAAGCGCTCTTTAAAGGGCACATTAGACACCGCTTTCTAAAAGCGCTTTCTAAGGTGACCACTTTAGAGAGAGATTTCACCTTAAGTGCTTTCTAAAGTGTAACTTAAGAAATCACTTTATTTTAAATTATTTTAAAAAAGACCTATAAGAGCACTTTATTACAAAAGCGTTATCTTTTGTTTTTGGTACAAATATTCTGAAGCTTCATATGCAGTTACTATTTTCATTTCATTTTATATTCTGAAGCGAACGAAACTTGCGATCACCATTTTCGCCCTAACAGAACTTTCAATCGCCACATCCGTCCACCACCGTGCTCCTCCGTGACAATTACTGTTGCCGCCTTGCTCCTTCCTCCCTTCACTGTACACTCATTTTTCGTAAGTTTCTTCTATGTCTCTATTTAGTGCAAGTCAGATTTTAGGGCACGAAAATAGGATACATTGATGATAGAAGTAGATTATGTAGATGACATTGATGATATCAGAAGAGTATAAAGAAGAAAATAGCTTATTTCTTTTATAATATAGTTCTTTTTATATATAGTTTACATTCTTTTTAGAAGTGCTTATTAGTTTAATATCTTTTTGTATATGACATTTTTTACATTGTTCTAGAAGTGCTTATTAGTTTAAGCTCTTTTTATATATAGTTTACATTGTTGTAGAAGTAGATTATGTAGATGACATTTTTTTAGAATGTAATGAAATAAAGATATAAATAGAGATATAAATAAGTTTGAGGGAATGTAATGAAATAAAAGTGAGAAATGAAAGTTTGTTATATATGTTATGTTCTGTGCATGGATGGATTAATAGATTTTGTTTTGATATACTGTGTAGGAAAGATGGACGATACTGAAGCTGCATTTGTTGTTCAAAAGATGGTTGATGAAGTTTTACAAAGTAGGGGAGAGACGGCGAAAGGAAAGGGACGTCAGAAAGAAATCCGCGAGAGACAACAAAGGTATAGAAAAAGATAATTTTTTGTTGCATGTGTTGAGAATTTAATTGAGCAAGAATTTAATGGTGCCTGTCATTTGTTGTGAATAAAAACCTTTTATTTTAAAAATGAAAATGTTGTGTTTGTGTAGAAACATCGCAGTGCACCTCAAAGAAAAGGAGGGTACGGAGGAAGATGATCATGTTGAATGGGAAAAGGAGGTGAGTTATGGGTACAAAGTGATTAACAACGTCATGATAAGTATTCACTCCAAAAGTTAAAAGTATGCATATGTAGTATATTTGTATAGTTAGTGAATAATGATAGTGATCAAATTGTTGCAGAATTTTCCGAAGCATGTGAGCAAGAGGTTTCTTGCATTACATCAGAAGGATATAATTCTGAAGGACGGAGACTATGGATACATGTATGCTGCGAAGATTAAATGCGCCAAGCGTAAAGGAAGGATAATGAAGATGGAAAATTTTATGTATCGTGGGTGGCATGAGTTTTCCAAGCATCGTCAACTGAGGAGGGGTGACATGCTCAGGTTCAACATAGCTCTACCTGGAGACCAAGTTACCGTGTCTGTGACGAAAAAGAACCAGAATTAGTCGGTCTAGTAGTGTTGTTGTCATAGTTAACATTGTAGTGAATTTGTGTAATAGTTAAGTGATGTGTCTTTAGTATTTATAGTATGGTAATACTGTTAAGTGATGTATGTTTAGTATCTATAATATGTTAATGCAAACAAAATGGTAATACTGTTAAGTGATGTGTGTTAAGTGATGTGTCTTTAGTATCTATAGTATGAGAAGCACCGCATTAATATTATAATGTTGCTATAATATTTAAAGTATGGTAATACTATTCAGCATAGAAATTATATTAATATATAATGTAATACTGTTCAGCATAGAAATTATATTAATATATAATTTAAAATATACTAATTAATATAGAGAAATTATATTAATTGAATATATATGTAAACTTATATTATATATATAATGTAATACTGTTCGAATCCTCCTCGCCCCAGACTCATTTTTTTATTTATTTTTCTACCTTAGAGAGCGCTTTTATTACAAAGCTCCCTCTAAGTAAAACTAACAAAAGACCTTAGAAAGCGCTTTCTTTAGAAAGTGCTCTTTAAGGTTATTAAATAAAATATATTAATTAATATATTCAAATTATATTAATATATAATTTAATATATATTAATTAATATATACAAATTATATTAATATATAATTTAATATATTTTAATTAATATATTCAAATTATATTAATATATAATGTAATATATATTAGTTAATATATACAAATTATATTAATATATAATTTAAAATATATTAATTAATATATACAAATGATATGATCTTATTAATTGTCTCAATATGTTATAATTGACAATCTTATTATTTTTCTCAATTTGTAGTTGGAAGAGGAGAAAAGTGCAGAAAAATCTCTTCCGGAACATGTTTTGTGGAAGGTTGCTCGTGTGGGAAAGAGTGGAGTTCCTACTGAAGACATTCAACAAGTTTATGAGTAATGTGTAAGTATAACATTATGTCTTAAACATTATGTCTTTAATCCCGACTAATAATTTTCGATTTGTCAAAGAATTTCAGGAGAGTCTATCTAAATCCTTAACCACATGTGAGGATCAGGATTGCAGGAGCATTCTTAGTCGAGTACTAAATGTTCCTGAGTATTCCGGTCGAGTGATGGGTAAAGGATTTGATGTGATGCCCTCTTCCTTGTATAAGAAACCAAAAAGAAAAAATCCTAGCAATGAAGAAGTTATGAAAACATTGGAGGAACTTAAGGCGCAAGTCAGTGCATTGCAAAAGGATAAAGAGATGTATAAGGCGTCTAAGCGCGGTTCCGGGTTGAAAGATACTAGTGACAAAGCTAGTATCAATTGTGAAAATAAAATTCCTGAGGTAATTATAGCACATATTTATCTTAATTAAATTAACACTTTTATTTT
Source organism: Lathyrus aphaca (assembly GCA_963966055.1). Taxonomy (NCBI): domain Eukaryota; kingdom Viridiplantae; phylum Streptophyta; class Magnoliopsida; order Fabales; family Fabaceae; genus Lathyrus; species Lathyrus aphaca. The sequence continues at coordinate 543,509,176 of OZ014524.1, forward strand.
AATTAACCTTTACACACATTAACAATTATGCTTTCACTATTGCTTCAGGGCATTTCCTCTTGTCAGTTGTATTTGTCGTTAATGACTTATCGCATGGTTGGCAAAGGAAAAATGTATAACAGAGCGGGAGAGTTACTTCACCATAATCCGCTCCCTCATGAATGTCTGAAAGTGTCAGTTGATATTGTTGTAGATACGGGTGCGACACTACCTATACCTGACAAGGTTGCAGAGATAACATCGTTGGGAGAGGCTTTAGGCTCGTTTGTTGCATGGTCGTCTGACCTCATTATCATAGATGATGAGGTAAGGTTAAAATCATTATGAATCTCTTAGAATTCAAATGTCAATTCTGTACCATTATGAAAATCATTCTGAACCTTACGTACATTTTTTTGCAATATGGTAATTTTAGACTCCTACAAAACCCGCACCTAAAAGGCTTTTTCCGGAAAAAGAGTATGTTGCATCACAAAAAAGAGAGGTACATTTAAAGTGTTATTCTATGATCTAGATACAAAAGTTTTATGATTTTCTACTTTACCTAACTTATATGATTGTTAGGTTCCTTATGCTCAAGCTTCACAAGTTCCTTCTGCTCAAGCTTCACAAGTTCCTCCTGCTCAAGCTTCACAAGTTCCTCCTGCTCAAGCTTCAAAAGTTCCTCCTGTTCAAGCTTCACAACAGGTCGAGAGCAAGAAAAAGGCTCCTGCAAGAAGAACTGCTGCAACTCGCTTTCGGTCGTGTCTTGATACACTTGTGTTAGTATCAGATGTGATGCAAGGTTGTATTCGTCAAATAGACTTGGACGAAGGTATTTTTGGTTTTCCTCATTCGGAGATAATCGGAATAGAGGACACTGAGCATATTCTCAAGCATCAAATGTTAGGCATCGATGTTATGCATGCCTACATCTGGTACTTCGATCAATCTATTATTTATTTACTTGAACCGTTTATTGGAACATTTCAATGAAAATAGTCTAATGTCTATTATTTGTTTTTATTTAAGGTACTTATATGACAAACTCATGCGCGGGTCAAAATTGTTAAACCAATTCCGTTTCCTTGCTTCCACTAGTGTCAATTATATGACAATTGGTTTGAATGTGGATTCGGTAAGACAACACATAGTTGACAGGTACATGGCATCCAATGCAGAGAGTTTGTTTTTTTTACCGTATAATACTGGACACAAGTAAGATTGTCATTCTAATTTCATTCTAATCTTTGTATCTTTTGCGTATAAGTTATCCATCTAAACTTTTGTTATATTTTATAGTGGACACTGGTTGTTGGTTACCATTACTCCTACAAGAGAAGTGGTCTATTATTTGAATTCAATGGAGCATGATTGGTCAACATATCCGAGTATGAAGGAAGTGGTTGATACGTAAGTGAGATTGTTCGAAAAATTCGTGTGTATTTGTATATTTAATTATTTCTGTGAGATTGTTCTAAATTTACGTTTTTTTATAGATCTATACTAGTGTACCGAGCACAAAGAGATTATCGAGTTGCACGGGCTAAAGCAAATACTATTCCATGGATCCAAGTGCAGGTAATTAATTTAATTTTCACAATGTTACTTATTAGTGATGCTACTTGATAACACAATTTTTTTTGTCTATGTGTAGTATCCTCGACAGAAAAATGGCATAGACTGCGGGTACTACGTTTTGAGGTTCATGAGAGAAATCATTCAATTGGATCAATTAGAGATTCCTGATCAAGTATGCATAGATTTATAACTTAGGATTTATTTTAATATCATATATTATGCATTTTATCAGATATTAACTAATTAATGCATATTTTGTTTTGTTATGTAGTACTTTGAAGAATTCGTGTGTCCTCATTATACGGCCGCAAAAATTGGTGAAATTATGGAAGAATTGTGTGAATTTATTGTAGAAAAAACGGATAATTTAAGGTATAAATAGGTTAATATTGTGGTATATATGTACATGACTTGTGGTGTAAATGAATTGGTTTGGAATGGATAGAAATGAATTGGTTTAACGTATATATATATATATATAGTTTCCGATGATAAATACCGATAATATTAAGATTGTTTATGTTGGTTTGAAATGAATTGTTTATAATGGTTTGAAATGAATTGGTTCATAATAATGTGAATTATACTGGTAGAATGATTTTATATTGCCTAAAAAAGGCATTTACAGGTTCTGTGTTTAAAAGGGAAAAATGGGATGTTTTGAAAAAAATCATTAAAGTTATAGGTACACCTAAGAGAGCGCTTTTAAGAGAAAGCACTCTCTTAGGTCCACAATAGAAAGCACTTTCTATTAAAAGCACACTCTAAAGTTATACAAAAAATAAAATAAAAATTATAGGTAGCCTTTAGAAAGCTCTTTTCAAAAGCGCTCTCTAATGGGGGACCAAAGAAAGCGCTTTCTTCATAAAAGCGCTCTCTAAAGTAATGTAAAAATAATTATTAAACTTTTGAACATATACAATAGAAAGCGATTTAAAAGTGTTATCTAATGGTATAACTTAGAGAGCGCTTTATGAGGAAAAAGAGATTTATAAGGCCTACTTTAGAAAACGTTTTTTCTTAAAAAGCGCTCTCTATTTGGGGCCTTTTAAAGCACTTTTTTCTTTAAAAAAAGTGTTGTATTTACCTAAGACAGCGCAACCTTTTACAGTGTTTTAAAGCGCTCTCTAAGGTTAAAAAAAAGCGTTCTCTAAGCCCTGTTTTCCCGTAGTGTTGGCTTGGGATGATGAAATTAGTTGGATAATTTAACTTGTGAAAGGCAAAGGATGCAAGAGATAACTTTTGAAAATGGTTGTTGCAGAAACTGTTAATAAAATTTGGATGACTAGAAACAAGGTGATTTTCCAAGGAGGGTAAAAAGAAAAGATTAATAGTCATGATACTATTGACATGGTTTTGCATAGAGTTGGACTCAATAGGAAATTAATGAGATATAGTAATAGTCGATAGGTGTGGATTTGTTTGTATTGTCCATGTGGGCCTGGATCTTGTGATCGGCATGTACATCATTTGATTTTGGTAATAAAATAATTCCTTCATTCCAATATATATATATATATATATATATATATATATATATATATATATATATATTTATTATATGATTATTTAAAATTTTAAAATAATACAATTATTTAGAAAGAAAATTAAATGATTAGTTAAAAATAAAAAATCAACAAAAAATATATGCATTTTTTCATAAGCATCGTGGATAAATGAAAGAAAGGAGATACCAAAGAGTATGAGAGAAATTATACCAAGACTCTTTGCAAAGATAGAGGAAACAATGAGAGAAAATTTGGTCAATGTAAAATCAGGAAGATCTAACTTATTTCTAAAACGATCATGTCTAATTTCTAAAAGTGGGTTGCATCAACATAGAAATTTATGGGTTAACAAGTATATAGAGGTAAGTTTGTCACCACAATGATTTCCATCTTTATGGATATACGTAAATGTTTTTAAAATAAAACTAAAAACAATAATTATGGTTAAAATATTATAAGAAAAAATTAAAGTAAAACTAGTGTAGTCAAAATAAATACAAATATAAATAATGTTGTAAATAAATATTAATTAATAATACATTGAATAAAATAGAGATATCCATATAATAAAATATGATATTCACCGTTTTTTTGTAATCTGACTTTGATTTCACTCATATTTCGTTCTTCATATGTCATTGTCCTATAAGAATAATCATTAACCAATAGAGACATGACTCACATTCATCTATCATATCACTCTCTCACTTTCAATATCAATTCTCATTAAAAATCATAATTACCCATTTCATATAAAAAACAATTATTTGGTGAGCTTGCATGAAGGAAAAATCAAATGTCATGTGCGTCTCACATTGAATGGTGTAATCTCATCCTAACCACAACACTACCAAAGGATAATACACTAGATCCACTGATTGGAGCTTGCATTTGTTCTAATCCATATATGGATCTGGAAGCAATTTTTAATTGGCGCTCATTAATGACGAATTGCAAGATCAGGCATAATACTTTTATAAAAATAATTGTCCTGATACTGCAACCATTCACTAATGAGCACTCATTAAAAAGTTATTACAGGTCCATATATGGAATATAAGAAATGAAAGCCTCCATTAGTGGATCTTAGTGGATTCCCCTTTGGTAGTGTTGATAGATATGACATTTTATTTTTCCTTCATGCATAGCTTACAAAATATGTTAGTTTGAAGAACAAAATATTTTAGTTTGAAGTACAATGAGAAGATTATTAAAAAAGGATTTGGGTTCTTCTCCTCATTGTTCTTTTCTTAGTGATATCATAAATTAATGTTACTATTGTTTCTATTGGTTAATGATTAAAATTCATAGGAGGGTGACATATGATGATGGGAACATATGAGAGAAAACAAATTGAGTTTAAAAAATATAGTGAATATAGTATATTATTTTTTTCTCCTAGACCAAAGATAAGTCCTATATGGATATTTGTATTTTGTTCAATGTATTTTTAAGGAATATTTTTATTATTATATTATTACTATTTTACTTTAATTTTGACTATAATAGTTTTACTTTAATTTATATTTTAATATTTTGACTATTATTAATGGATCAATAAAAATGGGCTACATGCAACATTTTATACATTGAAGTTTTATTTCTTATTCATTATATTATTTTTTATTTTTTATGTATATTTATTCTTTTAAGCCATTCAATTTGGTCCTAAGTCATTGATTTATTATTTTTACTTAGTCATTCATTTTGTTTAACATTTTATTTTTATTTATTTTTTGATATTACATTTTTATTCTTTATTGTTATTTGATATTACATTTTTATTTATTTTATTTTTATTTACTTTTTATCTTTTTTTCACAAGTCTTTTTTTTTAAATAAATAAATTAATGTATATACCTTTTATTATTTACTTTTATTTTATATTTATATTCGTTTTATATATTTAAATGTATATACAATTGATATATATTTTTTTAAATAGTTCGATTTAAGAATTAGTAATTTTAAGTTTCGTTCAAATAATTTATTGGTGTCATTTCAACTGGGCAACATTAGTACATGTGCCGACGCACGAGTATCCCACTAGTATATTAATAAAATTAATTGGGATTACTTTTGTTAATTGTTATCAAATATAATTACTTGTTTCTCTATATTTTTTAGTTTTTTATATTTATTTTGTATTTTATTAATAATTACAATGAAAAACGTATTTTAATTGGTTTTATTCTATTTTTATGAAAATTACTTTAGTTAAAGAAAAGTTAAAGGTTTATTTTTTATTTTATTTTTATTCTTTCAATTATTATCTCTTGTATACAAGATGTAAAATGTAAAGGAGTTAAAGACTAAATTGTTTTAGTTATTTTTTTCTCAAAAATTTATAAAGGTTGTGTTTACTATTTAGATATTAAATTGGATTCCTTTTTTTTCGAGACTAAAATCTTTTTTCATTCTAATTTAAATGAAGATAGAATGAGATAAAATGTTATATATGATTATTTAAAATTTTAAAATAATAAATTTATTTAGAAAGAGAATTAAATGATTAGTTAAAAATAAAAAATCAACATAAAATATACGCATTTTTTCATAAGCATCGTGGATAAATGAAAGAAAGGAGATACCAAAGGGTATTGGAGAAATTATACCAATACTCTTTGCAAAGAGACATGAAACAATGAGAGAATATTTGGTCAATATGAAATCAGGAAGATCTAACTTGTTTCTAAAAAGATCATGTCTAATTTCTAAAGGTGGGTTTTATCAACATAGAAATTTATGGGTTAACAAGTCTATAGAGGTAATTTTGTCACCACAAAGATTTCCATCTTTATGAATATGCGTAAATGTTTAAAAAAAAAAGTAAAAGCATAAAAATAAAAATAATAAGTATGGTTAAAATATTATAATAAAAAATTAAAGTAAAACTAATGTTGTCAAAATAAATTCAAATATAAATAATGTTGTAAAAAAATATTAATTAATAATACATTGAACAAAATAGAGATATCCATATAATAAAATATGATATTCATTGTTTTTTTAATCTGACTCTGATTTTTCTCATATTTCATTTTTCATTAGTCACAGTCCTATAAGAATCAAATCATTAACCAATAGAGACATGACTCACATTCATCTATCATATCACTCTCTCACTTTCAATATCAATTCTCATTAAAAATTATAATTACCCATTTCATAGAAAAAACAATTATTTGGTAAACTTGCATGAAGGTTAAATCAAATGTCATGTGCGTCTCACATTGCATGGTGTAATCTCATCCTAACCACAACACTACCAAATGATAACCCACTAGATCCACTGATTGGAGCTTACATTTGTTCTAATCCATATATGGATCTGGAAGCAATTTTTAATTGGCGCTCATTAATGACGAATTGCAAGATCAGGCATAAGACTTTTATAAAAATAATTGTCCTGATAATGCAACCATTCACTAATTAGCACTCATTAAAAAGTTATTACAGGTCCATATATGGAATATAAGAAATGAAAGCCTACATTAGTGGATCTTAGTGGATTCCCCTTTGGTAGTGTTGATAGGTATGACATTTTATTTTTCCTTCATGCATAGCTTACAAAATATGTTAGTTTGAAGAAGAAAATATTTTAGTTTGAAGTATAATGAGAAGATTATTAAAAAAGAATTTGGGTTCTTCTCCTCATTGTTCTTTTCTTTGTGATATCATAAATTAATGTTACTAATGTTTCTATTGGTTAATGATTAAAATTTATAGGAGGGTGACATATGATGATGGGAACATATGAGAGAAAACAAATTGAGTTTAAAAAAAATAGTGAATATAGTATATTATTTTGTTGTCCTAGACCAAAGATAAGTCCTATATGGATATTTGTATTTTGTTCAATGTATTTTTAAGGAATATTTTTATTCTTATATTATTACTATTTTACTTTAATTTTGATATAATAGTTTTACTTTAATTTATATTTTAATATTTTGACTATTATTAATGGATCAATAAAAATGGGCTACATGCAACATTTTATACATTGATGTTTTATTTCTTATTCATTATATTATTTTATATTTTTTATGTATATTTATTCTATTAAGCCATTCGATTTTGTCCTAAGTCATTGATTTATTATTTTTACTTAGTCATTCATTTTGTTTAACATTTTATTTTTATTTATTTTTTGATATTACATTTTTATTCTTTATTGTTTCTTTTATTCTATTTTACTTTTTATCTTTTTTTCACAACTCTTTTTTTTTAAATAAATAAATTAATGTATATACCTTTTATTATTTACTTTACTTTTATATTTATATTTGTTTTATATATTTAAATGTATATACAATTGAATATATATTTTTTTAAATAGTTCAATTTAAGAATTAGTAATTTTAAGTTTCGTTCAAATAATTTATTGGTGTCATTTCAACAGGCAACATTAGTACATGTGCCGACGCACGAGTATCCCACTAGTATATTAATAAAATTAATTGGGATTACTTTTTTTAATTGTTATCAAATATAATTACTTGTTTCTCTATATTTTTTATTTTTTATATTTATTTTGTATTTTATTAATAATTACAATGAAAAATTTATTTTAATTGATTTTATTCTATTTTTATGAAAATTACATTAGTTAAAGAAAAGTTAAAGGTTTATTTTTTATTTTATTTTTATTCTTTCAATTTTTATCTCTTGTATACAAGATGTAAAATGTAAAGGAGTTAAAGACTAAATTGTTTTAGTAATTTTTTTCTCAAAAATTTATAAAGGTTGTGTTTACTATTTAGATATTAAATTGGATTCCTTTTTTTTCGAGACTAAAATCTTTTTTCATTCTAATTTAAATGAAGATAGAATGAGATAAAATTTTATATATGATTATTTAAAATTTTAAAATAATAAATTTATTTAGAAAGAGAATTAAAGAGAATTAAATGATTAGTTAAAAATAAAAAATCAACATAAAATATACGCATTTTTTCATAAGCATTGTGGATAAATGAAAGAAAGGAGATACCAAAGGGTATTGATGAAATTATACCAAGACTCTTTGCAAAGAGACATGAAACAATGAGAGAATATTTGGTCAATATGAAATCAGGAAGATCTAACTTGTTTCTTAAAAGATCATGTCTAATTTCTAAAGGTGGGTTTTATCAACATAGAAATTTATGGGTTAACAAGTCTATAGAGGTAATTTTGTCACCACAAAGATTTCCATCTTTATGAATATGCGTAAATGTTTAAAAAAAAAGTAAAAGCATAAAAATAAAAACAATAAGTATGGTTAAAATATTATAATAAAAAATCAAAGTAAAACTAATGTAGTCAAAATAAATACAAATATAAATAATGTTGTAAAAAAATATTAATTAATAATACATTGATCAAAATAGAGATATCCATATAATAAATTATGATATTCATTGTTTTTTTAATCTGACTCTGATTTTTCTCATATTTCATTTTTCATTAGTCACTATCCTATAAGAATCAAATCATTAACCAATAGAGACATGACTCACATTAATCTATCATATCACTCTCTCACTTTCAATATCAATTCTCATTAAAAATCATAATTACCCATTTCATAGAAAAAACAATTATTTGGTGAGCTTGCATGAAGGAAAAATCAAATGTCATGTGCGTCTCACATTGCATGGTGTAATCTCATCCTAACCACAACACTACCAAAGGATAATCCACTAGATCCACTGATTGGAGCTTGCATTTGTTCTAATCCATATATGGATCTGGAAGCAATTTTTAATTGGCGCTCATTAATGACGAGTTGCAAGATCAGGCATAAGACTTTTATAAAAATAATTGTCCTGATACTGCAACCATTCACTAATGAGCACTCATTAAAAAGTTATTACAGGTCCATATATGGAATATAAGAAATGAAAGCCTCCATTAGTGGATCTTAGTGGATTCCCCTTTGGTAGTGTTGATAGATATGACATTTTATTTTTCCTTCATGCATAGCTTACAAAATATGTTAGTTTGAAGAACAAAATATTTTAGTTTGAAGTACAATGAGAAGATTATTAAAAAAGGATTTGGGTTCTTCTCCTCATTGTTCTTTTCTTTGTGATATCATAAATTAATGTTTCTATTGATTAATGATTAAAATTTATATGAGCGTGACATATGATGATGGGAACATATGAGAGAAAACAAATTGAGTTTAAAAAAAATAGTGAATATAGTATATTATTTTGTTTTCCTAGACCAAAGATAAATCCTATATTGATATTTGTATTTTGTTCAATGTAATTTTAAGGAATATTTTTATTATTATATTATTATTATTTTACTTTAATTTTGACTATAATAGTTTTACTTTAATTTATATTTTAATATTTTGACTATTATTAATGGATCAATAAAAATGGGCTACATGCAACATTTTATACATTGAAGTTTTATTTCTTATTCATTATATTATTTTTTATTTTTTATGTATATTTATTCTATTAAGCCATTCAATTTGGTCCTAAGTCATTGATTTATTATTTTTACTTAGTCATTCATTTTGTTTAACATTTTATTTTTATTTATTTTTTGATATTACATTTTTATTCTTTATTGTTTCTTTTATTCTATTTTACTTTTTATCTTTTTTTCACAACTCTTTTTTTTTTTTAAATAAATAAATTAATGTATATACCTTTTATTATTTACTTTACTTTTATATTTATATTTGTTTTATATATTTAAATTTATATACAATTGAATATATATTTTTTTAAATAGTTCAATTTAAGAATTAGTAATTTTAAGTTTCGTTCAAATAATTTATTGGTGTCATTTCAACAAGCAACATTAGTACATGTGCCGACGCACGAGTATCCCACTAGTATATTAATAAAATTAATTGGGATTACTTTTGTTAATTGTTATCAAATATAATTACTTGTTTCTCTATATTTTTTATTTTTTATATTTATTTTGTATTTTATTAATAATTACAATGAAAAACTTATGTTAATTGATTTTATTCTATTTTTATGAAAATTACATTAGTTAAAGAAAAGTTAAAGGTTTATTTTTTATTTTATTTTTATTCTTTCAATTTTATCTCTTGTATACAAGATGTAAAATGTAAAGGAGTTAAAGACTAAATTGTTTTAGTTATTTTTTTCTCAAAAATTTATAAAGGTTGTATTTACTATTTAGATATTAAATTGGATTCCTTTTTTTTCGAGACTAAAATCTTTTTTCATTCTAATTTAAATGAAGATAGAATGAGATAAAATGTTATATATGATTATTTAAAATTTTAAAATAATAAATTTATTTAGAAAGAGAATTAAAGAGAAATAAATGATTAGTTAAAAATAAAAAATCAACATAAAATATACGCATTTTTGCATAAGCATCGTGGATAAATGAAAGAAACGAGATACCAAAGGGTATTGAAGAAATTATACCAAGACTCTTTGCAAAGAGACATGAAACAATGAGAGAATATTTGGTCAATATGAAATCAGGAATATCTAACTTGTTTCTTAAAAGATCATGTCTAATTTCTAAAGGTGGGTTTTATCAACATAGAAATTTATGGGTTAACAAGTCTATAGAGGTAATTTTGTCACCACAAAGATTTCCATCTTTATGAATATGCGTAAATGTTTTAAAAAAAAGTAAAAGCATAAAAATAAAAACAATAAGTATGGTTAAAATATTATAATAAAAAATCAAAGTAAAACTAATGTAGTCAAAATAAATACAAATATAAATAATGTTGTAAAAAAATATTAATTAATAATACATTGATCAAAATAGAGATATCCATATAATAAAATATGATATTCATTGTTTTTTTAATCTGACTCTGATTTTTCTCATATTTCATTTTTCATTAGTCACTATCCTATAAGAATCAAATCATTAACCAATAGAGACATGACTCACATTAATCTATCATATCACTCTCTCACTTTCAATATCAATTCTCATTAAAAATCATAATTACCCATTTCATAGAAAAAACAATTATTTGGTGAGCTTGCATGAAGGAAAAATCAAATGTCATGTGCGTCTCACATTGCATGGTGTAATCTCATCCTAACCACAACACTACCAAAGGATAATCCACTAGATCCACTGATATGAGCTTGCATTTGTTCTAATCCATATATGGATCTGGAAGCAATTTTTAATTGGCTCTCATTAATGACGAGTTGCAAGATCAGGCATAAGACTTTTATAAAAATAATTGTCCTGATACTGCAACCATTCACTAATGAGCACTCATTAAAAAGTTATTATAGGTCCATATATGGAATATAAGAAATGAAAGCCTCCATTAGTGGATCTTAGTGGATTCCCCTTTGGTAGTGTTGATAGATATGACATTTTATTTTTCCTTCATGCATAGCTTACAAAATATGTTAGTTTGAAGAACAAAATATTTTAGTTTGAAGTACAATGAGAAGATTATTAAAAAAGGATTTGGGTTCTTCTCCTCATTGTTCTTTTCTTAGTGATATCATAAATTAATGTTTCTATTGATTAATGATTAAAATTTATATGAGCGTGACATATGATGATGGGAACATATGAGAGAAAACAAATTGAGTTTAAAAAAAATAGTGAATATAGTATATTATTTTGTTTTCCTAGACCAAAGATAAATCCTATATTGATATTTGTATTTTATTCAATGTAATTTTAAGGAATATTTTTATTATTATATTATTATTATTTTACTTTAATTTTGACTATAATAGTTTTACTTTAATTTATATTTTAATATTTTGACTATTATTAATGGATCAATAAAAATGGGCTACATGCAACATTTTATATATTGAAGTTTTATTTCTTATTCATTATATTATTTTTTATTTTTTATGTATATTTATTCTATTAAGCCATTCAATTTGGTCCTAAGTCATTGATTTATTATTTTTACTTAGTCATTCATTTTGTTTAACATTTTATTTTTATTTATTTTTTGATATTACATTTTTATTCTTTATTGTTTCTTTTATTCTATTTTACTTTTTATCTTTTTTTCACAACTCTTTTTTTTTTTAAATAAATAAATTAATGTATATACCTTTTATTATTTACTTTACTTTTATATTTATATTTGTTTTATATATTTAAATTTATATACAATTGAATATATATTTTTTTAAATAGTTCAATTTAAGAATTAGTAATTTTAAGTTTCGTTCAAATAATTTATTGGTGTCATTTCAACAAGCAACATTAGTACATGTGCCGACGCACGAGTATCCCACTAGTATATTAATAAAATTAATTGGGATTACTTTTGTTAATTGTTATCAAATATAATTACTTGTTTCTCTATATTTTTTATTTTTTATATTTATTTTGTATTTTATTAATAATTACAATGAAAAACTTATGTTAATTGATTTTATTCTATTTTTATGAAAATTACATTAGTTAAAGAAAAGTTAAAGGTTTATTTTTTATTTTATTTTTATTCTTTCAATTTTTATCTCTTGTATACAAGATGTAAAATGTAAAGGAGTTAAAGACTAAATTGTTTTAGTTATTTTTTTCTCAAAAATTTATAAAGGTTGTATTTACTATTTAGATATTAAATTGGATTCCTTTTTTTTCGAGACTAAAATCTTTTTTCATTCTAATTTAAATGAAGATAGAATGAGATAAAATGTTATATATGATTATTTAAAATTTTAAAATAATAAATTTATTTAGAAAGAGAATTAAAGAGAAATAAATGATTAGTTAAAAATAAAAAATCAACATAAAATATACGCATTTTTTCATAAGCATCGTGGATAAATGAAAGAAACGAGATACCAAAGGGTATTGAAGAAATTATACCAAGACTCTTTGCAAAGAGACATGAAACAATGAGAGAATATTTGGTCAATATGAAATCAGGAAGATCTAACTTGTTTCTTAAAAGATCATGTCTAATTTCTAAAGGTGGGTTTTATCAACATAGAAATTTATGGGTTAACAAGTCTATAGAGGTAATTTTGTCACCACAAAGATTTCCATCTTTATGAATATGCGTAAATGTTTAGAAAAAAAGTAAAAGCATAAAAATAAAAACAATAAGTATGGTTAAAATATTATAATAAAAAATCAAAGTAAAACTAATGTAGTCAAAATAAATACAAATATAAATAATGTTGTAAAAAAATATTAATTAATAATACATTGATCAAAATAGAGATATCCATATAATAAAATATGATATTCATTGTTTTTTAAATCTGACTCTGATTTTTCTCATATTTCATTTTTCATTAGTCACTATCCTATAAGAATCAAATCATTAACCAATAGAGACATGACTCACATTAATCTATCATATCACTCTCTCACTTTCAATATCAATTCTCATTAAAAATCATAATTACCCATTTCATAGAAAAAACAATTATTTGGTGAGCTTGCATGAAGGAAAAATCAAATGTCATGTGCGTCTCACATTGCATGGTGTAATCTCATCCTAACCACAACACTACCAAAGGATAATCCACTAGATCCACTGATATGAGCTTGCATTTGTTCTAATCCATATATGGATCTGGAAGCAATTTTTAATTGGCTCTCATTAATGACGAGTTGCAAGATCAGGCATAAGACTTTTATAAAAATAATTGTCCTGATACTGCAACCATTCACTAATGAGCACTCATTAAAAAGTTATTATAGGTCCATATATGGAATATAAGAAATGAAAGCCTCCATTAGTGGATCTTAGTGGATTCCCCTTTGGTAGTGTTGATAGATATGACATTTTATTTTTCCTTCATGCATAGCTTACAAAATATGTTAGTTTGAAGAACAAAATATTTTAGTTTGAAGTACAATGAGAAGATTATTAAAAAAGGATTTGGGTTCTTCTCCTCATTGTTCTTTTCTTAGTGATATCATAAATTAATGTTTCTATTGATTAATGATTAAAATTTATAGGAGCGTGACATATGATGATGGGAACATATGAGAGAAAACAAATTGAGTTTAAAAAAAATAGTGAATATAGTATATTATTTTGTTGTCCTAGACCAAAGATAAATCCTATATTGATATTTGTATTTTGTTCAATGTATTTTTAAGGAATATTTTTATTATTATATTATTACTATTTTACTTTAATTTTGACTATAATAGTTTTACTTTAATTTATATTTTAATATTTTGACTATTATTAATGGATCAATAAAAATGGGCTACATGCAACATTTTATACATTGAAGTTTTATTTCTTATTCATTATATTATTTTTTATTTTTTATGTATATTTATTCTATTAAGCCATTCAATTTGGTCCTAAGTCATTGATTTATTATTTTTACTTAGTCATTCATTTTGTTTAACATTTTATTTTTATTTATTTTTTGATATTACATTTTTATTCTTTATTGTTTCTTTTATTCTATTTTACTTTTTATCTTTTTTTCACAACTCTTTTTTTTTTAAATAAATAAATTAATGTATATACCTTTTATTATTTACTTTACTTTTATATTTATATTTGTTTTATATATTTAAATTTATATACAATTGAATATATATTTTTTTAAATAGTTCAATTTAAGAATTAGTAATTTTAAGTTTCGTTCAAATAATTTATTGGTGTCATTTCAACAAGCAACATTAGTACATGTGCCGACGCACGAGTATCCCACTAGTATATTAATAAAATTAATTGGGATTACTTTTGTTAATTGTTATCAAATATAATTACTTGTTTCTCTATATTTTTTATTTTTTATATTTATTTTGTATTTTATTAATAATTACAATGAAAAACTTATGTTAATTGATTTTATTCTATTTTTATGAAAATTACATTAGTTAAAGAAAAGTTAAAGGTTTATTTTTTATTTTATTTTTATTCTTTCAATTTTTATCTCTTGTATACAAGATGTAAAATGTAAAGGAGTTAAAGACTAAATTGTTTTAGTTATTTTTTTCTCAAAAATTTATAAAGGTTGTATTTACTATTTAGATATTAAATTGGATTCCTTTTTTTTCGAGACTAAAATCTTTTTTCATTCTAATTTAAATGAAGATAGAATGAGATAAAATGTTATATATGATTATTTAAAATTTTAAAATAATAAATTTATTTAGAAAGAGAATTAAAGAGAAATAAATGATTAGTTAAAAATAAAAAATCAACATAAAATATACGCATTTTTTCATAAGCATCGTGGATAAATGAAAGAAACGAGATACCAAAGGGTATTGAAGAAATTATACCAAGACTCTTTGCAAAGAGACATGAAACAATGAGAGAATATTTGGTCAATATGAAATCAGGAAGATCTAACTTGTTTCTTAAAAGATCATGTCTAATTTCTAAAGGTGGGTTTTATCAACATAGAAATTTATGGGTTAACAAGTCTATAGAGGTAATTTTGTCACCACAAAGATTTCCATCTTTATGAATATGCGTAAATGTTTAGAAAAAAAGTAAAAGCATAAAAATAAAAACAATAAGTATGGTTAAAATATTATAATAAAAAATCAAAGTAAAACTAATGTAGTCAAAATAAATACAAATATAAATAATGTTGTAAAAAAATATTAATTAATAATACATTGATCAAAATAGAGATATCCATATAATAAAATATGATATTCATTGTTTTTTAAATCTGACTCTGATTTTTCTCATATTTCATTTTTCATTAGTCACTATCCTATAAGAATCAAATCATTAACCAATAGAGACATGACTCACATTAATCTATCATATCACTCTCTCACTTTCAATATCAATTCTCATTAAAAATCATAATTACCCATTTCATAGAAAAAACAATTATTTGGTGAGCTTGCATGAAGGAAAAATCAAATGTCATGTGCGTCTCACATTGCATGGTGTAATCTCATCCTAACCACAACACTACCAAAGGATAATCCACTAGATCCACTGATATGAGCTTGCATTTGTTCTAATCCATATATGGATTTGGAAGCAATTTTTAATTGGCTCTCATTAATGACGAGTTGCAAGATCAGGCATAAGACTTTTATAAAAATAATTGTCCTGATACTGCAACCATTCACTAATGAGCACTCATTAAAAAGTTATTATAGGTCCATATATGGAATATAAGAAATGAAAGCCTCCATTAGTGGATCTTAGTGGATTCCCCTTTGGTAGTGTTGATAGATATGACATTTTATTTTTCCTTCATGCATAGCTTACAAAATATGTTAGTTTGAAGAACAAAATATTTTAGTTTGAAGTACAATGAGAAGATTATTAAAAAAGGATTTGGGTTCTTCTCCTCATTGTTCTTTTCTTAGTGATATCATAAATTAATGTTTCTATTGATTAATGATTAAAATTTATAGGAGCGTGACATATGATGATGGGAACATATGAGAGAAAACAAATTGAGTTTAAAAAAAATAGTGAATATAGTATATTATTTTGTTGTCCTAGACCAAAGATAAATCCTATATTGATATTTGTATTTTGTTCAATGTATTTTTAAGGAATATTTTTATTATTATATTATTACTATTTTACTTTAATTTTGACTATAATAGTTTTACTTTAATTTATATTTTAATATTTTGACTATTATTAATGGATCAATAAAAATGGGCTACATGCAACATTTTATACATTGAAGTTTTATTTCTTATTCATTATATTATTTTTTATTTTTTATGTATATTTATTCTATTAAGCCATTCAATTTGGTCCTAAGTCATTGATTTATTATTTTTACTTAGTCATTCATTTTGTTTAACATTTTATTTTTATTTATTTTTTGATATTACATTTTTATTCTTTATTGTTTCTTTTATTCTATTTTACTTTTTATCTTTTTTTCACAACTCTTTTTTTTTTAAATAAATAAATTAATGTATATACCTTTTATTATTTACTTTACTTTTATATTTATATTTGTTTTATATATTTAAATTTATATACAATTGAATATATATTTTTTTAAATAGTTCAATTTAAGAATTAGTAATTTTAAGTTTCGTTCAAATAATTTATTGGTGTCATTTCAACAAGCAACATTAGTACATGTGCCGACGCACGAGTATCCCACTAGTATATTAATAAAATTAATTGGGATTACTTTTGTTAATTGTTATCAAATATAATTACTTGTTTCTCTATATTTTTTATTTTTTATATTTATTTTGTATTTTATTAATAATTACAATGAAAAACTTATGTTAATTGATTTTATTCTATTTTTATGAAAATTACATTAGTTAAAGAAAAGTTAAAGGTTTATTTTTTATTTTATTTTTATTCTTTCAATTTTTATCTCTTGTATACAAGATGTAAAATGTAAAGGAGTTAAAGACTAAATTGTTTTAGTTATTTTTTTCTCAAAAATTTATAAAGGTTGTATTTACTATTTAGATATTAAATTGGATTCCTTTTTTTTCGAGACTAAAATCTTTTTTCATTCTAATTTAAATGAAGATAGAATGAGATAAAATGTTATATATGATTATTTAAAATTTTAAAATAATAAATTTATTTAGAAAGAGAATTAAAGAGAAATAAATGATTAGTTAAAAATAAAAAATCAACATAAAATATACGCATTTTTTCATAAGCATCGTGGATAAATGAAAGAAACGAGATACCAAAGGGTATTGAAGAAATTATACCAAGACTCTTTGCAAAGAGACATGAAACAATGAGAGAATATTTGGTCAATATGAAATCAGGAAGATCTAACTTGTTTCTTAAAAGATCATGTCTAATTTCTAAAGGTGGGTTTTATCAACATAGAAATTTATGGGTTAACAAGTCTATAGAGGTAATTTTGTCACCACAAAGATTTCCATCTTTATGAATATGCGTAAATGTTTAGAAAAAAAGTAAAAGCATAAAAATAAAAACAATAAGTATGGTTAAAATATTATAATAAAAAATCAAAGTAAAACTAATGTAGTCAAAATAAATACAAATATAAATAATGTTGTAAAAAAATATTAATTAATAATACATTGATCAAAATAGAGATATCCATATAATAAAATATGATATTCATTGTTTTTTAAATCTGACTCTGATTTTTCTCATATTTCATTTTTCATTAGTCACTATCCTATAAGAATCAAATCATTAACCAATAGAGACATGACTCACATTAATCTATCATATCACTCTCTCACTTTCAATATCAATTCTCATTAAAAATCATAATTACCCATTTCATAGAAAAAACAATTATTTGGTGAGCTTGCATGAAGGAAAAATCAAATGTCATGTGCGTCTCACATTGCATGGTGTAATCTCATCCTAACCACAACACTACCAAAGGATAATCCACTAGATCCACTGATATGAGCTTGCATTTGTTCTAATCCATATATGGATTTGGAAGCAATTTTTAATTGGCTCTCATTAATGACGAGTTGCAAGATCAGGCATAAGACTTTTATAAAAATAATTGTCCTGATACTGCAACCATTCACTAATGAGCACTCATTAAAAAGTTATTATAGGTCCATATATGGAATATAAGAAATGAAAGCCTCCATTAGTGGATCTTAGTGGATTCCCCTTTGGTAGTGTTGATAGATATGACATTTTATTTTTCCTTCATGCATAGCTTACAAAATATGTTAGTTTGAAGAACAAAATATTTTAGTTTGAAGTACAATGAGAAGATTATTAAAAAAGGATTTGGGTTCTTCTCCTCATTGTTCTTTTCTTAGTGATATCATAAATTAATGTTTCTATTGATTAATGATTAAAATTTATAGGAGCGTGACATATGATGATGGGAACATATGAGAGAAAACAAATTGAGTTTAAAAAAAATAGTGAATATAGTATATTATTTTGTTGTCCTAGACCAAAGATAAATCCTATATTGATATTTGTATTTTGTTCAATGTATTTTTAAGGAATATTTTTATTATTATATTATTACTATTTTAATTTAATTTTGACTATAATAGTTTTACTTTAATTTATATTTTAATATTTTGACTATTATTAATGGATCAATAAAAATGGGCTACATGCAACATTTTATACATTGAAGTTTTATTTCTTATTCATTATATTATTTTTTATTTTTTATGTATATTTATTCTATTAAGCCATTCAATTTGGTCCTAAGTCATTGATTTATTATTTTTACTTAGTCATTCATTTTGTTTAACATTTTATTTTTATTTATTATTTGATATTACATTTTTATTCTTTATTGTTTCTTTTATTCTATTTTACTTTTTATCTTTTTTTCACAACTCTTTTTTTCTTTTAAATGAATAAATTAATGTATATACCTTTTATTATTTACTTTTATTTTATATTTATATTCGTTTTATATATTTAAATGTATATACAATTGAATATATATTTTTTTAAATAGTTCGATTTAAGAATTAGTAATTTTAAGTTTCATTCAAATAATTTATTGGTGTCATTTCAACAGGCAACATTAGTACATGTGCCGACGCACGAGTATCCCACTAGTATATTAATAAAATTAATTAGGATTACTTTTGTTAATTGTTATCAAATATAATTACTTGTTTCTCTGTATTTTTTATTTTTTATATTTATTTTGTATTTTATTAATAATTACAATGAAAAACTTATTTAATTGATTTTATTCTATTTTTATGAAAATTACATTAGTTAAAGAAAAGTTAAAGGTTTATTTTTTATTTTATTTTTATTCTTTCAATTTTTATCTCTTGTATACAAGAAGTAAAATGTAAAGGAGTTAAAGACTAAATTGTTTTAGTTATTTTTTTCTCAAAAATTTATAAAGGTTGTGTTTACTATTTAGATATTAAATTGGATTCCTTTTTTTTTCGAGACTAAAATCTTTTTTCATTCTAATTTAAATGAAGATAGAATGAGATAAAATATTATATATGATTATTTAAAATTTTAAAATAATAAATTTATTTAGAAAGAGAATTAAAGAGAAATAAATGATTAGTTAAAAATAAAAAATCAACATAAAATATACGCATTTTTTCATAAGCATCGTGGATAAATGAAAGAAACGAGATACCAAAGGGTATTGAAGAAATTATACCAAGACTCTTTGCAAAGAGACATGAAACAATGAGAGAATATTTGGTCAATATGAAATCAGGAAGATCTAACTTGTTTCTTAAAAGATCATGTCTAATTTCTAAAGGTGGGTTTTATCAACATAGAAATTTATGGGTTAACAAGTCTATAGAGGTAATTTTGTCACCACAAAAATTTCCATCTTTATGAATATGCGTAAATGTTTAGAAAAAAAGTAAAAGCATAAAAATAAAAACAATAAGTATGGTTAAAATATTATAATAAAAAATCAAAGTAAAACTAATGTAGTCAAAATAAATACAAATATAAATAATGTTGTAAAAAAATATTAATTAATAATACATTGATCAAAATAGAGATATCCATATAATAAAATATGATATTCATTGTTTTTTAAATCTGACTCTGATTTTTCTCATATTTCATTTTTCATTAGTCACTATCCTATAAGAATCAAATCATTAACCAATAGAGACATGACTCACATTAATCTATCATATCACTCTCTCACTTTCAATATCAATTCTCATTAAAAATCATAATTACCCATTTCATAGAAAAAACAATTATTTGGTGAGCTTGCATGAAGGAAAAATCAAATGTCATGTGCGTCTCACATTGCATGGTGTAATCTCATCCTAACCACAACACTACCAAAGGATAATCCACTAGATCCACTGATATGAGCTTGCATTTGTTCTAATCCATATATGGATCTGGAAGCAATTTTTAATTGGCTCTCATTAATGACGAGTTGCAAGATCAGGCATAAGACTTTTATAAAAATAATTGTCCTGATACTGCAACCATTCACTAATGAGCACTCATTAAAAAGTTATTATAGGTCCATATATGGAATATAAGAAATGAAAGCCTCCATTAGTGGATCTTAGTGGATTCCCCTTTGGTAGTGTTGATAGATATGACATTTTATTTTTCCTTCATGCATAGCTTACAAAATATGTTAGTTTGAAGAACAAAATATTTTAGTTTGAAGTACAATGAGAAGATTATTAAAAAAGGATTTGGGTTCTTCTCCTCATTGTTCTTTTCTTAGTGATATCATAAATTAATGTTTCTATTGATTAATGATTAAAATTTATAGGAGCGTGACATATGATGATGGGAACATATGAGAGAAAACAAATTGAGTTTAAAAAAAATAGTGAATATAGTATATTATTTTGTTGTCCTAGACCAAAGATAAATCCTATATTGATATTTGTATTTTGTTCAATGTATTTTTAAGGAATATTTTTATTATTATATTATTACTATTTTACTTTAATTTTGACTATAATAGTTTTACTTTAATTTATATTTTAATATTTTGACTATTATTAATGGATCAATAAAAATGGGCTACATGCAACATTTTATACATTGAAGTTTTATTTCTTATTCATTATATTATTTTTTATTTTTTATGTATATTTATTCTATTAAGCCATTCAATTTGGTCCTAAGTCATTGATTTATTATTTTTACTTAGTCATTCATTTTGTTTAACATTTTATTTTTATTTATTATTTGATATTACATTTTTATTCTTTATTGTTTCTTTTATTCTATTTTACTTTTTATCTTTTTTTCACAACTCTTTTTTTCTTTTAAATGAATAAATTAATGTATATACCTTTTATTATTTACTTTTATTTTATATTTATATTCGTTTTATATATTTAAATGTATATACAATTGAATATATATTTTTTTAAATAGTTCGATTTAAGAATTAGTAATTTTAAGTTTCATTCAAATAATTTATTGGTGTCATTTCAACAGGCAACATTAGTACATGTGCCGACGCACGAGTATCCCACTAGTATATTAATAAAATTAATTAGGATTACTTTTGTTAATTGTTATCAAA
The DNA here is from genome assembly GCA_963966055.1 of Lathyrus aphaca. Lineage (NCBI taxonomy): Eukaryota > Viridiplantae > Streptophyta > Magnoliopsida > Fabales > Fabaceae > Lathyrus > Lathyrus aphaca. The sequence goes on from OZ014524.1 coordinate 543,531,125, forward strand.
TATAATTACTTGTTTCTCTGTATTTTTTATTTTTTATATTTATTTTGTATTTTATTAATAATTACAATGAAAAACTTATTTAATTGATTTTATTCTATTTTTATGAAAATTACATTAGTTAAAGAAAAGTTAAAGGTTTATTTTTTATTTTATTTTTATTCTTTCAATTTTTATCTCTTGTATACAAGAAGTAAAATGTAAAGGAGTTAAAGACTAAATTGTTTTAGTTATTTTTTTCTCAAAAATTTATAAAGGTTGTGTTTACTATTTAGATATTAAATTGGATTCCTTTTTTTTTCGAGACTAAAATCTTTTTTCATTCTAATTTAAATGAAGATAGAATGAGATAAAATATTATATATGATTATTTAAAATTTTAAAATAATAAATTTATTTAGAAAGAGAATTAAATGATTAGTTAAAAATAAAAAATCAACATAAAATATACGCATTTTTTCATAAGCATCGTGGATAAATGAAAGAAAGGAGATACCAAAGAGTATTGGAGAAATTATACCAAGACTCTTTGCAAAGAGACAAGAAAAACATGAGAGAAATTTTGGTCAATACGAAATCAGGAAGATCTAACTTGTTTCTTGAAATATCATGTCTAATTTCTAAAGGTGGGTTTTATCAACATAGAAATTTATGGGCTAACAAGTCTATAGAGGTAAGTTTCTCACCACAAAGATTTCCATCTTTATGAATATGCGTAAATGTTTTAAAATAAAGTAAAAGCATAAAAATAAAAACAATAAGTATGGTTAAAATATTATAATAAAAAATCAAAGTAAAACTAATGTAGTCAAAATAAATACAAATATAAATAATGTTATAAAAAAATATTAATTAATACTACATTGAACAAAATAGAGATATCCATATAATAAAATATGATATTCATTGTTTTTTTAATCTGACTCTAATTTTTCTCATATTTCATTTTTCATTAGTCACTGTCCTATAAGAATCAAATCATTAACCAATAGAGACATGACTCACATTAATCTATCATATCACTCTCTCACTTTCAATATCAATTCTCATTAAAAATCATAATTACCCATTTCATAGAAAAAAACAATTATTTGGTGAGCTTGCATGAAGGAAAAATCAAATGTCATGTGCGTCTCACATTGCATGGTGTAATCTCATCATAACCACAACACTACCAAAGGATAATCCACTAGATCCACTGATTGGAGCTTGCATTTGTTCTAATCCATATATGGATCTGAAAGCAATTTTTAATTGGCGCTCATTAATGACAAATTGCAAGATCAGGCATAATACTTTTATAAAAATAATTGTCCTGATACTGCAACCATTCACTAATGAGCACTCATTAAAAATTTATTACAGGTCCATATATGGAATATAAGAAATGAAAGCCTCCATTAGTGGATCTTAGTGGATTCCCCTTTGGTAGTGTTGATAGATATGACATTTTATTTTTCCTTCATGCATAGCTTACAAAATATGTTAGTTTGAAGAACAAAATATTTTAGTTTGAAGTACAATGAGAAGATTATTAAAAAAGGATTTGGGTTCTTCTCCTCATTGTTCTTTTCTTAGTGATATCATAAATTAATGTTTCTATTGGTTAATGATTAAAATTTATAGGAGGGTGACATATGATGATGGGAACATATGAGAGTAAACAAATTGAATTTAAAAAAAATAGTGAATATAGTATATTATTTTGTTGTCCTAGACCAAAGATAAATCCTATATTGATATTTGTATTTTGTTCAATGTATTTTTAAGGAATATATTTATTATTATATTATTACTATTTTACTTTAATTTTGACTATAATAGTTTTACTTTAATTTATATTTTAATATTTTGACTATTATTAATGGATCAATAAAAATGGGCTACATGCCACATTTTATACATTGAAGTTTTATTTCTTATTCATTATATTATTTTTTATTTTTTATGTATATTTATTCTATTAAGCCATTCAATTTGGTCCTAAGTCATTGATTTATTATTTTTACTTAGTCATTCATTTTGTTTAACATTTTATTTTTATTTATTATTTGATATTACATTTTTATTCTTTATTGTTTCTTTTATTCTATTTTACTTTTTATCTTTTTTTCACAACTCTTTTTTTCTTTTAAATGAATAAATTAATGTATATACCTTTTATTATTTACTTTTATTTTATATTTATATTCGTTTTATATATTTAAATGTATATACAATTGAATATATATTTTTTTAAATATTTCGATTTAAGAATTAGTAATTTTAAGTTTCATTCAAATAATTTATTGGTGTCATTTCAACAGGCAACATTAGTACATGTGCCGACGCACGAGTATCCCACTAGTATATTAATAAAATTAATTGGGATTACTTTTGTTAATTGTTATCAAATATAATTACTTGTTTCTCTGTATTTTTTATTTTTTATATTTATTTTGTATTTTATTAATAATTACAATGAAAAACTTATTTTAATTGATTTTATTCTATTTTTATGAAAATTACATTAGTTAAAGAAAAGTTAAAGGTTTATTTTTTATTTTATTTTTATTCTTTCAATTTTTATCTCTTGTATACAAGAAGTAAAATGTAAAGGAGTTAAAGACTAAATTGTTTTAGTTATTTTTTTCTCAAAAATTTATAAAGGTTGTGTTTACTATTTAGATATTAAATTGGATTCCTTTTTTTTCCGAGACTTAAATCTTTTTTCATTCTAATTTAAATGAAGATAGAATGAGATAAAATATTATATATGATTATTTAAAATTTTAAAATAATAAATTTATTTAGAAAGAGAATTAAATGATTAGTTAAAAATAAAAAATCAACATAAAATATACGCATTTTTTCATAAGCATCGTGGATAAATGAAAGAAATGAGATACCAAAGAGTATTGGAGAAATTATACCAAGACTCTTTGCAAAGAGACAAGAAAACAATGAGAGAAATTTTGGTCAATACGAAATCAGGAAGATCTAACTTGTTTCTTGAAATATCATGTCTAATTTCTAAAGGTGGGTTTTATCAACATAGAAATTTATGGGCTAACAAGTCTATAGAGGTAAGTTTCTCACCACAAAGATTTCCATCTTTATGAATATGCGTAAATGTTTTAAAATAAAGTAAAAGCATAAAAATAAAAACAATAAGTATGGTTAAAATATTATAATAAAAAATCAAAGTAAAACTAATGTAGTCAAAATAAATACAAATATAAATAATGTTATAAAAAAATATTAATTAATACTATATTGAACAAAATAGAGATATCCATATAATAAAATATGATATTCATTGTTTTTTTAATCTGACTCTAATTTTTCTCATATTTCATTTTTCATTAGTCACTGTCCTATAAGAATCAAATCATTAACTAATAGAGACATGACTCACATTAATCTATCATATCACTCTCTCACTTTCAATATCAATTCTCATTAAAAATCATAATTACCCATTTCATAGAAAAAAACAATTATTTGGTGAGCTTGCATGAAGGAAAAATCAAATGTCATGTGCGTCTCACATTGCATGGTGTAATCTCATCATAACCACAACACTACCAAAGGATAATCCACTAGATCCACTGATTGGAGCTTGCATTTGTTCTAATCCATATATGGATCTGGAAGCAATTTTTAATTGGCGCTCATTAATGACGAATTGCAAGATCAGGCATAATACTTTTATAAAAATAATTGTCCTGATACTGCAACCATTCACTAATGAGCACTCATTAAAAAGTTATTACAGGTCCATATATGGAATATAAGAAATGAAAGCCTCCATTAGTGGATCTTAGTGGATTCCCCTTTGGTAGTGTTGATAGATATGCCATTTTATTTTTCCTTCATTCATAGCTTACAAAATATGTTAGTTTGAAGAACAAAATATTTTAGTTTGAAGTACAATGAGAAGATTATTAAAAAAGGATTTGGGTTCTTCTCCTCATTGTTCTTTTCTTAGTGATATCATAAATTAATGTTTCTATTGGTTAATGATTAAAATTTATAGGAGGGTGACATATGATGATGGGAACATATGAGAGTAAACAAATTGAGTTTTAAAAAAATAGTGAATATAGTATATTATTTTGTTGTCCTAGACCAAAGATAAATCCTATATGGATATTTGTCTTTTGTTCAATATATTTTTAAGGAATATTTTTATTATTATATTATTACTATTTTACTTTAATTTTGACTATAATAGTTTTACTTTAATTTATATTTTAATATTTTGACTATTATTAATGGATCAATAAAAATGGGCTACATGCAACATTTTATACATTGAAGTTTTATTTCTTATTCATTATATTATTTTTTATTTTTATGTATATTTATTCTATTAAGCCATTCAATTTGGTCCTAAGTCATTGATTTATTATTTTTACTTAGTCATTCATTTTGTTTAACATTTTATTTTTATTTATTTTTTGATATTACATTTTTATTCTTTATTGTTTCTTTTATTCTATTTTACTTTTTATCTTTTTTTCACAACTCTTTTTTTTTTAAATTAATAAATTAATGTATATACCTTTTATTATTTACTTTACTTTTATATTTATATTTGTTTTATATATTTAAATGTATATACAATTGAAGATATTTTTTTTTAAATAGTTCGATTTAAGAATTAGTAATTTTAAGTTTCGTTCAAATAATTTATTGGTGTCATTTCAACAGGCAACATTAGTACATGTGCCGACGCACGAGTATCCCACTAGTATATTAATAAAATTAATTGGGATTACTTTTGTTAATTGTTATCAAATATAATTACTTGTTTCTCTATATTTTTTATTTTTTATATTTATTTTGTATTTTATTAATAATTACAATGAAAAACTTATTTTAATTGATTTTATTCTATTTTTATGAAAATTACATTAGTTAAAGAAAAGTTAAAGGTTTATTTTTTATTTTATTTTTATTCTTTCAATTTTTATCTCTTGTATACAAGATGTAAAATGTAAAGGAGTTAAAGACTAAATTGTTTTAGTTATTTTTTTCTCAAAAATTTATAAAGGTTGTGTTTACTATTTAGATATTAAATTGGATTCCTTTTTTTTCGAGACTAAAATCTTTTTTCATTCTAATTTAAATGAAGATAGAATGAGATAAAATATTATATATGATTATTTAAAATTTTAAAATAATAAATTTATTTAGAAAGAGAATTAAATGATTAGTTAAAAATAAAAAATCAACATAAAATATACGCATTTTTTCATAAGCATCGTGGATAAATGAAAGAAAGGAGATACCAAAGAGTATTGGAGAAATTATACCAAGACTCTTTGCAAAGAGACAAGAAAACAATGAGAGAAAATTTGGTCAATATGAAATCAGGAAGATCTAACTTGTTTCTTGAAATATCATGTCTAATTTCTAAAGGTGGGTTTTATCAACATAGAAATTTATGGGTTAACAAGTCTATAGAGGTAAGTTTGTCACCACAAAGATTTCCATCTTTATGAATATGCGTAAATGTTTTAAAAAAAAGTAAAAGCATAAAAATAAAAACAATAAGTATGGTTATAATAAAAAATCAAAGTAAAACTAATGTAGTCAAAATAAATACAAATATAAATAATGTTGTAAAAAAATATTAATTAATATAAAATTGAACAAAATAGAGATATCCATATAATAAAATATGATATTCATTGTTTTTTTAATCTGACTCTGATTTTTCTCATATTTCATTTTTCATTAGTCACTGTCCTATAAGAATCAAATCATTAACCAATAGAGACATGACTCACATTAATCTATCATATCACTCTTTCACTTTCAATATCAATTCTCATTAAAAATCATAACTACCCATTTCATAGAAAAAACAATTATTTTGTGAGCTTGCGTGAAGGAAAAATCAAATGTCATGTGCGTCTCACATTGCATGGTGTAATCTCATCCTAACCACAACACTACCAAAGGATAATCCACTAGATCCACTGATTGGAGCTTGCATTTGTTCTAATCCATATATAGATCTGGAAGCAATTTTTAATTGGCGCTCATTAATGACGAGTTGCAAGATCAGGCATAAGACTTTTATAAAAATAATTGTCCTGATACTGCAACCATTCACTAATGAGCACTCATTAAAAAGTTATTACAGGTCCATATATGGAATATAAGAAATGAAAGCATCCATTAGTGGATCTTAGTGGATTCCCCTTTGGTAGTGTTGATAGATATGACATTTTATTTTTCCTTCATGCATAGCTTACAAAATATGTTAGTTTGAAGAACAAAATATTTTAGTTTGAAGTACAATGAGAAGATTATTAAAAAAGGATTTGGGTTCTTCTCCTCATTGTTCTTTTCTTAGTGATATCATAAATTAATGTTTCTATTGATTAATGATTAAAATTTATAGGAGCGTGACATATGATGATGGGAAAATATGAGAGAAAACAAATTGAGTTTAAAAAAAATAGTGAATATAGTATATTATTTTGTTGTCCTAGACCAAAGATAAATCCAATATGGATATTTGTATTTTGTTCAATGTATTTTTAAGGAATATTTTTATTATTATATTATTACTATTTTACTTTAATTTTGAATATAATAGTTTTACTTTAATTTATATTTTAATATTTTGACTATTATTAATGGATCATAAAAATGGGCTACATGCAACATTTTATACACTGAAGTTTTATTTCTTATTCATTATATTATTTTTTATTTTTTATGTATATTTATTCTATTAAGCCATTCAATTTGGTCATAAGTCATTGATTTATTATTTTTACTTAGTCATTCATTTTGTTTAACATTTTATTTTTATTTATTTTTTGATATTACATTTTTATTCTTTATTGTTTCTTTTATTCTATTTTACTTTTTATATTTTTTTCACAACTCTTTTATTCTTTTAAATAAATAAATTAATTTATATATCTTTTATTATTTACTTTACTTTAATATTTATATTATATATTTAAATATATATACAATTGAATATATATTTTTTTTTAATAGTTCGATTTAAGAATTAGTAATTTTAAGTTTCGTTCAAATAATTTATTGGTGTCATTTCAACAGGCAACATTAGTACATGGGCCGACGCACGAGTATCCCACTAGTATATTAATAAAATTAATTGGGATTACTTTTGTTAATTGTTATCAAATATAATTACTTATTTCTCTATATTTTTTATTTTTTATATTTATTTTATATTTTATTAATAATTACAATGAAAAACTTATTTTAATTGATTTTATTCTATTTTTATGAAAATTACTTTAGTTAAAGAAAAGTTAAAGGTTTATTTTTTATTTTATTTTTATTCTTTCAATTTTTATCTCTTGTATACAAGATGTAAAATGTAAAGGAGTTAAAGACTAAATTGTTTTAGTTATTTTTTTCTCAAAAATTTATAAAGGTTGTGTTTACTATTTAGATATTAAATTGAATTCCTTTTTTTTCCGAGACTAAAATCTTTTTTCATTCTAATTTAAATGAAGATAGAATGAGATAAAATGTTATATATGATTATTTAAAATTTTAAAATAATAAATTTATTTAGAAAGAGAATTAAAGAGAATTAAATGATTAGTTAAAAATAAAAAATCAACATAAAATATACGCATTTTTTCATAAGCATCGTGGATAAATGAAAGAAATGAGATACCAAAGAGTATTGGAGAAATTATACCAAGACTCTTTGCAAAGAGACAGGAAAACAATGAGAGAAAATTTGGTCAATATGAAATCAGGAAGATCTAACTTGTTTCTTAAAAGATCATGTCTAATTTCTAAAGGTGGGTTTTATCAACATAGAAATTTATGGGTTAACAAGTCTATAGAGGTAAGTTTGTCACCACAAAGATTTCCATCTTTATGAATATGCGTAAATGTTTAAAAAAAAATAAAAGCATAAAAATAAAAACAATAAGTATGGTTAAAATATTATAATAAAAAATCAAAGTAAAAGTAATGTAGTCAAAATAAATATAAATATAAATAATGTTGTAAAAAAATATTAATTAATAATACATTGAACAAAATAGAGATATCCATATAATAAAATATGATATTCATTGTTTTTTTAATCTGACTCTGATTTTTCTCATTTTTCATTTTTCATTAGTCACTGTCCTATAAGAATCAAATCATTAACCAATAGAGACATGACTCACATTAATCTATCATATCACTCTCTCACTTTCAATATCAATTCTCATTAAAAATCATAATTACCCATTTCATAGAAAAAAACAATTATTTGGTGAGCTTGCATGAAGGAAAAATCAAATGTCATTTGCGTCTCACATTGCATGTTGTAATCTCATCCTAACCACAACACTACCAAAGGATAATCCACTAGATCCACTGATTGGAGCTTGCATTTGTTCTAATCCATATATGGATCTGGAAGCAATTTTTAATTGGCGCTCATTAATGACGAGTTGCAAGATCAGGCATAAGACTTTTATAAAAATATTTGTCCCGATACTGCAACCATTCACTAATGAACACTCATTATAAAGTTATTACAGGTCCATATATGGAATATAAGAAATGAAAGCCTCCATTAGTGGATCTTAGTGGATTCCCCGTTGGTAGTGTTGATAGATATGACATTTTATTTTTCCTTCATGTATAGGTTACAAAATATGTTAGTTTGAAGAACAAAATATTTTAGTTTGAAGTACAATGAGAAGATTATTAAAAAAGGATTTGGGTTCTTCTCCTCATTGTTCTTTTCTTAGTGATATCATAAATTAATGTTACTAATGTTTCTATTGGTTAATGATTAAAATTTATAGGAGGGTGACATATGATGATGGGAACATATGAGAGAAAACAAATTGAGTTTAAAAAATATAGTGAATATAGTATATTATTTTGTTGTCCTAGACCAAAGATAAGTCATATGGATATTTGTATTTTGTTCAATGTATTTTTAAGGAATATTTTTATTATTATATTATTATTATTTTACTTTAATTTTGACTATAATAGTTTTACATTAATTTATATTTTAATATTTTGACTATTATTAATGGATAAATAAAATGGGCTACATGCAACATTTTATACATTGAAGTTTTATTTCTTATTCATTATATTATTTGTTATTTTTTATGTATATTTATTCTATTAAGCCATTCAATTTGGTCAGACGTCATTGGTTTATTATTTTTACTTAGTCATTCATTTTGTTTAACATTTTATTTTTATTTATTTTTTTATATTACATTTTTATTCTTTATTGTTTATTTTATTCTATTTTACTTTTTATCTTTTTTTCACAACTCTTTTTTTCTTTTAAATGAATAAATTAATGTATATACCTTTTATTATTTACTTTTATTTTATATTTATATTCGTTTTATATATTTAAATGTATATACAATTGAATATATATTTTTTTAAATAGTTCGATTTAAGAATTAGTAATTTTAAGTTTCGTTCAAATAATTTATTGGTGTCATTTCAACAGGCAACATTAGTACATGTGTCGACGCACGAGTATCCCACTAGTATATTAATGAAACTTAATTGGGATTACTTTTGTTAATTGTTATCAAATATAATTACTTGTTTCTCTATATTTTTTATTTTTTATATTTATTTTGTATTTTATTAACAAATTACAATGAAAAACTTATTTTAATTGATTTTATTCTATTTTTATGAAAATTACTTTAGTTAAAGAAAAGTTAAAGGTTTATTTTTTCTTTTATTTTTTTTCTTTCAATTTTTATCTCTTGTATACAAGATGTAAAATGTAAAGGAGTTAAAGACTAAATTGTTTTAGTTATTTTTTTCTTAAAAATTTATAAAGGTTGTGTTTACTATTTAGATATTAAATTGGATTCCTTTTTTTTTTAGAGACTAAAATCTTTTTTCATTCTAATTTAAATGAAGATAGAATGAGATAAAACGTTATATATGATTATTTAAAATTTTAAAATAATAAATTTATTTAGAAAGAGAATTAAAGAGAATTAAATGATTAGTTAAAAATAAAAAATCAACATAAAATATACGCATTTTTTCATAAGCATCGTGGATAAATGAAAGAAAGGATATACCAAAGAGTATTGGAGAAATTATACCAAGACTCTTTGCAAAGAGACAGGAAACAATGAGAGAAAATTTGGTCAATATGAAATCAGGAAGATCTAACTTGTTTCTTAAAAGATCATGTCTAATTTCTAAAGGTGAGTTTTATCAACATAGAAATTTATGGGTTAACAAGTCTATAGAGGTAAGTTTGTCACCACAAAGATTTCCATCTTTATGAATATGCGTAAATGTTTAAAAAAAAAGTAAAAGCATAAAAATAAAAACAATAATTATGGTTAAAATATTATAATAAAAAATTAAAGTAAAACTAATGTAGTCAAAATAAATACAAATATAAATAATGTTGTAAAAAAATATTAATTAATAATACATTGAACAAAATAGAGATATTCATATAATAAAATATGATATTCATTGTTTTTTTAATCTGACTCTGATTTTTCTCATATTTCATTTTTCATTAGTCACTGTCCTATAAGAATCAAATCATTAACCAATAGAGACATGACTCACATTCATATATCATATCACTCTCTCACTTTCAATATCAATTCTCATTAAAAATCACAATTACCCATTTCATAGAAAAAACAATTATTTGGTGAGCTTGCATGAAGGAAAAATCAAATGTCATGTGCGTCTCACATTCATGGTGTAATTTCATCCTAACCACAACACTACCAAAGGAGAATCCACTAGATCCAGTGATGGGGGTTTGCATTTGTTCTAATCCATATATGGATCTGGAACCAATTTTTAATTGGTGCTCATTAGAGACAAGTTGCAAGATCAGACATAAGACTTACTAATCCATAAGACTTTGATAAGCACGTGCAATGGATTACTCTTGTTTTGTCGTAAAGATGGTCAGGTGGATAACATAATTCACGGTGTATCGTTACTTTTTCATGAATCCAATAACAAAACAATGTGTGGCTATTCCGAAGCCTATAGGACAAATATCTGGAGGGTATTCCTATGCTATTCTAGCACATGGCTACAAAGAATCTTGGTTTTTCAAGATCATACATTTTCAAGGTCATCGTCATATCAATATTTTATCCTCTATGACAGGTATTTGGACTACATTAACTATTTATTTTCCTGGATATATTAAGAAGTCTTATTTGATCAAAAAGTCTATTTCCTTAAAAGTCTTTATTTATCTTCTCCAGTCTTTAGGATAATTATTGAGAATTAAAGTTGATCCTCAAAAGAATGCCTCAAAACACACTGAGGTGATAAAACCTAATGCATATTATTTTTTTTTTATTCGCAACTAAAAATAAGAATGAAATATGATAAGATCTTAATGGTCTTATGTAATGATGTGACTATTATGTGTTTTGAACTTGTTTAATGTGTTACAAAGGGTGTTAGCACTTACACATGGTACATGAATTTTAGCAAAGAGAATAAAAACATGTTGCCTCACAATACCAACGGTAAACTATTGTCCATTTATCTTTCCAATTATTTGGCGTTTTCCAAGATTAAGAGACTTTGATACTTTTACTTATACAATATAAATGGTAACAATGCCTAAGAAATTGGAGTGATTCGAGACATTCAAATTGTGTTTGAATACGAGAGAACATCTAAATAACAATTGTTTGAATGCTTCATCCCTTTTGCATTTTTCTTAAAGAAGTAATTATTAATTACATTCACTTTAAAAAAAAAAGATTTTCAATTTAATTAATTTCTTTTAATATTTTACTAACTTGTCAATTATGTTAATATAAAATATAAATCGCAAAAATTTAACTATATATTATAATTTATTCTCATTAATGGACTACAACTCATAACCCTATTTAATAGCCCGAATAATTTTTTTCTACACCACATTATATATACAACACAATTACGTGTTGTAGAAAAAAATTCTGAGAGCTATTAAATAGGGATATGAGTTATAATCCATTGATGAGAATAAATTATAATGTATAGTAAAAACTTTGCTATTTATGTTTTATATTCTCACATAATTGACAAGCTAGTAAAAGAATAAAGGAATTAACTAGAATTGAAAATATATATTTTAAAAATTAAAGGTATTTAATTATCTCCTTCTCTAAGCAACATGATATTCACTATAATTATAGTTAAAATATTATAATAAAAAATTAAAGTAAAACTAATATAGTCAAAATAATTATAGTTAAAATAGAGATATCCATACAATAAAATAAAATATGATATTCACTATTTTTTAAATCTGACTTTGATTTCCCTCATATATTTCATTCTTCACATGTCACTGTCCTATAAGAATCAAATCATTAACCAATAGACATGACTCACATTCATCTATCATACCACTCTCACTTTCAATATCAATTATCCTTAAAAATCATAATTACCCATTTCACATAAAAAACAAATATTGGTGAGTTTGCATGAAGGAAAAATCAAATTTCATGTGCGTCTCACATTCATGGTGTAATCTCATCCTAACTACAACATTACCAAAGGAGAATTCACTAGATCTACGGATGGGAGCTTGCATTTCTTCTAATCCATTTATGGATCTGGAACAAATTTTAAATTGGTGCTCATTAGTGACGAATTGTAAGATCAGGTGTAAGCCTTTTATAGACACTTGCAATGGATTACTCTTATTTTGCCGTAGAGGTGGTTATTTGGATACCATAATTCACGATGTATATCATTACTTTGTCATGAATCCAATAACAAAATAATGTGTGGCTATTCTGAAGCCTGTATGGCAATATTTTGGAGGGTATTCCTATGCTACTCTAGCATATGACTACATAGAATCTTGGATTTTCAAGACCATACATTTTCAAGGTCAACATCACATCAATATTTTATCCTCTATAACAGGTATTTGGATTACATTAACAATTTATTTTCCTGAATATATTAACAAGTCTTATTGGATCAAAAAGTGTATTTACTTAAAAATCTCTATTTATCTACTCCAGTCTTCGGGATATTTATTGAGAATTAAAGTTCATCCTCAAAAGAATGCTTCGAACCAAACTGAGGTGATTAACCTTAATGCATATTATATTTTTGATTATTTACTGCTAAAAATAAATATGAAAGATTATAAGATCATAATGGTCTTATATAGAAATGTGACTATTATGTGTTTTGAACATGTTTAATGTGTTACATAGGGTGTTAGCACTTACACATGGTACATGAATATTAGCAAAGAGAATGAAAACATGTTTAATGTGTTAGATAGGGTGTTAGCACTTATACATGGTACATGAATATTAGCAAAGAGAATGAAAACATGCTGCCTCTCAATACCAACGATAAGCTATTGTCCAATTAACTTTCCAATTATACGACGTTTTTCAAGATTAAAAGACTTTAATACTCTTACTTATATAATTTAAATGCTAACAACGTCAAGGAAATTGGATAGATTGAGACATTCAAATTGTGTTTGAATACGAGAGAACATCTGGGTAACATTTGTTTTAATGCTTCATCCCTTCTGCCAATTAATTAAAGAAGGAATTATTAATTACATTCACTTTTTAAAATAAATATTTTCAATTTAATTAATTTCTTTTAATCTTTTACTCAATTGTCAATTATGTGACGATATAAAATATAAATCGCAAAAATCTAACTATATATTAAAATTTATTCTCATTAATGGACCAGAACTTATAACCCTATTTAATAGTAAATTCTTTACTATACATAATAATTTATTCTCATTAATACACCACATTATATATACAACTCAATTATGCGTTGTAGGAAATAATTCTTAGAGATATTAAATAGGGACATGAGTTATAGTCCATTGATGAGAATAAATTATTATGTATAGTAAAAAAATTGCTATCTGTATTTATATCCTCACATAATTGACAAGCTATTAAAAGAATAAAGGAATTAACTAAATTGAAAATATATATTTTAAAAATTAAAGGTATTTAATTACCTCATTCTCTAAGCAACATGCATAAGGGATGAGGCATTTAAATGATTGTTGTTCATAGGGTCTCTCATATTCAAACAATTTGATCTTCTCGAATCATTCCAATTTTTTTGATGTTATTACCATTTAAATTATGTAAGTAATATTGTATCCTAAATTTTAATCCAAGATTTCTAGGATCTAAAAAGTCAAAAAGGAGTTCTATTTGACTTTTTAAGCATTTTTTATGGATATTAAATTATTTGTAAGTTTTAGGGTTTTTTTAGAAATGTTTTCATGTTCATAAATTTTATAAAGAACTCTAACTTGTTTTTCTTTCTAATATATATATATATATATATATATATATATATATATATATATATATATATATATATATATATATATATATATATATATATATATATATATATATATATGGATTAGAACACTCTAATAATATTATTACTAATATTATTAAGACATGTGAGTTTTTATTATAGAGGGGTTTTAAGGGATTTATGTAGGGTCATAGTATGGAGGAGTTTTTATTTTATTTTATAATTTGGGGTTTAAAGTATTACTAGATATTATAATGACATAAAAAATTTGGGTATAAATAATATTATTGCTAATATGATTTATATTTATTAAATTGTTTTATTTATTTGACAAAAAGAACAGGGGCGTGTGCCCCGACATTGTTTTTTTGGTTATTATTTAAAATAATATTGGGGGGGGGGGGGGGGGGGGGGGGGGGGGGGCTTTTATCTTATTTCACAATATATTAGTGGTTATTTTTGTTAAGATTCTATGTGTTAGTAACTATTATTTATCAAGTTTATAAATAATGATAATCGGGATTAATAATATTATTATTATTAATCTTTTCACTAAAACTGATTTTAATTTTTTGGATTTTTATAATAGAAAGGGGGAGGCATGTGTCCCTATGGTTTCATTTTAAATAAATTTTAAAATAAAAAGGTTTTTTATTCTTATATTTTTTTAATAAACCATGTTATTATCTCATTAACCATTATTGTTTTTCTTATTATTTGTAAGTCAACATGTGTTGACTAACACATTTGCACAGAAATAACAAGGGAAAGAAGATCAAAACCGAAAATCAATTAAAACTCAATGAAGAACTAATTCAAATCTCATTAATATTTTTGGATCAAATCAAAATCAGATTAAATCAATATCGAAAATTTCATTACAATCAAATATTTTACAACAAATTTTACAAAATCAGATTCAATCTAAACCTAATCAGATCAAATCAAATCCTAAGAATCAAATTACAATCAATTTCTAAACCTAAAATTATTTATATATAAATCTAAGATCAATCCTAAAAAGGGACGGAAAAAAAACCATAAGACTAAAAATTGATGCACAATCCAAACACACTAGAGCTCTTCAAATTTTAAGAGTTTAGGGTTTCACATTGAAACCCTAAATTTCTTCGGAGCTAAGCCCCTCACTCTAGTACCTGTAAAACAGAAGCAAAGAGAGATTAAAAGGAAGGTCTTAAATCATATCAAAACAAAAGAAAATCACAGAGAAAGCTTGAAGATTCACGACAAGGGGTGGTAAGCCTCAAACTTAGCTTTAGGGTTTCCTTGTGTTTGATTGTTGTTGTTGCATGTGTTTATTGTGTTTTCTAGAAAAGTTGTCGGGTTAGGGTTCTTGTTAGGGTTAGGGTTCATAACCCTAGGGTTCATGAATTAGGTTAGGGTTTATGCATGTTTCTGGGTTTCTGGGCTTGAATCAGGGTTAGGGTTCTTAGGGTTCATACGAACCCTAAGACCCTATGAAGGATTCTAGATTTTGAGGTTGAAGAGGGGGGCTTGGGTTCGTCCAAGAACCCTAGGGTTCTTAGGGTTCATCTTGAACCCAGAAGAAAGTATGAAGATCTGGGAATATTTGGGGTTCTGGGTTGTTTCAGATTGAAGGTTTGAAGTTTATGGTTGGTATTCAACCGAAAACTGGGTTCTGTGCGGCGATTTGCGATGGTGTAGGGTGGTCGGAGGCCAAATCCTAGTAGAGGCTGAGAGAAGAGAGAGGACGAGTTAGAGAAGAGAAAGAGGACATGAAAAGAGAGAGAGAAAAAGAAAGAATCAAAATGAGAGGTTTGTGAAGACTTCTAACATTTTATACCCCTTCTGTGGTTACTCCGATGGAAGCCAAATGGTGTGATGAGGAACCCTGGATCGGTTGAATTTCCAGCCAACTGAAAGATCCAACGTGTAGATTCATACCATGGGTATACGAAGACTTTTAATCATGAACGTCGGTTTCGACTACTTTTAGATCGATGGACAAGATCAGATAAAATAAGGGTCGTTAGATCCTCATCAGACGATGTGGAGAGAGTCAACAATTTAAATCATCCCACCCTAGACTTTTATTGTTTGGACTTGGGATTGAAGAATGGGCCTTGCGCCCTGACGCTATCAACACCCTACTTCAAGAGCCCAAATACTAACCTAGTATGTAATACACCCCCTGGATGTTTATTAAATTTATTAAATAATTAAATCAATTACTTGATTTAATTATTTAATTAAGGTTTAAGGTTTAGTTAAGATTATTAATCAAGGATTAAGATACAATTTTGGGGAAATTAATTTTAAAGATAAAAAAAATATTATTATTGTATTTGTTGTTTTACTTTCTTTGGTTTATTTATGGTTTACTTTTAATTGAATAATTATTTAATTTATGGGTTATTTTATGTTTAATTTGAAAATATTTTGATAAAATAGGGTTTCTTTTTGGGGATAAAAATATTTTGGGATAGTCTTAAATTAATATCATTTAGATGTATGTATTTATTTAAAAACATGGTATTGTGGGATATATGTAAACTAAATTTTAATTTAATTTTAAGGATTTAAATGATGGATTTTGGGATATATTAAATTGAAAAATTTTATCTTGGTGATTTAAAATATTTTTTGGGGTTCAAACATTATTGTGGGATCTAAAATGGGAATCACTTTTTTTTAAATCATGAGATTTCATATTTTAGGGTTTTAGGGATTTCGGGGTTTTAAAGGGTTCATGGGGTTTTATAGTAATTGTTCTGGGCAGGCCCAATTCCCATAATTGGGCCAAGTAAACCAACTTGGCAGAAGCGCTCGACGTCGGGCAACATCAAGTATAGTGGTCTTTGTCGACCAAGAGTGTACCGACCAAGACAAAGTCCTCCAACGGCTAGTTTTGACCGTTACCTAGTTTCAATTGTCTGACCTTAATTCTTGTACTTGCTCACTCTTTGCTCAGTGTCTTACTTCAGCATCGGAGTGCCTTGCAGGTACACCCCCTCCTCTCCTCACCAACCGTCTTTCAATAACGCTCGAAGCCAGCCGTATCGGATCCTGATCTCCAGGTACGATCAGGTGGCGCCGTCTGTGGGAATCTGATTTCCCCGTTCTTCTCTCTCAAAGTCTTCAAAGAACCAAAGTTTTTACCAAGATCCATGGCTGCTCGAGACAATCCGGACAACCGATCAAACGACGACATGATCCTCACGCAATGTGAGAGCAACATTCATCACCCTCCGCACGAAGAAACCGTGCAAGATCACCCGGACGGGAAGACAACATCGCCTTCTCCCGACCGCGATCAACCTCTGGAGAGTCGCCCGAAAGCCCTCTTTCCCTCGACTCCTTCAGGATCTGATTTCGCCGCACTGGCCGAAATCCTAAATCAGAAAAATCTGCTGCTCCTCGCCCATGGCGAGAAAATCGCCCGTCTCGAAGACAATTACTGTCGACCCCAGTCTCCCGCAAGACACCAGAGAAGGCGCGGTCCCTCTCCTCCCAAGAGAAAGAGGAAGGGACATGTCGACGAGTCGAATGGCGACAAACGACCTCGTCAGTCCCCTCCACGATCTTCCCCTCCAAGAAAATCAAGAAGGAGCAGATCAAGATCTGCATCTCCCCGGCGAACGAAGAAGCGCGCTCACAGATCTCCTTCGTTCAACTCCAGCGACGACGAGGACGCTCGGGGTCCCCTCTCGTCAGAAATCATGGCGGCTAAACTTCCGAGAGGTTTAGAGAAACCCCCACCGCTAGGCTCGTATGACGGAACTACAGATCCAGACGAGCATATCGAGAATATCGATGCGCTGCTCGATTACCGAGGAGTACGAGGAGCAATCAAATGTCGCCTCTTTCCTACAACCCTGAGGAAAGGAGCGATGACGTGGTATAAAATCCTTGAAGTTGAATCCATCACTTCCTGGAAACAACTTGGAAGCACGTTTTCCAGGAACTTCACCGCCTCAAGGCGACACCCAAAGACAGAAGCTTCGCTCGAAGCGATCATCCAAGGGAAAGACGAGCCTTTGCGAACTTACATCGAAAGGTTCAACAAAGAGGCAGTCCAGGTATCCACAACCGACGATATGAAAAAATATTTGTTGGAACGAGGACTGCGCCCGTCAAAAGATTTTCACCGGGCAGTCGGCATCGAGAGCCCTGCCACCCTTGACGCGTTCTTGCTAAAAGCCCAAACTTATATCCAGTATGAAGAAAAGCAGGCAGCCAGCTCCGTACGAGACACTCGATGTCGCGAAGATGTGAAGCCCCACCGAGTCGATGAACCCTCGACATCTCGTCGGGGAGGAGACAAAAGAAAGGACGATCGCTCCCATGAACCGCGGGAGCACAGAGGAGCCGTCGGCCGGTTCCACGAATATACTCCACTCCTGGCTTCCAGGGAGAAACTTTTGTCCGAGTGTGCCAACTCAGAATTCAGGCAAGCAGGGGTACGCTTTCCGAAGCAGCAACCTAGCAAACCGGGCACAGACAAAACAAAATACTGCAGATTCCACAAATGTCATGGCCACAACACAGAAGACTGCATCCATCTCAAGGACGCAATCGAAATTATTATCAAGGATGGACACCTTAAACAATTCACCAAATCCAGAGACACTCCTCGACAAGAAGCGCAGGAGACTCAAAAGGTCGAGGAGGCTGTACGCGTTCCTGCAGATGCGAACATGCAGGTTGCCCTGAGCATCTATCGCCCAAAATATTTCTTCCTACCCGAGCACACCGGGAGCCCGAGATACTTTTCCTCCCATAGTCCATGGGAAAAATTTCCATCCGCAATGGTCATCTCAGGGGGGGTTCAATAAAATCACGGTCGGATCCGTAAAGCAGAAATTCGACCAGCTAATTGCGAAGGGGCCCGCGCAGAACGCAACCCTGGACCCACCAAGAGAGGACTCGGTACCCCTTTCCTTTTACCGAAAGGAACTCTTGGGAGGGGCGCCAAACGCCAGCATCCCGCTACTCATCCGGGCGCGAATGGCAAATTTTGATGTGAGAAGAATCTTGGTGGACCAAGGCAGCTCCTGCGACATTATGTACTCCCAACTGTTCTCAACATTCCAGTTAAACGAAACACACCTGATTCCGTACGTCAGATCAGACTTGCAAGGTTTCAACGGGGCAGTCTCTCGACCATGGGGTTACGTCGACCTGTTTGTCACCTTCGGAGCAGCCGAAACAGCCAGGACAGTCTGAGTCCAGTTCCTAGTCGTGGACTGCCCGTCGCTATACCAGTGCATTCTGGGACGACCGACACTAGCCGAGCTAATCACCATTCCATCCACCATCCACCTGAAGATGAAGTACTACACTACTTCGGGCAAGGTTGCCACACTGCACGGGGACGTCGATGCTGCTCGTCGGTGCTTCGAAGCAGCATCTAAAGGTTTTAGCTCGATATCTTACCAACCAAACCCTTCAGCATTGACTTCACCAGATGTTCCACAAACTTCCAGGGCCTTCCCTCAGGTAGACTCAATCGACCTGGACTGCAGGTTCTCAGACGACAACGAGGGCATCCAGAAGCCAACAGATCCATTATCCCGACCAGTCCCAGACGGAGAGTTCGAGCTGATTCCCCTGGGAGACGACCCAACCCGATGCGCTAAGATCGGAGCACATATGCCCGGCCTGGCAAAATGACAGTTGGAAGCTTGCCTCAAAGGGAACGCATATCTGTTTTCCTGGAGCGCCACAGAGATGTCAGGACTCGACCCCGAGACAGCCTGCCATCACCTCTCCATCGACCAAACACACAAGGCGGACACCCAACACAGGAGAAAGCAGTCGACCGAAAAAAATGAAGCAGCTGAATTTGCTGTAAAAGACCTCCTAGAGGCAAAATTTGTAACCGGGGCCAGGTACACAACCTGGCTCTCAAATGTTGTACTTGTGAAGAAATCTAATGGAAAGTGGAGAATGTGTGTTGATTATACTGATCTCAATCGGGCGTGCCCAAAAGACGCATACTCTTTACCTAACATTGATAAATTGGTCGACAATTCGTTCGGCTTCAAACTATTGTCCTTCATGGACGCCTACTCAGGGTACAATCAAATACCCATGGCCGTGTCCGACAAAAAATACACGGCCTTCATGACCGAATCAGGTAACTACTATTATAACGTCGTGCCCTTCGGTCTGAAAAACACAGGCGCAACTTATCAGCGTATGATGAATAAGGTATTCCGGGCAGAAATCGGGGATATGCTTGAAGTATATATGGATGACATGATCGTCAAATCCCAACAAGAAACGGACCACGCGTCCCACTTACGAAAAGTGTTCGATCCGACACGAAAATGCAAAATGCGTTTCAACCCCGAGAAATGCACATTTGGGGTCCGGGCAGGGAAGTTCCTCGGATTCTATCTGACCGAACGAGGCATCGAAGCCAATCCCGACAAATGTCGGGCATTCGCAGAACTTCCAACTCCTACTTCTAAAAAATCCATACAATCACTAAATGGGGTCCTCACTTCCCTCGCTCGGTTCGTAGCAAAATCCGCTCAACACGCTCTCCCCTTTTACAAGCTCCTCCGCAAAGAAGCCACTTTCGAATGGACAGAGGAGTGCGAGCTAGCGTTGTCCCACCTGAAGAAGGCACTAAGTGAACCCCCAGTTTTGTCCAGACCTGAAGAAGGGGAAATACTTTATCTTTATCTTGCCGTTGCAAACGAGGCAGTGAGCGCGGCCCTCATACGCGACTTACCCGAGGGACAGAAGCCTGTTTATTTTACGAGCAAGGCACTCCATGGCCCGGAAATTCGGTACCTCCAGGTTTGCAGGAACCCTTGGCCTCTACATACCCTCATTATCAGTGGTCCTTATTATGATTTATGGTTCTATGGTCCTATGGTTCTGGTGTTCTGGTTTTCTTGGTACTGTGGTTCTGAGACGTCTATCAGAGAGTTGTGTTTATTTCTATCAGAGAGTTGTGATTCAGAGGACTGTTGGTTTGCCAGTATTCAGAGGGTCCTTATGTTCAGTGATTCAGTATCCGGATGGTCCCAGTTGATCATATGCATGCATTTCATTTGCATTTGCATCATTCTTGCATTAACTGTTTATGTTTCCATTTTTTAGGTCATTGTTCATAATCAGCTCCCAGTTCTGGTAAATCTTATCTCCAGATGGCAGAAATCAGAAGAGTTACAAGAAAAAAGAATGTTCACTATACTTTTCTTCAGCTTGAAGTTAGAAGTGTTCAGAAGTTAGCAGGTCTGATGAATGACCAAGTCTTGGGCAATTTTAGGAAAAGATATGGCCAGATATTGAAGTTTGTGGACAAGCCCACTGCAGACCAGAAGGACAGTTTGCATACCTTGTTGCAGTTTTATGATCCTCTGCTGCGTTGCTTTGTGTTTCCAGGTTACGTCTTAGCTCCCACATTGGAAGAGATTGCCAGCATTCTGAATGTTCCATTCAAAGAGACCTTGCCACTCTATGGATCTGAGGTGATGCTTAAAGAAGAAGACATAGCCAAAGTTTGTCGTTTGCCAGCTGCTACAGTCAAGAAGGCTCTGAAGGATAATGAAGGCAAAGGACTCCCTTGGAGTGTGCTCATACCAGAGGCAGAGAGATATGCTAAAGAGGGTAGTTGGGGTGACTTTGGTGCTATGCTTGCTTTAATGGTGTATGGGTCTAGCTTGTTCCCTAGAGAGAAAGAATTAATAAGCTTGGAAGTGATCTCTATCTTTGCAAAAGGCAATCCTGTGCCAACTCTCCTGGGTGAATTCTATTACAGTGTTTATTACAGGAATGAGAAAGGTAGGGGTGGACCAGTATGCTGTTGTGCTTCACTGTTTGCTGAGTGGTTTGCCAGACAACTGCCAAAGTCAGGTGCCTTCAAGGAAATGAGGGATGAGTGGAGATGGTCAAGAAGGTTGATGGGGTTAACTGCTGAAGATATTTCCTGGGGATATGATAGAGATCTGCTAGGTAAAGAATTGATGGTCAGCTGTGGAAGATTTGCTGGAGTACCTTTGTTGGGAAGGAAGGGTGTGATCAGTTATCATCCAACATTAGCCAGGAAACAATTTGGTTACCCTTTGAGAGATCCACCACAGATGGAAGAGTTTGTTGAGTCTTTGTATCTTCCTGTGGAAGGAAACAAGGAGTTGGTTTTGCAAGCCTCCCAAGCTTGGGCTCACAGGATAAGGAAGGGTAAGAAAGACTTTGGCAGAGTAGATCCCAAGACGTATCCACCTTTTGCTGCATGGTTGCAAAAACATGCAGAAGAGGTTCTCATGCCTTTCTCAGTAGAAGCTCCACTTTATCCCAGAGAAGTTCCAAGCTAGAGTAGTACTGTTTCCCTTGAAGAGTACAAGAAATTGGAAGCTCAGCTGCATGAAGTTCGAGTGGAAAATGCTGAAATGGTAAGCCTATACCATCTTGCCAACAGGGCCAAGAATGAAGCAGAAGGAAAGCTATAAAAGATCCAAGCCTCCTTGGAAGCTAAAGAGAAAGACTTTGCTGGAAGGGAAGCTCACTTTTACAGGTTGGGTATGATGTAAGCAAAAAGAGAAGCCGAACGCAAAAATACTTTGAAGACCCTCAAGGAAGCTCGCCAATCCATTGTTTGGTTGCAAGGCAAAAGGGAGGAAGAGCATAAGAAGTTCAGAGAGAAATAAGAGTTCTTTGAAGTACAAATGGCCTATAAGAAGGAAGAGGTGGAGCAAGTCCACAACATTCGGAGGGAAAAGACTCAGCAGTTAGCACAAAGCCAGTTAGCCTTGGAGGAGGCAAGGAAGGAGATTGAAGAGCTCAAGCTGAGAGCAGGTGTCAAGAAGAGCAGAGCAGATGTGGCAGAGTCTGGGTCTTTAGTTTAGTGTATTTTTCAGACTACCTACAGACTTGTTGTAGGAGTCTTGTTTTTTTTGTATTGTCTTTTATTCATATAATGGCTTGTAACCCTTCGGAGAATATTTCTGTTTGTGCTCTAACTTTTGGCCGGCAATGGTTTGTCCATGATATACAATGTTAATGTGCAAATTATCTTTTCTGAATGTGCAAGACTCGTCTGTTTGATACTGCTAATATCTGAACACTCATCAAAGAGAAAGTTTGAAGTTAATCCTCAAAGTGTCTGTCTGGAGTAGATGCCAGAACTGGGGCATGCAAATGCTTAAAAACCTGGGAGCATGAGCAGTTACATTACATTGCATATGACATGTTTGTTTGTTTTGCAGGTAATGCTTCAGTTTCTAACATTCTTGTTGTTTCAGGCACTATAGCTCCCAGAAAAGTCCGGGAACAACCAGTCGCACACAGATATCCAACAAAGGTCAACAGAGAGAGAATCATGGATCAGATGCAAACTGACTTAGCTGACCTGAGGCTGAGGATGGACAACTTTATGACCTTGATGGCAGACATGGGTCAAAATCAAGAGCGTCTGCGGGAGTTGATAGAAAATGGTCAAGCCAGAAACAATGGTACTGCTGAGGGAAATAATCGTAACGGTGCGGGCCCACGTCAAGTGGAAATCCATGTAACACAACCAGGGGTTACTATAATCAATGATGGGCTGAACAATGTGCAAATGGACGGACAGGACGAACAGTTCACTCTGCTGGACGAAGCTGAGGGTCAGGGGGCTGAGATGAACATGAAGTTTGAGGAGATGGCAGAACAAATCAAAGCTATTCAATCCCAGAGCTCTTTGGGATTTGACATTACAGACTTGGGCTTGGTTCCAAGGGTTAGAATCCCTTACAAGTTCAAGGTTCCAACTTTTGAGAAATACAATGGCACTGCATGCCCAAAGACTCATCTTCAGTCATTCGTAGGAAGGATTGCTGCTCACACTGATGATGAAAAACTATGGATGTACTATTTCCAGGACAGCCTGGTCGGAGCCTCCCTGGAATGGTATATGAAGTTAAGCAGAGTCAACATTAAAAGCTGGAAGGACCTGTCAGAGGCTTTTGTGAGACAATACCAGTATAATTTGGACATGGCTCCAAATCGCACTCAATTGCAACACATGTCTCAAACAGATAAGGAGGGTTTCAAAGAATATGCTCAAAGGTGGCGTCAGCTCGCTGCCAGAGTGAAACCACCGCTGTTAGAGAATGAGATGGTTGACATGTTTATGGGGACATTGCAAGGTGTGTTCATTGAAAGACTGGCGTCCTGTTCGGCTACCAAGTTCAACGATATAGTGATTGTTAGAGAGAGGGTAGAGACCTTGTTGAAGATGGGAAAGATCCAAGATACAGGTGCAAGCAGTTCTAATGGAGCAAGAAAAGCTTTCAGTGGACCTCCAAGGAGAAGGGAGGGTGAGACAAATGATGTGTTTGGCCGAGGACGGGGCCGAGGGTATAGAAGACCATACGAGCATGTGTCAGCAGTCACAATTCCTTCTAATCCTGTGCAGCAGATGCAACCTCAACAACAACAGCAACAACAACAACCACCACGCAACAACTATCAGCAGAGACCTTATCAGCCAAGGCAAACTCGCCCGGCTAATAGGGTGCTTGAGGCGATCCCCATGACTTATGCTGCTTTGCTACCAAGACTGCTGGACCTGAATCTGATTCAATTGAGAACTTGGGACCACCATCACCTGGAGAGCTTCCAGTGGGTTATGATGTCAATGCAAGATGCGCTTTCCATTCAGGGGCACCCGGGCACTCAACTGAGAAGTGCAGGGCGCTACAACATAAGGTTCAAGACCTGATAGACTCCAAAGCGATTAACTTTGCACCACCGCCAAATGTTACTTCGAATCCTTCCGAATCACAAAGGGGCTAGAATACATGCTGTTGATAGTGGTGAGAAGTTGAGTCTGATGCTGAGCATAGAGGAAGTGAAGACTCCTTTGTTGGTAGTGAAGGAGAGGTTGCTGAAAGGTCAAGTGTTTCCAGGATGCAGTCCTGATTGTGAGAAAAGTTTGAATTCAGAGAATGGGTGTGAAGACCTGAGGATGGGGTTTGCAGAGTATGATTGATGAAGGATCTTTGCAGTTTAACAAAGTTGATAATGAAGCTGAGGATGTGTCCACAATAACCATTTTCTATGATGAAGCTGAGATGCCTGCCAGAAGAGAGCCTGTAACTATTTATGCACCTGAAGTTAGCCCTGTGACTATCACTGTGCCTGGGCCTGTTCCTTATACAGACGATAAAGCCATTCCATGGCATTACGGCTCAGATGTGTACGTGGCTGGACAGAAAGTTGAGAACAAGTCTGTTGTTATTGACTCGACTGTAGTAAACATTGGAGGTGTTGGAGGCTTTACAAGAAGTGGTCGTTTATTTGCTCCCCCAGTTCTGAGAGGGGATCCTGAGGTTGAGGCTTTGACAAAGGCTAAAGGAAAGCAAACTGTGACTGATGAGACAATAACTCCTGTAGCTGGGCAGGGTACCTTTGAGAGGGAGGTCGAGGAATTTATGCGGATCATTAAAAAGAGTGATTATAAGGTGGTCGAACAGTTGAACCAGACACCTTCCAAGATATCCATTCTATCTTTGCTGATGTGTTCTCCTGCACACAGAGAGGCCTTGTTGAAAGTGCTGCAGATGGCCTATGTTCCTCAAGAAATCACTGTCAACCAACTTGAAGCTGTAGTGGGCAGTGTGAATGCAAGCCACGGGCTGGGCTTTACAGACAGAGACCTCACGTCAGAGGGTCGAAACCATAACAAAGTGTTGCATATTACTATGGAATGCAAAGGTGCTGTGTTGTCGCATGTCCTTGATGATATAGGATCCTCCCTTAATGTACTTCCGAAGAAAGCATTAATGAAGCTCAATGTTGATGGTATAGTCCTGAGACCTAGTGATTTGATTATCAAAGCTTTTGACGGGTCTAGAAGATCAGTTTTTGGAGAAGTTGAGTTACCCGTGAAAATAGGCTCTCAAGTATTCAAAAGTATCTTCTACGTCATGGACATTCAACCCGCGTACAACTGCTTGTTGGGACGCCCATGGATTCATGCCGCTGGAGCTGTAACCTCCACTCTGCATCAGAAGCTCAAATATGTGGTGGATGGCCAGGTATTCATAGTGTGCGGAGAGGAAGACATCTTTGTGAGCCACTTGTCAACGTTCAAGTATGTCGAGATGGATGGAGAGATCCATGAGACTCTATGTCAAGCCTTCGAAGCAGTTAACGTCAGCATCTTGACTCCTGTAGAGAAAAGCAGTGAGAAAGAAGGTACCCCAAAGCTGGGGCAAATTGCTGTAATTGGAAAAGAAAGACGACAAGTTTGGTTTGGGTTATCAGCCTGGTGGATCTACTCCAAGTGGTAAAGCCATTTCCTTTACAAGTGCTGGGATGCTCGACCGCAACCAAATCTGTGTGACAAGACAAGATGGAGACAGTGATGGTGACTGAGACAACTGGATTCATCCGTGTGCGCCTGGAGAGGAACTGAAGAACTGGTCTGCTGAAGACATTGTCCAAGTTACCTGGCACTCAGAGTAATTCATTTGTTTCCTTTTTCTTAGCATACTGCATTGTCAAATCCAGCATTCTGCCCAAGATGCTAGGATCCATTGTATTGGGCCACCATGTTTTGTATGCATCTTATTTTACCATGAAATAAAAGGACATTTTCAGACAAATTGTGTTCTCTTTCTTTGTTTTTAAATTTTTCACAAAAAATATAAAAATGACAATGTGTTTTTCCTTTTTGTTTTTGTGTTAGCGTCTCTTTTGCAAATAAACAGATTCTGAAATAAGCACATCATCTGTGCAGTGTTGATCATTCCGGATTCCATTGATAACATTCCTGCTATGACCACGCATGACTTTGACAATCCTGTCTACCAAGCTAATGAAGGGGTTGAGGAAGACTATGAACTCCCTGAAGAATTGGTCAGATTGTTGAAACAAGAGGAACGGGTTATTCAGCCTCATCAAGAAGAAATTGAGATCATCAACATTGGCAGTGAAGATGTGAAGAAAGAGATCAAGATTGGGGCCAGTCTGCAGGCCGAAGTAAAGAAAGAGCTGATCAGTATGCTGCGAGAGTATGTGGATATCTTTGCTTGGTCATATCAAGATATGCCAGGGTTGGATACCGACATCATTGTGCATAAGCTACCTTTGAGAGAGGATTGTCCTCCTGTGAAACAGAAGTTGAGAAGAACTCGTCCTGACATGGCGATGAAGATCAAAGAGGAGGTTCAGAAGCAATGGGATGCCGAGTTCCTTGCTGTAACTAGTTACCCCCCTTGGGTAGCTAACATTGTACCTGTACCAAAGAAGGACGGCAAGGTCCGGATGTGCGTTGACTACCGGGATTTGAATAGATCGAGCCCAAAAGATGACTTTCCGTTACCTCACATTGATGTGTTGGTAGACAATACTGCTCAATTCTCGGTATTTTCCTTCATGGATGGCTTCTCCGGATATAATCAGATTAAGATGGCGCCGAAAGACATGGAGAAGTCAACGTTCATTACCCCGTGGGGTACATTCTACTACAAGGTCATGCCCTTTGGTTTGAAGAACGCCGGGGCAACTTATCAGCGGGCAATGGTCACATTGTTCCACGACATGATACACAAGGAGATTGAGTGTTATGTGGACGATATGATTGCTAAGTCCCGAGACGAAGAAGAGCATCTGGTTAATCTCAAGAAGCTGTTTGATAGACTGAACAAATACAAGATGAGGTTGAACCCAAACAAGTGCACTTTCGGAGTGCGTTCCGGGAAACTGCTGGGTTTCATTGTTAGTCAGAAAGGGATTGAGGTAGATCCTGCAAAGGTAAAAGCAATTCAAGATATGCCTGCACCGAGAACAGAAAAAGAAGTGCACGGGTTTTTAGGGAGGTTGAACTACATTTCACGGTTCATATCTCATCTAACTGCCACGTGCGAGCCAATATTCAAATTGCTAAGAAAAGAGCAAACGGTCAGGTGGAATGAGGACTGCCAAAGAGCTTTTGACAAGATAAAAGAATATTTGCAGGAGCCTCCAATTCTAATGCCTCCAGTTGAAGGAAGACCTTTAATCATGTACTTGACCGTGCTAGAAGGTTCAATGGGGTGTGTTCTAGGCCAACATGACGAGTCTGGTCGAAAAGAGTACGCTATTTATTACCTTAGCAAAAAGTTTACCGACTGTGAATCCCGTTACTTACTGCTCGAGAAAACTTGTTGCACTTTGGTATGGGCTGCTCGCCGACTGAGACAGTACATGTTGACTCATACCACACTGCTCATTTCCAAAATGGATCCTGTCAAGTACATCTTTGAGAAACCAGCATTAACCGGAAGGGTTGCTAGGTGGCAAATGATTTTAACTGAATATGACATCCAGTATACTTCTCAGAAAGCCATCAAGGGAAGTGTATTGTCGGATTACCTTGCACAACAACCTCTTGAAGATGATTATCAGCCAATGAAGTTTGATTTCCCTGATGAGGACATCATGTACCTCAAAGCAAACGATTGGGAGGAACCACTTCCGGAGGAGGGGCCAGACCCTGAATCCAAATGGAAGTTGATGTTTGATGGGGCAGTCAATATCAACGGACGTGGAGTTGGTGTCGTTCTTATTACTCCTGAATGTGTTCACTTTCCCTTCGCTGCCAGAATTACATTTGGCTGCACCAACAATGAAGCGGAATACGAGGCATGTATAATGGGAATAGAGGAGGCTATAAATCTTCGGATTAAGAACCTCGATATATTCGGAGATTCAGCCCTCGTCATTAACCAAGTTACCGGCAAGTGGTATACGCATCAAGAGCACCTAATTCCATACAGGGATTATGCTTGAAAACTATTGATGTTCTTCACAACAGTTAAGCTTCAATACATACCACGTGATAAAAATCAGTTTGCCGATGCATTGGCCACTCTTTCTTCGTCTATCAAAGTCTTGTGTTGGAATTATGTACCCAGAATTGACATTTCCAGGCTTGACGATCCAGCTCATGCCTTCTCTGTAGACGCCGTGTCTGACGAGAAACCTTGGTACTTTGATATCAAGCTATTCCTGGAAAAGCAAGAATACCCAGCTGGGGCATCTTCCAATGACAAGAAGACTTTAAGGCGACTTGCTGCTAGCTTCTTCTTGAACACAGACGGGGTTTTGTACAAGAGAAACTTTGACATGGTTTTGCTCAGATGCGTAGATAGACATGAAGCAAGCCTGTTAATGCAGGAAGTCCATGAGGGATCTTTCGGTACCCATGCAGGAGGGCATGCTATGGCTAAGAAATTGCTGAGATCGGAGTATTACTGGATGACAATGGATGCAGACTGTTGTTCATTCGCTCGTAAGTACCACAAGTGCCAAATATATGCAGACAAAGTGCATTTTCCTCCAAGCCCGCTCAACGTCATGTCATCTCCTTGGCCCTTTTCTATGTGGGGCATTGACATGATCAGGAAGATAGAGCCTACTGCTTCAAATGGTCATCGCTTCATCCTGGTTGCAATTGATTACTTCACGAAATGGGTGGAAGTAGCATCTTATGCCAATGTAACTCGTCAAGTGGTGGCAAGATTTCTGAAAAGGGATATCATATGCAGATACGGAGTGCCCGAAAGGATCATTACTGACAATGGTTCTAACTTGAACAACAAAATGATGGCAGAGTTGTGTCGGGACTTCAAGATTCAGCATCACAATTCTTCTCCTTACCGACCAAAGATGAATGGTGCGGTAGAGGCAGCGAACAAGAATATCAAGAAGATTCTGCGGAAGATGGTTGTCACTTACAAAGGTTGGCATGAGATGTTACCATTTGCGCTGCATGGATACCGAACGTCAGTCAAGATGTCAACTGGGGCAACTCCATTCTCTTTGGTATATGGTATGGAGGCAGTCCTACCTGTTGAAGTAGAGATTCCTTCATTGCGTGTGATGATGGATGTGAAGCTTGATGAGGCTGAATGGGTGCATGCTCGTTAGAATTAGCTATGTCTAATTGAGGAAAAGAGATTAGCGGCTATCTGTCATGGTCAGCTTTATCAGAGGAGAATGAAGCAAGCCTTCGACCAATGAGTGCGTACTCGGGAGTATCAAGTGGGAGAGCTTGTGCTGAAAAGGATCATTCCTCCAGGTTCAGATCACAGGGGCAAGTGGACCCCAAACTACGAAGGACCATTCATAGTGAATAAATTTTTCTCAGGAGGAGCACTAATGCTCACCACTATGGATAGAGATGACTTCCAATCCCTTGTTAACTCGGACGCAGTTAAAAAATACTTCGTATAAAGAGACCCACTGGACACAAAAACAGAATTAAAGTCCAGGCAAAAAAAGGGCATCCCGGCGAGCTAAAAACAGAATAAAAAGCTCGGGCAAAAGTTAGGAAAATAAAAAAAAAAAAAATGTACACCCGTTGAGTTGAAAAGCCACATTGGACAGCTTAGGCAAAAAAGGGTATCCCGGTGGATTGAAAACCCGAAAGGGCGATCCACGGAAAATAAGGGAATAAGAGAACAACTGCGATCCGAGTAATCTGAACCACATCATCGTTTCATACAACTTGACAATATCAGAAGGATAGGAATCAGTCCCCCCATCTTCTCAGAAAGCAAAGGCAAGAATGGAGAGTCTTGAAGACATGCTGGTCATAGCAGAAATGGAACTCATTGGGATGCCGTGTCCATTGCCATTAGGGTAGTTTATTTTCTCAATTTTGTAGTGGTTACCTCTTTCCAGGTGGTTTCTTCCTGATGTAAAATCTTTGCCTATTCAGAGGCCTTTCAATAAAAAGAATATTCAGTCAAAAAAGCGGTGCTGTGTTTATTTTTGTTTGCAAAATGTCCTGAATTTTTCGGCAAAAATAACATTACATTAAAACATGGTGATAATTTGAAAGAAAATGACATTGCAGGGAAACACTGTAAACCCTCTTTGAGTGTCGGGTGACAATGGATGAACAGATCATACCATGCAAGTCCCCGGGGCACACTTGTGTTTTCTGTTGTTGCAGGTTGCAGGATGGCGTCACATTCTCCCAAGCAGAATTATTCCCCAACTAAGTCTTGGCAAGCAGCCCAAGCAGTTTATTATTCCCCAGTGGAGTATGCCCAACAGGAAGCTGAATGCCTAATGTCCCCACAAAGCTCAGAATTAGCAAAATGCTCTCTCCAGCCAGAGCATTGTTGAAGCATCTTTCCCAGCCAAGTCTGAAGATGATCCTTCTCCACATAGTTCATATTTGAATTTTCACTCCCATCAGGGAAATATTTCCCAGCAAAGTTTCCATTTCTTTTGGTCAATATGATGATACAGTCAGGTATTCATCACTCCAGTCAGAGTTAGGTGTCAAGGCCTCTTGACTGCTTCTTCCCCTGCAGAGTTGTAACTCTTGTAGCCAATCAGGCATTTGTTTAGTGCTCGTCTGCACTCCCTGGCACTCGTCTGCGTTCATACTTTATTGTTGCTCGTCTGTATCCTTCAACACTCGTCTGTGTTATCAGTTTGATATTGCTCGTTCGCTTTCCCCAGCAATGGCCCATGATTACTTTGTTGTTGCTCGTCTGCAACTTTCCAACATTCGTCTGTGTTGGATATGTAATCTAGTTGTTGCTCGTCTGCAACTTTCCAACATTCGTCTGTGTTGGATATGTAATCTGGTTGTTGCTCGTCTGCAATTCCCAACACTCGTCTGTGTTTGGCATCTAATAGTTATATTGCTCGTCTGCAATTCCCAACACTCGTCTGTGTTTGGCATCTAATAGTTATATTGCTCGTCTGCAACTTCCAACACTTGTTTGTGGTTGGTATATGGTATTTACTGTCTGCTCGTCTGCAACTTTCCAACATTCGTCTGTGTTGGATATGTAATCTTTGTTGTTGCTCGTCTGCAAGTTCCCAACACTCATATGTGTTTGATATCTGTAATATTTCTGATTACTCGTCTGCATTCTCCAGCACTCGTCTGTGTTTGATATTTCTGGTTGCTCGTCTGCACTCTCCGACACTCGTCTGTGTTTATTATCTGTTTGAAGCTCGTTTGCTTTGTTTCGATACTCGTCTGTATCATCCCTAGCACTCGTATGTGTTAGCTTATATCTGTATGTGTGGATTTGTTGATTATCCTGGTACTTGTCTATTGCTACTCCAAATGCTCGTCTGTGTTTGAATTTCTGGTATTTGTCTATACTAGTGGCTGATACTCGTCTGTATCATTGCTTGAAGCGCTCGTCTGTGTTTCTTAGATCATCGTCTGATACTCGTCTGTATCATTGACTGTTGGCACTCGTCTGTGTTATCTTGATGATCATCCAATACTCGTTTGTATTGAAGAGGTTTAAAATTCTGACTGTGGGAATAAATGTCAAAATGGTTACCGGTCCTGGCGTAACAGGATTATTCGAAGGAGGCTCGTCTGTCTCAAGTACCAGTTATTATTGTTGCACCTGGCGTAACAGGTTTGCTCGTAGAAGGCTCGTCTGTCTTATACCATATATCCACAGATAATATATGAAGAAGGTTCATCTACCTTGATTATGCATGTCTATCCCACAAACTTTGGTGCATCTCGGTCCTGGCGTAACAGGTATATCCGAAGGAGATTCGTCTGTCTCGAGTTATATGTTCTTGCAGTGTTTGAGGATTCGTATGTCCAGCTCTTGGCATCACAAAATTGTTCGAAGAAGACTCGTCTGTCAAAGTATTCTTATTCCAGATAACAGTTTCAACTTTGGAAGAAGCTCGTCTGCTTTTTCTCCCCTTTAGTCACCAAAGTGTCATTTGGTTGGGTTTATTTCCCAGTGTTGCATTCTTCGTCAGAGTGCAAATTTCAGGTCTTCTTGGTATTCAACCATAGTTTATCTTGAATGGTCGATAGCTCGTGCTACCGTCCTTTTCAGATCAACAGTTGTTTGAATAGGGGCAGCTGTAACACCCCAAATTTGCCCTCTTCATTTTAAGCATCATATCACATCATATTCATCATGAACATATCATATTCTTAGCATCCTAGCATGGAAAGATGAGGCATAACATTTCTCATAACCTAGCATTAGGCATATGATCATCTGTGGAGGTCCTTGAGGCATCACAAGCCATGACAAGGGTCCCAATGGTTTTGTACAAGTCCTATTAGGGGTCTACGTTGCATTTACAAGTTCAAGTTCATTTACAAAAGCACAGAAGGTTGGAAGATCATCTGAGAATCCAGGCTAAGGCAAAGCTCCTACACAAGGATCCTAAACTAGGGTTTGAGATTCAAGCATGAAAACCTTAAAAATTTGGCCATTTCATTTGGTCAAAGTCTTTTATATGTCAAGAGGATCCTAGGTACCAATTTTCATGAGAAAATTCCTTGTGGAAGTCAGGAAATTCTTCAGTTGCTTGCAGATGAAGTAATTGGTCAACTGTGCCTTTAAAAAGTCAACTGTGTGATTTCAAGGGGTGCAACCCAATTTTTATAGCCAAGGGGTGTTCTTACAATGTTACATGAGGTTTGGAATGTTCAAAGATCAATAATCATGAAGTGTTGAGGGTTTTTGCAAAATTGGTGCAAAGTTGGTTTTAAGAAAATTCCATTTTTGGCAACTTTTGCCCTAAAATTCAAGTGAGCTTAACATGATCAAAAATTCTTCAAATGGACCAAAGTCAAACATGAAGGTTGGAGATTAAGACCTCCAATCTTCAAAAAGTACAAGTACTTTTTCATAGCCATCATGGTTTGTGATATAAGCCCCTCGAAAATTTGGATAAAATTAGGGCAAATGGCAAATTTCATGCTTGCACTAAGGGCCAGTTGTCATGAAACTTCATTTTAAGGCTTGGTATGGATCAAGTGAGGTTACAAAGTTAAAATGAATTGCAAATAGATCATTTTTCTCCAAATAAATTCACAATTTCGTGCCAAACAAGAATGTCACTCCAAAAATGCAAATTTTACATATTCATGAGAAAAGTGTGACAACTTAATCCAAGGGCCAAGATTTTTTGGATTATGATTAAGGGTTGGATTTAGAGTGCACATGGGGCTGAAGGCCAAAGAGAGCATGAATATTGCATGATATCACACTAAACTTGGAAGAATTGCAAAATCACTCAAACTTTTTCTTCTCACGTGCAAATCACGCCATTTCTTCAACATTAGGTCATGAGATCATATATAACAAATTAGGGTTTCAGTTTGCCTCAAGTCTCTCTCATTCTTCATTTTCAAAGTTTTTGCACAACTTGCAATTTCTCTCAAATCTCCTCATACACGAGCTCTCTTCAAAAACCAATTGTAGATCCTTGATCCTTGGAAGCTCAGGATCATTAATCACACACTTGTTCAAGCTTTCTCTCAAAATCAACAACCTTGCCATTTCAGGGCAGGTGCTTGCAAAGCTCAAGATCCAGCCATATTCAAGGCTTTAGTTGCATTTATTTTGCAACTAGAGAGCATTTGGAGTGATTTGCATTCATCATCTGGACTTCTAGCAAGCATTTTCAAGCTCTGCAAACTCAGGTATAGCTCTGAATCTTTAGATCTGAAATGGAAATTGTTTGTGTGCATCTTGATTTATGATGTTTGCTGGTTATTCTGATGCTTGTGGTTTTGAATTTGGTGCAATAATGAGTGAGATATTTGAATTCAAAGTTTCATGGTCATTTCTGTTTGCTCTCGATCCGGATGATTCTTTGATCCATTGTTCATTCCAATCCCATTTTTGAACTCAGCGTACATCAATTACCTAATCTGGAGCTTTGTGTTTATTATTGTTGTGATTTGTTCATCTGTTATAATTTCCGGTGCCGGAGCCCTAGCTCTGGTCACCGGAATCTGGGAAGTTTATGTCTAGGGTTTCTAACGAAGAAGACAAGCCCTGAACCTTTGGATCTTGCCTCCAATTCACCAGATCATGCCACATTTCAATAAACTCAGCCTCTCTCTCACGTGGCTTTTATGTTTCTGTTTTAATGCATTTAACTTCTCACCACACAATAGCAACCATACGCCCTCCACTCAGAACCAATGAAACCTCCACGTCATTTAATGAGGCTATCAACCAGATGCGTTCATTTGATCCAATGACTCTGTTATTTTCCATTTTTAATTTTTCTGAATATTCACCATTATTCCATGAACCAGCGCAACCCAATGGGCCCTGTTTGATATGCGCACCCCCCCCCCCCCCCCCCCGCATTATGAGCCCATTCCATTTTAACTGAATTTCCTGCTATCCACACCTCCTACTTATTTCCTCATTTTATTTTTCTTATTCATTTTATTTCTTTATTTCATTTTGATTTCCATTTATTAAAAATACTTCCAATCATCCAAAAATCCCAAATTAATTCATGGTAGTCCAATTGAGTTTTCCCTAATTTTCTATATTTTTATTTTCCTTTCTTTCTTAATATCCACGTGTCAATTAATTTTCTCTTTTAATTAATTCATTTTAAGTTTTTTTTGAACACCCTGCCTTGTCCATTTTCCATAGTGTTCATTATTTTGAGTTTGGCGTTGATTCCTTTTGCTCTGGATTCCTAAGATGATTTACTTCATGTGTGATTTTTCCCCTGATATTTAGAAACTTATTCATTTGGTTTTGGTCATTGCCTTGTAAGTGAAGTTTCTTAACCCTAGTTCATGTTTAAGCCTTCTTTTGACCTACTTGGCTTCTGAATTTCTTCCAATCCTTTTGGCTCATTGTTATATCATGTTTGAGGATCATTTTTCCTAAGTTGTGGAATTGTTAGATGCATTGTTGATTTTATTTGAATTTTTGTTCTTACCTTGTCCCATTTTGTTTCCTTTTGATCATAAGGTCTCTCATTGGCTTAGAAGGGCACTTGTGCCAACTTCTTCTTCTCATTTGGGGTCCCTTTGGGATGTGGGTTCCATTCTGGTCTTGGCTTAGGGTTTGTGTCTTAGAAATTTTTGTGTTTTGCTTATCTTTTAAGTTCATCTTTTCTTAAGTGTATTCATCTTACTTCTTTGCTCCTTTCCACCTCATAATGTGATTGTTTGGTCTTATGCCTCTCTTCTCTTCATCTTTCTTGCTTCTTAAGCACTTCTTCAACTTGTTTTGGTTCTGGTTGTGTTCCTTGAGTCCATGTCTTGTGCATTTTGCTTTGCATCTTTCTTAAGTGTGCATTTGTTTGCCATGTGATTCATGTTGTCTCATAATTTGCTTGCATGCTTCTTCCCTCATTCTTTTGATTTGCATTGAAAATTTGTACATATGACTTCACTTCTGTTTGTATGATGTTGGCATGTCATTTTGCTCATTGTGTTTCACTTGTATGCTTATGTCACTAACCTTGCAGGGGCTATGGTAAGTGAGAGGTGTGGAAGTGATTCCCACATCTCCAAATCTCATCTCTTCTTCTTATTTCTTACTTGTGAATAACCCTTTTCTTGTTGGGCTTAGGCCTTACTCATCCCTCTTCCATTCTTCTTCTTCTCTTCTTCTTTCCTTATTCTTTAGGATAGGATACCACATTAACCTTAGGATATCCATGCATGACAACACTTAGGATTCTTTAGTCCCCCTTTAGACTTTTGCCTTTGTGATCCTTTTGGTTCTTCTTCTCTTCTCATCTCATAATCTTAAAGAAAACACTTAATAAATTTTGAATTAATACCTTGAGTAATAGCCTTATCCCATGAGGTACTTGTAGTCTTCCCATCTTGGGATAGTACAAGCTTACCTTGTGATGCACAAGTCTGATCAGGGTATCTTCTTCACCAAGAAAAGCATAAAAAACACTTCTTCACTGTAAATACCAAAAAACTTAATAAGTTAATGAGTTAGTGAGCTTAGGCCCTAATCTGTGGGTTCAAGTTTTGGGGATCTTCTCCTTACTTGAGTGTGCTTGTTCTATTATTCCATCTTGGAATGTAGTGACAAGTGCACATTCCATGGAAAAGAGCTTGAGTTCACTTCCTTATGACACACTCATAAAAAGCTTCATAAAAAACACCAAACAAACAATAAGCGTCTTTCCTTCGGGAATTCTTTTCTCATCTCATTCGCTCCATACGCGAACTTGCTCTTACTTGTCATTTTGCAAGACGGTTACGCACTCGTCGTCTGAGCCTGCAACACCTGAGCATTGACATAGACAGTTCAAGCCTTAATTCACAAGCAATTTCTTTTCTACCCCTAGTTAGGGGAACTACAGCGACTCTGATCCTCATTGTCCAGATGAGGTATGTAGGCAGCGGGGTAGGGCCCGTTCGAGCACAATCTTTATTTTCCCTACATTTTTCTCTTTGTTTTCGTATCCAGTTTCTTTCTCAGTTCTTTTTATTCAGTTCAGTTCTTTCCTTTTGCAGTAGCTTTCATACCCTCACCCTTTGAAACATTTTCTTTGCAAGCGTGGATCCCGTCGGGTACGGCGGACGATTTTGGTGCTAATACCTTCCCAGGTCGTAACCGACTCCCGAACTCAGTCTCTTTGGTTCGCAGGACCCGTGTCCTTCCTCTTCTTTCTTCTGGTTTGTGCAGCATTACCATTCCCTTTCATTTGGGATAAAAATGTCTGGCTGACGACTCTATTCTTTTTCTGCGCCACTTTCGCGTTTGTACCAGGATGGATATCCGGGGAGCGACACCAGGTACAATCAATTGAGCCTCATCGAAGAAAAATGACTAGCAGCTGTATGCCATGGACAGTTATATCAAAGGAGAATGAAACAGGCTTTCGACGAGAAAGTACGACCTCAACGGTACATACCAGGTGACTTGGTGCCCAAAAGGATTATTCCTCCTCTCAATGATCACAGTGGCAAGTGGACACCCAACTACGAAGGTCCATTCGTGGTTAGAAAGTTTTTCTCAGGCTGAGCTTTGATGTTAACAACCATGAATGGCGAAGACTTCCAATCCCCTGTCAACGCAGACGCAGTAAGAAAATACTTCGTGTAAAAAGACCCGCTGGATAAAAATAGAATAAAGATCCAGGCAAAAATGGGCATCTCGGCGAGCCAAAAACAGAATAAAAGGCTCGGAAAAAAATTAGGGAAATATTGAAAAAATGTACACCCGCTGAGCTGAAAAGCAACATCGGACAGCTCAGGCAAAAAGGGGTATCCCGGTGGATTAAAAACCTGAGAGGGCGATCCACTCAAAAGAGGGACTAATACGGACGACTACAATGCGAGGTTTGTGATCCATTTGAAGTTAAGGGCGTCCTGAGGGTGAAGACAAATTCAATCACTTTCCTCAAAGGCGAAGCGAGCGGAGAGTCATGGAGATATACAGGTCATAGCCGGGTCGGAGCTTAATGAGATCCATTCTCCACATTGCCAATAGGATAGTTTGTTTTCCTTTTTGGGAAATTCTTCTTTCCAAGGATTGCTTCCTGATGTAATGCATATTGATGGCCATTTTACAATTAATAAAATTCAATTTTAGTCAAATTTGTGTCCATATGTTTATGTTTTTGTTTTTCATCTGACATTGATTGATTACAAAAACGTCCAGCAAATTGTGATAAGAATTGCATTATGAACATTTGAATGCCTTATAACTCATGCAGGAGGACAAAACTATATGATATCACTCTAAAGTGTTAAGTGACGAGTGTGGTGATTCATGCCATAAGCCTGCGACATACATGCCAAACTAACTCTCCATGTTGTAGGCACTATCAATTGTGTTTATGCAGGTGCAGGTACAGGTGTTGCTCGTAGAGCCATAACAGACTTTTTGAAGGACTTCCTCAGCAGGTTCTTGAACGATATCCCTCAACAAGCGTCTTCTCGGATGTCTTCCATTATCCCTAGTAAAGTTGGAAGTTGAAATCTTCCCTAGCAGTGGTGAAAGTTGATGATGTTCTCCCCAAGTAGAGAGTTTTCCTTCAATGAAGGAGTATCCCCCGCCAGAGGCTTCTTATATCCAGAAATACATGGAGGTGTCTCATTCCCTAGCAGAGGTGGAGATATGGAAGAACCTGAGGGTTTTCTTTCTTACACAACATTCTTCGCAGTTTTCCCCAGTGAAGTTGTTAACCAAAGTCCAATCCTCATTGGCATGTCTTTCTAAGCATAAGATTGTGTGTCTGAGGGATTTCCCAGCAGATTTCTTCCTCAACAGAATATCAACACATCTGTTTCCCCAGCCGAGTCATAAGGATATTGTAACACCCCAAAATTTCCCCCTCCTTTTTATCATCATTTTCACATCATAAGCATAGCATAAGCATATCATACCCTAGCATTTAGCATAGAAAAATGAGGCATAACATTCACATGTTCTAGCATTGGGCATATGGTCAATCATCTGGTGATTTGAAGTTCTACAAGTCAAGTAAAGAGGCCAAGTGACATTGCTCAAGTTCCACAAGGTGTCCTCATATCATATACAAGTACAAAGTCATCTATAAAAGCCAAGAAGGGTGAGAGATCATTAGAAGATCAAGGAAGCAATAATCTCATACACAAATGAATCCTGAATTAGGGTTTTGCATTTAGGAAAGGATTTCCACTATCTTTGACTAGTTCTTGTGGTCAAAGTCCTTTATGTGATATTTGAAGCTTATGATTGAAATTTGGTGAGAAAACTCATTGAGGAAGTCAGGTATTTCATCAGTTGCTTGTAAGTGAAGAAATTGGTCAAACTAGGCATCTGAAAAGTCAACTGTGAGAATTCTAAGGGTCCAATCCCATTTTTCAAGTTAAGGGATCTTCTTAAGGTAAAATAAGAGCTTTGGTGGTGTCCAAAATCAAGAATCAAGAGGTTTTGGAAGAGTTTCCATTTTTGGCAAATGACTTGTAATAAAAGTTTCCATTTTTGGCAAATTTTGCCTTAATATTCAAAGGCTTCTTTCAAGGTCAAGATGGCTTCAAATGGATTTTTTTCAAACATGAAACTTGTAGGGCTCTTTCTCCCCTTTCCAAAAAGTACAAGAACATCATGATAACCTTTGTGGTTGAAAATATATGAGCATTTGAATTTGGCATGTTTTTAGGGTTTTACATGTATTGTATGTTTCTACCAAGTTGCAAAATGCATTGTAATTCATTTCCAAGCTAATTTATAGACAAAAGGAGATCATAATATCATAGAGTATTGCACAAAAGACTTTATGCCCAGGAGAATTCACAAAACACGTGCATGAGGGCATAGAATTTCAAAAAGTGCAAAAATGCAAATGCATGATCAAGGCATGATACAAGCATCTAAGGGCCATGATTAATTCACCTTTGTATTGATGAGTTGAGTGTCATCAGCATGTGCTAAGATAGGAGGGAGAGAATGAGTAAACAATGAGGTCACACACTTCATGCACAAATGCAAATTCACTCCATCCATACTCTTCTCACGTGCAATCTCTCTTAAACCCTAGCCAATGCAAATACACATCATATTTAAGAGAACAAAGGCTTTGAATCACAACATTGGCTCACCATTTGCACATTCTCAAGTTTTTTCACTCTTTTCATTTTTGTTCGAATCTCCTCATACACGCATCCATTTCCAAAACCAATCACACATTCTTCATCCTTAAGCTTCATAGATCATAAATCCAGGCTTCATTCAAGCAAATTCTCAAGGTTTCACAAAGTGCAAGCAAGGTGCAGTTGGAGTCAAAAAGGTAGATCTAGAAGTTTTCAAGATCTCTCTTGCATTTATTTTGCAAGGAGAGGTTCTAAGAGGAAGATTTGCATCATTTGAAGACCACTCTTAAGCTAATTCGTGCACTGCAATCTTCAGGTGAGTGCCAAATTCACAGATCTAAAACTGAAATTAAATGTGCACATTATGATTTACTTGTTTCACTGATGATGCTGATCTGTTTGGTTTTGTAAATGAGTGAGAATTGAGCATGTTATGTTGAATTGAATTTTTATGTATGAATATGTTCTTCTTCGATTTGCCTTGTTGATTGAGTTATTGAAAAATCTAAGTGGATATTTGAATTCAACATGCTTGAATTGTTTGATCTGGAGAGTCTTGTTGATTTTGGTGATATTTTGTTCATATGTATGCATTTTCCGGCGCTAGATCTAGGGCTCCGGTTGTCGGTTTCTGGAAATGTTTTTGAAATTGAAAATGAAGGAGATGATGTTTTAACCGTTGGATACTTGATCTGAATGCTCCACAACTTCACATAACATAAAAATCACACTCCATGTCACGTGCTTTGATTTTGTTCTAATTTTCTAATAATGCTACATGTTGTGTACCACACCACAATTAACATGTACACACGCGTATGATGCTTTGATCTTTGACTTGGTTATGATGTTGACCTAATCTTGTGACTTGGTTTTATCTAATGGTTTGTGTTTTTTCTGATTTAAATGAATATCCACCATAATAATTTGTATAACACGCTGAATACCTTGGGCCAGTAATGATATGCGCACCTCCTCCTTTTGTGAGCCCAACTGTTT
The DNA here is from genome assembly GCA_963966055.1 of Lathyrus aphaca. NCBI lineage: Eukaryota > Viridiplantae > Streptophyta > Magnoliopsida > Fabales > Fabaceae > Lathyrus > Lathyrus aphaca. The sequence continues at coordinate 543,572,739 of OZ014524.1, forward strand.
GAACTGAAATGACCTACTGAATGCACCCCTTTGCTATTTGTTCTTTTATTTTTATTTCTTTTATTAATTGTTTGGTTTTTAATTTTTAGAAATAGTTAGGAGCTTCTAAAAATTACCAAAAAAATTATGAATGTTAATTTGAGTTTTCTCTAATTTTGTGAATTTTTATTTTCCATTTATTTTTAATTTTCGTGACTGAATTAATTGTGTAGTTTAATTTCCTCATTTTATTTCTTTTAATTCACATGTTGACTTGTATAATTTTTATCATGAACATGGAGTTTAATTTGGATCTGGTTGTTTTTGCACTGGATTTATAACATGATGAAGTTTATGCATGATTTATCTCATATTTTTTAAGATTTGTATGATTGGATTTTGTCAAGTTCCTTTGAGTTTAAGATTCAAAACCCTAATTGTCATGTATGCCTTCCATTACCATAGTTTGCTTCTGTTTGTGGACCTCTTCTTTTGGTATGTTGATTTTAGAGGTTTGAAGAACCTTTGTGTTTATTTGTGGAATTTCTGGATGCATTTTGGATTTGATATGGATTTTATTGCTTGCTTGCTCTAATTTGGGTTCTTCCTTGATATATGCTTGACCATTAGGTTAGGAGGGCACTTGTGTTAACTCCTATAGGTAGTTTGAGGTTCATTTAATATAAATGTATGCTCCTGGTCTTGATATGTGGATCACGACTTTGTTTGCTTTGAGTTGCTTGTACGTTAGGTAACACATTCCTATACATGTTTCACTTCACCCTTAGCTTCTTCATGTTTGCCTTAATTTATGTTTAGATCTTCTTCTTAGTAACTTGTTAAACATGTTTAGGTTCTGGTTTTGGTTTTACCTATTAATGTTTGCCTTGTTTGCTCATCTTAATCCCATGTCTCCATTTAACTTCTCCCACACTTCTTTACTAGTTGTTTGTGACTTTTTGCTCCACTTCTTATGTGATGTTGTATGTTTGGTCTTAGTACTTAGATGTGAAGTTTGAATTATGTTTGTGGTGGTTTGATATGATCATTTGCTTGTCCTTATTTCATTTGGTCTTATTTTCTTTTCTCTTATCATTTGTGAACACTTCTAACCATTTCAGGGGCTTTGGTAAGTGAGAGGTGTGGATGAGATTCCCAAATCTCCAATTCTTTTCTCTTCTTATTTTAATGCTTATTTAACTTGTGATTGATATGTGTCTTATGCCATCAATTGTTTAACTTTATTTCTTTCCCCTTTAGAAACAACTTATCTCCTTTAGAGGAGTAAGTTGTATTCTAGCTTTCTTCTTCTCTCCTTTTCTTCTCCTTTTCTTCTTCTTTTCTTTCCTTCTTCTTCATTAGGATAGATTTCAATAGGAATCCTATGCAAGACAACATTAGGTCTTGATTAGTCCCCTTTAGTTTTTACCTTTGAGATCCTTTTGATGCTCTCTCTTCTCATCTTCAAACTTAACTTTAAGTCACTTTAATAAATAACAAGTCTTCTCATGTGACACGAGACTTTGCTATGAGATACTTGCACGCGTCCCGTTTCGAGGCGAGGTATAGGATATCCCTCGTGGTGAATAAGTTTTAGCATGAGACTACTTCACAAAGAAAAGATGACAAACACTTCTTAACCAAAAATCACAAAAAACACTTAATAAATGCCAGTAGGTCAGTGTGTCTGAGCCTTAAATTGTGGGACTAGATTTGGGGATTTCCCCTATAGATAGGTGGGCTTCTTGCGCATTCCATTTCGGGGTGATGTAAGAAGTACACATCACATTGAGTAATGCTTAGGTAAACTAACCTATGCAAACCTCAAAGAAAAAAACTCCTAAAAAACACTGGACAAAGAATCAACGTCTCTCCTTCGGGAATTCTTTTCTCATCACCTTCACTCTCATCGTACGAACTTGCTCCTACTTGTCACTTTGCAAGACGGTAACTCACTCGTTGTCCAAGCCTGCAACACCTGAGCATTGACATAAGCAGTTCAAGCTTTTAAGACACAAGAAATCTTTCCACCCCTAGTTAGGGGAACTACAACGACTCTGATCCTCGTGTCCAGATGAGGTACGTAGGCAGCGGGGTATGTCCCGTTCGAGCACTCTTTTATTTTCCCTACATTTTCCCTCCTTTCTTTTCTTTTCTTATCCAGTTTTAGTCATTCTTTTTGCAGCATCTTTCATTCCTTCACCCTTCGAAACAGTTTCTTTGCAAGCGTGGATCCCGTCGGGTACGATAGACAATATGGGGTGCTAATACCTACCCAAGTCGTAACCGACTTCTGAACCCAGTCTCTTTGGTTCGTACGACCTTTGTCCTTCCTTTTCTTTTCTTTGTTTTGTGCAGCATTACCATTCCCGTTCCTTCGGGATAAAAATGCTTGGCTGGCGACTCTACTTTTTTCCGTGCCACTTTCGCGTTTGTACCAGGATGGAAATCCAGGGAGCATCAGCTGGCGACTCTGCTGGGGATCAAACCCAGAATCTCTGGTTTCCCCTTGAGAGTCTCTCCTAGCGCTTGCATGTTTCTGTTTCATTGGGTGTTTGATTGTTTGTTGTTTCCTATGTATTTTACTGTTGTTTATTTATAGTTTTATTTATAGCTTTATTTACAGTTTTTAGTAATTATTTTCATGCATCATATATTATACTGGACTGTCTGGACTGGATTTCTTCTGGTTGGTGGGACTCGAGTGATATTTTTACTGAGAGATGAGACAAATACTCGGCTTGAGTGCACCCTAGGATTAGCATGGACACATTGTACTCGCATGTGGCATTATGAGTGGCAATGTGTTTTACACCCAGACTGCGACTGCCTTGGAAATATCTTGTGTGGGGATTTCCTCCACTTCGGGATTGGACCTTGATAGTTATGTGCATCTAGGGACCGAGAATTGAGAACCTTTAGGGAAACAACCCTCTCTAGTGGTGATAGTGGCAGACCACATTCTGTGGCAAACCCATTCGCACCCGAGGGTCCACTGGGGACTCACATAGGATGGCCTGGTTCTCTTATAGGAACTCAGTCAAAGCATCTGGTCGTATGACAATATTATTGTATCATACGGGCTGAATGTACTATCGTTTCTCGATTTCAGTGCTCGAAGTTGGGGACTTATAAGGGATGCTTGTTTTCTCAGACTCATGCTTGTTTTCTCGGAAATGGTGGAAGTATTATTGTTATTCGTCTTTGAGAGTCCGTGATGTTTGACCCGGAGCACACTCGTGAGATTTGGAGGGGTTTACAGGTTTGTAGAAACCCTTGACCTCATCATACCCTCATTACCAGTGCAGTCTTATGTTCTGATACGGTTACTTTGATCCCAGAGTTCTTGAGTTTATCTGGTTCTTGATCTGGTTTATCTGAGATTATCTGAGTGCTTATGGGTTATTATTCCAGAGCATTCGAGTTTCTGATCACTTGGCTCTGATATCCAGTATCCAGACAGTTCCGGATTGATCATATGTCCTTGCATTTGCATTGCATCATTCCATCATTAATCATGTTTTGTTTTCATTCTCAGGTTCATATCACTGTTTCCAGTTCCGGTATACTGTTCAGAGATGGAAGATTCTCGCAAGCAAAACATTCATTTCAAGTTTTTCGATACTAAGGTTGGCCTGTTAAAGAAGATGGTGAATCGGATCACGCCCAATTATGTGGAGGGGTTAAGGAAAGCTTATGGGAGTATTCTGGACGTGGTGGTAGAGTTAGATCCCTCTGAAAGAATTGACATTCACACTCTACTCCAATACTATGATCCTCAACTTCGGTGCTTCACATTTCCTGATTTTTAGTTAGGTCCTTTGCTGGATAGTATGCTTTAATCTTAGGAGTTCCTATTCAAGGCCAGATCCCGTTCAATGCTGAGATGGTTAGGCCTGCACCTGAAGCAATTTCCAAGGCTCTTTATATGAGCCCTTCTTTTGTGAATTCTCTGACTATTACTAAAGAGGGTGTGTCTGGTTTCTCTTTGGAGGCTTTAGTGAAGAAGGCTGAAGAGTTGGATTTTAAAGCGGAGTGGGATTCTGTGTGTGCCATTCTGGCTCTCTCTATTTATGGCATCATTTTGTTTGCATACATGGAGAAGTTCATAGACATGAATTCCATCCATATGTTCTTGCTGAAGAACCTCGTGCCTACACTGCTGGGAGATCTGTATTACTCAGTGCAGTATAAGACTGAAAAGAAGCAGGGGGTTTAGTTCGATGATGTTCCCCTTTGTTCTATATGTGGTTCATGAGGCACTTCCCTAGTACTGGGGTGTTTAATGATCATTCTTTGGTGTGGGCTCAGAAGCTGGAGAAGTGGTTTGCTAAAGATGTTAGAAGGATTACTCAGAGGCTTCAGGGTACACATTTCATCAACAGTTGTGGGAGTTACCTCAGTGTACCTTTGTTGGGAGTGACTGGGGGAATCAACTACAACCAAGTATTACTGAGGAGACAGTTGGGGTATGCTTTAAGATAGGTCTCAGAAGAGTTGAAATTGGCTCCTATATTCTATTTCCCGGTGAAGGACAATATGCCTTTGGTGAGAAAAGCTGCTGGAGCTTGGAAGTGCATCAAAGGAGAAGGAGTGGCTAGCTTTGGAAAGTGTAACAATCAAACTTTTCCAGAGTACGAGGCATGGCTGGAGAATAAATCTAGGATGGTATTGCTACCATTTTCCCCTCCAGTTCCTCCAATGACTGAGCCTAAGACCATTTTTCCCTTAGAAGAATACAAGAAGATGGAAGCCCATCTACAAGATATGACTAGCCTGTATCATCAGATGGCTCACTCCAAGACATCTTTGGAAGAGAAGCTGCATAAAATGCAGGTAGCTCAGGAGGCTAAGGAGAAGGAGTTTGTAGAAAGAGAAGCTTACTTTCAAAGGAGAGGTCTAATGGATGTTAAGAGAGAGGAAGAATTCAGAAAGATCCGGAAGACCCTTAGAGAAGCCAAATAATCTCTCGCTTGGTCGCAAGATAAGAGGAAACAAGATCAGAAGAAATACAAAGAAAGGGAAGAGTTCTATGAATTGCACATGACCTCCAAGAAGGAGGAGACGGAATAAGCTCACAAGATCCGAAGAGAGAAGACTCAACTGTTGGTGAAGAGTCAGCAAGCCTTAGAAGAGGCACTTAAGGAGATTGAAGATCTTAAACTGATGGCTGGAATTAAGAAGGTTAGGTCTGAGCTAGGACTTAGTGAGGAGGGATTAGAGTCTTCAAGTAGCAACCTTGTTTTCTAGTTTGTTTTCTCTGTATTTGGATTACCTATAGACATGTTGTATAAATCTTGGTTTCGTATTTCCTTTTGTAAGGCTAGCACCCTACGGAGAATTTTGTAATTCTTGCCTTGTGGGATGAGCCATGTTATGAAACTTTTATTCACTTCTCTATTTCCTGTATGTACTGGCACTTGAGCCGTTACACTTATCTTAATATGATTTCTATGCAAAGGTCTTCTCAAAGTCGGGGGTCAAAAGCCATCTGGATTTCTTTGTTAAATACCAGAACTGAGGCATGAATGAATTTGAGATTGAGAGCATAAACAGTTGTATTGCATACATATCACTTTCCTTCTTGTTTTATAGGTATAGCCACAAGTTCCTAATGTCTTTTTTGTTTCAGGAACTTTCATTGCAACAAGATTTCAAAGACAAGTTCTTATCTTGATCAGGGTTCTTGTTAAAATGGCCAACTTGAGTCAGAATTCTTAGGGCATGGATGTGGAACAACTCCGGGCGGAGATGGCTTCAATGAAGACCCATCTGGGGTATTTCAAAGTGGACATTCGAGAATTGTCCCAGGATCATGAAACATTGATGGAAGAGGTCAATGAGATGAAGACTCAGATGAACCAGATCGTTGATATGCTGAAGGTGCTACTGAAGAAAGAAGATGGTCAGTTGCTTACTGCTGCAACAGAAGTTCTGACTTTTCTGATGTCTGGGGAACTTGTGAAAGAGCAGGGGTCTTTTCCTAAATCTCCATTATTAGAGTCTTCCCACAAGATATTTTCTCTTGAGGATCTCAAGACAGAAGAGGCTAAGAACAAGTTGAATCAGATTCCTATATCCTATGCGCAACTGCTTCCACTTCTATTGAATTTGAAGTTGATCAAGCCGATTGACATGGGACCTCAACCCACCAGGTACCCTATGGGTACTAATCTCAAGGCCCGATGTGAATTTCACTTGGGAGCGTTTATTCATAATATAGAGAATTGCAAGATGCCCAAGTCAAGAGTTCAGGAGCTCATTGATTCTGGAGCGATAGGATTTGTAGATGTTTAAGAATTGGCAGAATTTTTGACCAAACAAGAATTATTGAATTCAGTTCAGAATGTCCTATCAAATGTTGGGACATTATCAAACAGAGTATATGAACTTATTTCAGGATGTCCTACCAGATGTTGGGACATTGTGTATATGACTTAAGTTCAGTTTTTCAGGATGTCCCAACAGATGTTGAGACATCTCAAACCTGCTACCAGAATTAATTATTGATTAACAGATCAGAGATATTTAAGGAGAGTTATCTGGAATTAATTAATGATGGATAAAAACAGAACAAGGCGCATCTGTAGGGAGTTTTATATTGAAGATTCAGTTTAAAACAGAAGACCTAAAAGCACCTAGAATCTAGGAGGTAACAAACCCTAATTCAAGGTGGAAGCTGCTGCGCATTAGGGCTGGATCATTCTACAGAAAGCCCAAAATTCAGATACCTATTTAATTAACAGAAACTCATAGAATTGAGTACGAATTTCAGAAGACCAAATAGGGTGTCTAGTGTTTTTAATAGCAGGTGTTTTAATTGTACCACTTTATGAGCTTTTAAGCAAAAGTGTATTTGTGACTTGATTGAAACTGTGAAGTAAGATCAAGCTGTATTGTTTGAAGAATGTCTTCAATTTCATTAAACTTGTAAACTTAATCACTGTGTGATTGAGGGGGAGTGAGTAGGGTACTCTTATCTAAGGTGTGTCTTAGGTAGAAATTGCATTGGGTAGTTATTAAGTGATAGATTAAACAGAGTGGTTTAAGTCTAGAATTAATATTACTTATAGTGGATTTCCTCCTGGCTTGGTAGCCTCCAGATGTAGGTGTGGTTATACACTGAACTGGGTTAACAAACTTCTGTGTTGTTTACTTTTCTTTCTATTTAAGTTTTGGTTAAATTTGTCAAGTGTCCTATCAAGTGTTGGGACATCTCTTAGGACATCTCATACCTGATCACAGAATTTCAATTGGCATCAGAGCAGGCACCCTGCCTATTTATACTGGGTGAGATCTAGGGAATATAAATTCTGTAACATGGATAGAGATATAGGGTCAGTAAATAGACCACCTATACTGGATGGATCTAATTATGACTACTGGAAGCCAAGAATGATTGCATTCTTAAGATCACTTGACAACAGGGCATGGAGAGCAGTCAATGTTGGATGGGATCATCCTGTCCAAGACACCCAAGATGGATCAAAAGTGCTGAAACCTGAAGAAGAGTGGAGTAATGAGGAAGAAGATTCAGCATTAGGCAACTCAAAAGCCTTAAATGCTTTATTCAATGGCATTGATAGGAACATTTTCAGACTTGTGCATCATTGTGAGCTGGCCAAAGATGTTTGGGACACTCTCAAAACAACTCATGAAGGAACATCAAAAGTAAAAATGTCAAGACTTCAACTTCTCACCACCAAGTTTGAAAACTTGAGAATGAAGGAAGATGAATCAATTCATGAGTTCTATATGAACATATTGGATATAGCCAATACTTCTGGAGCTTTGGGAGAAAAGATGACTGATGAAAAGCTTGTAAGAAAGATTCTCAGATCTTTGCCAAAAAGATTTGACATGAAAGTCACAGCAATAGAAGAAGCTCAAGACATATGCTCCATGAAAGTTGAAGAACTCATTGGCTCCCTTCAAACTTTTGAGATGGGAATGAATGACACAAATGTTAAAAAGAACAAAAGCATAGCCTTGGTGTCAAATACTGATGAAGAAGAAAATGATGAATCAGAAAATGATAAAAGCTTATCAGACAACCTTGCTATGCTTGGAAGACAATTCAAACAGATTCTCAGAGGTATGGAAGGCAAATCCAATTCCAGTGGAAGATTCACAAACTCTTCTGAAAACAAGAGAACTTATGATGCTAACAGAAGATCAAATCTTGCTGAAAAGACCAGTCAAGAAAAAGGAATCAAGTGCCATGGGTGTGAAGGATATGGACACATCAAGAAGGAATGTCCTACCTTCTTAAAAAGACAAAAGAAGGGACTATCTGTAACCTGGTCTGATGAAGACTCAGGAGGAGATTCAGAAGAAGAATCAGCTAAGCATATTACTGCTTTAGCTGGACTGTGTGAATATGATAGTGATTCCAGTTGTGGAGAGCTTACTTATGCAGATCTTGAGCAAGCTTTCAAAGATCTATACAAGAGAAGCACTGAAATATGCAGTGAGGTTATAAAGCTAAAGAAGCAGAATGAGGTATTAGAAGATGAAAAAGCAAGTGATCAAGTAATCATTGATACCTTGAAAAGTGAAGTAACTCTTCTCAACTCTAAGTTGGAACATATGTCCAAATCTGTTAGAATGTTGAATAGCAGCTCAAATACACTGGATGTTATTCTCAGCAATAATAAACATTCAGGGGACAAAAGTGGACTGGGATATAACAGAGGTGAAGCCAGCTCTAGCAAAACTACTTCAAAAACTACACAGTCAAACAAGATGTCCCAACAGATGCTTCAACATCAGAACACAAAGACAAACATAATGTTCCAACAGATGTCTCATCATTCTGGAAAGAACAAAATGAAAAAGAAATATCAAAGATGGAGATGCCATCACTGTGGAAGATTTGGGCATATTAAACCTCATTGTTATAAGCTACATGGATATCCAAATCAGATGTATCAGCAAACTTCTAAGCAGAAAATAGAAGTTACCAAGAAAGGGCTGCATAAACATCAAAGAAATCAGCAACCTCCTAAGCAGAAGACAGAAAACATCAAGAAGGTATGGAAACCAAAAGCTAGCACTGAAGCTGATCAAAGCTACAAGAACAAGATCAACAATCAAGCTTGGAGTTCAGCTGATAAACAACACACAGGGCAGAGGCATCAAAAGAAATCTCAACTCATCTGGTCAAAGAAAAGTACTGCATACATAGCACATACATCACTGAGAGTATCAGCTAAAGAAGACTGGTACTTTGACAGTGGATGTTCAAGACACATGACTGGATTGAAGAATTTGCTAGTAAACTTAAAATCACATTCATCCAGGTATGTGACCTTTGGAGATGGAGCTAAAGGAGAAATCAAGGGAGTTGGAACCTTGGATTGTCAAGATGTTCCAAGACTAGATGATGTGCTGCTAGTTAAAGGTTTAACTGCTAACCTGATCAGCATAAGTCAATTATGTGATCAAGGATATAGTGTAAACTTTACCAAAACTGAATGCATAGTGACTAACAAAGAACAAGAGGTTGTCATGAAAGGAGCCAGATCTAAAGACAACTGTTACATGTGGGAATCCCAAAATCTCAGTCTCACTTCAACTTGCTCTTTAGCTAAAGAAGAAGAAGTGAAACTATGGCACCAAAGACTAGGTCATCTTCATTTCAGAGGCATAAAGAAGATAATATCCATGGATGCTGTAAGAGGTATTCCTAAACTGAAGATTGATGATGGAAAAATATGTGGTGAATGTCAAATAGGCAAGCAAACCAAGATGTCCCATCCAAAGCTCCAACATCTGACAACTTCCAAAGTTTTGGAACTTTTGCATATGGATCTGATGGGACCTATGCAGGTTGAAAGTCTTGGTGGTAAGAGGTATGCCTATGTTGTGGTTGATGACTTTTCAAGATATACATGGATAAATTTCATCAAAGAAAAGTCTGATGTATTTGATGTATTCAAAGAGTTATGTCAAAGATTGCAATGGGAAAAATCCAGCTGTGTGATCAGAATAAGAAGTGATCATGGAAAGGAATTTGAGAACCAAAAATTCTTAGATTTCTGCTCTTCAGAAGGAATCAATCATGAATATTCTTCACCAATCACCCCTCAACAGAAGGGAATTGTTGAAAGGAAGAATAGAACTATTCAAGAATCAGCAAGAGCTATGATCCATGCTAAAAAGTTACCTCTGTACTTCTGGGCTGAAGCTATGAACACTGCCTGCTACATTCATAACAGAGTTACTTTAAGGAAAGGAACTTTGTCCACAATATATGAAGTCTGGAAGGGCAGAAAACCCACAGTTAAGTACTTCCATGTATTTGGAAGTAATTGTTATATTCTGGCAGATAGGGAGCAAAGAAGAAAAATGGATCCTAAAAGTGATGAAGGGATTTTCCTTGGATACTCCATAAACAGCAGAGCATATAGAGTATTTAATTCTAGAACCAAGGTTATCATGGAGTCCATAAATGTGATAATTGATGATGCTCCTACAGATGTCCCAGAAGATGTTGGAACATCTGCTGATATCAAGATTGAAGCTGAAGAAAAGAATGATCATTATAACTTCTCTCAAACTGATACAAGAACAGAAGAATCAAGCAAACCTCCCTCCATCAGAATACAGAAGGATCATCCCAAAGATCTGATAATTGGTGATCCCAACAGAGGTGTGAGCACTAGATCAAGAGAAGTGATTTCAGGTTCTTGTTTTGTTTCCAAAATAGAACCTAAAAACATCAAGGAAGCTCTTACTGATGAATACTGGATTTGTGCTATGCAAGAGGAATTAGGTCAATTCACAAGGAATGAAGTGTGGAATCTTGTTCCTAGACCTGATGACATAAATGTGATTGGTACAAAATGGGTGTATAAGAACAAGTCTAATGAACAAGGAGTTGTTACAAAGAACAAAGCTAGACTTGTAGCTCAAGGATACACTCAAATTGAAGGAGTAGACTTTGATGAAACCTTTGCACCAGTAGCAAGGCTTGAATCAATTAGACTACTTTTGGGAATTGCTTGTATCTTGAAGTTCAAGCTATTTCAAATGGATGTGAAAAGTGCCTTTTTAAATGGCTACCTTAATGAAGAAGTATATGTAGAACAGCCTAAAGGATTTGTTGATCCAAGCTGTCCAAATCATGTATACAAACTAAAGAAGGCACTTTATGGGTTGAAGCAAGCTCCAAGGGCATGGTATGAAAGACTGACCACATTTCTTATCAAGCAAGGATACAGAAAAGGAGGGATTGATAAAACCCTGTTTGTTAAAGATGAAGAAGGAAATGTCATGATTGCTCAAATATATGTTGATGACATTGTCTTTGGTGGGATGTCTGACAGGATGGTCAAACATTTTGTCAAGCAGATGGAATCTGAATTTGAAATGAGTCTAGTAGGAGAGTTAACCTACTTTCTTGGTCTGCAAATAAAGCAAATGGAAGACTCAATGTTCATTTCCCAAAGTAAGTACTCCAAGAACATAGTCAAGAAATTTGGAATGGAAAATGCTTCTCATAAAAGAACTCCTGCCCCCACACATTTAAAGCTGACTAAAGATGAAAAGGGTGAGAATGTAGATCAAAGCTTATACAGAAGCATGATTGGAAGCTTGTTATACTTGACTGCTAGCAGACCAGACATTGCATTTGCAGTAGGAGTTTGTGCAAGATATCAAGCTGATCCAAAAGTCAGTCATCTCAATCAAGTCAAAAGAATTCTTAAATATGTTAATGGTACTTGTGACTATGGCATAATGTACTTTCATGGTTGCAAACAAATTCTCACTGGCTTCTGTGATGCTGATTGGGCTGGAAGTGCTGATGACAGAAAAAGCACTTCAGGAGGATGCTTCTTTCTAGGAAACAATTTGATTTCTTGGTTCAGTAAGAAACAGAATTGTGTATCCTTATCTACAGCTGAAGCTGAATATATAGCAGTTGGAAGCAGTTGTTCTCAGTTGGTTTGGATGAAGCAAATGCTCACTGAGTACAATGTCCCACAGGATGTCATGACATTGTACTGTGACAACTTAAGTGCAATAAACATATCAAAGAATCCTATCCAACATAGCAGGACCAAGCATATTGATATCAGACATCATTTCATCAGAGATCTTGTAGAAGAAAAGGTGATTTCATTGGAGCATGTAGCTACAAATCTGCAGTTAGCTGATATCTTTACCAAAGCATTGGATGCTACACAATTTGAGAACTTAAGGGGAAAACTTGGAATCTGTTTATGTGATATTTAGCAGTTAATGAGATGTGCCAACATGTCATATGACATTGTATGGCATAAGTTCCAGATGGCAAAACCAGTCTGGACAAGATCCTTGGGAATTCCATTCCTAATCATTTGCACTGTAACGGCTACTTATTTAGTAACTGTTTATAAGCAGCTATCAAGATTCTCATCATACTATCACAAGCGAATCACATTAACTAGCTATCCTTCAAAAATCATAAACCCTAAAGCTGTTCATCCATCTTCCTCAACAATGTCTCAAAACCCTAACACAACTGAGGAAGTTCTCAACAAGGAAGACGTAGTTCATGCCACTCCCATCTCTGTGGTACCAATGAAATCAACTCCATTGGACGAACTCAGAGGAAGTGCCTCTCACACTAAAAAGCCAAGAACTCCAAAGAGAGCTAAAGATCAAGTTTGCAGCAAAGCCAAAGGAGGCATTCCTTCTCCTGCTAACATGCCCCCAAAATCCTCAAAATATGTAGATGATTCCATCAAGGAGATTGTCAACCAAATCCTTTTTGAACAGAGAGTGGTGAGTGGGATCTCTGTTCCTCTGAAAACAATGTCTGCACCTCAAGAAGAACAAGCTCAAGATGCTGAGGACACTCCTGCAGAACAAGATCTCCCAATAGATGTTGGAACATCTGAAGATGAGAAAAAGGACTCATCTGATGCTGATTTGGAACAAACTGAGGACCAACATAAGGCCTCAAATGAAAATGATGAAGAAGTCTCTAAGGATCAGACCAGAGCTTCAAATGAAGATCAAATCCCTGCTGATCAACCAGCTGAAGAGGAAAACCCTAACATAACTGAGGAAGTTCTCAACAAGGAAGACGTAGTTCATGCCACTCCCATCTCTGTGGTACCAATGAAATCAACTCCATTGGAAGAACTCAGAGGAAGTGCCTCTCACACTAAAAAGCCAAGAACTCCAAAGAGAGCTAAAGATCAAGTTTGCAGCAAAGCCAAAGGAGGCATTCCTTCTCCTGCTAACATGCCCCCAAAATCCTCAAAATATGTAGATGATTCCATCAAGGAGATTGTCAACCAAATCCTTTTTGAACAGAGAGTGGTGAGTGGGATCTCTGTTCCTCTGAAAACAATGTCTGCACCTCAAGAAGAACAAGCTCAAGATGCTGAGGACACTCCTGCAGAACAAGATCTCCCAATAGATGTTGGAACATCTGAAGATGAGAAAAAGGACTCATCTGATGCTGATTTGGAACAAACTGAGGACCAGCATAAGGCCTCAAATGAAAATGATGAAGAAGTCTCTAAGGATCAGACCAGAGCTTCAAATGAAGATCAAATCCCTGCTGATCAACCAGCTGAAGAGGAGACTGCTCAATCTCCTCCAGTGGTCAACCTGGAGCAGGACTCTGATACAGAGATCATAGCCTCTGTTAAACCTAGCATAGCCAAAAGGCTCAGGTCCAGGAAAGGCAAGATGCAAGCTGAACCTGCCATTCCTGAGAAGAAGAAGGCTAGTCCAAAGAAAGGCAAGGCTAAAGCTACCTTTGGTCCAACAAAACCATGGAGCAAAGTCCAAACCCAGAAGAGAAAAGCTGCCACACCATCAGATTCAGATGTTGAATCAGATGTCCCAACATCTCCTCCCAAGAAGAGACCAGCACCATCTAGAGCTTCAACTGCTGTACCAGAAGCTCCCTTGGACAACATATCATTCCATCATGTCTCTAGTGTGAACAAGTGGAAGTTTGTGTACCAAAGAAGAGTTGCCCTAGAAAGAGAACTGAGCAGCAATGCACTTGAGTGCACTGAACTGATTGACCTCATCTCTGCTGCAGGACTATTCAAGACAGTCTCAGATCTTTCTCCCTGCTATGAACTTCTTGTCAAAGAGTTCATTGTGAATCTTCAGGAGGATTGTTCAAATGGTAAGTCCTCTGAGTTCAGAAAAGTTTTTGTTAGAGGTAAATGTGTAGAGTTTTCTCCTCAAATCATAAATCAGTACCTAGGAAGAGAAACAGATGGACCAAATGAGCTAGGTAAGACAGATAATCAAGTCTGTAAGGTGATCACTGCAAACCAGGTCAAGGCATGGCCTGTGAAGGGAATGCTCTCAGTGAGCATGCTTACCAGAAAGTATGCCATGCTGAACAGGATTGGTACATCTAACTGGGTGCCTACCAACCACACTTCTTCAATCTCCACTGGTCTAGCCAGGTTTATATATGCTGTGGGAACTCAAACCAAGATGGACTATGGAGCTTTCATTTTTGATCAAACCATGAAGCATGCCAGCTCTTCTGCAACAAAGCTGCCAATAGCTTTTCCATCATTGCTGTGTGGTATTGTGCTCAATCAATACCCTGGCATTCTCACTGACAAGGATACAACATGCAAAAGAGAAAGCCCCCTGGCTTTTCACTACAAGTTATTCCTCAGTCATCATGCAGCAGATGTTGAAGCACCTTCTGGGACATCTGCAGGTCCTTCAACTGCTAAGAATCCAATCTCCAAGAAGGCTTTAATTGCTGAACTCAAAAGCACCTGCAAAGAGCTTGAAGCTAGAAAGCAGAAACTTGAGGAAATCATTCAAAGGTTGGAGAGTGAAGAAGACCAGACAGCTGCCTCTGATGAAGACAGTGAAGCTGATGAAGAAACAGAAGCTGATGAAGAAACTGAGAGTGATGAATCTGAGTGATCATTGTATGTGAGGCAAATGTAATGACAACAATATATTTCTGGAATAGTGTCTTTGGCCCCTAAATTTTGTGTCTACCAAGGGGGAGAACAACAACAAATTGTAATTGCTGTTTAAGTATGAATGAAAAAATTCTGTTTGTTTGCTTCTGAACTGAATAAGTTTTTTCTGTTGCAACAAGACTGGATACATATATGTTTGAGGGGGAGTAATCTCAAATAAGAATCAACAGAAAAATAATGCTATACTCTGATAAAAGGAACTTCTGCTGCACTCTGATAACCAGAAAAGATGTTAGCCAAAAATTAGCCAAAGGGGGAGTTTGTAGATGTTTAAGAATTGGCAGAATTTTTGACCAAACAAGAATTATTGAATTCAGTTCAGAATGTCCTATCAAATGTTGGGACATTATCAAACAGAGTATATGAACTTATTTCAGGATGTCCTACCAGATGTTGGGACATTGTGTATATGACTTAAGTTCAGTTTTTCAGGATGTCCCAACAGATGTTGAGACATCTCAAACCTGCTACCAGAATTAATTATTGATTAACAGATCAAAGATATTTAAGGAGAGTTATCTGGAATTAATTAATGATGGATAAAAACAGAACAAGGCGCATCTGTAGGGAGTTTTATATTGAAGATTCAGTTTAAAACAAAAGACCTAAAAGCACCTAGAATCTAGGAGGTAACAAACCCTAATTCAAGGTGGAAGCTGCTGCGCATTAGGGCTGGATCATTCTACAGAAAGCCCAAAATTCAGATACCTATTTAATTAACAGAAACTCATAGAATTGAGTACGAATCAGAAGACCAAATAGGGTGTCTAGTGTTTTTAATAGCAGGTGTTTTAATTGTACCACTTTATGAGCTTTTAAGCAAAAGTGTATTTGTGACTTGATTGAAACTGTGAAGTAAGATCAAGCTGTATTGTTTGAAGAATGTCTTCAATTTCATTAAACTTGTAAACTTAATCACTGTGTGATTGAGGGGGAGTGAGTAGGGTACTCTTATCTAAGGTGTGTCTTAGGTAGAAATTGCATTGGGTAGTTATTAAGTAATAGATTAAACAGAGTGGTTTAAGTCTAGAATTAATATTACTTATAGTGGATTTCCTCCTGGCTTGGTAGCCTCTAGATGTAGGTGTGGTTATACACTGAACTGGGTTAACAAACTTCTGTGTTGTTTACTTTTCTTGCTATTTAAGTTTTGGTTAAATTTGTCAAGTGTCCTATCAAGTGTTGGGACATCTCTTAGGACATCTCATACCTGATCACAGAATTTCAGGATTCTCACCTGTCCAGGAAGCTAAGCAAGGAAAGGTTCTCTCACTTGCTTCCAAAGGGAAAGGGGTGTTCCCCATGGGTCAGGGATCCATAATTCGTAAACCGTGGGTTCTCAAAATTCCATATCAGTAGGTTATGGCTGAAACTCCCCCAACAGTACTACCTCAACATCAAAAGGAGAAGTAAATAATCTTTAATCTTATACCAATGCATACTGATGATCTGCTTCAACATTTATTGCATTTGAGAGTGATTGAGCTTCGCTAGTTGGATCCACTTCCTAATACAATACCCAGGGGAAGGGATGGTAGTGTCCACTGTGTAACAACCCAAATTTTCCCTCTCTTTTCATAGCATTTTGCATATCATTATCATATTTTGCATTTCCTCATTAGCATAGAAAGATGAAGCATAACTTCCATAGCATAGCATAGGCTGACAGTGTTCTAATTCAAGTGTCGTGATTCGGTTATATTTCGATTCAGATGGAAGTTTGACCTAATCTTGGTCAAACTATCAGGAGATTGCTTCATTTGCAAGTTATCTGTGCTTGTGGTTATTTTTTAGGTGATGCGTTTCAAAATTTGTTGTGTGCAGAGGTCGTCTGTTTTCCAGGCAGTGGTTCATGTGATGGTTTTGGATTCAGAAATTCAGGCTTATCATGATTATATATTCAATTTTTTGCATCTGTGGATTTATTTTCCCAAAGAGCGATTCAGATTAATTTGAGGTGATTCTAAGTTCATTTGATCAGACGCTCAGAGGGTAATTTGTCCAGAAGATCGGTGATTTATGTGGAAGCAATGGAAAAAGGGTTTTGGGATTGAGACTTCGTGCATGCTTGTAGCAATTGGTCTGTTTCGCAAAAAATATCAAGTTCCATACCCATTTCTAAACCATTTTGTCCAATTACTCATTAAACCAATTCTATTCATTCCCTTTTCTACATTTATTTCTAAACCATATCCATTTTTTCTAGTTTTATCCTTAACCATAAATCATGATCCATATTTTCATTTCTTTTCATTCAATTTCTATCCATTTTATACCCATTATTCATGTTTATTTCCACAAATATCATTTCCAAATATTAAATCTATTATAGCCCATGATACAAGGCCCATTTCTTATTTTTATTTCTTAATTTTATTTCCAAAAAAAGTCATAAAATTGGAAAATAAAGTTGTTATGTGTTGACCATTTATGCCAGGACCCTACTGCACAACAAAATAACACAACATTGTCCCCACATGCGAGCACCAATTTTTGCAAGGAACTTCCGTATGTACACAATGCAACACAAGCCAAGCCATACATGAAGTCACACAGATTTCACACAATGAAAATGCACAAGAATGTAAATAAAACACAAATGAAAAAAAACAAAAAAGAAGAAGAATAAAAAAGAGAAATTGATTACAGAATTCAGTTGAAAAGGATCACCACATCTTCATCACACGATGATAGAAAATGGCCTCTTATTAAAAAAAATAACAAAACCGATTTCTCCTCTTCATCATGACCATGATAACAAAATTTTGATTCTTCAAGTCTTCATCACACAAAAAACCGAATTCTTCACAACACCAAAACCGAATCCACTATTCATTGATGATCATAACAAATCTTCATCCTCTTCTTGATAACAAAAGTTGAATCTCATTCTTCTTCACCATCACCATGAATCTGACTCTACATCATCACAACCTAACCGAATTTAATATCACTTTTCATTGAACCACAACCGAAATTCCTCATCGAAGTTCATCGTCCTCTTCATTGCACACCATCACCGAATCTTCACAGATTGAACACGAAAATAGACTTCTTCATCATTCTCAGACTGAACAAGAAAACGAAAATCTCTATCGCTCTTCTTCGAACCAAACAGAAGTAGCAGTTTCTTCACACTTCATTATTCTCTGTCTTCGTCGTGTCTTCGACAACGGATCCATCAATCAATATCCATTTTCTCTGACGTGTAACCGACGCAAGCCACAGCGTCGTAGGTTGGTGATTTTTTGTCTCCTCGTTTGATTATTTCACTAACATGGCGATCAAGTTGTTTTTGAATTCTTGATTCTGAAAGCTTCGATCTGTGCGATTGATTGATTTGTTTGAGAAACGATTTGGATTTGTATCGAGTGCAAAAATTGAGTGAGGGTTTGTGTTGGAGGTTTTACGTTTGAAGGTGGTTGGGTGCCGGAGAAGACGGCGGCATCGTTGCCGACCACCGTCGACTCCGGCGGCTAGGTTAAGAAGAGGATGAATAATTTGTGGAGAGAGACATGGTTCGTTTGTTTTGATTGTTGAAGTCTGATTTTTATTTGGTTTGTGAATAAGGTATTAAGAGAAATGTTAAGAGATTCTTAAGAGATAATGTTGGAAGGAGATAAGCCATGGTAGTTTTTGTGATTCTCGTCCATACCGGCGGTGAAACTTGTCACCGTCTGGTAGGACCTTTCTCTTTCATTCCCACACGCACTCGTACACAGTACTAACATGCACCTGCGTTTTTAGACCACATGATGATCATACTTTGAAGAGTCCTTAAATCAACACTTCCCATTCAGTCAAGAAGTTGACCACGTGACTACCATACACCTTCAGATTCTCTTCACGTTTTGGGCCTTGTGTACCTTGCTATCTGCACCCCCACCTTCGGCCCACTCTGGTTTTTTTAACTTCATGTTTTCTATGCTTGCACCCCTTCCTCCTTTCATGTTTTTTTTTTAATTTCTTTTTGTTTATTTTCCATTTTAATTCATAAAAATATTAAAACACTTTAGAAAATTCCCAAAAAAATTATGTTAGCATTCTAACTCATTTTAGAAATTTTCCATACTTTGATTTTCTGATTTTATTAATTTTTTTATTTTTTTATTTTGAATTTCCATTTAATTTCCTTTTCATTTAATTTCCATGAAAACACATTAGCTTGTAGATTTTATTTCTTTCACTTCACGCAATATTTTGAATCCGTTCTTTTTTCATCATTTTAAAGACTTATAAAAGCTTATAAAAATATTTTTTTTATATTTTTAATTTCATTTTATCCATAGTTTTAGGAGTCTTGTTTGTGCGATTTCGTTAATTGTTGTCAAGCAACTTTGCGCGATCATTTAGTGGAGTTTTATTGTGAATTTTTGAGATCCATTTGGACACTATGTTTGCTACTGGTTGGTGACTTTAGAAATTTAATTTCATAATTTTCTCATGACCTTTGGTATTTGTTTGGTGTCTTGCTTCTTAGTTAGCTTTTTCGTGCCTCTTTCTAACATTGTTTGAGGAAGGCATTTATGTCATCCTATTAGGTTTGCTTGGTAGTTGTTTTAGGTCATCTATAGGGTTTAGATACTGACTTTGTTATTGTTTTTGGTTTGTAACCTTCATCTTTGGTTTGTGTATTGTTTGAATATCCTTATTTTCATCTTATGCTTATGCGATTCACTAATCTTTGTTTTGTAGGGTTTTGGTAAGTCATGTGTGTGGGAAGGCACCCCACATAAAATTCTTTCCTTCATCTCTTTATGCTTTAAATTTGTGATTTTCTTAACCTTATGCTATGCTTGTCTAACTTCATCACTTCCCTTTTAGAAACAACTTAACTTCTTTAGAGAAGTAAGTTGTCTTCTAGCGTTTTTTTCTCCTTTCTTCTTCTTCTTCTTCTTCTTCTTCTTCTTTCTTTTCTTTCCTTATTCTTCATTGGGATAGAATTCAAACCACACTAACCTAGGACTCCCATGCATGATAACATCAGGATTAGTCTTCCCCACTAGATTTTACCTTTGAGATCCTTTTGGTGCTCTCTCTTCACATCTTCAAACTTAACTTCAAGTCACTTTAATAAATGACAAATCTTCTCATGTGACACGAGACTTTGCTATGAGATACTTGCATGCGTTCTGTTTCGGGGCGAGGTGTAGGATATCCCTCGTGGTGAATAGGTCTTAGCATGAGACTTCTTCACAAAGAAAACCTAAAAAATATTTCTTAATCAAAAAACCACAAAAACACTTAATAAATGCCAGTAGGCCAGTGTGTCAGAGCCTTCACTTATGGGACTAGATTTGGGGATTTCCTCCATAGCTAGGTGTGCCTCTTGCGCATTCCATTTCGGGATGATGTAAGAAGTACACATCCAATTAAGTAAGACTTAGGTACACTTACCTATGCAAACCTCAAAGCAGAAAACTCACAAAAAACACAGGACAAACAATAAACGTCTCTCCTTCGGGAAATCTCTTCTCATCACTTTCACTCTTTACGTGTGAACTTTCTCCTACTTGTCACTTGGAAAGACGGTAACACACTCGTGCCATACGAGCCTGTAACACATGAGCATTGGCATATGAAGTTTAAACCTTAAGACACAAGCAATCTTTCCACCCCTAGTTAGGGGAACTATGGCGACTTTGATCCTCATGTCTAGATGAGGTAGGTAGGCAGTGAGGTAGGGCCCGTTCGAGCACTCTTTTATTTTCCCTACATATTCCCCACTTCTTTTCTTTTCTTATCCAGTTTCAGTCTTTCTTTTGCAACATCTTTCATTTCTTCACCCTTTGAAATAGTTTCTTTGCAAGCGTGGATCCCTTCGGGTACGACGGACGATCTGGAGTGTAATACCTTCCCAGGTCGTAACCGACTCCCGAACCCAGTTTCTTTGGTTTGCAGGACTTGTGTCCTTCCTTTCCTTTTCTTTGGTTTGTGCAGCATTACCATTCCCGTTCCTTTGGGATAAAAATGCATGGCTGGCGACTCTACCCTTTTCCGCGCCACTTTCGCGTTTGTACCAGGATGGAAATCCTGGGAGCGACAGCTAGCGACTCTGCTGGGGAAAGACCTAGAATCTCTGGTTCCCCTTGAGAGTCTCTCCTAGTGCTTGCGTGTTTCTGTTTCATTGGGTGTTTGATGTTTGTTGTTGTGTGTTTATTTTACAGTTTTATTTACAGCTTTATTTACAGCTTTCAGTATTTATTTTCATGCATCATATGTATATACTGGACTGTCTGGCTGTGCTGGTTTTTTGTTTTGTGGGACTTGGGTGATATTGTTACTGTGAGATAAGCCAAATACCCGGATTGAGTGCACCCTAGAATTAGCGTGGACACATTGTACTCGCATGTGGCATGATGAGTGGCGATGTGCTTCACACCCAGACTGCGACCGTCTTGGAAATATCTTGTGTGGAGATTTCCTCCACTTCGGGATAGGACCTTGATAGTTATGTGCATCTAGGGACCGATAATTGAGAACCTTTGTGGAAACAACCCTCTCCAGTGGTGACAGTGGCAGACCACATTCTATGGCAAACCCATTCACACCCGAGGGTCCACTGGGGACTCACATAGGATGGTCTGGTTCTCTTATAGGAACTCAGTCAAAGCATCTGGTTGTATGACAATAGTACTGTATCCTACGGGCTGAATGTGCTATCATTTCTCGATTCCAGCGCTCGAAGCTGGGGACTTATAAGGGATGCTTGTTTCCCGGGCTCACGCTGAGACCTCCCTCAGTAGTACATAATGCCAAATCGATTCCTTGATCTGGTCATGAGCTATTTCTCGGAAATGGTGAATGTATTATTGCTATTTGCCTTTGAGAGTCCGTGATATTTGACGCGGAGCACACCCGTGAGATTGGGAGGGTTTACAGGTTTGTAGGAACCCTTGACCTCAACATACCCTTCATCATCAGTGTGATCTTATGTTTTGATCCGGTTATTATGGTTTTGGAGTTCTTGATATGTGGTTCTGAGTTATTATCTAGGAGTTATTATTCAGAGGACCTTTGGTTTCAGACACTTGGTTTTCAGCTCAGTGTTCCGTATCCAGACAGACACCAGTCCCTGATCACTTTCCAGTTGCATATATGCCATCATAGCATTCTAGCATACATGTTCAGTTATTTTCGAGGATCTCATATCTGAATTATGTTGTTGGATTTTTTCTGTATCGAAATGCGAATCAAAGCAGATAGATTCCCCAAAAGTAACCAAACATGGCATCTCATAGCATTTGCATTGCATTTCTGTTCCGCAAGCAGGGCTCATCTGTTCTTTGTTCACCAATCTACAATTGAGATTCTAGCTCTTGTATTAGACTTGAAGCAGCTTCTGGACAGATCATGGACCCTGGAGAGCAAAGCCAGTTTGCAAGTGTTGGGTTGACGAGAGATCAGTGGGACCATCTTTTGGAGGCTATGACAACCTTGGAAAGGCAAGATGATCGTAATTCCGCTCAAGCTCAACCTGCATAGATCCCTGTTGAGAACTTAGATGTCTGAGAGCATTTGGTCGCCCGGAGTGGACATTCTTCTTCTGTTGATGTTTCAGATTATCATAGTTTTGCTTTCACTATGCTAGGTTCCCAAGAGGCAGTCCCTATGGTGAGAATCCAAGATCCACGAATTATGGAGAGGGAAGAAATTTTATATGTTGGAGGAAGAGATTAAAGCCTTCAAAGTCGTAATGTTGTTGATCTAAGTGTTGTGAACATGTGTCTGGTACACGACCTTGTAATACCTCCAGAGTTCAAAATACCAAAGTTTGAAAAATACAAAGGGGATAGTTGTCCAAGGTAGCATTTGGTGAGGTTTTGCAGGAGGATGACTTTATATGAGCATAATGACAAACTGATGATTCACTGCTTTCAATACAGTCTGAGCGAGGCATCATCGAGTTGGTACATGCAGTTAGAGAGAAGTCGTATCCAATCATGGTCAGACCTAGCCAATGCCTTTGTGAAGCAGTATGACTACAATCTTGACAGGGCTCTTAGCCGCATGGATTTGCAAGGTTTATCCCAAGGAGATGGTGAATCTTTCAAAGAGTATGCCCAGAGGTGGAGCGAATTAGTTGCTCGGGTGCAACCCCCACTATCAGACAGAGAATTGGTTGATCTTTTCATAAAGACCTTGCAGGGATCGCACTTGGAGAGGTTGAGTGGCAGTGGAACGTCAAGTGTCTCTGACTTAGTGATAGTTGGAGAACGTATTGAGAGCTTTATCAAGATGGGAAAGACCCAAGGTATTTCAGAGATCCCAACTGACGAGAATGAATCTTTTGTCGGTTCATAAGAAAAGGATGTAATTGATACAATCTGGGAAGATCCTCCAATTCCATTGACTTATCAATAGTACCCATGCATCTCAACTGCTCAGAGTCATCAAGCTTCTGAATTTGTATGTCAGATGTCTGTTAATAGTGAACCTCCTCAGTATCAACAACAACCAGGCCAACAAAAGCATACTCCGCAAAGGCGTCATTACTACACTAAGAGACCAAAAAGGTATTTTGACCCATTGTCAGTGCCATACAGTCAGATACTTCCACACCTGATCGACGGTGGATTGATAGCACCGAAGAAACCAGGTCCGGTGCCTTTTCCATATCCACCAAGTCTTGATCCCAATGTTCGATGTGGTTTCCATGGCAATGCACCAGGACATTCAGTTGAAGAATGCAAACTGCTCAGGGATAAGTCCAAGATTTGATTGAGTCTAGGTTGATCTCGGTGACTCCTCGGGGCATTCAAATCAACAAGTCTTCACTTGGTCATGTGGGTTCATCAGCTCATGTTATGGGGGAAATTATTGAGGATAGGTGTGAAGGTGATTCTCAGATTGATTTTAAAGAGCGGCTATGAGGATGGTTAGTTTATGTGCTGCATTTTCATCCCTATTGAGGGGAACTACATCGCTCTAATTCTTCATTGGTCTTGGGTCAATGGAGATACGTAGGCAGAAGATTGTCAGGTCTTTCCGAGCAAACTTATGGGTCAACTTCATTTCTGTGTCACTCCTTTCTTCAGACGTCTCGTGTGAATGTTTGAACGTCTAAGGCTTAAGGTAAGAATAATTGGGAATGAAGTATGGTGCTGACACGTGGTCATTTGATTGAAGACTGCAAATTCCATCAGGAAAAGGCTGCTGACTACTGAAAGTATTCAAGATCAACATGTCCAGACGGAGTCATGTCTCCTCAATGATGGAAATGTTCAGTTTCTTTACTGCATTTTCATGTGTAGCTTTTATATATTTTCTTGAACTTTGTATGCATGCATGAAGTTTGTTTGTATTGAATGTTAATTAATGAAATGCACATGTTATCTTGAAGTAATTCATTCGTATTTTACTCATAATTTTGTGTATGTGCATTGCAATACCAATTGTCTTTCTTAAACTCTGTGATGGAGGATGACGAAACACAAACGCAAAAAAAATCTTCAATTGTGTGCTCTTGAATAAGACCCTGTTGACAATGTACATGCTCTGTTTCAAATCCCAAACACCGGAGATATAAGGGAGATAAACCTTCGTTAACCCCTTTGAGCCTAAAAGTAGGAGTTTATTTTCGTACGAAAAAACCCTTACATTTAACCCGGGGCAGGGTAGGTGTCATCTTGTTGGACCAGGCGTTCATGCTTTCATAAAGGAGTGTATCTGAGGATCCTTAACCTTTCATTGTACCAAATAAAGAGGTCCAAAGGCCGGAAGTTGCAACGGTTATCCTTCATCAACTGAAAGTGAGACAGTCACAACCCTTACAAAGAAATCAAGACAAACAGTGTCACACGATTTGAAAACAAAAAGAAATAAAAAGCTCGCTAAGTCGAAACATGAAAACAAGCGACTTAAGCAAAAGTTAGGGCATCCCACTGGACTTAAAAGTAAAAAGATTCAAAAGAATCAGTCCAGGAAAAAATTAGGGATATGCAAAAGAATGAAAAAACGAAAGACGAAAAGAATTTCACAACGAAAATCCTTAAGCAAAAACAAAGTCGTGTGATACAGACACAAAAGACAAAGACAATAGGGGTGACTGTTACTCCAATAATTGTAGCGGTGCTTAAACTGTTAGAGTTATTGGTTCCTCAACCAACACGAAACCCTTAGGAAAGGTGAGCGTTTGTGAAAACTAGGTGAACATATGGAATGACATCAAGAAGATGGGTGGGCAAATTTAAACTTTGAGCATATATATTTGTTTCTATAAACGTGAACCAAGCCACGATACAACCCTTAAAAGTCCTAACTTAAACAGGGTTAATTCGAGAGCGTACTACCATAAGATAGCATTCATGACTCCTACGGGTTGTGCTAAAAGATCTTTGTTGGTATTGCGTGTGCATATTTTCTTTCAAAAAAATACATGTCTTATCTTAACCCGTGAGTCGCTCACAAAGGTTTGCGACATCTTTTCAATAAAAGCTTCGGGATTAACATGTGTGTTGCATTAGAATTTTCATTCTCAGAATAAAACATTTTATGTTTGCATACATTTGTTTGGCATCAAAGAAGTTCACATATGGAACCTCAGTCTAGAAGCTTAATCTTGCCAAGTTGAGAAGGCGGAAACTTCTGAAAGACATTCATGTCAAAGTGCATTTTTTCCCAAAAACTCCATTGAATAGGGACTTTCCTAACCAATTGGGTTAAATGCACTCAATCCGGGGCAATCACGTCGAGCAATCTCTCTAAATTTTAGCCAAACTAGGGTAATCACTTCGAGATTTATCACTTCAAGGCTCGTGTTGGGGCAGGCCACCCCAAGAGCACTAGAAGTTACTCTCTCCGTAAGACGGTTAATCAGATGCACCTACCCAAGGTTCAAAATACTGGGGCAGAACACCTCATGATGATGCAAGATCTTGGTGCAAATTCCTTCATGGACCATATAGTTTGAGGTAGTTACTTCGAGATATTCAAGAGTTTGAAAACACTGAAGCATTCCGGATGCCAGGTTTTCTGTAAAATCCTCTTTAGACAATCTTACAGCATGCAAGACAGTTCCCAAAATGAACGTCTGATGATTGATCCCAATAGGGAGCAGGAAGTGTGTTTCCCTGATCATAGAATTTCTCCTCAGTCGTTATGGTTTCTTCATCTGAGCATCATACACGGCTAAAGTCCAGTAGTCATTGGCATCTTCAAGGTTAAAGTTCAATCTGTGTTGGCGTCTCCTCAACCATGACCAGTTGGCGTCTATATGCATGCAACCTCTCACTTCAGTTGAGTGTGGCAGTCTTCGCTTTGGTTTTCTTCGACCCTTAAGTCGATATCGGTGTTTTCTTCGGCCCTTGAGTCGATATCATTACTTTTGTTTCTCGACCCTTGAGTCGATACCGTCACCCTTGTTTCTCGACCTTTGAGTCGATATCATTGCTTTCATTGCCTCGGCCCTTGAGTCGATATCATTGCCTTTGTTTTCTCGACCCTCAAGTCGATGTCATTGTTATTCTCCGACCTTCGAGTCGATATTATCGTCCCTTTTCCTCGACCCTCGAGTCGATATTGCTGCCTTTATTCCCTCGACCCTCGAGTCGATGTTGCTTCCTTATTTTCTCGACCCTCAAGTCGATGTTGTTGCCTTATTTCCTCGACCCTCGAGTCGATATTGTTACCTCATTTTCTCGACCCTTGAGTCGATATTGTCATTTTGTTTCCTCGACCCTCGAGTCAATATTTCCTTATTTTCCTCGACCATCGAGTCGATGTTGTTACCTCTTTCCCTCGACCCTCGAGTCGATGTTGTTTCCTTCATTTCCTCGACCCTCGAGTCGATATTGTTGCTTTATTTCTTCGACCCTCGAGTCTATATTGTTGCTTTATTTCCTCGACCCTCGAGTTAATGTTGTTGCCTTCGTTTCCTCGACCCTCGAGTCGATATTGTTGCTTTATTTCTTCGACCCTCGAGTCGATATTGTTGCTTTCGTTTCCTCGACCCTCGAGTCGATGTTGCTACCTTATTTCCTCGACCCTCGAGTCGATGTTGTTGTCGTTTTATTCTTCGACCCTCGAGTCGATGTTGTCACCTTTATTACCTCGACCCTTGAGTCAATATTTCCGTTTCTTACGACCCTTGAGTCGATATCATAAGAAAAGGAACAAAATCAAAAGCATATCATCAAAGTTCAACCATACTTTATTCATTTCTACCCGGGGCTTATGTGCATATCCTTTTGCCTACATGAAACAATTTCAGGCTGAATTCGAAAGCGAGATTGAAGTTTCTTCAGAAGTACGATATGTTCTTCCCTCTTGACAATTGGTAGACCTATCCAGGGTTCAGAACACGGTGCATAATATCTCATATGGGATATGAGGTTTTTTAGGAACACTTGCGAGACAAATTCTTCCACAGTCGATGCAATATGGGGCAGTTATGTCATGATTTGCCGAATCTCTCAAAGAGTTTGAAGACACTTGGGAATTTTGGATGTCATGTCTTCTGTAAAATACACTTTGATTGATCTTCAAGCAGTCAACTAGTCCAGAAAATGCAATATGTCACTAGATGATATTCCCCTGCAAAGTTGTTACTCTTTTCTCAAATCGAAGCTTGGTTTGATTGCATTGTCTAGTGTCAACGGACTAATCATATTGATCGCCTTGTCTCGTGTCAATGGACCTATTTTGAATGTATTGCTTGATTCCATTCTCATATCAGATCACTTGATCTCGCTTGGATTGTAAATTGCTCGATATTTCAACACCATTGAAGTCCACCATTGTTGTGGCAAGCTAGTAGCCTTCTGGCGTCGTTCAAAGGACATTTCTTCGTCTTTAGCTTTGTTTACGTTTCTCCACATCAAAGTTTTCCAAGCAGGGTTTAGTTGGTTGGGTTTATTTCCATTTTCTCTTTCTCCAGCAAAGTGCAAATTTCAGGGTCTTTTTGGTATTCAACCACAGTTCATCTCGAACGGCCGACAGTCGACGCTCTCGTCCTTTTCAGATTAACATATGTTTGAATAGGGGCAACTGTAACACCCCAAATTTGTCCTCTCTTTTCATAGCATTTAGCATATCATTATCATATTTTTCACTGCCTCATTAGCATATAAAGATGAAGCATAACTTCCATAGCATAACATAGGCTGGCAGTGTTCTAATTCAAGTGTCGTGATTGGGTTATATTTCAATTCAGATGGAAGTTTGACCTAATCTTGGTCAAAATATCAGGAGATTGCTTCATTTGCAAGTTATATGTGCTTGTGGTTATTTTTAGACGACGCGTTTCAAAGTCTGTTGTGTGCAGAGGTCATCTGTTTTCCAGGAAGTGGTTCAGGTGATGGTTTTGGATTTGGAGATTCAGGCTTATCATGATTATATATTCAATTGTATGCATCTGTGGATTTATTTTCCCATAGAGCGATTCAGATTAATTTGAGGTGATTCTAAGTTCATTTGATCAGACGCTCAGAGGGTAATTTGTCTAGAAGATCGGTGATTTCTGTGGAAGCGATGGAAAAATGGTTTTGGGATTGAGACTTCGTGCATGCTGGTAGCAATTGGTCCATTTCACAAAATTATCAAGTTCCATACCCATTTCTAAACCATTTTGTCCAATTACTCATTAAACCAATTCTATTCATTCCCTTTTCTACATTTATTTCTAAACCATATCCATTTTTTCTAGTTTTATCCTTAACCATAAATCATAATCCATATTTTTATTTCTTTTCATTCAATTTCTATCCATTTTATACCCATTATTCATGTTTATTTCCACAAATATCATTTCCAAATTTTAAATCTATTATAGCCCATGATACAAGGCCCATTTCTTATTTTTATTTCTTATTTTTATTGCCAAAATAAGTCATATAAAATTGGAAAATAAAGTTGTTATGTGTTGACCATCTATGCCAGGACCCCATGTAACACTGTGGGAGAACTGACTTTTCTATAAATGTTGCGGATAGCAAGAGTCGCCACCGACTTTTATTTTATCCAAAAGGAAAGGACATAAAAGAACAGGAAAGACCTTAAAAAGATTTTGAGTTCGGGGGGTAGGTTATATAAAGGGAAGGTGTTAGCACCCTTTATATCCATGGGCTCTTAGTTACTTAGCTCACTTTAAACTGTTTTGAGAAAGTGTAGTGTGTGATTAAAAATTTTCTAAATACTTTATAATGATCCTCGTATGGATGTATATAAAGACTTTGTTTTGAAATTTTGTTTGAAATGTGAAGTGTAATGAAGTATTTTGAAAAGTGAGCAAGTACTTAAGAGGAACCTACCCTATATTAAGTCTTTACTGTTCTTATGTGTTCTTTCAATGGTAAGACTATCCCTATTATTAAGGATTAGGTAGTCATTACCTTGGATGTGATAAGGGACATGTGAAGGGACATCTGAATTTAGGCAACTGTAAGGTGTCTTTAGCAATTCGTAGGGACTTATCATCTTTTATTCGAAGGGACAAGATCATTTATTGTAGGCAACCTCGAAGGGACTTGATCTTATAATTTGAAGGGACTTGATGATATTTTATGAAGGGACTTTGCTTAAGACACCTTACTTGACCTTAGAAATAGGCAACATGAGAGGTAACCTTAGAAAGTATAGGATGGCGATCAAAGATCGACTTACGTGTGTGAGTGTTTATATTCAAGTAATTATCTTATTTAAAATTAATTATCTAAGTCATTTTAATTACACATAGTTATACACACCCTAAAGTTACTAACCATGGCAATAAAAATATTTACAACAATAAAATAGAGACAAAAATAAATCTACGACTATTACATGGCTTTCGCAATTACATAATAATGGAAACGATAATAATAAATATAATAAATAAGTAATAATTTAAATGGTTAGTAATAATAATAATAATAATAAGAAGAAAAGGGGTTAGTAAAAATATAAAGGAAATAAAAATTCAAAAGAAGATATTATTTTAAAATTAAATAAACAATTTTAGAAAAAATTTAGAAGAAAATAGAATAATTATAATAATAAACAAAATAATAATTATTTACAAAGAATGATTAATTATTTAATTGAAGTTTATATTAAAGTTGGATAAAAATTAGGGTTAACAAAATTTAGGATTAGATAATTAAGGTTTTAAAAAAAATTAGGGTTTTAATTATTAATTAACCTATAATTAGTTTATTTACAAAAATATAATAATTATACATATATATACTTATTATAAAATAAATATAAATAATTAAAAAATTTTAAGAAAATAAATTATAATTTTTAAGAATATAAAGAAAATATTATAATGTTATTTAGAAATTATTTTTTATAATTTATATTTACTAAAATAAACAAAATAGAATTTAATATAAGAAAATACATTAAAAATAAGAAAAACAAGAATATTGGCCAAAAAGTAAGGACCTGGGATTTGAACCCAGGTCCTCTTACCTCAAACGCACAACACAAAACCAACAGGGCCAGCGCACGCTGGTGATAACTATCCACAACATCATTGTTTTATCATGAATCTGCAAAATAAATGAAATTAAAAAACAAAAACTGTTTTCGGCCAGACTCGAACCCTTGCCCTTTGCTTCACACCTGCGTCTCTTCACCAACTGAGCCAAACAGCGTTTGTGATAATACAACATAAACAAAACATAATACAATAAACTCAATTTTCAAAATTAATTTTCGTGCCAGGTTCATCTTCTTCCTCCAGACCTGCAACTTTACCTACGAATTTACATACAAGTCTTCCAGCGAATTTTCCTACATATGAAACCTGCCAATCTCATACCATCATCAATATGTAACGATTCATCAAATTGATCACATGGTTATGATCCCCAAACTTCATACAGTTCATTTATAGCATTAAAATTAATTTATAATGTCTAAATCAAAGAACCCTAATTTTGGTTCAAGAACCCTAACAATGGCCGCGAGCAAATTAGGTCATGAAGCTTCAAGTTTTTTACCCAGAAACACTCTATACATCATCACAATCAATAATATGAGGTTAGAAATCATTAACAATATGCAAATAAACAAAATCGAAAAATCACAAATGCTAAGTTATTTGAATTCAGTTCATGCGTATGGGGACATTTTGAATGATGCAAATGATCAGGATAGCTTTAAGAAGCATCAAGGATCATGTCTCCACCTTTAAAAGACCTTGAAACCTCCTGCAAATCAAAACCCGAATGTGTGTTTTTTGCTTGAATTTTTGAAGTTTGATTATGGTTCTTGGAGGCTGCAATTCGTGCTCCTTCATTGGTTTATGTTGTATATATATCATAGAACAAAATTAGGTCAAAAAATCAATCTTTACTTTGGACTTTTGGATATTTAGAGATTGAAAAAGATATGCCTTCAAATATTGAAATTTTTTGATATATCCTTGCTATTTTTGATTGATCTGATTTTGTATAATCTCAATCACTTCTAAATGACTTTTAAGACTTTATAGAACAAAAATCTTATCAAATATTCACACTTTTATATTTTATTTTGATTTTAAATGATTTTAAATGTAAAAAATCATAATAAATAAAATAAAATGAATAAAAATTTGAAGAAATAATTTTTAATTCGTGCATGATGTCATGGAAGTGTTTGGGTCATAAAAATGCAAGCCCATTTGGAAAAATTTGGTTCTAAGGTCCCATTTGCTTCATAAACCTCCAAAAAATTTCCCAAATTTGCAAAGGCACAAATCCCTAAATTTTAAGGCTATGAGGGTGTTCTTGGACATTTTGGAAAGCTTAGAGAGTCCTCTAACCAACCTATTTGGTCTCATGTCTATATCTTTTACCATTCTCAAGTTATGCTCTTTGGAAGTTGTTGACTTTTTGTTGACTTTTGAAATGACCTATAATGTTTTAGCTCATACCTTCCATATGAAGCATTTTTGGGCTTGGCTTGTGAGACACAAAGTTGTAGAGAATTAAATTTCCTTCAAAATGAGCTTTGGATGGAAAATTTTTGATGAAGCATGTGAAAGTTATGGCTGGTCAAAGTTCAGTTGACTTTTCCTATGAAAACCCTAATTTAGAAACTCCTGATTCTTGATGATCTGAAATCTCCTTGATGAATCATGATCAACCCTTGATCAAATGATGAATTTTACTTCTTATACTTGATGTTGGCAAAAAATCATGAAGTTTGACTTTGGTTTGACCACAGTTGACCTTAGTTTGACTTTTTAATGCTTTGACTGATTTTAGCCTATCTGATCATCTGACTGAGCAAATCTTTTGGGAAAGTCTTGAAACTTGACATGGGGATTCTTGAACACATATAGGATGATATGAAGCTCACTTTAAGTCTTGGAAGCCCATTTAGCCTGATGAAAGTCAAAACCCTAGTTTAGGATGCCTTGCTTAAGAGGATGCATTGTCTGAGGGAATTGTCAAACTTTCTGACTAATTGTGAACCTTGTGAACCTCTTGAGATACCCTGTGAACCTTGTGAATCTCTTGGGACACCTTAGTACACAATGTCTTGTCTTGGTGAGGGAAAATTTTGGGGTGCAACAGCTGCCCCTGTTCAATTTTCTGAAACCTGAGGGGTTAGATTGGTATATGTGCCATTCGTGACCTGGAAGGTTGAAGGGGATTGAACAAAAAAAACCAAAATTTTGCACTCGCCGGTGCGTAAAGTAACACTGATTATTAGTTGTATATGCTTAAGTGGGCTTGAATATGCCACTTGGAGGAACTGGAGATGGGCTTATAGATGCCATCCATAATATCAGGAGGTGATAATATCTTGATGTTGATACTGGATTTCAGTACTAGGTCTTTGTACAGGCCGTCTCTGAATCGTTTATGCAACATGGTTTGAATTGAATGCTAGTACTAGATCTTCGTATAGATCGTCTCTGCATTATCTATGGGGAAAAAGAATATCCTTCATTAAGTGTCAGGGTTTAGATCTTCGTATAGATCGTCTCTGAACCATATCTAAGAACATACTTTAATTTAAGTGTCAGAACCAAATCTTCGTGGCGATTTCTTTCTGAATTAAGTATCAGCACTAGACCTTCGTATAGATCGTCTCTGAACTGTTTTGAATTGTTGAATAGACCAGTAGAAATAAATCTTCGTGACGATTATCTCTTCTGGAAATATCCTAGATTAGGGAATAGATCTTCGTATAGACCGTTTGCCTACTATCCAAGGACAACTTGAGTAATGATTATCAGCAATGAATCTTTGTGGCGATCATCCCTGAATTAAGTATCAGCATTAGACCTTCGTATAGATCGTCTCTGACCTGTTTTGAATTGTTGAATAGACCAGTAGAAATAAATCTTCGTGACGATTATCTCTTTTGGAAATACCCTGGATTAGGGAATAGATCTTCGTATAGACCGTTTGCCTACTATCCAAGGATAAAAGAGTATCAGGATTAAATCTTCGTGACGATTATATCCCTTGAAAATATCCTGGATTAGGGAATAGATCTTCGTATAGACCGTTTACCTACTATCCAAGGATAACTTGAGTAATGATTATCAGTAATGAATCTTCGTGGCGATCATCCCTGAGTTAAGTATCAGCACTAGACCTTCGTATAGATCATCTCTGACCTGTTGTGAATTGTTGATAGTATTTTATCTGTATATAACCATCCTATAAAGAAAAGGTTAGTTTATGCAATATGTATGCATGCATGGCATGGTGCATCTAAGTAAATGTATTATGCATTATGGATATGCTATGGTATGATATAAATGATGTATGTATGAATCATGCAGCCTGAAGCGTCTGGATATCTTTGTATAACAACTGCTGGCTAGGGAAAATAAATCCTGCTTCGTTGCTGAAGAATATGAGGAACTCGTTCCCGTCTTGTTTGATAGCATAGTATTTATAACCTCCCGTCTTTGTTCGTCGTACCTTTATTGAAGGAATAAGTTCCTGAGTATCCCGACTGAGGATAAAAGAGATGGACATAAATTCAAGGGGAGATGTAACTCGAAGTATCTATAAAGATAGATTTGTCCTGCTGGGGATTTATAGTTGTCTTGTGGGGATGAACCGGCGAAGCTTCGTTGAATTCCTACCTTCGTTCGTCCTTAGTAAATACTATTACTGCATTTTATGCATTTCTGGTAAACATCAATCATATTCAAAAGCATACATACATTCAAACACAACCAATGGACGTTTTCGCTTATGTAAATAGGGTAAAAGTAAATCTGGATTCAAAGATGGAATTTCATTTATATTACAAAGTGACCTATACATGGGCAAGTTTGTACAAGGAGACAGAAATCCTAGTAAGAGAAATTCGTCGTAAATTTTTTACAAAACAAAGAAAACAACTATGTGAGAAATAATCCTATTGAGTTTAAATTCCACTATTGCCATTATCTTCAAGTATCTCATCTTCTGCTGTTTGAGACGGAAACGATTGGATTGATCTTTATCTGTTCGAAATTGAGTGAAGTAACACAACTGGTTGGATTTATATGGGTGATCCAAACGAGACATAGTCATACGCTTTAATCCCTAACTTTTGCCTGGATTGCCCTTTCAGGTTTTCAACCCACCGGGATACCCTTTTTTGCCCAAGCCGCCTTTTCAGGTTTTCGACTTGCTGGGTGTACACTTTTTTTTAATATATATCCCTAATTTTTGCCCGAACCCTTTTGGTTCGCCGGGATGCCCTTATTTTTGCCTAGGCCAGTCAACCTAGCGGGTCTCTTTTTATGCGTAGTATTTTTTAACTATGTCTGCATTTACGGGCTGTGGGAAGTCTTCACCATCCATAGTAGTAAGCATCATGACACCTCCTGAAAATATTCTCTTGACTACAAATGGTCCTTCGTATGTAGGAGTCCATTTGCCTCTAGGATCACCCTGTGGTAATATGATACGCTTGATTACCAAATCACCAGCCTGATATACCTTTTTCTTAACCTTCTTATTAAAAGCTTTGATCATCCGTTTCTGGTACATCTGGCCATGACAAACAGCTGCCAGCCTTTTCTCATCAATCAAATTTATCTGGTCCAGTCGAGTCTGAATCCACTCATCTTCATCCAAGCCTGCATCCTTGATGATTCTTAAGGAGGGGATCTGAACTTCAATGGGAAGAACTTCTTCCATACCATAGACTAAGGAGAATGGGGTTGCCCCTATTGAAGTGCGTATTGTAGTACGATAACCATGAAGAGCAAATGGTAACATCTAGTGCCAATATTTGTAAGTAACAGACATCTTCTGTAGAATCTTCTTAATGTTCTTATTAGCATCTTCTACTGCCCCATTCATCTTCGGACGATACGGAGAAGAGTTGTGATGCTTAATCTTGAACTGCGTGCAGAGATCAGTAATCATATTGTTGTTCAGATTAGAGCCATTGTCAGTAATAATCCTTTCAGGGATGCCATATCTACATATGAGATTATTCTTAATGAATCGATCCACCACATTCTTAGTAACAGATGCAAATGAAGCTGCCTCCACCCACTTTGTGAAGTAATCAATAGCAACCAGGATGAAACGATGCCCGTTAGAAGCAGTAGGCTTGATCTCACCAATCATATCAATGCCCCACATGGCAAAAGGCCAAGGAGCAGTCAACACATTCAATGGAGTTGGAGGTATATGCACCTTATCAGCATAGATTTGGCACTTGTGACATGTTCTGGAATGTTTATAGCAGTCAGCTTCCATGGTAGACCAACAGTAACCTGCTCTCAATATCTTCTTTGCCATGGTATGACCACTAGAATGAGTGCCAAAGATCCCATCATGCATGTCTTCCATAATCTCTGCTGCTTCTTTCTTATCCACACAACGAAGCAAAGTCGAATCATGATTGCGCTTGTATAAAATTTCATTACTCAAGAAGAACTTAGCAGAAAACCTCCTCAGAAACTTCTTATCTTTGACAGATGCCCCTTCAAGGAACTCCTGAGTTTCAAGATATCTTTTCACTTCATAGAACCAAGGCTTCCCCTCTGCTTCTTCAGTGTCAATCTCATTGCAGTATGCAGGCTTCTCAAATCTATCAATAGTAATCTTGGGAGCTTCATCATCCCAGCTAATCTCAAACATAGATGCCATGGTGGCTAATGCATCTGCCAACTGATTCTCTCCTCGTGGAATATGTCCAAAGGTAATCTCTTCAAAATATGGGATCAAAGACAACACATGCTCTCTGTAAGGAATGAGATTCTCATGCTTGGTATCCCAATCTCCTTTAATCTGACTCACTACCAGGGCTGAATCTCCATATACGTCCAGGAACTGAATCTTCATATCAATGGCAGCTTTGATACCCATGATACATGGCTCATACTCAGCCATGTTATTGGTACAATAGAAACAAAGTCTTGCAGTAATCGGGGGTATGACAACCTTCAGGGGAAATGATCACAACACCAACACCATTACCAAGCGCATTAGAAGCTTCATCAAAAACCATAGTCCATCGGGATCCTTGTTCAGGTCCGTCATATTGCCAAGGTTCTTTGGTAATAATCATAATGTCTTCATCAGGGAACTCAAAACTCATTGACTGATAATCATCCACTGCTTGATGAGCCAAATGATCAGCTACAACACTTCCTTTAATGGCCTTCTGAGTAGTGTATTGTATATCATATTCTGTCAAAATCATTTGCCATCTTGCTATTCGTCCGGAGAGAGAGGGTTTCTCGAATATGTACTTGATTAGATCCATCTTTTAAATTAACAAGGTAGTATGAGTCAACATATATTGTCTTAGTCGGCGAGCAGCCCATGCCAAAGCGCGGCAAGTTTTCTCGAGCAGTGAGTATCTTGTTTCACAGTCGGTAAACTTTTTGCTAAGGTAGTAGATTGCCTGCTCTTTTCGACCAGACTCGTCATGTTGCCCCAACACACACCCCATTGAGTTGTCTAATACTGTTAAGTACATAATCAAGGGTCTCCCATCAACTGGTGGCATCAAAATTGGAGGTTCTAGAAGATATCTTTTAATTTCATCAAAGGCTGTCTGGCATTCATCATTCCATTCCATCACCTGATCTTTCTTCAATAACTTGAAGATTGGCTCACAGGTAGCAGTTAATTGGGAAATAAATCTTGCAATGTAATTCAGTCGTCCCAAGAAACCTCTAACTTCCTTCTCAGTACGGGGAGCTGGCATCTCTTGTATAGCTTTCACTTTTGCAGGATCCACTTCAATACCTTTTCCACTGACAATGAAACCCAGGAGTTTACCAGATCTAACTCCAAAAGTACATTTGTTTGGGTTCAATCTCAACTTGTATTTCTTCAACCTTTCAAACAGTTTATGCAGATGATCAAGATGTTGTTCTTCATTCTGGGACCTGGCTATCATATCATCCACATATACCTCTATCTCATGATGAATCATATCGTGAAACAAAGCCACCATAACACGCTGATATGTTGCCCCGGCATTCTTCAAACCAAATGGCATCACTTTATAACAAAAGGTACCCCACTGTGTAACAAACGTAGTCTTCTCCATATCTTCAGGTGCCATCTTGATTTTATTGTAACTAGAGAAACCATCCATGAAGGAGAATACCTTATGCTGAGCAGTGTTGTCTACCAGAACATCAATATGAGGAAGTGGAAAGTCATCTTTAGGGCAGGCCTTATTCAAATCTCTGTAATCCACACACATGCGTACCTTACCATCTTTCTTAGGTACTGGTACCACATTTGCAACCCATTGAGGATAAGAAGTCACAACTAAGAACCCTACATCAAACTGTTTCATCACTTCTGCTTTAATCTTTTCTGACATTTCAAGACGCATGCGACGAACCTTCTGCTTCTTCGGACGACAATCTTCTTTTATCGGTAAACGATGAACCATAATTTCTGTATCCAGCCCTGGCATATCTTCATAGGACCAAGCAAAGATCTCCACATAATCACGTAACATCTGAATTAGTCTGCTCTTAACACCATCTTCTAGTTCAGCCCATATCTTGACCTCTTTCCTGTTTTCTTAAGTTCCCAGATTCACAACTTCGATTGGCTCTTCCTGTGGCTGTATAGCTTTCTCTTCTTGTTGTAATAGCCTAGCAAGCTCTACAGGTACTTCACAATCTTCCCCCTTTCCATCTTCAGCTTAATAGATCGGATTCTCGAAATTATAATGGGCAATAGTAGAACTGTTATCAACAAGATCCAAAGTGGATGAAGATCTGCATTTAGTGATGTGGGTGTGTGTAAGAACACATAGCTGATAAGACAAAAATAAAAAATAAAAGAAAGACAAGGAGCACAATATTTACGAAAACGAAACGTCCATTGATTTTTATTGAATGAAGTATGCAAATGAAATGACATCCCGTAACAAGCATACCATTGTTTCCCGGGCAAGACACAAGGCTTGAAAGTTTAATTGTTTAAAATTACAAACTTAAAATAAAAACACAGTAATAGTATTTACTCCTGACTAAAGGAGATAGGAATAACGTCTTCGGTCTTCCAATTGTTGAGTCCATCACCCATGGTAGGAAAGATCCAATCCTCCAGATTGTAGTCTTCACTATAGTCCTCCACAGCATTAATTTGATCTCTCATGACCCCTTGATTAGTGATACGGACAGCACGAGCACGACGAACAGCCTTCTAAGATTCTTCTTCAACCACAACTCTAGCATCTTTGAGGGAGGCCATTGTAGGAGGTACTCTGGTAACCACAGGAACTCTTTTAACAACAGGGGGAACTTCAGTAGTAGGAACGACCCAAGGAACTACCTCAAAGGTCTGGCAAGGAGTCTCAACATATTCACCCTCCACTTCAACGTATTTAAAAGTATTCACATGACTGACCATATATTCCTCTTCACCATAAATAGTGACAATCTTCCCTTTCACCGAATATTTCAATTTTTTGATGTAAAGTGGAAGTTACAGCACCTGCCCCATGGATCCAGGGGCGCCCAAGCAAACAGGAGTACGCAGGACGAATATCTATTACATAGAAAGTAGAGTCGAAGACTTGAGAGCCTACTTTGATCGGGAGATCTACTTCTCCATGTACCACTCTTCTTGAGCCATCAAAGGCCCTCACCACTATATTACTTAGTCTTAACACGACATCTTCAGGACTGAGCTTGTTCAGAACCTCTTTGGGAAGTACATTCAATGAAGAACCATTGTCCACCAACACATGAGACAAGGTAGTGCCTTTACATTCAATGGAGATGTGCAGAGCTCTGTTATGATTTCTCTTGGCAGGAGTCAAGTCAGCATCAAAAAAGCCTAACCTATTATCATAAGTCAGATGTGCAACACAATTCTCAAATTGATCCACAGAAATCTCATTTGGCACATGAGCAGTCTTCAAGAACTTGATTAAGGCCTTAGCATGAGCCTCAGAACACAACAACAAAGATAACATGGAGATTTTGGAGGGAGTATGCCCCAACTGGTCAACAATGTCATAATCACTCTTGCGAATGATCTTTAGCACTTCTTCCATCTATTTAGAAAGATTTTCAGCAGTCGGTGCCTCAGCTTGTATAGGTTCAACCATAGGACCTTTGCCCCGAGCATCAGTACTTGGCTCAGAAGTGGAGGTAGTAGTTGGAGTAACTGCACTTTTTGAGGTAGCCGGAGGAGAGAAAATTCTTCCACTTCTGGTGATCTTACTAGATCCAGCAATATTATCAACATCAAGGTTATCATCAGTAACAGGTGTATCAGTCAAAGGTTTCTATTTAACACCATGGATATAAACATTAGATCCGTAATTCTAGGGTATAGCTTTATCAGAAGTATAAGGAACAGGGCCAGGAGTGGTAATAATCATGGGAGGCACTCTAACTTCAGCAACAATCTTCACCAGGCCTTCAGCAGTAATTTTGATAGGTCCTTTATGAGTGATCTTGACAGGACCCTTGGAGGTAATCTTCACTGGTACTTTATCAACCATGGCCACATCTTCAACCTTCGTACCTCGAGTTAGATGTTCACACATACTTTCCACGGAAGGTGTCCTCTCAAACAATATAGTGTAATTGTCCATGAGGCGTTGAATACCATCTTTCAACTTCCAGCAGCTATCGGGTTTGTAGGCACAATAAAAACAGTCTTCATTACAACCTGGAAAGAAACCAGCCTGTACTAGCTTCTTCTTGATAATGGATAATGGAGTAGTCACATCTGCTACTGAGGAAACATATGGAACTTCATCAACAACATTAACAATCTTCTCATGATTGGGCATGGGAGCAGTGATCACATTTGGAGTCCCAGGAGGGTCAAATTCAATCTCCCCAGCTTCAATCATATCTTGAATCTTGTTTTTCAACACCCAACAGTTGTTGGTGTCATGTCCCGGATAATTAGAATGATAGGCACATCGTGAATTAGGATTGTATCGAGGAGAAGAAGTATTAGGATTCTAGGGAGGGTCCTTCAAAGTAATGAGTTCCCCTTTCAACATATGCTGCAAGGCTTGGGCCAGTGACATGTTGATCTTGGTGAATTGTCTTCTAGGCTTCTGTTGATTGTTTTGTGGTAGCTCTGGTGCTGCAGGAGTAGGATTGGAAATGTGAACTGCTCCCACAGATTGGTGACTCCTGTTACTACTATGTTGACCATACACAACATTGGACTCCTTATTCCCACTAGGGGGCTTCTTTGCTGTGTTTGATGAAGAAGCACCCACCTGTATCTTACCACTTCTTATACCACTCTCCACACGTTCTCCAGTCATTATCAACTCGGTGAAACCAGACGATGAGCTTCCAATGAGGTGACTATAGAAAGGACCATTCAACGTACTCATAAACATATCCACCAGCTCCCTATCAGTCAAAGGAGGTTGAACTCTGCCAGCCAGGTCTCTCCATTTCTGGGCATACTCCTTGAAATTCTCCTTAGCACCCATTGACATGCTTTGGAGCTGCATGCGAGTAGGTGCTAAATCAGCATTATATTGGTATTGTCTGTAGAAGGCCTCAGCAAGATCATTCCAATCACGAATATTAACACTTTCTAGTTGATAGTACCATTCCAATTGAGCTCCAGACAAGCTCTCTTGGAAGAAATGAATCCATAACTTCTTGTCAGCAGTATGTGGTTGAATCCTCCGGACATAGGATCTTAGATGCAACTTAGGACATGAAACACCATCATATACCACAAAAGAAGGAACCTTGAAGCCAATAGGTATAACCACTCCAGATACTAAACTCAGATCTTCAAAATCAAGCCCAAAAGATTTTTGTAGTTCCATAGAATTCATTCTATCTACCAGCATCTTGTACTTATCCTCACTAGGGTCATGATAATAATTTGCTTCAGAATCAGAATCTCCCACAGTATCATGAAGACTACCTCCCTCTTTCTCAGAATTTTCAGACTCATAATCCTCAATGTGTTCCTTTGTCTTGATAGGACCTCTGAATCTTCTTCCCAGATTGATAAGGCCTCCTGATCTTCTAGTCTTCTTCTTCTTCTTAGCCAGCAGTGTCTTCAACTCATCAAGGGACAAGTTCAGAATCAACTCTTGAAATTGTGCATTCTGAGCCTGGAGATCTTTGACAGTCTGTTCAAGATCCATTTCTGCTGAAATAAACAGCGAAAAGATAAGATACCTGTACATAAGAAACCTGTGATGCGATGACATGGTATGTAAATGCATATGCAATGTTTTCAAGGACCGCAGGATTTAAATTTGTTTAAACAAACAGAAAGTAAACTTTTGTTAGTAATAAAATTGTTTGCCCCTTGGGCTTACAATAAAAATGAAATGAATACAAAAATGGGGTTTTAAGTCTCCCATGGACGTTTCCTCTTTGTGTTGAGGTATGAGTTGAGATTCCGCTCCTCGTGAAGTTGTTTTGTTAGCTCCAGGATTCTTTCTTGACTTGCTTTGTAATGAGTCTCAAAAGTATCTCTTTGCTCCTTCAACTGGATCCAGGACCTCTGTAACTCCTCCATGTCAGTGGGCATGTCTGGGTGAAGAATGACATAAGAAGTATCTCCTTCAGCGACAGGCTCCATGGTAACTGGCAGGATAGCAGGATATGGCATCATAAGAGTCTGAGCACGAGATCGCACCCATTTGAGATAAGGTTCCATCGGAATAGTGTACTTGGGTTCCAGAGTCTTGCTATCAACCTTGTTCACTTTACCCTATGCTCGTATGAACTTTTGACGGTAACCTTGTAGATCGTTGTCGTAGTCGAACACTGTCGCTCCCACTAAATGAAGCCGGGTCAAATAGGGTACAGACGCGAACGGTCGGCGAAAGGAGGGTGTGAGAACACACAGGAGTGAACTCACAGGGAAATGAAAAGAGTCGCCAGCTAGGCATTTTTATCCCGGAGGAAAGGCAATGCTGCATAGGCCTAAGAAGATATGGATAAGACGGTCGCGAACCAGAGAGACTGAGAAAGGGGGTTGGTTACAACCTGGGAAGGTATTAGCACCCAGATTGTCCGTCGTACTCGACGGGATCCGAGCTTAAAAGATTTGTGTTTAAAAGGGGTAGTGTCAGTGCAATTTGTGTATAAAAGAGCTGGAAAAAGATGTACAGGTGTCAGTGTAAGAGAAGTGAAGTGTATAAGTGAAGTGTCAGTGTAAGAACAGGAATGAAATGCTCAAGAATCTGAGGCTTAAAAGAATGAAACTGGAAGGAGGGGGAATATACAGAGACTTTTGTTCGATAACTGTTAAGTTATGCCTACGTATCCTCTCGTGCAATGAGGAAGTCAGAACACCGTAGTTCGACCCAAAGAGACTGAAAGATGAATTGACTTGTGAACTGCTTTCTTGCCTATGCTCAAGTGTATGATCTGTCTGGCACAGATGCAAACTGTCTTGCATTAGACGGAAGAAGCAAGTTCTCGTTTATGAGTGAATGAGATGAGAAAAGAATCCCGGAGGAGACAATTATTGTTTGTTTTTGTGTTTTCAGTCTTTTATTGCTTTTTGGAAGTTTGTCATGAGCTTAAGCCTAAACCAATGGATTTAGTAAACTCATCACATCTTCCCTCTGTTTAGGGGTAATGAGAATACCTTAAGTGTGAAGTCAGCTTCTCACACTTAATTACCATGGTGTAGGATTAAGATCATTAACCTACTTGTGATTATTTAGATGTTTTTGTTTTTGTTGAGTGTTGAGTAATGAGATTAAGCCATAATCAGGGATTAAACAGATTCATTACACCATCCTAATAGAAGGATAATAGATGAGAATGTTTAAGCTGAGGAAAGCTCCTCAACTTAATCCATGATTAGGGATTAAACTCATGACTAAACAAAGCCTTTATTAAATGGATTTTAATTAATGATAAGATGATGAAGTGAGTTTTAGGGTTTGTAAGACAACTTGAGGGGGACTTGTCCATTAACTCTAGGGTTAGTCCTTCTTAACCAATTAAGGAAGAATTAGAACCCTAATGCAAGGCCCAAGTTACAAGCTTGATGTCTTAATGATTATTGAGTGAATTGATTAAAGGACTTAAACACATTAAGGGTTTAACACTTAGGATTAAAGTTATACACTCCATCCTAATAGAAGGATGCAGGCATAAGCTTAATCACAAAGCCTTAAAGCCTTTAGGGTTTAGTCCCTGATTATGAGGTGAGAAGAGAAGACTCACTGAGACACAAAGGTAAAAACTAAATGGGGGACTACTCAAAACCCTAATCATTGTCATGCTGGGTTGTTCCTAAGGTTTGTGAGGTTTAAGAAAGAAAACTTCAATGGAACCACCAGGAAGCAGATGAAAGGAGCAAGGAGAAGCAAAGTAACTTGCTTCATTTAAGAAGACAAGTCACTTGAGGAAAGAAAGTAAGATGGAGAAGAAAGAGCAAGCTCAATCTCAAACACATAACAAAATGCAACAAGGATGCATAAGGGAGATGAAAAGAAATTGTGAGAAGTGAAGGCAAATTCACTTCTCAAAGTTGCTTACCACCTGAAAAGTTAGTGAAAGAAATGCAATGAAATGCAAAATGAAATGAAATGGCATGATGCAAACCAAAACCAGAAGCATATATGGGATGATAATGATGCTATGAGATGATACAAACATGAAACAAGGCATGAGGATGATCATATGAACATATGGATGCAAGAGAAGCATGCTTAGAACCATGAACATACATGAAAAGTTATGAAATGCAAATGACATACAACATGGCAAATGAAAGATGCAATGATCAAACATGCTTTTAATATGTCTTAAGATGTCTAATGGATCAAATGGATGCACAAAATGCTATGGC
Source organism: Lathyrus aphaca (assembly GCA_963966055.1). Lineage (NCBI taxonomy): Eukaryota > Viridiplantae > Streptophyta > Magnoliopsida > Fabales > Fabaceae > Lathyrus > Lathyrus aphaca. The sequence continues at coordinate 543,616,873 of OZ014524.1, forward strand.
AAGTCATGTTATGCAAGCAAATGCAAGATGAATGAAAAAGGAAGCCCAAATTAGGGTTTATGAACAATGTATGAAACAAAATTCAAAACCAGAAGCAAACATCATGATAAAAAATTGAAAATGCACTCAAGGGAACCCTAAACCTATACAAACTCACTGCCCAAAGGAGGGGTTCTAACTCTTAACCTAATGGAAGTTATGATTTTCCTAAGATTTCTAGGGTTTTAGGGTATCTTAACAAGAAAAATGTCAAACAAATGGAAAATGCAAGATCAATTCATGCCAATTTAATCCTACAAACTACATGATATGCAAGACACAATGCAAAAAAGAAACAAAGTCCAACTCTCAAAGACTAGGCAGAAATGAATTTTCAAAGATTGGATCAAAATAATGCTTTGAAATTGAATTAATTCCATGGAAAATTATCAAAATGCATCAAGATCAAAAAAGAAATTTGGTTTGAGGGTTGGACAATGTTTCTAAATGATTTTAAAGGTTTCATGAATTTTTTGGTGATTTTTAAATACCTAAAAGTATTTTTAATTAATTAATTCTCATTAATTAATCAAAAATAAACTTTTAAATGATTTAAAAATATTTTTAAATGCAAAAAATAAAAATAAAAATGTTTTTGGTTTCTGAAAATTAATAAAAGTTTATATAAAAATTTTCAGAATTTTTGAAAAGGTTTTACTATTTTTAATAAAATGGAGAAAACAAATCAAATTAAATGAAAAATAAAATGAAAATAAACTGAAAATGGAAAAGTATGCAAGATCAAGGGCTGACATTCAAACATACGCGCGCGGGAGTGGACTTGGCGCCATATCCAAAGGCTGAGATTCAAAATTCGCTAATTAAATGATTAAACCCTAATCCTGCCCTAATTACTTTCAGGCGACCGGAACACTGTTCCGGTCGTCTTCTCCGGCTAGCTCATTTCTCTATCTCTCTCTACACGCAATGAAAACGAAATCTAACTTCCCAGAACTCATCCCCATTCAAAAACGAATCAAACCCCTCAATCAAACATCATTTTTCATTCATTAAACAGCCAAATCGAATCAAAACATTCTTAGGGCAAAAAGTTTCAGACAATTCATACATGCTAGTTTCTCAACCATTTTCAAAAGTAAACACATATTCATGATCAGGGAAGTGCATAGAAGCTTTTAAGAACTTAAAAACATGTTTCTGGAAAAAAGTTTTGAGATGACTACCTGAACTGAAGCTTTTGATTCAGGAGCTTCCTGGCTGTTTCTTTGGCTCAAATCCACTCCAATGATCCTCCTAAGAAGCTTTCAATGCTTGTTTGAAGTTTAGAATGGATGGTTTGAGAGATGGCAGAAGTTCTGTTCAATGACAAGTGGTGATCGTGTTTTTGATTCTTTGAGTTTCAGGCTATGGTGAGGGGTGTTTTGTGATTAGGGAAGTGTGTTGAGTTGATTTGTGAAGTTAGTTTTTGTGTTTGTGGCTTGTGCTGAGAGTTTCGAATGCTCTTGCAAGTTGGTGTAAAAATGAGAATGATGAGTTAGAGAGGGCTTCAGGCTTGTGTTGTAGCTGCTTTGGCTTGCTTTTGATTTGCATAAACAATTGTGATAGGTCAGATGAGGTGATGTGTGCTTTTGTGATAGGTATGGCTCAAGTTGCCAAAATGTCAAAGTTGTGTAAGAGAAGCATGGGCTACTTTCTAGCCAAGGACAAAAGGTGTGTCCTGCGCAGCATGATGTGGGGAGAACCCTAGGATTGATCAGCAAGTCAGCAAGCAAGTGGATTGTAACTTATGATGAGTTTTGCAAGTTGGTTCACTTTTGATTCTTATGAGAAATCTTGTTCCATAAGCCATAAAATGTGTGATTCTTTGGTGCAATCTGACTTTTAGGTCTTGTATGATCATGTTGTGAAGTTTAGAAGTCCATTTGATGACTTAATTTTCCTTGAGAAGTGAATTTGCAACTTTGCCTCTTTGGTGGAAAACTTCAAATTTTGTGATTTTTGCCAATTTTGACAAGCCATAACTTTTGATCCAAAATGAATTAGGTCATGTTCTTGTACTTTTTGAAAAGGGAATGATCCATTCTAAAACTTTCATGACCAAAGTTTTTCCATTTGAAGCATTTTTGAATCAAAAAGCAAGGGTTGAAAAAGTTTCCCAAAATGGCAATTTCATTAAAAAGTCAACTTTCCCAAAAAGTCAACTTTGCAAAAGACTTGAAATTCTTCAATTTTGTGAACTTCCAACTTCTTCTATGATCAAATAAAGATCATATACAATCAAAATGATGAAGAACACCCTTTGGTTGGGTCATTGGGGGCCTCAGATGCCCTGATTTTGCACTGACTTGCTTGAAAAGTCAACTCTTGATCAAATGACTTCCCCATGGAATTTCTTCATGAAAATTGATATGCATACTCCCTATACCATATAGAGACCAATAGAAACAAGAATGACCAAAAAATTTGGAGTTATGGCCTCTGAAACCAAAACCCTAATTCTAGGTCAACTGTGCAGTCAAGCCTGGCTCTGCTTCCATGCCATTCTCAGTTCTTGTGATTCTTTGACATTCTTGACTTTGAGAGGGTATAATATGATGCTTGAACATACATGGACCCCTTTGAAGTGATTGATGACCTTTGGAGTGGCTTAAGAAGCTCTTGGATTGCTCAGATCACAAACCCTAGATGCAGATGACTTAGAATCTATGCAGTGAATAAAAAATGTGATATGGGATGCTATGATTGAATTTATGCATATGAGGAGATCACAAGCCATGGTGTGAATGGGTGAGGGCAAATTTGGGGTGTTTACAGCTGCCCCTATTCAAACATGAGTTAGCTGTGCAGGATGTAAGCGGCGGCTTAACAGGCAAACAAGATAACTTGTGGTTGAATACCAAAGACAGTCCAAAATTTGCACTCACAGAATGAAGAAGAAAAGGGATATAGATTGTAAAAGGAAACAAAGTATATTATGAAGTGTGGGAGACGGAGGACGACCGTCGAGCAGAGGACGACTGCTGGGTAAAGAGCAATGACGGGGACGGCCGACATGCTGGGGAAGTGCGGAAAATAAAGCAATGACGGGGACGGCCGACATGCTGGGGATAAAAGGGATCATGATGGGGACGGCCATCAAGTAAAGCTGTAAGATTCTCTGGGGATTAATGATAAATGATGGGGACGGCCATCAAGTTCATAAAGTAATGTAAACAACGACGGGGACGGCCATCAGGTTAAAGAATAAATGAAATAATGATGAGGGACGGTCATCAAAGGTGAAGGACGATCACCTGGCAGGGTACGGCTACCGAAAATATCGCGACATAGGACGAAAGCCGGATAAGAGGTCAACGATGGGGACGGCCATCGGACGAGCATGATGAAGGACGATCATCAAGAGGTGGAGGACGACCACCTAGCAGGGGACGGCTGCTCTCAAGGTTTATCATGACGTAGGACGAACGCCAGATAACAAGATCAACGATGGGGACGGCCATCGGATAAAAATGATGAAGGACGATCATCAAAAGGTGAAGGACGATCACCTTAGCAGGGGACGGCTGCTAAAAATCACGACATAGGACGAATGTCGGATAGAAAAGATCAACGATGGGGACGGCCATCGGATGAGCATGATGAAAGACGATCATCAAGAGGTGAAGGACGATCACCTAGCAGGGTACGGCTGCTCTCGAGGTTTATCATGACATAGGACGAATGTCAGATAAAAAAAGAAATTTGTTTTGCTGGCGATTTACTGGGGAATAGTAAACACGGACGAGTGTTTATATCCAAGAAACAAAAGGTATAAGTGTTTAGATGTTTGTGTATAGACTAAAGATGCGGACGAGCATCCCCAGGACTATGATACGGACGAGTATCGGGTAGAAACAAATACTGACACGTGTTCAGAGATGATGATACGGACGAGTATCAATTGGTTAACAGAGAACACGGACAAGTGTTGATTCTGAGGGGATTCTTCTGGGGAATAGTAGACACAGACGAGTGTCTATATTCAAGAAGACAAAAGTGTTTGACACAGTGTATGGATTAAAGATGCGGACGAGCATCCTTAAGACTATGATACGGACGAGTATCAGGTAGAAACAAACGCTTGACGCATGTTCTGAGATGATGGTACGGACGAGTACCAACTGGTTAACAAAGAACAAGGACTAGTGTTGAATCTGCGAGGATATAAATGGTGTATACAAGATACGGACGAGTATCTGTATAAGTATGAGTGGTGTATATTTAAGTGTTCAACCTGCTGGGGGAGTGACACAGACGAGTGTCAAAAAGGAAAGTATAGTATAAACAAGTATCTGGTATACAAAGTGTTTATGTTACTGTGCTGGGGGAAAATGACATGGAGGGATGTCAAGGAATTATATAAGTATTTGTGAGTGCAAAGGGGACGCTTTGGCTTTCTGCTGGGGATATGACACGGACGGGTGTCGCAAAGAGCACATACTGATGTTTGTGAATGTAAGGCAACTGCTTTAGCTTTAGCTTCCTGTTGGGGAATCTGGGGGGTATTTTGTATGTTGATGGATTGTTAATATTCACAAGTGTTTGATTCGGATCATGGCTTATGATTATGCAATATGTTTGATTTTTGCCGTAATGCTCCGTATTAGACGGAATGCTACGCTTTGTGGGGTGAATATGATGCGAATGCTATGATTATGCAAAGATATCGGTCCGGGATTCGGATACTGTTGCCGCGAAGATCTCTGATCGATCCGTTTGAAGTGGACATCCCAGCTGGGGATGAGATCATTGGTAGATCTGATGAGATGCATCTGCTTGGGGAAATGGGTCAATGATAGACATATTCCAGTAAATGAGAGACCCAGCTCGGGTTTGTAGAAGTTTTCGTCACTCTATTGTGATTCCTTCATGCGTTGCTCTCCTGATAGAAGCTGAAATTCTGTGGGGAGGTGGTTCCCTGGCTTTTGTACTTGGTTGGGGAAGAATGATTGGCAATTCGGCTGGGAAAAGCAACAAGTGGCAACTCAGCTGGGGAGAAAACACTTTGAGTTCTAAGACTGAGTGAGTGTTGATTTGCCAGCTTGCTGGGATGAAGCTTACATACCCCATGTTGCGTTTTGAGTACCTGCAATCCTGAAAAGACAGAGAAACGTACAAGTAATCCCGAGGTATCCCTTACTGGATTCCGTCGTAGGAGTTAGACACTCCCGGGAATAAGTATATTTCCTGCAAGCACGTAGTTTAGAAGAAAAGCATCCGTATTTATGCAATCAGTTTTTCTTAAGACATCAGACATTCTTTGCAAATAAAAATGTACAAGACGAAACATGACTGAAAATATGCTTTTATTAATTCATGTGCCCTGAATTGGCAAGATACAGTCAAAGAAACATATCCCCTGAAATGAGGAGATTGTTACAAATTGAGAAACAAAATGCTGGCAATGTTGACGACGCTTCAAGGAGCTTCCCTTTTGCTATGACTCGTATGACATTTTGACGCTCTTCTCGTCTTGCTTTCTGAAGAAGGCCGATTCTGAAAGAAGCTTGATCCTTTCGAGGTTTACCAAGTTGTAGGTGATACAGACGAATCCAGAATGCAGTTGTTCGCTTATTCCCTTATTTTGCATGGATCTCCCTTTCGGGTTTTCAATCCATCGGGATACCCTTTTTTGCCTGAGCTGTCCAATGTGGCTTTTCAACTCAGCGGGTGTACATTTTTTGTTTATTTTCCCTTATTTTTGCCCGAGTCTTTTATTCTGTTTTTGACTCGCCGGGATGCCCTATTTTTGCCTGGACTTACATTCTGTTTTTATGTCCAGCGGGTCATTTTATGCGAAGTATTTTTTAACTGCATCTGAATTCACAGGGGACGGGAAGTCTTCACCATCCATAGTACTGAGCATCAGTGCTCCACCGGATAAAACTTTCTTTACTACGAATGGTCCTTCATAGTTCGGAGTCCATTTGCCCCTGTGGTCTGTATGAGGAGGGAGGATTCTGTTCAACACAAGGTCTCCCACTTGGTACTCTCGGTGCCTGACTTTCTGATCGAAGGCTCTCTTCATTCTTTTCTGATACAATTGCCCATGACAGATTGCAGCCAATCTTTTCTCTTCAATCAGACTCAGTTGTTCGTATCGGGACCGGACCCACTCTGCTTCGTTCAGCTTAACATCCATCAATACCCGTAGGGAGGGTAATTCAACTTCAACCGGTAGGACTGCTTCCATTCCATACACAAGCTGATACGATGTCGCCCCAGTAGATGTTCTGATTGACGTACGGTACCCATGCAAGGCAAACGGTAACATTTCATGCCAGTCTTTGTAGGTGACCACCATCTTCTGCACAATCTTCTTGATATTCTTGTTAGCTGCCTCAACAGCGCCGTTCATCTTTGGCCTGTAAGGAGAAGAATTGTGGTGTTGGATCTTGAAGTCACGGTATAACTCTGCCATCATCTTATTGTTCAGATTGGAACCATTGTCAGTAATGATTCGCTCGGGAACTCCGTATCTACAGATGATATCTCTTTTCAGAAATCTGGCTACCACTTGCCTTGTAACATTCGTATAGGAAGATGCTTCGACCCACTTGGTGAAATAGTCAATGGCAACCAGGATGAATCTGTGGCCATTTGAAGCAGTCGGTTCAATTTTGCCAATCATGTCAATGCCCCACATAGCAAAGGGCCAGGGTGAAGACATCACATTCAGAGGATTGGGAGGTACATGCACCTTATCCGCATAAATCTGGCATTTATGGCATGTTCTGGCGTAAGCACAACAGTCGGTATCCATTGTGATCCAGTAATAACCTGATCTTAGCAACTTCTTTGCCATGGCATGCCCTCCTGCATGGGTACCAAAGGATCCTTCGTGCACTTCATGCATTAACAAATCTGCTTCTGTCCTGTCGACGCATCTGAGGAGTACCATATCAAAGTTTCTCTTGTACAGGGAGCCATCAGTGTTCAGAAAGAAACTACCAGCAAGCCTTCTTAAAGTCTTCTTATCATTGGAAGATGCCCCAGGTGGGTATGTTTGATCCTCCAAGAAGCACTTAATGTCATGGAACCAAGGCTTATCATCTTTAACAATATCTGCTGCAAACACATGTGCTGGTCTGTCAAGTCTGGATACTGAAATCTGAGGTACAAAGTTGGCAGCTTGCACTTTGATCATGGATGAAATGGTAGACAGAGCATCTGCAAACTGATTCTCGTCCCGAGGGATATACTCAAGCTTGACTGTTGTAAAGAAAGTCAATAACCTCCTTGTATAATCCCTGTAAGGTATCAGATGATCTTGGTGTGTGTACCATTTGCCGTTGGTCTGATTAACTACCAGGGCTGAATCTCCGAATACAGTCAATGTCTTGATCCTGAGGTCAATGGCTTCCTCAAGACCCATAATGCAAGCTTCGTATTCAGCTTCGTTGTTTGTGCAGTTGAAAGTGAGTTTTGCCGAGAAAGGCATGTGAGCTCCTTTAGGTGTAATGAGTACTGCACCAACACCGCGACTATTCATATTAACAGCCCCATCAAACATCGTGGTCCATTCTTCTTCCGGGTCAGGCCCTTCAGTGTGAACAGGCTCTTCATGATCTTTTGCTTTGATGAACATGATGTCTTCATCAGGGAAGTCAAATCTCATAGGCTGGTAATCATCAATGGGTTGCTCAGCAAGATATTCAGACAATACACTGCCCTTGATGGCTTTCTGAGATGTGTACTGGATGTCATATTCCGTGAGGATCATTTGCCATCTTGCAACCCGTCCGGTAAGAGCTGGCTTCTCAAATATGTACTTAACCGGGTCCATCTTTGAGATCAATAAGGTAGTGTGGGTCAACATATACTGTCTCAGTCGGCGAGCAGCCCACGCTAAAGCACAGCAAGTTTTCTCGAGCAGTGAATAACGTTGTTCACAGTCGGTAAACTTTTTGCTTAGGTAGTATATTGCATACTCTTTTTGACCAGACTCGTCATGCTGGCCTAACACACACCCCATTGACTCTTCTAATACTGTCAAGTACATGATCAGAGGTATTCCTTCGACTGGAGGCATAAGGATTGGAGGTTCTTGTAAGTACTCCTTGATCTTTTCAAAAGCCTTCTGGCAGTCTTCATTCCACCTGACTGTTTGTTCTTTTCTCAACAGCTTGAACAAAGGATCACAGGTTGTTGTAAGGTGAGATATGAACCGTGAAATGTAGTTCAATCGACCTAAGAACCCTCAAACTTCTTTTTTTGACTTTGGTGCAGGCATTTCTTGAATGGCTTTGACTTTATTAGGGTCAACTTCAATCCCTTTCTCGCTTACAATAAATCCCAGCAGCTTACCGGATCGCACCCCGAATGTGCACTTGTTGGGGTTCAACTTTAGTTGGTACTTCCTCAGACGCTTGAATAGCTTCAGTAGATTTACCAGGTGGTTTTCTTCAGTGAGGGACTTGGCAATCATGTCGTCCACATAGCATTCAATTTCTTTATGGATCATATCGTGGAATAATGTCACCATAGCCCGTTGATACGTTGCACCAGCATTCTTTAGTCCGAATGGCATCACCTTATAACAGAACGTGCCCCAGGGTGTGATGAAGGTTGTCTTCTCCATGTCTTCAGGCGACATTTTAATCTGATTGTATCCTGAAAATCCGTCCATGAAGGAGAATACCGAGAACTGAGTCGTATTATCCACCAATACATCAATGTGAGGTAATGGGAAATCATCTTTTGGGCTAGCTCTGTTCAGATCCCGGTAGTCAACACACATTCTTACTTTGCCGTCTTTCTTAGGCACAGGCACAATATTAGCAACCCACGGCGGATAGCTAGTTACAGCGAGGAACCCGGCGTCCCACTGCTTTTGTACCTCTTCTTTGATTTTCATTGCCATGTCCGGGCGAGTACGGCGCAATTTCTGTTTAACCGGCGGGCAATCTTCTCTTAAAGGCAGCTTGTACATAACAATGTCGGTGTCCAACCCTGGCATATCTTGATAAGACCAAGCAAACACGTCCACATATTCTTGAAGCAGGTCAGTCAATTGTTTCTTCACTGAGTCTTGTAAACAGGCCCCGATTCTAACTTCTTTCACATCTTCATCTGTACCAAGATTAATCGTCTCGACCTCCTCCTGATGAGGAGTGATAACCCTTTCCTCTTGTTTCAACAACCTGGATAGCTCTTCAGGAAGCTCATACTCTTCTTCAACCCCTTCATCAGCTTGATTGATTGGATTGTCAAAGTCATACGAAGTCATAGTCGTGCTGTTGTCGGTGCGGTCTGGAAGGCACTCTCTGCAAGGGTTCAGTTTGTTCATTTTAGTGATTGATTTTAATCTTGTTTAGAAAAGTGAAATAAAGTTGTCATTTTGAAAACATTGCCATTTATTTTTGTACAAAAAGAAAAATGGAAAAACAATGAGCGGAAAAGAAAAAGACTCATTTGCAAAAGATGTCTGATATTTCATTGATTAATCTTGTTGCACAAAAATTACAGATGGCCCGATTACAAAATGAGTCTTGTCATCTTGGGCAAGATGCAAGACTTGATGCATGCTTAAAATATACAGGAAATAATAATTACTCTGCAGGAGTAACTCTTATAATTTCCTGGGAAGACCAGTTTGAGGTACTGCTCCCCGGGATCTTTGGACGTATCCAACTCTCCAGGTTGCGGTCGCTTTCATCCTCGTCTTCCAAGTTGTTCACAGCATCGGGGGTGAGCATCCCCCCACTGACAAAATTGGGCTCCTTAGCAGCCTCTGCTTGATCTTGTTGAGTTGGTTTGTAACCCAACCCAAATCTATCCTCCTTCTTTTCCACGGGCAACAGCTTGCCCCAGCCTTGAGCGGTTCCTTCTTCAACAACCTTCCGGGCTTGTTGATAAGATGTCATTGAGGTTCCAGGTACAGCAGATGTTTCATTTATGTTCAGGGCCTCAAACCCTTGACTCATAGTTTCGTGGATCTCCCCATCCATCTCAATGTATTTGTATGTAGCCAGATGGCTAACAAAAATATCTTCCTCTCCACAAATAGTAACGACTTGGCCTTCCCACTCGAATTTTAACTTCTGGTGAAGGGTAGACGTAACTGCGCCAGCGGCATGAATCCATGGTCTACCCAACAAACAGCTGTAGGCCGGCTGAATGTCCATCACGTAGAAGGTCGTTTTGAAAGTTTGTGGGCCAATCGTTATAGGCAACTCAATTTCTCCCAGAACTGATCTCTTAGAACCGTCAAAGGCTCTCACTACCAAGTTACTGGGACGTAATGCCAATCCTTCATACTCCAGCTTCACAAGGGCTTTTTTAGGTAAGACATTGAGGGATGACCCAGTGTCTACCAGTACATGGGAAAGAACTGCACCTTTACATTCCATGGTAATGTGTAAAGCCTTGTTGTGGTTGCGGCCTTCCGTAGTCAAATCAGTGTTGGTAAATCCTAGTTCATGACTAGCGTTAACATTTCCAACCACAGCTTCCAACTGATTGACTGTAATCTCCTCTGGCACATAAGCTGCGTGCAAGACTTTTAGTAGTGCGTTCCGATGAGCCTCGGAGCACATTAACAATGATAAAATGGAGATCTTGGAAGGTGTCTGGTGAAGCTGGTCCACTATCTTGTAATCACTTTTCTTGATGATTCTCATGAATTCATCAACCTCTTGATCAAAAGGTGTTTTCAAGGCTTCTTTAACAATTTGTTCTTCTTGCACCATACTCTTTCCTTTTGCCTTGGCAGCAGCTTCTGCTTCGGCACTGGGTCTTGGAATTTGCGGGGCAAAAAGACGTCCGCTTCGAGTGAAGTCTTCGCCTCCCCCCACATTGTCTATTTGTGGTGAAGAAGTTGATGATTCCAAAGTGATTTTCTGTCCTTCGCAGTATAGATCGGAGCCGTAATGCCAAGGGATGGCATTACTGCTTTCATAAGGTACTGGCCCAGGCACCGTGATAGCGACTGGACTGATAGCAGCTGCAGAAGGGACCATGATAGTGTGTGGATCATAGTATATTGTGACTGGTGCTCTGATAGGAGTGGCACTTTGTGAGTTGTAGGCAGAATCATTTGCAGGGTCATAATAAATTGTAACCGTTGAGACACTTTCATTGTTTGCTGTTGATGTTATAGGAGACACTGTTGACTGGATGGGTGTTGTTGTTGTAGGAGATTCTGAGTGAAGGGGTGCTGAAGTTGTAGAAGGGATGTTTGTTGATATTTGGTCCGTTGAAGTAACAGATGAAGAGTTGTTTGGAACAATTGTTGTTGCAGTTGTAGAAGACTCGGGAATTGTTGTTAAGGAGATTGCCGGATTTGTAGGTATTGATGTTGTGATTTGAAGTAGGCCGCTCTAGATGAGACCATCTATGCCCTATCTCAAGTTATCACACCCATTCACTGAAATGTTGCAATAAGCACATCCTAGCTCACATCCCGGGAACATTTGACATTCAAGGAGTTGAGCTTTAATCTCTACCAAGGGTGTCCGAATCTGACCCACACTGGTTATCAAGTAAGACGGCTTATCTTCCTCAATAGCATTGATTCTGGGTCCTCCGTGGTTGGGCATAGGGTTCTTGTTTACATTTGGTGGGGGTGCAAAGTTTAGAGCCTTGGAATCCACTAGGTCCTGTACCTTCGTATGTAAGGCTCTACACTTTTCCGTACTGTGGCCAGGTGCATTCGAGTGAAAAGCACATCTGGCGCTGGCGTCATAATTTCTGGGTAGACTGGCAGGATCTGGAGGGGCCAATGTCCTTAGCTCAACCAGGTTGAGTTTCAGGAGTTGTGGCAATAATGTGGCATAGGGCATAGGGATCAGATCAATCACCCTATTGGCCTGAGAAGGCCTCTGTTGAAATGGTCTTTGCTGATTGTTGCTATTGTTGTTGTTGTAGTTTCTCTGAGGAGGATACTGAGTTTGTTGCTGGTAATTTTGTTGCTGTGGTTGATAAGCTGGTTGTGGATGAATTGGAGCAGGAATGGTGACTGCTGCCACTGACCTATGAACATACTGGGGTCTGCCCCTGCTGGTATGGATAGCATTAGTTTCACCAGTTCTTCTTGGGCCTACAAAAGGCTTTCTTGGGTTGCTGGACGAGCTTGCACCGTTGTCAGAAATTTTGCCCATCTTTAACAGGCTCTCAATTCTTTCTCCAGCTATAACTACATCTTCAAAGCTGGTAGAAGAAAAGGCAGCTAGCCTATCAAGGTATGTCCCTTGGAGGGTGTTCATAAACATGTCGGCCATCTCCCTCTCCGACATGGGTGGCTGGACAGCAGCAGCAAGCTGTCTCCACCTCTGGGCGTACTCCCGGAAGCTTTCCCTGGATGATTGTGACATTCCCATCAGGAGGGTCCTGTTGGGAGCCATATCCAAGTTATACTGGTATTGTCTAATGAAGGCCTCATCCAGGTCCTTACAGCATCTGATGGTTGCCCTGGTCAAATGAGAGTACCATTCCCTTGAAGCTCTTGTTAAACTGTCTTCAAAATAAAACATCCACAGTTTTTCATCCATGGTGTATGCCTTCATCCTCCCCAGAAAGGATTGCAAGTGGGTTCGTGGACAGGAGGTCCCGTTGTACTTCTCAAAGCACGGAGGTTTAAACTTGTGAGGAATCCTGACCCCGTCCACTAAGCCCATGTCCATGACATCAAAACCCAAGGAGTTTTGAGACTCCAAGGACCTTAATTTTTCAGCAATTTCATCTAGCCTTCTGTCATAGGCTTCATCCCCAGCTCCCATCACTGTGAACTGATCTTCCTGGGGGTCTTCTTGCAGCACTCTACCTGTAGTAGCATTCCCTTGTACATTAGCAGGGATGTTGATCTCCGGGTGAAGGTGGGGTCCAAATACAGGTGGGTTGATATGAGGCTGAACCCTCTCATTGTTGCTTGTCCCACCAGTCCCTAGATGGGGGTCTTCCTGAGTCTGCCTTTCTACTAAAGCCCTCAATCTCTCTTGGCTCTGAGCTAAACCATTCATCACCTCCATAAATTGTGTCATCTGATTCCTCATTTCCAATCTTTCATTGGCCATTTGGGTCCTGACCTCTGTAAGGTCCTGTTGTACCTGGTCCATCTGTATACCCGGAAGGTTGTTGCGGGTTGGATATCTGTGTGGACGGTTGAGTGGGAACACCCGACGTCGAGCAATAGTTCCTGAGATCACAACAGAGTTAGTAAACAAAACAAAACCTACAAAACAAAATAAGAGGTTAGTATGCAATGCAGTATGCTTATTTGTTTCCAAGGTATCCGGCTTGGCACTTGGTTTTGACCTTTCCAGACCCTTGAGGAAGATGCTTGTGATGTTGCTTGAAAGAAACTCAGATAAAACAAACTAATGAATATATTACAAAAAGTGAATGATACATAGTTTGTTTTCTTTTACAATACATGCCCTCTGAGGGGTCAAAATATATCATAAGAAAAAGAAAAGTACAATGAAATGAAAGCAACAACAAGCAAAAGTCAGACACCAAGACCAAACTCATCCTCCTGAACTTCCTTTAGAAGTGCTTCAGTCACAGGATTAGCTGGACGCTCTGTGAGGTTCCTGATAAGAAGATTCCTGGTGGCAACAGCTGCAGTTAGCTTCTTGTGTCGACTCTGGTCCTTTGACCTCTTCACACTAGCTCTAATCTTCAACTCTGAGATCTCTCTCTGGGCTGCTAGCAGGGCTTCCTGCTGCTCCTTTGCACTACCCTCCAGCTGCTCAATCTTGTCCTGAGTCCTCTTATCTTCCTGAGTACGAGCTTCGGTGATCCTGACCCACCTAGCTTGACTCTCTTTCAAATACAAATCAGTCTTGGCCTTCTGGAATTGAGCCTCCTTGCAGGCATTCTTCAAGATCTGCTCTCCAGCCCTTGACTTCTTAATGTAGTCCTCTGACTTCTCAATCCTAGCTAGATGCTCCACCTTTAGCTTTTCCAACCTTTCAATGTCCAGCCGACCATCACTCCTCTCCCAGAGGGTCTTCTGTAGAGCCTGAGTCAGATTCTCATTCCTCTCTTTCAATTTCTCAAACTCCTCTAAGCTGACAGTGGCAGGAGGTGGTGCTGTGGATGGCCCAGGGGTGTCCTCAATGGTGAAGGGCATCCCAGAAAATTGAGCCCTGGCATGAGACCACTCATAGTACTGAGCTGAGGCCACATTGTTGCATCTTCCTAGAATTGCCATTCCCTTGGTTTGAACATTGTCCCAAGCCCAGGATGCTTGCCTGATAGTAGCCAGATTAGGCTTAATCTCACAATAAAGGGTCTCAGTCAAGTCTTGTGCTCTAGGAGTGTGGACCAATGCATAGCCCAATTGTCTTTTGAATAGCAGAGGGTTGTAATTGATGCAACCTTTTACTCCTATCAGGGGTACATTGGGGAACTGCCCATAACTAGTGATAATATCCCTGCCCTTGGTGCTCTGAGTGCACCACCTGATGTCAGTTGAGGTCAAGGCAATGAGTCTTCTAGCCCAGTTCCTCTGCTGGTGAGGATTCAAGAATGCATCAGTCTTGGGCAAGTGCTTGAGCAACCAGGTGTGGAATAGGGGAGCACAACACCTCACCAACCTTCCTCTCTGTTTTTCATTCCTTTGGTGAACAGAGTAGTAGAAATCTCCCAGTAAGGTGGGCACTGGGTTCCTCAGGATGAAAAGATGGATTGCATTCTTGCTAATAAACTTAGGCTCATCTGAATATAATATGACCCCATATATGCTAAGGGACAATAATGCACAGACTGCCTTCCACTCCCCCAAGGAGGCCTTCAGAATAGCCTGAGAGGTCAAGAAATCCAAATGTAGACCAGAGATTCCAGCCTTGGTAGTCATATTCTGCCCAATCAGGACTGGTTCCAGATACAAGGCCTTTGCCACTTCTTCATTACTAGGAAAAGCCATCTCAGGGTTGAAGGGGACTCCACCCCTGATAGGTATACCAACCAATGATGAATACTCCTCTAATAAAGGTCCCAACTGAAAATCTTGAAAGGTGAAGCACCTCAGAGGAGGATCATAGAACTGCAGGCAAGTATGAATCAAGCTCCTCTGGGAAGGGTCCAAATCCATAACCACATCAAGTATGCCTCCATAATATTCTCTGAATTGTGGTATATGGTCTGGAGTAATCAGGGTCTGGATCTTCCTGATGCTAGCTAACTCAGGCTCAAAGAAATGGTAGGAGATATTGCTCTTCTTGGGTGCCATGTTGCTGAAGAAGAGCTGAGACAGATGCTGATGATGGAGAATAACACTGAAGATGGGCCACTGACAGGCAGATGCTGGTAATAACAGTAGTTGAAGCAGGTAGGTGATGAGGATGGCTATGCAGATGAAAGGGGTCAAAACCAAGCCAAAATATAGTATGGATACCCTGAAAAACAAATAAGCAAATGTTAAATGATGCAATGATGATGTATGCAAATGATATGCAAGGGTTTGTGATCAAGCTGGATCTGATTAACTGCCTTGATATAGGTCCATGTATGTTTAAGAAATCCAGGTGGAGGTTCATAAGTCCAGTAACCAAGGTGGGGGACTCAAATAAAGAGTCACATATCCAGGGTTACAATCACAAGAACTGTTCCAAAATGGAGTACTCTTAATCAAAACAAAGTAACAGGGTATGCTGAGGTCAAGGGTGTCATACCCCAAATTTGTCCTACCTTTATTATTTTATTTTCTGTTTATTAACCATTAGTCAAAAAGTCAAAAAATATGCATTATTCCATTTTATTTCCGTCTAATAGATATTGCAAAAAAAAAACATTTCGATTTATACCCATTAAATTCATACTCATACCATTTTTTTTTTGTATGTTTTTATCTAAAAATATTTTTTTTTTTAAAGTCCATTTTTTTGTGATTAGCCCATTATCATACAAGTATACTTACCTACACAAAATCAAAAATATTATATTATTATTAGTTATTATTCTTTATTATTTTTATTTTTTTTATTAGTATCATTATTATTGCAATTTTATTATTATTATTATTATTATTATTATTATTATTATTATTATTAATATACTTTTACTTTTATCACTATTATTATTATTGTCATTATTATTGTTATTATTATTATATTTCTAGTTTCTACAAAAGTTTAATAATTCACAGTATCCCACAACTTTTTTTCTTTTTGGTCACAATTCCACATTACAATGCACAAAGTTATCAGCCTGGCATTTTACAATCAACATCACTTTTATCTTTCCATTTTCCTAACAAATCGTACAGCATCCAAAGGATCTCACGCAAAGGACAAATGACAACATCAGTAACAAATTTCCTCCAGCTTTCTCCACTACAGCAACGCTCCTCACTCCCACCATAACCGTTTCACGCACATGGCTTGTCATTGCACAACTCACAGCAGATATATTCCATATTCCTTCAGCCAATTCCGAATCCACCCTCAAATTGTTTCATTATATAAAAACTCAACAACGGGAAGAAAGAGGATCATCCATTTCGTTCTTTAAAAAGGAAAAGAAAACCTGCAAAATAGAGAGAATGCAGAGAAAATACAGCCTTCAACTTTCATTCAAATACATTTCATAAACTTTCTTTTGGCCTTCCCTCTTCATCAACTAACAGCCCTTTCCTTCTGCAAACATCACCATTAAAACCCCTGCAGAATAACCTCTATCACCCACCTTCATCACACTATAATACCAACACTACATCTTCAATTACAGAGCAACCAAAAAAATCCTTTTCATCAATCACAAACCATCACTACCGCGCTGAAACCATCAAAACAGTAGCCAAACCACTCAAACAACCACAAAACCCGCAGAACCAAATCCCCTTTCGAATTTGGACCCGACCCGAAACGTAAAACCCGTAAGAAATTTGTGAACGAAACCGGCCAAAACCTTGAAAACAGAAGCGCGAAACCCCTATCCGCCGGCAACCAATCATCAAACCACCCATCCAAAACGCTCGTCGTCGCACAGACCTAACACCAGAAAACCACTGAACCATCGAATCCATCCACGAACCTCCACACCAGTCATCATCGCACCTCCAACCCTATCACCACCGTCAACATCACCATTTTCACCACCAAAAAGAGCCGGAAACAAACCCAGACACAAAGCCCTCCTTCCACCGCGAGCTCACCGCCGAAAATCAAACTCAGAGCCACCATAGTCACCATCTCAGCTGCGATTTGCGCCGCCGTTCGCATTACTTCGAGATCCAGAATCGCACCATCCCAGAATCGCGAGCCAACAACACCACGCCGGAGAGAGAGAATCGCCGCGGAAAGCCGAAAGACATAGAGAGTGAGAGGGCATCGTGTTTACATGTGCTTTGAACTTTTGGGTAAATTCATATTACTTTGTTTTTTAATATGTTTATTTTGTTCTCTTCAGTTTTATATATATATTATCTTATTTATTTTTGTTTTTTATTTAATATGTTTATTTTGTTTGTTCTCTTCAGCTTTTTTTCTTTATATATATATATATATATATATATATATATATATATATATATATATATATATATATATATATTATCTTATTTATTTCTGTTTTTTATTTAATATGTTTATTTTGTTTGATCTCTTCAGCTTTTTTTTATGTATATACATATATATTATCTTATTTATTTCTGTTTTTTTATTTTTTTAATATGTTTGATCTCTTCAGCTTTTTTTTTTTTTTTATATATATATATATATATTATCTTATTTATTTTGGTTATGTATTGGGATTTTAAGGGTTGGGCTTAGTGGCCCACGAATTGCTACCATACCCTCATTGGACCGACTCACCTCCCATTTCTTTTGTTGTCTTTAATTTCTTTTCTTTTGCTACTTATTTCTATAATAGTGTGTTTCAAAATTTTCTAACCTTTTGTTTTAGTTTTCATTGTTTAAAAACTTTTAAAATTCATTTAATTTCTTTTACTTTTAGTTTTCAATCGTTTTGGGGCCAATGATATATTAAAAGGCCGATTTTTCGCCCGATCTAAATCGGTGATCTTCAGTCAATATGAGGCCCCCCTTTGTATTTAATTTTTCATTTTATCATTTCGACAAAACAAACATGTAAATCAATTTATTTTATTATTCTTAATATTATTTAATTCATTTATTATTTATATTCATTATTTTATTTTTCTAATAATTCATTTATTTATTCATTTATTTATTCAATTATTTTCGCATTAAAAAATTACGATTCGACTCCTCATAGAACGATTTCATTAAATCGGCTCTAAGGCAGTAAACGAACAAAATTTCGTCGCGTCCCAAAAGGTCCAACGCCTTCGAATAGTTGCGCTCGAAAAAGGTCCAACGCTTTCAAATAGTTGCGTCCCGAATAAACAGGCCGAACGCCTTCGAATAGTTCAAACACACTGCACACACGCTTTCTCTTGGGCTAATTACAACGAGACCTCTTTATTTCTCGCAATCCCCTGTATTTATTTTGTACCCCTCTCCCCTTACTTTGTACGCATTTTATTTCCCGCATCTTATTTAATTTCGAATCCTTGGTCCAACGCCAAGCGATTGCACTTTGCACACTTGCACTTTATTATTCAGTTATTCGTTTCATTTAGGATCCACCTTACTTTGCGAGCCGAGCGATTCGTGCCTCGCTGACAAACCACAAAAATACACTCCACTTGCATTTACCCTCTAAACCTCAAAAAACCAAAATATTCCGATTAGATCCAAACCCTTGATCCAACGTCAAGCGGCTTTAGGAAATAAAACACACTTTAATAATACGAGAAGATTTGTACACCACGAGCCTTAAGCGGTAGAAAGGGGGATAACGAGCTTTCGTTACTCGCTCCGATTATTTCGACGCAGGACACTCGTCTTGTTGGGCGAGATAAACTATCCATAGTCTTTAGTACATTTCAACTCCTAAACCCTTTCATCGACGAAAGGTAATAAAATCAACATCCATTACCCTTAGTAGGCCGAACTACGAGGCTCTGACTTTCCCATTGCACGCGGGAGTACGTAGGCACGAGGATCTCCATCCTTGCCGAGCACCTAGGTTCAATCTAACTTATAATTCAACTCATTTCCCTCTAGCAAGCAATTCGTTTAAGCATAGACATCCTTTCTCGCGCGTTAACTTAGATGGTTCCCATCGAATACGATGGATGTAGGGGGTGCTAATACCTTCCCCCTGCATAACCGACTCCCGAACCCAGGCAATGGTTCCGTTGACCTTTGTCCTCGTCCTTCTCTTCTCGGGTTGTATCTATATCTTCCCTTTCCCTCTTCGGGAATAAATAGAATTAGGTGGCGACTCTTCAGTCCGTCCGGCGCGCGGCTCCGTCCATTCGGATCGCGTAAGGTCGTATTTTTCGGGGTACGACAGCTGGCGACTCTGCTGGGGACTGGTTCACCCCTATGCGAGTCAAGCCTAGTCTAGGTTCCTGCGTTTGTTTGGATGTTTTCTTTTATGCCTTGCTTGTTTATTTTTATCGCTTTCTTTATCGCATTCCATTTTATGTATCTTGTGGCTCCTTGGTACTATAATTTGGATCGATACTTTGCAAAAGAAACTTGAGGGAAAAGCTCTATACCCGGGCTTGCGAGTACAAACTTAAGTTAGCGAGGTTGTGTAGTATGGGCTCCCGAGAGAACCTCTCTCGTGGGTTGTCGATACGAAAACCTCACTTGGAGTAGATTTTAATGAGAATACTGACAACCGCCAAGCTTTCGGCGTGTGTGCTCAGTTGTTTTCATTAAGGTCAGCAACTCTGAGAGCCTTTAGAACCTTTCGGTTAAAACATCGGTTGATGGTTGCGTAGTATTGGGCACCAGGGTTCACCCCTGCGTGGCTCGATACGAAAACCTCACTTGGAATAGACTTACTCAATGGAGTTGATTGACTGTCAAGAATGTATGAAATTGACACGTGCATCAAACAGTTGAGAAAGTTCCATAACTCCAGGACTTTGTTTTAAACCTTGTGTCGATGATCACGTAGTATGGACTCCCGAGAAAATCTTCTCTCGTGGGTTGTCGATACGAAGATCTCACCCAAAATAGATTCATATGGCGGAGTCAATCAACCGTCATGCTTATGGCGCGTGTGATGAACAGCCATATGAATTGACAACTTTGGGATCCCTAAAATTTTAGAGTCTACCCAGTGAGTTCTTGATCAGAGTATCCTCCATCTGTACCTCGGACTCATGGATTCCTGTTATCGAAATTCTGGATTAATACCAAGACCCTGATCTTGTGATCCTGGATTCTGACATTGCATATCATTGCATTTACATTATTTATTCATCTTGCATTTCATTCCAAAAGCCAAAAACTTATTTTCATGTTCCTCCATCTTCAGTAAATCAAGCTGGTTTCCCGACGCCCGTATCGAGCTAGACGCCCATACTTAACTAGAGCCAACACTAGAAGACTGATGGACGTGATTCAAGAAGAACAAGCTGCCATGAGGGAAGAGATCGACTCGGTCAAGGGCAAAATTGACCAGATTTATGAGACTTTGCAATCTTTGGCAAGGATGGAAGAACGTCGCGAAGCTACTGCCGCAATGAACAATGCTCAAGTGCAAGGATCTACCTCACGAGCAATGCCTTCAATTCAAGTTCCAAATCCTTTGGTTTATGGTTTGCCTCCAGGTTTCACTCCTGCTGTTGAAGAGGTCACTTCCCAACCAATACCTGCTTCTGGTGTTATTGTTGGTGCTATTCCTCAAGCTCAACCTATTCCAACTCAAGTCCAGTTTCCTCAAACTGAAGAGAACCATCAAGTTGAGTATGAGATGCATACTGCTGTTCCAATCACCAATCCTCAGGCTGCTCAAGAGTCTGAAGCTATGAAGATGTGCCGAGAGTTAGCTGAAAAACTCCGAATCATAGAAGGACACAACTCAACTTCTCTGAGTGCCTCAGACATGTGCTTAGTTCCAGATGTTGTGATCCCTGCTAAATTCAAACTTCCAGAATTCGAGAAATACAAAGGCCTCAGCTGTCCTGAACTCCATTTGAGGATGTACTGCAGAAAAATGGCTGCTCACGCCAAAGATGATAAACTCATGATCCATTGCTTCCAAGACAGCCTGTCTGGAGCGTCTCTAGAATGGTACATGCAGCTCGAGCGCAACAATGTTCGTACTTGGCTTGATCTATCCGATGCATTCAAAAAGCAGTACAAGTACAACACTGACCTTGCTCCTAACCGTACTCAACTTCAGAGTATGTCTCAAAAGGAGAGCGAATCCTTTAAGGAGTACGCCCAACGCTGGAGAGAGCTAGCCGCCAGAGTGCATCCTCCTTTGGTTGACCGTGAACTAATCGACATCTTCATGGGTACCCTACAGGGGCAATACTATGAGAAGCTGATCAGCAGCGTATCTTCTGGATTTTCGGACATGGTGATGGTCGGAGAAAGAATCGAAGAAGGCTTGAAAAGCGGAAAGATTCAAGGAGGTCCTAGCAGCCAAAACAATGCCAAGAAACCTTTCAACGGGTACAAAAAGGGCGAAACAAATGCCATTTCTGCTGCAAGTGGGAATTTTCAACAGAGTGCACCTGCACCAGTTCCTTACTACCAGTATCCCTATGTTGCTGCTGCACAATATGCTCCTATGTCATATCAACCAGTTCCTCCAATGCCTTATCAGCAGGCTTTTCAAGCTCTATTTCCGCCTCAGATGGTTCATCAACCACGTCCACCTCCAATGGTTGCAGCTGCGCAGTATGCGCCCAATCCATACCAGCAACATGCTTATCAACCACGGCCTGGTCAGCAACAACAACGCGCTCCTCAACAGCGTCCACCATATCAGCAAAGAGGATATGATAGGCACATTGATCCCCTGCCTATGTCATACACCGAAATCTTTAAACAGCTCATAGCAAAAGGACCTCTTACTTTGAGAGATATGCCACCTCAGACTGTTAATTCCCGGAACTATGATGCCAATGCTCGCTGTGAGTATCACAAAGGCGCTCCAGGTCACAACATTGAGAATTGCCATGCCTTCAAACACTTGATTCAGGATATGATCAATTCTAAGGACCTCACTCTCACTCCGAGAAATCCAAATGTCCAGAACGATCCAATGCCGTCACACGGTGCCAACAAATGAAGACATCTGAAGGGGTTTGTTGAAGACCAAGCTGAGTAATCACCAACTTTGAAGCATTCAATCGAGAGAAGTTCAATTCCTCAAATCAAGGCAGCCTGTGCCATTTATTATTTCCGCATCCTTGTTGTTTTGTAATGTTTGTTTAAGTACTATTTGCTCTAAACATTGTTATCTGTACTTAGTTATGTTAATGTTATGTTTATGCATGTTTTGAATCAGATTATTCGCATTCGCTCATATTTATCATCTATCACAAAAAAAACACAAAAAATATTTCCTCACTTCACTTTAGCAAATATTTGAGGGAGGATGATGAAAACGAAATACCCATAACTATTGCGGTATGCTTTCGGATAAAACCTCGTCAATGATGTACAGGCATTTGTTCAAATCCCCAAACACTGGAGATATAAGGAGTTAATCCCTAGTCAACAACTTCGAGCCTAGAAGTAGGAGTTTCTTTCGTATACAACCCTTACATTTAACCCGGGGCAGGGTAGTTATTCAGTTAACCTGACTACACCTTCGAATTGTAAGATGAGACATCCCGTCAGAGGACCATCCGCAAATGACTTGGCAGTCACAATATTCAAACAAAAAAAAAGAAAAGAAAAGAAAAAACACTAAGTTGAGCACCCGAAGGGAGACTTAGTTAAAAAAAAAAATTAAAAGAGGAGCTCGAATCCTCAGCAAAAATAAAACAAATATCAGTGACCACCAAATCAAGAATCAAAGGGTCACCAGCAAAAGATGACTGCCATTTTCAAGCAAACTTTAAAGCTTCATCTTCACTCTTGCAAGGTCAAAACAAATGCATATGTAGAGTTAACTGAACGTAGGACTGAAGAACATCACGAAGAGGGGTGGGTACAAATCATTTGAGCCTTATACCTTTGTTTCTCAACCATTAACCATACCACGTTACAACCCTCGAAAGTCCTAATTGAGGCAGGGTTTATTCTGAAAGCATGCTACCAACAAGGTTGCGTAATATGACTCCCATGTATTTGCTAATCTTCAATCTCGATTGCACATTATTTTTGCTGCATCTTTCACGCAATTCCTAAATCAACACCTCGTTTGGACTAACGGTCCATTCGTCACACTTTCACAGCATTCAAATAAATTGACTTTTTTCAAAACTTACATGAACGTTGCATTAACATTACCATTTGTGTATGAACAATTTAATTGTAATTTAGTGCTTGACATCAGTACAATCCCAACAAGGGGCAATCTAAAGAGAAGCTTGA
Organism: Lathyrus aphaca; assembly: GCA_963966055.1. Lineage (NCBI taxonomy): Eukaryota > Viridiplantae > Streptophyta > Magnoliopsida > Fabales > Fabaceae > Lathyrus > Lathyrus aphaca. The sequence continues at coordinate 543,640,236 of OZ014524.1, forward strand.
ACTTCATCGCCAACATGAATCAAGACTACCTCAGCAGTCCAATCAGGGACAAACCATCTTCAACAGCCCAATCAGGGGCAATTTATCTTCAGCAGCCCAATCAGAGGCAATTAATTTCAGAATCAGCTCAATCAGGGGCATTTCATCCTCAAACAGCCCAATCAGGGGCAGATTACCTTCAAAGGTTCAATCAGGGGCAGATCATGCCATGGCTATTGTCAAAGCTTCCCCACCAGATTTATTTCAAATACCCTACAGGCAGGGGCAAGCGAACAAGGAGCGAGTCTTCCTCTCTTCTCCTCCCCAACTGAACAGGCAGTCCTTGCTAGACGTCGGCAACCCTTCAAAGCAAATCAGTCTTCATGTGTCAATTAAGTCGCTTCGCTCATCAGCAAGTAACCAAGCTTGGATCTTTCAGATCCGTCTTCTGACCATACATCGTCAAAGATCGAGTGTCGGGAAATCAGTCCCTCCACCCACCCAAAGTCCAATTACCATTGGCAGCTACCAGACCAAAAGTCCACCAAGCTGGCACCTTTCCTTTTTTCATTCACTCATATGCATCATTGTGCATCATATGCAGTCATACGCATCATTTACATCAATCATTTGCAGCATATGCATCATTTGCATGCCCAAATAAATCAAACTTTTTTTTATTTTCCCCAGCATTTCAACTTACATCTCAGTGCATAGAACATTTGTATTGTATCTCCATCGCTATGGAATACCATTTCAAAACAATCAAGCATACATGCATAGTTCAGGATCCAGGATCATACAAGTTTCCAGTCCTTTCCCCAGTGGAGGATCACATCAATCAGATTCCAGGCATCCTCTTGGCGGATTCAATAGCCATGTTTAAATTTCAGTCCATTTGCCTTATCATCCTCTGGTGATAAGTGATTTTATTTTCTGTCTGTTGCCTTATCATCCTCTGTTGATAAGTGAGTTTATTTTTCTGTTTATTGCCTTATCATCCTCTGTTGATAAGTGAGTTTATTTTTCTGTTTATTGCCTTATCATCCTCTGTTGATAAGTGAGTTTATTTTTCTGTTTATTGCCTTATCTTCCTCTGTTGATAAGTGAGTTTATTTTTCTGTTTATTGCCTTATCATCCTCTGTTGATAAGTGAATTTATTTTCAGTTTGTTGCCTTATCATCCTCTGTTGATAAGTGAGTTTGTTTTCAGTTTATTGCCTTATCATCCTCTGTTGATAAGTGAGTTTATTTTCAGTTTATTGCCTTATCATCCTCTGTTGATAAGTGAGTTTATTTTTCTGTTTATTGCCTTATCATCCTCTGGTGATAAGTGATTTATTTTGTTAATTTGTCTTGCTGTGTCACCTATCATTTCCAGTTTATTTCATTTGCTATTTTCAAAAATTATTTCTTTGTCGGACAAATTTGGAGTCTGTTAATATCTAATTATCTTATACCTTGAAAGATTGAATGCGAGTCAGTTCATCTTACTCGGTCTAAGCCAATTCGATAGGGGCATCTGTCATACCCCAAATTTGTCCTACCTTTATTATTTTATTTTCTGTTTATTAACCATTAGTCAAAAAGTCAAAAAATATGCATTATTCCATTTTATTTCCGTCTAATAGATATTGCAAAAAAAAAAACATTTCGATTTATACCCATTAAATTCATACTCATACCATTTTTTTTTTGTATGTTTTTATCTAAAAATATTTTTTTTTTTAAAGTCCATTTTTTTGTGATTAGCCCATTATCATACAAGTATACTTACCTACACAAAATCAAAAATATTATATTATTATTAGTTATTATTCTTTATTATTTTTATTTTTTTTATTAGTATCATTATTATTGCAATTTTATTATTATTATTATTATTATTATTATTATTATTATTATTAATATACTTTTACTTTTATCACTATTATTATTATTGTCATTATTATTGTTATTATTATTATATTTCTAGTTTCTACAAAAGTTTAATAATTCACAGTATCCCACAACTTTTTTTCTTTTTGGTCACAATTCCACATTACAATGCACAAAGTTATCAGCCTGGCATTTTACAATCAACATCACTTTTATCTTTCCATTTTCCTAACAAATCGTACAGCATCCAAAGGATCTCACGCAAAGGACAAATGACAACATCAGTAACAAATTTCCTCCAGCTTTCTCCACTACAACAACGCTCCTCACTCCCACCATAACCGTTTCACGCACATGGCTTGTCATTGCACAACTCACAGCAGATATATTCCATATTCCTTCAGCCAATTCCGAATCCACCCTCAAATTGTTTCACTATATAAAAACTCAACAACGGGAAGAAAGAGGATCATCCATTTCGTTCTTTAAAAAGGAAAAGAAAACCTGCAAAATAGAGAGAATGCAGAGAAAATACAGCCTTCAACTTTCATTCAAATACATTTCATAAACTTTCTTTTGGCCTTCCCTCTTCATCAACTAACAGCCCTTTCCTTCTGCAAACATCACCATTAAAACCCCTGCAGAATAACCTCTATCACCCACCTTCATCACACTATAATACCAACACTACATCTTCAATTACAGAGCAACCAAAAAAATCCTTTTCATTAATCACAAACCATCACTACCGCGCTGAAACCATCAAAACAGCAGCCAAACCACTCAAACAACCACAAAACCCGCAGAACCAAATCCCCTTTCGAATTTGGACCCGACCCGAAACGTAAAACCCGTAAGAAATTTGTGAACGAAACCGGCCAAAACCTTGAAAACAGAAGCGCGAAACCCCTATCCGCCGGCAACCAATCATCAAACCACCCAGCCAAAACGCTCGCCGTCGCACAGACCTAACACCAGAAAACCACTGAACCTTCGAATCCATCCACGAACCTCCACACCAGTCATCATCGCGCCTCCAACCCTATCACCACCGTCAACATCACCATTTTCACCACCAAAAAGAGCCGGAAACAAACCCAGACACAAAGCCCTCCTTCCACCGCGAGCTCACCGCCGAAAATCAAACTCAGAGCCACCATAGTCACCATCTCAGCTGCGATTTGAGCCGCCGTTCGCATTACTTCGAGATCCAGAATCGCACCATCCCAGAATCGCGAGCCAACAACACCACGCCGGAGAGAGAGAATCGCCGCGGAAAGCCGAAAGACATAGAGAGTGAGAGGGCATCGTGTTTACATGTGCTTTGAACTTTTGGGTAAATTCATATTACTTTGTTTTTTAATATGTTTATTTTGTTCTCTTCAGTTTTATATATATATTATCTTATTTATTTTTGTTTTTTATTTAATATGTTTATTTTGTTTGTTCTCTTCAGCTTTTTTTCTTTATATATATATATTATCTTATTTATTTCTGTTTTTTATTTAATATGTTTATTTTGTTTGATCTCTTCAGCTTTTTTTTATGTATATACATATATATTATCTTATTTATTTCTGTTTTTTTATTTTTTTAATATGTTTGATCTCTTCAGCTTTTTTTTTTATATATATATATATATATATATATTATCTTATTTATTTTGGTTATGTATTGGGATTTTAAGGGTTGGGCTTAGTGGCCCACGAATTGCTACCATACCCTCATTGGACCGACTCACCTCCCATTTCTTTTGTTGTCTTTAATTTCTTTTCTTTTGCTACTTATTTCTATAATAGTGTGTTTCAAAATTTTCTAACCTTTTGTTTTAGTTTTCATTGTTTAAAAACTTTTAAAATTCATTTAATTTCTTTTACTTTTAGTTTTCAATCGTTTTGGGGCCAATGATATATTAAAAGGCCGATTTTTCGCCCGATCTAAATCGGTGATCTTCGGTCAATATGAGGCCCCCCTTTGTATTTAATTTTTCATTTTATCATTCCGACAAAACAAACATGTAAATCAATTTATTTTATTATTCTTAATATTATTTAATTCATTTATTATTTATATTCATTATTTTATTTTTCTAATAATTCATTTATTTATTCAATTATTTTCGCATTAAAAAATTACGATTCGACTCCTCATAGAACGATTTCATTAAATCGGCTCTAAGGCAGTAAACGAACAAAATTTCGTCGCGTCCCAAAAGGTCCAACGCCTTCGAATAGTTGCGCTCGAAAAAGGTCCAACGCCTTCAAATAGTTGCGTCCCGAATAAACAGGCCGAACGCCTTCGAATAGTTCAAACACACTGCACACACGCTTTCTCTTGGGCTAATTACAACAAGACCTCTTTATTTCTCGCAATCCCCTGTATTTATTTTGTACCCCTCTCCCCTTACTTTGTACGCATTTTATTTCCCGCATCTTATTTAATTTCGAATCCTTGGTCCAACGCCAAGCGATTGCACTTTGCACACTTGCACTTTATTATTCAGTTATTCGTTTCGTTTAGGATCCACCTTACTTTGCGAGCCGAGCGATTCGTGCCTCGCTGACAAACCACAAAAATACACTCCACTTGCATTTACCCTCTAAACCTCAAAAAACCAAAATATTCCGATTAGATCCAAACCCTTGATCCAACGTCAAGCGGCTTTAGGAAATAAAACACACTTTAATAATACGAGAAGATCTGTACACCACGAGCCTTAAGCGGTAGAAAGGGGGATAACGAGCTTTCGTTACTCGCTCCGATTATTTCGACGCAGGACACTCGTCTTGTTGGGCGAGATAAACTATCCATAGTCTTTAGTACATTTCAACTCCTAAACCCTTTCATCGACGAAAGGTAATAAAATCAACATCCATTACCCTTAGTAGGCCGAACTACGAGGCTCTGACTTTCCCATTGCACGCGGGAGTACGTAGGCACGAGGATCTCCATCCTTGCCGAGCACCTAGGTTCAATCTAACTTATAATTCAACTCATTTCCCTCTAGCAAGCAATTCGTTTAAGCATAGACGTCCTTTCTCGCGCGTTAACTTAGATGGTTCCCATCGAATACGATGGATGTAGGGGGTGCTAATACCTTCCCCCTGCATAACCGACTCCCGAACCCAGGCAATGGTTCCGTTGACCTTTGTCCTCGTCCTTCTCTTCCCGGGTTGTATCTATATCTTCCCTTTCCCTCTTCGGGAATAAATAGAATTAGGTGGCGACTCTTCAGTCCGTCCGGCGCGCGGCTCCGTCCATTCGGATCGCGTAAGGTCGTATTTTTCGGGGTACGACAAAGGGTACCTGCAAACCTGTAAACAGCCCAACCCCCTCACAGGTGATGTTCTAAAACAAGGATCCTCAGACTTGGATCAGTTATGAGAAGTGTAAACACTTCTAACCCGGAGGTACAGTGTTTACAATAACCATAAAAGATCCTCCTCTAATTCACCTCAGTTTCTGAAGGTCAATAGTAAAGGTCATCCAGACTTAGCAGGCTTCCCAGATACCCCTAGCACTACAGGAAATCTGTAGCACAGAGTTCTCAAGAAGAAACCCATATCTGAACCGTGTTTCATATTCCCGCACCAGACCGAAATGGAATGGGAAAGAACATGAACCACTCTAGCCTAGGTGTCACTCAGGTCCCCGGTATAGAACCTCAACTCTCAATAGAACACCCACCCACCAAAGCAACAAAACCAGATCCAGCCAGCACAGTATGACAGTATGATGTATATAAAGCTATAAAGAAAGCAATAAAATAATTGTACATAAAGCAATGGAATATATATACAAACACAATTAGCATATAACACCCCAGTCAACACAAATAAAACAAGCGCTAGGAGGAACCCACAAAAAGAACCAGAAGCTCTGGTTGCAGTATAAGGTTCCCCAGCAGAGTCGCCAAGCTGTCGCTCCCACTAAATGAAGCCGGGTCAAATAGGGTACAGACGCGAACGGTCGACGAAAGGAGGGTGTGAGAACACACAGGAGTGAACTCACAGGGAAATGAAAAGAGTCGTCAGCTAGGCATTTTTATCCCGGAGGAAAGGCAATGCTGCATAGGCCTAAGAAGATATGGATAAGACGGTCGCGAACCAGAGAGACTGAGAAAGGGGGTTGGTTACAACCTGGGAAGGTATTAGCACCCAGATTGTCCGTCGTACTCGACGGGATCCACGCTTAAAAGATTTGTGTTTAAAAGGGGTAGTGTCAGTGCAATTTGTGTATAAAAGAGCTGGAAAAAGATGTACAGGTGTCAGTGTAAGAGAAGTGAAGTGTATAAGTGAAGTGTCAGTGTAAGAACAGGAATGAAATGCTCAAGAATCTGAGGCTTAAAAGAATGAAACTGGAAGGAGGGGGAATATACAGAGACTTTTGTTCGATAACTGTTAAGTTATGCCTACGTATCCTCTCGTGCAATGAGGAAGTCAGAACACTGTAGTTCGACCCAAAGAGACTGAAAGATGAATTGACTTGTGAACTGCTTGCTTGCCTATGCTCAAGTGTATGATCTGTCTGGCACAGATGCAAACTGTCTTGCATTAGACGGAAGAAGCAAGTTCTCGTTTATGAGTGAATGAGATGAGAAAAGAATCCCGGAGGAGACGATTATTGTTTGTTTTTGTGTTTTCAGTCTTTTATTGCTTTTTGGAAGTTTGTCATGAGCTTAAGCCTAAACCAATGGATTTAGTAAACTCATCACATCTTCCCTCTGTTTAGGGGTAATGAGAATACCTTAAGTGTGAAGTCAGCTTCTCACACTTAATTACCATGGTGTAGGATTAAGATCATTAACCTACTTGTGATTATTTAGATGTTTTTGTTTTTGTTGAGTGTTGAGTAATGAGATTAAGCCATAATCAGGGATTAAACAGACTCATTACACCATCCTAATAGAAGGATAATAGATGAGAATGTTTAAGCTGAGGAAAGCTCCTCAACTTAATCCATGATTAGGGATTAAACTCATGACAAAACAAAGCCTTTATTAAATGGATTTTAATTAATGATAAGATGATGAAGTGAGTTTTAGGGTTTGTAAGACAACTTGAGGGGGACTTGTCCATTAACACTAGGGTTAGTCCTTCTTAACCAATTAAGGAAGAATTAGAACCCTAATGCAAGGCCCAAGTTACAAGCTTGATGTCTTGATGATTATTGAGTGAATTGATTAAAGGACTTAAACACATTAAGGGTTTAACACTTAGGATTAAAGTTATACACTCCATCCTAATAGAAGGATGCAGGCATAAGCTTAATCACAAAGCCTTAAAGCCTTTAGGGTTTAATCCCTGATTATGAGGTGAGAAGAGAAGACTCAATGAGACACAAAGGTAAAAACTAAATGGGGGACTACTCAAAACCCTAATCATTGTCATGCTGGGTTGTTCCTAAGGTTTGTGAGGTTTAAGAAAGAAAACTTCAATGGAACCACCAGGAAGCAGATGAAAGGAGCAAGGAGAAGCAAAGTAACTTGCTTCATTTAAGAAGACAAGTCACTTGAGGAAAGAAAGTAAGATGGAGAAGAAAGAGAAAGCTCAATCTCAAACACATAACAAAATGCAGCAAGGATGCATAAGGGAGATGAAAAGAAATTGTGAGAAGTGAAGGCAAATTCACTTCTCAAAGTTGCTTACCACCTGAAAAGTTAGTGAAAGAAATGCAATGCAATGCAAAATGAAATGAAATGGCATGATGCAAACCAAAACCAGAAGCATATATGGGATGATAATGATGCTATGAGATGATACAAACATGAAACAAGGCATGAGGATGATCATATGAACATATGGATGCAAGAGAAGCATGCTTAGAACCATGAACATACATGAAAAGTTATGAAATGAAAATGACATACAACATGGCAAATGAAAGATGCAATGATCAAACATGCTTTTAATATGTCTTAAGATGTCTAATGGATCAAATGGATGCACAAAATGCTATGGCAAGTCATGTTATGCAAGCAAATGCAAGATGAATGCAAAAGGAAGCCCAAATTAGGGTTTATGAACAATGTATGAAACAAAATTCAAAACCAGAAGCAAACATCATGATAAAAAATTGAAAATGCACTCAAGGGAACCCTAAACCTATACAAACTCACTTCCCAAAGGAGGGGTTCTAACTCTTAACCTAATGGAAGTTATGATTTTCCTAAGATTTCTAGGGTTTTAGGGTATCTTAACAAGAAAAATGTCAAACAAATGGAAAATGCAAGATCAATTCATGCCAATTTAATCCTACAAACTACATGATATGCAAGACACAATGCAAAAAAGAAACAAAGTCCAACTCTCAAAGACTTGGCAGAAATGAATTTTCAAAGATTGGATCAAAATAATGCTTTGAAATTGAATTAATTCCATGGAAAATAATCAAAATGCATCAAGATCAAAAAAGAAATTTGGTTTGAGGGTTGGACAATGTTTCTAAATGATTTTAAAGGTTTCATGAATTTTTTGGTGATTTTTAAATACCTAAAAGTATTTTTAATTAATTAATTCTCATTAATTAATCAAAAATAAACTTTTAAATGATTTAAAAATATTTTTAAATGCAAAAAATAAAAATAAAAATGTTTTTGGTTTCTGAAAATTAATAAAAGTTTATATAAAAATTTTCAGAATTTTTGAAAAGGTTTTACTATTTTTAATAAAATGGAGAAAACAAATCAAATTAAATGAAAAATAAAATGAAAATAAACTGAAAATGGAAAAGTATGCAAGATCAAGGGCTGACATTCAAAAATACGCGCGCGGGAGTGGACTTGGCGCCATATCCAAAGGCTGAGATTCAAAATTCGCTAATTAAATGATTAAACCCTAATCCTGCCCTAATTACTTTCAGGCGACCGGAACACTGTTCCGGTCGTCTTCTCCGGCTAGCTCATTTCTCTATCTCTCTCTACACGCAATGAAAACGAAATCTAACTGCCCAGAACTCATCCCCATTCAAAAACGAATCAAACCCCTCAATCAAACATCATTTTTCATTCATTAAACAGCCAAATCGAATCAAAACATTCTTAGGGCAAAAAGTTTCAGACAGTTCATACATGTTGGTTTCTCAACCATTTTCAAAAGTAAACACATATTCATGATCAGGGAAGTGCATAGAAGCTTTTAAGAACTTAAAAACATGTTTCTGGAAAAAAGTTTTGAGATGACTACCTGAACTGAAGCTTTTGATTCAGGAGCTTCCTGGCTGTTTCTTTGGCTCAAATCCACTCCAATGATCCTCCTAAGAAGCTTGCAATGCTTGTTTGAAGTTTAGAATGGATGGTTTGAGAGATGGCAGAAGTTCTGTTCAATGACAAGTGGTGATCGTGTTTTTGATTCTTTGAGTTTCAGGCTATGGTGAGGGGTGTTTTGTGATCAGGGAAGTGTGTTGAGTTGATTTGTGAAGTTAGTTTTTGTGTTTGTGGCTTGTGCTGAGAGTTTCGAATGCTCTTGCAAGTTGGTGTAAAAATGAGAATGCTGAGTTAGAGAGGGCTTCAGGCTTGTGTTGTAGCTGCTTTGGCTTGCTTTTGATTTGCATAAACAATTGTGATAGGTCAGATGAGGTGATGTGTGCTTTTGTGATAGGTATGGCTCAAGTTGCCAAAATGTCAAAGTTGTGTAAGAGAAGCATGGGCTACTTTCTAGCCAAGGACAAAAGGTGTGTCCTGCGCAGCATGATGTAGGGAGAACCCTAGGATTGATCAGCAAGTCAGCAAGCAAGTGGATTGTAACTTATGATGAGTTTTGCAAGTTGGTTCACTTTTGATTCTTATGAGAAATCTTGTTCCATAAGCCATAAAATGTGTGATTCTTTGGTGCAATCTGACTTTTAGGTCTTGTATGATCATGTTGTGAAGTTTAGAAGTCCATTTGATGAATTAATTTGCCTTGAGAAGTGAATTTGCAACTTTGCCTCTTTGGTGGAAAACTTCAAATTTTGTGATTTTTGCCAATTTTGACAAGCCATAACTTTTGATCCAAAATGAATTAGGTCATGTTCTTGTACTTTTTGAAAAGGGAATGATCCATTCTACAACTTTCATGACCAAAGTTTTTCCATTTGAAGCATTTTTTAATCAAAAAGCAAGGGTTGAAAAAGTTTCCCAAAATGGCAATTTCATTAAAAAGTCAACTTTCCCAAAAAGTCAACTTTGCAAAAGACTTGAAATTATTCAATTTTGTGAACTTACAACTTCTTCTATGATCAAATAAAGATCATATACAATCAAAATGATGAAGAACACCCTTTGGTTGGGTCATTGGGGGCCTTAGATGCCCTGATTTTGCACTGACTTGCTTGAAAAGTCAACTCTTGATCAGATGACTTCCCCATGGAATTTCTTCATGAAAATTGATATGCATACTCCCTATACCATATAGAGACCAATAGAAACAAGAATGACCAAAAAATTTGGAGTTATGGCTTCTGAAACCAAAACCCTAATTCTAGGTCAACTGTGCAGTCAAGTCTGGCTCTGCTTCCATGCCATTCTCAGTTCTTGTGATTCTTTGACATTATTGACTTTGAGAGGGTATAATATGATGCTTGAACATACATGGACCCCTTTGAAGTGATTGATGACCTTTGGAGTGGCTTAAGAAGCTCTTGGATTGCTCAGATCACAAACCCTAGATGTAGATGACTTAGAATCTATGCAGTGAATCAAAAATGTGATATGGGATGCTATGATTGAATTTATGCATATGAGGAGATCACAAGCCATGGTGTGAATGGGTGAGGGCAAATTTGGGGTGTTTACAAACACGATACCCTGAATAAGCATGTCATGAGGACCATCACTCCGAGCATAACCAAACTGACGTAGAGCTAAGGAAGGATTGTAGGTAATGCCCCCTCTTATGCCAAGGAGTGGCACATTAGGGAACTCCCCACAACGGTCAATGATAGTAACATTCTCCATAGATCTAGAACACCAATGAATATCTGAATGTGAAAGTGACATGATTCTTTTAGACCACCTTAACCCTTGTTCATTCTTCATCACTGATCGAGGAAGGTGAGAAATAAACCACCTAGACAATAGAGGTATGCAACATATCAGAGTTCCTCGTGCCTTTGTAGTACGGGTATGAAGAGAGTGTAAGATGTCTCCAAGCAATGTAGGCACTGGATTGCGAGTCAAAAATACGTTGATGGCGTGTACGTCTATGAACTGGTCTGGATTGGAGAACAACATTAAGCCATAGATCAACAGGGCTAATATTTCCTCAAAAGCATCATAACTCATAGCTTTCAGGAACACTTGAGCTTTCTCCATCAATACCTTAGTAAGAATACCCTTAACTCCACTCCTTGTTTCTAGGACAATGTCTGATTTCTTCAAATGTAAGGCTGCAACAATGACTTCAGGTTTAGGCTCTTTTTCCAAGCCTGTGAAGGGTTTCTGATCAAGGATAGGTATACCCAGAAGCTTGGAGAACTCTTCCATTGTAGGAACCAACTGATAGTCAGGGAATGTGAAACAGTGATGTTTAGGATCAAAGAACTGAAACAGAACACTCATCATGTCTTCATTGAACCCTGAAGTGACTAAATCTAGTAGGTGACCATGCTTCTTGATGAACTGGGAGTTTTCAGAAACTTGAGAGAACAATTCTTTAAGCTTAGGAGGTATTCCTACAAAGTTGATCCGAATAGTATTCCTACGAGCAGAAGCCATGACCTGCAACAAAGAACAAAGATAAATCCTTTGGTCCTTGAAATGGTTAGTGAAAATGCTATGCTTATGATGCATGATGATGTTATGATGTTATGCTCAATCACAAACATGTGGCACACACAAACAAGTCACACAATAGCCCTAGGTTTGAAGGCTTGCATGATGTTTAAAGGTAAGTACCCCCCTCTGAAGTCTAGATGGTTCATCCTGTCCTATAAATTAACCAGGTTCTAAGGGATCTCAATATCACTGATCCTTCCCAAGGGTGGTTGTTAAGTAGGCAACTTACTTGCCAACCAAAACCCTCCAAGTTTAGAATCTCAATGAGTGTAGCATCGAGTATCAACCAACTTTAGTCTTCACCAAAGCCGGTTATCTCACTACTTTCTAAAGGCCAAGATGGGATAACTAGGGTTCTAAAAGTCAGTTAGTGTATTTACAACATATGGCAGCCTCATATTATCCTCAACTTTACTTAAGGAACATAAGCACCAACCAAGAAGTCACACTAACTATGGCCACCAGATCAACCATATCGGTATATGCCGTACAGTTTCCTTGGTCTATTGCCATTTACCTAAGGTACACTAGATCCGGGTTAGGATCTTTCACACATAAAGCCCAACAAGTAATATAAAGCAAACAAGGCAAACAATTTAAGTGATCTAATTTCTAAGGGTACCCCTCTTTTATTAAATCCCCAGCAGAGTCACCAGTTCTGTAGCACGGTGGGAGAACTGACTTTTCTATAAATGTTGCAGATAGCAAGAGTCGCCACCGACTTTTATTTTATCCAAAAGGAAAGGACATAAAAGAACAGGAAAGACCTTAAAAAGTTTTTGAGTTCGGGAGGTAGGTTATATAAAGGGAAGGTGTTAGCACCCTTTATATCCATGGTTATCCATGGGCTCTTAGTTACTTAGCTCACTTTAAACTGTTTTGAGAAAGTGTAGTGTGTGATTAAAAATTTTCTAAGTACTTTATAATGAAGTATTTTGAAAAGTGAGCAAGTACTTAAGAGGAACCTACCCTATATTAAGTCTTTACTGTTCTTATGTGTTCTTTCAATGGTAAGACTATCCCTATTATTAAGGAATAGGTAGTCATTACCTTGGATGTGATAAGGGACATGTGAAGGGACATCTGAATTTAGGCAACTGTAAGGTGTCTTTAGCAATTCGTAGGGACTTATCATCTTTTATTCGAAGGGACAAGATCATTTATCGTAGGCAACCTCGAAGGGACTTGATCTTATAATTTGAAGGGACTTGATGATATTTTATGAAAGGACTTTGCTTAAGACACCTTACTTGACCTTAGAAATATGCAACATGAGAAGTAACCTTAGAAAGTGTAGGATGGCGATCAAAGATCGACTTACGTGTGTGAGTGTTTATATTCAAGTAATTATCTTATTTAAAATTAATTATCTAAGTCATTTTAATTACACATAGTTATACACACCCTAAAGTTACTAACCATGGCAATAAAAATATTTACAACAATAAAATAGAGACAAAAATAAATCTACGACTATTACATGGCTTTCGCAATTACATAATAATGGAAACGATAATAATAAATATAATAAATAAGTAATAATTTAAATGGTTAGCAATAATAATAATAAGAAGAAAAGGGGTTAGTAAAAATATAAAGGAAATAAAAATTCAAAAGAAGATATTATTTTAAAATTAAATAAACAATTTTAGAAAATTTTTAGAAGAAAATAGAATAATTATAATAATAAACAAAATAATAATTATTTACAAAGAATGATTAATTATTTAATTGAAGTTAATATTAAAGTTGGATAAAAATTAGGGTTAACAAAATTTAGGATTAGAGAATTAAGGTTTTTAAAAAAATTAGGGTTTTAATTATTAATTAACCTATAATTAGTCTATTTACAAAAATATAATAATTATACATATATATACTTATTATAAAATAAATATAAATAATTAAAAAATTTTAAGAAAATAAATTATAATTTTTAAGAATATAAAGAAAATATTATAATGTTATTTAGAAATTATTTTTTATAATTTATATTTACTAAAATAAACAAAATAGAATTTAATATAAGAAAATACATTAAAAATAAGAAAAACAAGAATATTGGCCAAAAAGTAAGGACCTGAGATTTGAACCCAGGTCCTCTTACCTCAAACGCACAACACAAAACCAACAGGGCCAGCGCACGCTGGTGATAACTATCCACAACATCATTGTTTTATCATGAATCTGCAAAATAAATGAAATTAAAAAACAAAAACTGCTTTCGGCTAAACTCGAACCCTTGTCATTTGCTTCACACATGCGTCTCTTCACCAACTGAGCCAAACAACGTTTGTGATAATCCAACATAAACAAAACATAATAAAATAAAATAAACTCAATTTTCAAAATTAATTTTCGCGCCAGGTTCATCTTCTTCCTCCAGACCTGCAACTTTACCTGCGAATTTATATACAAGTCTTCCTGCGAATTTTCCTACATATGAAACCTACCAATCTCATACCATCATCAATATGTAACGATTCATTAAATTGATCACATGGTTATGATCCCCAAACTTCATACAGTTCATTTATAGCATTAAAATTAATTTATAATGTCTAAATCAAAGAACCCTAATTTTGGTTCAAGAACCCTAACAATGGCCGTGAGCAAATTAGGTCATGAAGCTTCAAGTTTTTTACCCAGAAACACTCTATACATCATCACAATCAATAATATGAGGTTAGAAATCATTAACAATATGGAAATAAACAGAATCGAAAAATCACAAATGCCAAGTTATTTGAATTCAGTTCATGCGTATTGGGGACATTTTGAATGATGCAAATGATCAGGATAGCTTTAAGAAGCATCAAGGATCATGTCTCCACCTTTAAAAGACCTTGAAACCTCATGCAAATCAAAAATCGAATGTGTGTTTTTTTCTTGAATTTTTGAAGTTTGATTATGGTTCTTGGAGGCTGCAATTTGTGCTCCTTCATTGGTTTATGTTGTATATATATCATAGAACAAAATTAGGTCAAAAAATCAATCTTTACTTTGGACTTTTGGATAGTTAGAGATTGAAAATGATATGCCTTCAAATATTGAAATTTTTTGATATATCCTTGCTATTTTTGATTGATCTGATTTTGTATAATCTCAATCACTTCTAAATGACTTTTTAGACTTTCTAAAACAAAAATCTTATCAAATATTCACACTTTTATATTTTATTTTGATTTAAAATGATTTTAAATGTAAAAAATCATAATAAATAAAATAAAATGAATAAAAATTTGAATAAATAATTTTTAATTCGTGCATGATGTCATGGAAGTGTTTGGGTCATAAAAATGCAAGCCCATTTGGAGAAATTTGGTTCTAAGGTCTCATTTGCTTCATAAACCTCCCAAATATTTCCCAACTTTGCAAAGTCAAAAATCCCACAATTTTAAGGCTATAAGGGTGTTATTGGACATTTTGGAAAGCTTAAAGAGTCCTCTAACCAACCTCTTTGGTCTCATGTCCATATCTTTTACCATTATCAAGTTATGCTCTTTGGAAGTTGTTGACTTTTTGTTGACTTTTTGTTGACTTTTGAAATGACCTATAATGTTTTAGCTCATACCTTCCAAATGAAGCATTTTTGGGCTTGGCTTATGAGACACAAAGTTGTAGAGAATTCAATTTCCTTCAAAATGAGATTTGGATGGAAAATTTTTTATGAAGCATGTGAATGTTATGGCTGGTCAAAGTTCAATTGACTTTTCTTGTGAAAACCCTAATTTAGAAACTCCTGATTCTTGATGATCTGAAATCTCCTTGATGAATCATGATCAACCCTTGATAAAATGATAAATTTTACTTCATATAATTGATGTTGGCAAAAAATCATGAAGTTTGACTTTGGTTTGACCACAGTTGACCTTAGTTTGACTTTTTAATGCTTTAATTGATTTTAGCCTATCTGATCATCTGACTGAGCAAATCTTTTGGGAAACTCTTGAAACTTGACATGGGGATTCTTGAACACATATAGGATGCTATGAAGCTCACATGAAGTCTTGGAAGCCCATTTATCCTGATGAAAGTCAAAACCCTAGTTTAGGATGCCTTGCTTAGGAGGATGCATTGTCTGAGGGAATTGTCAAACTTTCTGACTAATTGTGAACCTTGTGAACCTCTTGAGATACGCTGTGAACCTTGTGAACCTCTTGGGACACCTTAGTACACAATGTCTTGTCTTGGTGAGGACAAATTTTGGGGTGCAACACCCCACTATACAACAAAATAACACAGCACCGTCCCCACATGCGAGCACCAATTTCCGCAAGGCACTTCCGTATGTACACAATGCAACGCAAGCCAAGTCATACATGAAGTCACACAGATTTCACATAATGAAAATGCATAAGAATGTAAATAAAACACAGATGAAAAACAACAAAAAAATAAGAATAAAAAAGAGAAATTGATTACAAAATTCGGTTGAAAAGGATCACTACATCTTCATCACACGATGATAGAAAATGGCCTCTTCTTAAAAAAATAACAAAAACGATTTCTCCTCTTTATCATGATCACGATAACAAAAATTTGATTCTTCAAGTATTCATCACACAAAAAACCGAATTCTTCACAACACCAAAACCGAATCCACTATTCATTGATAATCATAACGAATCTTCATCCTCTTCTTGATAACAAAAGTTGAATCTCATTCTTCTTCACCATCACCATGAATATGAATCTCCATTTCACAACCTAACTGAATTTAATATCAATTTTCATTGAACCACAACCGAAATTCCTCATCGAAGTTCATCGTCTTCTTCATTGCACACCATCACCGAATCTTCTCAGATTGAACACAAAAACAGACTTCTTCATCATTCTCAGACTGAACAAGAAAACAAAAATATATATCGCTCTTCTTCGAACCAAACAAAAGCATCAGTTTCTTCACGCTTCATTATTCGTCGTCATCATCGCGTCTTCGTCAATAGATCCATCAATCAATAACATTGCGATCGAGTTGTTTTTGAGTTCTTAATTTTGAAAGCTTCGATCTGTGCGGTTTATTGATTTGTTTGATAAATGGTTTGGATTTGTATCGAGTGCAAAAATTGAGTGAGGGTTTGTGTTGGATGTTTTGCGTTTGGAGGTGGTTGGGTGCCGGAGAAGACGACGGTATCGTCGCCGGCCACCGTCGACTCTAGCGGCTAGGTTAAGAAGAGGATGAAGAATGCATGGAGAGAGAGATGGTTCATTTGTTTTGATTGTTGAAGTCTGATTTTTGTTTGGTTTGTGAATAAGGTATTAAGAGAAATGTTAAGAGATTCTTAAGAGATAATGTTGGAAGGAGATAAGCCATGGAAGCTTTTGTGATTCTCGTCCATACCGGCGGTGACACTTGTCACCGTCTGGTAGGACCTTTCTCTTTCATTCCCACGTGTGCTCATACACAGTACTAACATGCACCTGCGTTTTTAGACCACATGATGATCATACTTTGAAGAGTCCTTAAATCAATGCTTCCCATTCAGTCAAGAAGTTGACCGCGTGACTACCATACACCTTCATATTCTCTGCGCGTTTTGGGCCTTATGTCCCTTGATATCCGCACCCCCACCTTCGGCCCACTCTGGTTTTTTAACCTCATGTTTCCTATGCTTGCACCCTCTCCTCCTTTAATTTTTTTTTAATTTTGTTTATTTTCCATTTTAATTCATAAAAATACTAAAACACTTTAAAAAATTCCCAAAAAAATTATGTTAGCATTCTAACTCATTTTAGTGATTTTACATACTTTGATTTTCTGATTTTATTAATTAATTTATTTTTATTTTGAATTTCCATTTAATTTCCATGAAAACACATAAACTTGTAGATTTTATTTCTTTCACCTCACGCAATATTTTGACTTCGTTCTTTTTGCATCATTTTAAAGACTTAGAAATGCTTATAATTTTTTTTAAGTATTTTTAATTTCATTTTATCCATTGTTTTAGGAGTCTTGTTTGTGAGATTTCGTTAATTGTTCTCAAGCGACTTTGTGCGATCATTTAGTGGAGTTTTACCGTGACCTTTTTAGATCCATTTGGACAATATGTTTGCTACTGGTTGGTGACTTTAGAGATTTTAATTTCATAATTTTCTCATGACCTTTGGTATTTGTTTGGTGTCTTGCTTCTTAGGTAGCTTTTTCGTGCCTCTTTCTTCCCTCTTTCTAACATAGTTTGAGGAAGACATTTATGCCATCCTATTAGGTTTGCTTGGTAGTTGTTTTAGGTCACATATAGGGTTTAGGTACTGACTTTTTGATTTTGTTTGGTTTGTAACCTTCATCTTTGGTTTGTGTATTATTTGAATATCCTTATTTTCATCTTATGCTTATGCGATTCACTAATCTTTGTTTTGTAGGGTTTTGGTAAGTCATATGTGTGGGAAGGCTTCCCACATACAATTCTTTCCTTCATCTCTTTATGCTTTAAATTTGTGATTGTCTTAGCCTTATGCTATACTTGTCTAACTTCATCACTTCCCTTTTAGAAACAACTTAACTTCTTTAGAGAAGTAAGTTGTCTTCTAGCGTTTTTTGCTCCTTTCTTCTTCTTCTTTCTTTTCTTTCCTTCTTCTTCATTGGGATAGAATTCAAACCACACTAACCTAGGACTCCCATGCATGATAACATTAGGATTAGTCTTCCCCACTAGATTTTACCTTTGATATCCTTTTGGTGCTCTCTCTTCACATCTTCAAACTTAACTTCAAGTCACTTTAATAAATGACAAATCTTCTCATGTGACACGAGACTTTGCTATGAGATACTTGCATGCGTTCTGTTTCGGGGCGAGGTGTAGGATATCCCTCGTGGTGAATAGGTCTTAGCATGAGACTTCTTCACAAAGAAAACCTAAAAAATACTTCTTAATAAAAAAACCACAAAAACACTTAATAAAGGCCAGTAGGCCAGTGTGTCTGAGCCTTCACTTGTGGGACTAGATTTGGGGATTTCCTCCATAGCTAGGTGTGCCTCTTGCGCATTCCATTTCGGGATGATGTAAGAAGTACACATCCAATTAAGTAATACTTAGGTACACTCACCTATGCAAACCTCAAAGCAGAAAACTCATAAAAAAACACAGGACAAACAATAAACGTCTCTCCTTCGGGAATTCTCTTCTCATCACTTTCACTCTTTACGTGTGAACTTTCTCCTACTTGTCACTTGGAAAGACGGTAACACACTTGTGCCAGACGAGCCTGTAACACATGAGCATTGGCATATGAAGTTTAAACCTTAAGACACAAGCAATCTTTCCACCCCTAGTTAGGGGAACTATGGTGACTCTGATCCTCATGTCTAGATGAGGTACGTAGGCAGTGAGGTTGGGCCCGTTCGAGCACTCTTTTATTTTTCCTACATATTCCCCACTTCTTTTCTTTTCTTATCCAGTTTCCCGAATTTGGCCTCACTTTTTCTCATACCATGGCTTGTGATCTTTTCATATTGCATTGCATAAACATCTCATTACATCTCACTACATAGTTTATTTCATCTGCATCCAGGGTTTGTGATCTGAGCAATCCAAGAAGTGATCTGAGCCATCCCAATGGTCTTGAAGCATTCCAAGAGGGTCCATGAGTGTTCCATGATCATTATATGCTCCCAAAGTTCATAAAAGTCAAGAGATCACAAGGCATGTCAAAGGAATAGAGGCAGAATGAAGATTTCCTACATAGATGACCTAAAATTAGGGTTTTGATTTCAGAGATCTTACACCCAAATTTTTTGGTCATTTTTGTTTCTAATGGTCTTAATATGTTATAAGGAGCATGTGTACCAAATTTGATGTGTAAATTCATTGTGGAAGTCATCTGATCAACTGGTGACTTGTTGTGCAAGAAAAGTCAGAATCAGGGCATCTGAGGCCCCCATCAATGGAACCAAGGGTCATCTTCATCATTTTGAGGTCTTATGATCTTTATTTGATCTTAGAAGTGGTTATAAGTGCACACAATTTAATAATTTCAAGTCATTTTCAAACTTTCTATTTATGGACATGACTTGTAATGGAAACTTTCCATTTTGGGAAATATTTTCAACCTCCTCTTTCTTGATAAAAAAGGCTTCAAATGAAAACTACTTAAACATGAAAGTTGTAGATTGGATCTTCCCATTTTCAAAAAGTACAAGAACTTCTCTTGATTCATCCTAGAACTCAAGATATGGTCTTTCAAAGTTGAGAAAAATCCTATAATTTTCAAGTTCATGCCAAAGAGGGATTTTGCATATTGACATTTTCAAGCATTAAAATGACCTCTAATGCACTCAAATGTATCATAACATGTCAAAACAACTTCCAAGGATCATAATTGGCCTTTGTACCAAGCATTTCTATGACTTATTTCTCAAGAAACTTCAAAGTTGCCAAATTGCATAAACCATGAGAACACTTGATCAAGGTCATCCAGCTGCATAAACTTCATCCAATGGCCTTCCATGAATCAAGCTGAGGCCAGACACCCCTTCAAACAACCTCTGACCCGTGCCATGCCTCCTAGTACACAACATTGACTTTTTTGCAACTTTACCCATACCAATCAAGTTGTGCCACCACCCACTTTTTGATCACTCCTATTGGTTTATACAAACCTCAAGCAACACAAAACACAACACACACAAGCCTGAAACAAGCAAAGCTCAGAAATCCCAAAGTTTTCCATAACACTTCCTCTCTTCGAATCTCTCAACACACCCACTCAAACTCAAAACTTCCTTCACCATTCAATCACTCATGTCATAAGGAACACAAACCACCCTTCATATTGCCCTAAAAGCCTCTGAATCAAAAACACGATTTCTCACCTCTCAGAACTGAAACTCACAAAGGAGGCCATTTAAAATCTTGCAAAGCTTCTCCATAGAATCAGGGGACTCAAAAGGGTTGGATTGCACAAAGGAGGAGCTCTGAAAGTCCATATTTTTTGTTCATCAGCTAAGGTAAGCTCAAGAACAAAATATTTCAGACCTTTGATTTCTTGTTATAAAATGAAACTACATGTTATAGGGATCACTCTGATGTTCTTAGAATTGAAAATAGTCAAGAAATGAGCATGTTATGAGCTTCTGAAATTTTGTCCAGAAAAATGTTTTGATTCGATTCTCTCTGATTATGTGATATAAATGTTGTTTATTGATTGATTTGAGTTGCATTTGATGTGGGGATCATTTCTGGGTGGTTTTGAGGTTTAGATTTTGCCTAGGGAAGAAGTTGGTGGTTTGAGTCGCCGGAGAAGATGACCGGAGTTCCCCTTCGGTCACCTGAGTTTGATTAGGGTTAGGATTCCCAGTTTAAATGTCAGCCCTTGGATCTTGATTAATTAGTGGAATGGACGCTCAGGATTCATCATTTGCCCTAATCCATTTTAATTAATTTTAATTAGGTTTAATTAATATAATTTAATCTGAAACGATCCTGACCCTTCAAACGCGCGCGCAGTCAACCAAGTCACCCCAAGTTTAAATCCTGGCCTTTAGATCAGCTTACTTCTCATTTATTTCATTGTATTTTCATTTTATTGCATTTCTTTTGTTCTATTTATTTAAAATATCAAAACACTTTAAAAAAATCTCAAACTTTTCATTTTTATTTCAAATATTTTTCTTAACCCAAAAACATTTTTAATTTTAATTTTTGCATTAAAAAAGTATTTTTAAAATATTTAAATGTATTATTTAATTAATTAATTGGTTTTAATTAATTAAAAATCCATTTAGGTTTCTAAAAATCACAAAACAATTCAAAAAAAGCATTCCCATACATTTAGAAACATTTTCAAACTCACCACACAAATTTCTTTTTAGGTATGATCACATTTTCACAATTATCTTTGAATTAGGGTTCTTAAATTTCACATTTTTTAACCCTAACTTGAAAAATTCATTTCTTCCTAACCATGATGAGTTTGAACTTGATTATTTTTGCATTGATTCAAATATTGCATATAGTTTCTAGGTTATTTATCTCATATTTTTGCATTGCATTTTCAAATTGATTTGCATTTTCTCTTTAGAAGCACCCAAAAAACCCTAGTTAACTTAGAAAGTTCATAACTTTCACTAGGTTTAGCTTCTGACCTCCTCCTTTGGGTAGTGATATTGTGTATGATTAGGGTTTGTTGGAGTTCAATTTCAATTTTTTTATCATGATGTATGCTTCTGGTTTGGTCATGTGCATCTCATGTTGCCTTAAAACCCTAATTTCTCATGTTCATTTGCTTTCATCTTTGCATATCTCAATCATATGAACTTGCCATGACATTTAAAGAATTTGTATGACATCTTAGACATCTTAAGACATTCTTGAACATTGCTTGACCAGTTCTTCATTCATTTTCTATGTTTTGCATTCATTACATTTCATGAACATCCATGTGTTTTCTTGCATCTAAACATGCTTCCATGACATCTCATCCTTGTATGAACATTCATAAGCATTATGTATGACTTTGCATCATCTCATAACACATTTGCATTGCATATCAACTTCTGGTTTTGGTCTTTACATATTATGTCATCTCATATTCTTTTGCTTTATGTCTTATGCATTCATACTAACATTTCAGGGGCTTATGGTAAGTTGTTTGGGATGTGGATTTGACTTCACATCCTATCTCTTCTCATATCTTCATATGCATTATTTACAAGTCTTTGAAGTGAACTTACTTCACTTTTGCTCCCATTCTTATTTTCTTTCTTTTAGGTTACTTATCTTCTTCAGGAAGTAAGTAACCTATTCTCTTTCTCCTTCTCTCTTCATCTGCTTCTTCTTCCATGATGGCCATCTAAAGACCTTTCTTTAAGCCTCACAAACCATAGGATATCCAAGCATGATAAATTTTAGGGTTGTATATAACCCCCTTAGCTTTTTACCTTTGAGTCTCATTGAGTCTCTCTTCTCATCTCATAATCAGAGGCTAAACACTTAAAGCTTTAGGACTTTAAATTAGGGTTATGCCTACATCCTTATCTTAGGATGGAGTGTATAACTTTAATCCTTAGTGTTAAACCTTTAATTTGTTTACACCTCTTAATCAAAACATCTAATAATTATCAAGACTTAAGCTTGTAACTTGGGCCTTACATCAAGGTTCCATCTCTTCCTTTTGGTTAAGAGGGACTAACCTTAGTGTTTAATGGACAAGTCCCCCTCAAGTTGTCTTACAAACTTAAAACTCATTTCTTAATCTCATCCTTTAATTAAAATACACTTAATAAAGGCTTGTTATATAATGAATTTAGTCCCTAACCATGGATTAAGTTGAGGAGTCTTCCTCAGCTTAAGTGTTCTCATCTATCATCCTTCTGTTAGGATGGTGTAATGAGTCCACTAATCCTTGATTAGAGATTAAACTCATTACTTGACACTAAAGAAAAACCCCAAAAACATTTTAATAATCACAAGTAGGTTAATGATCTTAATCCTATATCATCATGGTAATTAAGTTGAGATCTTCATCTCATGCTTAAGTAGGCTCATTATCCCTAATCAGGGGTGATATAATGAGTTTACAAACCCTTGATTAAGGCTTAAGCTCATTATCCTATGCAAAACACCAAAAATAATAAAAAACTGAAAACACAAAAAACAAATAATAAACGTCTCCTCCGGGATTCTTTTCTCATCACATTCACTCTAAAAACGAGAATTTGCTTCTTCCGTCTAATACAAGACAGTTAGCACTCGAGCCAGACGAGTCACACACTTGAGCATAGACAAGCAAGCAGTTCACACCAAAACATCTAAGTCTCTTTGAGTCGAACTATGGTGTTCTGACTTACTCATTGCACGAGAGGATACGTAGGCATAACTTAACAGTTATCAAACAAAAGTCTCTGTGTCTTCCCCCCTCTTCCAACTTTCTTTCTAAGCCTCAGTCTTGAGCATTTCACCATTTATTTTTCACTAACACTCTGTACGTCCTTTTCTCCTTAGCTTTTATACACATTTTAGCACATACACTACTCCTTTTAAACACAATCAAGTAAGCGTGGATCCTTTCGGGTACGACGGACGATCTGGGTGCTAATACCTTCCCAAGTCGTAACCAAACCCCTTTCTCAGTTTCTCTGGTTCACAACCGTTTTATCCATACCCTTCCAGGTTTATGCAACATTACCTTTCCTTCGGGATAAAAATGCCTAGCTGGCAACTCTATTCAACCTCAAACTCCAACATCGCTGATAATTCGCGTCTGCACCAGGGACGTAAAGCCTTTTTGGGAGCGACAACTTGGCGACTCTGCTGGGGACTCTCTGCAACCAGGGCTTATGGTTCTCTTGTGGTTTTCTCCTAACGCTTGTTTGATTTGTGTTTATGGGGGTGTTATGTGCTAAGTGTGCTTTTGTTATTGCTTTATTTATTTCTTTCTGTACAGCTTTATTTACTGCATTTACTTTATCGCTTTCATTTACTGTTTTATGCATTTCATTTTATTATCGTATCACATATGTGCTGAATTTGTTGGTTCGCCTGTATTCCAGTGAGAAAGGTCCAACACAAAGGCCTGAGTGACAGACATAGGATTAGAGTGGCTTCATATTCTTTCCCATTCCATTTCGGTCTGGTGCGGGAATATGAAACACGGTTCAGACATGGGTTTCTTCTTGAGAACTCTGTGCTATGGATTTCCTGTAGTACTTGGGCTATCTGGGAAGCCTGATAAGTATGGATGACCTTTTTAGATGACCTTCAGCATCTAAGGTGAATTAGAGGAGGATCCCTTATGATTAATGTAAACACTGTACCTCCGGGTTATAAGTGTTTACACTTCTCATAATAGATCCGAACCTAAGGATCCTTGTTCTAGAACAATACCTGTGAGTGGGTTGGGTTGTTTATAAGTTTGCAGGAACCCTTGACCTCAACATACCCTGTTACTGGATTTTGTTTTAAGGTTACACTATTTTAGACTAGTTCTTTGAAACCCCGGACAAGTGACTCTTTATTTGAGTTCCCCACCTGGTTACTGGTTCTCAGACCTTCATTCAGACTTCTGAACACTCATGGACCCTATCAAAAGCAACTGACAATCCAGCACCTGATCACAAACCCTTGCATATCATTCTACATACATCATACTACATCCTTTTAACATTTGTCTATTGTTTTACAGGGTATCCACATCATCTTTGGTTTGGTTTTGACCATTCTTCTGCTCAGCCATCTTCATCAGATATATGCACCAACTATCTTCATCAGAGATCTTTTGCAACTGTTATCTTCTCTAGTTACCTTCACCAGCACCCATTGTCAGTATGGACTCAACCAGGAAGAGCAACATCACTTACCATTTCTTTGAGTACCCTATGGCAGGCATCAAGCAGATTCAGTCACTCATTACTCCTGATCATGTCCCATTATTTAGAGAGCATTATGGTGCTATCTTGGACATGATCATGGACTTGGATGTATCACAGAGGAGCATAATCCACACTTGCCTTCAGTGCTATGACCCTCCTCTCATATGTTTCACTTTCCCAGACTTTCAGATAGGTCCTTTGTTGGAAGAGTTTTCCATGTTGTTTGTTGTCCCTATCAGAATAGGAATTCCTTTCAACCCTGAGATGACTGCTCCTAAGAATGAAGACATAGCTAAAGTTATACATCAAGAAGCCACCATCATTGATCAACATATGACCACCAAGGCTGGAATCCCAGGCCTTCATTTGGACTTCTTAATCACTCAGACTACCAATCATGCTGCAGCAGGGAAGTGGGAAACTGTTTGTGCCCTCCTGGCTCTTAGTATATATGGTATCATCTTGTTTGCAGACAAGCCTAAGTTTGTAAGCAAGAATGCTATCCATATTTTCATGCTCAAAAATCTAGTTCCTAACTTGCTAGGGGATTTCTACTACTCAATGCATCAAAGGAATGAGAAATAGAGGGGAAGACTAGTCAGATGTTGTGCACCTCTCTTCTACAGTTGGTTGATGAGACACATGCCAAAGACGGAAGCTTTCCTGAATCCGCATCAGATAAGGAATTGGGCTAAGAGGATGATTTCCCTTGCTTCAGAAGGCATCAGGTGGTGTACTCAGAACACCAAGGGCAGGGACATAATTACAAGTTGTGGAAAATATCCTAATGTGCCTCTTATTAGAGTGAAGGGTTGCATCAATTAAAATCCTTTGCTATTCAAAAGAAATTTGGGATATGCATTGGTACATCCACCGAGAGAGCAGGAATTAGCAGATACCCTTTACTATGATGTTCAGAATAATCATGCCGCCATCCGAAAAGCAGCCTGGGCTTGGGATAACATACAGACTAAAAGGACTGCCATTTTGGGGAAGTGCAACAACATAGCTTCAGCTCAATACATTGAATGGTCTCGCATCAGAAGACAAATCACCCGCATGCCATTCACCCTAGAGGATGTACCAGGGCCATCAGCAGTAGAGCCCATAGCTACAGTCAATTTGAAAAAGTTTGAGAAGTTGAAAGAGAGGAATACCCAGCTTTCTAAACCTTTGAATAAGACCCTTTGGGAAAGGAATGACGGTTGTTTGGACATTGAGAGATTAGAGAAGCTCCGAATCGATCATGTGACTAAGATAGAGAAGATAGAGGACTTCATCAGAAAAGCCCGAGCAGGGGAATTGGTATTGAAGAATGCTTGCAAAGAAGCTAAAATTCAGAAAGCCAGAGCTGAGCATTACTTAGAAGAGAGTCAGGCTAGGTGGATCAGGATCACTGAAGCTCGTTTGCAAGAGGATCAGAAGACACAAGCTAAGATAGAGCAGCTGGAAGCCAATGAAAGGAAGAGTCAATAATCACTCCTAGAAGCACATAAGGAAATCTCAAAGTTGAAACTCCGGGCGGGGTTGAAAAGATTAAAAGAACAAGACAAGTATCAGAAGTTGGCAAGTGCCATTGCAACCAGGAACCTTCTTATCAGGACCATCATAGAGCATCCAGTTGGACCAGTAACTGATGCTCTCCTGAAGGAAGTCAAGGAGGATGACTTTGGGCTGGATGTTTGGTTTCTTTGTACTTGTATTTTATTTTGGTTGTACTTTAATTCAACATGGTGTTTTGATTGTTGTACTTCTTGTCTTAATTGTATTTTGACCCACCATGGGAACTTGTTGTAATCATAAACTATGTATTTTGGCATTTTGAAATGTTATAGTTTAAGTATTACCTGGATTTTCTCTTGGATTTCACTTCTCTTCAACATCTACATTCCCAGAGGTCGGGAAGGTCAAAACCAAAGAGCCAAACCGGATACCCTTGGAAGACAAATAGACATACTGCATTGCATGCTAACCTCATTCTCTGTGTTTTTGCAGGTGTTTTTTGTTTTCTCACTTTGCTGTTGTTTCAGGAAACATTGCTCGTAGGTAGGTTTTCCCCATCAATAGAGTTCACCGGTATCTAACCAGAAACAACCTTCCGAGCTTACAGATGGACCAAGTTCAACAAGATTTGACTGACGTAAGAACTCAGGTGGCTAATGAGAGAACTGAGATGAGGGCTCAGATGAACCAGTTCATGGTAGTGATGACTGGGTTGGCTCAGAGCCAAGAAAGATTAAGAGAGTTAGTCGAGCGGCAAACTCCAGAAGAGAACCATTTAGGTACTGGGGTACTAGTAACAACGATCACGGGCAGCCGAGAATAAATCCACCAAAGTTTGGGCCCCACCTCAATCTTGAAGTCAATGTTATCGGAAATACCCAAGGAAATGCAGGAGGTCGTGTTCCACAAGAAGATCCTCAGGATGAACAGTTCACAGTAATTGGTGTTGGGGATGAAGCCTATGATCGTCATCTGGACGAAATAGCGGAGAAGCTAAGATCCTTAGAATCCCAAAACTCATTGGGATTTGATGTGATAGATATGGGTTTAGTATAAGGAGTCAGGATTCCTCACAAGTTAAAGCCTCTATGCTTTGAGAAGTACAATGGTACCTCCGGTCCTCGTACCCACCTCCAATCCTTTCTGGGGAGATTAAAGGCATATACCATGGATGAGAAGTTGTGGATGTTTTATTTCGAAGATAGCTTGACCGGGGCATCCCGTGAGTGGTATTCTCATCTATCCAAAGCTACAGTCAGGAATTGGAAGGACTTAGCTGAAGCTTTCATACGCCAATATCAGTACAACCTGGATATGGCACCCAATAGGACCCTCCTGATGGGTATGTCTCAGTCTTCAAGAGAAAGCTTCAGGTAATATGCCCAAAGATGGAGTCAGCTTGCTGCTGCTGTCCAGCCACCTATGTCAGAAAGAGAGATGGTTGACATGTTCATGAACACATTACAGGGAACCTACATTGATCGGCTTGCTGCTTTCTCTTCCACCAGTTTTGTTGATGTAGTTATAGCTGGTGAGAGAATTGAGAGCCTATTGAAGATGGGTAATATCTCTGACAATGGTGCTAGCTCTAACAATGCGAGAATACCTTTCTCAGGACCTCGTAGAACATGTGAGACCAACTCAGTTCATTTGGGCAGAGGTAGGCCTCAATACATGCCAAGATCAGTGGCTGCTATCACCATTCCTGCTCCAGCACCTCAACAACAGTATCCGCAACAACCACAATACTTCCCACAATAACAACAGTTTCCTCAACAGAGATCTTACAACAATAGAAATCAACAACAATGTCCTTTCCAACAAAGGCCTTCACAAGTTAACAGGGTTATCGATCCCATCCCGATGCCCTATGCTGCTTTACTCCCACAATTACTGAAGCTCAATCTGATCGAATTAAGGACTCTGGCTCCACCAGATCCCCAGAATTTCCCAAGAAACTATGATGTCAACGCCAGATGTGCCTTCCACTCCAATGCACCTGGCCATACAACAGAGAAGTACAGGGCCTTGCACATGAAAGTTCAGGACTTAGTTGATTCTAAAGCTCTAAATTTTGCACCTCCTCCAAGTGTTACCAAGAATCCTATGCCTAGCCATGGTGGGCCTAGGATAAATTCCATTGAGGAGGATCAACCAGTAAGCCTAATTGATAATGTTGCAAGTATTCAAACACCTCTGGCTGAGGTTAAAACCCAGCTTTTGAAGTGCCAAGTGTTTCCGGGTTGTGAGGCCCATTGCGAAGCTTGCAAGATTTCTACCAACGGCTGTGCAAATTTGAAGACCGGTATCAATAACCTTATCAGAGAAGG
The DNA here is from genome assembly GCA_963966055.1 of Lathyrus aphaca. Taxonomy (NCBI): domain Eukaryota; kingdom Viridiplantae; phylum Streptophyta; class Magnoliopsida; order Fabales; family Fabaceae; genus Lathyrus; species Lathyrus aphaca. The sequence continues at coordinate 543,668,995 of OZ014524.1, forward strand.
CATTTTACAGATCACTTCAACAATTTCAGCTCCTACCACATCAACAACCATTCCTTCTACAACACCAGCACACATCACTTCATCAGATATACAGATATCACTCCTACTACTTCAACAACAATCATTCCAACAGATTCTTCTACAACATAAACAATCATCCCTTCTTCAACTTCAACGGACATAAATTCAACACATCCTTCTACAAAAACAGCAACCATCAATGAAGACATTTCCACAGTTACCATTTACTAAGACCCAGCAACAATCCATGTTCCAGATTCTTTCAAGAACTCACATCAACACCCTCATCAACACCAGCAACTTTCATCACATGCACCATCTCCAGTCAGACCTCCTGTCACAATTTATTATGACCCACAAATTGTCACGACCCCTTCTTCCGCAGCAATCACTCTGGTGACCATCCCGGTACCTGGACCAATTCCACATGACAACAGCAGTGCCGTGCCTTGGCACTATGGCTCAGATTTGTATTGCAATGGAAATAAAGTCACTCTTGATTCTTCAACTTCCCCACCACAAATTGATAATGTCGGGGGAGGCGGAGGCTTCACTCGAAGCGGACGTCTCTTCGCGTCGCAATTCCCAAGAACTAATGTTGAAGCAGAAGTTGCTGCCAAAGCTAAAGGCAAGAGTGTGGTGCCTGAAGAACCAATTGCCAAGGAAACTCAGAAGACATCCTTTGATCAGGATATGGATGAGTTCATGAGAATCATCAAGAAGAGTGACTACAAGGTTGTGGACCAGCTCCAATAGACACCCTCCAAAAACTCCATATTATCATTGCTCATGTGTGTCGCTCCCCGGATTTCCATCCTGGTACAAACGCGAAAGTGGTGCGGAAAAGAATAGAGTCGCCAACCAGGCATTTTTATCCCGAAGGAACGGGAATGGTAATGCTGCACAAACCAGAAGAAAAGAAAAGGAAGGACACGGGTCCTGCGAACCAAAGAGACTGAGCTCGGGAGTCGGTTACGACCTAGGAAGGTATTAGCACCCCAGATCGTCCGCCGTACCCGACGGGATCCACGCTTGCAAAGAAACTGTTTCAAAAGGGCGAGGGTATGAAAGCTGCTGCAAAGAAAAGAAACTGGAGCTGGAAAAGGAACTGAGAAAGAAAACAAAGAGAAAAAATGTAGGGAAAATAAAAGATTGTGCTCGAACGGGCCCTACCCCGCTGCCTACGTACCTCATCGGGAAGATGAGGATCAGAGATGCCGTAGTTCTCCTAACTAGGGGTAGAAAAGAAATTGCTTGTGAATTAAGGCTTGAACTGCCTATGCCAATGCTCAGGTGTTGCAGACTCGGATGACGAGTGCGTAACCGTCTTGCAAAGTGACAAGTAGGAGCAAGTTCGCGTACGGAGCGAAGGAAATGAGAAAAGAATTCTCGAAGGAAAGACGCTTATTGTTTGTTCAGTGTTTTTTAGAAGTTTTTTATGAGTGGAGTTTGCATAGGTAAGTGTACCTAAGTCTTACTCACTGGGATGTGTACGTCTCACATCATCCCGAAATGGAATGCGCAAGAGGCACACCTATTTATGGCGGAAATCCCCAAAGCTAGTCCCACAAGTGAAGGCTCAGACACACTGACCTATTAACATTTATTAAGTGTTTTTTGTGATTTTTGGTTAAGAAGTGTTTTTTAGCTTTTCTTTGTGAGGTAATCTCATGCTAAGACCTATCCACCACGAGGGATAACTTACACCTTGCCCCGAAACGGAACGCGTGCAAGTATCTCATAGCAAAGTCTCATGTCACATGAAAGTACTCAACATTTATTAAGTGAATTAGAATTAAGTTTGAAGATGAGAAGAGAAAGCACCAAAAGGATCTAAAGGTAAAACATCTAATGGGGGGGGACTAAAGAATCCTAAGTGTTGTCATGCATGGAGATCCTAAGGTTAGTGTGGTTTTCTATCCTAAAGAAGAAAGAAAGAAGAAGAGAAGAAGAAGAAAGAAGAAGAGGGATGATTAAGGCCTAAGCCCAACAATCAAAGGGTTAGCACAAGTAAGAATAAAAAGAGAAGAGATGAGATTTGGAGATGTGGGAATCACTTCCACACCTCTCACTTACCATAGCCCCTGAAAGGTTAGCAACACAAACATAGAAGCAAAATGAATATAATGACATACCAACATCATACAAACAGAAGTGAAGTCATACATACATAAACTCAATGCAAATGCAAGCCACAAGAGTGAGAGAAGAAGAATGCAAGTCAATTATGAAGCAACATGAAGCATATGGCAAAACAAAGCAAACTTAATGAGATGCAAAGCAAAAATGCACAAAACATGAACCCAAGGCACAAGACCAGAACTAAATCAAGTTGAAGAAAAGCTTAAGAAGCAAGAGAGGTGAAAAGAAGAGAAGAACAAGCCCAAACAACGACATTATGAGATGGAAAAGGAGCAAAGAAGTGAGGTGGATGCACATAAGAAGGAAAGAACTTAAAAGATAAGCTAAACACAAAATTTTCAAGATACAAACCCTAAACCAAGATCAGAATGATACCCATACCCCAAAGAGACGCCAAATGAGAGGAAGAAGTTGGCACAAGTGCCCTTCTAGGCTAATGAGAGAGCTTATGATCAAAAGGAAGCAAAATGGGACAAGGTATGAACCAAAATTCAAATTAAATCAACAATGCATCCAAAAATTCCACAACTTAGGACAAATGATCTTCAAACATGATATAACAATGTGCTAAAAGGATTGGAAGAAACTCAGAAGCTAGACAAGTCAAATGGGGACATAAACATGAACTAGGTTTAAGAAACTTCCATCACAAGTCAAGGACCAAAACCCAATGAACAAATTTCTAAAAATCAGGGCAAAAATCACACATGAAGTACATCTTCTTATGAATTCAGAGCAAAAGGAACCAACACAAAACTCAAAATGATGATCACTAGGGAAATTGGACAAGGCATGATGCTTGAAAAGGAATTAAAAAGAATTAATTAAGAGAGGAAATTAATTGACACGTGGATATTGAAAATAAATGGAAAAGAAAAATATGGAAAATTAAAGAAAATTCCAACGAACTTCCATGAATTATATTGGAATTTTTAGACACTTGGAAGTATTTTTAATAATTGAAAAGCAGAATGATTAAAAGAAATAAAAAGAAAAAGAATTAAAAAAGAGAAAGAGAGCTGGCGGTGTGGATAGTCAGGAATTCAGTGTAAATGAAATGGGCCCAGATGCTAGGGGGTGCGAATATTAGTGGGAGGCCCAAAAATCTGCGCAGGTTCATATTATATGGGTGGAAATTCAGGAAAATATGTGGAAAAAAACAGAAGCCATTGGATGGAATGGACGCATCCTGAAAGTCATTCATTAATTGACGTGGTAGGAGTATTGGACCAGAGATGAGGAGCATGAGTGTTATTGTGTTGTGCGCCACATGAGGAATATTCAGAAACAAAATTACACAAGCCAAGGCACGTGAATGGGATGCTCCTCATTAAATGAGGTGTCAGCATCCTGAGTGATGAGAGGAAATGATCCAAGGGCACAGGGTTCATCTTCAAGCTCTGAAACCCTAGAAACGAATTCCCAGATTCCGGTGACCGGAGCTAGGGCTCCGACACCGGAAATTGCATAGTATGAACAAATCATAACCAAAATTAATAAAAAGCTCCAGATTGGGTAATTGAGGTGCTCTGAGTTCAAAAATGGTGATGAAAATCTCATTGGATCAAAGAATCCTATGGATCAAAAGAAAATAGTTTGGACCAAGAAAATTCAAATTCAAATTACAAACTCAATAATGCACCAAATTCAAAACTACAAACAGCAGAATGATCAGTGAACATCAAGGATTACAATGCACACCATCAATTTCATTTCCAGATCTGAAGATTTGGATGCTTACCTAAGCTTGCAGATCTTGAGAAAGCTTGCTAGAAGTCTAGATGATGAAACCAAACCACTCCAAATGCACTCTAGTTGCAAAATAAATGTAACTAGAGCCTTGAATCTTGCTAGATCTGAGGATTTGCAACAAACTGCCTTGAAATGGCAAGATGATGAAACTTTAGAATTTGCTTGCACAAGGGTGAGATTTGTGATCCTGAGCTCTCAAGGATGAAGGATCTGTGATTTGTTTTTGGAGACAGCAAGTGTGTGAGGAGATTTGAGAGAAAATTCAAGTTGTGCAAGAACTTGGAAACTGAAAAATGAGAGAGAACTCACTCACTCACTCTAAAACCCTAATTCTCTTTTATATGGTGTCATGAATTAGTGCTGAAGGAATGAGGAGGTTTACACGTGGGAATGAAAAGTTTTTGTGATTTTGCAATTTTGGCCAATTTGTTGTGATCTCATGTAATCCTCATGCATTCCCTTGCCTTCAGCCCATGTGCACTCTAAATCTGACCCTTAATCATAATCCAAACAAATCTTGGCCCTTAGATGAGAGAGTCACACTTTTCTCATGAATATGCAAAAATTGCACTTATGGAATAACATTCTCACTTGACACGAATTTGGTGCATTTCCTTGAGCAAAGTAAGCCAAATGCATTGTATTTTAACATTGAGAACTTATTTGATATGTACCAATACACAAAAATGAGATTCAAGACTTTTGGCTTTGGTGCATGCATGAAAATTCAACTTTTGCCCTAATTTGGATGAAATTTTTGAGGGCCATATATCTTCAACCATGAAGGCTATTAAAAAGTACTTGTACTTTTTTAAAATGGGAGGTCTTAATCTCCAACTTTCATGTTTGACTTTGGTCCATTTGAAGAATTTTTCACCAAGTTAAGCTCACTTGAATTTTAGGGCAAAACTTGCCAAAAATGGCATTTTCTCAAAACCAACTTTGCACCAATTTTGCAAAACCCCTCAAAACCTCATGATTCTTGATCTATGAACTTTCCAAACCTCTTCTAACATTGTAAGAACATCCCTTGGCTAGAAAAATTGGGTTGGACCCCTTGAAATCACACAGTTGACTTTTTTAAGGCACAGTTGACCAGTTACTTCATCTGCAAGCAACTGAAGAAATACTTGACTTCCACAAGGAATTTTTTCACCAAATTTGGTACCTAGGATCCTATTGACATGTAAGAGACTTTGCCCAAATGAAATGGCCAAAGTCTTGAGGTTTTCCTGCTTGAATCTCAAACCCTAGTTAAGGGCCATTGTGTAGGAGCTTTGCCCTAAACTGGAATCCCTGATGATCATCCAACCTTCTGAGCTTTTGTAAATGGAATTGAACTTGTAAATGCAATGTAAACTCCTCATAGGACTTGTACAAAACCATTGGTCCCCTTGTCATGGCTTGTGATGCTTCAAGAATCTCCATAGATGATCATATGCCTAATGCTCGGTCATGAGAAATGTTATGCCTCATCTTTCCATGCTAGGATGCTAAGAATATGATATGTTCATGATGAATATGATTTTATATGATGCTTAAAATGAAGAGGGCAAATTTGGGGTGTTACAGCTGCCCCTATTCAAACAATTGTTAATCTGAAAAGGACGGTAGTACGGGCTATCGACCGTTCAAGATAAATTGTGGTTGAATACCAAGAAGACCTGAAATTTGCACTCTGACGAAGAATGCAGAAATTGGGAAATAAACCCAACCAAATGATGCTTTGGTGATCTGAAGTGAAGAGAAAGCAGACGAGCTTCTTCCAAGTTGAAACTGTTATCTGGAATTAAAATATTTTGACAGACAAGTCTTCTTCGAACAATCCTGTTACACCAGGAACTGGACATACGAGCTCTCAAACACTGCAAAAACATATGACTTGAGACAGACAAATCTCCTTCAGGTATACCTGTGACACCAGGACCGGGATGCACTTAAATCTGTGGGATAAACATGCATAAACAAGGTAGACGAACCTTCTTCATATATTATCCGTGGATATATGGTATAAGACAGACGAGTCTTCTTCGAGCAAACCTGTTACACTAGGTGCATCAATAATAGTTGGTGCCTGAGACAGACGAGCCTCCTTCAGATAAACCTGTTACGCCAGGACCGGTAACCATTTTGACATTTATTCTCATAATCAGGATTTTAAACCTCTTTAATACAGACGAGTATTGGATGATCATCAAGATAACACAGACGAGTGCCACAAGTCAATGATACAGACGAGTATCAGCCATTGGTATAGACGAATACCAGAAATTCAAACACAGACGAGTATTTGGAGTAGCAATACAGAAGAATACCAGAATAATCAGCAAATCCGCACATACAGGTATAAGCTAACACAGACGAGTGCTGGGGATGATACAGACAAGTATCTAAACAAAGCAGACGAGCTTCAAATAGATAACAAACAGACGAGTGTTGGGCCGACGAGCAACCATAAATATCAAACACAAACGAGTGTTGGAAAGTGCAGACGAGCAAACATCAGAGATTACATATCAAACACAGACGAGCATTGGAAATTGTAGACGAGCAACAACAAAGATCAGACACAGACGAGTGCTGGAAATTGCATACGAGCAATATCAAGTTAATCATGGGCCACTGCTGGGGAAAGCAAACGAGCAATACCAAAATGATAACACAGACGAGTGTTGAGAGATGCAGACGAGCAGCAATAAAGTATGAACACAGACGAGTGTTGGGAAGATGCGGACGGGCACCAAACAAATGCTTGATTAGCAACAAGAGTTACAACTCTGCAGGGGAGAACTAAGTCAAGAGGTCTTGACACCTAACTCTGACTGGGGTGATGAATACCTGCATGTATCATCATATTAACCAAAAATAAACTGGCGACTTCTCTGGGGAATATTTCACTGATGGGAGTGAAAATCAAATATGACCTCTGTGGGGACATCAGGCATTCAGCTTCCTGCTGGGCATACTCCACTGGGGAAGAATAAACTGCATGGGCTTCCTGCCAAGACTTAGCTGGGGAATAATTCTGCTTGGGAGAATGTGACGCCATCCTGCAACCTGCAACAATAGAAAAAACAAGTGTGCCCCGGGGACTCGCATGGTATGATATGTTCATCCATTGTCACCTGAAACTCAAAGAGGGTTTACAGTGTTTCCCTGCAATGCCATTTGTTTTTCAAATTATCACCATGTTTTAAATGCAATGCTATTTTTGCCCAAAATTCAGGACATTTTACAAACAAAAATAAACACAACACAACTTTTTGACTGGATATTCTTTTTATTGAAAGGCCTCTGAATAGGCAAAGATTTTACATCAGGAAGCAACCACCTGGAAAGAGGTAGCCACCATAAAATTTGAGAAAATAAACTATCCTAATGACAATGGGCACGACATCCCAATGAGTTCCATTTCTGCTATGACCAACATGTCTTCAAAACTCTCCATTCTTGCCTTTTCTTTCTGAGAAGATGAGGGGACTGATTTCTATCCTTCTGATACTGTCAAGCTGTATGAAACAATGATTTGGTTCAGATTACTCGAATCGTAGTTGTTCTCTTATTCCCTTGTTTTGCGTGGATCGCCCTTTCGGGTTTTCAATCCATCGGGATACCCTTTTTTGCCTGAGCTGTCCGATGTGGCTTTTCAACTCAGCGGGTGTACACATTTTTATTTATTTATTTATTTTCCCTAACTTTTGCCCGAGCTTTTTATTCTGTTTTTAGCTCGCCAGGATGCCCTTATTTTTGCCTGGACTTTAATTCTGTTTTTGTGTCCAGCGGGTCTCTTTATGCGAAGTATTTTTTAACTGCGTCCGAGTTAACAGGGGATTGGAAGTCTTCTCCATCCATAGTGGTGAGCATCAGTGCTCCTCCTGAGAAAACTTTCTTCACTATGAATGGTCCTTCGTAATTTGGGGTCCATTTGCCCCTGTGATCTGAACCTGGAGGAACAATCCTCGTGAGCACAAGCTCTCCTACCTGATACTCCCAAGTACATACTCGTTGGTCGAATGCACGCTTCATTCTCCTCTGATAAAGCTGACTATGACAGATAGCCGCTAATCTCTTTTCCTCAATTAGACATAGCTGATTGTAACGAGCACGCACCCATTCAGCCTCATCAAGCTTCACATCCATCATCACACGCAATGAAGGGATCTCTACTTCAACAGGGAGGACTGCCTCCATACCATATACCAGAGAGAAGGGAGTTGCCCCAGTTGACGTCCTGACTGATGTTCGGTACCCATGCAGCGCAAATGGTAAAATCTCATGCCAATTTTTGTAAGTGACGACCATCTTTTGCACAATCTTCTTGATATTCTTGTTTTCTGCCTCTACCGCACCATTCATCTTTGGTCGGTAAGGAGAAGAATTGTGATGCTGAATCTTGAAGTCCCGACACAACTCTGCCATCATCTTGTTGTTCAAGCTAGAACCATTGTCAGTAATGATCCTTTCGGGCACTCCGTATCTACAGATGATGTCTCTTTTCAGAAACCTTGCTACCACTTGACGAGTGACGTTGGCATAAGATGCGGCTTCAACCCATTTAGTGAAGTAATCGATCGCGACCAAGATGAAGCGATGACCATTTGAAGCAGTAGGCTCTATCTTCCCGATCATGTCAATGCCCCACATAGAAAAGGGCCAAGGAGATGACATGACGTTGAGCGGGCTTGGAGGAACATGCACTTTGTCTGCATAAATTTGGCACTTGTGGCATTTACGAGCGAATTCACAACAGTCTGCATCCATTGTCATACAGTAATACCCCGACCTCAGCAATTTCTTTGCCATAGCATGCCTCCTGCATGGGTACCGAAAGATCCTTCGTAGACTTCCTGCATTAACAGGCTTGCTTCGTGTCTATCCACGCATCTGAGCAAGACCATGTCAAAGTTTCCCTTGTACAAAACCCCGTCTGTATTCAAGAAGAAGCTAGCAGCAAGTCGCCTTAAGGTCTTCTTGTCATTGGAAGATGCCCCAGCTGGGTATTCTTGCTTTTCCAGGAATAGCTTGATATCAAAATACCAAGGTTTCGCGTCAGACACTGCGTCTACAGAGAAAGCATGAGCTGGAGCGTCAAGCCTGGAGATGTCAATTCTGGGTACATAATTCCAACACAAGACTTTGATAGACGAAGAAAGAGTGGCCAATGCATCGGCAAATTGATTTTCATCACGTGGTATGTACTGAAGCTTAACTGTTGTGAAGAACGTCAACAGTTTTCTAGCATAATCCCTGTAAGGAAATAGATGCTCTTGATGCGTATACCACTTGCCGGTAACTTGGTTAATGACGAGGGCTGAATCTCTGAATATATCGAGGTTCTTAATCCGAAGATTAATAGACTCCTCTATTCCTATTATGCATGCCTCGTACTCCACTTCATTGTTGGTGCAGCCAAAAGTAGTTCTGGCAGCGAAGGGAAAGTGAACACCTTCGGGAGTAATAAGAACGACACCAACTCCACGTCCATTGATATTGACTGCCCCATCAAACATCAACTTCCATTTGGATTCAGGGTTTGGCCCCTCCTCCGGAAGTGGTTCCTCGCAATCATTTGCTTTGAGGTACATGATGTCCTCATCAGGGAAATCAAACTTCATTGGCTGATAATCATCTTCAAGAAGTTGTTGTGCAAGGTAATCCGACAATACACTTCCCTTGATGGCTTTCTGAGAAGTATAATGTATGTCGTATTCTGTTAAAATCATTTGCCACCTAGCAACCCTTCCGGTTAACGCTGGTTTCTCAAAGATGTATTTGACAGGATCCATTTTGGAAATTAGCAGTTTGGTATGAGTCAACATGTACCGTCTCAGTCGGCAAGCAGCCCATACCAAAGCGCAGCAAGTTTTCTCGAGCAGTGAGTAACGAGATTCACAGTCGGTAAACTTTTTGCTAAGGTAATAAATAGCATACTTTTCGACCAGACTCGTCATGTTGGCCTAGAACACACCCCATTGACCCTTCTAGCACAGTCAAGTACATGATTAAGGGTCTTCCTTCCACTGGCGGCATTAGAATTGGAGGCTCCTGCAAATATTCTTTTATCTTGTCGAAAGCTCTTTGGCAGTCTTCATTCCACCTGACCGTTTGCTCTTTTCTTAGCAATTTGAATATCGGTTCGCACGTGGCAGTTAGATGAGATATGAACCGAGAAATGTAGTTCAACCTCCCTAAAAACCCGCGCACTTCTTTTTCTATTTTCGGTGTAGGCATATCTTGAATTGATTTTACTTTTGCAGGATCTACCTCAATTCCTTTTTGACTAACAATGAAACCCAGCAGTTTCCTGGAACGCACTCCGAAAGTGCACTTGTTTGGATTCAACCTCATCTTGTACTTTATCAGTCTATCAAACAGCTTCCTAAGGTTGACCAGATGCTCTTCTTCGTCTCGGGACTTAGCAATCATATCGTCCACATAACACTCAAATTCCTTGTGTATCATATCGTGGAACAATGTAACCATTGCCCGCTGATAAGTTGCCTCAGCGTTCTTCAAACCAAATGGCATGACCTTATAGCAGAATGTACCCCACGGGGTAATGAACGTTGTCTTCTCCATGTCTTCCGGTGCCATCTTAATCTGGTTATATCCGGAGAAGCCATCCATGAAGGAAAATACCGAGAATTGAGTTGTATTGTCTACCAACACATCAATGTTTGGCAACGGAAAGTCATCTTTTGGGCTCGCTCTATTCAAATCCTGGTAGTCAACGCACATCCGGACCTTGCCGTCCTTCTTTGGTACAGGCACAATGTTAGCTACCCAAGGTGGGTAACTAGTTACGGCAAGGAACTCGGCATCTTATTGCTTTTGAACCTCCTCCTTGATCTTCATCACCATATCAGGACGAGTTCTTATCAACTTCTGTTTCACAGGAGGATAGTCCTCTCTCAAAGGTAGCTTATGCACAACGATGTCGGTATCCAACCCTGGCATATCTTGATACGACCAGGCAAAGATATCTACATACTCTCGCAGCATACTAATCAGCTCTTTCTTTACTTCGGCCTGCAGACTAGCCCCAATCTTGATCTCTTTCTTCACATCTTCAGTGCTGATGTTGATGATCTCAATTTCTTCCTGATGAGGCTGAATAACTCGTTCCTCTTGTTTCAACAATCTGACCAATTCTTCAGGGAGTTCACAGTCTTCCTCAACCCCTTCATCAGCTTGGTAGACAGGATTGTCAAAGTCATGCGTGGTCATAGCAGGAATGTTATCAATGGAATCCGGATGATCAACACTATACAGATGATGTGCTTATTTCAGAATCTGCTTATTTTGCAAAGAGACGCAAACACAAAAACAAAAAAGAAAAACACATTGCCATTTTTATATTGTTTTTTTGTGAAAAATTTAAAACAAAAGAAAGAGAACACAATTTGTCTGAAAATGTCCTTTATTTCATGGTAAAATAAATGTATACAAAACATGGTGGCCCATACAATGGATCCTAGCATCTTGGGCAGAATGCTGGATTTGACAATGCAGTATGATAAGAAAAGGAAACAAATAAATTACTCTGAGTGCCAGGTAACTTGGATAATGTCTTCAGCAGACCAGTTCTTCAGCTCCTCTTCGAGCGCACACAGATGAATCCAGTTGTCCCGGTCACCATCACCGTCTCCCTCTTGGCTTGTCACACAGATCTGGTTGCGGTCGAGCATCCTAGCGCTTGTAAAAGTAATGGCTTTACCACTTGGAGTAGACCCACCAGGATGATAACCTAAACCAAACTTGTCGTCTTTCTTCTCCAATTCCAGCAATTTGCCCCAGCCTTGGGCGCTTCCTGACTGAACCACCTCCTTTGCCTGCTTGTAGGAATGAATGGAGGTACCTTCTTTCTCATTGCTCTTCTCTACAGGAGTCAAAATGCTGACATTAACTACTTCGAAGGCTTGACATAGAGTCTCATGGATTTATCCTTCCATCTCTACATATTTGAAAGTTGATAGGTGGCTTACGAAGATGTCTTCCTCTCCGCACATTGTGATTACTTGGCCATCAACCACATATTTGAGCTTTTGATGCAGAGTGGAAGTTATAGCTCCGGCAGCATGAATCCATGGGCGTCCCAACAAGCAGCTGTATGCGGACTGAATGTCCATGACATAGAAGATACTTTTGAATACTTGAGAACCTATTTTCACAGGTAACTCAACTTCTCCAAACACTGACCTTCTGGACCCATTAAAAGCTTTGACAATCAAATCACTGGGCCTCAAGACTATACCATCAACATTGAGTTTCATTAATGCTTTCTTCGGAAGTACATTAAGAGAAGAGCCTGTGTCAACAAGGACATGCGACAACACATCACCCTTGCACTCCATAGTAATATGTAATGCTTTGTTATGGTTACGACCCTCTGACATAAGGTCTCTGTCTGTAAAGCCCAGGCCGTGGCTTGCATTCACACTACCCACTACGGCTTCCAGTTGATTAACGGTTATTTCTTGAGGATCATAGGCCATCTGCAGCACTTTCAACAAAGCCTCTCTATGTGCAGGAGAACACATCAGCAAAGACAAAATGGATATCTTGGAAGGCGTCTGGTTCAACTGTTCGACCACCTTATAATCACTCTTTTTAATTATGCGCATAAATTCCTCGACCTCTTTCTCAAAGGCACCCTGCCCAGCAATAGGATTTGTTGATTCTTCAGTCACAACTTGCTTTCCTTTAGCCTTTGCCGAAGCCTCAGCCTCAGGATCCCCTCTCAGAACTGGGGGAGCAAATAGACGACCACTTCGCGTAAAACCTCCAACTCCTCCGACGTTCACTACAGTCGGGTCAATAGCAACTGAATTGCTCTCAATTTTCTGTCCAGCCACGTACATATCTGAGCTGTAATGCCATGGAATGGCTTTATCATCTGTATAAGGAACATGCCCAGGCACGGTGATAGTCACAGGACTGACTTCAGGAGCATAAATGGTCACAGGCTCTCTTCTAGCAGGCATCTCAGCTTCATCATAGAATATGATTATAGTGGACACATTTTCAACTTCATTATCAACTTTGTCAAACTGCAAAGATCCTTCAGCAATCAGATTCTGCAACCCCATCCTCAGGTCTTCACAACCGTTTACTGAATTCAAACATTTCTCACAATCTGAACTGCATCCCGGAAACACTTATCCTTTTAACAGCTTCTCCTTCACTACCAACAATGGAGTCTTCACTTCCTCTATGCTCAGAACCAGACTTAACTTTTCACCACCCTCAACAGCATTTATTCTAGCCCCTCCATGGTTCGGAATAGGGTTTGAAGTAACATTCGGCGGTGGTGCAAATTTAATCGCCTTGGAGTCTATTAGGTTATGAACTTTGTGCTGCAGCGCCCTGCACTTCTCAGTTGAGTGCTCGGGTGCCCCTGAATGGAAAACGCATCTAGCATTTACATCGTACCCCATCGGAAGCTCTCCAGGTGGTGGTGGTGCCAAAGTTCTCAATTGTATCAAATTCAGGTCCAGCAATCTCGGTAGCAAAGCAGCATATGTCATGGGAATTGCCTCAAGCACCCTATTAGCCGGGCGAGTCTGCCTTGGCTGATAAGGTCTTTGTTGATAGTTGTTACGTGGTGGCTTCTGTTGTTGCTGTTGTTGAGGCTGCACCTGCTGCACAGGGCTAGAAGGAATTGTAACAGCTGCCACCTGTTCATATAACCTTCTATATCCTCGGCCCCGTCCTTGGCCAAACACAACATTGGTCTCACCTTCCCTTATTCTCGGGGGTCCGCTGAAAGCTTTTCTTGCTCCATTCGAGCTGCTCACACTCGTATCCTGGATCTTTCCCAACTTTAACAAGGTCTCTACCCTCTCTCCAGCAATTACTATATCGTTGAACTTGGTAGCCGAACAAGACGCCAATCTTTCGATAAACACACCTTGCAATGTCCCCATGAACATATCAGCCATCTCATTCTCCAGCAGTGGTGGTTGCACTCTGGTAGCGAGCTGACACCACCTTTGAGCATATTCTTTGAATCCCTCCTTAGCAGTTTGAGACATGTGTTGAAATTGAGTGCAATTTGGAGCCATGTCCAAATTATACTGGTATTGTCTCACGAAAGCCTCTGCCAGGTCCTTCCAGCTCTTGATGTTGACTCTGCTTAGTTTCATATACCATTCCAAGGAGGCCCCAACCAGGTTGTCCTGGAAGTAGTACATCCATAGCTTTTCATCATCAGTGTGAGCGGAAATCCTTCCTACAAAGGACTGAAGATGAGTCTTTGGGCATGCTGTGCCGTTGTACTTCTCAAAATTTGGGACCTTGAACTTGTAAGGGATTCTAACCCCTGGAACCAAGCCCAAGTCAGTAATGTCAAATCCCAAAGAATTTTGAGATTGAATAGCCTTGTTCTGTTCTGCCATCTCCTCAAACTTCCTGTTCATCTCAGCCCCCTGGCCTTCAGTTTTGTCAAGCAACGTGAACTGTTTGTCCTGACCATCCATTTGCACATTGTTCAGTCCATCATTGATTATGGTAACCCCTGGTTGTGTTACAGGGATTTCAACCTGACGGGCGCCTGCACCGTTAAGATTACCTCCCTCAACAGTACCGTTGTTCCTGGCTTGACTATTCTCAACCAACTCACGCAGTCGTTCTTGATTCTGACCCATGCCTGCCATTAAGGTCATGAAATTTTCCATCATCAGTCTCAAGTCAGCTTGCATTTGATCCATGACTCTTTCTCTGTTGATCTTTGTTGGATATCTGTGTGTGACTGGTTGTTCTCGAACTTTCCTGGGAGCTATAGTGCCTGAAACAGAAAAGACATTAGGAACTGATGGCCATACTTGCAAAACAAGAAAACAGGTGATATGTATGCAATGCAGTTGTTTATGTTTCCAATCTCAGGTAATTCATGCCCCGGTTCCAGTATTTAGCAAAGAAAACCATATGGATATTGATCCTCGACTTTCAGAAACCTTTGTATAGGAACCACATTCAAACCACAACAGCAGGCACAGAAAAATGGTGAACTGAAAACTGCATAACATAAATCAGCCTATTAGGCAAAAATAACAGAATTCCCCGTAGGGTACAAGTTTCTAAGAAGAAAAACAAACAACCAGGATTCCTACAACATGCCTGTAGGTAATCCAAATACAAGGAAAACAAACTAAGAAGCAAGACCACTGCCTGAGGACCCTGAACCTCCCTCACTAAGTCGCCATTCAGACCTGACCTTCTTGACTCCAGCCATCAACTTGAGGTCTTCAATCTCCTTAAGTGCTGCTTCTAGGGCTTGCTGACTATCTGCTAACTGCTGAGTCTTCTCCCTTCGAATCTGGTGGGCTTGTTCCACTTCTTCCTTCTTGAAAGTCATTTGTACTTCGAAAAACTCTTCTTTTTCTTTGTATCTCTTCAACTCCTGCTCTCTCTGTCCCTGCAACCAGACAATAGACTGACGAACTTCCTTGAGAGTCTTCGAATTCTTCTTTCGTTCAGCTTCTCTTTTTGCTTCCATCATACCCATCCTGTGAAAGTGAGCTTCCCTTCCAGCAAAGTCTTTTTCTCTTTAGCCTCCAAGGTGGTCTGCATCTTCAGCAATTTCTCTTCAGCTTCGTTCTTGGCCCGGTTGGCAAGATGGTACAGGTTAACCATTTCAGTGTTCTCCACCCTGACTTCAAGCAGCTGGGCTTCCAACTTCTTGAACTCTTCTAAAGACACAGTATCATTAGACTCAGCAGCTGGAGGAACTGGAGGTGATAATGGCAGCAATACCCTTCTGGCTCTGTCTTTCAACCAAGCTTCATACTCCGGGAAGGTCTGATTGTTGCACTTTCCAAAGTTAGCTATCCCTTCTCCCTTAATGCACTTCCAAGCTCCAGCAACCTTCCTCACTAAAGGCATATTGTCCTTTACAGAGAAGTAGAAAATAGGGGACAACTTCAATTCTTCTGGTACCTCTCTCAGGGCATATCCCAACTGTCTTCTTAACAAGATTGGATTGTAATTGATCCCTCCAGTTACTCCCAATAAAGGTACACTAAGATAACTCCCACAGCTAGTGATGAAATGTGCACCTTGAAGCCTCTGAGTAATCCACCTGACATCCTTGGCAAGCAACGTTTCCAGCTTCTGAGCCCATACCAAGGTATGATCACTAAACACTCCAGTACTAGGCAGATGCCTCATGAACCACATATGAAATAAAGGAGCGCAGCAACGAACTAAACCTCCCCTTTTCTTCTCAGTCTTGTAGTGCACCGAGTAATACAAATCTCCGAGCAACGTAGGCACAAGATTCTTCAGCAAAAAGATATGTATGGCATTCATGTCTATAAACTTCTCCATATCTGCAAATAAAATAATGCCATAGATAGAAAGAGCCAAGATAGCACAGACAACATCCCATTCTTCCTCAACAGCCAACTCTTCCACCTTCTTTACTAAAGCCTCTAAAGAAAACCCAGGTACACCTCCCTTAATGATGGTCATAGAATTCACAGTAGAAGTGCTCAAATAAAGAGCCTTAGCAATAGCCTCGGGTGCAGGTCTACTCATCTCAGCATTGAACGGAATCTGGTCTCGAACAGGAACTCCCAAGATCAAAGCATACTCCTCCAGCAAAGGACCTAACTGAAAATCAGGAAAAGTGAAACAACGGAGCTGAGGATCATAGTACTGAAGCAGGGTATGAATGGCACTTCTCTCAGAAGGATCTAGCTCTACCACCACATCCAGAATACTCCTATAAGCCTTCCTGAACCTCTCTACATGATTGGGTGTGATCAGCTTCACCATCTTCTTTAACAGGCCAACCTTAGTGTCAAAAAACTTGAAATGAATATTCTGCTTGCGAGGATCTTCCATCTATGAAGAGGATACCGGAACCGGAAGCAAAGATATGAACCTGTGAATGAAAACAAAACATGATTAATGATGAAATGATGCAATGCAAATGCAAATGCAAAGACATATGATCCATCTGGGACTGTCTGGAATCTGGATACCAAAGACAAGTGATCAAAAACCCAAATCCTCTGAATAACAACCCATAAACACTAAGATAATCTCAGATACACCCAATCTAGAACTAGATAAACTCAAGAACTCCGGAACCAAAGTAACTGTATCAGAACATGAAACTGCACTGGTAACAAGGGTATGATGGAGTCAAGGGTTCCTGCAAACCTGTAAACCCCTCCCAATCTCACAGGTGTGCTCCGGGTCAAACATCACAGACTCTCAAAGCCGAATAGCAATAATACTTTCACCATTTCCGAGAAATGGCTCATGACCAAATCAGGGAATCGGTTAAGCATTATGTACTACGTAGGAAGGCCTCAGCTGAGTCCGGGAAAACAAGCATCCCTTATAAGTCCTCAGCTTCGAGCGCTGAAATCGAGAAATAATAGTACATTCAGCCCGTAGGATACAGTACTAATGTCATACGACCAGATGCTTTGACTGAGTTCCTATAAGAGAACCAGACCATCCTATGCGAGTCCCCAGTGGACCCTCGGGTACGAATGGGTTTGCCACAAAATGTGGTCTGCCACTACCACCACTAGAGAGGGTTGTTTCCACAAAGGTTCTCAATGATCGCTCCACAGATGCACATAACTATCAAGGTCCTATCCCGAAGTGGAGGAAATCCCCACACAAGATATTTCCAAGACGGTCACAATCTGGGCGTGAAACACATCGCCACTCCTCATGTCACATGTGAGTACAATATGTCCACTCTAATCCTATAATGCACTCAAGCCGGGTACTTGGCTTATCTCTTAGAAACAGTATCACCCGAGCCCACCAAACAGAAAACCAGTCCAGACAGTCCAGTATGATATATATGATGCGGAGAATAAATACTGAAAACTGTAAATAAAGCTGTAAACAAAACTGTAAATAAACAACAGTAAAGCACAACACACAGCAACAAACAGTCATCACCCAAAGAAACAGAAACAAGCAAGCGCTAGGAGAGACTCACAGGGGAACCAGAGATTCTGGGTTCGGTCCCCAGCAGAGTCGCCAGCTGTCGCTCCCCGGATTTCCATCCTGGTACAAACGCGAAAGTGGCGCGGAAAAGAATAGAGTCGCCAGCCAGGCATTTTTATCCCGAAGGAACGGGAATGGTAATGCTGCACAAACCAGAAGAAAAGAAAAGGAAGGACACGGGTCCTGTGAACCAAAGAGACTGAGCTCGGGAGTCGGTTACGACCTGGGAAGGTATTAGCACCCCAGATCGTCCGCCGTACCCGACGGGATCCACGCTTGCAAAGAAACTGTTTCAAAAGGGTGAGGGTATGAAAGCTGCTGCAAAGAAAAGAAACTGGAACTGGAAAAGGAACTGAGAAAGAAAACAAAGAGAAAAAATGTAGGGAAAATAAAAGATTGTGCTCGAACGGGCCCTACCCCGCTGCCTACGTACCTCATCGGGAAAATGAGGATCAGAGACGCCGTAGTTCCCCTAACTAGGGGTAGAAAAGAAATTGCTTGTGAATTAAGGCTTGAACTGCCTATGTCAATGCTCAGGTGTTGCAGACTCGGACGACGAATGCGTAACCGTCTTGCAAAGTGACAAGTAGGAGCAATTTCGCGTACGGAGCGAAGGAAATGAGAAAAGAATTCCCGAAGGAAAGACGCTTATTGTTTGTTCAGTGTTTTTTAGAACTTTTTTATGAGTGGAGTTTGCATAGGTAAGTGTATCTAAGTCTTACTCACTGGGATGTGTACGTCTCACATCATCCCGAAATGGAATGCGCAAGAGGCTCACCTATCTATGGAGGAAATGCCCAAAGCTAGTCCCACAAGTGAAGGCTCAGACACACTGACCTATTAACATTTATTAAGTGTTTTTTGTGATTTTTTGTTAAAAAGTGTTTTTTAGCTTTTCTTTGTGAGGTAATCTCATGCTAAGACCTATCCGCCACGAGGGATAACTTATACCTCGCCCCGAAACGGAACGCGTGCAAGTATCTCATAGCAAAGTCTCATGCCACATGAAAGTACTCAACATTTATTAAGTGAATTAGAATTAAGTTTGAAGATGAGAAGAGAAAGTACCAAAAGGATCTAAAGGTAAAACATCTAATGGGGGACTAAAGAATCCTAAGTGTTGTCATGCATGGAGATCCTAAGGTTAGTGTGGTTTTCTATCCTAAAGAAGAAAGAAAAAAGAAGAGAAGAAGAAGAAAGAAGAAGAGGGATGAGTAAGGCCTAAGCCCAACAATCAAAGGGTTAGCACAAGTAAGAATAAAAAGAGAAGAGATGAGATTTGGAGATGTGGGAATCACTTCCACACCTCTCACTTACCATAGCCCCTGAAAGGTTAGCAACACAAACATAGAAGAAAAATGAATATAATGACATACCAACATCATACAAACAGAATTGAAGTCATACATACATAAACTCAATGCAAATGCAAGCCACAAGAGTGAGAGAAGAAGAATGCAAGTCAATTATGAAGCAACATGAAGCATATGGCAAAACAAAGCAAACTTAATGAGATGCAAAGCAAAAATGCACAAAACATGAACCCAAGGCACAAGACCAGAACCAAATCAAGTTGAAGAAAACCTTAAGAAGCAAGAGAGGTGAAGAGAAGAGAAGCACAAGCCCAAACAACCACATTATGAGATGGAAAAGGAGCAAAGAAGTGAGGTGGATGCACATAAGAAGGAAAGAAGTTAAAAGATAAGATAAACACAAAATTTTCAAGATACAAACCCTAAACAAAGATCAGAATGATACCCATACCCCAAAGAGACCCCAAATGAGAGAAAGAAGTTGGCACAAGTGCCCTTCTAGGCTAATGAGAGAGCTTATGATCAAAAGGAAGCAAAATGGAACAAGGTATGAACCAAAATTCAAATTAAATCAACAATGCACCCAAAAATTCCACAACTTAGGAAAAATGATCTTCAAACATGATATAACAATGTTATAAAAGGATTGGAAGAAACTTAGAAGCTAGACAAGTCAAATGGGGACATAAACATGAACTAGGGTTAAGAAACTTCCATCACAAGTCAAGGACCAAAACCCAATGAACAAATTTCTAAAGATCAGGGAAAAAATCACACATGAAGTACATCTTCTTATGAATTCAGAGCAAAAGGAACCAACACAAAAATCAAAATGATGATCACTGGGGAAATTGGACAAGGCAGGATGCTTGAAAAGGAATTAAAAAGAATTAATTAAGAGAGGAAATTAATTGACAAGTGGATATTGAAAATAATTGGAAAAGAAAAATATGGAAAATTAAAGAAAATTCCAATGAACTTCCATGAATTAATTTGGAATTTTAAGACACTTGGAAGTATTTTTAATAATTGAAAAGCAAAATGATTAAAAGAAATAAAAAGAAAAAGAATTAAAAAAAAGAAAGAGGGCTGGGGGTGTGGATAGTCAGGAATTCAGTGTAAATGAAATGGGCCCAGATGCTAGGGAGTGTGAATATCAGTGGAAGGCCCACCAATCTGCGCAGGTTCATATTATATGGGTGGAAATTCAGGAAAATATGTGGAAAAAAACAGAAGCCATTGGATGTAATGGACGCATCCTGAGAGTCATTCATTAATTGACGTGGCAGGAGTATTGGACCAGAGGTGAGGAGCATGAGTGTTATTGTGTGGTGCGCCACATGAGGAATATTCAAAAACAAAATTACACAAGCCAGGGCACGTGAATGGGATGCTCCTCATTAAATGAGGTGTCAGCATCCTGAGTGATGAGAGGAAATGATCCAAGGGCGCAGGGTTCATCTTCAAGCTCTGAAACCCTAGAAACGAATTCCCAGATTCCGGTGACCGGAGCTAGGGCTCCGGCACCGGAAATTGCATAGTATGAACAAATCACAACCAAAATTAATAAAAAGCTCCAGATTGGGTAATTGAGGTGCCCTGAGTTCAAAAATGGTGATGAAAATCTCATTGGATCAAAGAATCCTATGGATCGAAAGAAAACAGTTTGGACCAAGAAAATTCAAATTCAAATTACAAACTCAATAATGCACCAAATTCAAAACTACAAACAGCAGAATGATCAGTGAACATCAAGGATTGCAATGCACACCATCAATTTCATTTCCAGATATTAAGATTTGGATGCTTACCTGAGCTTGCAGATCTTGAGAAAGCTTGCTAGAAGTCCAGATGATGAAACCAAACCACTCCAAATGCACTATAGTTGAAAAATAAATGCAACTAGAGCCTTGAATCTTGCTGGATCTGAGGATTTGCAACCAACTGCCCTGAAATGGCAAATTGATGAAACTTGAGAATTAGCTTGCACAAGGGTGAGATTTGTGATCATGAGCTCTCAAGGATGAAGGATCTGTGATTTGTTTTTGGAGAGAGCAAGTGTGTGAGGAGATTTGAGAGAAAATGCAAGTTGTGCAAGAACTTGGAAACTGAAAAATGAGAGAGAACTCACTCACTCTAAAACCCTAATTCTCTTTTATATGGTGTCATGAATTAATGCTGAAGGAATGAGGAAGTTTGCACGTGGGAATGAAAAGTTTTTGTGATTTTGCAATTTTGGCCAATTTGTTGTGATCTCATGTAATCCTCATGCATTCCCTTGCCTTCAGCCCATGTGCACTCTAAATCTGACCCTTAATCATAATTCAAACAAATCTTGGCCCTTAGATGAGAGAGTCACACTTTTCTCATGAATATGCAAAAATTGCACTTATGGAATAACATTCTCACTGTGCACGAATTTGGTGCATTTCCTTGAGCAAAGTAATCCAAATGCATTGTATTTTAACATTGTGAACTTATTTGATATGTACCAATACACAAAAATGAGATTCAAGACTTTTGGCTTTGGTGCATGCATGAAAATTCAACTTTTGCCCTAATTTGGATGAAATTTTCGAGGGCCATATATCTTCAACCATGAAGGCTATGAAAAAGTACTTGTACTTTTTGAAAATGGGAGGTCTTACTCTCCAACTTTCATGTTTGACTTTGGTCCATTTGAAGAATTTTTCACCATGTTAAGCTCACTTGAATTTTAGGGCAAAACTTGCCAAAAATGGCATTTTCTCAAAACCAACTTTGCACCAATTTTGCAAAACCCCTCAAAACCTCATGATTCTTGATCTCTGAACTTGCCAAACCTCTTCTAACATTTTAAGAACATCCCTTGGCTAGAAAAATTGGGTTGGACCCCTTGAAATCACACATTTGACTTTTTTAAGGCACAGTTGACCAGTTACTTCATCTGCGAGCAACTGAAGAAATACTTGACTTCCACAAGGAATTTTTTCACCAAATTTGGTACCTAGGATCCTCTTGACATGTAAGAGACTTTGCCCAAATGAAATGGCCAAAGTCTTGAGGTTTTCCTGCTTGAATCTCAAACCCTAGTTAAGGGCCATTGTGTAGGAGCTTTGCCCTAACTTGGAATCCCTGATGATCATCCAACCTTTTGAGCTTTTGTAAATGGACTTGAACTTGTAAATGAAATGTACACTCCTAATAGGACTTGTACAAAACCATTGGGCCCCTTGCCATGGCCTGTGATGCTTCAAGAATCTCCACAGATGATCATATGCCTAATGCTAGGTCATGAGAAATGTTATGCCTCATCTTTCCATGCTAGGATGCAAAGAATATGATATGTTCATGATGAATATGATGTGATATGATGCTTAAAATGAAGAGGGCAAATTTGGGGTGTTACAATGTGTTCCGAGGCACACCGGAATGCACTTCTCAAAGTCTTGCATGCAACTTACCCTGATGATCATCCAACCTTTTGAGCTTTTGTAAATGGACTTGAACTTGTAAATGCAATGTAGACTCCTCATAGGACTTGTACAAAACCATTGGGCCCCTTTCCATGGCCTGTGATGCTTCAAGAATCTCCACAGATGATCATATGCCTAATGCTAGGTCATGAGAAATGTTATGCCTCATCTTTCCATGCTAGGATGCAAAGAATATGATATGTTCATGATGAATATGATGTGATATAATGCTTAAAATGAAGAGGGCAAATTTGGGGTGTTACAATGTGTTCCGAGGCACACCGGAATGCACTTCTCAAAGTCTTGCATGCAACTTACGTGCTAGAGGAGATTACAGTTAATCAGCTAGAAACGGTGGTTTCAAATGTCAATACTAGTCATGGACTAGGTTTTACTGATGCTGATCTGACTACGGAGGGCCGTAACCATAATAAGGCTTTACATATCACCTTGGAGTGTAAAGGTGTTGTACTTTCTCATGTTTTGGTTGACACTGGGTCATCTCTCAATGTTCTTCCAAAGAAAGCCTTGGTCAAGATGGAGTATGATGGTCTTGCACTTCTTCCAAGTAACCTTGTTAATAGAGCCTTTGACGGTTCTAAGAGATCGGTTCTTGGAGAAATTGAACTGCTTGTGGTAATTGGCCCACAGATTTTCAAAACTACCTTCTATGTGATGGACATTCAGCCTGCCTACAGCTGTTTGTTGGGTCGACCCTGGATTCATGCCGCTGGCGCAGTAACATCGACCCTTCACCAGCAGTTAAAATACGAGTGGAGGGACAAGTTATCACCATTTGTGTAGAGGAGGACATCTTTGTCAGCCATCTGGACACTTATAAGTACATTGAGATGGATAGGGAGATCCATGAGACGATGAGTCAGGGTTTTGAAGCTCTCAATGTCAATGAAGCAACAACTGAAGTGTCTGGTACTTCAATTGCTTCTTACAAACAAGCTCGGAAGGTTGTTGAAGACGGGAATGCCCAAGGCTGGGGAAAGCTGCTGCAAATCAAGGAAGACAAATTCGGTTTGGGTTACAGACCATCCCGACAGGTCCAAGAGGAGGCTGCTGAAGATCCCAAGTTTATCAGTGGGGGTATGCTGACCCCAGATGCAATCAACAATGTGGAAGATGAGGCTGAAAGTGACTTCAACCTGGAAAGCTGGATTCGTCCAAGAGTCCCAGGCCAGCAAGTCCTCAACTGATCTTCCTAGGAAATTATATGGATTACTGCTGCAGAGTAATTATTATTTCCTGTTTAAGCATGCATCAAGTCCTGTATCTTGCCCGAGGTGTCAGGACTCATTTTGTAATAGGGTCATATATGTATTTTATGCAAATGAATGATTAATGAACAATAGACATCTTTTGCAAACGATCTCTCTTTTTTTCGCTCACTGTCATTCATTTTTGTTATTTTCGCACAAAACAATAAATGGAAATGTTTTTCTCAAATAAATAACTTCATTCACTTTTTCTAAATAAGATAAAATCAATCAATAAAATGAACAAATCTCAACCCTTGCAGAGATAATCCTCCAGATTGCATCGAAAACAACACTGCTATGACCTTGTATGACTTTGATAATCCGATTAATCAAGCAGATGAAGGGGTTGATGAAGACTATGTTTTTCCTGAAGAGTTGTCCATGTTGTTGAGACAAGAGGAAAAAGTGATTGCTCCTCATCAGGAGGAGGTTGAAACTGTCAATCTTGGTGCCGAAGAAGATGTGAAAGAAGTGAAGATTGGGGCCAGTCTGCAAGCTCTAGTGAAAGAACAACTTATCAGTATGCTTCGAGAGTATGTCGACGTCTTTGCTTGGTCCTATCAAGATATGCTAGGTCTGGATACAAATATTGTCATGCACAGACTGCCACTGAAAGAAGATTGTCCGCCAGTCAAACTGAAGTTGCGCCGTACTCGCCTCGACATGGCCATGAAAATCAAAGAAGAGGTACAAAAGCAGTGGGACGCCGGTTTTCTTGCTGTAACTAGTTACCCGCCGTGGGTTGCTAACATTGTACCCATACCGAAGAAGGATGGCAAGGTGCGTATGTGTGTGGATTACCGGGATCTGAACAGGGCTAGCCCGAAAGATGATTTCCCTTTACCTCACATTGATGTATTGGTGGATAACACAGCTCAATTCTCGGTATTTTCCTTTATGGACGGATTTTCTGGACACAATCAGATCAAGATGTCACCTGAAGACATGGAGAAGACAACTTTCATCACACCTTGGGGCACGTTCTGTTACAAAGTAATGTCGTTCGGTCTGAAGAACGTCGGTGCAACATATCAACGAGCTATGGTAACATTATTCCACAATATGATCCATAAAGAAATTGAGTGTTATGTGGATGATATGATTTCCAAGTCCCAAACAGAAGAAGATAATTTGGTGAATCTATTGAAATTATTCAAGCACCTGAGGAAGTATCAGTTAAGGTTAAACCCCAACAAATGCACATTCGGGGTGCGTTCCGGTAAGCTGCTGGGTTTTATTTTAAGTGAAAAAGGAATTGAGGTTGATCCCGACAAAGTCAAAGCTATTCAGGAGATTCCTGCACCTAAAACTGAGAAAGAAGTTCGAGGTTTCTTAGGTAGATTTAACTACATCTCAAGGTTCATATCTCATCTCATTGCAACCTGCGAACCCTTGTTCAAGCTGCAAAGAAAAGAACAAACAGTCAGGTGGAATGATGATTTTTAGAAAGCTTTTTAAAAGATCAAAGAATATATGCAAAAACATCAAATTATCATGCCTCCAGTTGAAGGAAGACCTCTAATCATGTATCTGACAGTATTAGAAGAGTCAATGGGGTGTGTGTTGGGCCAACATGATGAGTCTGGTCGAAAAGAGTATGCAATATACTACCTAAGAAAAACGTTTACCGACTGTGAACAACGTTATTCACTGCTCGAGAAAACTTGTTGTGCTTTAGCGTGGGTTGCTCGCGGACTAAGACAATATATGTTGACTCATACTACCTTATTGATCTCAAAGATGGATCCAGTCAAGTACATATTTAAGAAGCCAACACTTACCGGAAGGGTTACCAGGTGGAAAATGATTCTAACAGAATATGACATTCAGTACACCTCTCAGAAAGCCATCAAGGGCAGTGTATTGTCTGACTATCTGGCTGAGCAACTCATTGATGATTACCAGCCTATGAGATTTGACTTCCCTGATGAAGACATCATGTTCTTAAAAGAAAACGATTGTGAAGAGCCTGTTCACACTGAAGGGCCTGATCCAGAAGAAGCATGGACTATGATGTTCGATGGGGAAGTTAATTGTAACGGTCGTGGGGTTGGTGCAGTGCATATTACACCCGAGGGAGTCCATCTGCCTTTCTCAGCAAAACGCACCTTTGCTTGCAATAACAATGAAGCAGAGTACGAAGCTTGTATCATGGGTCTTGAAGAAGCCATTGACCTCAGGATCAAAACCTGGAATGTATTCGGAGATTTAGCTTTGGTGATCAATCAAACTAATGGCAAGTGGTATACTCATCAAGAGCATCTGGTTCCCTACCGTAACTATACAAGGAGATTGTTGACTTTCTTCACAACAGTCAAGCTTGAATACATCCCTCGAGATGAGAATCAGTTTGTAGACGCTTTGGCTACCATTTCATCCATGATCAAAGTACAAGTTGCCAATTATGTACCTCGGATTCTGGTATCCAGACTGGACCGACCGACATATGTCTTCTCTGTAGACACTGTTACCGACAACAAGCCTTGGTTCCATGACATCAAATGCTTCTTGGAAACTAAGACATACCCACCTGGGGCATCGTCAAATGATAAGAAGACCCTGAGAAGGCTGGCCGGCAGTTTCTTCCTCAATGCTGATGGTTCTTTATACAAGCGAAACTTCAACATGGTCTTTCTCAGATGTGTTGACAAGAAGGAAGCGGACCTACTAATGCACGAAGTACATGAAGGTTCTTTCGGTACCCATGTCGGAGGACATGCAATGGCAAAGAAGTTATTAAGATTGGGTTACTACTGGATCACAATGGATGCAGACTGTTGTGCTTATGCTAGAAAATGCCACAAATTCCAGATCTACGCAGATAAATTGCATGTGCCTCCGAATCCTTTGAATGTAATGTCTTCACCTTGGCCTTTCGCCATGTGGGGCATTGATATGATTGGAAAGATTGAACCGAATGCTTTAAATGGTCACAGATTCAGCCTGGTAGCCATTGATTACTTCACCAAATGGGTTGAAACGGCTTTGTACGCAAATGTCACCAGGCAAATGGTAGCTCGATTTCTGAAAAGGGACAACATCTGTCGATATGGAGTTCCCGAGCGAATCATTACTGATAATGGTTCCAATTTTAATAACAAGATGATGGCAGAACTTTGTCGGGACTTAAAAATTCAACATCACAACTCTTCTCCTTACAGACCAAAGATGAATGGCGTTGTTGAGGCAGCTAACAAGAATATTAAGAAGATTGTGCAAAAGATGGTAGTCACCTACAAAAACTGGCACAAAATGCTACCATTTTCCTTGCATGGGTACCGAACCTCTATCAGAACGTCTATTGGGGCAACACCTTATCAGCTCGTCTATTGAGTTGCATTTGATGTGGGGATCATTTCTGGGTGGTTTTGAGGTTTAGATTTTGCCTAGGGAAGAAGTTGGTGGTTTGAGTCGCCGAAGAAGATGATCGGAGTTCCCCTCCGGTCACCTGATTTTGATTAGGGTTAGGATTCCCAGTTAAATGCCAGCCCTTGGATCTTTATTAATTAGTGGAATGGACGCTCAGGATTCATCATTTGCCCTAATCCATTTTAATTAGTTTTAATTAGGTTTAATTAATATAATTTAATCTGAAACGATCCTGACCCTTCAAACGCGCGTGCAGTCAACCAAGTCACCCCAAGTTTAAATCATGGCCTTTAGATCAGCTTACTTCTCATTTATTTCATTTTATTTTCATTTTATTGCATTTCTTTTGTTCTATTTATTTAAAATATCAAAGCACTTTCAAAAAATCTCAAACTTTGCATTTTTACTTCAAATATTTTTCTTAACCCAAAAACATTTTTTATTTTAATTTTTGCATTAAAAAAATATTTTTAAAACATTTAAATGTTTTATTTAATTAATTAATTGATTTTAATTAATTAAAAATACATTTAGGTTTCTAAAAAAAAAATCACAAAGCACTCCCATACATTTAGAAACATTTTCAAACTCCCCACATAAATTTCTTTTTAGGTTTGATCATATTTTCACAATTATCTTTGAATTAGGGTTCTTAAATTTCACATTTTTTAACCCTAACTTGAAAACTTCATTTCTGCCTAACCATGATGAGTTTGAACTTGATTCTTTTTGCATTGATTCACATATTGCATATAGTTTCTAAGTTATTTATCTCATATTTTTGCATTGCATTTTAAATTTGATTTGCATTTTCCCTTTAGAAGCACCCAAAAAACCCTAGGTAACTTAGAAATTCCATAACTTTCACTAGGTTTAGCTTCTGAACTCCTCCTTTGGGTAGTGATCTTGTGTATGATTAGGGTTTGTAGGAGTTCAATTTCAAATTTTTTATCATGATGTATGCTTCTGTTTTGGTCATGTGCATCTCATGTTGCCTTAAAACCCTAATTTCTCATGTTCATTTGCATTCATCTTTGCATATCTCAATCATATGAACTTGCCATGACATTTCAAGCATTTGTATGACATCTTAGACATCTTAAGACATGCTTGAACATTTCTTGATCATTTCTTCATTCATTTGCTATGTTTTGCATTCATTACATTTCATGAACATCCATGTGTTTTCATGCTTCTAAACATGCTTCCATGACATCTCATCCTTGTATGAACATTCATAAGCATTATGTATGACTTTGCATCATCTCATAACACATTTGCATTGCATATCCACTTCTGGTTTTGTTCTTTGCATCTTATGTCATCTCATTTCCTTTTGCTTTATGTCTTATGCATTCATACTAACATTTCAGGGGCTTATGGTAAGTTGTTTGGGATGTGGATTTGTCTTCACATCCCATTTCTTAATATGTATTATTTACATGTCTTTGAAGTGAAGTTTCTTCACTTTTGCTCCCATTATTATTTTCTTTCTTTTAGGTTACTTATCTTCTTCAGGAAGTAAGTAACCTATTCTCTTTCTGCTTCTCTCTTCATCTGCTTCTTCTTCCATGGTGGCCATCTGAAGATATTTCTTTAAGCCTCACAAACCATAGGATATCCAAGCATGATAAATTTTAGGGTTGTATATAGTCCCCCTAGCTTTTTACCTTTGAGTCTCCTTGAGTCTCTCTTCTCATCTCATAATCAGAGGCTAAACACTTAAAGCTTTAGGACTTGAATTAGGGTTATGCCTGCATCCTTATCTTAGGATGGAGTGTATAACTTTAATCCTTAGTGTTAAACCTTTAATTTGCTTACAACTCTTAATCAAAACATCTAATAATGATCAAGACTTAAGCTTGTAACTTGGGCCTTACATTTGGGTTCCATCTCTTCCTTTTGGTTAAGAGGGACTAACCCTAGTGTTTAATGGACAGGTCCCCCTCAAGTTGTCTTACAAACTTAAAAATCATTTCTTAATCTCATCCTTTAATTAAAATACACTTAATAAAGGCTTGTTATATAATTAATTTAGTCCCTAACCATGGATTAGGTTGAGGAGTCTTCCTCAGCTTAAGTGTTCTCATCTATCATCCTTCTCTTAGGATGGTGAAATGAGTCCATTAATCCCTGATTAGAGGTTAAACTCATTACTTGACACTAAACAAAAAACCCCCAAAACATTTTAATAATCACAAGTAGGTTAATGATCTTAATCCTATATCATCATGGTAATTAAGTTGAGATCTTCATCTCATGCTTAAGTAGGCTCATTATCCCTAATCAGGGGTGATATAATGAGTTTACAAACCCTTGATTAAGGCTTAAGCACATTATCCTATGCAAAACACCAAAAACAATAAAAAACTGAAAACACAAAAAACAAACAATAAACGTCTCCTCCGGGATTCTTTTCTCATCACATTCACTCTGAAAACGAGAATTCGCTTCTTTCGTCTAATGCAAGACAATTAGTACTCGAGCCAGACGAGTCACACACTTGAGCATAGACAAGCAAGCAGTTCACACCAAAACATCTAAGTCTCTCTGAGTCAAACTACGGTGTTCTGAATTCCTCATTGCACGAGAGGATACGTAGGCATAACTTAACAGTTATCGAACAAAAGTCTCTATGTCTTCCCCCCTCTTCCAGCTTTCTTTCTAAGCCTCAGTCTTGAGCATTTCACCATTTCTTTTGCACTGACACTCTGTACATCCTTTTCTCCTTAGCTTTTATACACAGTTTAGCACATACACTACTCCTTTTAAACACAATCAAGTAAGCGTGGATCCCGTCGGGTACGACGGACGATCTGGTACTAATACCTTCCCAGGTCGTAACACACCCCCTTTCTCAGTTTCTCTGATTCACAACCGTCTTATCCATACCCTTCCGGTTTATGCAGCATTACCTTTCCTTCGGGATAAAAATGCCTAGCTGGTGACTCTATTCAACCTCAACCTCCAACATCACCGACAGTTCGCGTCTGCACCGGGGACGTAAAGTCTTTTCGGGAGCGACAAGTTGGTCAGTGTGTCTGAGCCTTCACTTGTGGGACTAGATTTGGAGATTTCCTCCATAGCCAGGTGTGCCTCTTGCGCATTCCATTTCAGGATGATGTAAGAAGTACACATCCTATTAAGTAAGACTTAGGTACACTCACCTATGCAAACCTCAAAGCAGAAAACTCATAAAAAATATTGGAAAAACAATAAACGTCTCTCCTTCGGGACTTCTCTTCTCATCACATTCACTCTTTACGTGCGAACTTGTTCCTACTTGTCACTTTGCAAGATGGTAACGAACTTGTGCCAGACGAGCCTGCAACACCTGAATATTGGCATAGGCAGTTCAAACCTTAAGACACAAGCAATCTTTCCACCCCTAGTTAGGGGAACTACGGCGACTCTGATCCTCATGTCCAGATGAGGTACGTAGGCAACGGGGTAGGGCCCGTTCGAGCACTCTTTTATTTTCCCTACATTTTCCTCACTTCTTTTCTTTTCTTATCCAGTTTCAGTGTTTCTTTTGCAACATCTTTCATTTCTTCACCCTTTGAAATAGTTTTTTTGCAAGCATGGATCCCGTCAGGTACGACGGACGATCTGGGGTGCTAATACCTTCCCAGGTCGTAACCGACTCCCAAACCCAGTCTCTTTGATTTGCAGGACCTGTGTCCTTCCTTTCCTTTTCTTTGGTTTGTGCGGCATTACCATTCCCGTTCCTTCGGGATAAAAATACATGGTTGGCAACTCTACCCTTTTCTGCGCCACTTTCGTGTTTGTACCAAGATGGAAATCCTGGGAGAGACACACTGTAGTTTTCATTCAGGGGCACCAGGCCATGACATAGAAGAGTGCAAAGTGTTTCAACGCAAAGTGCAAGACTTGGTCAATGCTGGTGTAATTGAGTTTGGACCAACTAGTGTGAAAGTGGTTGGTAATGTTCCATTGGCTGCCCAAGAAGGAATGGTGTTGTTTCACCCAAGTTTACCTCAAGTCATAGGAATGCCCGTTCTTATGTAGTTTCCAGGGGGTTACGACCGGTGCCCAAGGAAGGAAGAAAGGTACAAGGGCGGTATGGACGCCCTCATCAGTATCCTCCGCAGAATCGTTTGCAACAAAGAAGGGGACCTAAGATATCTGAAGGAAAATTTGCTCAAGGTCCACTGTCTCGTAGTCAATTGCTTGATCGCCTCCTCAAAGGTTCCTTGATTAAGTTAGGGAGAGCTTAACCGATGCCTTATCCTTTTCCTCTAGATTACAGTATGAATGCCACATGCGAGTTCCATTTAGGAATGTTTGGGAATACCATTGACAATTGTGGGGAGTTTGAACACGAGCTGCAATATTTAATTGACGCCAAGGTCATTACGCCAGATGGGCTGCTTTTAACTTGAAGCCTTCTTATCAGAGTCTGTCAAAAATGAAAAAGAACTAAAGCAATAAATCCAGAAGCATCGGTAACGGCAGTCAGTTGTTTTCTTTATTGCATTTCCTCCCTATTAAGACGAACTACGTCGCTCTGATTCTTCATTGGTCTTGGGCCAATGAAGATACGTAGGCAGGAGATCGTCAGGTCTTTGCGAGCAACATTAGGTGTCAACCTTAGGTGACAATTTCATTTCAGTGTCACTCTTTTCTTCAGACGTCTCGTGTCAATGTTTGAACGTCGAAGGCTTAAGGTCATAATAATTGGGAATGAAGTATGGGTTAGGGCATGTGACCATTTGATTGAAGATTGCAAATCCCATCAGGAAAAGCTGTTGATCAATGAAGTATTTAAGATCGACAGGTCCAGACGGAGTCAATTCTCCTCAACAATGGCATTGCTCAGTTTTTCTTTACTGCATTTTCATGTGTAGCTTTTATATGTTTGTTTGAACATTCATATGCATGCATGAAGTTTGTTTGCTTTGAATGTTAATTAAAGAAATGAACATGATTTTCTTGAAGTAATTCATTCGTATTTTACTTATAATTTTGTGTGTGCATTACAGTACCAATTGTTGTTCTTAAACTCTGTGATGGAGGATGACGAAACAAAAACGCAAAATCTCTAATTATGTGCTCTTGAATAAGACCCTGTTGACGATGTACATGCTTTGTTTCAAATCCCAAACACCATAGATATAAGGGAGATAAACCCTCGTTAAACCCTTTGAGCCTTGAAGTAGGAGTTTCTTTTCATATGAAAAAACCCTCACATGTAACCAGGGGCAGGGTAGGTGTCAGCTAGTTGGACCGAGTGTTCATACTTTCATAAAGGAATGCGCATCTGAGGATACATTACCTTTCATTGTACCAAATCAAAAGGTCCAAAGACTAAAGACCACAATGGTTATACTGATCCGAAAACCATAATGTTTATCCCTCATCAACTGAAAGTGAGACAGCCACAACCCTTACAAAACAATCAGGACAAACCTTTGTCACACGATTTGTTCGTAAAAAATAATATTGAAAAAAAAAAGAATATGAAAAACCCGCTAAGTCAAAACTTGAAAACGAGCGACTTAGGAAAAGTTAGGGCATCCCGCTGAACTCCAATTGGAAAAGATTGAAAAGAAATCAATCCAGGAAAAAGTTAGGGATAAACAAAAAAAATGAAAGCGAAAAGACGAAAAGGATTACACAAGAAATATTTGTAAGCAAAAACAAGTCGTGTGATATAGGCACAAAAGACAATAGGGGTGACTGACTCCCAACAACAATCTCAGTGGTGCTTAAACAGTTATTAGCAATTGTTCCTCAACCATCTCAAAACCCTTAGGAAAGGTGAGCGCTTGTGAAAGCTAGCTGGACGTAGGAATGGAAGAACATCACGAAGGGGGTGGGCACGAATAAACTTTGAGCCTTTATTCTTTGTTTCTATAACTGTGAACTAGGCCATGATACAACCCTCAAAAGTCCTAACTGAAACATGGTTAATTCAAGAGCGTACTACCATAAGATAGCGTTCCTAACTCCTACGAGTTGTGCTAAAAGATCTTTGTTGGTGTTGCATGTACATGCTTTCAAAAAAAATCAAGGTCGTATCTTAACTAGTGAGTTGCTCATAAAGGCTTGCGACATATTTTCAATAAAAGCTTTAAGATGAACATTAGAATTTGTTCGGCATCACAAAAGTTCACATGAGGAATTTCAGTCTAGAAGCTTAATCGTGTCAAGTTGAGAGGTCTGAAACTTCTGAAGGACAATTATGGCAAAATGCACTTTTTCCGAGAAACTCATATGAGATAAAGATTCTTCTAACTAGTTAGATCAGATGCATCCAATCTAGGGCAATCATATTGAGCAAATATCTCATAGTTCAGCCAGCCTGGGGAAATTACTTCGAGATTTAAATATCTTGAAGAGTAATTATTCTGAGTATTCCTTCAGAGCATAGTTAATCAGAGGAAGTCATTTTAAGGCTCATATTGGGGCAGGTCACTCTCTAAAGCAGATGAAGTCAATGACTGCATGCCATTATCCAGCTTATCCTTGATGCAGGACATTGGGGCATAATATCTCACAATGATGTAGGATCTGTCGTGAGTCTCCTTCCATCACCTTTGTAGACCAGGAGGTCTGGGGAAGTTATTTTAAGAATCGTTGAATCTCTCCAAGAGTTTGAAGATGTCATATCTTCTGTAAAATCCTCTTGAGTTGACATGTGAACAGTCTACTAGTATAGGAAGAAAGATGTTGCCTGACAGCCTTCCCCAAGCAGTTTCTTCTCCCTAACGAGAGATGTTTTACAATTCCTATCTCCAACAGAGGGTGATCCCAAGCATCCCCAGTATAGTCTAAGATGGAACCTTACCCAACTGAGTCAGAGTAGGGTAGTATCCCCAACAAAACTTCAAAGCTAGTTGCGTAGTTCTCACCTCCGAGCGGAGTCTTAATATCAGAGTGGGCTATTCCCAGCAAGCAGCTGAATTCCTAAGTCCCCTTATAGCTAGAATTGTCAGAATTCTCTTCCTAGCAAAGGATGTTTGACCAAGCATTCCCCCATCCGTGTTGGAGGATCGTCATTTCCCCACATAGTTTCATATTTGGGGGAAAATCTATCATTGAAATATCCCCAGTGAGGTCACCAATTTATTTTTGGCTAGTGTGACAAAGTAATGCAAACATTTGTTCACATTTTGTTCCTCGCCCAAGTATTGTCAGGATATCTTGGTCATTTCCTTAACAGAATGTTCTCATACCCAGCGAAGTTATAATGGTATTCTCCCTTGCAGAGTTGTTACTCTCTTCTTAAATCAACTAATTTTGTATTGATCACTTTGTCCCGTGTCAACATACCTACTTTGGATGGATCGCTCGATACCATTTCCTTATTTGATCGATTGATCTTGTTTGAGTTATAAATCGCTTGATGTTACTCCTCTTTATTCGAGTCGTAAATCGCTTGATATTACGTTCTCATGTCCCTGGTTATGGATCACTCAATACCATTTCCTAAGCAGATCGATTTATCTTGTTTGAGTCGTAAATCGCTTGATGTTACTCCTCTTTGTTCGAGTCGTAAATCGCTTGATATTACGTTCTCATGTTCCTGGTTATGGATCACTCGATACCATTTCTGTGTCAGATCAGTTGATCTTATTTGAGTTGTAAATTTCTTGATGTTACTCCTCTTTGTTCGAGTGGTAAATCGCTTGATATTACATTCTCATGTTCCTGGTTATGGATCGCTCGATACCATTTCCTTGTCAGATCGGTTGATCTTGTTTGAGTTGTAAATCACTTGATGTTACTCCTCTTTGTTCGAGTCATAAATCGCTTGATATTACGTTCTCATGTTCCTGGTTATGGATTGCTTTATACCATTTCCTTAGCAGATCGGTTGATCTTGTTTGAGTTGTAAATCGCTTGATGTTACTCCTCTTTGTTCGAGTCGTAAATCGTTTGATATTACGTTCTCATGTCCCTGGTTATGGATCGCTCGATACCATTTGTCGCTCCCGAAGATTTGCATCCAGGTACAAGCGCGAACGGTCGGCGAGAGGGACAATGAGAACACACAGCCGTGAACTCACTGGAGATGAATAGAGTCGCCAGCTAGGCATTTTTATCCCGGAGGAAAGGCAATGCTGCATAGACCTAGAAAGAGATGGATAAGACGGTTGCGAACCAGAGAGACTGAGAAAGGGGGTTGGTTACAACCTGGGAAGGTATTAGCACCCAGATTGTCCGTCGTACTCGACGGGATCCACGCTTAAAAGATTTGTGTTTTAAAGGGGTAGTGTCAGTGCAATTTGTGTGTAAAAGAGCTGGAAAAGGATGTACAGGTGTCAGTGTAAAAGAAGTGAAGTGTGATATATATAGTGTCAGTGTAGAAACAAAGATGAGATGCTCAAGAATATGAGGCTAAAGAATGAAGCTGGAAGGAGGGGGAATGTACAGAGACTTTTGTTCGATAACTGTTAAGTTATGCCTACGTATCCTCTCGTGCAATGAGGAAGTCAGAACACCGTAGTTCGACCCAAAGAGACTGAAAGATGAATTGACTTGTGAACTGCTTACTTGCCTATGCTCAAGTGTATGACCTGTCTGGCTCAGGTGCTTACTGTCTTGCATTAGACGGGAGAAGCAAGTTCTCGTTTATGAGTGAAGATGATGAGAAAAGAATCCCGGAGGAGACGATTATTGTTTGTTTTTGAGTTTTCAGTCTTTTATTGCTTTTGAAAGTTTGTCATAAGTTAATGAGCTTAAGTCTAAACCAATGGATTTAGTAAACTCATCACATCTTCCCTCTGATTAGGGGTAATGAGAATACCTTAAGTGTGAAGTCAGCTTCTCACACTTAATCACCTTTGATGTAGGGTTAAGATCATTAACCTACTTGTGATTATTTAGATGTTTTTGGTGTTTTTGTTTAGTGTTGAGTAGTGAGGTTAAGCCATAATCAAGGATTAAACAGACTCATTACACCATCCTAATAGAAGGATAATAGATGAGAATGTTTAAGCTGAGGAAAGCTCCTCAACTTAATCCATGATTAGGGATTAAACTCATGACAAAACAAACCTTTAATTAAGTGGATTTTAGTTAATGGTATGATGATGAAGTGATTTTTATGGTTTGTAAGACAACTTGAGGGGGACTTGTCCATTAACACTAGGGTTAGTCCTTCTTAACCAATTAAGGAAGAATTAGAACCCTAATGCAAGGCCCAAGTTACAAGTGTGATGCCTTGGTGATTATTAGATGAATTGATTAAGAGATTTAAACACATTAAGGGTTTAATACTTAGGATTAAAGTTATACACTCCATCCTAATAGAAGGATGCAGGCATAAGCTTAATCACAAAGCCTTAAAGCCTTTAGGGTTTAGTCTCTGATTATGAGGTGAGAAGAGAAAACTCAAAGAGAGACACAAAGGTAAAAACTATGAGGGGAGACTAATCAAAACCCTAATTCATTGTCATGCTTGGTTGGTCCTAAGGTTTGTGAAGTTTAACAAGAACAATCTTCAAAGGAGCCACCAGGAAGCAGATGAATAAGATCAAGAGAAGCAAAGTGACTTGCTTCATTCAAGAAGTCAAGTCACTTGAAGAAAGAAAGTGGGAAGAACAAGAATGAGCAAGCTCAAACTCATACACAAATAGAAATGCAGCAATGGATGCAAGAGAGATGAAAAGAAAAGGTATGAGAAATGAAGGCAAATTCACTTCTCAAGTTTACTTACCACCTGAAATGTTAGAAAGAAGTGCAATGCAATGCAAGATGGGATGAAATGGTATGATGCTAAACCAAACCAGAAGCATACACATGATGATAATGATGCTATAAGATGCTGCAAACATGAGGCAAGGCATGGAGATGCTCATACAAGATTATGAATGCAAATGATGCAAGCTAAGGAGCATGAATGAACATGAAAAGTTATGAAGCATACAAGGCAAATGACATGGCAAATATGTGATGCAATGATCAAACATGCTTCCTACATGTCTTAAGATGTCAAATGAATCACAAGAATGTATAAAATGTCATGGCAAGGCATGTTATGCAAGAGAATGCAAGGAGGATGCAAATGAAAGCCCAAATTAGGGTTTATGAATCAAACAACAAACAAAAACCCAAAACAGAAGCAAACCCTAAGATAAAAAATGGAAAATTCCAACCAAAGAAACCCTAAACCTATACTAAACCAAGGTCCAAAGGGGAAGTCTCAACTCTTAAATAATCTCAAGATATGATTTTTCTAAGTTATTAGGGTTTTTTAGGGCTCCTAAACAAAAGAAATGCCAAACAATTGGAAAATGCAAGATCAAATCATGGCCATTTTATCCTAGAAACTACATGCTAAACATAGAACAATGCAAGAAGAATCAATGTCCAACTCTTCTTAGATAGGCAGAAATGATTTTTTGAACTTATGATCAAAATAATGCACAAAAAATGATTTAATTCAATGAAAAATTCTAAAAATGCATCAAGATCAAAAAAGAAATTTGGTTTGAAGGTTGGACAATGTTTCTAAATGTCTTAGAACATTTCATGAATTTTTTTGTAATTTTTAAATACCTAAAAGTATTTTTAATTAATTAATTTCCATTAATCAATTAAAAATAATCTTTTAAATATTTAAAAATACCTTTTTAATGATAAAAAATAAAATAAAAATATTTTTGTGTCATAAAAATTAATAAAACTCAGAGGAAAAAGTTTCATAATTTTTATGCATTTTTTACTATTTTAAAATAATTGTGCAAATAAAAGGAAAAGAAAATGAATAAAAATTAAATAAAAAGAAAGTCAAATGCGTGGAGGGCCAGGATGAGCTCTGAGTTTGAAATGGTTGACTGGCGCCAGATCCAGTGGTTGTGGTTCTTTCTGAGTTAATTTATTTAATTAATGATTAATTAACCTAATTAAAAGGATTAGGGCAAACAAAGAGATCCGGGCCATCCAAAAGGGAGGGAAGTCAACAGGTCAAAGGGGATCTACGCTCCACATTCAAATGGCCATAATGACCTGAGTTTAGGGTTAATCACCCTCAGGTGACCGGAGAGAAGCTCCGGTCATCTTCTCCGGCTGCACAAAAACCCTAGAACACGATTCAGGTACCTATTCTACAAATCAAGCACACCTAAATGATCCTCTAACTTCCTAGGTCATGAATCCATCTTCAAACAACATTTATGCATCATGAATCAAAGGAATCGAAAGGAAAGAAATTCACGGGCAAAAATTCAGAGGGACCATACAAACTCAGTTTTCACTCATTTTTGATTCTGAAACCAACCCCATGACCAGCAAGACATGAATAATCAATTTATAACTCAAAAATCAAGCTTTGAGAGAAAAGTTTCCATGATCATACCTGAGCTGGAAAGCTTCAAAACTGAGCTTCCAGAGCTTTCCTTGCGTGCAAATGGACTCCCTTGTATCCCCTGATGCTAATGGAAGGCTTCAAAGCTCTTGTGGATGGCTGATTTGTGAGGACCAGTTCTGGTGTAGCAGGAAATGGGCTTTGTGTACAGGCTGCCTCAGCTCAAAGTAAGGGGTGGTTTTGACTCCTTTGAGTGTTTCTGATTTGTTGGTGAAGAGAAATGATGTGTTTGCTAGCTGGATAGTGAGATTCGAAGAGAACTGGTTCTGAGGGTGGGGAATGGTGAAGCTCAGGTCAGGCTGGTTTCAGGCTTGAGCTTTGGTGGTTTGAGGTCTATGAAGTATGGTGAGTTGAATGGTGAAGATGGTTTTTGTGTTTGCAAGCTGTGGAGGCAGATTCGAAGCAACTTGCAAGATGAGGTGATTTTGTGAATGTGATCTTATGCAATGTTTCAGCCTTGCTAGATGTATGGAATGGCTTGCCCTTTGTCCACATAAACCTCTCTCATTGGTCAGATGATTGGACATGTGCTTTATTGATTGGTAAGTCACCTTTTGCAAAAAAGTCAAATTTGTGTAAGGAAGGTATGGCTCATGATCTGGGCTAGTACAAGGCTGGTTCTGGTGCAGCATGGTGTGTGTGTGAGGCTAGCTTGGTTCAGCAGCCAATGCATCAAGTGGTAGAAGTGTCATGAGTGGTTTTGCAACTTGTAGCCTTTTTGAAACTTTATGAGAAAGTCTTGTTACATGAACCATAACCATGGGCATTCTTGGTCCAATTCTGATTTTTGTGACTTAGAGAATGTTTGCATACTGGTTTGAAATGAATTAGAGGTTGCAATTGGCCTTGGTCC
The DNA here is from genome assembly GCA_963966055.1 of Lathyrus aphaca. Lineage (NCBI taxonomy): Eukaryota > Viridiplantae > Streptophyta > Magnoliopsida > Fabales > Fabaceae > Lathyrus > Lathyrus aphaca. The sequence continues at coordinate 543,708,483 of OZ014524.1, forward strand.
ATGATTTTGCAAAATTTCCATTTGAGGCATGCCTTGAAAATCAATGATTTTGGCCAACTTTGTCACACCATAACTTTTGATCCAAGAAGGATTTGATCATGTTCTTGTACTTTTTGAAAAGGGAAAAATGAGATCTACAACTTTCATGACCAAAGTTTTTCCATTTGAAGCATTTTTGGATCAAGAATCAAGGCTTGAAAAATGACCTAAAATGATGCATTCTTGAAAAGTCAACTATGCCCAAAAAGTCAACATTTGCAAAAACCCCAAATTCTTGATTTTTATGAACTTAAACCTTCTTCCATGATCAAATAAAGATCATATACACTCAAAATGATGAAGATCACCCATTGGTTGGGTCATTGGGGGCCTCAGATGCCCTGATTTTACACTGACTTGTCTGAAAAGTCAACCTTTGATCAGATGACTTCCCCATGGAATTTCTTCATGAAAATTGATATGCATACTCACTATACCATATAGAGACTAATGGAAACAAGAATGACCAAAAAAATTGGAGTTATGGCCTCTGAAACCAAAACCCTAATTTTAGGTCAACTGTGCAGTCAAACCTGGCTCTGCATCCACTCAAACCCTAGTTCTTGTGATTCTTTTGAAATCTTGACTTTGAGAGGATGCAATGTGATATAAGAACACATGTGGACCCCCTTGTAGTGATTGGTTGCCTTTGGAGTGGCCCATGAGGCTCTGGGATTGCTCAGATCACAAACCCTAGGTGCAGATGCCTTAGAAACTATGCAGTGAATCAAAAGTGAGATATGAGGTGCTATGATTGTGTTTATGCATATGAGAATGATCACAAGCCATGGTGTGAATGGGTGAGGGCAAATTTGGGGTGTTTACAGCTGCCCCTATTCAAACATGAGTTAGCTGTGCAGGATGTAAGCAACGGCTTAACAGGCAAACAAGATAACTTGTGGTTGAATACCAAAGACAGTCCAAAATTTGCACTCACAGAATGAAGAAGAAAAGGGATATAGATTGTGAAGGGAAAATAAAGTATATTGTAAGGTGTGGGCGACGGAGGACGACCGTCGAGCAGAGGACGACTACTGGGTAAGGAGCAATGACGGGGACGGCCGACATGCTGGGAAAAGTGTGTGAAGTAAAGCGATGACGGGGACGGCCGACATGCTGGGGATAAAAGTAAAGCCAAGACGGGGACGGCCGACTAGCTGGAAAAATAAGATTACGATGGGGACGGCCATCAAGATAAAGCTGTAAAATTCTCTGGAAATTGATGAATCATGACGGGGACGGCCATCAAGTTCATAAAGCAAAGTAACCAATGATGGGGGACGGCCATCGGGCTGAAAAGGAAAAGGGACCACGACGGGGACGGCCATCGGGTTAAAGAATGAATGAAATAAACAGATGATGGGGTACGGCCATCAAAGGTGAAGGACGATCACCTAGCAGGGGACGGCTGCTCTGTTGGGAATATGATGGGGACGGCCATCAAAGGTGGAGGACGACCACCTAGCAGGGTACGGCTGCCGAAAATATCGCGACATAGGACGAATGCCGGATAGAAAAGGTCAACGATGGGGACGGCCATCGGACGAGCATGATGGAGGACGACCATCAAGAAGTGGAGGACGACCACTCAGCAGGGGACGGCTGCTCTCGAGGTTTCTCATGACATAGGACGAATGTCAGATAACCAAAAAAAACAACAATGGGGACGGCCATTGGACAAAGTGATGAAGGACGATCATCAAGAGGTGGAGGACGACCACCTAGCAGGGGACGGCTGCTAAATATCAACGATGGGGACGGCCATCGGATGAGCATGATGGAGGACGACCATCAAGAGGTGGAGGACGACCACCTAGCAGGGTACGGCTGCTCTCAAGGTTATCGTAACACAGGACGAGTGTTAGATAAAAGGGAAATTCGCTTTGTTGGAGATCTACTGGGGAGATAGTAAACACGGACGAGTGTTTACATCCAAGAAGCAAAAGGTATAAGTGTTTGGTATTGTGTATAGATTAAAGATGCGGACGAGCATCCCTAAGACTATGATACGGACGAGTATCATGTAGAAACAAACTGACACATGTTCAGAGATGATGATACGGACGAGTATCAACTGGTTAACAAAGAACACGGACGAGTGTTGCATCTGAAAGGACACTTCTGGGGAATAGTAGACACAGACGAGTATCTATATTCAAGAAGACACAAGTGTTTGACACGGTGTATGGATTAAAGATGCGGACGATCATCCTTAAGACTATGATACGGACAAGTATCATGTAGAAACAAACACTAGACGCAATGTTCTGAGATGATGGTACGGACGAGTACCAACTGGTTAACAAAGAACAAGGACTACTGTCGAATCTGTGGGGAGATAAGTGGTGTATACAAGATACGGACGAGTATCTGTATAAGTGTACCAATGAGTAGTGAGTATATATATATATGAGTGTTCATCTGCTGGGGAGAGTGACACGGACGAGTGTCAAGAGAGAAAAGTATAATAATATTAACAAGTACATGAAAGTGTAAGCGACTGCGCTGGGGGATATGACACGGACGGGTGTCAATCAAAGTGTATATACAAGTATATGTGAGTGCAAAGAGGATGTCTTTGGCTTTCTGCTGGTGATTTGACACGGACGGGTGTCCAAAGGTGTATATATTGGTGTTGGAGAGGCAACTGCTTTTGCTGGGGACCCTGGTGGGGATTTTTCTGTATGTATTCTGTATGCCGACAGATTGTCATTATTTACAAGTGTTCAATTCACAACATGACTTATGATTATGCTATGCATTTGATTTTTGCCGTAATGCTCCGTATTAGACGGAATGCTACGCTCTGAGGGGATAGTATGATGCGAGTGCCATGATTATGCAAAGAGGCCGATCCGGGACTCGGATCCCGTTGCTACGGAGATCTCTGGTTGATCTGCTTGAAGTGGACATCCCAGCTGGGGGTGAGGTCATTGATAGACCTGATGATGTATCTGCTCGGGGATACATATCACTGGTTGACATATCCTTGTAATACGGGACCCAGCTAGGGTTTGTAGAAGCTTTCTGTACTCTGTTGTGACTCCTTCATGCGTTGCTCTTCTGGATAGAGGCTTGAAGCTCTGTGGGGAGATAGCTCCCTGGATCTTTGCATTCTGCGGAGGAAGAATGATTGGTACCTCGGCTGGGGAACGTTGTTGGCAACTCAGCTGGGGAGGAAACAACTCAGCTGGGGAAGAGTAATGAGAGGCAACTCCGCTGGGGAAATGGGTACCTTCCCGTGCCACGTGGAAGATAGATCGAGTTGATAATGATCCGTCAGCTTGCTGAGGGTGAAGCCTTCATGTCCCAAATCGCGTTCTGGACTCCTGCAATCCTGCAAAGATAAAGAAACGTACAAATGGTCCCGAGGTATCCTTACTGGATTCCGTCATAGGAGTTAAGCATTCTTGAGAGTAAGTATATTCCCTGTAAGCATGTGTTTTTATTATTTTTCCCTTTTTAGTGAAAAGCATCTGTACTTATGCGATTAGTTTTTTTTTTTTTTTTTTTTTTTTTTAGAGACATCAGACATTCCTTGCAAAACATAAATGTAAAAACGAAACATGACTGAAAATCCGATTTTATTAATTCATGTGCCCTGAATTGGCAAGATACAGTCAAAGAAACAAATCTCCTAAAATGAAGAGACTGTTACAAATTGAGAAACAAAGTGCTGGCGATGTTGACGACGCTTTCAAGGAGCTTCCTCTCCTGCTATGACTCGTATGACAATGACGTTCTTCTCGTCTTGCTTTCTGGAGAGAGTTGATTCTGATTGAAGCTTGATTCTTTAGAGGTTTACCAAGTTGTAAGTAAAACAGACGAATTCAGAATGCAGTTGTTCGCTTATTCCCTTATTTTGCATGGATCGCCCTTTCGGGTTTTCAATCCATCGGGATACCCATTTTTGCCTGAGTTGTCCAATACGGCTTTTCAACTCAGCGGGTGTACATTTTTTTTAATTTATTTCCCTTATTTTTGCCCGAGTCTTTTATTCTGTTTTTGACTCGCCGGGATGCCCTATTTTTGCCTGGACTTACATTCTGTTTTTATGTCCAGCGGGTCATTTTTATGCGAAGTATTTTTTAACTGCATCTGAATTCACAGGAGATGGAAAATCTTCACCATCCATGGTGCTGAGCATCAGTGCTCCACCAGAGAAAACTTTCTTTACAACAAATAGTCCTTCATAATTTGGAGTCCACTTGCCCCTGTGGTCTGTATGAGGAGGGAGGATTCTCTTCAGCACAAGATCCCCTACTTGGTACCCTCGGTGCCTGACTTTCTGATCGAAGGCTTTCTTCATTCTCTTCTGATATAACTGCCCATGACAGATTGCAGCCAATCTTTTCTCTTCGATCAGACCCAGTTGTTCGTATCGGGCCCGAACCCATTCTGCTTCGTTCAGCTTAACATCCATCAATACCCGTAAAGAGGGCAATTCAACTTCAACAGGTAGGACTGCTTCCATACCATACACAAGCTGATACGGTGTTGCCCCAGTGGATGTTCTGATTGACGTGCGGTACCCATGCAAGGCAAACGGTAGCATTTCATGCCAGTCTTTGTAAGTAACTACCATCTTCTGCACAATCTTCTTAATATTCTTGTTAGCTGCCTCACAAGCGCCATTCATCTTTGGCCTGTAAGGAGAAGAATTGTGATGTTGGATCTTGAAGTCCCGGCATAATTCAGCCATCATCTTGTTGTTTAAGTTGGAACCATTATCAGTAATGATTCGCTCGGGAACTCCATATCGACAGATGATATCTCTCTTCAGAAATCTGGCTACCACTTGCCTTGTAACATTTGCATATGAGGCTGCTTCAACCCACTTGGTGAAATAATCAATGGCGACCAGGATGAATCTGTGGCCGTTCGAAGCAGTTGGCTCAATCTTGCCAATCATATCAATGCCCCACATGGCAAAGGGCCATGGTGAAGACATGATGTTTAGGGGATTGGGAGGCACATGCACCTTATCTGCATAGATCTGGCATTTGTGGCATTTCCTGGCATAAGCACAACAGTCTGCATCCATTGTGATCCAGTAATAGCCTGATCTTAACAACTTCTTAGCCATTGCATGTCCTCCGGCATGGGTACCAAAAGACCCTTCATGCACTTCATGCATCAGTAAATCTGCTTCCGTCTTGTCAACACATCTGAGGAGTACCATATCAAAATTCCTTTTGTATAAAGACCCATCAGTGTTCAGAAAGAAACTACCAGCATGCCTTCTCAAAGTCTTCTTATCATTGGAAGACGCCCCAGGTGGGTACGTTTGATCCTCCAAGAAGCACTTAATGTCATGGAACCAAGGCTTATCATCTTTTACAACATCTGCTGCAAATACATATGCTGGTCTATCAAGTCTAGACACTGAAATCTGGGGTACAAAGTTAGCAGCTTGAACTTTGATCATGGATGAAATGGTAGCAAGAGCATCTGCAAACTGATTCTCATCCCGGGGGATATACTCAAGCTTGACTGTTGTGAAGAAAGTCAGCAATCTTCTTGTATAATCCCTGTAAGGTATCAGATGATCCTGGTGTGTGTACCATTTTCCGTTGGTTTGATTAACTACCAGAGCTGAATCTCCGAATACAGTCAATGTCTTGATCCTGAGGTCAATGGCTTCCTCAAGACCCATAATGCAAGCTTCGTATTCAGCTTCGTTGTTAGTGCAGTTGAAAGTGAGTTTTGCCGAGAAAGGCATGTGAACTCCTTTAGGTGTAATGAGTACTGCACCAACACCACGACCATTCATGTTAACAGCCCCGTCAAACATCATAGTCCATTCTTCTTCCGGGTCAGGCCCTTCAGTGTGAATAGGCTCTTCGTGATCTTTTGCTTTAATGAACATGATGTCTTCATCAGGGAAGTCGAATCTCATAGGCTGGTAGTCATCAATGGGTTGCTCAGCGAGATATTCAGATAGTACACTGCCCTTGATGGCTTTCTGAGAGGTGTACTGGATGTCGTATTCTGTGAGAATCATCTGCCATCTTGCAACCCGTCCGGTGAGAGCTGGCTTCTCAAATATGTACTTAACTGGGTCCATTTTTGAGATTAGTAAAGTGGTGTGGGTCAACATATACTGCCTTAGTCGGCGAGCAGCCCACGCTAAAGCACAGCAAGTTTTCTCGAGCAGTGAATAACGTTGTTCACAGTCGGTAAACTTTTTGCTTAGGTAGTATATTGCATACTCTTTTCGACCAGACTCGTCATGCTGGCCCAGCACACACCCCATCGATTCTTCTAATACTGTCAAGTACATTATCAGAGGTCTTCCTTCAACTGGAGGCATAAGGATTGGAGGTTCTTGTAAGTACTCTTTGATCTTGTCAAAAGCCCTTTGGCAGTCTTCGTTCCACCTGACCGTCTGTTCTTTTCTTAACAGCTTGAACAAGGGTTCACAGGTTGCTGTAAGGTGGGATATGAACCGTGAAATGTAGTTCAATCGACCTAAGAACCCTCGAACTTCTTTCTCAGTCCTCGGTGCAGGCATCTCTTGAATAGCTTTGACTTTATCGGGGTCAACCTCAATCCCTTTCTCGCTTACAATAAAGCCCAGCAGCTTACCGGATCGCACCCCGAATGTGCATTTGTTGGGGTTCAGCTTTAGTTGGTACTTCCTCAGACGCTTGAATAACTTGAGCAGATTCACCAGGTGATCTTCCTCTGTAAGGGACTTGGCGATCATATCATCCACATAACATTCTATTTCTTTATGGATCATATTGTGGAATAACGTCACCATAGCCCGTTGATATGTTGCACCAGCATTCTTCAGTCCGAATGGCATCACTTTGTAACAGAACGTGCCCCATGGTGTGATGAAAGTTGTCTTCTCCATGTCTTCAGGTGACATCTTGATCTGATTGTATCCTGAAAATCCGTCCATGAAGGAGAATACCGAGAACTGAGCCGTGTTATCTACCAATACATCAATGTGAGGTAATGGGAAATCATCTTTTGGGTTGGCTCTGTTCAGGTCCCGATAGTCAACACACATCCTCACTTTGCCGTCTTTCTTAGGCACAGGTACTATGTTAGCAACCCACGGCGGATAGCTAGTTACAGCAAGGAACCCGGCGTCCCACTACTTTTGTACCTCTTCCTTGATTTTCATAGCCATGTCTGGGCGAGTACGGCGTAGCTTCTGTTTAACCGGTGGGCATTCTTCCCTCAAAGGCAGCTTGTGCACAACAATGTCGGTGTCCAACCCTGGCATGTCCTGATACGACCAAGCAAACACATCAACATACTCTTGAAGCAGATCAATCAGTTGTCTCTTCACTGAGTCTTGCAGGCAGGCCCCGATTTTAACCTCTTTCACGTCTTCCTCGGTACCAAGATTAATCACTTCAACCTCCTCCTGATGAGGAGTAATAACTTTTTCCTCCTGTCTCAACAACCTGGCTAGCTCTTCAGGAAGCTCATATTCTTCATCAACCCCTTCATTAGCTTGATTGATTGGATTGTCAAAGTCATACGATGTCATAGCCGTGCTGTTGTCGGTGCTGTCTGGAAGGCACTTTCTGCAAGGGTTCAGTTTGTTCATTTTAGTGATTGATTTTAATCTTGCTTTAGAAAAAAAGTGAGATGAAGTTATCATTTTGAAAACACCGCCATTTATTTTTTGTACAAAAAAGAAAAATGGAAAAACAGTGAGCAGAAAAGAAAAAGACTCGTTTGCAAAAAGATGTCTGATATTTCATTAATTAATCTTGTTTGCACAAAAGTACAGATGGCCCTGATTACAAAATGAGTCTTGTCATCTTGGGCAAGATGCAAGACTTTGATGCATGCTATAAAAATACAGGAAATAATAATTACTCTGCATGAGTAACTCTTATAATTTCCTGGGAAGACCAGTTCGAGACACTGCTCCCCGGGATCTTTGGACGAATCCAATTCTCCAGATTGCGCTCCTCTTCCAGCTCGTCTTCCAAATTGTTGATAGCATCGGGGGTAAGCATCCCCCCACTGACAAAAACAAGCTTCTCAGCAGCCTCTGCTTGATTCTGTTGAGTTGGTCTGTAACCCAACCCAAACTTGTCCTTCTTTTCCTCCACAGCTAAAACCTTGCCCCAGCCTAGGGCAGTTCCTTCCTCAACAACCTTCCGGGCCTGTTGATAAGATGACATGGAGATACCAGATACAGCAGATGCTTCATTGATGTTCAAGGCTTCGAAACCTTGGCTCATTGTTTCATGGATCTCTCCATCCATCTCAATGTATTTATAAGTAGCCAGATGGCTAACGAATATATCCTCTTCCCCACAGATTGTAACAACTTGGCCTTCCCACTCAAATTTTAACTTTTGGTGAAGGGTAGACGTTATTGCGCCGGCGGCGTGAATCCAGGGTCTACCCAACAAACAGCTGTAGGCGGGCTGAATGTCCATCACATAAAAGATAGTTTTAAAGGTCTGTGGGCCAATTGTCACGGGTAGTTCAATCTCTCCCAGAACCGATCTCTTCGAACCATCAAAGGCTCTTACCACCAGGTTGCTGGGTCTCAATGCCAATCCATCATATTCTAACTTCACCAGAGCCTTCTTTGGTAAGACATTCAGGGATGAACCTGTGTCTACCAGCACATGAGAAAGGACAGCTCCTTTGCATTCCATGGTTATGTGCAAGGCTTTGTTGTGGTTGCGGCCATCCGCTGTCAAGTCAGTGTTGGTGAACCCTAGCCCATTGCTAGCAGTAACATTTCCAACCACGGTTTCCAACTGGTTGACAGTAATCTCTTCAGGCACGTAAGCTGCGTGCAAGACTTTAAGCAGTGCATTCCGATGGGCTTCGGAGCACATAAGCAGAGATAAGATAGAGATCTTGGATGGCGTCTGATGAAGCTGATCCACAATTTTATAATCACTCTTTTTGATGATTCTCATAAACTCATCAACTTCCTGATCGAATGGAGTCTTCAGGGCTTCTTTGGCAACTTGATTTTCCTGCACCGGGCTCTTTCCCTTTGCCTTGGCAGCAGCTTCTGCTTCGGCAGTAGGTCTTTGAATTGGTGGAGCAAAGAGACGTCCGCTTCGAGTGAAGCCTCCGCCTCCTCCCACATTATCTATCTGTGGTGCAGGTGTTGATGTTTCGAGAGTGATTCTTTTTCCTTCGCAGTACACGTCAGAGCCATAGTGCCAAGGGATGGCCCTATTGCTTTCATATGGTACTGGTCCAGGCACCGTGACAGTGACTGGACTGATTGCTGCTGCTGAAGGGACTGTAATTGTTTGTGGATCATAAAAGATTGTAACTGGTGCTCTGGTGGGAGGAGCACCTTCTGAATGGTAGGCAGAGTTGTTTTCAGGATCGTAGAATATGGTGACAGTAGAGACATCTTCATGATTGATTGCTGGTGTTGTAGGAGGTATTGTTGGAAGGACTGATGTTGTTGTTGTAGGAGATTCGAAATGGAATGAAGCTGAAGTTGTAGCAGGAGAAATTGTTGAAAACTGATCATTTGAGAAAATTGATGAAGTACTTGTTGATGTTGCAGAAGAATTGTCAGGAACAATGGTTGCTGCAGTTGTAGGAGGTTCTGAAACCGTTGCTGATGATATTGCTGGATTTGTTGGAAATGATGTAGTGATCTGGAGTTGGCCACTCTGAATTAGGCCATCTATGTCGTTCCTCAAATTATCGCACCCATTTACCGAGATATTGCAGTAAGCACAACCCAATTCACACCCTGGAAACAACTGACATTCCAAGAGCTGAGCCTTGATTTCCACCAATGGTGTCCTGATCTGTCCCACACTGGTTATTAAATAAGACGGCTTGTCTTCTTCAATAGCGTTAATCCGGGGACCACCATGGTTTGGCATGGGGTTTTTATTGACATTGGGCGGTGGTGCGAAATTCAGAGCCTTGGAGTCTACCAAGTCTTGTACCTTCATATGCAGAGCCCTGCATTTTTCTGTACTGTGACCAGGTGCGTTTGAATGAAAAACACACCTAGCATTGGAGTCATAGTTCCTTGGTAGACTGTTGGGATCCGGAGGTGCCAACGTTCTTAGATCAACTAGGTTGAGTTTCAGAAGTTGTGGCAGCAAAGTAGCATACGGCATGGGGATCGGGTCGATCACTCTGTTAGCTTGAGATGGCCTCTGCTGGAACGGCCTTTGTTGATTGTTGTTGGTGTTGCTGTTGTTGTAGTTTCTTGGAGGATACTGATTCTGCTGATGATACTGGGGTTGTGGCTGATAGTTTTGTTGCAGAGGTTGATAGACTGGCTGAGGATGAGCTGGAGCAGGGATAGTGACTGCTGCTATTGACCTTTGAACATATTGGGGCCTACCCCTGTTGGTGTGGATGGCATTAGTCTCGCCAGTTCTTCTTGGGCCTGCAAAAGGCTTTCTCGTACTACTGGACGAGCTAGCACCATTATCGGAAATCTTACCCATTTTCAACAGGCTTTCAATTCTCTCCCCAGCTATGACAACATCTGCGAAGCTAGTGGAGGAGAAAGCAGCCAACCTGTCAATATACGTTCCCTGAAGAGTGTTCATAAACATGTCTGCCATTTCTCTTTCAGACATAGGTGGTTGAACGGTAGCAGCCAATTGCCTCCATCTCTGGGCATATTCTCGGAAACTTTCCCTTGACGACTGTGACATGCCCATTAGGAGAGTCCTGTTGGGTGCCATATCTAGGTTATATTGATACTGTCTGATGAAGGCCTCTGCCAGGTCCTTCCAGCATCTAATTGTTGCCCTTGTCAAATGGGAATACCATTCCCTTGATGCTCCAGTCAAGCTGTCTTCGAAGTAGAACATCCAGAGCTTCTCATCCATTGTATAGGCCTTCAGCCTTCCCAGAAATGATTGCAAATGAGTCCGGGGGCACGAAGTCCCATTATACTTTTCGAAACAAGGAGGCTTGAACTTATGGGGGATCCTGACCCCGTCTACCAAGCCCATGTCCATGACATCGAACCCCAAAGAGTTCTGAGACTCTAAGGACCTCAACTTCTCAGCCATTTCATCCAATCTCCTATCATAAGTCTCTTCCCCAGCACCCATTACTGTGAATTGGTCCTCCTGAGGATCTACTTGAAGTACCCTCCCGGCTGTAGCAGACCCTGGTATATTGACTGGAATGTTGGCTTCTGGATGGAGGTGTGGACCATAGACAGGGGGATTGACATGTGGCTGGACTCTTTCATTGTTACTAGTCCCAGCAGTCCCCGGATGATGATCCTCTTGATTCCTCCCTTCTACCAAAGCCCTGAGCCTCTCCTGGCTTTGAGCTAAGTTGTTCATCACTTCCATGAACTGTGTTATCTGAGTTCTCATCTCCAGCCTTTCGTTGGCCATCTGGTTTCTGACCTCCGTGAGGTCCTGCTGCATCTGATCCATTTGGATGCCCGGAAGATTGTTTCTAGTTGGGTACCTGTGTGGCCTGCTGAGTGGGAATCCTCGTCGCCGAGCAATAATTCCTGAGCATCACAACAGAGTTAGCAACAACAAAAACAAAACCTACAAAACAAACAAAGCGTTAGCATGCAATGCAGTATGCTTATTTGTTCTCAAGGTATCCGGCTTGGCATCCAGTTTTGACCCTTCCAGACCCTTGAAGATGCTGTTGATGTTGCTTTTGAAGTAAACTCAGATGGAACAAACCAACACAAATATATTACAGAAAGGGAAATAATACAACTTGTTCATTTTACAACACAAGCCCTTAAAGGGGTCAAAATATATTACAAAAAGATAAAAGTACATGGAAAGTAAACAACAACAAGCAAATGGTCAAACACCAAGTCCAAACTCATCCTCCCGAACTTCCTTGAGAAGTGCCTCGGTCACAGGATCAGCCGGACGCTCCGTAAGATTCCGGATAAGGAGGTTCCGGGTAGCAACAGCCGCAGTCAACTTCTTGTTCTGACTTTGGTCTTTAGACTTCTTCACTCCAGCTCTGATTTTTAGCTCTGATATCTCCCTTTGGGCTGCTGCCAGGGTTTCTTCCATCTGCTCCATCTTGTCTTGAACCCTCTTGTCTTCTAGAGTATGGGCCTCAGTGATCCGGACCCATCTGGCCTGACTCTCCTTCAAATACAAGTCTGTCCTTGCTCTCTGGAACTGGGCTTTCTTGCAAGCATTCTTCAGAATCTGTTCACCAGCCTTAGACTTTTTGATATAATCTCCAGACTTCTCAATCTTAGTCAAGTGTTCCACCCTCAACTTCTCCAATCTCTCAATCTCCCTCACACCTTCACTCCTCTCCCGGAGGGTCTTCTGCAAGGCCTGGGTTAGCTTCTCATTTCTTTCTTTCAAGCTCTCAAACTCCTCCAAACTGATAGTGGCAGGGGGTGGTGCTGAAGATGACTCAGGCATGTCTTCTATGGTAAAGGGCATTCCAGAGAACTGGGCCCTGGCACGGGACCACTCATAATATTGTGCTGATGCCACATTATTGCACTTCCCCAGGATGGTGACTCCCTTGGTTTGAACATGATCCCAAGCCCAGGCAGCCTGCCTAACAACAGCCAAATTAACCTTGTTCTCACAATAGAGGGTCTCAACCAAGTCCTGTGCCTTAGGAGTATGAACCAGTGCATAGCCCAATTGCCTCCTGAACAGCAGAGGGTTGTAATTGATACTTCCCTTAACTCCTATTAAGGGCACATTGGGAAAGTGCCCACAGCTGGTGATGATGTCTCTGCCCTTGGTGCTTTGAGTGCACCATCTGATATCTGCTGAAGTTAGGACAGTGAGTCTCTTAGCCCAGTTGCTTTGCTGATGAGGATTTAGAAATGCATCTGTCCTGGGTAGATGCCTGAGAAGCCAAGCATGGAATAATGGAGCACAACACCTCACTAATCTCCCCCTCTGCTTCTCATTCCTCTGATGCACTGAGTAGTAAAGATCCCCCAATAAAGTTGGCACTGGGTTCTTCAGGATGAACAGGTGGATTGCATTCTTGCTAATGAATCGAGGCTCATCTGCAAACAACACAACTCCATATACACTTAAGGCCAACAAAGCACAAACAGCTTTCCACTCCCCCAGAGAAGCCTTCAGACTAGCTTGAGAAATTAAGAAGTCCAGATGAAAACCAAGGATCCCAGCTTTAGAGGTCATATGTTGCTCAATCAGGACAGGCTCCAGATGCAAAGCCTTTGCTACCTCTCCATTGTTGGGAAAGACCATTTCAGGGTTGAAAGGGATTCCAGCCCTGATAGGTATACCAACCAAAGATGAGTATTCTTCTAAAAGAGGGCCCAACTGAAAGTCTTGAAAGGTGAAACACCTCAATGGGGGATCATAAAACTGAATACAGGTATGGATCAGGCTTCTCTGTGAAGGGTCCAGATCCATAACCAAGTCAAGTATATCCCCATAATGCTCCCTGAACAAAGGTATGTGATCTGGAGTGATCAGGGTTTGAATCCTCCTGACATCAGATAAGTCTGGTTGGAAGAAATGGTAAGTGATGTTGCTTTTCTTTGGAGCCATAAGTGCTGAGACTGAGTAAAATAAGTGCTGATGAAGATGCTGAGGAGTGGGCCACTGGATGGCTAGTGCAAGTAACTGAAGTGTATGGCTGACAAGCTGAGGCAAGTGCTGGTGGAGATAGGTCAATGCTGAAGATGGGGTCAAAACCAAAACCAGATGAAAATGGATACCCTGAAACACAAATAAGCAAATGTTAATATGATGCAATGATTATGTATGCAAATGATATGCAAGGGTTTGTGACTGAGCTGGATCTGATCAAGATGTTCTGGTATAAGCCCAAGTATGTAAGAAATCCAGATGGAGGTCTATAAATCCAGTAACCAGGGTGAGGGACTCAAATAAAGAGCCACAAGTCCAGGGTTTAGAATCACAAGAACTGTCCAACATGGAGTATTCTTAACAAAATCAAAGTAATAGGGTATTCTGAGGTCAAGGTACCTGCAAACCTGTAAACAGCCCAACCCCCTCACAGGTGGTGATCTAGAACAAGGATCCTCAGACTTGGATCAGTTATGAGAAGTGTAAACACTTCTAACCCGGAGGTACAGTGTTTACAATAACCATAACAATTCCTCCTCTAATTCACCTCAGTTTCTGAAGGTCAGTACTAAAAGGTCATCCAGACTTAGCAGGCTTCCCAGATAGCCCTAGCATTGCAGGAAATCTGCAACACAGAGTTCTCAAGAAGAAACCCATATCTGAACCGTGTTTCATATTCCCGCACCAGACCGAAATGGAATGGGAAAGAATATGATTCACTCTAGCCTAGGTGTCCCTCAGATCCCAGGTATAGGATCTTAACTCTCAATGAATCACCCACCCACCAAAACAAGAAACCAGATCCAGCCAGCAACAATGACAGCATGATATATACAAATGCAATAAAGAAAGCAGTAAAGCAACAGTACATAAAGCAATAAACAGAAATAAATACAAGCACAAATAAGCACATAACACCCCAGTAAACACAAATCAAACAAGCGCTAGGAGGAACCCACAAAAAGAACCAGAAGCCCTGGTTGCAGTATAAGGGTCCCCAGCAGAGTCGCCAAGCTGTCGCTCCCGAAGATTTGCATCCAGGTACAAGCGCGAACGGTCGGCGAGAGGGACAATGAGAACACACAGCCGTGAACTCACTGGAGATGAATAGAGTCGCCAGCTAGGCATTTTTATCCCGGAGGAAAGGCAATGCTGCATAGACCTAGAAAGAGATGGATAAGACGGTTGCGAACCAGAGAGACTGAGAAAGGGGGTTGGTTACAACCTGGGAAGGTATTAGCACCCAGATTGTCCGTCGTACTCGACGGGATCCACGCTTAAAAGATTTGTGTTTTAAAGGGGTAGTGTCAGTGCAATTTGTGTGTAAAAGAGCTGGAAAAGGATGTACAGGTGTCAGTGTAAAAGAAGTGAAGTGTGATATATATAGTGTCAGTGTAGAAACAAAGATGAGATGCTCAAGAATATGAGGCTAAAGAATGAAGCTGGAAGGAGGGGGAATGTACAGAGACTTTTGTTCGATAACTGTTAAGTTATGCCTACGTATCCTCTCGTGCAATGAGGAAGTCAGAACACCGTAGTTCGACCCAAAGAGACTGAAAGATGAATTGACTTGTGAACTGCTTACTTGCCTATGCTCAAGTGTATGACCTGTCTGGCTCAGGTGCTTACTGTCTTGCATTAGACGGGAGAAGCAAGTTCTCGTTTATGAGTGAAGATGATGAGAAAAGAATCCCGGAGGAGACGATTATTGTTTGTTTTTGAGTTTTCAGTCTTTTATTGCTTTTGAAAGTTTGTCATAAGTTAATGAGCTTAAGTCTAAACCAATGGATTTAGTAAACTCATCACATCTTCCCTCTGATTAGGGGTAATGAGAATACCTTAAGTGTGAAGTCAGCTTCTCACACTTAATCACCTTTGATGTAGGGTTAAGATCATTAACCTACTTGTGATTATTTAGATGTTTTTGGTGTTTTTGTTTAGTGTTGAGTAGTGAGGTTAAGCCATAATCAAGGATTAAACAGACTCATTACACCATCCTAATAGAAGGATAATAGATGAGAATGTTTAAGCTGAGGAAAGCTCCTCAACTTAATCCATGATTAGGGATTAAACTCATGACAAAACAAACCTTTAATTAAGTGGATTTTAGTTAATGGTATGATGATGAAGTGATTTTTATGGTTTGTAAGACAACTTGAGGGGGACTTGTCCATTAACACTAGGGTTAGTCCTTCTTAACCAATTAAGGAAGAATTAGAACCCTAATGCAAGGCCCAAGTTACAAGTGTGATGCCTTGGTGATTATTAGATGAATTGATTAAGAGATTTAAACACATTAAGGGTTTAATACTTAGGATTAAAGTTATACACTCCATCCTAATAGAAGGATGCAGGCATAAGCTTAATCACAAAGCCTTAAAGCCTTTAGGGTTTAGTCTCTGATTATGAGGTGAGAAGAGAAAACTCAAAGAGAGACACAAAGGTAAAAACTATGAGGGGAGACTAATCAAAACCCTAATTCATTGTCATGCTTGGTTGGTCCTAAGGTTTGTGAAGTTTAACAAGAACAATCTTCAAAGGAGCCACCAGGAAGCAGATGAATAAGATCAAGAGAAGCAAAGTGACTTGCTTCATTCAAGAAGTCAAGTCACTTGAAGAAAGAAAGTGGGAAGAACAAGAATGAGCAAGCTCAAACTCATACACAAATAGAAATGCAGCAATGGATGCAAGAGAGATGAAAAGAAAAGGTATGAGAAATGAAGGCAAATTCACTTCTCAAGTTTACTTACCACCTGAAATGTTAGAAAGAAGTGCAATGCAATGCAAGATGGGATGAAATGGTATGATGCTAAACCAAACCAGAAGCATACACATGATGATAATGATGCTATAAGATGCTGCAAACATGAGGCAAGGCATGGAGATGCTCATACAAGATTATGAATGCAAATGATGCAAGCTAAGGAGCATGAATGAACATGAAAAGTTATGAAGCATACAAGGCAAATGACATGGAAAATATGTGATGCAATGATCAAACATGCTTCCTACATGTCTTAAGATGTCAAATGAATCACAAGAATGTATAAAATGTCATGGCAAGGCATGTTATGCAAGAGAATGCAAGGAGGATGCAAATGAAAGCCCAAATTAGGGTTTATGAATCAAACAACAAACAAAAACCCAAAACAGAAGCAAACCCTAAGATAAAAAATGGAAAATGCCAACCAAAGAAACCCTAAACCTATACTAAACCAAGGTCCAAAGGGGAAGTCTCAACTCTTAACTAATCTCAAGATATGATTTTTCTAAGTTATTAGGGTTTTTTAGGGCTCCTAAACAAAAGAAATGCCAAAAAATTGGAAAATGCAAGATCAAATCATGGCCATTTTATCCTAGAAACTACATGCTAAACATAGAACAATGCAAGAAGAATCAATGTCCAACTCTTCTTAGATAGGCAGAAATGATTTTTTGAACTTATGATCAAAATAATGCACAAAAAATGATTTAATTCAATGAAAAATTCTAAAAATGCATCAAGATCAAAAAAGAAATTTGGTTTGAAGGTTGGACAATGTTTCTAAATGTCTTAGAACATTTCATGATTTTTTTTGTAATTTTTAAATACCTAAAAGTATTTTTAATTAATTAATTTCCATTAATCAATTAAAAATAATCTTTTAAATATTTAAAAATACCTTTTTAATGATAAAAAATAAAATAAAAATATTTTTGTGTCATAAAAATTAATAAAACTCAGAGGAAAAAGTTTCATAATTTTTATGCATTTTTTACTATTTTAAAATAATTGTGCAAATAAAAGGAAAAGAAAATGAATAAAAATTAAATAAAAAGAAAGTCAAATGCGTGGAGGGCCAGGATGAGCTCTGAGTTTGAAATGGTTGACTGGCGCCAGATCCAGTGGTTGTGGTTCTTTCTGAGTTAATTTGTTTAATTAATGATTAATTAACCTAATTAAAAGGATTAGGGCAAACAAAGAGATCCGGGCCATCCAAAAGGGAGGGAAGTCAACAGGTCAAAGGGGATCTACGCTCCACATTCAAATGGCCATAATGACCTGAGTTTAGGGTTAATCACCCTCAGGTGACCGGAGAGAAGCTCCGGTCATCTTCTCCGGCTGCACAAAAACCCTAGAACACGATTCAGGTACCTATTCTACAAATCAAGCACACCTAAATGATCCTCTAACTTCCTAGGTCATGAATCCATCTTCAAACAACATTTATGCATCATGAATCAAAGGAATCGAAAGGAAAGAAATTCACGGGCAAAAATTCAGAGGGACCATACAAACTCAGTTTTCACTCATTTTTGATTCTGAAACCAACCCCATGACCAGCAAGACATGAATAATCAATTTATAACTCAAAAATCAAGCTTTGAGAGAAAAGTTTCCATGATCATACCTGAGCTGGAAAGCTTCAAAACTGAGCTTCCAGAGCTTTCCTTGCGTGCAAATGGACTCCCTTGTATCCCCTGATGCTAATGGAAGGCTTCAAAGCTCTTGTGGATGGCTGATTTGTGAGGACCAGTTCTGGTGTAGCAGGAAATGGGCTTTGTGTACAGGCTGCCTCAGCTCAAAGTAAGGGGTGGTTTTGACTCCTTTGAGTGTTTCTGATTTGTTGGTGAAGAGAAATGATGTGTTTGCTAGCTGGATAGTGAGATTCGAAGAGAACTGGTTCTGAGGGTGGGGAATGGTGAAGCTCAGGTCAGGCTGGTTTCAGGCTTGAGCTTTGGTGGTTTGAGGTCTATGAAGTATGGTGAGTTGAATGGTGAAGATGGTTTTTGTGTTTGCAAGCTGTGGAGGCAGATTCGAAGCAACTTGCAAGATGAGGTGATTTTGTGAATGTGATCTTATGCAATGTTTCAGCCTTGCTAGATGTATGGAATGGCTTGCCCTTTGTCCACATAAACCTCTCTCATTGGTCAGATGATTGGACATGTGCTTTATTGATTGGTAAGTCACCTTTTGCAAAAAAGTCAAATTTGTGTAAGGAAGGTATGGCTCATGATCTGGGCTAGTACAAGGCTGGTTCTGGTGCAGCATGGTGTGTGTGTGAGGCTAGCTTGGTTCAGCAGCCAATGCATCAAGTGGTAGAAGTGTCATGAGTGGTTTTGCAACTTGTAGCCTTTTTGAAACTTTATGAGAAAGTCTTGTTACATGAACCATAACCATGGGCATTCTTGGTCCAATTCTGATTTTTGTGACTTAGAGAATGTTTGCATACTGGTTTGAAATGAATTAGAGGTTGCAATTGGCCTTGGTCCATGATTTTGCAAAATTTCCATTTGAGGCATGCCTTGAAAATCAATGATTTTGGCCAACTTTGTCACACCATAACTTTTGATCCAAGAAGGATTTGATCATGTTCTTGTACTTTTTGAAAAGGGAAAAATGAGATCTACAACTTTCATGACCAAAGTTTTTCCATTTGAAGCATTTTTGGATCAAGAATCAAGGCTTGAAAAATGACCTAAAATGATGCATTCTTGAAAAGTCAACTATGCCCAAAAAGTCAACATTTGCAAAAACCCCAAATTCTTGATTTTTATGAACTTCAACCTTCTTCCATGATCAAATAAAGATCATATACACTCAAAATGATGAAGATCACCCATTGGTTGGGTCATTGGGGGCCTCAGATGCCCTGATTTTACACTGACTTGTCTGAAAAGTCAACCTTTGATCAGATGACTTCCCCATGGAATTTCTTCATGAAAATTGATATGCATACTCCCTATACCATATAGAGACTAATGGAAACAAGAATGACCAAAAAAATTGGAGTTATGGCCTCTGAAACCAAAACCCTAATTTTAGGTCAACTGTGCAGTCAAACCTGGCTCTGCATCCACTCAAACCCTAGTTCTTGTGATTATTTTGAAATCTTGACTTTGAGAGGATGCAATGTGATATAAGAACACATGTGTACCCCCTTGTAGTGATTGGTTGCCTTTGGAGTGGCCCATGAGGCTCTGGGATTGCTCAGATCACAAACCCTAGGTGCAGATGCCTTAGAAACTATGCAGTGAAACAAAAGTGAGATATGAGGTGCTATGATTGTGTTTATGCATATGAGAATGATCACAAGCCATGGTGTGAATGGGTGAGGTTAAATTTGGGGTGTTTACACCATTTCCTTGTCAGATTGTTTGATCTTTTCTGAGTTGTAAATCGCTTGATGTTACTCCTCTTTTTTCAAGTTGTAAATTGCTTGATATTACGTTCTCATGTTCCTGGTTATGGATCGCTCGATACCATTTCCTAGTCAGATTGATTAATCTTGTTTGATTTGTAAATCGCTTGATGTTACTCTTCGTTTGTTTGAGTTGTACTCATGTTTCGGTTATGGATCACTTGATACCATTCCCCTATCAGACTGCTTGATCTTGTTTTGGTTTGTAAATCACTCGATATTACAATACCATTAAAAGTCCACCGTCGCTGTGGCAAGCCATTAGTTGTCTGGTGTCGTTCAAAAGAAAGGGTTTCCAAGTCCACCGCCGCTGTGGCAAGCCAGTAGTCTCCTGGCGTCGTTTAAAAGACAACTTCTTGGTTACTAATTGCTGGTTACCTCAGGGTTTCCAAGTATGTGTTCTCCTGTGATGGGTTTATTTCCCATTTCTTTTATTCTCCAATAGAGTGCAAATTTCAGGTTTTCTTGGAATTCAACCACAGTTCATCTCGCAGACGACAGCAGATGCTTTCGTCCTTTTCAAATTAACAGTTGCTTGAATAGGGGCAGTTGTAACACCCCGAATTTTCCCTCTCATTTTTATCATCATTTGCACATCATAAGCATAGCATAAGCATATCATACCCTAGCATCTAGCATAGAAAAAGAGGCATAACATTCACATGTTCTAGCATTGGGCATATGGTCAATCATCTGGTGGTTTGAAGTTATACAAGTCAAGTCAAGATACCAAGTGACATTGCTAAATTTTCACAAGGTGTCCTCATATCATATACAATTACAAAGCCATCTACAAAAGCCAAGAAGGGTGAAAGATCATCAGAAGATCAAGGAAGCAACAATCTCCTACACAAATGAATCCTGAATTAGGGTTTTGCATTTGGGCAATGATTTCTTGTATCTTTTAACAATTCTTGTGGTAAAAGTACTTTATGTGATATTTGAATCTTATGATTGTAATTTGGTGAGAAAACTCATTGTGGAAGTCAGATATTTCATCAGTTGCTTGTAAGTGAAGAAATTGGTCAAACTAGGCATCTGAAATGTCAACTGTGAGAATTTGAGGGGTCCAATCCCATTTTTCAAGTCAAGGGATCTTCTTAAGGTCAAAGAAGAGATTTAGTGGTGTCAAAAATCAAGAATCAAGAGGTTTTGGAAGAGTTTCCATTTTTGGCAAATGACTTGTAATAAAAGTTTCCATTTTTGGCAAATTTTGCCCTAATATTCAAAGGCTTCTTTTATGGTCAAGATGGCTTCAAATCGATTTTTTTTCAAACATGAAACTTGTAGGTATCTTTCTCCCCTTTCCAAAAATTACAAGAACATCACCATAACCTTTGTGGTTGAAAAGTTATGAGCATTTGAATTTTGCATGCTTTTAGGGTTTTACATGTAATGTATGTTTCTACCAAGTTGCAAAATGCATTGTAATTCATTTCCAAGTTGATTTATGGACAAAAGGAGATCATAATATCATATAGCATTACACAAAAGACTTTTTGCCCAAGAGAATTCACAAAACACATGCATGAGGGCATAGAATTTCAAAAAGTGCAAAAATGCAAAAGCATGATCAAGGCATGATACAAGCATCTAAGGGCCAGGATTAATTCACTTTTGGATTGATGAATTGAGTGTGATCAGCATGTGCAAAGAGAGGAGGGAGATCACGAGTAAACAATGAGGTCACACACTTCATGCACAATGCAAATTCACTCCATCCATACTCTTCTCACATGCAATCTCTCTCAAACCCTAGCCAATGCAAATACACATCATATTTAAGAGAACAAAGGCTTTGAATCACAGCATTGGCTCGCCATTTGCACATTCTCAAGTTTTTTCACTCTTTGAATTTTTGTTTGAATATCCTCATACACACACCCATTTCCAAAACCAATCACACATTCTTTATGCTCAAGCTTCATAGATCATAAATCCAGGCTTCATTCAAGCTAATTCTCAAGGTTTCACAAAGTTCAAGCAAGGTGCAGTTGGAGTCAAAAATCTAGATCTAAAAGTTTCCAAGCTCTCTCTTGCATTTATTTTGCAAGGAGAGGCTCTAAGAGGAAGATCTGCATCATTTGAAGACCTCTCTTAAGCTAATTTGTGCACTGCAATCTTCAGTTGAGTGCCAAATTCACAAATCTAAAACTGAAATTAAATGTGCACATTATGATTTACTTGTTTCACTGATGATGCTGATCTATTTGGTTTTGAAAATGAGTGAGAATTGTGCATGTTGTGTTGAATTGAAGTTTTATGTATGAATATGTTCTTCGATTTTCCTTGTTGATTGATTTATTGAAAAATCTAAGTGGATATTTGAATTCAGCATGCTTGAATTGTTTGATCTGGCGAGTCTTGTTGATTTTGGTGATGTTTTGTTCATATATATGCATTTTCCGGCGCCGGAGCTAGGGCTCCGGTCGCCGGTTTCTGGAAATGTTTTTGAAATTGAAAATGAAGGAGATGATGTTTTAACCGTTGGATGTTTGATCTGAATGGTCCACAACTTGCCAGCACATAAAAATCACACACTCCATGTCACGTGCTTTGATTTTGTTCTAATTTTATGATAATGCAACATGTTGTGCACCACACCATAATTAACATGTACACGTGCGTATGATGCTTTGATCTTTGACTTGGTTATAATGTTGACCCAATCCTGTGCCTTGGTTTGATCTAATGGTTTGTGTTTTTTCTGATTTAAATGAATATCAACCATAATAATTTGTATAACATGTTGAATACCATGGGCCAGTAATGCTATGCGCACCTCCTCCTTTTGTGAGCCCAACTGTTTGAATTGAAATGGCCTACTTAATGCACCATTTTCTATTTATTCTTTTATTTTTATTTCTTTTATTAATTGTTTGGTTTTTAATTTTTAAAAATAGTTAGGAGCTTCTAAAAATTACCAAAAAAAACATAAATGTTATTTGAATTTTCTCGAATTTTGTGCATTTTTGTTTTCCATTTATTTTTTATTTTCGTGACTGAATTAATTGTGTAGTTTAATTTCCTCATTTTATTTCTTTTAATTCACATGCTGACTTGTATAATTTTTATCTTGAACATGGAATTGATTTTGGATCTGGTTGTTTTTGCTTTGGATTTATAACATGATGAAGTTTATGCATGATTTATCTTATATGTTTTAAGATTTGTATGATTGGATTTTGTCAAGTTCCTTTGAGTGTAAGATTCAAAACCCTAATTGCATGTATGCCTTCCATTACGATAGTTTGCTTCTGTTTGTGGACCTCTCCTTTTGGTATGTTGATTTTATAGGTTTGAAGAACCTTTGTGTTTCTTTGTGGAATGTTTGGATGCATTTTTGATTTGATATGGATTTTATTGCTTGCTTTCTCTAATTTGGGTTCTTCCTTGATATATGCTTGCCCATTAGGTTAGGAGGGCAATTGTGCTAACTCCTATAGGTTGTTTGAGGTTCATTTAATATAAATGTATGCTCCTAGTCTTGATATGTGGATTACAACTTTGTTTTCTTTGAGCTCCTTGTACGTTAGGTAACATATTCATATACATGTTTCACTTCACCCTTAGCTTCTTCGTGTTTCTCCCACGTGACTTCTTATGTGAATGTTTGCCTTAATTAATGTTTAGATCTTCTTCTTAGGCACTTATTAAACATGTTTAGGTTCTAGTTTTGGTTTTACCTATTAATGTTTGCCTTGTTTTCTCATCTTAATCTCATGTCTCCATCTAACTTCTCTCACACTTCTTTACTAGTTGTTTGTGACTTTTTGCTCCACTTCTTATGTGATGTTGTATGTTTGGTCTTAGTACTTGGATGTGAAGTTTGAATTCTGTTTGTGGTGGTTTGATATGATCATTTGCTTGTCCTTATTTCATTTGGTCTTATTTGATTTTCTCTTATCATTTGTGAACACTTCTAACCATTTCAGGGGCTTTGGTAAGTGAGAGGTGTGGATGAGATTCCCCCATCTCCAATTATTTTATCTTCTTCTTTTAATGCTTACTTAACTTGTGATTTAGATGTGCCTTATGCCATCACTTGTTTAACTTCATTTCTTCCCCCTTTAGAAACAACTTATCTCCTTTAGAGGAGTAAGTTGTATTCTAGCTTTCTTCTTCTCTCCTTTTCTTCTCCTCTTCTTCTTCTTTTCTTTCCTTCTTCTTCATTAGGATAGATTTCAAGCCACACTAACTTAGGACTCCTATGCATGACAACATTAGGTCTTGATTATTCCCCTTTAGTTTTTACCTTTGAGATCCTTTTGGTGCTCTCTCTTCTCATCTTCAAACTTAACTTCAAGTCACTTTAATAAATAACATGTCTTCTCATGTGACACGAGACTTTTCTATGAGATACTTGCACGTGTCCCGTTTCGGGGCGAGGTGTAGGATAACCCTCGTGGTGAATAAGTCTTAGCATGAGACTACTTCACAAAGAAAAGCTGAAAAACACTTCTTAACCAAAAATGATTAAAAAAACACTTAATAAATGTCAGTAGGTCAGTGTCTGAGCCTTAACTTATGGGACTAGATTTAGGGATTTCCCCCATAGATAGGTGGGCTTCTTGCGCATTCCATTTCGGGGTGATGTAAGAAGTACACATCCCATTGAGTAAGACTTAGGTACACTAACCTATGCAAACCTCAAAGCAAAAAACTCCTAAAAATCACTAGACAAAGAATAAACGTCTCTCCTTCAGGACTTCTTTTCTCATCACCTTCACTCTCATCGTACGAACTTGCTCCTACTTGTCACTTTGCAAGAAGGTAATGCACTCATCGTCCGAGCCTGCAACACCTGAGCATTTACATAAGCAGTTCAAGCTTTTAAGGCACAAGCAATATTTCCACCCCTAGTTAGGGGGACTACGGCGACTCTGATCCTCATGTCCAGATGAGGTATGTAGGAAGCGGGGTAGGGCCCGTTCGAGCACTCTTTTATTTTCCCCACATTTTCCCTCCTTTCTTTTCTTTTCTTATCCAGTTTCAGTCCTTCTTTTTGCAGCAGCTTTCATTCATTCACCCTTCGAAACAGTTTCTTTGCAAGCGTGGATCCCGTCGGGTACGGCGGACGATCTGGGGTGCTAATACCTTCCCAGGTCGTGATTGACTTCCGAACCCAGTCTCTTTGGTTCGCAGGACCTTTTTCTTTCCTTTTCTTTTCTTCGGTTTGTGCAGCATTACCATTCCTGTTCCTTCGGGATAAAAATGCCTGGCTGGCGACTCTACCCTTTTTCCGTGCCACTTTTGCGTTTGTACAAGGATGGAAATCCAGGGAGCATCAGATATCAATCCCCTAACGGAGTTCAACGGGTAGCGCGCCTCTCAGATCATGTCCATCCCCAACAGGGTCTTGGCTCTTTAATCTCAAAGTCCAATTTATTTTTGGCAATGGAGGAAGCTTAGAGCTAGTGTATCATTAACAATATCCCCTGCAGAGTTGCTCATTTCCACAGGGAGTCATTAAACCAATCCAGTGATTATTTCTTCCCCAATGAAGTCGTCAAAGATACCTATCATTTCCTCATCAGGATATCTCGTTGCATTTTCATTTTCATTTAGTAATCATCACTACATTTGCATCCTTAAAAGCGTAGCATTTCCATCATTATGGACCATTACGCCATGCAAAATTCAAACATATGCTTACCAGCATAGGCCAACTTTGGGTACCTTGCACAAAAGCCCATAACATCGTTTCAACCTGAAGTATTTCTCATAGAACGCCAGGTTCATCCATCGGTACTATTATCCTGACAATTTAATGCCTGTTTTCCTCAGTTGATTCGTCATCCAAGTTATGATGGTCTCTGTTTCAAGTTTTATCTCCACAAGCAGGGTTAAATTCTTATCGAACCCCAAGTTCGTCTTCCTTGTTAAACCCCTAGTTCAACCTTGAACCCCAAGTTCATTCTCGAACCCCAAGTTCGTCTTTCTTGTTGAACCCCAAGTTCATTCTCGAACCCCAAGTTCGTCTTCCTTGTTGAACCCCAAGTTCATCTCGAACCCCAAGTTCGTCCTTCGTTGAACCCCAAGTTCAGCCTCGAACCCCAAGTTTGTTTCCCAAGTTATCATCCAGGTTATGATAGTTTATCTCCTCAAGTGGGATAAATACGTTTTGAACGCCAAGTTTCATCTTCCAAGTTATCATCCAAGTTATGATAGTTTATCTCCACGAGTGGGGATAAATACGTTGTGATCCCGTCAAGTTCGGTTTCGTGGCCTTAAGCTGTCATCCATGTTATGTTGGTTTATGGTTCACCCTGGACATTTTATCATCCAAAAATGACATATCCCATATCAATCACCTTTCACTCCCCACAGAGTTCAAAATTTCAGGATTATTCGAGTATTCAATCACTGCATGCCTTGAATATCTAAAAGCAATTGATATTATTCATTCAGGTTTGCAGATGATTGAATAGGGGCAGTTGTAATACCTCAAAATTTTCCCTCTCATTTTAATGGAATTTAGCATATCACATTGCATACCTAAAATCATACCATGACCTAAAGCATTGCCTCATAATCAACATGGCTAAGGCATAAGGCTTGTGATCAATGGTTGAAGCAGTTGATGACTATCCAATGACAATCAAAGGGGCAACATGACTTGTCAACATGGTGCAAAGGGTTCACAACATCTCACAAATTTTATTTGAGGCCACAAGTCATATAAAGAAGTAAATTGATTCAAACACTCAAGTAGTGCAACATCTCATAACAAAAGGGGTCCAAATTAGGGTTTCTGATTAACTGAGCTTTCCAAAGGAATTTTGATCCAAACTTGATTTCATGGTTTTATACATGATGTTAAATGATTAGGGTTGAAATTTCATCCATGGAAGCTTTTTTGAGGGTCTTCAATTGATCAGTTGATTGAAAATCAGGGAATTGGGGAAAAGTCAACCATGCCGAGTAAAAAGTCAACTCCTGACTTTTTGGGATCAAATTCATTAAATCAAGATCACAAGGAGCCTATGGACCAAATTTGATCAATAAATGATGGAAGAATCATGAGAAATCAATAAAATTAAAACTTACCATTTTTGGAAATTTAGGGTTTCCAAAAATGGCAAGTTTTGGCCATTTTGCAGCCAACTTCAAGAGAGGCCTTCTCCCAAAATAAAAGTCAAATGGAAATTCCACTTGGGCTGTTTGAAATAGGACATCTTGAAATTCAAATCCATAGGTGGAACACATTCATAGCATTAAAATTTAGTGAGTTATGATGTTGCAAAGTTTGGACAAATCAAGGAAAAAACTAGGTCATGGGCTAGGCAAGGAAGGCTAGGCGCACGTGACTTGTCAGACAATTTCTCAAACATGTGGAGGGCAAGAAGTATAGCCATTTTTCTTCAACAATATGACCTCAAATGAAAAAATTTCCAACAAGAAAGTTGTTCCTTGCCATGTTTTCTACAAGATTGATGTTGGGCAAATTTCCATTTGAGCATTTTTTTCAAAGGGATATGAGAGGTCAAAGTGGAGAGGTTCAAACTGAAAGTTATAAGAATTTTTGCTCTAGGCATGCCAAGCTTGTGCAGGCCAATTATGAAGTCTTGAGGCATGAGGTGCGAAGACATATTTGAGGTACTTAGAAGCCTTGTATCTTCATGTACCAAACACCAAACTTGTTCTATGTATCTTCTACTTCAAATTGCTCACAAGAATTATTCCAATTGATGGCTTGGTCATGAAGAAATCCTCCATGGAAGAGAATTGTATCTAACTGGTTTTCTTGTGTGATAAGGCATTACATCATGCTCAAACTTCAGTTCAGTGCATTTTGTTTGCATCATTCAACATGTTTTGAGCATGATGCATTGCATTGGAGTGCACTTTGTAACAGCTCGGGCCCCTCGCAAGGCAATCCCGGCACAGGGTACAGGGTTCGATTCCCACGGAAGGCAAAAAATCTACTAGTGAGGGGAGTAGAGAAGATCGTGAGGTGGCAGTGCCGGGATTGCCTTGCGAGGGGCCCGGGTTGTTACAAAACCACGGAAGGCAAAAACTCTACTAGTGAGGGGAGTAGAGAAGATCGTGAGGTGGCAGTGCCGGGATTGCCTTGCGAGGGGCCTGGGTTGTTACAAAACCCCGGAAGGCAAAAACTCTACTAGTGAGGGGAGTAGAGAAGATCGTGAGGTGGCAGTGCCGGGATTGCATTGCGAGGGGCCTGGGTTGTTACACACATGATTCCATGACTGCTTGCATACCACAATTTCCATGCATCCCTATTCAAATTCAAACCAATTGAATGAGATTAAGCATGCTGCAAACATGATCAAGCCAGCTTCAACTTGCTTCACTAAAGCTGACCATACATGCCATGCTCTTTTCCACAGTGAATCTATCTCGATCAATGGAAGGTTCTACATGCTTCAGCTTGCATAGCTAACTTCCATATCACTTAACTAACTTGACTCAGCTCTAACTGAATCAACTAAGTTAACCATGAAGCCAATCATGGTTCTAACTGCAAACCAGGGTTAGTTAAGGGCTATATAAGATGCAAGCTAGCTGAATTTGATCCACTTCATCATTTTGCTCGAATCACACTCCAAAACTCCTTGAATTTTCTCTCTACAACATTGAGGAATTGCACTGGCATTTTTCTCTCCACTCTTCTTCATCTTCATCAATACAAGCAAAGCTTCATCCATTGATCATCCTCTGCAAGTTTTGAGCAAGATCCATGGTGTGACTCAGCTGAAATCTTCATATTACACCAGTTCAATCCTCTGTAAATTGCCAAGTTTTTCACTCATCTACATCAATCCAGCATCAATCTTCATCACATCAACTTCATTTTCATCAAAGGCATGAAATCCATGGCTTAATCGGTTTGAGATAACAAGAATGGGTTGCTGCATCATCACTGCATTACATCATTATTCTCCAAGATTTCACACGAATTGAGTGTTTATTTCACTCAATTAGGCATCAAGATCAAGTAGCTAAGAGATTGAAATCAAAACCTTTGGATTTCTTCAACATTTGGCATCTCTGCATTTCCAGGTTTCTCTGAAATTCCATTTGCATGATTTCCTTATGTTTTAGTTGATTTGTGTGGTTTAAGGCTTGATAAAAGCTATGAACATTCTGGCTAGTTGATAGGCACCTCAGGTGCATAGATCCAGTTTTTAGGTTGGTTTCTGTTTGGTTCGAGTTGCAATGATCTTGTGTGATAAATGAATTCTAAGCTTAGATTCTTGATGTATGCAATTAGGCGAACACAATGATAATCTTAGATTCCATTTTGAATAGGTTTTGAGTTTTCCCTAGGTACAGGTCACCGGAGAAGATGACCAGAGGTCATCTTCGATGACTGGAACAGTGCCCTAATGTTTCTCCTCAGATTAAGTCATGGCCGTTGGATATATCCCATTCTTTGAGTTTGTGTCCATAAAACCCTAATTCACTTCATGTATCCATTTGAATGAGTTAGAATGTGAATTTTTGTGAGATATTTTATAGGTAGGTTTTCCCCTGGATGGTGATCTTATGTGTCCATTTCATAGTTTTTCAGTGCCATTTGATATTTTTTTGGTTCCTTGTGTTGCAAGTTACATTTTTGGTCCCCATTCCTAATTCTTCTTACTCAATTTTGGTAAGGCATTTATGCCATTCATTTGAGGTCATTAATTTGAGTCTCCTAATTCATTTTAGAGGTCTTCAAGTGATGTGTATCCATTTTAGGTCTTCATGTTTTGATTTTTGTTGATTACTTGATCCATAAGTCACATATATGCTCATTTTCCTTAATTCACCTTCTCTTTCCATCTTCATATCTCTAAATCCCCCTCATGAGTATGTCAACCATGTTATATCATTATTATTCATCTTATAGGTGTTCCATAATCATTCTCATATATTCACTTCGTCTCATAAGTCTTCATGCTTCATTTAGTCTCACATGACACCATAAAACTCCAAAATCAAGCTTTTTGATTCCTTAACCCTAATGTCATTCACCCTAATCCATTTGTGGATAATTTTTGGGTCTAAGCTTCATTTTAGCATTTCATTAAGTCCTTGGTTTTTGTATGTGAAGTTCAATTTCTTTTTACCATGTTTGACCTTTTTGTTCTAGGTCTTTCCCTTTTGTTGAAAGTCATATGTCCATGTTCATTCTTTCATCTTTTCAACCTATTGTTTGAATCTTTCTCACTTGAATCTCTTTGCTCCCACTTTGTTCTATATCTTAGGACATTCCCATTTAGTGTTTACCTTTGACTTTGTTCCATTCACCTTAACTTCATGCAAGTTTTCCATGCTTAACCACTTAATTTTCTCATGTGACTTCACCTTAACTCCTATTAGGGTTTAGCTCCATTTTAGGGTATAGTCTGAAGTTGTTCATCCTTATAACTTTAGAATACTTGGGTATGAGTTAGCTACTAACTTTGGAAGATTGTTACCATGTAGGATACCCTAGGCATAGGTCTTAGCCTTAGAAGCTCCTTAGTTCTTTCCTGTTAGCTAGTATGAGCTTTGTTGGAGTTTTGCCATGCTTTACATGTTTAAAATGCTTTTTCATGCTAACATTTGTTTTGTAGGGGGAAGATTGAGGTAAGCACTACTTCATTCCTATCTCTTATGCATTATAATTGTGGTTTCCTTAGCACCTTGTGCTTTACTCATAGGTTTTCCCTTTCTTTAGAGACAACTTAACTCCCTTAGGAAGTAAGTTGATTTCTAATTCACTTTTCTTCTTTTCCTTTCTCTTTAGGATTAGAAAAACTCACAAACCCTTAGGGCCTCCTTGTGTATATAATGAATGACTTAGGGTTGTGTCTTAATCCCCGATAGTTTTTCCGTTTGCAATTTGAGTCTTCTTTTCTCATCTTCAAACAAAATCCAAAAGACATTTAATAAAGGATTGAAATAGTCTCTTGTGTATAGCCTTATTCCATGGAGCACTCATATTCATTCCATCTTGGAATAGTGTGGGCTTGTTTAGAATGATGTACAAGTCTGATCAGGAGACTATCTTAACAAAGAAATCATAAAAGAGATTTCTTCAAAAGCTACAAAAACATGTAATAAGTTCAACAAGCTAGTGAACTTAGACCCTAATCCTTGGAAGCAAGTTCTGGATAAATTCTCCTTACTTGGTGTGCTTGTTCTACTATTCCATCTTGGAATGTGGTAGAAAGTACACATTCCATGGAAAAGAGTTTGAATTCACTTCCTCGTGCCAAATTCATGAAAACTCTTAAAAAGAAAACAACAAACAATAAGCGACTTTCCTGCGGGAATTCTCTTCTCATCTCATTCACTCTAAACGTGAACTTACAACAACTTGTCTCGCAAGCAATACGGTAAACGCACTCGTATCAGACGAGCCTGCAACACCTGATCATAGACATAAGCAGTTCCAGCCATAAAAAACACAAACAAATAGTTCCCGCCTTAGTTAGGCAAACTACGTCGACTCCTATCCTCATTTTCTCGATGAGGTACGTAGGCAGCTGTGTAGGGCCCGTTCGAGCACATTCTTTATTTTCCCTACATTTCCCCCTTTATTTCTATTTTCTTTTCCAGTCCTTTCTCATTCCAGTTCTAGTCAGAATTTCTTTTGTTCAATAACAAATTTGCTTCTCACCCTTTGAAACAAATAAACAAACAAACAAGCGTGGATCCCGTCGGGTACGGCGGACGATCTGGGGTGCTAATACCTTCCTAGGCCGTAACTGTAAACACCCCAAATTTGCCCTCACTAAGTTCACACCATGGCTTGTGATCCTTCATATTTGCATTAGTTCAAGCATATCATATCATATTGAAGTTATATGGTCTTTATTTGATCATTGAAGTGCTTGGAAGTTCACAAAGTTGAAGAAAAATGAGCTAAACCAAAAGTTGCCAAAAATGGAAATGACTTGTAATGGAATTTTTCCATTTTGGGAAAGTTTTTCAACCTCCTCTTTCTCTACCAAAAATGCTTCAAATGAAAAATTGTTGGTCATGAAAGTTGTAGATTGGATCATTACCTTTTCAAAAAGTACAAGAACAAGATCTAATTCATTTTGGAACTCAAGTTATGGCTTTCCAAAGTTGGCAAAAATCACATAATTTCATGTTTCATGCCAAAGAGGGATTTTTGCAAAACCTCATGCCAAGCCATTTTGTGACTTCAAATGCATTTCTAAACATCATAGTAACATAACACTTTGCCTAAAACTTAGAATTGGCCCAAGAATCTCACATTTTCATGACTTGCACATCAAGAAATCCAAAAGGGGCCAAAGTTTCATGAAATTGCAAAACCTCCCACAACTTCTCACAAACATGCTGAATTGCCTCAAAGTGATTTCCATGGACATCCTTAATCCTTGCTGCACCAGACATCCCTTTGTATTAAGCCTGAAACAGCCCATACCTCAAAGTACAACCAATGTTGACTTTTTGCATTTTGCACCATACCAATCACACTAGGCCACAACCACTCTCTGAATCAATGGCATTTGTTCATACTAACCTAAAGCAAGCCAAACATAACAAGAACCAAGCCTGAATCCTCAGCATTGCCATAGTTCACAAAAATCCCCTCCCTTTCATTTTGCTTCGAAACTCTCAGCACACTCAACAAAACTTCAAATTTCTTCCACCATTCATCTTCAAATCAATCAATGATCACAAACCATCCCTCAAAACAGCCAAAAACACTTCACAAACAAAACACAATTTTCTGACCAGTTGAACACAAACTCACAAACCAGCCATAAAAAACTCCATCCAAGCATCAAAGCTTCTTCAGGGAGGCCATTGGAGGCATTTTGAAGCAAGAAAGCAGCCAGAAAGCTCCATGGTTGAAAGCTCCATCTCAGGTAGCCATGTGAATCAATTTTTCCAGAACCTTTATTTTAAGTTATTAAATGGTTAAGCTTGTTCCCCTGAGTGCAATGAACTTTGTATTTTTGAAAATGATGAAGAAATGAGAATGTATGGTCTGTCTGAAAGTTTCACCATTTTTGTTCTTGGCTTCGAATCTTGAAATGGAGTGAAAATAAATTGTTTTTGAGGGTGGGGTTGATCTTAGGAGAGTGAGAGGAGTCAATCTGGAGCTTTAGAGCTCCAGAAATGACCTGGGGAATGATTTGAAGATTTTCAGGGGAGAGGTTGGCCGGAGAAGATGACCGGAGGTCTTCTCCGGCCACCTGAGAGTCATTAACTTGATTAATTAGGGTTAGGGCACTTTTTGAATTTGGGCCGTTGGATTTAAGTTTGGCGCGTGTTCTGGATAGCTAGGATTAGATCATTAGTTTTAATTTAGGATTAATTAATATTTTAATTAGATTTAGCTGGGTTTGAATCATGTCCCTTGGATTTGGCGCGTGGTCAACAGGCATAAACCCAGAATCCATCCCCACCATCCATTCAACATACTTCTGTTTATTTAATTTTTTAATTCATTTTTCTTATTTGTTTTGTACGAATTTTAAAATTAGTAAAAAACATCAAAAAATTCTGAAAATTTTTATCAAACATTTTATTAATTTTCAGAACCAAAAAATATTTTTATTTTCATTTTTTGCATTAAGAAAATATTTTTAAATCATTTAAATATTTTATTTAATTAATTAATGAAAATTAATTAATTAAAAATACATTTAAGTATTTAAAAATCACCAAAAAAATCAGAGAACATTCTTGGACATTTAGAAACATTTACAAACTCACCATACAAATTTCTTTTTGGTTTTGATCATGCTTTAACATTTTTTTCAATGAAATAGGGTTCTTAATTTTGTTTATTTTTAACCCTAACTTCAAAAATTCATAACTTTTAAACCAAGTTGAGTTTGTGAATGATTCTTTTTGCATTGTTCTATGCATGACTTCTAGTTTCTAAAAAAAATTTTGTTTCATTTTTTATCTTGCATTTTCAATTTATTTGACATTTTGCATTGAGAATCACCCAAAAAACCCTAGAAACTTAGGAAATTCATAACTCCTTCTAGGTTTAGCTTCTGACCTCCCCCTTTGGATGGTAACCTAGTATAGGTTTAGGGTTCCTTTGAGTGCATTTTCAATTTTTTATCTTATGATTTGCTTCTGGTTTTGAGTTTTGCATCGCACATGTTCATATAACCCTAATCTTGCATCTTCACTTGCATTCATCTTATATATGCTTGCATCCATGAACTTGCCATGACATTTTGTGCATTCACATGACATATAAGACATCTTCGGACACATTGGATTCATGTTTGATCATTGCATCATCCATTTTCCATGTTATGCATTCATTTCATTTCACGTGCATTCATGAACTTTCATGTTTCTTACATGCTTCATTTGCATTCCCATCTCTTGTATGATCATTCACATCTCTTGGCATGCTTTCATATCATCTATTAGCATCATTTTCATCATGAACATGCTTCTGGTTTTGGTTTGCATCTTTGCATTTCATTCCATTTCCATTTCATTTCATTTCCTTTTGCTAACTTTTCGGGTGGTAAGTTACTTTGAGAAGTGAATTTGCCTTCACTTCTCACAATCTCTTCTCATCTCTCTTATGCATTCATTGCTTCATTTTGTATGTGTATTAGAGTGAGATTTCTCATTCATGTACTTTCTTCACTTTCTTTCTTCAAGCAACTTATCTTCTTAAGTGAAGTAAGTTGACTTGCTTCTTTCTGCTTCTCCTCCTTCCATCTTTCTTCTTCCTTGGTGGCTTTTTCCTGAAGATCTCTTGCAAGCCTCATAAACCCTAGGAATACCCAAGCATGATCACAATTAGGGTTTGATTATTCCCCCCATTAGTTTTACCTTTGTGTCATCTCTTGTGTCTTCTCTTCTCACCTCATAATCAAGGACTAAACCTTAAAGGTTTTAAGGCTTTGTGATTAAGTTTATGCCTGCATCCTTCTATTAGGATGGAGTGTATAACTTTAATCCTAAGTGTTAAACCCTTAATGTGTTTGAATCCTCTAATCAATCCATTTAATAATCACTAAGATAATAAGCTTGTAACTTGGGCATTGCATTAGGGTTCTAATTCTTCCTTAATTGGTTAAGAAGGACTAACCCTAGTGTTAATGGACAAGTCCCCCTCAAGTTATCTTACAAACCACAAAATTCACTTCTTAATCTTACACATAACTAAAACCCACTTTAATAAAGGTTTTGTTTTGTCATGAGGTTAATCCCTAATCATGGATTAAGTTGAGGAGCCTTCCTCAGCTTAAATGTTCTCATCTATTATCCTTCTATTAGGATGGTGTAATGAGTCCATTAAATCCTTGATTATGGCTTAAACTCATTACTTAACACTAAACAAAAGCTCCAAAAACATCTAAATAAATGCAAGTAGGTTAATGATCTTAATCCTACATCATGGTAATTAAGTGTGAGGTGTTTACTTCATACTTAAGGTATTCTCATAACCCCTAATCAGAGGGAGGATGTGATGAGTTTACTAACCCTTGGTTTAGGCTTAAGCTCATTTTCTTATGACAAACACAAAAAGCAATAAAAGATTGAAAACTCAAAAACAAATAATAATCGTCTCCTCCGGGATTCTTTTCTCATCTCATTCACTCATAAACGAGAACTTGCTTCTTCCGTCTAATGCAAGACAATTTGCACCTGAGCCAGACAGGTCATACACTTGAGCATAGACAAGTAAGCAGTTCATCAGTCAATTCATCTTTTAGTCTCTTTGAGTCGAACTACGGTGTTCTGACTTCCTCATTGCACGAGAGGATACGTAGGCATAACTTAACAGTTATCAAACAAAAGTCTCTGTACATTCCCCCCTCTTCCAGCTTTATTCTTTTAAGCCTCATAGTCTTGAGTTTTGCACTTTTCCCTTACACTGAAACTCCTTTTATTCACTCCACACTTCTTTAGCACTGACACTTGCATTCCTTTCCATTTTTTGCACACAAAATAGCACTGACACTACCCCTTTAAATACAAATCTTTCAAGCGTGGATCCCATCGGGAACGACGGAAAATCTGGGTGTTAATACCTTCCCAGGTTGTAACCAACCCCCTTTCTCAGTTTCTCTGGTT
The DNA here is from genome assembly GCA_963966055.1 of Lathyrus aphaca. Lineage (NCBI taxonomy): Eukaryota > Viridiplantae > Streptophyta > Magnoliopsida > Fabales > Fabaceae > Lathyrus > Lathyrus aphaca. The sequence goes on from OZ014524.1 coordinate 543,744,265, forward strand.
CGCGACCGTCTTGTCCATATTTTTCTAGGTTTATGCAGCATTACCTTTCCTTCGGGATAAAAATGCCTAGCTGGCGACTCTTTTTACCTTCATTTCATTCCTCTTTCACCGACCATTCGCGCTTGTACTGGGATGCAAAGCTTTGGGAGCGACAGCTTGGCGACTCTGCTGGGGAACTTATACTGCAACCAGGGCTTCTGGTTCTTTTTGTGGGTTCCTCCTAGCACTTGTTTGATTTTTGTTTACTGGGGTGTTATGTGCTAATTGTGCTTATTTATTTTTCTTTACTTATTGCTTTATGTACAACTTTATTTATTGCTTTCTTTACAGTTTTATACATCATATTGTCATACTGTCATTGCTGGATCTGGTTTTCTTTGGTGGGTGGGGTTCCATTAAGAGATTAAGGTCCTATACCTGGGACCTGAGTGACACTTAGGCTAGAGTGGTTCATGTTCTTTCCCATTCCATTTCGGTCTGGTGCAGGAATATGAAACACGGTTCAGATGTGGATTTCTTCTTGAGAACTATGTGCTACAAATTTCCTGTAGTGCTAGGGCTATCTGGGAAGCCTGCTAAGTCTGGATGACCTTTATTTTGACCTTTAGAATCTGGGGTGAATTAGAGGAGGATCTTTTATGGTGATTGTAAACACTGTACCTCCGGGTTAGAAATGTTTACACTTCTCATAACTGATCCAAGTCTGAGGATCCTTGTTCTAGAACATTACATGTGAGGGGGTTGGGTTGTTTACAGGTTTGCAGGAACCCTTGGCCACATCATACCCTGTTACTGTATTGTTTAATAATACTTCACTTTGGACAGTTCTTGTGATTAACCCTGGACATGTGACTCTTTATTTGAGTCCCCCACCCTGGTTACTGGATTTCTGAGCCTCCATCTGGACCTTTGAACATACATGGACCTTATATCAAGACAGATAATCAGATCCAGCTCTTGATCACAAACCCTTGCATATCATTTGCATATATCATCATTGCATCATTTAACATTTGTTTATTTGTTTTTCAGGGTATCTACCTCATTATATCTTGGTTTGGTTTTGACCCCTTCTATTGCTTAGACCTCTGCTTCAGTTATCTTCTTCAGCATCTGCTTTAGTTATCTCCTTCAGCACCTCCATCAGTCTGTCAGAGACTCACCAGCATCAGTCTGTCAGAGACTTACCTTCAGCTTCTCAGTCTGCAATCTTCATCAGTGTTTGTCTTCAGCTTCTTCTTCAGCACTTATGGATGTTCCAAGGAAGAGCAACATATCTTATCACTTCTTTGAGCCCATATTGACTGGTATCAGGCAGGTCCAGTCAATCATCACACCTGACCACATCCCACTGTTTAGAGAGCACTATGGGGGTATTTTAGACATGGTCATGGATCTTGATTCTTCTCAGAGAAGCATGATCCACACATGCTTGCAGTTCTATGACCCTCCACTTAGATGCTTCACCTTTCTAGACTTTCAGATAGGGCCTCTGTTGGAGGAGTTTTCTTTGTTGATTGGAGTGCCTATCAGAGGAGCGATCCCCTTTAACTCAGAGATGACTGCTCCTAGAAGTGAAGAGATAGCAAGGGCATTGCACTTTGAGCCTGCCCTTATTGAGCAAAACATGACAACAAAAGCTGGGATTCCTGGTTTACATCTGGACTTCTTAATTTCTCAGGCCATCCTGAAGGCTGCAGTGGGAGAACGGAGGGCAGTCTGTGTACTTTTAGCCCTCAACATATATGGGGCTATATTGTTTGCAGATGAGCCTAAATTTGTCAGTAAGAATGCCATCCACTTGTTTCTGCTGAGGAACCCAATGCCTACATTGCTAGGGGATTTTTACTACTTCATCCATTAGAGAAATGAAAAGCAAAGGGGGAAGTTGGTCAGGTGTTGTGCTCCCTTGTTCTACTCTTGGATACTCAGACACCTGCCTAAATTAGATGCCTTCTTGAACCCAAACCAACAGAAGAATTAGGCCAAGAGGTTCATTGCCTTAACATCAGATGATATCAGATGGTGCACCCAGAGCACCATAGGCAAGGACATTATCACCAGGTGTGGGCAGTACCCTAATGTGCCTCTGATAGGAGTAAAAGGTTGCATCAATTACAACCCTTTACTGTTTAAGATACAATTGGGATATGCCTTAGTTCACCCTCCTAGAGGACAGGATTTAGCTGAGACCCTATACTGTGAAGTGCAACCTAATTCAGCTGTTGTCAGGCAAGCAGCCTGAGCTTGGGACAACATCCAGACCAAAGGGACAACCATCCTTGGAAGGTGCAACAATGTTGCTTCAGCTCAGTACTCTGACTAGTCCCATACTGGAGCTCAGATCACCAGAATGCCTTTCACCTTGGAAGACACACCTGGACCATCTACAGTACATCCTGCAGCAACTGTTAGCCTGGAGGAATTTGAAAAGCTGAAAGAGAGGAACAACCAGCTATCTGAAGCCCTGAAGAAGACCCTTTGGGAAAGAAATGATGGTCATCTGGACATTGAAAGATTGGAAAGACTCAAGACTGAGCATCTGACCAAGATTGAGAGTACAAATGACTACTTAAGGAAAGCAAGAGTCGGGGAACAGATATTTAAGAATGCCTGTAAGGAGGCCAAGATTCAGAAAGCTAGGGCTGAACATTACCTGGAAGAGAGCCAAGATAGGTGGATCAGGATCACCGAAGCCCGTGCACAAGAAGACCAGAGGACTCAGGCCAAGATTGAGCAGCTGGAAGCCAATGAGAAGAAGCAGCAGTAAGCTTTGTTGGCAGCACAGAAGGAGATATCAGAATTGAAGCTCCGAGCGGGGTTAAGGAGATCAAAAGATCAGGACAGGCATAAGAAGCTGACTAATGCCATTCTACCAAGAACCTCCTCATTAGGACCATTACAGAGCACCCAGATGGTCCAGTGACTGAGGCACACCTGAAGGAAGTTAGGGAAGATGACTATGGACTGGATGTCTGATTCCTTTTGCTTGTATTTCTTTTCTTTTGATATACGTTTCCTTTTTGTTGTATTTTTGACCCACCATGGGCATGTATTGTAAACAGACTATGTATTTTTCATCATTTGTAATATATTTAGTTTATTTCATTGGGCTTCTTTTCTCAACATCATCAAGAATCTCCTTGAGGTCTGGAAAGGTCAAAACCAAGAAACAAACCGGATACCTTGGAAAACCAATAATCATACTGCATTGCATACTAACATTTTTCTTTGTTTTGTAGGTTTTGTTTATTATTTGTTTCTCACTTTGTTGTGGTTTCAAGAAACATTGCTCGTCGCCGAGTGTTCCCTGTCAACCGCACACACCAGTACCCAACACGTAACAACCTTCCAGGCATTCAGATGGAGCAGGTACAATAGGACCTGAATGAAGTAAGAAATCAGATGGTAAATGAAAGGGTCGAATGAGAAATCAAATGTCTCAGTTTATGGCTGTGATGACTGGCTTAGCCCAAAGTCAAGAGAGGTTGAGAGAGCTGGTGGAAAGACATACACCTGAAGAGCCCCATCTTGGAACAGGGGGAACCAGCAATAATGAACGAGGCCAGCCCCGTATCGACCCACCAGAGTATGGGCCCCATTTGAATCCAGATGCTAATGTCTTAAGGAATGTTCAAGGTAATACTGTTGGAGGCAGAATCCTGCAAGAGGATCCCCAAGAAGAACAGTTCACTCTTATTGGTGTTGGGGATGAAGTGTATGATAGAAGACTGGATGAGATTGCTGAAAAGTTGAGGTCTTTGGAATCTCAGAACTCCTTAGGCTTTGACGTAATGGATATGGGGCTGGTAGATGGGGTGAGAATTCCCCACAAATTCAAACCCCCTTGCTTTGAGAAATATAATGGTACCTGTAAACACCCCAAATTTTCCCTCACTAAGTTCACACCATGGCTTGTGATCTTCCATTTGCATAAGTTCAATCATATCACATCATGTTGCATTTTTGCTTCACTGCACTGGTTAAAAGTCATCTGCATCTAGGGTTTGTGATCTGAGCAATCCATGAGCCATCTGAGCCACTCCAAAGGCCTTTAATCATATCAAGAGGGTCCATGTATGTCCAATTATCATATTATATCCTCCCAATATCAAGAAAGTCATAAAATTACAAGAACTGGCAAGGCATGGAAGCAGAGCCAGGTTTAACGGCACAGATGACCTAAAATTAGGGTTTTGGTTTCAAAGGCCATAACTCCAATTTTGTTTGGTAATTCTTGTTTCTATTGCTCTCAATATGATATAAGGATCTTGCATACCAAGTTTGATGGAAAAATTCATTGTGGAAGTCATCTGATCACTGGATAACTTCTTGAGCAAGTCAGAGCCAAATCAGGGCATCTGAGGCCCCCCAACATGGAACCAAAGTGGATTTTTCATCAAAATGAAGTTATATGGTCTTTATTTGATCATTAAAGTGTTTATAAGTTCACAAATTTGAAGAAAAGTGGGCTAAACCAAAAGTTGCCAAAAATGGAAATGACTTGTAATGTAAACTTTCCATTTTGGCCCAGGAATCTCATAATTGCATGACTTAAAACTTTCTACACATCATATTATCATAGTGCATGACTTAAAACTCATAATTGGCCCAGGAATCTCAAGATTTCATGACTTGCATATGAAGAAATTTCAAAAGGGCCAAAAGTTCACAAAATTGCAAAACCCCCCACAACTTCCCACAAGCTTGCCAAATTGCCTCAAACTGATTTTTATGGCTCTCCATGAATCAAGCTGCGCCAAAACCCCACTTGTCCTTGGCCTGAAACATCCCATACCTCAAAGGACACATAACCTTGACTTTGTGCATTTTCACCCATACCAATCACACTATGCCACAACCACTCTCTGAACCAATGGCATTTGTTTATACTAATCAAAAGCAAGCCAAATACAACAAGAACCAAGCCTGAACTCTCTCATAACTCAGCATTCACCAAAACATCCCTCTTTGCATTTTCTATCGAATCTCACAACTCAGCCATTCATTCTTCAAACCAACACCACCATTCATCTCAGCATCAATCACTGATCATTTCCCACCCTTCATTTTGCCCTAAAAGCCATCATACACAAAACACGATTTCTCCCCCTTTAAACTGAACTTCATCAAACTTCAAAAGGAGGTCACAAACACTTCAGCAAAGCATTCCAGAAGCAAGAGGGAGTCAAGAGGAGTGGGAAAGCACCAAAGGAAAGTCCAGATAGTGCCATTTTCGAAAGCTCCATTTCAGGTAACTTCAAGAACAAATTTTCCATAAATGATTTTTTAAGTTCTTAGATTGTTCTCCATGCTTCATTGATCACACTGCACCTTTTGGTTTTTAAAATGATTGAGTATTAAGCATGTATGAAGCTTCTGAAATTTCTGAGTAATTTTCCGTTTTGCTTCGAATCTTGATGTTCATGTGAAATAAATGATTTTTGTTGGCTGAATCTTGTTTATAATGAGTTAGGGATCATTTCTGGAGAGTTGGGTGAGTTTATTTTACGATTTGAGTGAGTTTGCAAAAGTGGATGGCCGGAGAAGATGACCGGAACACTGTTCCGGTCACCTGAGAGCAATTAGGGCATAATCAGGGTAATTAGGGCTAGTTTGAATTGAGGCCGTAGGATCTTGTTGCCCGCGCGTTTGGATGGCCTGGATTGAGTGTTTAAAACCCTAATATGAATTAATTAATGGATTAATTAGGTTTAGTGAGATTTAAATGTGGGCCATAGGATAGCGCGCCAGTCAACCCTCCCAAAGCCCAGATTGAATCATGTCCATCATTTCATCACACTTTTCCATTTAATTTGTTTTTATTTCATTTTTCTATTTTAATTTGTACGAATTTTTAAAAATAGAAAAAGACATCAAAAAAATTCTGAAATTTTTTATCCAGCCTTTAATTAATTTTCAAAACCCAAAAATATTTTTATTTTTATTTTTTGCATTAAAAAATTATTTTTAAATCATTTAAATGTTATTTTTAATTAGTTAATGAGAATTAATTAATTAAAAATACATTTAGGTATTTAAAAATAACAAACAAATTCAGAGAGCATTTTCAAACATTTACAAACATTTACAAACTCACCACACAAATTTCTTTTTGGTTTTGATCATACTTTGACATTTTTCAATTGAATTAGGGTTCTTAAACTTGAATATTTTTAACCCTAACTTCAAAAATTCATAACTTTTGAACCAAAGTGAGTTTGTGAATGATTCTTTTTGCATTGTGCTATGCATGGTTTCAAGCATCTAAAAACATTTTTGTTTCATTTTTATAATGCATTTTCAATTTGTTTGGCATTTTATCTTTAGGATAACCCTTAAAACCCTAGAAACTTAGAAAAATCATAAGTCCTTCTAGGTTAAGCTTCTGACCTCCCCCTTTGGATGGTAACTTATTATAGGTTTAGGGTTCCTTTGGTTTGATTTTCAATTTTTTATCTTATGATTTGCTTCTGTTTTTGAGTTTTGCATCTCACATGTTCATATAACCCTAATTTGCACCTTCCTTTGCATTCATCTTGTATAAGCTTGCATACATGAACTTGCCATGATATTTGGTGCATCCACGTGACATATGAGACATCTTAGGACACATTAGAATCATGTTTGATCATTGCATCACCCATCTGCCATGTTATGCTTTCATTTCATTTCATGTGCATTCATGAACTTTCATGTTTCCTTTATGCTTCATTTGCATTCCCATCCTTTGTATGATCTTCTTCATCTCATGACATACATTTATATCATCTCTTTTCATCATTAGCATCATGAAAATTCTTCTGATTTTTGTTTTCATCCTTGCATTTCATTTCATTCTCATTTCATTTCATTTCCTTTTGCTAACTTTTCAGGTGGTAAGTGTTTGAGAAGTGAATTTGCCTTCACTTCTCACAATCTCTTCTCATCTCTCTTATGCATTCATTGCTGCATTTTACATTTGTATTAGAGTGAGCTTGCTCATTCATGTTCCCCCTCACTTTCTTTCTCCAGGCAACTTATCTTCTTAAGTGAAGTAAGTTGTCTTGCTTCTTTCTGCTTCTCTTCCTTTCATCATGCTTCTTCCTTGGTGGTTCTCTTGAAGACTTCTTGCATACCTCATAAACCATAGGAATACCCAAGCATGATAATAATTAGGGTTTGATTAGTCCCCATTAGTTTTACCTTTGTGTCATTTTTGTGTCTTCTCTTCTCATCTCATAATCAGGGACTAAACCCTTAAGGTTTTAAGACTTTGTAATTAGGGTTATGCCTGTATCCTTCTATTAGGATGGAGTGTATAACTCTGATCCTAAGTGTTAAACCCTTAATGTGTTTAAATCCTTTAATTAATCCATCTAATAAATCACTAAGACAATGGCTTGTAACTTGGGCCTTGCATTAGGGTTCTATTTCTTCCTTAATTTGTTAAGAAGGACTAACCCTAGTGTTAATGGACAAGTCCCCCTCAAGTTGTCTTACAAACCCTAAAATTCAATTCTTAATCTTACCATTAACTAAAATCCACTCTAATAAAGGCTTGTTTTGTCATGAGGTTAATCCCTAATCATGGATTAAGTTGAGGAGCCTTCTTCAGCTTAAATTTTCTCATCTATCATCCTTCTATTAGGATGGTGTAATGGGTCCATTAAATCCCTGATTATGGCTTAAACTCATTACTTAACACTAAACAAAACTCCAAAAACATCTGAATAATTACAAGTAGGTTAATGATCTTAATCCTACATCATGGTAATCAAGTGTGAGGTGTTTACTTCATACTTAAAGTATTCTCATTACCCCTAATCAAAGGGAGGATGTGATGAGTTTACTAACCCTTGGTTTAGGCGTAAGCTCATTAACTTATGACAAACACAAAAAGCAATAAAAGTCTGAAAACACAAAAAAAAACAAAGAATAATCGTCTCCTCCTGGATTCTTTTCTCACCTCATTCATTCACGAACAAGAATTTGCTTCTTCCGTCTAATGCAAGACAGTTTGCACCTGAGCCAGACAGGTCATACACTTGAGCATAGACAAGTAAGCAGTTCATCAGTCAATTCATATTTCAGTCTCTTTGAGTCGAACTACGGTGTTCTGACTTCCTCATTGCACGAGAGGATACGTAGGCATAACTTAACAGTTATCGAACAAAAGTCTCTGTATATTTCCCCTTCTTCCAGCCTTATTCTTTTAAGCCTCATTGTCTTGAGCTTTGCATTCCTTGCACTAACACTCCTTCATTTCACTTCACATTTCTTTTGCACTGACACTTGTATTCTTTTCCAGCTTTTGCACACAGAATAGCACTGACACTACCCCTTTAAAACACAAATCTTTCAAGCGTGGATCCTGTCGAGTACGGTGGACAATCTGGGTGCTAATACCTTCCCAGGTTGTAACCAATCCCCTTTCTCAGTTTCTCTGGTTCGCGACCGTCTTATCCATCTCTTCCTAGGTTTATGCAAAATTACCTTTCCTTCGGGATAAAAATGCCTAGCTGGCGACTCTTTTCAGTTCATCCTCATGTTCTCTCTTTCTCCGACCGTTCGCGTCTGTACCCCTCTTGGCCCTGTGTCATCGGGTGGGAGCGACAACTTGGCGACTCTGCTGGGGACCCTTATACTGCAACCAGGGCTTCTGGTTCTTTTTGTGGGTTCCTCCTAGAGCTTGTTTGATTTGTGTTTACTGGGGTGTTATGTGCTATGTATGTATATTTATTTTGCTTTATTTATTGCTTTATGTACAACTTTATTTATTGCTTTCTTTACAGTTTTATGCATATTTCATACTGTCATTGTTGGATCTGGTTTTCTGTTTTGGTGGGTGGGGTTCCATTGAGGGATTAAGGTCCTATACCTGGGACCTGAGTGACACCTAGGCTAGAGTGGTTCATGTTCTTTCCCATTCCATTTCGGTCTGGTGCGGGAATATGAAACACGGTTCAGATGTGGGTTTCTTCTTGAGAACTCTGTGCTACAGATTTCCTGTAGTGCTAGGGCTATCTATGAAGCCTTCTAAGTCGGGATGACCTTTATTTTGACCTTCAGAATCTGGGGTGAATTAGAGGAGGATCTTTTATGGTTATTGTAAACATTGTACCTCCAGGTTAGAAGTGTTTACACTTCTCATAACTGATCCAAGTATGAGGATCCTTGTTCTATAACATTACATGTGAGGGGGTTGGGTTGTTTAGGGGTTTGCAGGAACCCTTGACCACATCATACCCTGTTTTGTTTAAGAATACTCCACTTTGGACAGTTCTTGTGATTAACCCTGGATATGTGACTCTTTATTTGAGTCCCCCACCCTGGTTACTGGATTTTTGAGCCTCCATCCGGACCTTTGAACATACATGGACCTTATATCAAGACAGATAATCAGATCTGGTTCTTGATCACAAACCCTTGCATATCATTTGCATATATCATCATTGCATCATTTAACATTTGTTTATTTGTTTTTCAGGGTATCCACCTCATTGTATCTTGGTTTTGGTTTTGAACCCTTCTATTGCTTAGACTTCTGCTTCAACTGTCTTCATCAGTTATCTGCTTCAGCCATCTCCATCCTCACCAGCATCAGTCTGTCAGAGATTTACTTCCAGCTTCAGTCTGTGATCCTCATCAGCATTTGTCTTCAGCTTCTTCAGCAGCACTCATGGCTACTCCCAGGAAGAGCAACATATCTTATCACTTTTTTGAGCCTGTGTTGACTGGTATCAGGCAGGTCCAGTCACTCGTCACACCTGACCACATTCCATTGTTTAGAGAGCACTATGGGGGTGTTTCACCCCAAAATTTGCCCTCACAAGACAAGACTTTGTGTACTAAGAGATTCACAAGGTTCACAAGACAAGACTTTGTGTACTTAGAGGTTCACAAGGTTCACAAGACATCTTATGAGGTTCACAAGACATCTCATGAGGTTCACAAGGTTCACAAGACCTCTCATGAGGTTCATGAGGTTCACAAGGTTCACAATTAGTCAGAAGATTAGACATTTCCCTCAGACAATGCATCCTCCTAAGCAATGCATCCTAAACTAGGGTTTTAACTTTAATCAGGCTAAATGGACTTCCAAGACTTCAAGTGAGCTTCATAACATTTTATATGTGTTTAAGAATCCCCATGACAAGTTTCAAGACTTTCCCAAAAGATTTGCTCAGTCAGATGATCAGATAGGTCAAAATCAGTCAAAGTAGTTAAAAAGTCAAACTGAGGTCAACTGTGGTCAAACCAAAGTCAAACTTCATGATTTTTTTGCCAACATCAAGTATATGAAGTAAAATTCATCATTTGATCAAGGGTTGATCATGATTCATCAAGGAGATTTCAGATCATCAAGAATCAGGAGTTTCTAAATTAGGGTTTCCTCAAGAAAAGTCAACTGAACTTTGACCAGCCATAACTTTCACATGCTTCATCAAATTTTTTCCATCCAAAGCTCATTTTGAAGGAAATTTAATTCTCTACAACTTTGTGTCTCACAAGCCAAGCCCAAAAATGCTTCATTTGGAAGGTATGGGCTAAGACATTATAGGTCCTTTTAAAAGTCAACAAAAAGTCAACAACTTCCAATGAGCATAACTTGAGAATGGTAAAAGATATGGACATGAGACCAAAGAGGTTGGTTAGAGGACTCTTTAAGCTTTCCAAAATGTCCAAGAACACCTTCATAGCCTTAAAATTTAGGGACTTATGTCCTCGCAAAATTGGGAAAGTTTTGAGAGGTTTATGAAGCAAATGGGGTCTTAAAACCATAATTCACCAAATGGGCTTGCTTTTTTATGATCCAAACACTTCCATGACATCATGCACGAATTAAAAATTATTTATTCATATTTTTATTCATTTTATTTTATTTATTATGATTTTTTACATTAAAAATCATTTTAAATCAAGTGATACAAAAGTCCAAAGTAGGATATAATTTTTTGATCTAATTACACTCACTATATATACATGAAGAGATCACAACACAAAGGGAGGGATTTGACTGCTTCCAGAGTAAGAACAATACTTTAAATTTTCATAAAAAAATTCATAATTCGGATTCTATTTTGCAGGCTATATCAAAGTGTTTTGAAGGTTGCAATCTCCTCCTTGATCATCCTTGATGTTATCCCAATGCATTACATCATCCAAAACTCATTAAAATGCATAAACAAATTTCATCTTTAGCTTGAAATTTGATTTTTCGATTTCAATGATACAAGCAATATAAATGAAATTTGATTGTATATTATTATTAATGATTATGTTTGTAATGTTTCTGGATATTTTGATTTAATGTTTGATGCAGAAACAGCTAAGTGTCATTGCTAGAGCTTGGGTTCGAATCCTAATCCCAGGTAAGTTTTGTTTTTTCATTCAATTTCTCATTATTCTCTTTATTGTTTTGTTTTATATTTAATATAAATTATATTTCTTATAAGAAAATATATTTAAATAATCATATGTAAATATATATATATATATATATATATATATATATATATATATATATATATATATATATATATATATATATATATATATATATATATATATATATATATATATATTAACTTCATATTTTTCTAAAAGGGATCTCTAATTTATTTTCTAAAAATTTTAATCTTAGTTTTTTTTTATTAAAATATGTATATATTATTATTATATATTTAATTTTGTAAATAGTTAAATTAATATTGTAATTTAAATTATAAACCCTAATTCTATTTTCTTTAAAATTCCTAACCCTAATCTTTAAATATTAAAATTAATTAAACTTTTATGATATCTAATTAAAATAATTAATAATATTTTCTTTGTAAATAATTATTATATAGTTTATTATTATTATTCATATCATCTTATTTTCATCTCAAAAATTATTTAAAGTTGTTTATTTAAATCTAAAAATACTTAATTAAATTATATATATATTTTGTATATTATTACTAACCTTTTCTTCTTATATTTATCACTAACCTTTTTATTGTTTATACTTATCATTTTATTATATAATTATTATTTAAATTGTTTTTATTATAATGTAACTGTAAAAGTCATGTAATAGTTGTAGCTCTTATTGTTTATTTATAAATATATTGCTATGGTTTATAAAATAGGGAGTGATAACATGTTTGCTTTAAAATTAACTTAGATCACTAATTATAAGATAAATATTTGAATTTGTACACGCACACACGTAAGTCGATCTTTGATCGCCATCTCACTTCTTAAGGGTTACCTCTCATGTTGCCTAAATAAAATATCAAGTAAGGTGTATAAAGCAAATTCCCTTCTCTCATTAACATCATCTTGTCCCTTTAAAGAATTATAAGATCAAGTCCTATCATGGTTGCCTTCGTAAATGATCTTGTTCCTTTTCGAATAAAAGATGATAAGTCCCTTCGAATTGCTAAGTACACCTTACAATTGCCTAATCACAGATGTCCATTCACTTGTCCCTTCTTACATCCAAGGTAATGACTACCTATTCCTTAATAATAGGGATAGTCTTACCACTTAAAGGATATTTAAGAACAGAAAATATTTAACTTAGGGTAGGTTCCTCTTATGTACTTGCTCACCTTTTCAAACATTTCAAAACAATTCACATTTTCAAACAAATTTTCAAAACAAAGTCTTTATATATATCCGTACAAGGATCATTATAAAGAACTTAAGAAAATTTTTAATCAAACACTACACTTCTCAAAACAGTTTAAAGTGAGCTAAGTAACTAAGAGCCCATGGATAACCATGGATGTAAAGGGTGCTAACACCTTCCCTTTACATAACCTACCCCCCGAACCCAAAAATATTTTAAGTTCTTTCCTGTTCTTTTATGCCCTTTCCTTTGGATAAAATAAAAGTCGGTGGCGACTCTTGCTATCCGCAACATTTAACTAAAGTCAGTTCTCCCACCGTGTTACAGAACTGGCGACTCTGCTGGGGATTTAATAAAAGAGGGGTACCCTTAGGAATTAGATCACTTTAAAATTGTTTGCCTTGTTTGCTTTATACTTATCTGTTGGGTGCTCTTATGTGTGAAAGATCCTAACCCAGATCTAGTGTACCTTAGGTAAATGGCAATAGACCAAGGAAACTGTACGGCATATACCGATATGGTTGATCTGGTGGCCATAGTTAGTGTGACTTCTTGGTTGGTGCTTATGTTCCTTAAGTCAAGTTAAGGATAATATGAGGCTGCCATATGTTGTCAATACACTCACTGACTTTTAGAACCCTAGTCATCCTATCTTGGCCTTTAGAAAGTAGTGAGATAACCGACTTTGGTGAAGACTGAAGTTAGTTGATACTCGATACTACACTCATTGAGATCTTAAACTTGGAGGGTTTTGGTTGGCAAGTAAGTTGCCTACTGAACAACCACCCTTGTGAAGGATCAATGATATTGAGATCCCTTAGAACCTGGTTACTTTTGTAGGACAGGATGAACCAACTAAACTTCAGGGGAGGGTACTTACCTTTAAACCTCATGCAAGCCTTCAAACCTAGGGCTATTGTGTGACTTGTTTGTGTGTGCCACATGTTTGTGATTGAGCATAACATCATGACATCATGCATCATAAACATAGCATTTTCACTAACCATTTCAAGGACCAAAGGATTTATCTTTGTTCTTTGTTGCAGGTCATGGCTTCTGCTCGTAGGAATACTATCCGGATCAACTTTGTAGGAATACCTCCTAAGCTTAAGGAATTGGTTTCTCAGGTTTCTGAAAAGTCCTGGTTCATCAAGAGACATGGTCACCTACTGGATCTAGTCACTTCAGGGTTCAATGAAGACATGATAAGTGTTCTGTTTCAGTTCTTTGATCCTAAGCACCATTGCTTCACATTCCCCGACTATCAGCTGGTTCCTACAATGGAAGAGTTCTCCAAACTTCTGGGTATACCTGTCCTTGATCAGAAACCATTCACGGGCTTGGAAAAAGAGCTTAAACCTGAGGTTATTGCTGCAGCTCTACATCTAAAGAAGTCAGACATTGTTCTAGAAACGAGAAGTGGAGTTAAGGGTATTCTTGCTAAGGTGTTGATAGAGAAGGCTCAAGTGTTCTTGAAGGCTATGAGTTATGATGCTTTTGAGGAGATTTTAGCCTTGTTGATTTATGGCTTAGTATTGTTCCCCAATCCAGATCAGTTCATAGACGTTCACGCCATCAACATATTTCTGAGTCATAATCCAGTGCCTACATTACTTGGAGACATCTTGCACTCTCTTCATACTCGTACTACGAAGGCACGAGGAACTCTGATGTGCTGCATACCTTTGCTATCTAGGTGGTTTATTTCTCACCTTCCTCGCTCAGTGATGAAGAATGAACAAGGGTTCAGGTGGTCTAAAAGGATCATGTCACTCTCTCATTCAGATATCCATTGGTGCTCCAGATCTATGGAGAATGTCACTATCATTGACTGTTGTGGGGAGTTTCCTAATGTGCCACTTCTAGGCATAAGAGGAGGCATTACTTACAACCCTTCTTTAGCTTTACGACAGTTTGGTTACGCTCGGAGTGATGGTCCACATGACATGTTGATTCAGGGTATTGTGTTCGACTACGACAACGATCTGCAAGTTTACCGTCAAAGGTTCATACAAGCTTGGGGTAAAGTGAACAAGGTTGACAGCAAGACTCTGGAACCAAAATACTCCATTCCTATGGAACCTTACCTCATATGGGTGCGATCTCGTGCTCAGACTTTTATGATGTCATATCCTGCTATTCTACCGGTTACTATGGAACTTGTTGCAGAAGGAGATACTCCTTATACCATCCTTCATCCAGACATGCCCACTAACCTGGAAGAATTGCAGAAATCCTGGATCCAACTGAAGGAACAAAGAAATACCTTCGAAGCTCAATTCAGGATTAGCCAAGAAAAAGTGTTGGAGCTGACCAAGCAACTTCACGAGGAGCGGAACCTCAACACATACCTCCATACAAAGAGGAAACGTCCATGGGAGACTTAAAACCCCATTTTCATACTTATTTCCCTTCATTATAATCCCAAGGGGCAAAATAATTTTAACATTTACTAATAAAATTTTACTTTCTGGTTGTTTAAACAAATTTAAATCTTGCGGTCCTTGAAAACATTGCATATGCATTTACATACCATGTCATTGCATCACAGGTTTCTTATGAACATGATTCTTATCTTCTCGCTGTTTATTTCAGCAGAAATGGCTCTCGAACAATCTGTCAAAGATCTTCAAGCTCAGAATGCTCAGTTTCAAGAAGTTATTCTGAATTTGTCCAAGGGGCAAGAAGAGTTGAAAGCACTCCTCTCTAAGGACATGAAGAAGAAGATTCCTGAGGACAACAAATATGATCAACTGAAACAACTACAAGCTGAGATAGTAGAGATGAGGATTCAGATGAATGGCCAAACGGCTCTTATCCAGAGTTTGTCCCAGGGGCAAGAAGAGCTGAGAAGCTTTGTTAATAAGCTTTGGCGTAACAGAGTTGGGAATCTAATCATTAGTCAACCTCCGTTGAAATAAGTTGACTTGGCTAAAAGGAAAGTAAGGATAAGAGAAGGAAAGAGACAGACTACCACTGACCATCCTTCAATGGAAGAAAGAAGGCCTTGTAAGGTTAATCCACTTCTATACAAGGAATGTAGAAGACAGTTCATCCGGTTCAGCACACCAATGTCACAAGTTTTGCAATGCCTGTTGGAGATGAAGTTGATTTCCTTGGAAAATTCTCCTAAAAATCCTAACACCTCTTCTCCTCGCTATAATCCCAAAGCAAGGTGTATGTACCACTCCGACAGTCCCGGACACGACACAAATAACTGTTGGGCATTGAAGAATAAGATTCAAGACCTAATTGACGAAGGAATACTCGAGGTTACTCCAGAAGGCCAGGTTGAGTTCTTCTATCGTCCATCAAGCATCAAAGTTTCCAGATAACTGGAGTGACGGGTTTAGAGGAAGAGGCTTTGAGAACATTTGAATTTTCATTTGTAATTTCTTTTGTTTGTTTAAACACTTACTATTATGTTAAACTTTTGTTTTCATTAATGCATTGCATATGTTTGTCTTGAATTAATCCATTCGTTTCACTATGCTTCATATTTCTATTTTGTGATATTTAACTCCTGATAAAGCTATAAGCCTGTAGAGGGAGGATGATGAAAACAATACCATAATATTAGGCAGTATGCTTTTGAACAGACTATGCTGACGATGTACAGGCATTGTTTCAATTCCTAAACAATGGAGATATAAGGAAGTTAATCCCTAGTCAACCCTTTTGAGCCTATGAAGTAGGAGTTTTTATTCTCGCACAAATTAAAACCCTTATTCATAACCCGGGGCAGGGTAGTTACTCGGCTAACTCAAATATGCCAATTATATGTGTTGTACACAACTAATGATGGTTCTCTGTAATCATTAAACCTGATAGTCAAAGAAAAACCCACTAAGTCAAAACCTATGAAGGAGACTTAGTAAAAAAATTAAGACATCCCGCTGACTGTAATTTTGAAACAAACAGTTCAGGCAAAAAGAAGGGATAACAAATTCAAAAGAAAAAAGAGGTCACTATGAATCCTCAACAAAGAAAGATGACTGAATGTTCAAATAAATTTTTGGTTTCTGAACCATCATAAATGTCAGTGTTACAATTCCAAACTCCTTTGAGCCTCAATGCATAAGTTAACTGAGTATAGGACTGAAGAACATCATGGAGATTGGGTTGGGTACAAATAAAATTTGAGCCTTTATCCTTTGTTTCTTAAATCATGAACCAGGCCACGTTACAACCCTTTAAAAGTCCTAACTGAAGCATGGTTAGTTCGAAAGCGTACTGCTACAAAAAGGTATCCTGACTCCTTTAGGGCTTATTATAAAACTTGAGTTAATATCACAGTTTTCACAAAAAAAATATTTTTCTAAAATAACTCTTTTTCAAAACTTCAAGACAGACATAAGCATTGCATTTTTTAATATATTTGTTTGCATATACCTGAGTGTTTGATAAATAGAGAAACTTACAGGATGAATGTTCGATAAACAAAAGTCCTTCCGATAAACAAAGTTGCTTCCTGGATCAAAGTCCATGTATACAAAGGGGCATAGTCATTATCTCCCAATCAAGGGGGTAGGCCATGATACTGCCTAACTCATTTGGGGCAATTAGGACAGGATTCAACTATGTTTAAGTAGCCAGAGGCAGATCTCCTCATATATTTGAATTACCAAGGGTAACATTAAGAAGTTCATGATGTCAGGGGCATATTATTGTGGGGCGTTCTGCTTATTTCTCTTGAGCTAACTACCTTCAGATACTTCCATTATGGGACAATTCATCCTCAACCAAGGGGCAATGCTTTCTTTTCAAATCTAATATCTGGAGCGTATATGGTCCATCACAATTTGAAGACACGTTCCTCTCATTGTATTACCTTGATATTGGATTCTCAGCAGAAGCCATTGTGGAAATTAATTGTCTACGCCAGTAGTATCAGATGGTGTCAGTATCATGTCTTCAGATCCAGCTATGAGGATTTCTGGGAAGGTATTCAGGAAAGTTAAGAATCTCAGGAGCTCTAAATCCAATTGGTTATACACTCTCAAAGTTGAAACGATTCTGTTTTTTAGTTCAGCTTTACTTTTCCCTCTTTATTCAGGATTACTTTTCCTCTTTTACTAAAGCGAAAAACGTCCATTGGTTGTGTTTGAATGTACGTATGCTTTTGAATATGATTGATGTTTACCAGAAATGCATAAATGCTTAATATGATTGATGTTTACCAGAAATGCATGAAAAACAGTAATAGTATTTACTAAGGACGAACGAGGGAAGGAATTCAACGAAGCTTCGCCGGTTCATCCCCACCAAACAGCTACAAGTCCCCCAATAGGGCAAATCCATCTTCATAAATACTTCGAGTCACATCTCCCCTAGAATTTATATCCATCTCTTTTATCCTCAGACGGATAGTCGGGAATTTATTCTTTCAATAGGAGTACGACGAACGAAGACGAGAGGTTATGTATACCTTACTATCGAACGAAGACGGGAGGTTTATGAATACTATATTATCAAACGAGACAGGAACGAGTTCCTCATTTTCTTCGGCAATAAATTGGGATTTATTCTCCCTGGCCAGCAGTTGTTATACGAAGATCTTCAGATGCTTCAGGCTGCATGATTCATACATACATCATTTACATCATACCATAACATACATATCCATAAATACATAATACATTTCTTCAGCGCATCATACTATACATGCATACATAATGCATAAACTAATATTATCTTGCAGAATGTTATATACGTCGAACTAATCTTGTTTTTCAGATTAATTCTCCAGCAAACAAACTACATCAACAACTTATACCTCGGGACGTTGTTTATCCTCCTGAAAGCTATCATAACTTTGGGCCGTTGTTTATCTTCCCAAAAGTTATACCATTACCTCGGGACGTTGTTTATCCTCCTGAAAGCTATCATTACCTTGGGCCGTTGTTTATCTTCCCAAGTACCCTATCATGACTTTGGGCCGTTGTTTATCTTCCCAAAAGTCATACCCTTACCTTGGGCCGTTGTTTATCTTCCCAAGTACCCTATTATACCTCGGGACGTTGTTTATCTTCCTGAAAGCTATCATGACCTTGGGCCGTCGTTTATCCTCCCAAAAGTCATACCCTTACCTTGGGTCGTTGTTTATCTTCCCAAGTACTCTATTATCACTTTGGGCCGTTGTTTATCTTCCCAAAAGTTATATCCTTACCTTGGGCCGTTGTTTATCTTCCCAAGCACCGTATTACACCTCGGGACGTTGTTTATCCTCCTGAAAGCTATCATGACTTTGGGCCGTCGTTTATCTTCCCAAAAGTTATACCCTTACCTTGGGCCGTTGTTTATCTTCCCAAGTACCATATTATACCTCGGGACGTTGTTTATCATCCTGAAAGCTATCATGACTTTGGGTCGTTGTTTATCTTCCCAAAAGTCATACCCTTACCTTGGGCCGTTGTTTATCTTCCCAAAGGTTATCTCATTATCTTGGGACGTCGTTTATCTTCCCGAAGGCTATTTTGAGACGTCGTTTATCTTCTCAAAAGCCATATTGTTACCTTGGGCCGTTGCTTATCTTCCCAGAGGTAATGTTAGGACTTTGTTTATCTTCCCAAAAGCTATATCTTCATACTTTGGACTACATTATTCTCCAAGAAGTATATTTGAAGAACTTTTCTCCAGATGGCATATCTAAGCCCATCTCCAGTTCATTCTGATGGCATCTTTAAGCCCATCTCCTTTTCTCCAAGTGGCATCTTCAATCCCACTCGAGCATATACAGTCAATCATCAGTATTAAACTATGCACTGGTGAGTGCAAATTTTTGGGCTTTTGTGTTCAATCCCCTTCAACCTTCCAGGTCACGACTGGCACATATACCAATATAACCCCTCAGGTTTCAGAAAATTGAACAGGGGCAGCTGTTGCACCCCAAAATTTGCCCTCACAAGACAAGACTTTGTGTACTAAGAGATTCACAAGGTTCACAAGACAAGACTTTGTGTACTAAGAGGTTCACAAGGTTCACAAGACATCTTATGAGGTTCACAAGACATCTCATGAGGTTCACAAGGTTCAAAAGACCTCTCATGAGGTTCATGAGGTTCACAAGGTTCACAATTAGTCAGAAGATTTGACATTTCCCTCAGACAATGCATCCTCCTAAGCAATGCATCCTAAACTAGGGTTTTGACTTTAATCAGGCTAAATGGACTTCCAAGACTTCAAGTGAGATTCATAAAATTTTATATGTGTTTAAGAATCCCCATGACAAGTTTCAAGACTTTCCCAAAAGATTTGCTCAGTCAGATGATCAGATAGGTCAAAATCAGTCAAAGTAGTTAAAAAGTCAAATTGAGGTCAACTGTGGTCAAACCAAAGTCAAACTTCATGATTTTTTTGCCAACATCAAGTATATGAAGTAAAATTCATCATTTGATCAAGGGTTGATCATGATTCATCAAGGAGATTTCAGATCATCAAGAATCAGGAGTTTCTAAATTAGGGTTTCCTCAAGAAAAGTCAACTGAACTTTGACCAGCCATAACTTTCACATGCTTAATCAATTTTTTTCCATACAAAGCTCATTTTAAAGGAAATTGAATTCTATACAACTTTGTGTCTCACAAGCCAAGCCCAAAAATGCTTCATTTGGAAGGTATGGGCTAAGACATTATAGGTCCTTTTAAAAGTCAACAAAAAGTCAACAACTTCCAAAGAGCATAACTTGAGAATGGTAAAAGATATGGACATGAGACCAAAGAGGTTGGTTAGAGGACTCTTTAAGCTTTCCAAAATGTCCAAGAACACCTTCATAGCCTTAAAATTGAGGGACTTATGTCCTTGCAAAATTGGGAAAGTTTTGAGAGGTTTATGAAGCAAATGGGGTCTTAAAACCATAATTCCCCAAATGGGCTAGCTTTTTTATGATCCAAACACTTCCATGACATCATGCACGAATTAAAAATTATTTATTCATATTTTTATTCATTTTATTTTATTTATTATGATTTTTTACATTAAAAACCATTTTAAATCAAAATAAAATATAAAAGTGTGAATATTTGATTTGATTTTGGTTCTAGAAGGTCTTAATGATTATTTAGAAGTGATTGAAATCATATAAGATCAGATCAATCAAAAATAGTAAGAAGATATCAATTTTTTTTCTCAACATTTGATTTGATCTTTGTTCTAGAAATTCTTAAAGGCCATTTAGAGATGATTGAAATCATATAAGATCATATCAACCAAAAATAGTAAGAAGATATCAATTTTTTTTCAATATTTGAAAGCATATCTTTTTCAATCTCAAGTGATCCAAAAGTCCAAAGTAGGATATGATTTTTTGATCTAATTACACTCACTATATATACATGAAGAGATCACAACACAAAGGGAGGAATTTGACTGCTTCCGGAGTAAGAACAATACTTTAAATTTTCATAAAAAAATTCATAATTCGGATTCTATTTTGCAGGCTATATCAAAGTGTTTTGAAGGTTGCAATCTCCTCCTTGATCATCCTTGATGCTATCCCAATGCATTACATCATCCAAAACTCATTAAAATGCATAAACAGATTTCATCTTTAGCTTGAAATTTGATTTTTCGATTTCAATGATACAAGCAATATAAATGAAATTTGATTGTATATTATTATTAATGATTATGTTTGTAATGTTTCTGGATATTTTGATTTAATGTTTGATGCAGAAACAGCTAAGTGTCATTGCTAGAGCTTGGGTTCGAATCCTAATCCCAGGTAAGTTTTGTTTTTTCATTCAATTTCTCATTATTCTCTTTATTGTTTTGTTTTATATTTAATATAAATTATATTTCTTATAAGAAAATATATTTAAATAATCATATGTAAATATATATATATATATATATATATATATATATATATATATATATATATATATATATATATATATATATATATATATTAACTTCATATTTTTCTAAAAGGGATCTCTAATTTATTTTCTAAAAATTTTAATCTTAGTTTTTTTTATTAAAATATGTATATATTATTATTATATATTTAATTTTGTAAATAGTTAAATTAATATTGTAATTTAAATTATAAACCCTAATTCTATTTTCTTTAAAATTCCTAACCCTAATCTTTAAATATTAAAATTAATTAAACTTTTCTAATATCTAATTAAAATAATTAATAATATTTTCTTTGTAAATAATTATTATATGGTTTATTATTATTATTCATATCATCTTATTTTCATCTCAAAAATTATTTAAAGTTGTTTATTTAAATCTAAAAATACTTAATTAAATTATATATATATTTTGTATATTATTACTAACCTTTTCTTCTTATAATTATCACTAACCTTTTTATTGTTTATACTTATCATTTTATTATATAATTATTATTTAAATTGTTTTTATTATAATGTAACTGTAAAAGCCATGTAATAGTTGTAGCTCTTATTGTTTATTTATAAATATATTGCTATGGTTAGTAAAATAGGGAGTGATAACATGTTTGCTTTAAAATTAACTTAGATCACTAATTATAAGATAAATATTTGAATTTGTACACGCACACACGTAAGTCGATCTTTGATCGCCATCTCACTTCTTAAGGGTTACCTCTCATGTTGCCTAAATAAAAGGTCAAGTAAGGTGTATAAAGCAAAGTCCCTTCTCTCATTAACATCATCTTGTCCCTTTAAAGAATTATAAGATCAAGTCCCGTCATGGTTGCCTTCGTAAATGATTTTGTCCCTTTTCGAATAAAAGTTGATAAGTCCCTTCGAATTGCTAAGTACACCTTACAATTGCCTAATCACAGATGTCCATTCACTTGTCCCTTCTTACATCCAAGGTAATGACTACCTATTCCTTAATAATAGGGATAGTCTTACCACTTAAAGGATATTTAAGAACAGAAAAGATTTAACTTAGGGTAGGTTCCTCTTATGTACTTGCTCACCTTTTCAAACATTTCAAAACACTTCACATTTTCAAACAAATTTTCAAAACAAAGTCTTTATATATATCCGTACAAGGATCATTATAAAGAACTTAAGAAAAATTTTAATCACACACTACACTTCTCAAAACAGTTTAAAGTGAGCTAAGTAACTAAGAGCCCATGGATAACCATGGATGTAAAGGGTGCTAACACCTTCCCTTTACATAACCTACCCCCCGAACCCAAAAATCTTTTAAGGTCTTTCCTGTTCTTTTATTCCCTTTCCTTTGGATAAAATAAAAGTCGGTGGCGACTCTTGCTATCCGCAACATTTAACTAAAGTCAGTTCTCCCACCGTGTTACAGGGGGTATCCTTGATATGGTTATGGATCTTGATTCTTCTCAGAGGAGCATGATCCACACATGCTTGCAGTTCTATAACCCTCCACTGAGATGCTTCACCTTTCCAGACTTTCAGTTAGGGCCTCTGTTGGAAGAGTTTTCTTTGTTGATTGGAGTGCCTATCAGAGGTGGGATCCTCTTCAACCCAGAGATGACTGCTCCCAGAAGTGAAGAGTTAGCAAGGGCATTGTACTTGGAGCCTGCCATTATTGAGAAAAACATGACAACAAAAGCTGGGATCCCTGGTTTACATCTGGACTTCTTGATTTCTCAGGCCATCCTGAAGGCTTCATTGGGAGAATAGAGGGCAGTATGTGCACTTTTAGCCCTCAGCATATATGGGGCTATATTGTTTGCAGATGAGCCAAAAATTTTAAGTAAGAATGCCATCCATTGTTTTCTTTTGAGGAACCCAGTGCCTACATTGCTAGGGGATTTTTACTACTCCATCCATCAGAGGAATGAAAAACAAAGGGGGAAGTTGGTCAGATGTTGTGCTCCCTTGTTCTACTCTTGGCTACTCACACTTGCCTAAATTAGATGCTTTTTTGAACCCACGTCAGCAGAGGAATTGGGCCAAGAGGTTCATTGCCTTAACTTCAGATGATATCAGATGGTGCATCCAGAGCACCAAAGGCAAGGACATTATCACCAACTGTGGACAATACCCAAATGTGCCTCTGATAGGAGTAAAAGATTGCATCAACTACAATCCTTTATTGTTTAAGAGACAATTGGGATATGCCTTAGTTCACCCTCCCAGAGGACAGGATTTAGCTGAAACCCTATACTGTGAAGTGCAACCTAATTCAGCTGTTGTCAGACAAGCATCCTGGGCTTGGGACAACATCCAGACAAAAGGGATAGATATTCTTGGAAGATGTAACAATGTTGCCTCAGCTCAGTACTCAGATTGGTACCGTACTAGAGCTCAGATTACCAGAATGCCTTTCACCTTGGAAGACACACCTGGACCATCCACAGTACAGCCTGCAGCAATAGTTAGCCTGGAGGAATTTGAGAAGTTAAAGGAAAGGAATGAGCAGCTATCTCAAGCCCTGAAGAAGACTCTTTGGGAAAGAAATGATGGTCGCCTGGACATTGAGAGATTGGAGAGACTCAAGACTGAGCACCTTACCAAGATTGAGAGAACAGATGACTACATAAGGAAAGCAATGGCTGGGGAACAAATATTTTAGAATGCCTGTAAGGAGGCCAAGATTCAGAAGGCTAGGGCTGAGAATTACCTGGAGGAAAGCCAGGCTAGGTGGATCAGGATCACCGAAGCCCGTGCACAAGAAGACCAGAGGATTCAGGCCAAGATTGATCAGTTGGAGGCCAATGAGAAGAAGCAGCAGGAAGCTTTGTTGGCAGCTTAGAAGGAGATATCATAATTGAAGCTTAGAGCAGGGTTAAAGAGATCCAAAGACCAGGACAGGCATAAGAAGATGACTACCGCCATTGCTACTAGGAACCTCCTCATTAGGACCATTACAGAGCACCCAGCTGGTCCGGTGACTGAGGCACTCCTGAAGGAGGTCAGGGAAGATGATTACTCTTTGCTTGTTGTTCTTTCCTTTTGATGTACTTTTCCTTTTGTTGTATTTTTTGACCCTCCATGGGCATGTATTGTAAACAGACTATGTATTTCTCATCATCTGTAATATATTTAGTTTGTTCCTTTGGGTTTCTTTTCTCAACAACATCAAGCATCTTCCTCGAGGTCTGGAAAGGTCAAAACCAAGAACCAAACCGGATACCTTGGAAAACAAATAAGCATACTGCATTGTGTACTAACTTTTTCTTTGTTTTGTAGGTTTTGTTTATTATTTTTGTGTCTAACTTTGTTGTGATCTCAGGAAACATTGCTCGTCGCCGAGTGTTCCCTGTCAATCGCACACACCGGTACCCTACACGTAACAACCTTCCAGGAATTCAGATGGCACATGTACAACAGGACCTGAATGAGGTCAGAAATCAGATGGCAAACGAAAGGGTCGAGATGAGAAACCAAATGTCTCAGTTTATGGCTGTCATGACTGGCTTAGCCCAGAGCCAAGAAAGACTGAGAGAGCTGGTAGAAAGACAGACACCTGAGGAGCCCCATCTTGGAACAGGGGGAACCAGCAATAATGAACAAGGGCAACCTCGTATTGACCCACCTGAGTATGGACCCCATTTGAATCCAGATGTTAACATCCTGAGGAATGTTCAAGGTAACGCTGCCTGGGGCAGAATTCTGCAAGAGGATCCCCAAGAAGAACAATTTACCGTTATTGGGGCTGGAGATGAGGTATATGATAGAAGATTGGATGAGATTACTGAAAAGTAAAGATCTTTGGAATCTCATAATTCTTTGGGCTTCGACGTAATGGATATGGGGCTGGTAGATGAGGTGAGGATTCCCCACAAATTCAAACCCCCTTGCTTTGAGAAGTATAATGGTACCTCCTGCCCGCGTACTCATCTGCAATCTTTCCTAGGAAGACTCAAGGCTTATACCATGGATGAGAAGTTATGGATGTTCTATTTTGAGGACAGCCTGACTGGAGTTTCAAGAGAATGGTATTCGCATCTAACAAGGGCCACCATAAGGTGTTGGAAAGATTTGGCCGAAGCCTTCATCCGGCAATACCAGTACAACCTAGACATGGCTCCCAATAGAACCCTTCTAATGGGCATGTCTTAGTGTTCAAGGGAGAGCTTTCGGGATTATGCTCAAAGGTGGAGACAGCTTGCTGCTGCTGTCCAGCCACCCATGTCAGAAAGAGAAATGGCTGACATGTTTATGAACACCTTGCATGGGACTTATATTGATAGACTTGCTGCTTTCTCCTCTACCAGTTTTGCTGATGTAGTTATAGCTGGTGAGAGAATTGAAAGTCTTTTGAAGATGGGCAAAATCTATGACAATGGTGCAAGTTCCTCCAGCAACCCCAGAAAACCTTTTGCAGGACCCCGAAGGGCGGGTGAAACAAATGCTATTCACGCAAGCAGGGGCAGACCCCAATATTCTCACAGATCAGTCGCAGTTGTTACCATCCCATCTCCGATTCCACAACAACCGTTATATCCTCAACAACAACAACAACATCACTATCAGCAACCATCTCATTTTCCGCAACAAAGAACCTACAACAACAACAACAATAGCAACCAGCAGCAACGTCCCTTTCAACAAAGACCATATCAGGCAAATAGGGTAATTGACCCTATCCCTATGCCTTATGCTGCCTTATTGCCACAACTCCTGAAGCTTAACCTGGTTGAGTTAAGGACGTTGGCACCACCGGATCCTCTTAATCTCCCGAAGAATTATGATGTTAATGCCAAGTGTGCCTTTCACTCTAACGCACCTGGTCACAATACTGAGAAATGCAGAGTCTTACAGATGAAGGTTCAGGATTTGGTCGATTCCAAAGCTCTCAATTTTGCACCTCCTCCGAATGTTAACAGAAATCCTATGCCTAATCATGGTGGGCCTAGGATTAATGCCATTGAAGAGGACCAACCATCCACACTAATTGATAATGTTGCACAGATTCAAACACCACTGACTGAAGTCAAAGTTCAACTTTTAAGATGCCAAGTGTTCCCAGGATGTGGGGCCTACTGTGAATTGTGCAAAACAGCTAGTAATGGTTGTGAGAAGCTAAGGTTTGGCATAAATGGCCTCATCAAAGATGGAATCTTACAAATTACTTGAACAACTCCTTCAGCAACTCTTGTTTCAACAACAATGGATCCTCTTACAACACCAACAATTCTTCCTTCAATAGTTTCTCCTACAACCGCAACAACTATCATTCCTACTGATTCAACAACAACACCAGCAATCACTCCATCCATCATTTCAATAGATCAGAGTTCAACAACTTTTTCTTCTACAACGTCAGCACCCATTGTATCAACAGAATCATCTACAACGCCAACAAACATTAATGAAGATGTCTCAACGGTCACAATCTATTATGACCCAGCAAATGTTCCTCCCAGCAACAATTTCCAACAACAAACTGTGACACCTCCTGCCAGATCTCCAGTCACAATTTACTACAACCCGTACACCATCACAGTTCCTTCCGCTGCAACAATCAGTCCAGTTACCATTACAGTACCTGGGCCAGTCCCTTATAAAAGCAGTAATTCCATACCTTGGCACTACGGGTCTGATCTCTACTGCAATGGGGAGAAAATCACTCTGGATTCATCAACCTCTTCACCACAAGTTGACAATGTTGGGGGAGGAGGAGGCTTCACCAGAAGCGGACGCCTTTTTGCCTCACAAACACCAAGACCTAATGCTGAAGTAGAAGCTGCTGCTAAGGCAAAAGGAAAGAATGTGGTATCCGAAGAGCCAACTGCAAAAGAAACTCAGAAGACATCTTTTGAGCAAGATGTAGACGAGTTCATGAGAATAATAAAAAGGAGTGATTACAAGGTGGTGGACCAGCTTCACCAAACACCCTCCAAAATCTCCATATTATCACTATTAATGTGTTCCGAAGCTCACCAGAACGCATTGTTGAAAGTCCTGCACGCAACATACGTGCCGGAGGAGATTACTGTTAATCAGTTAGAAACTGTGGTTGCAAATGTCAACACCAGTCATGGACTGGGCTTTACAAATGCTGATTTAACAATGGAGGGGCGCAACCATAACAAGGCTTTACATATCATCTTGGAATGCAAAGGTGCCGTTCTGTCTCATGTGCTGGTGGACACGGGGTCTTCCCTCAATGTCCTACCAAAGAAATCCTTAGTGAAGCCGGAGTACGATGGCTTGGCATTGCGCCTAAGTAATTTGGTGGTAAGAGCATTTGATGGCTCTAAAAGATCAGTGCTTGGGGAGATTGATCTGCCTGTGTTGATTGGCCCGCAGACCTTCAAAACTACCTTCTTTGTGATGGACATACAGCCGGCCTACAGTTGTCTGTTGGGTAGACCCTGGATCCACGCCGATGGCGCTGTTACGTCTACCCTCCACCAGAAGTTAAAATTCGAGTGGGAAGGCCAAATCATCACAATCTGTGGGGAGGAGGACATATTTGTTAGCCAGCTGGCTACGTATAAATACATAGAGATGGATGGGGAGATCCATGAGACCATGAGTCAGGGATTTGAGGCCCTTAACATCAATGAAGCATCTGCGGTGTCTGGGACTTCCATCACCTCATATCAACAGGCCCGGAAGGTTGTTAAGGAGGGTACCGCTCAAGGCTGGGGCAAGCTGCTGCCAGTTGAAAAGAAAGAAGACAGATTCGGGTTGGGTTACAGACCAACTCGACAAGATCAACCTGAGGCTGCAATGGAGCCCAAATTTGTCAGCGGGGGAATGCTAACCCCGGATGCTGTGAACAGTTTGGAAGATGAGGAAGAAGACAATCGCAACCTGGAAAACTAGATACGTCCAAGGATCCCGGGGAACCAAGTCTCAAACTGGTCTTCCCAGGAAATTATAAGAGTTACTCCTGCAGAGTAATTATTATTTCCTGTCTTTAAGCATGCATCAAGTCCTGCATCTTACCCAAGATGTCAGGGCTCATTTTGTAATCGGGTCATCTTGTATTTTGTGCAAACGATCAATTAATGAATATCAGGACATCTTTTGCAAATGAGTCTTTTCTTTTTCGCTCATTGTTTTTCATTCTTTATTTTTTGTACAAAAATAAAATGGCAATGTTTTTCAAAATAATAACTTCATTTTCAATTTTTCTAAGCAAGATAAAATTGATCACTAAAATGAACAAATCTAAACCCTTGCAGAAAGTGCCCTCCAGACTGCACCGACAACAACACCGTTACGACTTCGTATGACTTTGACAATCCGATTAATCAAGCCGATGAAGGGGTTGAAGAAGATTATGAGCTACCTGAAGAACTAGCTAGGTTGTTGAGATAGGAGGAGAAGGTTATCACTCCTCATTAGGAGGAAGTTGAGACGGTTAATCTTGGTACAGAAGAAGACTTGAAAGAAGTTAAAATCGGGGCCCGCCTGCAAGATTCAGTGAAAGAGCAACTTATTGACATGCTTCGGGAGTATGTGGATGTCTTTGCCTGGTCTTATCAGGATATGCCAGGTCTAGACACCGATATTGTCATGCACAAGCTGCCTCTAAAAGAAGATTGTCCTCCAGTAAAACAGAAGTTGCGCCGTACTCGTCCGAATATGGCCATGAAGATAAAAGAAGAGTTACAAAAATAGTGGGACGCCGGTTTCCTTGCTGTAACCAGTTACCCGCCGTGGGTGGCTAACATTGTACCTGTGCCTAAGAAGGATGGTAAAGTACGGATGTGTGTGGATTACGGGGATCTGAACAGAGCCAGCCCAAAAGATGATTTCCCATTACCTCACATTGATGTATTGGTCGACAATACGGCTCAGTTCTCGGTGTTCTCCTTCATGGACGGATTTTCAGGATATAACCAGATCAAGATGTCACCTGAAGACATGGAGAAGACAACTTTCATCACACCCTGGGGCACATTTTGTTATAAGGTAATGTCGTTTGGACTGAAGAATGCTGGTGCCACTTATCAACGGGCTATGGTGACTTTATTCTACGACATGATCCACAAAGAAATTGAATGTTATGTGGATGACATGATTGCCAAGTCCCTCATAGAAGAAGACCACCTGGTGAACCTGTTGAAACTATTCAATCGTCTGAGGAAGTACCAATTGAAGCTAAACCCCAACAAATGCACATTCGGGGTGCGATCCGGTAAGCTGCTGGGATTTATTGTAAGTGAAAAAGGGATTGAAGTTGACCCTGATAAAGTCAAAGCCATCTAAGAGAAGCTTGCACCAAAGACTGAAAAAGAAGTTAGAGGGTTTCTGGGTAGATTGAACTACATTTCAAGGTTCATATCTCATCTCACCGCAACCTGTGAACCCTTGTTCATGTTGTTAAGAAAAAAATAAACGGTCAGGTGGAATGAAGACTGTCAAAGGGCTTTTGACAAAATCAAGGAATACTTACAAGAGCCTCCAATCCTTATGCCTCCAGTTGAAGGAAGACCTCTGATAATGTACTTAACAGTATTAGAAGAGTCAATGGGGTGTGTGCTGGGACAACATGACGAGTCTGGTCGAAAAGAGTATGCAATATACTACCTAAGCAAAAAGTTTACCGACTGTGAACAACGTTATTCACTGCTCGAGAAAACTTGTTGTGCTTTAGTGTGGGCTTCTCGCCGACTAAGGCAGTATATGTTGACCCACACTACTTTATTGATCTCAAAGATGGATCCAATCAAGTACATATTCGAGAAGCCAACACTTACCGGACGGGTTGCAAGATGGCAAATGATTCTCACAGAATATGACATTCAGTACACATCCCAAAAGGACATCAAAGGCAGTGTATTGTCTGATTATCTTGCTGAGCAACCCATTGATGATTACCAGCCTATGAGATTTGACTTCCCTGATGAAGACATCATGTTCATAAAAGCAAAAGATCATGAAGAGCCAATTCACACTGAAGGGCCTGACCCAGAAGAAGAGTGGACAATGATGTTCGATGGGGCTATTAATATGAATGGTCGTGGTGTTGGTGCAGTTCTCATCACACCTAAGGGAGTTCATATGCCTTTCTCAGAAAAACTCACTTTTAACTGCACTAACAACGAAGCTGAATACGAAGCCTGCATCATGGGTCTTAAGGAAGCCATTGACCTCAGGATCAAGACTTTAACTGTATTCAGGGATTCAGCTTTGGTAATCAATCAAACTAATGGTAAATGGTACACTCACCAGGAGCATCTGATTCCATACCGAGACTACACGAGGAGATTACTGACCTTCTTCACCACAGTCAAACTTGAGTATATCCCTCGAGATGAAAATCAGTTTGCAGATGCTCTGGCTACCATTTCATCCATGATCAAAGTTCAAGCAGCCAACTTTGTACCTCAGATTTCAGTATCCAGACTTGACAGACCAACATATGTATTCTCAGCAGACCTTGCTAAAGATGATAAGCCTTGGTTCTATGACATCAAATGCTTCTTGGAGGATCAAACATACCCACCTGGGGCATCATCCAATGATAAGAAGACATTAAGAAGGCTAGCTAGAAGTTTCTTCCTGAATACTGATGGTTCCTTGTACGAGAGAAACTTTGAGAAGGTACTTCTCAGATGTGTTGATAAGGAAGAAGTAAACTTGCTGATGCACGAGGTGCATGAAGGATCTTTTGGTACCCATGCTGGAGGGCATGCAATGGCCAAGAAATTGTTAAGATCGAGTTATTACTAGATCACAATGGATGTAGACTGTTGTTCTTATGCCAGAAAGTGCCACAAATGCCAGATTTATGCGGATAAAGTGCATGTGCCTCCGAATCCTTTGAATGTGATGTCTTCACCTTGGCCCTTTTCCATGTGGGGCATTGATATGATTGGAAAGATCGAGCCGACTGCTTCAAATGGCCACAGATTCATCCTAGTAGCCATTGACTAATTTACCAAGTGGGTTGAAGCAGCTTCATATGCAAATGTCACCAGGCAAGTGGTAGCCCGATTCTTGAAGAGAGACATCATCTGTAGGTATGGAGTGCCCGAGCGAATCATTAATGATAATGGTTCCAACTTGAACAACAAAATGATGGCAGAACTGTGTCGGGACTTCAAGATCAAACATCACAATTCTTCTCCTTATAGGCCAAAGATAAATTGCGCTGTTGAGGCAGCTAACAAGAAAATCAAGAAAGTTGTGCAAAAGATGGTGGTCACCTACAAAGATTGGCATGAAATGCTACCGTTTGCCTTGCATGGGTACCGTACATCAATCAGAACATCCACTGGGGCAACACCGTATCAGCTTGTGTATGGTATGGAAGCAGTCCTACCTGTTGAAGTTGAATTACCCTCCTTGCGGGTGTTGATGGATGTCAAATTAAATGAAGCAGAATAGGTCCGATCCCGGTACGAACAACTGAATCTGATAGAAGAAAAGAGATTAGCTGCAATCTGTCATGGGCAACTGTATCAGAAGAGAATGAAGAAAGCCTTCGATCAGAAAGTCAGGCTTCGGGAATACCAAGTAGGAGTTCTTGTGCTGAAAAGACTCCTCCCTCCTCATACAGACCACAAGGGCAAGTGGACGCCGAATTATGATGGTCCATTCATTGTAAAGAAGGTTTTCTCTGGTGGAGCACTGATGCTCACTACTATGGATGGTGAAGACTTCCTATCCCCAGTGAATTCAGATGCAGTTAAAAAATACTTCGCATAAAATGACCCGCTGGACATAAAAACAGAATGTAAGTCCAGGCAAAAATAGGGCATCCCGGCGAGTCAAAAACAGAATAAAAGACTCGGGCAAAAATAAGGGAAAAATAAAAAAAATGTACACCCACTGAGTTGAAAAGCCACATTGGACAGCTCAGGCAAAAATGGGTATCCCGGTGGATTGAAAACCCGAAAGGGAGATCCAGGCAAAATAAGGGAATAAACGAACAACTGCATTCTGAATTCGTCTGTATCATTTATGGCATGGCAAGCTTCGAAAGGTTCAAGCGTCGGTCAGAATCAGCCTTCTTCAGAAAGCAAGATGAGAAGAACGTCAATGTCATACGAGTCGTAGCAAAAGGGAAGCTCACTGAAGTCTCATCAACATTTCCAGCACCTTTTTGTTTCTCAATTTATTTGTAACAATCTCCTCATTTCAGGGGATTTGTTTCTTTGACTGTATTTACCAATTAAGGGCACACAAATTAATAAAATCAGATTTTCAGTCACACTTCGTCTTGTACATTTTTTTCATTTGTAAAAATGTTTGATATCCTTGATATAATGGTTGCATAAATACAGATGCGCTTTCCTAATCACGTGCTTGCAAGAAATATATTATTTACTCCCAGGAGTGCCTAAACTCCTATGATGGAATCCAGCAAGGGATACCTCGGGATACTTGTGCGTTTCTTTTGTCATAACAGGATTGCAGGTATTCAACGCGCAACATGGGGCATAAAGGTTTTCCCTAGCAAAACTGCCAAATCATTATTTTCCTCAACACATCTTCCAAACGGCACCAGAGATGCTTTCCCCCCATCAGTGCTGCCAGACATCACTTCTCCAGGGCATCTGTCAGAGCAACACCAGAAGGTGTTCATTTCCCCAGCTGAATTGTCAGATATTATCATCCTTAGCAGGATCCCTACAGCAATCTTAAGGAAGATTGTTCAGTGATCTTTCTCCTCCCCAGCCGAGTGTTAGACAGGGAACCATCTCCCCACAGAGCTCTAGCCTCTATCTAGAAGAGCAATGTTTGAAAATCTCACAACAAAGTGACGAAAGCTTCCACAGCCCCAGCTGGGCTCCTCATTATTAAGATAGGTCTATTAGTGACCTATTCCCCTAAGCAGAATCATCTGTGTCAGATCTACCAATGATCTCATCCCCAGCTGGGATATTCTTTCAAAGCAGATCAGTCGGAGATCTCCCCAGCAGCAGGATCCAAATCCCGGATCGGTATCTTTTGCATAATCATGGCATTTGAATCATAAATCACCTCAGAGTGTAGCATTCCATCTAATACGGAGCATTGCGGCAAAAATCAAACATATTACATAATCACAAGTCATGTTTTTAATCAAACACCTGTATATACCAACATGTCGTCAGCAATATATACAAAGACTTCCAGTCCCAGCAAAAAGCTAAAGCGTCCCCTTTGCACTCACTAATACATATCAATATATACTTTTTTTGACACTCATCCATGTCACATCATTCCCCTGAAGATATAAACCACAAACAAATATATATACACTCTTTTGACACTCGTCTGTGTCACCTTTTCCAACATGGTTGCCTAAACACCTATTTTAAACCAAACACTTGTCTATAATACACATCTTCTGACACCCGTCCGTGTCACCTTATCCCCACAGATCGTCAGAATATCTTTCACACTTATAAGTTCATGACTTATACATTTTCTCTATGATACTCGTCCGCGTCATACTCTCCCCGGCAAGTAGAACACTCATCTTTGTCTCACTCATGCTTATTGTTTCACTCATACAGATACTCGTCCATATCTTGTATACGCCACTTATCTCTCCTCAGATTCAACACTCGTTTGTGTTCTTTGTTAACCAGTTGATACTCGTCCGTATCATCATCTCTGAACATGCGTCAGCATTTGTTTCTACCGATACTCGTCCGTATCATAGTCCTAAGGATGCTCATCCTCATCTTTAATCTATACACAATGTCAAACACTTATACCTTTCCTTTCTTGAATGTAGACACTCGTCTGTGTCTACCATTCCCCAGAAGAGTCCCCAACAAATCCCCAGTAAAAAGCAAAATTTCTTTTCTATCTGGCATTCGTCCTATGTCATGATATTTTCGGCAACCGTACCCTACTAGGTGATCGTCCTTCACCTTAGATGACCGTCCCTCATCTTATCCCCAACAGAGCAGCCGTCCCCTGCTAGGTGATTGTCCTTCACCTTTGATGACCTTACCTCATCATTTATTCCATTTATGCTTCAAACCTGATGGTTGTCCCCATCATTGACTTTACCTTTAATCCCCAACGGAGTCTCCATTATTGGAACCCTTTTCTATCCGACATTCGTCATATGTCGTGATATTTTTAGCAGTCGTCCCCTGCTAGGTGATCATCCTTCACCTCCTGATGATCGTCCTTCATCATTTTATCCGATGGTTGTCCCCATCGTTGATCTTGTTATCTGACATTCGTCCTATGTCATGATAAAACCCGGGAGCAGCCGTACCCTGCTAGGTGATCGTCCTTCACCTCTTGATGATTGTCCTTCATCATTCTTATCCGATGGCCGTCCCCATCGTCGACCTTTTCTATCCGGCATCCGTCTTATGTCGTGATATTTTTGGCAGCCGTACCCTTCCAGGTGATCGTCCTTCACCTTAGATGACCGTCCCTCATCTTATCCCCAACAGAGCAGTTGTCCCCTGCTAGGTGATCGTCCTTCACCTTTGATGACCGTACCTCATCATTTATTCCATTTATGCTTCAAACCTGATGGTCGTTCCCATCATTGACTTTACCTTTAATCCCCAGAGAACCTTGTTACTGTATTTGATGGTCGTCCCCATCATAATCTCTTTATTTCCCCAACATGTCGGCCGTCCCCGTCATTGCTTTATCCCCAGCAGTCGTCCTCTACTCGATGGTCGTCCTCCATCGCCCGCACTTTTAAAAACATACTTTACTTCCTTTTACAATCTATATCCCTTTTCTTCTTCACCCAGTGAGTGCAAATTTTGGACTGTCTTTGGTATTCAACCACAAGTTATCTCGTTTGTATGTTAAGCCCGTCGCTTACATCTTGCACAGCTAACTCATGCTTGAATAATGGCAGTTGTAAACACCCCAAATTTGCCCTCACTAACTTCACACCATGGCTTGTGATCTTCCATTTGCATAAGTTCAATCATATCACATCAGGTTGCATTTTTGCTTCACTGCATTGGTTCAAAGTCATCTGCATCTAGGGTTTGTGATCTGAGCAATCCATGAGCCATCTGATCCACTCCAAAGGCCTTTAATCATCTCAATAGGGTCCATGTATGTCCAATCATCATATTATATCCTCCCAAGATCAAGAAAGTCAGAAAATCACAAGAACTGACAAGGCATGGAAGCAGAGCCAAGTTTAATTGCACAGATGACCTAAAATTAGGGTTTTGGTTTCAGAGGCCATAACTCCAATTTTTTTGGTCATTCTTGTTTCTATTGCTCTCAATATGATATAAGGATCATGCATACCAAGTTTGATGGAAAAATTCATTGTGGAAGTCATCTGATCATTGGATAACTTCTTGAGCAAGTCAGAGCCAAATCAGGGCATATGAGGCCCCCCAACATGGAACCAAAGTGGATATTTCATAAAAATGAAGTTATATGGTCTTTATTTGATCATTGAAGTGTTTAGAAGTTCACAAATTTGAAGAAAAGTGGGCTAAACCAAAAGTTGCCAAAAATGGAAATGACTTGTAATGTAAACTTTCCATTTTGGGAAAGTTTTTCAACCTCCTCTTTCTCAACCAAAAATGCTTCAAATGAAAAATTCTTGGTCATAAAATTTGTGGATTGGATCATTCCCTTTTTAAAAAGTACAAGAACAAGATCTAATTCATTTTGGAACTCAAGTTATGGCTTTCCAAAGTTGGCAAAAATCACATAATTTCATGTTTCATGCCAAAGAGGATATTTTGCAAAACTTCATGCCAAGCTATTTTGTGACTTCAAATTGACTTCTACACATCATATTATCATAGTGCATGACTTAAAACTCAGAATTGGCCCAAGAATCTCAAGATTTCATGACTTGCATATGAAGAAATTTCAAAAGGGACAAAAGTTCACAAAATTGCAAAACCCCCCACAACTTCCCACAAGCTTGCAAAATTGCCTCAAACTGATTTCTATGGCTCTCCATGAATCAAGCTGCGCCAGATCCCCCCCCCCCCCCCTTGTCCTTGTCCTGAAACAGCCCATACCTCAAAGGACACATAACCTTAACTTTGTGCATTTTCACTCATACCAATCACACTATGCCACAACCACTCTCTGAACCAATGGCATTTGTTTATACTAATCAAAAGCAAGCCAAATACAACAAGAACCAAGCCTGAACTCTCCCATAACTCAGCATTCACCAAAACCTCCCTCTTTGTATTTTCTATCGAATCTCACAACTCAACCATTCATTCTTCAAACCAACACCACCATTCATTTCAGCATCAATCACTGATCATTTCCCACCCTTCATTTTGCCCTAAAAGCCATCATACACAAAACACGATTTTCTCCCCCTTTGAACTGAACTTCATCAAACTTCAAAAGGAGGTCACAAACACTTCAGCAAAGCATTCCAGAAGCAAGAGGGAGTCAAGAGGAGTGGGAAAGCACCAAAGGAAAGCCCAGATAGTGCCATTTTCGAAAGCTCCATTTCATGTAACTTCAAGAACAAATTTTCCAAAAATGATTTTTTAAGTTCTTAGATTGTTCTCCATGGTTCACTGATCACACTGCACCTTTTGATTTTGAAAATGATTGAGTATTAAGCATGTATGAAGCTTCTGAAATTTCTGAGTAATTTTCCGTTTTGCTTCGAATCTTGATGTTCATGTGAAATAAATGATTTTTGCTGGCTGAATCTTGTTTAGAATGAGTTAGGGATCATTTCTGGAGAGTTGGGTGAGTTTATTTTACGATTTGAGTGAGTTTGCAAAAGTGGATGGCCGGAGAAGATGACCGGAACACTGTTCCGGTCACCTGAGAGCAATTAGGGCATAATCAGGTTAATTAGGGCTAGTTTGAATTGAGGTCGTAGGATCTTGTTTCCCGCGCGTTTGGATGGTCTGGATTGAGTGTTTAAAACCCTAATCTGAATTAATTAATGGATTAATTAGGTTTAGTGAGATTTAAATGTGGGCCGTAGGATAGCGCGCCAGTCAATCCTCCCAAAGCCCAGATTGAATCTTGTCCATCCTTTCATCATACTTTTCCATTTAATTTGTTTTTATTTCATTTTTCGATTTTAATTTGTACGAATTTTTAAAAATAGAAAAAGACATCAAAAAAATTCTGAAATTTTTTATCCAGCCTTTAATTAATTTTCAAAACCTAAAAATATTTTTATTTTTATTTTTTGCATTAAAAAATTATTTTTAAATCATTTAAATGTTATTTTTAATTAGTTAATGATAATTAATTAATTAAAAATACATTTAGGTATTTAAAAATCACAAAAAAATTCAGAGAGCATTTTCAAACATTTAGAAACATTTACAAACTCACCACACAAATTTTTTTTTTGTTTTGATCATACTTTGACATTTTTTAATTGAATTAGGGTTCTTAAACTTGAATATTCTTAACCCTAACTTCAAAAATTCATAACTTTTGAACCAAAGTGAGTTTGTGAATTATTCTTTTTGCATTGTGCTATGCATGGTTTCAAGCATCTAAAAACATTTTTTTTCATTTTTATAATGCTTTTTCAATTTGTTTGACATTTTATCTTTAGGATCACCCTTAAAACCCTAGAAACTTAGAAAAATCATAAGTCCTTCTAGGTTAAGCTTCTGACCTCCCCTTTGGATTGTAACTTAGTATAGGTTTAGGGTTCCTTTGGTTTCATTTTCAATTTTTTATCTTATGATTTGCTTCTGTTTTTGAGTTTTACATCTCACATGTTCATATAACCCTAATTTGCACCTTCCTTTGCATTCATCTTGTATAAGCTTGCATACATGAACTTTCCATGACATTTGGTGCATCCACAGGACATATGAGACATCTTAGGACACATTAGAATCATGTTTGATCATTGCATCACCCATTTGCCTTGTTATGCTTTCATTTCATTTCATGTGCATTCATGAACTTTCATGTTTCCTTTATGCTTCATTTGCATTCCCATCCTTTGTATGATCATCTTCATCTCATGACATACATTTATATCATCTCTTTGCATCATTAGCATCATGAACATGCTTCTGATTTTTGTTTTCATCCTTGCATTTCATTTCATTCTCATTTCATTTCATTTCCTTTTGCTAACTTTTCAGGTGGTAAGTGTTTGAGAAGTGAATTTGCCTTCACTTCTCACAATCTCTTCTCATCTCTCTTATGCATTCATTTCTGCATTTTAATTTTGTATTATGAGTGAGATCTCTCATTCATGTTCCCCCCTCACTTTCTTTCTCCAGGCAACTTATCTTCTTAAGTGAAGTAAGTTGTCTTGCTTCTTTCTGCTTCTCTTCCTTTCAT
Source organism: Lathyrus aphaca (assembly GCA_963966055.1). NCBI lineage: Eukaryota > Viridiplantae > Streptophyta > Magnoliopsida > Fabales > Fabaceae > Lathyrus > Lathyrus aphaca. The sequence continues at coordinate 543,782,953 of OZ014524.1, forward strand.
CCTGCTTCTTCCTTGGGGGTTCTCTTGAAGACTTCTTGCAAACCTCACAAACCCTAGGAATACCCAAGCATGATAACAATTAGGGTTTGATTAGTCCTCGATTAGTTTTACCTTTGTGTCATCTTTGTGTCTTCTCTTCTCATCTCATAATCAGGGATTAAACCCTTAAGGTTTTAAGACATTGTAATTAGGGTTATGCCTGTATCCTTCTATTAGGATGGAGTGTATAACTCTGATCCTAAGTGTTAAACCCTTAATGTGTTTAAATCCTTTAATTAATCCATCTAATAAATCACTAAGACAATGGCTTGTAACTTGGGCCTTGCATTAGGGTTCTAATTCTTCCTTAATTGGTTAATAAGGACTAACCCTAGTGTTAATGGACAAGTCCCCCTCAAGTTGTCTTACAAACCCTGAAATTCACTTCTTAATATTACCATTAACTAAAATCCACTCTAATAAAGGCTTTTTTTGTCATGAGGTTAATCCCTAATCATGGATTAAGTTGAGGAGCCTTCTTCAACTTAAATGCTCTCATCTATCATCCTTATATTAGGATGGTGTAATGGGTCCATTAAATCCCTGATTATGGCTTAAACTCATTCCTTAACACTAAACAAAACTCCAAAAACATCTGAATAATTACAAGTAGGTTAATGATCTTAATCCTACATCATGGTGATAAAGTGTGAGGTGTTTATTTCATACTTAAAGTATTCTCATTACCCCTAATCAAAGGGAGGATGTGATGAGTTTACTAACCCTTGGTTTAGGATTAAGCTCATTAACTTATGACAAACACAAAAAGCAATAAAAGACTGAAAACACAAAAAATCAAAGAATAATCGTCTCCTCCGGGATTCTTTTCTCACCTCATTCATTCACGAACAAGAACTTGCTTCTTCCGTCTAATGCAAGACAGTTTGCACCTGAGCCAGACAGGTCATACACTTGAGCATAGACAAGTAAGCAGTTCATCAGTCAATTCATCTTTCAGTCTCGTTGAGTCGAACTACGGTGTTCTGACTTCCTCATTGCACGAGAGGATACGTAGGCATAACTTAATAGTTATCGAACAAAAGTCTCTGTATATTTCCCCCTCTTCCAGCCTTATTCTTTTAAGCCTCATTGTCTTGAGCTTTGCATTCCTTGCACTAACACTCCTTCATTTCACTTCACATTTCTTTTGCACTGACACTTGTATTCTTTTCCAGCTTTTGCACGCAGAATAGCACTGACACTACCCCTTTAAAACACAGATCTTTCAAGCGTGGATCCCGTCGAGTACGGCGGACAATCTGGGTGCTAATACCTTCTCAGGTTGTAACCAACCCCCTTTCTCAGTTTCTCTGGTTCGCGACCGTCTTATCCATCTCTTCCTAGGTTTATGCAGCATTACCTTTCCTTCGGGATAAAAATGCCTAGCTGGCGACTCTTTTCAGTTCATCCTCATGTTCTCTCTTTCGCCGACTGTTCGCGTTTGTACCCCTCTTGGCCCTGTGTCATCGGGTGGGAGCGACAGTACCTCATGCCCATGTACTCATCTGCAATCCTTCCTAGGAAGACTCAAGGATTATACCATGGATGAGAAGTTATGGATGTTCTATTTTGAGGACAGTCTGACCGGAGCTTCAAGAGAATGGTATTCGCATCTGACAAGGGCCACCATAAGATATTGGAAAGACTTGGCCTAAGCCTTCATCCGGCAATACCAGTACAACCTAGACATGGCCCCCAATAGAACTCTTCTAATGGGCATGTCTCAGTCTTCAAGGGAAAGCTTTCTGGATTATGCTCAGAGGTGGAGACAGCTTGCTGCTGCTGCCCAACCACCCATGTCTGAAAGAGAGATGGCTTACATGGTTATGAACACCTTACAGGGAACTTATATTGATAGACTTGCTGCTTTCTCTTCCACCAGTTTTGCCGATGTAGTTATAGCTGGTGAGAGAATTGAGAGTCTTTTGAAGATGGGCAAAATCTCTGACAATGGTGCAAGTTCCTCCAACAACCCCAGAAAACCTTTTGCAGGACCCCGAAGGGCGGGTGAAACAAATGCTATACATACAAGCAGGGGCAGACCCCAATATTCTCACAGATCCATAGCAGCTGTTACTATCCCGGCTCCAGTTCTACAGCAACCACTTTATCCTTAACAACAACAACAACACTATCAACAACAGCCTCATTTTCCGCAACAAAGAACTTACAGCAATAACAACAACAACCGACAGCAGCGTCCCTTTCAACAGAGGACATCTCAAGCAAATAGGGTGATTGACCCAATTCCCATGCCTTATGCTGCTTTACTGCCACAACTCCTGAAACTTAACCTGGTTGAGTTAAGGACGTTGGCTCCACCAGATCCTCTCAATCTCCCGAAGAATTATGATGCTAATGCCAGGTGTGCCTTTCACTCCAATGCACCTGATCACAATATTGAGAAATGTAGAGCCTTACAAATGAAGGTTCAGGATTTTGTCGATTCCAAAGCTCTCAATATCGCACCTCCTCCGAATGTTAATAGAAATCTTATGCCTAACCATGGTGGGCCCATGATTAATGCCATAGAACAGGATCAACCATCTGCACTAATTGATAATGTTGCACAGATTCGAACACCGTTGGCAGAGGTCAAGGATCAACTCATAAGATGCCAAGTGTTCCCGGGCTGTGGGGCCTGCTGCGAGTCGTGCAAAACTGCTATTAATGGTTGTGAGAAGCTAAGGTTTGGCATAGATGGCCTCATCATAGATGGAATTTTGCAGATTACCACAACGGCTCCTTCAGCAACAATGGATTCTCCTACAACATCAACAATTTATCCTTCAGCAACAACATATCCTCCTACAACTGCAACAACTATCATTACCACTGATTCATCCACAACTCCAGCAATCACTCCATCCATTATATCAACAGATCAGAGTTCCGCAACATTTTCTTCTACAACATCAGCACCCATCTTATCAACGGAAACGCCTACAACACCAACAAACACTAATGAAGATGTCTCAACGGTCACGATCTATTATGACCCGACAAATGTTCATCCCGACAACAATTTCCTACAACAAAATGCAACACCTCCTGTCAGATCTCCAGTCACGATCTATTACGATCCGTATACCATCACAGTTCCTTCCGCTGCAACAATCAGTCCAGTCACCATTACGGTACCTGGACCTGTTCCATATGAAAGCAGTAATGCCATACCCTGGCACTATGGCTCTGATATCTACTGCGACGGAAAGAAAATCACCCTAGATTCGTCAACCTCTTCACCACAAGTTGATAATGTCGGGGGAGGCGGAGGCTTCACCAGAAGCGGACGCCTTTTTGCCTCACAAACACAAAGACCCAATGCTGAAGCAGAAGCTGCTGCTAAGGCAAAAGGGAAGAGCGTGGTACTGGAAGAGCCAACTGGTAAAGAAACTTCGAAGACGTCTTTTGAGAAAGAGGTGGATGAGTTCATGAGAATAATAAAAAGGAGTGATTATAAGGTGGTGGACCAGCTTCACCAAACACCCTTCAAAATCTCTATATTATCATTGCTAATGTGTTCCGAAGCCCACATGAATGCATTATTGAAGGTCCTGCACACAGCATACGTGCCGGAAGAGATTACTGTTAATCAGTTAGAAACTGTGGTTGCAAATGTTAACACCAGTCATGGACTGGGCTTTACAAATGCTGATTTAACAACGGAGGGGCGCAACCATAACAAGGCTTTGCACATCACCTTGGAATGCAAAGGTGCTGTCCTTTCTCATGTACTGGTGGACACTGGGTCTTCGCTCAATGTTCTCCCAAAGAAAGCCTTGGTGAAGTTGGAGTATGATGGTTTGGCATTGTGTCCAATTAATTTGGTGGTGAGAGCATTTGATGGCTCTAAGAGATCGGTGCTTGGAGATATCGATTTACCTGTGTTGATTGGCCCGCAGACCTTTAAAACTACCTTCTTCGTGATGGACATACAGCCGGCCTACAGCTGTCTATTGGGTAGACCATGGATTCACGCCGCTGGCGCTGTTACGTCTACCCTTCACCATAAGCTAAAATTCGAGTGGGAAGGCCAGATCATCACCATCTGCGGGGAGGAGGATATCTTTGTTAGCCAGCTGGCTACTTATAAGTACATAGAAATGGATGGGGAGATCCATGAGACTATGAGTCAGGGGTTTGAGGCCCTTAATATCAATGAAGCCACTGCTATATCTGGGACTTCCATCACTTCATATCAACAGGCCCGGAAGGTTGTTGAGGAGGGTACCGCTCAAGGCTGGGGCAAGCTGCTGCTAGTTGAAAAGAAAGAAGACAGATTCGGGTTGGGTTACAGACCAACTCGACAAGATCAACTAGAGGCTACAATAGAGCCTAAGTTTGTCAGCGGGGGAATGCTTACCCCAGATGCTGTGAACAGTTTGGAAGACGAGGAAGAAGAAGAACGCAACCTGGAAAATTGGATACGTCCAAAGGTCCCGGGGAACCAAGTCTCAAACTGGTCTTCCCAGGAAATTATAAGAGTTACTCCTGCAGAGTAATTATTATTTCATGTCTTTAAGCATGCATCAAGTCCTGCATCTTGCCCAAGATGTCAGGGCTCATTTTGTAATCGAGCCATCTTGTATTTTGTGCAAACGATCAATTAATGAATATCAGGACATCTTTTGCAAATGAGTCTCTTCTTTTTTCCCGCTCACTGTTTTTCATTTTTCATTTTTTGTACAAAAATAAAATGGAAATGTTTTTCAAAATAATAACTTCATTTTCACTTTTTCTAAGCAAGATAAAACTAATCACTAAAATGAACAAATCTAAACCCCTGTTATGACTTCGTATGACTTCGACAATCCGATTAATCAAGCCAATGAAGGGGTTGAAGAAGATTATGAGCTACCTGAAGAGCTAGCCAGGTTGTTAAGGCAAGAGGAAAAGGTTATCACTCCTCATCAGAAGGAAGTGGAGACAGTTAATCTTGGTACTGAAGAAGACTTGAAGGAAGTAAAGATCGGGGTCCGTCTGCAAGATTCAGTGAAAGAGCAACTTATTGACATGCTTCGGGAGTATGTGGATGTTTTTGCTTGGTCCTATCAGGATATACCAGGTCTGGATACCGACATTGTTATGCACAAGCTGCCTCTAAAAGAAGACTGTCCTCCAGAAAAATAGAAGTTGCGTCGTACTCGCCCGGATATGGCCATGAAGATAAAAGAAGAGGTACAAAAACAGTGGGACGCCGGTTTCCTTGCTCTGACTAGTTACCCGCCGTGGGTTGCTAACATTGTATCTGTGCCTAAGAAGGATGGCAAAGTGCGGATGTGTGTGGATTACCGAGACCTGAACAGAGCCAGCCCAAAAGATGACTTCCCATTACCTCACATTGATGTATTGGTCGACAACACAACTCAATTCTCGGTATTTTCCTTCATGGGTGGTTTTTCAGGATATAACCAGATCAAGATGTCACCCGAAGACATGGAGAATACCACTTTCATCACACCCTGGGGCACATTTTGTTACAAGGTAATTCCTTTTGGGTTGAAGAATGCGGGTGCCACTTATCAACGGGCTATGGTGACATTATTTCACGATATGATCCACAAAGAAATTGAATGCTACGTGGATGACATGATTACCAAGTCCCTCACTGAGGAAGACCATCTGGTAAATCTGCTGAAGTTGTTCAAGCGTCTGAGGAAGTATCAGCTGAAGCTAAACCCCAACAAATTCACATTCAGGGTATGTTCCGGTAAACTGCTGGGATTCATCGTAAGCGAAAAAGGAATTGAAGTTGATCCTGACAATGTCAAATCCATTCAAGAGATGCTTGCACCAAGGACTGAAAAAGAAGTTCGGGGGTTCTTAGGTAGATTGAACTACATTTCAAGGTTCATATCTCATCTTACAGCAACCTGTGAGCCCTTGTTCAAATTGTTAAGAAAAGAACAAACGGTCAGGTGGAATGAAGACTGCCAGAAGGCTTTTGACAAAATCAAGGAATACGTACAAGAACCTCCAATCCTTATGCCTCTAGTTGAAGGAAGACCTCTAATAATGTACTTGACAGTATTAGAAGAGTCAATGGGGTGTTTGCTGGGCCAACATGACGAGTCTGGTCGAAAAGAGTATGCAATGTACTACCTAAGCAAAAGGTTTACCGACTGTGAACAACATTATTCACTGCCCGAGAAAACTTGATGTGCTTTAGCGTGGGCTGCTCGCCGACTAAGGCAGTATATGTTGACTCATACAACCTTGTTGATCTCAAAGATGGACCCCATCAAGTACATATTTGAGAAGCCAACACTTACCGGAAGGGTTGCAAGATGGCAAATGATTCTAACAGAATATGACATTCAGTACACCTCTTAGAAAGCCATCAAAGGCAGTGTATTGTCTGACTATCTGGCTAAGCAACCCATTGATGATTACCAGCCTATGAGATTTGACTTCCCTGATGAAGACATCATGTTCTTAAAAGCGAAAGATTATGAAGAACCGGTTCACACTGAAGGGCCCGACCCAGAAGAAGCATGGACTATGATGTTCGATGGGGCAGTTAATTGCAACGGTCGTGGGGTTGATGCAGTGCTCATTACATCTAAAGGGGTTCATATGCCTTTCTCAGCAAGGTTCACCTTTGCCTGCACTAATAACGAAGCAGAATACGAAGCTTGTATCATGGGTCTTGAGGAAGCCATTGACCTCAGGATCAAAACCTTAAATGTATTCGGAGATTCAGCTTTGGTAATCAACCAGACCAACGACAAGTGGTATACTCATCAAGAGCATCTGATTCCCTACCGTGATTATACGAGGATATTGTTGACCTTCTTCACAACAGTCAAGCTTGAATACATCCCTCGAGATGAGAATCAGTTTTCAGACGCTTTGGCTACCATTTCATCTATGATCAAAGTACATGTTGCTAATTATGTACCTCAGATTTTGGTATCCAGACTGGACAGACCGACATATGTATTCTCTGTGGACACTATTACTGATAACAAGCCTTGGTACCATGACATCAAATGCTTCTTTGAAAATCAGACATACCCACCTGGAGCATCGTCAAATGATAAGAATACATTAAGAAGGCTAGCCGGCATTTTCTTCCTCAATGCTGATGGTTCTTTGTACAAGTGAAACTTCGACATGGTCTTGCTCAGATGTGTTGACAAGAAGGAAGCAGACTTACTGATGCACGAAGTACATGAAGGTTCTTTCGGTACCCATGTCGGAGGACATGCAATGGCGAAGAAGCTATTAAGATCAGGTTACTACTAAATCACAATGGATCCAGACTATTGTGCCAATGCCAAAAAGTGCCATAAATGCCAGATCTACGCAGACAAAGTGCATGTGCCTCCCAATCCTTTAAATATATTATCTTCACCCTGGCCCTTCACCATGTGGGGCATTGATATGATTGGAAAAATCGAACCAACTGCTTCAAATGGTCACAGATTCATCCTGGTAGCCATTGATTACTTCACCAAATGGGTTGAAGCAGCTTCATATGCAAACGTCACCAAGCAAGTGGTAGCCCGATTTCTGAAAAGGATATCATTTGTCGATATAGAGTTCCCGAGCGAATCATTACTGATAATGGTTCAAACCTTAACAAATAAATGATGGCAGAACTATGTCGGGACTTCAAAATTCAACACCACAACTCTTCTCCTTACAAGCCAAAGATGAATGGCGCTGTTGAGGCAGCTAATAAGAAGATTAAGAAGATTGTGCAAAAGACGGTGGTCACCTACAAGGACTGGCATGAAATGCTACCATTTGCCTTGCATGGGTACCGTACATCAATCAGAACGTCCACTGGGGCAACACCATATCCGCTTGTGTATGGTATGGAGGCAGTCCTACCTGTTGAAGTTGAATTACATTCCTTACGGGTACTGATGGATGTCAAGTTGAACGAAGAAGAATGGGCCCGTTCTCGGTACAATCAACTGAATCTGATTGAAGAAAAGAGATTAGCTGCAATCTGTCATGGGCAGCTATATCAGAAAAGAATGAAGAAAGCCTTCGATTAGAAAGTCAGGCTTCGGGAATACCAAGTAGGGGATCTTGTGCTGAAAAGACTCCTCCCTCCTCATACAGACCACAGGGGCGAGTGGACTCCGAATTACGATGGTCCATTCATAGTGAAGAAGGTTTTCTCCGGTGGAGCACTGATGCTCACTACTATGGATGGTGAAGATTTCCTGTCCCCTGTGAATTCAGATGCAGTTAAAAAATACTTCGCATAAAATGACCCGCTGGACATAAAAACAGAATGTAAGTCCATGCAAAAAATAGGGCATCCCGGTGAGTCAAGAACATAATAAAAGACTCGGGCAAAAATAAGGGAAAATAAAGAAAAATGTGTACACCCGCTGAGTTGAAAAGTCGCATTGGACAGCTCAGACAAAAATGGGTATCCCGGTGGATTGAAAACCCGAAAGGGCGATCCACGCAAAATAAGGGAATAAGCGAACAACTGCATTCTGAATTCGTATGTATCACTCACAACATGGCAAGCTTCGAAAGGTTAAAGCATCGGTCAGAATCAGCCTTCTTCAGATAGCAGGATGAGAAGAACGTCAAGGTGTCGCTCCCACCAAAATGACACCCAGGTCAGAAGGGGTACAGACGCGAACGGTCAGCGAAAGGAGAGAGAACACACAAGGGTGAACTCAGAAAGAAAAGAGTCGCCAGCTAGGCATTTTTATCCCGGAGGAAAGGTAATGATGCATAGACCTAGAAAGATATGGATAAGACGGTCGCGAACCAGAGATACTGAGAAAGGGGGTTGGTTACAACCTAGGAAGGTATTAGCACCCAGATTGTTCGTCGTACTCGACGGGATCCACGCTTAAAAGATTTGTGTTTTAAAGGGGTAGTGTCAGTGCAATCTGTGCATCAAAGCTGGAAAGAATGCAAGTGTCAGTGTAAAAAGAAAGTGAAGTGTATAAGTGAAGTGTCAGTGTAAGAACAAGAATGGAATGCTCAAGATCATGAGGCTTAAAGAATAATGCTGGAAAAGGGGGAATGTACAGAGACTTTTGTTCGATAACTGTAAAGTTATGCCTACGTATCCTCTCGTGCAATGAGGAAGTCAGAACACCGTAGTTTGACTCAAAGAGACTGAGAGATGAATTGACTTGTGAACTGCTTACTTGTCTATGCTCAAGTGTATGACCTGTCTGGCTCAGGTGAAAACTGTCTTGCATTTGACGGAAGAAGCAAGTTCTCATTTATGAGTGAATGAGATGAGAAAAGAATCCCGGAGGAGACGATTATTGTTTGTTTTTGTGTTTTCAGTCTTTTATTGCTTTTGGAAGTGTGTCGTAAGTTAATGAGTTTAAGCCTAAACCAATGGGTTAGTAAACTCATCACATCCTCCCTCTGATTAGGGGTAATGAGAATACCTTAAGTGTGAAGTCAGCATCTCACACTTAATCACCCTGAAGTAGGATTAAGATCATTAACTTACTTGTGATTATTTAGATGTTTTTGTTGTTTTTGTTTAGTGTTAAGTAATGAGCTTAAGCCATAATCAAGGATTTAATGGACTCATTACACCATCCTAATAGAAGGATAATAGACGAGAGCATTTAAGCTGAGGAAGATACCTCAACTTAATCCATGATTAGGGATTAACCTCATGACAAAACAAAGCCTTTATTAAAGTGGGTTTTAGTTAATGATAAGATGAAGAAGTGATTTTTATGGTTTGTAAGACAACTTGAGGGGGACTTGTCCATTAACACTAGGGTTAGTCCTTCTTAACCAATTAAGGAAGAATTAGAACCCTAATGCAAGGCCCAAGTTACAAGCTTGATGTCTTGATGATTATTAGATGGATTGATTAAAGGATTTAAACATATTAAGGGTTTAAAACTTAGGATTAAAGTTATACACTTCATCCTAATAGAAGGATGCAGGCATAAGCTTAATCACAAAGCCTTAAAACCTTTAGGGTTTAGTCCTTGATTGTGAGATGAGAAGAGAAGACTCAATGATGACACAAAGGTAAAACTAAATGGGGAACTAATCATACCCTAATTTTTATCATGCTTGGTTGTTCCTAGGGTTCATGAGGTTTGCAAGAAAATCTTCAGAGAGACCACCAGGAAGGAAGCAGATGAAAGGAGCAAAGGGAAGCAAAACAACTTGCTTCACTTAAGAAGACAAGTTGCTTGAAGAAAGAAAAAGGAGAAGAGCATGAATGAGAAAGCTCACTCTAAAACACATACAAAATGCAGCAAAGAAAGTATGAAAGAGATGAAAAGAGATTGTGAGAAGTGAAGGCAAATTCACTTCTCAAACAACTTACCACCTGAAAAGTTAGCATAAGAAAATGAAACACAATGAGAATGAGATGCAATGCCATGATGCAAACCAAAGTCAGAAGCATAAACATGATGTTAATGATGCTAAGAGATGATGCAAACACATGACAAGAGATGAGAATGATCATACAAGCATAAGGATGCAAATAAGGCATGTTTTGGACCAAGAATGTACATGAAAAGTTATGAAATGTAATGGACATACAACATGTCAAATGAAAGATGCAATGATCAAACATGGTTCTAATATATCCTAAGATGTATTATGAATCAAAAGAAAGCACAAAATGTCATGGCAAGTCAATGGATGCAAGCAAATGAGAAATGGATGCAAAAGAAGGCACAAATTAGGGTTTCATGCATCATGCAAAGCAAAAATCCAAAACCAGAAGCAAACAACATGATAAAAATTTGAAAATTCAATCAAAGATACCCTAAACCTATACAAACTCACTGCCCAAAGGAGAGGATCCAACTCTTAACCTATTGAAAGTTATGAATTTCCTAAGATTGTTGGGGTTTTGGGGTACCTCACCAAGAAAAATGCTAAACAAATTGAAAATGCAAGATCAATTCAAATAAAATTTATACTATAAACTACATGCAATGCAAGATGCAATGCCAAAAGAATCATCATCCAACTCTCAATGGTTAGGCAGAAAGGAATTTTTGAAGATTGAAACAAAATATTGCCTTAAAATGAAATTAAATGCAATGAAAATGATCAAAAGGCATCAAGAACAAAAAAGAAATTTGGTTTGAGAGTTGGACAATGTTTCTAAATATTTTTAAATGCTATGTGAATTTTTTGGTGATTTTTAAATACCTAAATGTATTTTTAATTAATTAATTTTCATTAATTAATTAAAAATAAACATTTAAATAATTTAAAAATAATTTTCAATGCAAAAAATGAAAATAAAAATATTTTTGGGTTTTAAAAATTAATGAAACTCTTGACAAAAAATTTCATAATTTTTAAAGGTCTTTTGCTATTTTAAATAAAATATGGAAGATAAAACAATTTAAATGCAAATAAAAATAAAAGAAATGAAAGTATGCAAAGGGGAGGGCCAGGATTTGATCTGGGCTTGGACTGGTTGACTGCGCGCCAGATCCAAAGGCCCAGATTCAAACCTGGCTAATTTGTTTTATAAATTAATTAAACAGTATTTTAATTAATTAATCAGGGATTAGGGCTTTAATGAAGCATCCAGGCCATTCGTTCGCGCGCGGGAAAGGGGATCCTATGGCCCAGATTCAAAGTTCCTAATTAATCACACTTAAACCCTAATTACACTCAGGCGACCGAAGATAAGCTCCGGTCGTCTTCTCCGGCTGCCTCTCTCACCAGAATCACTCAAAACACATCCCCAAGGCCCACAAATCTCCAGAATCAATCATTCAACAATGGGTAACAAGAATCCATGGCCAAAAACAATTTATATTGACTACACAGTGAGAATCGTAGAAAACAAATCTTAGGGCAAAAATTTCAGAACATCACAACATGCTTGTTTTTGACTCATTTTCGAAAATAAATAGATCCCCATGATCAGGGCAACATATAGAACAGCAATCTAACAAGAAATCAAGGTTCTGGAAAAATTGTTCATCATGTTACCTGAGATTGAGCTTTCAGTCCAGGAGCTTTCTGCTTGCCTCTTTGCTTCAAAATGGTCCCAATGATCCTCTTGATGAAGTTATGAAGCTTGGTTGGAGTTTAGAATGGATGATTTGTGAGATTGATCAAGTTCTGTTCAGAGAGGGGAGGAAATCGTGTTTTGATTTCAGGGAGTTTCAGGGCAAGGTGAAGGGTCAGGGATGATCAGTGAGACATGCTGAGATGTTCTATGGAGTTTGTTTTTATGTTTGATGCTTGTGTAATGTGTTTCGAATGAAAATGCATAAGAGGGGAATTTTGTGAACTATGGCTTGGAGAGTGTTTCAGGCTTGAGTGTGTGTGTTGTGTTCAGTTCCTTTTGGTACACTTATCACCCTTGGATAGGTCATAGGAGTTGGTCTGGCCTAGCTTGATTGGTATGGGTCTTTATGCAAAAAGTCAATGTTAGGTGTACTTGAGGTATGGACAAGTGTAAGGCTGTGATAGGGGCATGGTTGGGCTCAGCTGAGTTTAGGGAGAGCCATGGAAATGGATTAGAGGCAAGGCAGCAAGTGGATTAGGGTTTGTCATAGGTTTTGCAACTTTGTGACTCTTGGCCCCCTTTGTGATTTCTTGATCCACAAGTCATGAAAATGGACAAACTCTTGGTGCATTCTGAATTTTAGGCAATGGTTTATATTTGTACAAAGATTAGAAGTCACTTTGAGGTCTCATTTTGCCTTGGCAAGTGGTTTTGCAACTTTGCCTCTTTGGTACATAACTTGAAATTATGTGATTTTTCCCAACTTTGACAAGCCATAACTTTTGATCCAAAATGAATTAGAATGAGTTCTTGTACTTTTTGAAAAGGGAATGATCCATTCTACAACTTTCATAACCAAAGTTTTCTCATTTGAAGCATTTTTGAATCAAAAAGAAAGGGTTGAAAAAGTTTCCCAAAATGGCAAGTTTCCATTATAAGTCATTTTCCCAAAAAGGCAACTTTGCAAATGGCTTGAAATTCTTCAATTTTGTGAACTTCTAACACCTTCTATGATTAAGTAAAGATAATACACATTCAAAATGATGAAGAACACCCTTTGGTTGGGTCATTGGGGGCCTCAGATGCCCTGATTTTGCACTGACTTGTTCAAGAAGTCAACTCCTGATTAGGTGCCTTCCCCATGGAATTTCTTCATGAAACTTGATATGCATGATCCTTATAACATATAGAGACCAATAGAAACAAGAATGACCAAAAAATTTGGAGTTATGGCCTTTGAAACCAAAACCCTAATTCTAGGTCATCTGTGCAGTTAAACCTGGCTCTGCTTCCAATGCCATTCTTAGTTCTTGTGATTCTTTGACTTCTTTGAATTTGTGGGGATACAACATGATGCTTGAACATACATGGACCCCTTTGAGATGATTTAAGACCTTTGGGATGGCTCAAGTGGCTCTTGGATAGCTCAGATCACAAACCCTAGATGCAGATGACTTTGAATCAATGTAGTGAATCAAATTGCAACATGAGATGCTATGATTGAACTTATGCTTATGAAAAGATCACAAGCCATGGTGTGAATGGGTGAGGGAAAATTTGGGGTGTTTACAGCTAACCCTATTCAAACATAAGTTAGTTGTGCAGGATGTAAACAACGGCTTAACAGGCAAACAAGATAACTTGTGGTTGAATACTAAAGACAGTCCAAAATTTGCACTCACAGAATGAAGAAGAAAAGGGATATAGATTGTAAAGGAACATAAAGTATAATTATAAAGTGCGGACGACGGAGGACGACCGTCGAGCAGAGGACGACTGCTGGGGATAAAGCAATGACGGGGACGGCCGACATGCTGGGGAAGATGCGGAAAATAAAGCAACGACGGGGACGGCCGACAAGCTGGGGATATGAGAGATTATGATGGGGACGGCCATCAAGTAAAGCCATAAGACTCTCTGGGGATTGTAGGTAAATGAAACGAATGATGAGGTACGGTCATCAAATGTGAAGGACGATCATCTAGCAGGGGACGACTGCTCTGTTGGGGATAAGATGAGGGACGGTCATCTAAGGTGAAGGACGATCACCTGGCAGGGTACGGCTGCCGAAAGTATCACGACATAGGACGAATGTCGGATAAAAAGGTCGACAATGGGGACGGCCATCGGATAAGCATGATGAAGGATGATCATCAGGAGGTGAAGGACGATCACCTAGCAGGGTACGGCTGCTCTCAGGGTTTATCACGACATAGGACGAATGTCAGATAACAAGATCAACGATGGGGACGGCCATCAGATAAAATGATGAAGGACGATCATCAGGAGGTGAAGGACGGTCACCTAGCAGGGGACGGCTGCTAAAGATATCACGACATATGACGAATGTCGGATAAGAAGGGGTTCTAATGAATAGAGATTCCACTTGGAATGATGAAGGACGATCATCAAAAAGGTGAAGGACGATCACCTAGCAGGGTACGGCTGCCGAAAAGGTATCATGACATAGGGCGAATGTCAGATGAAAGGAAATAGTTCAACAAGTTTGGTTGGGGACTTTGCTGGGGAATTGTAAACACGGACGAGTGTTTACATCCAAGAAATGAAAGGTATAAGTGCTTTGCACTGTGTATAGATTAAAGATGCGGACGAGCATCCTTAAAACTATGATACGGACGGGTATCAGGTAGAAACAAACACTGACGCATGTTCAGAGATGATGATACGGACGAGTATCAACTGGTTAACAAAGAACACGGACGAGGGTCGGATCTGAGGGGACTCTTCTGGGGAATAATAGACACAGACGAGTGTCTAAATTCTAAAAAAGAGATAAAAGTATCTGACAGTGTGTATGGATTAAAGATGCGAACGAGCATCCTCAAGACTATGATACGAACGAGTATCAGTAGAAACAAACGCTGACACATGCTCAGAGATGATGATACGGACGAGTATCAACTGGTTAACAAAGAACACGGACGAGCTTCGAATCTAAGAAAGATAAGTGGTATATACAAGATACGGACAAGTATCTGTATGAGTAAAAAGTATGAGTAACAAGTATGAGTGATAAGTATGAGTAAGACACGGACGAGTGTCTATCTTGCTGTGGAGAGCATGACACAGACGGGTGTCTGAAAAAGTGTATTATAAACAAGTATATTGTTTACCGAGTGTTTAGGTAACTGTGCTGGGGAAGGTGACACGGACGGGCGTCAAGGGATTGTATATGTATATGTATTTGTGAGTGAAAAGGGGACGCTTTGGCTTTCTATTGGGGATATGACACGAACAGGTGTCAGGAAGTATCTATATCTGTAAGAGAAATGTCCTGGCTCTCTGCCGGGGATTTTGGGAAACACTCTGTATATTGTTGACGGATTGTCAGCATTCACAAGTGTTTGATTCAGAACACGGCTTATGATTATGCAATATGTTTGATTTTTGCCGTAATGCTCCGTTTTTAGACGGAATGCTACGCTCTGTGGGGAAAATATGATGTGAATGCTATGATTATGCAAAGATAACGATCCGGGATTCGGATCCCGTTGCCGTGAAGATCTCTGGTTGTTCTGCTTGAAGTGGACATCCTAGTTGTGGATGAGACCATTGGTAGGTCTTAGCACATGACTCTGCTTGGGGAAATAGATCACTAATAGATCTTTCTTGGCAATGAAGGACCCAACTGGGGTTTGTAGAAGCCTTCTTCACTCTGTTGTGATTTCTTTACGCGTTGCTTTTCCGGATAGAGGTTGAAACTCTGCGGGGAGATGGTTCCTTGGTTGGCACTTGGCTGAGGAGGAAATGACAAATGGCAACTCAGCTGGGGAGAAAACACCTCCGGTGCTAAGACTGAGTAGATGATGATTTGCCAGCTTGCTGGGGTGAAGCTTTCATGCCCATATTGTGCTTTGAAAACCTGCAATCCTGAAAAGGCATAGAAACGCACAAGTAGTCCCGAGGTATCCCTTATCGGATCCCATCTAAGAGTTTAGACACTCCCCGGAGTAAGTATATTTCCTGCAAGCACGTATTTTTAGAAGGAAAGCATCTGTATTTATGCAATCAGTATCTTAAAGACATCGGCCATTCTTTGCAAACAAAAATAAAATGTACGAGACGAAACATGACTTAAAATTTGATTTTATTAATTCGTGTGCCCTGAATTGGCAAGATACAGTCCAAGAAACAAGTCCCCTAGAATGAGGAGATTGTTACAAATTGAGAAAAAAGATGTTGGCAATGTTGATGACGCTTCAAGGAGCTCCCCTTTGCTATGACTCGTATGACATTTGTCGTTCTTCTCGTCTTGCTTTCTGAAGGAGGCTGGTTCTGAAAGAAGCTTGATCCTTTCGAAGCTTTCCAAGTTGTAAGCGATACAGATGAATTCAGAGTACAGTTGTTTGCTTATTCCCTTATTTTGCGTGGATCGCCCTTTCGGGTTTTCAATCCACCGGGATACCCATTTTTGCCTGAGCTGTCCAATGCGGCTTTTCAACTCAGCAGGTGTACATTTTTTATTTATTTTCCCTTATTTTTGCCCGAGTCTTTTATTCTGTTTTTGACTCGCCGGGATGCCCTATTTTTGCTTGGACTTACATTTTGTTTTTATGTCCAGCGGGTCATTTTATGCGAAGTATTTTTTAACTGCATCTGAATTCACAGGGGACGGGAAATCTTCACCATCCATAGTGTTGAGCATCAGTGCTCCACCAGAGAAAACTTTCTTTACTACGAATGGTCCTTCATAGTTCGGAGTCCATTTGCCCCTGTGGTCTGTATGAGGAAGGATGAGTCTTTTTAACACAAGATCTCCTACTTGGTACTCTCGGAGCCTGACTTTCTGATCGAAGGCTTTCTTCATTCTTTTCTGATACAGCTGCCCATGACAGATTGCATCTAATCTCTTCTCTTCAATCAGATTTAGTTGTTCGTATCGGGATCGGACCCATTGTGCTTCATTTAGTTTAACATCCATCAGTACCCGCAGGGAGGGTAATTCAACTTCAACAGGTAGGACTGCCTCCATACCATACACAAGTTGATACGGTGTAACCCCAGTGGATGTTCTGATTGACGTACGGTACCCATGCAGGGAAAATGGTAGCATTTCATGCCAGTCTTTGTAGGTGACTACCATCTTCTGCACAATCTTCTTGATATTCTTATTAGCTGCCTCAACAGCGCCATTCATCTTTGGCATGTAAGGAGAAGAATTGTGGTGTTGGATATTGAAGTCCCGGCATAGCTCTGCCATCATTTTGTTGTTTAAGTTGGAACCATTATCAGTAATGATTCGCTCGGGTACTCCATACCGACAGATGATGTCTCTTTTCAGAAATCGAGCTACCACTTGCCTGGTGACATTTGCATATGAAGTTGCTTCAACCCACTTGGTAAAATAGTCAATAGCAACCAGGATGAATCTGTGGCCATTTGAGACAGTCGGTTCAATCTTGCCAATCATATCAATGCCCCACATAGCAAAGGGCCAGGGTGAAGACATCACATTCAGAGGATTGGGAGGCACATGCACCTTATCCGCATAGATCTGGCATCTATGGCATTTTCTGGCATAGGCACAACAGTCTGCGTCCATTGTGATCCAGTAATAGCCTGATCTTAGCAACTTTTTAGCCATTGCATGCCCTCCTGCATGGGTACCAAAGGATCCTTCGTTCACTTCGTGCATCAACAAGTCCGCTTTTGTCTTATCAACGCATCTGAGAAGTACCATATCAAAGTTTCTCTTGTACAGGGAACCGTCATTATTCGGGAAGAAACTACCAGCTAGCCTTCTTAATGTCTTCTTATCATTGGAAGATGCCCCAGGTGGGTATGTTTGATCCTCCAAGAAGCACTTAATGTCATGGAACCAAGGCTTATCATCTTTGACAACATCTGCTGCAAATACATATGCTGGTCTGTCAAGTCTGGACACTGAAATCCGAGGCACAAAGTTGGCGGCTTGAACTTTGATCATTGATGAAATGGTAGCCAGAGCATCTGCAAACTGATTCTCGTCCCGAGGGATATACTCAAGCTTGATCGTCGTAAAGAAAGTCAATAACCTCCTTGTATAATCCCCTTAAGGTATCAGATGATCCTGGTGTGTGTACCATTTGCCGTTGGTTTGATTAATCACCAGAGCTGAATCTCCGAATACAGTCAAAGTCTTGATCCTGAGGTCAATGGCTTCCTCAAGACCCATAATACAAGCTTCGTATTTAGCTTCGTTGTTAGTGCAGTTAAAGGTGAGTTTTGCCGAGAAAGGCATGTGAACTCCCTTAGGTGTAATGAGTACTGCACCAACACCACGACCATTCATATTAACGGCCCCATCAAACATCATAGTCCATTCTTCTTCCGGGTCAGGCCCTTCAGTGTGAACAGGCTCTTCATGTTCTTTTGCTTTTATGAACATGATGTCTTCATCAGGGAAGTCAAATCTCATAGGTTGGTAATCATCAAGGGGTTGCTCCGCAAGATAATCAGACAATACACTGCCCTTGATGGCTTTTTGAGATGTGTACTGGATATCATATTCTGTGAGGATCATTTGCCATCTTGCAACCCGTCCGGTAAGTGTTGGCTTCTCAAAGATGTATTTAACTGGGTCCATCTTGGATATCAATAAAGTAGTGTGGGTCAACATATACTGTCTCAGTCGGCGAGCAGCCCACGCTAAAGCACAGCAAGTTTTCTCGAGCAGTGAATAACGTTGTTCACAGTCGGTAAACCTTTTGCTTAGGTAGTAAATTGCATACTCTTTTCGACCAGACTCGTCATGCTGGCCCAACACACACCCCATTGACTCTTCTAATACTGTCAAGTACATGATTAGAGGTCTTCCTTCGACTGGAGGCATAAGGATTGGAGGCTCTTGTAAATATTCCTTGATCTTGTCAAAAGCCCTCTGGCAGTCTTCATTCCACCTGACCGTTTGTTCTTTTCTTAACAGCTTGAACAAGGGTTCACAGGTTGCAGTAAGGTGAGATATGAACCGTGAAATGTAGTTCAATCTACCTAGAAACCCCCGAACCTCTTTTTCAGTCTTCGGTGCAGGAATTTCTTGAATGGCTTTGACTTTATCAGGGTCCACTTCAATCCCTTTTTCACTTACAATAAATCCCAGCAGTTTACCGGATCGTACCCCGAATGTGCACTTGTTGGGGTTCAGCTTCAGTTGGTACTTCCTCAGACGCTTTAATAACTTCAACAGATTCACCATGTGGTCTTCTTCTGTGAGGGATTTGACAATCATGTCATCCACATAACATTCGATTTCCTAATGGATTATGTCGTGGAATAATGTTACCATAGCCCGTTGATAGGTTGCACCAGCATTCTTCAGTCCGAATGGCATCACCTTATAGCAGAATGTGCCCCAGGGTGTGATGAAAGTTGTCTTCTCCATGTCTTCAGGTGACATCTTGATCTGATTGTATCCTGAAAATCCGTCCATGAAGGAGAACACCGAGAACTAAGCCGTATTATCAACCAATACATCAATGTGAGGTAATGGGAAATCATCTTTCGGGCTGGCTCTGTTCAGATCCCGGTAATCCACACACATCCTCACCTTTCCGTCTTTCTTAGGCACAGGTACAATATTAGCAACCCACGGCGGATAACTAGTCACAGCAAGGAAACTGGCGTCCCACTGCTTTTGCACCTCTTCTTTTATTTTCATTGCCATATCTGGGCGAGTACGGCGCAACTTCTGTTTTACTGGAGGGCAGTCTTCTTTTAAAGGAAGCTTGTGCATAACAATATCGGTGTCCAACCCTGGCATATCCTGATAAGACCAAGTGAAAACATCCATATACTCTTGAAGCATATCAATCAGTTGTTCTTTCACTGAGTCTTGTAGGCAGGCCCCGATCTTAACTTCTTTCACATCTTCTGCCGTACCAAGATTAACCGTTTCGACCTCCTCCTGATGAGGAGTGATAACCTTCTCCTCTTGCCTTAACAACCTGGCTAGCTCTTCAGGTAGCTCATAATCTTCTTCAACCCCTTCATCAGCTTGATTGATTGGATTGTCAAAGTCATACGAAGTCATAGCAGTGTTGTTGTCGGTGCAGTCTGAAAGGCACTCTCTGCAAGGGTTTATATTGTTCATTTTAGTGATCGATTTTAATCTTGTTTAGAAAAAGTGAAATGAAATTTTCATTTTGGAAAACATTGCCATTTTATTTTTGTACAAAAAGAAAAAATGGAAAACAGTGAGCAGAAAGGGAAAAAGACTCATTTGCAAAAGTTGTCCGATATTCATTGATTGATCTGTTTGCACAAAATTACAAGATGGCCCGATTACAAAATGAGTCTTGTCACCTTGGGCAAGATGCAAGACTTGATGCATGCTTAAAAATACAGGAAATAATAATTACTCTGCAGGAGTAACCCTTATAATTTCCTGGGAAGACCAGTTAAGGACTTGGCTCCCCAGGATCCTTGGACGTATCCAGCTCTCCAGGTTGCGGTCGCTTTCATCCTCGTCTTCCAAGTTGTTCACTGCATCAGGGGTGAGCATTTCCCCACTGACAAAATTGGGCTTTTTGGCAGCCTCTGATTGATTTTGTTGAGTTGGTTTGTAACCCAACCCAAATATGTCCTCCTTCTTCTCCACGGGCAGCAGCTTGCCCCAGCCTTGGGCAGTCCCCTCTTCAACAACCTTCCTGGCTTGCTGATAAGATGTCATGGAGGTTCCTAGTACAGCAGATGCTTCATTTATGTTCAGGGCTTCAAATCCCTGGCTCATAGTTTCATGGATCTCTCCATCCATCTCAATATACTTATATGTAGCCAGATGGCTAACAAAGATGTCTTCTTCACCACAGATGGTGATGATCTGGCCTTCCCACTCGAATTTCAGCTTCTGGTGAAGGGTAGACGTAACAGCGCTAGCGGCATGGATCCAAGGTCTACCCAACAAACAGCTGTAGGCCGGCTAAATGTCCATCACATAGAAGGTAATTTTAAAAGTCTGCGGGCCAATCATCACAGGCAGATCAATCTCCCCAAGCACTGATCTTTTAGAGCCATCAAATGCTCTCACCACCAAATTACTTGGACGCAATGCCAAGCCATCGTACTCCAGCTTCACCAAGGCTTTCTTTGGTAGAACATTGAGTGAAGACCCAGTGTCCACCAGTACATGGGATAGAACAGCACCCTTGCATTCTAGAGTGATGTGTAAAGCCTTGTTGTGGTTACGTCCCTCAGATGTTAAGTCAGCATTGGTAAAGCCCAGTCCATGACTGGTGTTGACATTTGCTACCACAGTTTCTAGCTGATTAACAGTGATCTCCTCTGGCACGTATGTTGCGTGCAAGACTTTCAGTAATGCATTCCTGTGAGCTTCAGAACACATCAACAGGGATAATATGGAGATTTTTGAGGGAGTTTGGTGAAGCTGATCCACCACCTTGTAATCACTTCTCTTTATAATTCTCATAAACTCATCTACATCTTGCTCAAAAGATGTCTTCTGAGTTTCTTTGATGATTGGTTCTTCAGATATCACACTCTTCCCCTTTGCTTTGGCAGCAGCCTCTGCTTTGGCATTAGGTCTTTGCAATTGTGAGGCAAAAAGGCGTCCGCTTTTGGTGAAGCCTCCGCCTCCCCCAACATTATCAATTTGTGGAGAGGAAGTTGAAGAGTCCAAAGTGATTTTCTCCCCGTTGCAGTAGAGGTCAGAGCCATAATGCCAAGGTATGGCATTGCTGCTTTCATATGGAACGGGTCCAGGCACCGTGATGGTAACTGGACTGACTGTTGCAGAGGAGGGTACTTAAATGGTGTGCGGATCGTAGTAAATGGTGACTGGTGATCTGGCAGGAGGTGCCACTGTTTGTTGTTGGAAATTGTTGTTGACAGGAACATTTGATGGATCATAGTAAATGGTGACTGCTGAGACATCCTCATTAGTTTCTGTTGGTGTTGTAGAAGATTCTGCTGAATAAATAGATGTTGATGTTGTAGAAGAAATGGTTGTTGACATCTGATTTGTTGAAGTGATAGATGAAGCCATTGTTGATGATATTGATGAATTGGTCGGAATGATTGTTGTTGCAGTTGTAGAAGAATCAGGAATCGTTGTCAAAGGAATTGCTGGATTTGTAGGCGCCGTTGTTGAGATCTGAAGTATACCACTTTTGATAACCACAACCCGTTGACCGAAATGTTGCAATAACCACAACCGAGCTCACACCCGGGGAACATTTGGCACTCTAGAAGCTGAGCTTTAATTTCGACCAGAGGTGTCCGAATCTGTCCAACACTGGTGATTAAGAAAGATGGCTTGTCTTCCTCAATGGCGTTAATTCTTGGTCCTCCATGATTGGGCATGTGATTCTTGGTGACACTTGGAGGGGTGCAAAGTTGAGGGCTTTAGAATCCACCAGGTCTTGTACCTTCATTTGCAAAGCCCTGCATTTTTCCGTATTGTGGCCAGGTGCGTTGGAATGGAAAGCACATATGGCGTTGACATCATAATTTCTTGGGAGATTAGAGGGATCTGGTGGTGCCAATGTCCTTAATTCAACCAAGTTGAGTTTCAGGAGTTGTGGCAATAAGGCAGCATAAGGCATAGGGATAGGGTCAATCACCCTATTTGCCTGTGATGGTCTTTGCTGAAAAGGTCTTTGTTGTTGATTGTTGTTATTGTTGTAGGTCCTCTGCGGCGGATACTGAACTTGCTGCTGATAGTGTGGTTGTTGTTGTTGTTGTTGATATGTTGGTTGCTGAGGAATCGGAGCTGGAATAGTGACAGCTGCCACTGACCTGTGAACATACTGAGGTCTGCCCCTGCTGGCATGAATGGCATTTGTCTCACCAGTTCTTCTAGGTCCCACAAAAGGCTTCCTGGGGTTACTAGACGAACTTGCACCATTATCAGAAATCTTGCCCATTTTCAAAAGGCTTTCAATTCTTTCTCCAACTATAACTACGTCTGCGAAGCTGGTGGAAGAAAAGGCAGCTAGCCTATCAATATATGTTCCTTGCAGAGTATTCATAAACATGTCGGCCATTTCTCTTTCCGACATGGGTGGCTGGACCGCAGCAGCAAGCTGTCTCCACCTCTGGGCGTACTCCCTGAAGCTTTCTCTGGAGGATTGAGACATTCCCATCAAAAGGGTCCTGTTAGGAGCCATGTCCAGATTGTATTGGTACTGCCTGATGAAGGCCTCAGCTAGGTCCTTCCAGCATCTGATAGTAGCTCTGGTCAAGTGTGAATACCACTCCCTTGAAGCCCCAGTCAAACTGTCTTCAAAGTAAAACATCCACAGTTTTTCATCCATGGTGTATGCCTTAAGTCTCCCTAGAAAGGACTGTAAGTGAGTTCGTGGACAGGAAGTTCCATTGTACTTCTCGAAGCACGGGGGTTTAAACTTGTGGGGAATCCTTACCCTATCCACTAACCCCATATCCATGACATCAAAACCCAGGGAATTTTG
Source organism: Lathyrus aphaca (assembly GCA_963966055.1). Taxonomy (NCBI): domain Eukaryota; kingdom Viridiplantae; phylum Streptophyta; class Magnoliopsida; order Fabales; family Fabaceae; genus Lathyrus; species Lathyrus aphaca. Next base: position 543,806,377 of record OZ014524.1, read on the forward strand.
AGACTCCAGAGATCTCAACTTCTCAGCAATTTCATCAAACCTTCTATCATAAACTTCATCCCCAGCTCCCATTACAGTGAACTGCTCCTCTTGAGGATCTTCTTGCAAGATCCTGCCTGCAGTAGTATTTCCTTGCACATTACCCGGGATATTGACTTCCGGATGTAGATGAGGCCCATATACTGGTGGGTTAACATGAGGCTGACCCCTTTCATTGTTACTTGTTCCTCCAGATCCCAGATGGGGCTCTTCCGGGATTTGTCTTTCTACCAATGCCCTCAACCTTTCTTGACTTTGGGCCAAGCCATTCATTACTTCCATGAATTGGGTCATTTGGTTTCTCATCTCCAGCCTTTCATTAGCCATCTGAGTTCTGACCTCTGTCAGATCTTGCTGTACTTGATCCATCTGGATACCAGGAAGATTGTTGCGAGTAGGATACCGGTGCGGACGGTTGAGAGGGAACACCCGGCGGCGAGCAATAATTCCTGAACCACAACAGAGTTAGTAATAAACAAAACAAAGCCCTACAAAACAAAACAAGAGTTAGCATGCAATGCAGTATGCTTATTTATTTTCCAAGGTATCCGGCTTGGCTCTTGGTTTTGACCTTTCCAGACCCTGAGGAAGATGCTTTGATGTTGCTTGAGAAAAGAAACTCAAATGAAACGAACTGACAAATACATTACAAATGGTGGATCATACATAGTTTGGTTTTTACAACACATGCCCCTGAGGGGTCAAAATACAACATAAAAAGAAAAGTACATGAAATGGAAATAACAACAAGCAAAGAAGTCAAACATCTAATCCAAACCCATCCTCCTTAACCTCCTTCAGAAGTGCTTCAGTTACAGGACCAGCCGGATGCTCTGTAATGTTTCTGATAAGAAGGTTTCTGGTGGCAATAGCAGTGGTCAGCTTCTTGTGCCTGTCTTGGTCCTTTGACCTCTTCAAACCAGCCCTAAGTTTCAACTCTGAAATCTCCTTCTGGGCTGCTAGCAGAGCCTCCTGTTGTTTCTTTTCATTGGCCTCCAATTGCTCAATCCTGGCTTGAGTTCTCTTATCTTCTTGAGTACGAGCTTCAGTGATCCTGACCCATCTAGCTTGACTTTCTTTCAGATAGAGATCAGTCCTAGCCTTCTGAAACTGGGCCTCTTTACAGGCATTCTTCAAAATTTTCTCCCCAGCTCCTGATTTCTTGATGTAGTCATCTGCTTTCTCAATCCTGGTCAGATGCTCCACTTTAAGCTTCTCCAACCTCTCGATGTCTAGACGACCATCACTCCTCTCCCAGAGGGTCTTCTTTAGAGCTTGAGACAAATTCTCATTCCTCTCCTTCAGTTTCTCAAATTCTTCCAGGCTGACAGTGGCTGGAGATGGTACTGTGGATGGTCCAGGCGTATCCTCAATGGTGAAAGGCATCCCAGAAATCTGAGCTCTAGCATGGGACCATTCATAGTACTAAGCTGAAGCCACATTATTGCACCTCCCAAGAATGGCCATCCCTTTGGTCTGGATGTTGTCCCAAGCCCAGGATGCTTGTCTAACAACAGCTAGATTAGGTTTTATCTCACAATACAGGGTTTCAGCCAAGTCTTGCATTCTAGGAGGGTGAACCAAAGCATAGCCCAACTGTCTCTTAAACAGCAAAGGATTGTAGTTGATGCAACCCTTCACTCCTATTAGAGGTACATTGGGGAACTGTCCACAGCTAGTAATTATGTCCCTTCCTTTAGTGCTCTGGGTGCACCATCTGATGTCATCTGAAGTCAAAGCAATAAGTCTTTTAGCCCAATTCTTCTGTTGGTGAGGATTCAGGAAGGCATCAGTCTTGGGTAAGTGTTTGAGCAGCCAGATATGAAATAGGGGAGCACAGCATCTCACCAATTTTCCTCTTTGCTTTTCATTCCTCTAGTGAACAGAATAATAGAAATCTCCCAGCAATGTGGGTACTGGGTTCCTCAGAAGGAAAAGATGAATGGCATTCTTTCTGATAAACTTGGGCTCATCTGCAAATAGTATAACCCCATATATACTGAGGGCTAACAATGCACAAACTGCCCTCCATTCTCCCAAGGAGGCCTTCAGGATGGCCTGAGAAGTCAAAAAGTCTAAGTGTAGGCCAGGGATCCCAGCCTTTGTTGTCATGTTCTCCTCAATCAAAATAGGTTCCAGGTATAGTGCTTTTGCCACTTCTTCATTGCTGGGAGAAGCCATTTCAGGGTTGAAGGGGACACCACCCCTGACAGGTACTCAAATCAATGATGAGAACTCCTCCAGCAAAGGTCCTAGCTGAAAGTTCTGGAAAGTGAAGCATCTCAAAGGAGGGTCATAAAACTGTAGGCAAGTGTGAATTAAACTCCTCTGAGAAGGGTCCAGGTCCATAACCAAATCAAGGATGCCTCCATAATGCTCTCTGAATAATGGGATGTGGTCTGGAGTGATAAGTGCCTGGACCTGCCTGATGCCAGTCAGCACAGGCTCAAAGAAGTGGTATGAAATGTTGCTCTTCTTGGGTGCCATGACTGCTGATGAAGAGCTGAAACCAATGCTGATGATGAAGACTGATACTGGAGATGAGCCACTGATAGGCTGAGGCTGGTAATGAAGGCGACTGAAGCAGGCAAGTGATGAAGATAGCTGAAGCAGGCAAGTGATGAAGATAGTTGAAGCAGATACCTGATGAACAGAGGTCTATGCAGATGAAGGGGTCAAAACCAAGCCAAATATAATGTGGATACCCTGAGAAACAAATAAACAAATGTTAAATGATGCAATGATGATGTATGCAAATGATATGCAAGGGTTTGTGATCAAGCTGGATCTGATTACTGCCTTGATATAAGTCCATGTATGTTCAAGAAGTCCAGATGGAGGTTCAGAAATCCAGTAACCAAGGTGGGGGACTCAAATAAAGAGTCACATGTCCAGGGTTCAAATCACAAGAACTGTCCCAAAATGAGGTACTCTTAATCAAAACAAAGTATCAGGGTATGCTGTGGTCAAGGGTACCTGCAAACCTGTAAACAGCCCAACCCCCTCACAGGTGGTGTTCTAAAACAAGGATCCTCAGACTTGGATCAGTTATGAGAAGTGTAAACACTTCTAACCCAGAGGTACAGTGTTTATAATAACCATAAATGATCCTCCTATAATTCACCTCAGTTTCTGAAGGTCATAATAAAGGTCATCCAGACATAGCAGGCTTCCCGGATAGCCCTAGCACTACAGGAAATCTGTAGCACAGAGTTCTCAAGAAGAAACCCACATCTGAACCGTGTTTCATATTCCCGCACCAGACCGAAATGGAATGGGAAAGAACATGAACCACTCTAGCCTAGGTGTCACTCAGGTCCCAGGTATAGGACCTTAAACTCTCAGTAGAACCCCACCCACCAAAGCAAAAACCAGATCCAGCAAGATGACAGTATGACAGTATGATATATAAAGCTTGTAAAGAAAGCAGTAAATAATTGTACATAAAGCAGTAAATAAAGCAAATATACAAACACAATTAGCACATAACACCCCAGTAAACACAAATCAAACAAGCGCTAGGAGGAACCCACAAAAAGAACCAGAAGCCCTGGTTACAACATAAGGGTCCCCAGCAGAGTCGCCAAGCTGTCGCTCCCACCAAAATGACACCCAGGTCAGAAGGGGTACAGACGCGAACGGTCGGCGAAAGGAGAGAGAACACACAAGGGTGAACTCAGAAAGAAAAGAGTCGCCAGCTAGGCATTTTTATCCCGGAGGAAAGGTAATGCTGCATAGACCTAGAAAGATATGGATAAGACGGTCGCGAACCAGAGAGACTGAGAAAGGGGGTTGGTTACAACCTGGGAAGGTATTAGTGTCGCTCCCACCAAATGACACCTAAGGTCAGAAGGGGTACAGACGCGAACGGTCGGCGAAAGAGGATGATTGAATAGAGTCGCCAGCTAGGCATTTTTATCCCGAAGGAATGGTAATGCTGCATAAACCTAGGAAAAGATATGGATAAGACGGTTGCGAACCAGAGAGACTGAGAAAGGGGGTTGGTTACAACCTGGGAAGGTATTAGCACCCAGGTTGTCCCACGTACTCGACGGGATCCACGCTTAAAAGATTTGTGTTTTAAGGGGGTAGTGTCAGTGCAATTTGTGTATCAAAGTTGGAAAGAATGCAAGTGTCAGTGTATAACAAATGTGAAGTGTATATACAGTGTCAGTGTAAGAACAGGAATGAAATGCTCAAGATCATGAGGCTTAAAGAATAAGGTTGGAAAGAGGGGGAATATACAGAGACTTTTGTTCGATAACTGTTAAGTTATGCCTACGTATCCTCTCGTGCAATGAGGAAGTCAGAACACCGTAGTTCGACTCAAAGAGACTGAAAGATAAATTGATTGTGTCCTGCTTACTTGTCTATGCTCAAGTGTATGACCTGTCTGGCTCAGGTGCTAACTGTCTTGCATTAGACGGAAGAAGAAAGTTCTCGGGTGTGAGTGAATGAGATGAGAAAAGAATCCCGGAGGAGACGATTATTGTTTGTTTTTGTGTGTTCAGTCTTTTATTGCTTTTGGAGTTTGTTATAGGAAAATGAGCTTAAGCCTAAACCAATGGGTTAGTAAACTCATCACATCCTCCCTCTGATTAGGGGTAATGAGAATACCTTAAGTGTGAAGTTAGTATCTCACACTTAATCACCCTGATGCAGGATTAAGATCATTAACCTACTTGAGATTATTTAGATGTTTTTGTTGTTTTTGTTTAGTGTTGAGTAATGAGATTAAGCCATAATCAAGGGTCTAATGGACTCATTACACCATCCTAATAGAAGGATAATAGATGAGAACATTTAAGCTGAGGAAGACTCCTCAACTTGATCCATGATTAGGGATTAAACTCATGACAAAACAAAGCCTTTATTAGGTGGATTTTAGTTAATGATAAGATGAAGAAGTGATTTTTAGGGTTTGTAAGACAACTTGAGGGGGACTTGTCCATTAACACGAGGGTTAGTCCTTCTTAACCAATTAAGGAAGAATTAGAACCCTAATGCAAGGCCAAAGTTACAAGTTTGATGTCTTGATGATTATTAGGTGAATTGATTAAAGGATTTAAACACATTAAGGGTTTAACACTTAGGATTAAAGTTATACACTCCATCCTAATAGAAGGATGCAGGCATAAGCTTAATCACAAAGCCTTAAAGCCTTTAGGGTTTAGTCCCTGATTATGAGATGGGAAGAGAAGACTCAAAGATGACACAAAGGGAAAACTAAATGGGGGACTAATCAAAACCCTAATCATTGTCATGCTTGGTTGTTCCTAGGGTTTATGAGGCTTAAGAAAGAAAACTTCAGAGAAACCACCAGGAAAGAAGCAGATGAAAGGAGCAAGGAGAAGGAAAACAACTTGCTTCACTTAAGAAGACAAGTTGTTTGAAGGAAGAAAGTAAGATGAACAAGAATGAGAAAGCTCAATCAAATAGACATACAAAATGCAGCAAAGGAAGTATGAAAGAGATGAAAAGAAACCATGAGAAGTGAAGGCAAATTCACTTCTCAAACAACTTACCACCTGAAATGTTAGCATAAGAGATGAAATGCAATGCAAATGATATGAGATGTGATGATGCAAACCAAAATCAGGAGCAAGATCATGAAGTTAATGATGCTAAGAGATGATGCAAACACATGACAAGAGATAAGAATGATAATACAAGCCTAAGGATGCAAATGAGACATGCATTGAACCATGAACATACATGAAAAGTTATGAAATGCAAATGACATACAACATGGCAAATGAAAGATGCAATGATCAAACATGATTCTAATATGTCCTAAGATGTATCATGAATCAAATGAATGCACAAAATGTCATGGCAAGTCAATGGATGCAAGCAAATGAGAAATGGATGCAAAAGAAGGCACAAATTAGGGATTCATGCATCATGCAAAGCAAAAATCCAAAACCAGAAGCAAACAACATGATAAAAATTTGAAAATGCAATCAAAGATACCCTAAACCTATACAAACTCACTTCCCAAAGGAGGGGATCCAACTCTTAACCTAGTGAAAGTTATGAATTTCCTAAGATTGCTAGGGTTTTGGGGTACCTTGTCAAGAAAAATGCTAAACAAATTGAAAATGCAAGATCAATTCAAATCAAATTTATCCTATAAACTACATGCTATGCAAGATGCAATGCCAAAAGAATCATCATCCAACTCTCAAGGGTTAGGCAGAAATGAATTTTTGAAGTTTGACATAAAATATTGCCTTGAAATGAATTTATTTCCATTGAAAATGATCAAAAGGCAACAAGAACAAAAAAGAAATTTGGTTTGAGAGTTGGACAGTGTTTCTAAATGTTTCTAAATGCAATGTGAATTTTTGGGTGATTTTTAGAAACCTAAATGGTATTTTAATTAATTAATTCCCATTAATTAATTAAAATAAACATTTAAATATTTTAAAAATACAAATTTTATGCAAAAAATAAAAATAAAAATATATTCAGAAAGAGAAAAATATTTTAAGCCAGCATGCAAAAAATGAAATTTTTTAGAAATGATTTGCTATTTTATATAAAATGATAAAGAAAATGCAATTAAAATGAATTAAAAATGTGAATTAATGGAAGTCAACAGATCTGAGGGCCAGGATTCAAACAAGAAAGGGAGGGAATTGACCAGCGCGCGCAAACGGACGGCTCACATTCAAACTTCATTAATTATGTCATTAACCCTAATCTGAACCCTAAACACTTTCAGGTGACCGAAACAGTGTTCCGGTCATCTTCTCCGGCCAACCATTCATGCTATCTCTCTAAATACGCATCAAAAACTCACCAAACTCTCCAGAATCAATCTATGAACATCATTAAACCTAAACCTCACCCCAAAAATCATTTATTTTCACTGAATCATAAGAATCAAACCAAAACTCTTTTCACGGGCAAAGTTTCAGAGCAAGCATACATGGCCATTTTTCACTCATTTTCAAAACAAATCACATCATGATAATCAGTGAAGCATAAGGAAGCATTTAGAAACTAAAAATGGAAGTTCTGGAAAAATAAATGCCATAGCTACCTGAGCTTGAGCTTTCGAAACAGGGACTTTCTGGCTGCTTCTTTGGTTCAATCAAGTTCCAATGATCCTCCTTTGAAGCTTTTGACACTTAGCTAGAGTTTATATGGCCTCTAGAGAGAGTTGGCAGAAGCTCAGGTCAAGTGAGTGTGAAAATCGTATTTTTGATGTGGGAGGTTTCAGGCCAAAACAATGGTTGGGAAATGATCAGTGGATCATGGTGAGTTGAATGGTGAAAGAAATTTGAAGGTTTGATGGTTGAATCAAGAGATTCGAAGGCTTTTGCAAATTTTGGGGATTTTGGAGTATGCTGAGTTCTTGGAGTTCCAGGCTTAGTTGTTATGTGCTTTTGCTTGCATTTGATCCACATAAAGAAGTGTGATAGGTCAGAGAGTGGGTGCTGGCCTATGCTGATTGGTATGGGCAAGTTGCCAAAATGTCAAAAGTTGGTGTACTTGAGGTATGGGTCATGGCAGGCTGGTTTAGTGGTATGGCTTGGCTCAGCTGAGATCATGGAGTGCTTGTGAATCTGATTTTGTGAACTGAGGCAAGTGGATGAGAAGCTTTGATCTATTTTGCAAATTGGCACAACTTTGCCCCTTTTGGAAATTCTTCAAGTTTAAGGCATGAGATGGAATAATTCAAAGTACCATTCTGATCCTTAGAGGTCATGTGAGTATGTTGTAATGCGTTTGTGCACATTTGAAGCCTTTGGAATGCTTGATCACATCATTTTGCAAAATGCCTCTTTGGTACATAACTTGAAATTATGTGATTTTTCCCAACTTTGACAAGCCATAACTTTTGATCCAAAATGAATTAGAATGAGTTCTTGTACTTTTTGAAAAGGGAATGATCCATTCTACAACTTTCATGACCAAAGTTTTCCCATTTGAAGCATTTTTGAATCAAAAAGAAAGGGTTGAAAAAGTTTCCCAAAATGACAAGTTTCCATTACAAGTCATTTTCCCAAAAAGGCAACTTTGCAAATGGCTTGAAATTCTTCAATTTTATGAACTTCCAACATCTTATATGATCAAATAAAGTTCATACACATTCAAAATGATGAAGAACACCCTTTGGTTGGGTCATTGGGGGCCTCAGATGCCCTGATTTTACATTGACTTGCTCAAGAAGTCAACTCTTGGTTAGATGCCTTCTCCATGGAATTTCTTCATGAAACTTGATATGCACGATCCTTATAGAATATAGAGACCAATAGAAACAAGAATGACCAAAAAATTTGGAGTTATGGCCTTTGAAACCAAAACCCTAATTTTAGGTCATCTGTGCAGTTAAACCTGGCTCTGCTTCCATGCCAATCTCAATTCTTGTGATTCTTTGATTTCTTTGACTTTGTGAGGATATAATATGATGCTTGAAAATACATGGACCCCTTTGAAGTGATTGAAGACCTTTGGAGTGGCTCTAGTGGCTCTTGGATAGCTCAAATCACAAACCCTTGATGCAGATGACTTTGAATCAATGCAGTGGAACAAAAATGTGGTATGAGATGCTATGATTGAATTTATGCATATGAAAAGATCACAAGCCATGGTGTGAATGGGTGAGGGAAAATTTGGGGTGTTTACAGCTGCCCTTATTCAAACATGAGTTAGCTGTGCAGGATGTAAGCGATGGCTTAACAGTTAAACAAGATAACTTGTGGTTGAATACCAAAGACAGTCCAAAATTTGCACTCACAGAATGAAGAAGAAAAGGGATATAGATTGTAGAAGAAAATAAAGTATAATTATAAAGTGCGGGTGACGGAGGACGACCGTCGAGCAGAGGACGACTGCTGGGGATGAAGCAATGACGGGGACGACCGACATGCTGGGGGAAGATGCGAAAAATAAAGCTATGACGGGGACGGCCGGCAAGCTGGGGATATGAGAGATTGTGATGGGGACGGCCATCGGGTGAAGCTTATAAGACTTTTTGGGGATTATAGGTAAATGGATGAAATAAATGATGAGGTACGGTCATCAAAGGTGAAGGACGATCACCTAGCAGGGGACGGCTGCTCTGTTGGGGATAAGATGAGGGACGGTCATCTAAGGTGAAGGACGATCACCGGGCAGGGTACGGCTGCCGAAAGTATCACGACATAGGACGAAAGTCGGATAAAAAGGTCGACGATGGGGACGGCCATCGGATAAGCATGATGAAGGACGATCATCAAGAAGGTGAAGGACGATCACCTAGCAGGGTACGGCTGCTCTCAGGGTTTATCATGACATATGACGAATGTCAGATAACAAGATCAACGATGGGGACGGCCATCGGATAAAGTGATGAAGGACGATCATCAAGAGGTAAAGGACGATCACCTAGCAGAGGACGACTGCTACAAATGTCACGACATAGGACGAATGTCGGATAAGAAGGGGTTCCAATGAATAGAGACTCCACTGGGAATGATGAAGGACGATCATCAAAAAGGTGAAGGACGAACACCTGGCAGGGTATGGTTGCCGAAAGGTATCATGACATAGGACGAATGTCAGATAGAAAGGAAATAGTTTGACAAGTTTTGTTGGGGACTTTGCCGGGGAATAGTAAAAACGGACGAGTGTTTACATTCAAGAAATGAAAGGTATAAGTGTTTGGACATTGTGTATAGACTAAAGATGCGGACGAGCATCCTTAAGACTATGATACGGACGAGTATCAGGTAGAAACAAAAACTGACACATGTTCAGAGATGATGATACGGACGAGTATTAACTGGTTAACAAAGAACACGGACGAGTATTGATTCTGTGGGGACTCTCCTGGGGAATAGTAGACACAGACGAGTGTCTAAATTCAAGAAGACATAAGTGTTTGACACGGTGTATAGATTAAATATGCGGACGAGCATCCTTAAGACTATGATACGGACGAGTATCAGGTAGAAACAAACGCTTGACGCATGTTCAGAGATGATGGTACGGACGGGTACCAACTGGTTAACAAAGAACACGGACGAGTATCAGATCTGAGGGGATTTAGGTGGTATATATAAGATACGGACGAGTACCCGTATGAGTAAAAAATATGACGAGTAACAAGTATGAGTGAAACACGGACGAGTGTTTATCTTGCTGGGGAGGGTGCGACACAGACGAGTGTCGGAAAAAGTGTATTATAAACAAGTGTATGATTTCCAAAGTGTTTAGTTAACTATGCTTGGGAAAGTGACACGGACGGGTGTCAGGAAAGTTGTATATACATGTATCTGTGAGTGCCAAGGGGACGCTTCGCCTTTCTACTGGGGATATGACACGGACAGGTGTCAGGAAGTATCTGTATTTGTAAGAGAAATGTCTGGGCTCTCTGCCGGGGAATTTTGGGGAGTTTTCTGTATATCGTTGATGGATTGTCAGTTCTCACAAGTGTTTAGTTCGACACATGGCTTATGATTATGCAATATGTTTGATTTTTGCCGCAATACTCCGTATTAGACGGAATGTTACGCTCTGTGGGGAGAATATGATGTGAATGCTATGATTATGCAAAGATACGATCCGGGATTCGGATCCCGTTGCCGCGAAAATCTCTGGTTGATCTGCTTGAAATGGATATCCCAGCTGGGGATGAGATCATTGGTGGATCCGTAATGCATGACTCTGTTTGGGGAAATAGGTCATAGATAGACATATCCTTGTAATGAGGGACCCAGCTGGGTTTGTAGAAGCTTTCCTTACTCTATTGTGATTTCTTCACACGTTGCTTTTCCGGATAGAGGTTGACACTCTGTGGGGAGATGGTTCCTTGGCTTTTGTACTTGGTTGAGTGTAGACACCCTAAATTTGCCCTCTTGTTTTTCTATCTTTTTTTCAGCTTTTCGTTTTGCATTCATACGCATTTTTGCATTAGGTCATATCATTTGCATTAGCTCCTGAGACATGGGATCGTCATCATCAGGGGATTAGGGTTTCACGTCATTATTTGCATATTATCAGAGAATTTAAGGTTTCAGCTATGCAGCCATTAGTGGCATCATCCTCTCTTTGTTCCTGTCACTAAATTAGGGTTTATTTCCTTGATTTAGCGGTATTCAGAGATTTCACGTCTTCAAGGACTATTCACTATGCATCCGGCTCGTCATTAGGCAATTTTCTCTTTCATCAAGTTACAAGGATATTTTCGTCTTCTCAGCATCTCAGGAAATTTCTTTCTCAAAAAGTTCTGGTTGGGGTTCAAGTGCAGTTGTTCATTCATGATCCAATTTAGGCGGATGTTTGACCTAGTCTTGGTCAAACTATCAGGATATTTCTTCAAGTACAAGTTGTTTTTCATTGGCTTATTTCTCAGTCGCGGTGAATTGTTCAGTGGTGGTTGTTTATTTCTTGATCAGTAATTTTTGTGGAAAGTGTCAGTTTGGTTCCGAATTGAAAATCAAGGTTTTGTGGCCATGTTGTTGGAAAATATTAGTGGAGGTACAAAAATAAATTCTTTTCTAAAACCCATCGTCCATACCTTTCATAATAATCAAATTCATATTCATAACCCACAAATATCCATTTTTCATTAATTTCCATCTTTTACCATATTTTTCCATTTAATTAGTTATTATCCAATATCGATTTATTCATTCCATTTTAATTCCTAAATCCATTTCCATTATTATTCACAATCCATTTGTAATTTGTTTCACATTTGTTACCCAATCCATATTCACATCCAAAAAAAAATCATTAATTATCCATTTCAAATTTTAATTATTTTCTAATTCATTGTGTCAACTTTCATATGCCAATTATCCATTTATTTCTATCCATATCCATTTTTCTAGTTTATTATTTTTAATCCATATTTTCATTTTTTCTCCATACAATTTCATTAATTCATTTTAATCCCCCTTTTTTTTCCCTTAATACCTTTTCTTGATAAGACCCACAAAGAGCCCACTCCATTAGGCCCATTTCTTATATTATGCCAAAACAAAAATTAGAAAAAAAGAGAGAGATGTTTTATGATTGTAAAGGAAATTAGCGCAGGATGTTTCCCATGGTTTCACAACAGATTGGCCCCACTCTCACAACAACTTTTCCACCAATTCCACTACTCCCAATTTTCAGCCAACTGTGACTTTGTCACCCTCTACACAACATTTCTGTTACAGCCGTACATACACCACTCACGCATAATCTCAACAATCCATTTTTCCACTCACGCAGCACGTATTACATACACAATCACGCCCCACGATTTCTTTTCACACACCAACAAACAACAGAATAACAAACCTCCTTCATACTCTGCCTCACTGACTGATAGCAGCCACCATTTCTGACTCTGCTCTCACAACAACATCCTCATAACCTTGGCTTCACCACTCCCTCTGCTCTTACATAAATTCATTGAACCACAAACCTTCTTATCTTCCAACTCACATCTTCTCTAACCTAACCAATATCATAAGCACAGCCACACAAAGCAAACAACAGCAACCAAATCCACAACGCAAAACCAACACAACCTACACCAAACTCTTCGCAAAACCGCAGCCCAACCAAACCTCCATCATCAGATCCTTTCAACCTTTAACATAAACAAACCATTTCCATCTTCAGCACCTAAACCAACACATCAAACCATTTCAACAAAACACAAATCGATGCATCTATTTCCCATCCACCAACATAACGTTACCGCTTCATCGTCTTCGTATCACAACCAACATTTCACCACCACCTCCAACTTACTCACTTTCAAAAACAGAACAACCTGTGAACTTTTTCCGACTCATCACCATAACAGCTCCTCACTCTTCATCAAATCACCCCCATCCATCTTCATCCTCAACAACAACGCATAGCCACCACCTTCATCACTTCATCAACATACCAGCAACCACAAAAACATCACCAAACTAGAAATTCACAGAAAGAAAAAAAAAGAGATCGAAACCAATCCGTGAGCAAAAGAAGAAGAGACCGATGCACGAAAGAGTGAATCGATTTGTAGCCACGCGATTTGAAGCAATAAGAATGAGAGGTAGCCTTCACGAGACTTGTTGAAGATCGGTGTCGGCTCGAGGAAGAAGAGAAAACCGAGAAATCCAAACGAAACAAACCTTTCTCGTCGGCGAGATCCACAATGTCGAGAGAGAGAAGGCGAAGCAACAACATGTTGTTCATGGTGGAGGCTCATCGGAAGGAAACGGAGACTGTTGGCAGCGCAAATTAAAGAGAGGTGTTCCGCTTGATTTCGTGGCGGTGGTTTATCGATGGAAGAAGCCGCGCGTTGTTAGCCGTGATGCAGGGGAGAAAAGTTTCTGGGGTTTTGTCGTGAAATGAAGAGAGGGATTATGTTTCTGTGATTGTTAATGTTTATTATTATAATTTTTTTTGTTAAATTTTATTTTATAAAATGCTGATGTTTGTTTGTTTTGGGCTTATCAAAACCGTTAAAGGCACCGCCTGATCCAGATTTGCACCTCCCTCCTGTTGCTGTTAATGAGCTTGGATTTGGGCCTACTGAGTTTCTATTACCGCCCCTGGAATCTGCAGCAAGCCCCTTTTCTTTTCTTTATTTTTCTTTCTTATTAGTTTTTTTGATTTTAATTAGGTTTCTTGACATTTTAGTTGATTATGTTTTATAATTAACGTTAAGTCTTAGTTTAGTGCTTGATTAAAATTTTGATTTATGTTAAGTATGATATGTTATTTAGTTTTGGTTTTATTTTCAATTTAATTTATTGTAATTAAATAGATTTATGTTGGTCTTGATTTAGTTTATGTTGACTAATTTAGCTCATTTAAGTCGGTTTGTATTTAATCTTGGTTCTAGTTTCGGGTGATATTTTTGTAGGCTTATTGTTTGATTTTGAAGACGGCGGATTTGACTTGGTGATAGCCTTGCGATTGGCTGTTTGTTCATGGATTGTTGACTTGTATTTGTTCGTGGAATTCAAGATGCAACTTGTGACGAATAATGGACTATTGCTTGGGCTTAAAGACTTATCTCGATAAATACTTTTGATGAGTATTCTCTTTGTTGGACAGCTTGGGATGCTGAAAGCTATTACTTGACTTTGATCTGATACCTTGATATTTGACAATTGTGCTTGACTTGTAAATCTACTTTGGGCTTGATACTTCTTCTTGATATTTCTTCTTGCGCTTATTGAAGAGGCAACGGACCTTCTCCGTTAGGTATCACTGAGGCCCGACTTTACCTTATTGCATGTTGTTGCATCTGGAAGTCCTACTGGTGTAGGCTCTATTTGTGCATTGTCTGATTATTTTCTTCTCCATATCGCATTCTCATCTCTCTATCTTATTTCTTCTCCATATCGCATTCTCATCTCCTTATCTTATTTCTATTTCATCCATTTCTTCTTCTTCTTTTATTCTTGTCTTGCTGGAGGTGTGCTTAGGCCACCATGGAGCTTCTCTTTTCATCTTTCTCTTCTTCTTTCTTTCTTCTTTAGGATAGTAAGTCTCACTAACCTAGGACCATCCGAGCATGTGAATATTAGGATTAGACTTTTCCTTTTAGAATTTTACCTTTTGTGATCCTTTGGTGCTTTCTCTTCTCATCTTCAAATTCAATTCTAATCCACTTAATAAAGGTTGAGTACTTTCATGTGACATGAGACTTTGCTATGAGATGCTTGCACGCGTTCCGTTTCGGGGCGAGGTGTAAGTCATCACTCGTGGTGGACAGGTCTTAGCATGAGTACCTCACAAAGAAAAAGCTAAAAAACACTTCTTAACCAAAAAAAACACAAAAATACTTAATAATGGTAATAGGCCAGTGTGCTTAAGCCTTCACTTGTGGGACTAGCTTTGGGGATTTCCTCCATAGATAGGTGTGCCTTTTGCGCATTCCATTTCGGGATGATGTGAGATGTACACATCCCATTGAGTAAGACTTAGGTACACTTACCTATGCAAACTTTCACTTATAAAAGCTTCTAAAAAACACCAAACAAACAATAAAAGTCTCTCCTTCGGGAATTCTTTTCTCATCTCATTCACTCCTTACGTGAACTTGCTCCTGCATGTCACTTTGCAAGACGGTAACGCACTCGTCGTCCGAGCCTGCAACACCCGAGCATTGACATCAGCAGTTCAAGCCTTAATTCACAAGCAACTTTCCTTTCTCCCCTAGTTAGGGGAACTACGGCGTCTCTGATCCTCATTATCCTGATGAGGTACGTAGGCAGCGGGGTAGGGCCCGTTCGAGCACAATCTTTATTTTCCCTACATTTTTCTCTTTGTTTCTTATTTCATTTCTTTTCCAGTTCCAGTTTCTTTTCATTTTTATTTCTTTTGCTGCAGTTTTCATACCCTCACCCTTTGAAACAGTATTCTTTGCAAGCATGGATCCCGTCGGGTACGGCGGACGATCTGGGTGCTAATACCTTCCCAGGTCGTAACTGACTCCCGAACTCAGTCTCTTTGGTTCGCAGGACCTGTGTCCTTCCTCTTCTTTCTTCTAGTTTGTGCAGCATTACCATTCCCTTTCTTCGGGATAAAAATGCCTGGCTGGCGACTCTATTCTTTTTCCGCGCCACTTTCGCGTTTGTACCAGGATGGAAATCCGGGGAGCGACAGCTTGGCGACTCTGCTGGGGACACAAGTCAGAGTCTCTGGTTCCCCTGTGAGTCTCTCCTAGCGCTTGTGTGTTGTTGTTTCATTGGGTGATGTTTGTTTGTTGTGGCTTGTTGTATATTGTTGTTTGTTTACAGCTTTATTTACAGTTTTCAGTATTTATTTTCCGCATCATATATATCATACTGGAATGTCTGGACTGGTTTTCTGTTTGGTGGGCTCGGGGAATATTATTTCTAAGAGATAAGCCAAGTACCAGGCTTGAGTGCACCCTAGGATTAGAGTGGACATATTGTACTCACATGTGACATGATGAGTGGCGATGTGTTTCACGCCCAGATTGCGACCGTCTTGGAAATATCTTGTGTGGGGATTTCCTCCACTTCGGGATATGACCTTGATAGTTATGTGCAGCTGGGGACCGATCATTGAGAACCTTTGTGGAAACAACCCTCTCCAGCGGTGGCAGTGGCAGATCACATTTTGTGGCAAACCCATTCGCACCCGAGGGTCCACTGGGGACTCGCATAGGATGGCCTGGTTCTCTTATAGGAACTCAGTCAAAGCATCTGGTCGTATGACATTAGTATTGTATCCTACGGGCTGAATGTACTATTGTTTCTCGATTTCAGCGCTCGAAGCTGGGGACTTATAAGGGATGCTTGTTTTTCCCGGACTCAACTGAGGCCTCCCTGAGTAGTACATAATGCCAAACTGATTCCCTGATTTGGTCATGAGCCATTTCTTGGAAATTGTGACAGTATTATTGCTATTCGGCTTTGAGAGTCCGTGATGTCTGACCCGGAGCATACCCGTGATAGTGGGAGGGGTTTACAGGTTTGCAGGAACCCAGGACCTCAACATACCCTCATTACCAGTGCAGTCTTGTTTTGATCCGGTCACTTTGATCCTGAAGTTCTTGACCTTTGGTTCTCGGCTACTATTTTGGGTTATTATACAGAGATCTTGTGGTTACAGACACTCGATTCTTGGCTTAGTATTCCAAATTCCAGGCAGTTTCCAGCTGTGATCCCATGTCTTTGCATCTTTTGCATCATCATATTGCATTTTGCATTTGCATCTGCATTGCATATCCTCTTCCAGACAGCTCATCCTCCTTCTTTTGTCCATGACCATCCAGCTGATTTTCCGGTACTCAGTTCGAACAAGTGGTAATCGTTGGAAGACGACAGAGTGTTTGAAGCTAGACTGAGCAGTGTCAAGAGGTAGAAGATCTGATTGTAAGCCGTCAGTAGCTATGTCAGAGAACAACCGTCAGAATGTTGAGTTTCCACCTGGTTTCACTTCGATGACCAATCCTTTATATGGTCTATCTCCTGATGAGGATCTTCCACAAGTGAACAATCTTACTCAAGCTCAGCCTGTGCAGAGCCCGATCATGAATCAGAGTGTACCAGAACCACCTGTTGTCCGAGGTGGGCCTTCATCTTCTTCGGATTCTACAGACTATCAGAGTTTTTCTTTCCCTATGCCAGACTTCCAAGGGGCAATCCCTCTTGTGAAAACCAAAGATCCACGAACTTTTGATCCTGCTGAAAGGTTTCGTGTGTTGGATGAGCAACTCAAAGCCTTAGCGGATCCTGATGCCTTTGGTTTTGATGCTTTAAACCTGTGTTTGGTGTCTGGTCTTGTCATCCCTCCAGATTTCAAAGCTCCAAAGTTTGATAAGTACACTGGTGTCAGTTGCCCAAAGCGTCATTTGGTGATGTTCTGCAGAAAAATGACTTCTCATGCCCGCAACGATAAGCTGATGATTCACTGTTTTCAGGACAGTTTGAGCGAGGCATCCTTAAGTTGGTATATAGATTTGGAAAGCAGTCGTATCCGATCTTGGAATGATTTATCCAGAGCTTTCGTAAAGCAATACCAGTACAATGTGGACATGGCGCCCAATCGCACGCATCTGCAAGACCTATCTCAGAGGGCTGGTGAATCTTTCAGAGAATATGCACAGCGGTGGAGAGAGTTGGCAGCCCAAGTGCAACCACCACTTTCAGACAGAGAATTAGTTGACCTGTTCGTGGGCACGTTGCAAGGTCCATACTTGGAAAGAATGAGTAGCATTTGGACATTAAACTTCTCTGATTTGATAAAAGTTGGGGTACGCATTGAGAGCCTGCTCAAAAGTGGAAAGATCCAGGACTTTTCAAATATCCCAGCTAGTGAAAGTGAGTCTGTTGTTAGCTCCCAAGAGGAAGAATGGTATGATACCAATGCAGTCATGGCCAATATTGAACGTTCTAGACCAACATCTTCTCAGAGATCATCCATTCTTAGGTCTGGCTACTCTTATGGGCATTCGGCAATGCTCAGAGCTCCGTATCAGAAGCCTTGGACTCCTCCTCGTCCAACTCTGCAAGCTCATGGTCGAAGACCTCAGAATCAACTTCAGAGCCAACCTAGGCCTCGCAACAATCTAGAAAGAAGGAACGCTCCTCTTCATCCAGTCCCCTTGGCATACACTGAAATTTTGCCACATCTAATTCAGAGCTCCTTGGTGGTTCCTAAGCCTCTCAAGCCGTTGCCAGAGCCGTACCCTCCAGGGTACCATCCTCATGAGCAGTGTGGGTATCATGGTGGGTCGATGGGGCATTCAACTGAAGATTGCAAAGCTTTTCAAGCCAAAGTACAACAGTTGATCGACAAGGGCTACATATCCTTTCCAGAAGGAAGCTTAGTTGTGCACGTCAACCTCTCGCCTGATTTAGTTCAAAGACTTCGAAGGAGCGTATCCTGTTTTCAGTGGCTCAAGCAGAAGAAGATGTCATCAGAATTGGCGATCATTGTATCCTTTTATCATTTGCATTGTAGTTTCTTTCCTGTTAGCAGCTACTTGTCTTTTAAGCATTGTTATTTTGAATGGTAATGTTAATGTAGTGGTCTTGCATTTTTGAATCAATTATGTCGCATTCGCTCATTTTTTCTTTACTTGCATTGAGAGAAAAAAAAACAAAAAATGCATCCATTTACCTCCCACTTATTTCACTGTTGTTTAGCAGATATTTGAGGGAGGATGATGACAACTGAATACCCATAATTGTTCAAGGTATGCTTTCAGAGTAGAACCTGCTGACGATGTACAGGCATTGCTTCAATTCCCAAACACCGGAGATATAAGGGAGATAGACCCTCGTCAACCCCTTTGAGCCTTGAAGTAGGAGTTTATTTTCTAAACGAAAAAACCCTCACATCTAACCCGGGGCAGGGTAGTCATCAGTTAAATTTGACCGAGCGTTCAAATTTCCAAAGGAGTGTGCATCCGAGGATCCATTACCTTTATTCATTACACCCAAAGAGGTCAAGGGACGTGAAACCACAATGGTTATCCTTCAATATCAAAGGAATGAGGCAGTTACAACCCTTTCAGTAAGTCAGACAAACCAGTGTCACACGATTTGTTCAACAAAGATCAAAAGAAAAAAAAAAAGAGAAATAAAGCCCGCTAAGTCGACAAAAAAATGTGTGAAAAACAAATGACTTAGGCAAAAGTTAGGGCATCCCGCTGGACTTCAAAATCGAAAAAATTCAAAGAAAGATTCAGTCCAGGCAAAAATTAGGGAGTAAGAAAAATATCAAAAAGAAAAAGTTCCATAAGAACAAAGTCGTGTGACTACATACACAAAGTCAGAAGGGGTGACTGTTGCTCCAAGATACCTCATTGGTGCTTAAACCGTCAACGTCATTGGTTCCTCAACCATTACAAAACCCTTTCGAGAGGCGAGCGCTCAGGCCAAATTAGCTGAACGTAGGACTGAAGAACATCAAGAAGAATGGGTGGGCACATATAAACTTTGAGCCATAAATCTTTCTTTCTAAAACCGTGAACTAGACCACGTTATAACCCTTGAAAGTCCTAATTGAACCAGGTTCAATTCTGAAAGCATACTACGACAAGGTTGCGTAAACTGACTCCTAACAATTTTCTAACTCAGCATTATATTTGGACTAACGGTCCATTCGTCACACACTGTCACAACATTCAAATAAATAAATTTTCAAAACTTGCATGTGTACTGCATTAAAGTTGCCATTTGTGAATGAACAGTTTTAATTGCAAGTCAGTTTGTGACACCAGGGAAGTTCCTACAAAGAGCAATCATGAGGGAACTTGATCATTCAACAATGAGGACTGGAATCAAGAGCATCTTGTTAGCCTTTGAATCAGGGGCATGTTATCCAGTGGTTTTGTCGACCAAGGAATTTGGCAGTGTAAAGCAAGCTCCATAGCTTCAGTTGATTGAGGAACATCTGTGAAAGCCAGTTGATTAGAGCTAAATCTACCAAACAGGGGCAGGCCACCCAGATTTTCTGTTAACCAAGGATGATTTCATCCAGTGCTCAGTCAGAATGAGTCAAGTCGCTTCCACGCTCATACCAGGGCAGCACACCTCCAGAGATTACCAAGTGCAACTCTCCCCGAGAGGACGTCCAGGTCCGCCATGCCAAGAATTGGATAATCAGCAACAGTCTACTCAGAGACTCACCCAACTGGGGAAACTTTAGCTACACAGAGCAAGTTATATCAGTGATCTTCGAGTTCAAGACGAGTATCGGGAAATCGTGCTACCCACCCTCGCCTTTGTCACCCTTCTCAACTAGAAGCCTTGTCACTGAGACCTTTCTTCCCGTCCTCGGGAGTTTTCTGGCATTTCATGAGCATTGCATAAATCATTTGCATACGTTACTCATGTCGCTCGAGCATAGAGCATAGGCATCATAAGTGCATTGGGCATCCTTCCCCCACAACGTCAATCTCACATCCAGGGCCTCGTAACCCCAACTTCTTGACATCTCAAAGTCCAGTTCTCGTCTGGCAAACCGTTTTAAAGTCTAGTTCTCGTCTGGCAAACCAATTCAAAGTCCAATTCTCGTCTGGAAAGCCAACCCAAAGTCCAGTTCTCGTCTGGCAAACCAACTTCAAATACCAGTTCTCGTCTGGTAGGCGAATCTTTTAACCAGTTCTCGTCTGGTCACCTTGTCATTTAACCTTTTGAACGCCAGTTCTCGTCTGGTAGTCATTCTTTTTCAGAGTCAATTCTCGTTTGACAATGAACCCAAGGAGTCAGTTCTCGTCTGACGACTTATTCTTTGCCCATCAGTTCTCGTCTGTTGGCCTACCTTTAGTAAACCAGTTCTCGTCTGGTAATTCACCATTTAAGTCCAATTGCTTGGCAACCAAAAAAGAGAAAAAACAAATAAAATATCTATCAACCTGGCCTTGCGCCCAGCAATCATTGTTTCATCTCCCGTGACTTATATCATCATATCCTTAGCATCATGAGCATACGTTTACATCTTGCATCATCTGCATTGCATCTTCATACTGCATGGTTTCTATTTTATCTCTGATGTGGAGTAATATCGTTTCAAGACGCAATCTGGAGCAGTTATCTCACGATCTTTTGAATTTCTGCGAGTGTTTGAAGACACTGGGGCAATTCTGAACGCCAGGTCTTCTGTAAAATCCTCTATAGGCGATCTCTTTCATAGACGATGCAATCTGAGGCACAATGGAGGAGTAAGGAATGTTTGTTCACTCATGATAATCAGTGTGCAACATTTGAGCTTAGAAGCCTGAAGCACTGTGTTAATTCTCAGGGAATGTCTGGTATTTATTTTACCAGCAGGGCATTGGAAGTTTATTTCTTCCCCGGGCATAAAGATCTTCTTTCTGCCGACAAGGTTTCCTCATAAAGAGTTTGTGTTCTCATTCAGTCAAAATCCAGTTGGCATATCTTCCCAACACAGTCATCGTACTACACTTGGGGCATATTTTGACTTATTTGATTCTCCAGCAAAGTCTCTCCTCAGCAGAGCATTTCCAAATATGTTTCTCAACCAAGCCAGAAGGTTGACATCCACAGCTGAGGTAGAGCAGATGATATCCCCAGCAGAACTTCAAGGCTAATTGAATCGTTCTCGTCCCCAAGCGGATTTATCTGTCCACGGTGAAGTATTCCCAACAGGCAGCTGAAGGCCTTTCTTCCCCACAAAGTTAGAATTGTCAGAGCTCTCTCTCTCCAGTAAGGGTCCCAGTAAGGGTTATGTAATCAAAGCATCTTCCCTAGCCAAGTCTGAAGATGATCTTTCCCCATAGAGTTCATGTCTGATCTCCACTTCCGGCAGTGAAATATTTCCCAGCAAAGTTGCCATACTGGTGGTCATTTGATGATACAGTCAAATATATATCACCTCAGTCAGAGATGGGTAGTCAGACCTCTAGACTTATCTTCCCCTGCAGAGTTGTAACTCTCGGTGGCCAATCAAGCATTTGTCTACCGCTTGTCTGCGTTTGTCAACACTTGTCTGTGTTATCTCTAAGCAGAGTTATCCCCAACAGTGATATATCATGCTTTATTGCTGCTCGTCTGCATCTTTCAACACTCGTCTGTGTTAGCTCTGTGGTATTGCTCATTTGCTTTCCCCAGTAGAGTCTATATCTACTAGCACTCGTCTGTGCTCGCATATTTATTTGATGCTCATCCTCTTTCAGCACTCGTCCGTGCCTTTTCCTCAGTAGATTCCTCTTTATTTGAGGTATTCCCCAGCACTCGTTCGTGCTAGCATCTTTATTTGATGACCGTCCGCAGCTCTCGGCACTCGTCCGTGCTTATTAGTCTTTGAAGTTTTTTCCCCCAGCGAAGTTGCCTGTACTCGTCTGTGCGCGCATCTTCATTTGGTGCTCGTCCGCATCCCTGCAGCACTCGTCTGTGCATTTTATTTTTGATTCCTCTTTATTTGAGGCACATCCCCAAGAAAGTCGCCAGTACTCGTCCGTACTCGCATCTTTATTTGATGCTCGACCGCATCTCTTAGCACTCGTACGTGTTTGTTACTCCTTTGAAGATTGCTCTTCCGCATCCTTCGACACTCGTCAGTGCCTATTACTTATCTGGTGCTCGTCTGCACGCCCCGACACTCGTCCGTGTTTGGTATTTTCTTTTGAAGATCGTCTGGAATAAGCTGATACTCGTCCGTATCTTTTCTGACACTCGTTTGTGTTAGATTGTTCCCTATTGAAGATTCCAATGCTCGTCCGTGTTGGATTTCTGGTATTCGTCTATACCAGTGATTGATACTCGTCCGTATCAATATCAAAAGCACTCGTCCGTGTTTCTTGGATCATCGTCCGGTACTCGTCCGTATCGTCGACTTATGACACTCGTCTGTGTTTCTTTGATGATCATTCCAATGCTCGTCCGCATTGATGAAAATCCTGACGGTGGGATTAAAACATCAAAACAATATCCGGAACCTGCGTAAGGGTTATTCGAAGAAGACTCGTCCGTCTTATTCCACTTATCTGCGTAAGGATTTGTGAAGAGGATTCGTCTATCCTAGTTGCATGTCTATCCCACAGACTTATATGCATTCCCGGAACATGCATAAGGGTTATCCGAAGAAGACTCGTCCGTCTTATTCCACTTATCTGCGTAAGGATTAGTGAAGGAGATTCGTCTATCTCAGGTTACTTTGAAGATTCTTAAGGACTCGTCCGCTCTCTGCACCTGGCGTCATAGGTCACAAGAACACTCGTCTGTCTCATGTTTCATCAGAACCTTTGGTTTCGTTGGAAGGAGCTCGTCAGCTCATCTCTCAGCTCAGTCGCAACGTCATTGGATTGGGTTTATTTGCCATTTCTTGTTTTCTGCACCAGAGCGCAAATTTCCATTTTTCTTGGGTATTCAACCACAGTTTATCTTGAACGGTCGAAAGCGGAAGCAATCGTCCTTTTCAGATCAACAGTTGCTTGAATAGGGGCAGCTGTAGACACCCTAAATTTGCCCTCTTGTTTTTCTATCTTTTTTTCAGCTTTTCGTTTTGCATTCATACGCATTTTTGCATTAGGTCATATCATTTGCATTAGCTCCTGAGACATGGGATCGTCATCATCGGGGGATTAGGGTTTCACGTCATTATTTGCACATTATCAGAGAATTTAAGGTTTCAGCTATGCAGCCATTAGTGGCATCATCCTCTCTTTGTTCCTGTCACTAAACTAGGGTTTATTTCCTTGATTTAGCGGTATTCAGAGATTTCACGTCTGCAAGGACTATTCACTATGCATCCGGCTCGTCATTAGGCAATTTTCTCCTTCATCAAGTTACAAGGATATTTTCGTCTTCTCAGCATCTCAGGAAATTTCTTTCTCAAAAAGTTCTGGTTGGGGTTCAAGTGCAGTTGTTCATTCATGATCCAATTTAGGCGGATGTTTGACCTAGTCTTGGTCAAACTATCAGGATATTTCTACAAGTACAAGTTGCTTTTCATTGGCTTATTTCTCAGTCGCGGTGAATTGTTCAGTGGTGGTTGTTTATTTCTTGATCAGTAATTTTTGTGGAAAGTGTCAGTTTGGTTCCGAATTGAAAATCAAGGTTTTATGGCCATGTTGTTGGAAAATATTAGTGGAGGTACAAAAATAAATTCTTTTCTAAAATCCATCGTCCATACCTTTCATAATAATCAAATTCATATTCATAACCCACAAATATCCACTTTTCATTAATTTCCATCTTTTACCATATTTTTCCATTTAATTAGTTATTATCCAATATCGATTTATTCATTCCATTTTAATTCCTAAATCCATTTCCATTATTATTCATAATCCATTTGTAATTTGTTTCACATTTGTTACCCAATCCATATTCACATCCAAAAAAAATCATTAATTATCCATTTCAAATTTTAATTATTTTCTAATTCATTGTGTCAACTTTCATATGCCAATTATCCATTTATTTCTATCCATATCCATTTTTCTAGTTTATTATTTTTAATCCATATTTTCATTTTTTTTCCATACAATTTCATTAATTCATTTTAATCCCCCTTTTTTTTCCTTAATACCTTTTCTTGATAAGACCCATAAAGAGCCCACTTCATTAGGCCCATTTCTTATATTATGCCAAAACAAAAATTAGAAAAAAAGAGAGAGATGTTTTATGATTGTAAAGGAAATTAGCGCAGGATGTTTCCCATGGTTTCACAACAGATTGGCCCCACTCTCACAACAACTTTTCCACCAATTCCACTACTCCCAATTTTCAGCCAACTGTGACTTTGTCACCCTCTACACAACATTTCCGTTACAGCCGTACACACACCACTCACGCATAATCTCAACAATCCATTTTTCCACTCACGCAGCACGTATTACACACACAATCACGCCCCACGATTTCTTTTCACACACCAACAAACAGCAGAATAACAAACCTCCTTCATACTCTGCCTCACTGACTGATAGCAGCCACCATTTCTGACTCTGCTCTCACAACAACATCCTCATAACCTTGGCTTCACCACTCCCTCTGCTCTTACATAAATTCATTGAACCACAAACCTTCTTATCTTCCAACTCACATCTTCTCTAACCTAACCAATATCATAAGCACAGCCACACAAAGCAAACAACAGCAACCAAATCCACAACGCAAAACCAACACAACCTACACCAAACTCTTCGCAAAACCGCAGCCCAACCAAACCTCCATCATCAGATCCATTCAACCTTTAACATAAACAAACCATTTCCATCTTCAGCACCTAAACCAACACATCAAACCATTTCAACAAAACACAAACCGATGCATCTATTTCCCATCCACCAACATAACGTTACCGCTTTATCGTCTTCGTATCACAACCAACATTTCACCACCACCTCCAACTTACTCACTTTCAAAAACAGAACAACCTGTGAACTTTTTTTCGACTTGTAGATGTCTTGAATTGGCAGAATTTTTGACCAACAAGAATTATTGAATTCAGTTCAGAATGTCCTATCAAATGTTAGGACATTATCAAACAGAGTATATGAACTTATTTCAGGATGTCCTATCAGATGTTGGGACATTGTGTAAATGACTTAAGTTCAGTTTTTCAGGATGTCCCAACAGATGTTGAGACATCTCAAACCTGCTTCCAGAATTAATTATTGACTAACTAATCAGAGATATTTAAGGAGAGTTATCTGGAATTAATTAATGATGGATAAAAACAGAACAAGGCGCATCTGTAGGGAGTTTTATATTGAAGATTCAGATTAAAACAGAAGACCAAATAGGGTGTCTAGTGTTTTTAATAGCAGGTGTTTTAATTGTACCACTTTATGAGCTTTTAAGCAAAAGTGTATTTGTGACTTGATTGAAACTGTGAAGTAAGATCAAGCTGTATTGTTTGAAGAATGTCTTCAATTTCATTAAACTTGTAAAAGATCACTGTGTGATTGAGGGGGAGTGAGTAGGGTACTCATATCTAAGTTGTGTCTTAGGTAGAAATTGCATTGGGTAGTTATTAAGTGAAAGATTAAACAGGGTGGTTTAAGTCTAGAATTAATATTACTTATAGTGGATTTCCTCCTGGCTTGGTAGCCTCCAGATGTAGGTGTGGTTATACACTGAACTGGGTTAACAAACTTCTGTGTTGTTTACTTTTCTTGCTATTTAAGTTTTGGTTAAATTTGTCAAGTGTCCTATCAAGTGTTGGGACATCTCTTAGGAAATCTCATACCTGATCAAAGAATTTCAATTGGCATCAGAGCAGGCACCCTGCCTGTTTATACTGGGTGAGATCTAGGGAATACAAATTCTGTAACATGGACAGAGATATAGGGTCAGTAAATAGACCACCTATACTGGATGGGTCTAATTATGACTACTGGAAGCCAAGAATGATTGCATTCTTAAGATCACTTGACAACAGGGCATGGAGAGCAGTCAATGTTGGATGGGATCATCCTGTCCAAGACACCAAAGATGGATCAAAAGTGCTGAAACCTGAAGAAGAGTGGAGTAAGGAGGAAGAAGATTCAGCACTAGGCAACTCAAAAGCCTTAAATGCTTTATTCAATGGCATTGATAGGAACATTTTCAGACTTGTGCATCATTGTGAGCTGGCCAAAGATGTTTGGGACACTCTCAAAACAACTCATGAAGGAACATCAAAAGTAAAAATGTCAAGACTTCAACTTCTCACCACCAAGTTTGAAAACTTGAGAATGAAGGAAGATGAATCAATTCATGAGTTCTATATGAACATCTTGGATATAGCCAATACTTCTGGAGCTTTGGGAGAAAAGATGACTGATGAAAAGCTTGTAAGAAAGATTCTCAGATCTTTGCCAAAAAGATTTGACATGAAAGTCACAGCAATAGAAGAAGCTCAAGACATATGCTCCATGAAAGTTGAAGAACTCATTGGCTCCCTTCAAACTTTTGAGATGGGAATGAATGACACAAATGTTAAAAAGAACAAAAGCATAGCCTTGGTGTCAAATACTGATGAAGAAGAAAATGATGAATCAGAAAATGATAAAAGCTTATCAGACAACCTTGCTATGCTTGGAAGACAATTCAAACAGATTCTCAGAGGTATGGAAGGCAAATCCAATTCCAGTGGAAGATTCACAAACTCTTCTGAAAACAAGAGAACTTATGATGCTAACAAAAGATCAAATCTTGCTGAAAAGACCAGTCAAGAAAAAGGAATCAAGTGCCATGGGTGTGAAGGATATGGACACATCAAGAAGGAATGTCCTACCTTCTTAAAAAGACAAAAGAAGGGACTATCTGTAACCTGGTCTGATGAAGACTCAGGAGGAGATTCAGAAGAAGAATCAGCTAAGCATATTACTGCTTTAGCTGGACTGTGTGAATATGATAGTGATTCCAGTTGTGGAGAGCTTACTTATGCAGATCTTGAGCAAGCTTTCAAAGATCTATACAAGAGAAGCACTGAAATATGCAGTGAGGTTATAAAGCTAAAGAAGAAGAATGAGGTATTAGAAGATGAAAAAGCAAGTGATCAAGTAATCATTGATACCTTGAAAAGTGAAGTAACTCTTCTCAACTCTAAGTTGGAACATATGTCCAAATCTGTTAGAATGTTGAACAGCAGCTCAAATACACTGGATGTTATTCTCAGCAATAATAAACATTCAGGGGACAAAAGTGGACTGGGATATAACAGAGATGAAGCCAGCTCTAGCAAAACTACTTCAAAAACTACACAGTCAAACAAGATGTCCCAACAGATGCTTCAACATCAGAACACAAAGACAAACATAATGTTCCAACAGATGTCTCATCATTCTGGAAAGAACAAAATGAAAAAGAAATATCAAAGATGGAGATGTCATCACTGTGGAAGATTTGGGCATATCAAACCTCATTGTTATAAGCTACATGGATATCCAAATCAGATGTATCAGCAAACTTCTAAGCAGAAAATAGAAGTTACCAAGAAAGGGCTGCATAAACATCAAAGAAATCAGCAACCTCCTAAGCAGAAGACAGAAAACATCAAGAAGGTATGGAAACCAAAAGCTAGCACTGAAGCTGATCAAAGCTACAAGAACAAGATCAACAATCAAGCTTGGAGTTCAGCTGATAAACAACACACAGGGTAGAGGCATCAAAAGAAATCTCAACTCATCTGGTCAAAGAAAAGTACTGCATACATAGCACATACATCACTGAGAGTATCAGCTAAAGAAGACTGGTACTTTGACAGTGGATGTTCAAGACACATGACTGGATTGAAGAATTTGCTAGTAAACTTAAAATCACATTCATCCAGGTATGTGACCTTTGGAGATGGAGCTAAAGGAGAAATCAAGGGAGTTGGAACCTTGGATTGTCAAGATGTTCCAAGACTAGATGATGTGCTGCTAGTTAAAGGTTTAACTGCTAACCTGATCAGCATAAGTCAATTATGTGATCAAGGATACAGTGTAAACTTTACCAAAACTGAATGCATAGTGACTAACAAAGAACAAGAGGTTGTCATGAAAGGAGCCAGATCTAAAGACAACTGTTACATGTGGGAATCCCAAAATCTCAGTCTCACTTCAACTTGCTCTTTAGCTAAAGAAGAAGAAGTGAAACTATGGCACCAAAGACTAGGTCATCTTCATTTCAGAGGCATAAAGAAGATAATATCCATGGATGCTGTAAGAGGTATTCCTAAACTGAAGATTGATGATGGCAAAATATGTGGTGAATGTCAAATAGGCAAGCAAACCAAGATGTCCCATCCAAAGCTCCAACATCTGACAACTTCCAAAGTTTTGGAACTTTTGCATATGGATCTGATGGGACCTATGCAGGTTGAAAGTCTTGGTGGTAAGAGGTATGCCTATGTTGTGGTTGATGACTTTTCAAGATATACATGGATAAATTTCATCAAAGAAAAGTCTGATGTATTTGATGTATTCAAAGAGTTATGTCAAAGATTGCAAAGGGAAAAATCCAGCTGTGTGATCAGAATAAGAAGTGATCATGGAAAGGAATTTGAGAACCAAAAATTCTTAGATTTCTGCTCTTCAGAAGGAATCAATCATGAATATTCTTCACCAATCACCCCTCAACAGAATGGAATTGTTGAAAGGAAGAATAGAACTATTCAAGAATCAGCAAGAGCTATGATCCATGCTAAAAAGTTACCTCTGTACTTCTGGGCTGAAGCTATGAACACTGCCTGCTACATTCATAACAGAGTTACTTTAAGGAAAGGAACTTTGTCCACAATATATGAAGTCTGGAAGGGCAGAAAACCCACAGTTAAGTACTTCCATGTATTTGGAAGTAATTGTTATATTCTGGCAGATAGGGAGCAAAGAAGAAAAATGGATCCTAAAAGTGATGAAGGGATTTTCCTTGGATACTCCATAAACAGCAGAGCATATAGAGTATTTAATTCTAGAACCAAGGTTATCATGGAATCCATAAATGTGATAATTGATGATGCTCCTACAGATGTCCCAGAAGATGTTGGAACATCTGCTGATATCAAGATTGAAGCTGAAGAAAAGAATGATCATTATAACTTCACTCAAACTGATACAAGAATAGAAGAATCAAGCAAACCTCCCTCCATCAGAATACAGAAGGATCATCCCAAAGATCTGATAATTGGTGATCCCAACAGAGGTGTGAGCACTAGATCAAGAGAAGTGATTTCAGGTTCTTGTTTTGTTTCCAAAATAGAACCTAAAAACATCAAGGAAGCTCTTACTGATGAATACTGGATTTGTGCTATGCAAGAGGAATTAGGTCAATTCACAAGGAATGAAGTGTGGAATCTTGTTCCTAGACCTGATGACATAAATGTGATTGGTACAAAATGGGTGTATAAGAACAAGTCTAATGAACAAGGAGTTGTTACAAAGAACAAAGCTAGACTTGTAGCTCAAGGATACACTCAAATTGAAGGAGTAGACTTTGATGAAACCTTTGCACCAGTAGCAAGGCTTGAATCAATTAGACTACTTTTGGGAATTGCTTGTATCTTGAAGTTCAAGCTATTTCAAATGGATGTGAAAAGTGCCTTTTTAAATGGCTACCTTAATGAAGAAGTATATGTAGAACAGCCTAAAGGATTTGTTGATCCAAGCTGTCCAAATCATGTATACAAACTAAAGAAGGCACTTTATGGGTTGAAGCAAGCTCCAAGGGCATGGTATGAAAGACTGACAACATTTCTTATCAAGCAAGGATACAGAAAAGGAGGGATTGATAAAACCCTGTTTGTTAAAGATGAAGAAGGAAATATCATGATTGCTCAAATATATGTTGATGACATTGTCTTTGGTGGGATGTCTGACAGGATGGTCAAACATTTTGTCAAGCAGATGGAAACTGAATTTGAAATGAGTCTAGTAGGAGAGTTAACCTACTTTCTTGGTCTGCAAATAAAGCAAATGGAAGACTCAATGTTCATTTCCCAAAGTAAGTACTCCAAGAACATAGTCAAGAAATTTGGAATGGAAAATGCTTCTCATAAAAGAACTCCTGCCCCCACACATTTAAAGCTGACTAAAGATGAAAAGGGTGAGAATGTAGATCAAAGCTTATACAGAAGCATGATTGGAAGCTTGTTATACTTGACTGCTAGCAGACCAGACATTGCATTTGCAGTAGGAGTTTGTGCAAGATATCAAGCTGATCCAAAAGTCAGTCATCTCAATCAAGTCAAAAGAATTCTTAAATATGTTAATGGTACTTGTGACTATGGCATAATGTACTTTCATGATTGCAAACCAATTCTCACTGGCTTCTGTGATGCTGATTGGGCTGGAAGTGATGATGAGAGAAAAAGCACTTCAGGAGGATGCTTCTTTCTAGGAAACAATTTGATTTCTTGGTTCAGTAAGAAACAGAATTGTGTATCCTTATCTACAGCTGAAGCTGAATATATAGCAGCTGGAAGCAGTTGTTCTCAGTTGGTTTGGATGAAGCAAATGCTCACTGAGTACAATGTCCCACAGGATGTCATGACATTGTACTGTGACAACTTAAGTGCAATAAACATATCAAAGAATCCTATCCAACATAGCAGGACCAAGCATATTGATATCAGACATCATTTCATCAGAGATCTTGTAGAAGAAAAGGTGATTTCATTGGAGCATGTAGCTACAAATCTGCAGTTAGCTGATATCTTTACCAAAGCATTGGATGCTACACAATTTGAGAACTTAAGGGGCAAACTTGGAATCTGTTTATGTGATATTTAGCAGTTAATGAGATGTGCCAACATGTCATATGACATTGTATGGCATAAGTTCCAGATGGCAAAACCAGTCTGGACAAGATCCTTGGGAATTCCATTCCTAATCATTTGCACTGTAACGGCTACTTATTTAGTAACTGTTTATAAGCAGCTATCAAGATTCTCATCATACTATCACAAGCGAATCACATTAACTAGCTATCCGTCAAAAATCATAAACCCTAAAGATGTTCATCCATCTTCCTCAACAATGTCTCAAAACCCTAACACAACTGAGGAAGTTCTCAACAAGGAAGACGTAGTTCATGCCACTCCCATCTCTGTGGTACCAATGAAATCAACTCCATTGGACGAACTCAGAGGAAGTGCCTTTCACACTAAAAAGCCAAGAACTCCAAAGAGAGCTAAAGATCAAGTTTGCAGCAAAGCCAAAGGAGGCATTCCTTCTCCTGCTAACATGCCCCCAAAATCCTCAAAATATGTAGATGATTCCATCAAGGAGATTGTCAACCAAATCCTTTTTGAACAGAGAGTGGTGAGTGGGATCTCTGTTCCTCTAAAAACAATGTCTGCACCTCAAGAAGAACAAGCTCAAGATGCTGAGGACACTCCTGCAGAACAAGATGTCCCAATAGATGTTGGAACATCTGAAGATGAGAAAAAGGACTCATCTGATGCTGATTTGGAACAAACTGAGGACCAGCATAAGGCCTCAAATGAAAATGATGAAGAAGTCTCTGAGGATCAGACCAGAGCTTCAAATGAAGATCAAATCCCTGCTGATCAACCAGCTGAAGAGGAGACTGCTCAATCTCCTCCAGTAGTCAACCTGGAGCAGGACTCTGATACAGAGATCATAGCCTCTGTTAAACCTAGCATAGCCAAAAGGCTCAGGTCCAGGAAAGGCAAGATGCAAGCTGAACCTGCCATTCCTGAGAAGAAGAAGGCTAGTCCAAAGAAAGGCAAGGCTAAAGCTACCTTTGGTCCAACAAAACCATGGAGCAAAGTCCAAACCCAGAAGAGAAAAGCTGCCACACCATCAGATTCAGATGTTGAATCAGATGTCCCAACATCTCCTCCCAAGAAGAGACCAGCACCATCTAGAGCTTCAACTGTTGTACCAGAAGCTCCCTTGGACAACATATCATTCCATCATGTCTCTAGTGTGAACAAGTGGAAGTTTGTGTACCAAAGAAGAGTTTCCCTAGAAAGAGAACTGAGCAGCAATGCACTTGAGTGCACTGAACTGATTGACCTCATCTCTGCTGCAGGACTATTCAAGACAGTCTCAGATCTTTCTCCCTGCTATGAACTTCTTGTCAAAGAGTTCATTGTGAATCTTCAGGAGGATTGTTCAAATGGTAAGTCCTCTGAGTTCAGAAAAGTTTTTGTTAGAGGTAAATGTGTAGAGTTTTCTCCTCAAATCATAAATCAGTACCTAGGAAGAGAAACAGATGGACCAAATGAGCTAGGTAAGACAGATAATCAAGTCTGCAAGGTTATCACTGTAAACCAGGTCAAGGCATGGCCTGTGAAGGGAAAGCTCTCTGTGAGCATGCTTACAAGAAAATATGCCATGCTGAACAGGATTGGTACAGCTAACTGGGTGCCTACCAACCACACCTCTTCAATCTCCACTGGCCTGGCCAAGTTTGTTTATGCTGTGGGAACTCAGACCAAGCTGGACTATGGAGCTTACATTTTTTATCAGACCCTGAAGCATGCCAGCTCCTCTGCAACAAAGCTACCAATAGCTTTTCCTTCATTGCTATGTGGTATAATATTAAGCCAATATCCTGGGATTTTAACTGAGAAGGACACAGTCTGCAAGAGAGAAAGCCCCCTGGCTTTTCACTACAAATTATTCCTCAGTCACCATGCTGCAGATGTTGAAGCACCTTCTGGGACATCTGCTGGTCCCTCAACTGCTAAGACTTCAATCTCCAAGAAAGCATTAATTGCTGAGCTAAAGAGCACATGCAAGGAGCTTGAAGCAAGGAAGCTGAAACTTGAAGAAATCATCCAAAGGCTGGAGAGTGAAGGAGATCAGAAAGCTGCCTCTGATGAAGAAAGTGATGCTGATGAAGAAACTGAATTTGAGGAAGAAACTGAGAGTGATGAATCTGAGTGATCATTGTATGTGAGGCAAATGTAATGACAGCAATGTATTTCTGGAATAGTGTCTTTGGCCCTAAATTTTGTGTCTACCAAGGGGGAGAACAACAACAAATTGTAATTGCTGTTTAAGTATGAATGAAAAAAAAATCTGTTTGTTTGCTTCTGAACTGAATAAGTTTTGTTTTCTGTTGCAACAAGATTGGATACATATATGTTTGAGGGGGAGTAATCTCAAATATGAATCAACAGAAAAGTAATGCTATACTCTGATAAAAAGAACTTCTGCTGCACTCTGAAAACCAGAAAAGATGTTAGCCAAAAATTAGCCAAAGGGGGAGTTTGTAGATGTCTTGAATTGGCAGAATTTTTGACCAACAAGAATTATTGAATTCAGTTCAGAATGTCCTATCAAATGTTGGGACATTATCAAACAGAGTATATGAACTTATTTCAGGATGTCCTATCAGATGTTGGGACATTGTGTAAATGACTTAAGTTCAGTTTTTCAGGATGTCCCAACAGATGTTGAGACATCTCAAACCTGCTTCCAGAATTAATTATTGACTAACTAATCAGAGATATTTAAGGAGAGTTATCTGGAATTAATTAATGATGGATAAAAACAGAACAAGGCGCATCTGTAGGGAGTTTTATATTGAAGATTCAGATTAAAACAGAAGACCAAATAGGGTGTCTAGTGTTTTTAATAGCAGGTGTTTTAATTGTACCACTTTATGAGCTTTTAAGCAAAAGTGTATTTGTGACTTGATTGAAACTGTGAAGTAAGATCAAGCTGTATTATTTGAAGAATGTCTTCAATTTCATTAAACTTGTAAAAGATCACTGTGTGATTGAGGGGGAGTGAGTAGGGTACTCATATCTAAGTTGTGTCTTAGGTAGAAATTGCATTGGGTAGTTATTAAGTGAAAGATTAAACAGGGTGGTTTAAGTCTAGAATTAATATTACTTATAGTGGATTTCCTCCTGGCTTGGTAGCCTCCAGATGTAGGTGTGGTTATACACTGAACTAGGTTAACAAACTTCTGTGTTGTTTACTTTTCTTGCTATTTAAGTTTTGGTTAAATTTGTCAAGTGTCCTATCAAGTGTTGGGACATCTCTTAGGACATCTCATACCTGATCACAGAATTTCACGACTCATCACCATAACAGCTCCTCACTCTTCATCAAATCACCCCCATCCATCTTCATCCTCAACAACAACGCATAGCCACCACCTTCATCACTTCATCAACATACCAGCAACCACAAAAACATCACCAAACTAGAAATTCACAGAAAGAAAAAAAAAGAGATCGAAACCAATCCGTGAGCAAAAGAAGAAGAGACCGATGCACGAAAGAGTGAATCGATTTGTAGCCACGCGATTTGAAGCAATAAGTATGAGAGGTAGTCTTCACGAGACTTGCTGAAGATCGGTGTCGGCTCGAGGAAGAAGAGAAAACCGAGAAATCCAAACGAAACAAACCTTTCTCGTCGGCGAGATCCACAACGTCGAGAGAGAGAAGGCGAAGCAACAACATGTTGTTCATGGTGGAGGCTCATCGGAAGGAAACGGAGAGTGTCGGCGGCGCAAATTAAAGAGAGTTGTTCCGCTTGATTTCGTGGCGGTGGTTTATCGATGGAAGAAGCCGCGCGTTGTTAGCCGTGATGCAGGGGAGAAAAGTTTCTGGGGTTTTGTCATGAAATGAAGAGAGGTTTTATGTTTCTATGATTGTTAATGTTTATTATTATAATTTTCTTTGTTAATTTTTATTTTATAAAATGCTGATGTTTGTTTGTTTTGGGCTTATCAAAACCGTTAAAGGCACCGCCTGATCCAGATTTGCACCTCCCTCCTGTTGCTGTTAATGAGCTTGGATTTGGGCCTACTGAGTTTCTATTACCGCCCCTGGAATCTGCAGCAAGCCCCTTTTCTTTTCTTTATTTTTCTTTCTTATTAGTTTTTTTTTATTTTAATTAGGTTTCTTGACATTTTAGTTGATTATGTTTTATAATTAACGTTAAGTCTTAGTTTAGTGCTTGATTAAAATTTTGATTTATGTTAAGTATGATATGTTATTTAGTTTTGGTTTTATTTTCAATTTAATTTATTGTAATTAAATAGATTTATGTTGGTCTTGATTTAGTTTATGTTGACTAATTTAGCTCATTTAAGTCGGTTTGTATTTAATCTTGGTTCTAGTTTCGGGTGATATTTTTGTAGGCTTATTGTTTGATTTTGAAGACGGCGGATTTGACTTGGTGATAGCCTTGCGATTGGCTGTTTGTTCATGGATTGTTGACTTGTATTTGTTCGTGGAATTCAAGATGCAACTTGTGACGAATAATGGACTATTGCTTGGGCTTAAAGACTTATCTCGATAAATACTTTTGATGAGTATTCTCTTTGTTGGACAGCTTGGGATGCTGAAAGCTATTACTTGACTTTGATCTGATACCTTGATATTTAACAATTGTGCTTGACTTGTAAATCTACTTTGGGCTTGATACTTCTTCTTGATATTTCTTCTTGCGCTTATTGAAGAGGCAACGGACCTTCTCCGTTAGGTATCACTGAGGCCCGACTTTACCTTATTGCATGCTGTTGCATCTGGAAGTCCTACTGGTGTAGGCTATGTTTGTGCATTGTCTGATTATTTTCTTCTCCATATCGTATTCTCATCTCTCTATCTTATTTCTTCTCCATATCGCATTCTCATCTCCTTATCTTATTTCTATTTCATCCATTTCTTCTTCTTCTTTTATTCTTGTCTTGCTGGAGGTGTGCTTAGGCCACCATGGAGCTTCTCTTTTCATCTTTCTCTTCTTCTTTCTTTCTTTCTTCTTTAGGATAGTAAGTCTCACTAACCTAGGACCATCCGAGCATGTGAATATTAGGATTAGACTTTTCCTTTTAGAATTTTACCTTTTGTGATCCTTTGGTGCTTTCTCTTCTCATCTTCAAATTCAATTCTAATCCACTTAATAAAGGTTGAGTACTTTCATGTGACATGAGACTTTGCTATGAGATGCTTGCACGCGTTCCGTTTCGGGGCGAGGTGTGAGTCATCACTCGTGGTGGACAGGTCTTAGCATGAGTACCTCACAAAGAAAAAGCTAAAAAACACTTCTTAACAAAAAAAAACACAAAAATACTTAATAATGGTAATAGGCCAGTGTGCTTAAGCCTTCACTTGTGGGACTAGCTTTGGGGATTTCCTCCATAGATAGGTGTGCCTCTTGCGCATTCCATTTCGGGATGATGTGAGATGTACACATCCCATTGAGTAAGACTTAGGTACACTTACCTATGCAAACTTTCACTCATAAAAGCTTCTAAAAAACACCAAACAAACAATAAACGTCTCTCCTTCGGGAATTCTTTTCTCATCTCATTCACTCCTTACGTGAACTTGCTCCTGCATGTCACTTTGCAAGACGGTAACGCACTCGTCGTCCGAGCCTGCAACACCTGAGCATTGACATCAGCAGTTCAAGCCTTAATTCACAAGCAACTTTCCTTTCTCGCCTAGTTAGGGGAACTACGGCGTCTCTGATCCTCATTATCCTGATGAGGTACGTAGGCAGCGGGGTAGGGCCCGTTCGAGCACAATCTTTATTTTCCCTACATTTTTCTCTTTGTTTCTTATTTCATTTCTTTTCCAGTTCCAGTTTCTTTTCATTTTCATTTCTTTTGCTGCAGTTTTCATACCCTCACCCTTTGAAACAGTATTCTTTGCAAGCGTGGATCCCGTCGGGTATGGCGGACGATCTGGGTGCTAATACCTTCCCAGGTCGTAACCGACTCCCGAACTCAGTCTCTTTGGTTCGCAGGACCTGTGTCCTTCCTCTTCTTTCTTCTGGTTTGTGCAGCATTACCATTCCCTTTCTTCGGGATAAAAATGACTGGCTGGCGACTCTATTCTTTTTCCGCGCCACTTTCGCGTTTGTACCAGGATGGAAATCCGGGGAGCGACATTGAGGAGGAATAATAAATGGCAACTCAGCTGGGGAGAAAGCACCTCTGGTGCTAGGACTAATGATTTGCCAGCTTGCTGGAGTGAAGCTTTCATGCCCCATGCTATGTTTTGAATGCCTGCAATCCTGAAAAGACAAAGAAACGCACAAGTAATCCCGAGGTTTCCCTTACCAGATTCCATCATAAGAGTTCAGACACTCCCGGGAGTGAGTATATTTCCTGCAAGCACGTATTTTTTAGAAGAAAAGCATCTGTATTTATGCAATCAGTATCTTAAAGACATCGGGCATTTTCGCAAATGAAAATAAAATGTACGAGACGAAACATGACTGGAAATCTGATTTTATTAATTCATGTGCCCTGAATTGGCAAGATACAGTCAAAGAAAAAAATCCCCTAAAATGAGGAGATTGTTACAAATTTAGAAAAAAGATGTTGGCAACGTTGATGACGCTTCAAGGAACTTCCCTTTTGATATGACTCATATGACTTTTGACGTTCTTCTCGTCTTGCTTTCTGAAGAAGGTTGGTTCTGACCGACGCTGGAACCTTTCGAAGCTTACCATGTTGCGAATGATACAGATGAGTTCAGAATGCAGTTGTTCGCTTATCCCCTTATTTTGCGTGGATCGCCCTTTCGGGTTTTCGATCCACCGGGATACCCATTTTTGCCTGAGTTGTCCAATGTGGCTTTTCAACTCAGCGGGTGTACACATTTTTTTTGTTTATTTTCCCTTATTTTTGCCCGAGTCTTTTATTCTGTTTTTGACTCGCCGGGATGCCCTATTTTTGCCTGGACTTACATTCTATTTTTATGTCCAGCGGTTCATTTTATGCGAAGTATTTTTTAACTGCATCCGAATTCACAGGGGACGGGAAGTCTTCACCATCCATAGTGCTGAGCATCAGTGCTCCACCAGAGAAAACTTTCTTTACTACGAATGGTCCTTCATAGTTCGGAGTCCACTTGCCCCTGTGGTCTGTATGAGGAGGGAGAAATCTCTTCAGCACAAGATCTCCTACTTGGTACTCTCGGAGCCTGACTTTCTGATCGAAGGCTTTCTTCATTCTTTTCTGATATAACTGCCCGTGACAGATTGCAGTCAACCTCTTCTCTTCAATCAGATTCAATTGTTCATATCGGGATCGGACCCATTCTGCTTCATTCAGCTTAACATCCATTAGTACCCGCAGGGAGGGTAATTCAACTTCAACATGTAGGACTGCTTCCATACCATACACAAGCTGATACGGTGTTGCTCCAGTAGACGTTCTGATTGATGTACGGTACCCATGCAAGGCAAACGGTAGCATCTCATGCCAGTCTCTGTAGGTGACCACCATCCTTTGTACAATCTTCTTGATGTTCTTTTTAGCCGCCTCAACAGCGCCATTCATCTTTGGCCTATAAGGAGAAGAATTGTGGTGTTGGATTTTGAAGTCCCGGCATAGTTCTTCCATCATTTTGTTGTTCAAGTTGGAACCATTGTCAGTAATGATTCGCTCGGGAACTCCATACCGACAGATGATGTCTCTCTTCAGAAATCGGGCTACCACTTGCCTTGTAACATTTGCATATGAAGCTGCTTCAACCCACTTGGTAAAATAGTCAATAGCAACTAGGATGAATCTGTGGCCGTTCGAAGCAGTCGGCTCAATCTTGCCAATCATATCAATGCCCCACATAGCAAAGGGCCAGGGTGAAGACATCACATTCAAAGGGTTGGGAGGCACATGCACCTTATCTGCATAGATCTGGCATTTATGGCATTTCCTGGCGTAGGCACAACAGTCGGCATCCATTGTGATCCAGTAATAACCTGATCTTAGCAACTTCTTGGCCATGGCATGTCCTCCAGCATGGGTACCAAAGGATCCTTCGTGTACTTCGTGCATTAACAAGTCTTCTTCTGTCTTATCAACGCATTTGAGAAGTACCATATCAAAGTTTCTCTTGTACAGGGAACCGTCAGTATTCAGAAAGAAACTACCAGCTAGCCTTCTTAATGTCTTCTTATCATTGGAAGATGCCCCAGGTGGGTATGTTTGATCCTCCAAGAAGCACTTAATGTCATGGAACCAAGTCTTATCATCTTTGGCAACATCTGCTGCAAATACATATGCTGGTCTGTCAAGTCTGGATACTGAGATCCGAGGCACAAAGTTGGCAGCTTGAACTTTGATCATGGATGAAATAGTAGCCAGAGCATCTGCAAACTGATTCTCGTCCCGAGGGATATACTCAAGCTTGACCATTGTAAAGAAAGTCAATAACCTCCTTGTATAATCCCTGTAAGGTATCTGATGATCCTGGTGTGTGTACCATTTGCCGTTGGTTTGATTGACCACCAAAGCTGAATCTCCGAACACAGTCAAAGTCTTGATCCTGAGGTCAATGGCTTCCTCAAGACCCATAATGCAAGCTTTGTATTCAGCTTCGTTGTTAGTGCAGTTAAAGGTGAGCTTTGCCGAGAAAGGCATGTGAACTCCCTTAGGTGTAATGAGTACTGCACCAACACCACGACCATTCATATTAACAGCCCCATCAAACATCATAGTCCATTCTTCTTCCGGGTCAGGCCCCTCAGTGTGAACAGGCTCTTCATGATCTTTTGCTTTTATGAACATGATGTCTTCATCAGGGAAGTCAAATCTCATAGGCTGGTAATCATCAATGGGCTGCTCAGCAAGATAATCAGACAATACACTGCCCTTGATGGCTTTCTGAGACGTGTACTGGATGTCATATTCTGTGAGGATCATTTGCCATCTTGCAACCCGTCCGGTAAGTGATGGCTTCTCAAAAATGTACTTAACTGGGTCCATCTTTGAGATCAACAAAGTAGTGTGGGTCAACATATACTGCCTTAGTCGGCGAGCAGCCCACGCTAAAGCACAGCAAGTTTTCTCGAGCAGTGAATAACGTTGTTCACAGTCGGTAAACTTTTTGCTTAGGTAGTATATTGCATACTCTTTTCGACCAGACTCGTCATGCTGGCCCAGCACACACCCCATTGACTCTTCTAATACTGTTAAGTACATTATCAGAGGTCTTCCTTCGACTGGAGGCATAAGGATCGGAGGCTCTTGTAAATATTCCTTGACCTTGTCAAAAGCCTTCTGGCAGTCTTCATTCCACCTGACCGTTTGTTCTTTTCTTAACAGCTTGAACAAAGGCTCACAGGTTGCTGTAAGGTGAGATATGAACCGTGAAATGTAGTTCAATCTACCTAGAAAACCTCGAACTTCTTTCTCAGTTTTTGGTGCAGGCATTTCTTGAATGGCTTTGACTTTATCAGGGTCAACTTCAATCCCTTTCTCACTCACAATAAATCCCAGCAACTTACCAGATCTCACCCCGAATGTGCACTTGTTGGGGTTTAACTTCAATTGGTACTTCCTCAGACGCTTGAATAGCTTCAACAGATTTACCAGGTGGTCTTCTTCTGTGAGGGACTTGGCAATCATGTCATCCACATAACATTTAATTTATTTATTGATCATGTCGTGGAATAATGTTACCATAGCCCGTTGATAGGTTGCACCAACATTCTTCAGTCCGAATGGCATCACCTTATAACAGAACGTGCCCCAGGGTGTGATGAAAGTTGTCTTCTCCATGTCTTCAGGTGACATCTTGATCTGATTGTATCCTGAAAATCCGTCCATGAAGGAGAACACCGAGAACTGAGCCGTATTATCAACCAATACATCAATGTGAGGTAATGGGAAGTCATCTTTCGGGCTGGCCCTGTTCAGATCCCGATAACCCACACACATTCTCACCTTGCCGTCTTTCTTAGGTACGGGTACAATATTAGCAACCCACGGTGGATAGCTAGTTACAGCAAGGAAACCGGCATCCCACTGCTTTTGCACCTCCTCTTTAATCTTCATTGCCATATCTGGGCGAGTACGGCGCAGCTTCTGTTTTACTGGCGGGCAGTCTTCTTTTAAAGGCAGCTTGTGCATGACAATATCGGTGTCCAACCCTGGCATATCCTGATAAGACCAAGCAAAGACATCCACATACTCCCGTAGCATATCAATCAGTTGTTCTTTCACTGAGTCTTGTAAGCAGGCCCCGATCTTAACTTCTTTCGCATCTTCTTCCGTATCAAGATTAACCGTTTCGACCTCCTCCTGATGAGGAGTGATAACCTTCTCCTCTTGCCTTAACAATCTGGCTAGCTCTTCAGGAAGCTCATAATCTTCTTCAACCCCTTCATCAGCTTGATTGATTGGATTGTCAAAGTCATACGAAGTCATAGCAGTGTTGTTGTCGGTGCAGTCTGAAAGGCACTCTCTGCAAGGGTTTAGATTGTTCATTTTAGTGATTGATTTTAATCTTGTTTAGAAAAAGTGAAATGAAGTTTATCATTTTGGAAAACATTGCCATTTTATTTTTGTACAAAAAGAAAAATGAAAAACAGTGAGCGGAAAAAGGAAAAGACTCATTTGCAAAAGATGTCCGATATTCATTGATTGATCTGTTTGCACAAAATTACAAGATGGCCCTGAAATTCTGTGATCAGGTATGAGATGTCCTAAGAGATGTCCCAACACTTGATAGGACACTTGACAAATTTAACCAAAACTTAAATAGCAAGAAAAGTAAACAACACAGAAGTTTGTTAACCCAGTTCAGTGTATAACCACACTTACATCTGGAGGCTACCAAGCCAGGAGGAAATCCACTATAAGTATTATTAATTCTAGACTTATACCACCCTGTTTAATCTATCACTTAATAACTACCCAATGCAATTTCTACCTAAGACACACCTTAGATAAGAGTACCCTACTCACTCCCCCTCAATCACACAGTGATCAAGTTTACAAGTTTACTGAAATTGAAGACATCCTTCAAACATAACAGCTTGATCTTACTTAACAGTTTCAATCAAGTCACAAATGCACTTTTGCTTAAAAGCTCATAAAGTGGTACAATTAAAACACCTGCTATTAAAAACACTAGACACCCTATTTGGTCTTCTGAAATTCGTACTCAACTCTATGAGTTTCTGTTGCCTAAATAGGTATCTGTAAATTTGGGCTTTCTGTAGAATGATCCAGCCCTAATGCACATGCAGCTTCCACCTTGAATTTAGGGTTTGTTACCTCCTAGATTCTAGGTGATTTAGGTCTTCTGTTTTAATCTGAATCTTCAATATAAAACTCCCTACAGATGCGCCTTGTTCTGTTTTTATCCATCATTAATTAATTCCAGATAATTTTCCTTAAATATCTCTGATCAGTTAATCAATAATTAATTCTGGTAGCAGGTCTGAGATGTCTCAACATCTGTTGGGACATCCTGAAAAACTGAACTTAAGTTATTTACACAATGTCCCAACATCTGGTAGGACATCCTGAAATAAGTTCATATACTCTGTTTGCTAATGTCCCAACATCTGATAGGACATTCTGAACTGAATTTAACATTTCTTGTTTGGTCAAAAATTCTGCCAATTCTTAAACATCTACAAACTCCCCCTTTGGCTAATTTTTGGCTAACATCTTTTCTGGTTTTCAGAGTGCAGCAGAAGTTCTTTTTATCAGAGTATAGCATTACTTTTCTGTTGATTCTTATTTGAGATTACTCCCCCTCAAACATATATGTATCCAATCTTGTTGCAACAGAAAAACACTATTCAGTTCAGAAGCAAACAAACAGATTTTTTCATTCATACTTAAACAGCAATTACATTTGATGTTGTTGATGTTGTTCTCCCCCTTGGTAGACACAAAATTAGGGGCCAAAGACACTATTACAAATACATTGCTGTCATTACATTTGCCTCACATACATTGATCACTCAGATTCATCACTCTCAGTTTCTTCCTCCACTTCAGTTTCTTTATCAGCTTCACTTTCTTCATCAGCTTCACTGTCTTCAACAGATGCAGCATTCTGATCTTCTTCACTTTCCAACCTTTTAATGATTTCCTCAAGCTTCTGCTTTCTAGCTTCAAGCTCTTTGCAGGTGCTTTTGAGTTCAGCAATTAAAGTCTTCTTGGAGATTGGATTCCTAGTGGTT
Organism: Lathyrus aphaca; assembly: GCA_963966055.1. NCBI lineage: Eukaryota > Viridiplantae > Streptophyta > Magnoliopsida > Fabales > Fabaceae > Lathyrus > Lathyrus aphaca. The sequence continues at coordinate 543,849,689 of OZ014524.1, forward strand.
GAGGGACCAGCAGATGTCCCAGAAGGTGCTTCAACATCTGCAGCATGGTGACTGAGGAATAATTTGTAGTGAAAAGCCAGGGGACTCTCTCTCTTGCAGACTGTGTCCTTCTCATTTAAAATCCCAGGGTATTGACTTAGAACAATACCACACAGCAAGGAGGGAAAAGCTATGGGCATCTTTGTTGCAGAGGAGCTGGCATGCTTCATAGTTTGATCAAAAATATAAGCTCCATAATCCATCTTGGTTTGAGTTCCCACAGCATAGATGAATCTGGCCAGACCAGTTGAGATTGAAGAAGTGTGGTTGGTAGGTACCCAGTTAGCAGTTCCAATCCTGTTCAGCATGGCATACTTTCTGGTAAGCATGCTCACAGAGAGCTTTCCCTTCACAGGCCAAGCCTTGACCTGATTTGCAGTGATCACCTTACAGATTTGATTATCTGTCTTGCCTAGCTCATTTGGTCCATCTGTTTCTCTTCCTAGGTATTGATTTATGATTTGAGGAGAGAACTCAACACACTTACCTCTCACAAACACTTTTCTGAACTCAGATGACTTACCATTTGAGCAATCCTCCTGAAGATTCACAATGAACTCTTTGACAAGAAGTTCATAGCAGGGAGAGAACTCTGAGACTGTCTTGAATAGTCCTGCAGCAGAGATGAGGTCAATCAGTTCTGTGCACTCAAGTGCATTGCTGCTCAGTTCTCTTTCTAGAGCAACCCTTCTTTGGTACACATATTTCCATCTGTTAACACTAGAGACAAGATGGAATGATATGTTGTCCAATGGAGCTTCTGGAACAGCAGTTGAAGCTCTTGCTGGTGCTGGTCTCTTTTTGGGGGGAGATGTTGGGACATCTGATTCAACATCTGAATCTGATGGTGTGACAGCTTTTCTCTTCTGGGATTGGACTTTGCTCCAGGGTTTTGTTGGACCAAAGGTAGCTTTAGCTTTGCCTTTCTTTGGACTAGCCTTCTTCTTCTCAGGGATGACAGGTTCAGCTTGCATCTTTCCTTTCCTGGACCTTAGCCTTTTGGCTATGCTGGGTTTAACAGATGCTATGATTTCTGCATCAGAGTCCTGCTCCAGGTTGACCACTGGAGGAGATTGAGCAATCTCCTCTTCAGCTTGTTGATCAGCAGGGATTTGATCTTCATTTGAGTCTTTAGCCTGTTCCACAGAGACTTCTTTATCACTTTCACTTGAGGCCTTTTTCTGGTCCTCAGTCTGTTCAGTATCAGCATCAGATGAATTTTCTTTCTCATCTGCAGATGTTCCAACATTCATTGGGACATCTTGTTCTGCAGGAGTGTCTTCTGCAGTTTGAGATGGTTCTTCTTGAGGTGCAGGCATGGTGTTCAAGGGAACTGAGATCCCACTCACTACTCTTTGTTCAAAGAGGATTTGGTTGACAATCTCCTTGATGGAATCATCAACATATTTAGAAGATTTTGGGGGCATGTTAGCAGGAGAAGGAATTCCTCCTTTGGCTTTGCTGCAGACTTGATCTTTAGCTCTCTTTGGTGTTCTTGCCTTTTTAGTGTGAGAAACGCTTCCCCTGAGTTCGTCCAATGGGGTTGATTGCATTGGTACTACAGAGATGGGAGTGGCATGAACCACGTCTTCCTTGTTGAGAATTTCCTCAGTTGTTTTAGGGTTTTGAGACATTGTAGAGGAAGATGAATGAACAGCTTTAGGGTTTATGATTTCTGAAGGATTGTTAGTTAATGTGATTCTCTTGTGATAGTATGATGAGAATCTTGATAGCTTCTTATAAGTAGTTACTAAATAAGTAGCCGTTACAATGCAAATGATTAGGGATGGAATTCCCAAGGATCTTGTCCAGACTAGCTTTGCCATCTGGAACTTATGCCATGCAATGTCATATGACATGTTGGCACATCTCATTAACTGCTAAACATCACATAAACAGATTCCAAGTTTGCCCCTTAAGTTCTCAAATTGTGTAGCATCCAATGCTTTGGTAAAGATATCAGCTAACTGCAGATCTGTAGCTACATGCTCCAATGAAATCACCTTTTCTTCTACAAGATCTCTGATGAAATGATGTCTGATATCAATATGCTTTGTCCTGCTATGTTGGATAGGATTCTTTGATATGTTGATTGCACTTAAATTGTCACAGTACAATGTCATGACATCCTGTGGGACATTGTACTCAGTGAGCATCTGCTTCATCCAAACCAACTGAGAACAACTGCTACCTGCTGCTATATACTCAGCTTCAGCTGTAGATAAGGATACACAATTCTGTTTCTTACTGAACCAAGAAATCAGATTGTTTCCTAGAAAGAAGCATCCTCCTGAAGTGCTTTTTCTGTCATCAGCACTTCCTGCCCAATCAGCATCACAGAAGCCAGTGAGAATTGGTTTGCAACCATGAAAGTACATCATGGCATAGTCACAAGTACCATTAACATATTTAAGGATTCTCTTGACTTGATTGAGATGACTGATTTTTGGATCAGCTTGATATCTTGCACAAACTCCTACTGCAAATGCAATGTCTGGTCTGCTAGCAGTCAAGTATAACAAGCTTCCAATCATGCTTCTGTATAAGCTTTGATCTACATTCTCACCCTTTTCATCTTTAGTCAGCTTTAAATGTGTGGGGGCAGGAGTTCTCTTGTGAGCAGCATTTTCCATTCCAAATTTCTTGACTATGTTCTTGGAATATTTGCTTTGTGAGATGAACATTGAGTCTTCCATTTGCTTTATTTGCAGACCAAGGAAGTAGGTTAACTCACCTACTAGGCTCATTTCAAATTCAGATTCCATTTGCTTGACAAAATGTTTGACCATCCTGTCAGACATCCCACCAAAGACAATGTCATCAACATATATTTGAGCAATCATGACATTTCCTTCTTCATCTTTAACAAACAGGGTTTTATCAATCCCACCTTTTCTGTATCCTTGCTTGATAAGAAATGTGGTCAGTCTTTCATACCATGCCCTTGGAGCTTGCTTTAACCCATAAAGTGCCTTCTTGAGTTTGTATACATGATTTGGACAGCTTGGATCAACAAATCCTTTAGGCTGTTCTACATATACTTCTTCATTAAGGTAGCCATTTAAAAAGGCACTTTTCACATCCATTTGAAATAGCTTGAACTTCAAGATACAAGCAATTCCCAACAACAGTCTGATTGATTCAAGCCTTGCTACTGGTGCAAAGGTTTCATCAAAGTCTACCCCTTCAATTTGAGTGTATCCTTGAGCTACAAGTCTAGCTTTGTTCTTTGTAACAACTCCTTGTTCATTTGACTTGTTCTTATACACCCATTTTGTTCCAATCACATTTATGTCATCAGGTCTAGGAACAAGATTCCACACTTCATTCCTTGTGAATTGACCTAATTCCTCTTGCATAGCACAAATCCAGTATTCATCAGTGAGAGCTTCCTTGATATTTTTAGGTTCTATTTTGGAAACAAAACAAGAACCTGAAATCACTTCTCTTGATCTAGTGCTCACACCTCTGTTGGGATCACCAATTATCAAATCTTTGGGATGATCCTTCTGTATTCTGATGGAGGGAGGTTTGCTTGATTCTTCTGACCTTGTATCATTTTGAGTGAAGTTATATTGATCATTCTTTTCTTCAGCTTCAATCTTGATATCAGCAGATGTTCCAACATCTTCTGGGACATCTGTAGGAGCATCATCAATTATCACATTTATGGACTCCATGATAACCTTGGTTCTAGAATTAAATACTCTATATGCTCTGCTGTTTATGGAGTATCCAAGGAAAATCCCTTCATCACTTTTAGGATCCATTTTTCTTCTTTGTTCCCTATCTGCCAGAATATAACAGATACTTCCAAAAACATGGAAGTACTTAACTGTGGGTTTTCTGCCCTTCCAGACTTCATATATTGTAGACAAAGTTCCTTTCCTTAAAGTAACTCTGTTATGGATGTAACAGGCAGTGTTCATAGCTTCAGCCCAAAAGTACAGAGGTAACTTTTTAGCATGGATCATAGCTCTTGCTGATTCTTGAATGGTTCTATTCTTCCTTTCAACAATCCCATTCTGTTGAGGAGTGATAGGTGAAGAATACTCATGATTGATTCCTTCTGAAGAGCAGAAATCTAAGAACTTTTGATTCTCAAATTCTTTTCCATGATCACTTCTTATTCTGATCACACAGCAGGATTTTTCCCTTTGCAATCTTTGACATAATTCTTTGAATACATCAAATACATCTGACTTTTCTTTGATGAAGTTTATCCATGTATATCTTGAAAAATCATCAACCACAACATAGGCATACCTCTTACCACCAAGACTTTCAACCTGCATAGGTCCCATAAGATCCATATGTAGAAGTTCCAAAACTTTGGAAGTTGTCAGATGTTGGAGCTTTGGATGGGACATCTTTGTTTGCTTGCCTATTTGACATTCACCACATATTTTGCCATCATCAATCTTCAGTTTAGGAATACCTCTTACATCATCCATAGATATGATCTTCTTTATGCCTCTGAAATGAAGATGACCTAGTCTTTGATGCCACAGTTTCACTTCTTCTTCTTTAGCTAGAGAGCAGGTTGAAGTGAGACTGAGATTTTGGGATTCCCACATGTAACAGTTGTCTTTAGATCTGGCTCCTTTCATGACAACCTCTTGTTCTTTGTTAGTCACTATGCATTCAGATTTGGTAAAGTTTACACTGTATCCTTGATCACATAGTTGACTTATGCTGATCAGATTAGCAGTTAAACCTTTAACTAGCAGCACATCATCTAGTCTTGGAACATCTTGACAATCCAAGGTTCCAACTCCCTTGATTTCTCCTTTAGCTCCATCTCCAAAGGTAACATACCTGGATGAATGTGATTTTAAGTTTACTAGCAAATTCTTCAATCCAGTCATGTGTCTTGAGCATCCACTGTCAAAGTACCAGTCTTCTTTAGCTGATACTCTCAGTGATGTATGTGCTATGTATGCAGTACTTTTCTTTGACCAGATGAGTTGAGATTTCTTTTGATGCCTCTGCCCTGTGTGTTGTTCAGCTGATCTCCAAGCTTGATTGTTGATCTTGTTCTTGGGTATGTGACTTTGATCAGTCTGAGTGTCAGCTTTTGGTTTCCAAACCTTCTTGATGACCTCTGTCTTCTGCTTAGGAGGTTGCTGATGTCTATGCAGCACTTTCTTGGTACCTTCTACTTTCTACTTGGAAGATTGCTGATACATCTGATTTGGATATCCATGTAGCTTATAACAGTGAGGTTTGATATGCCCAAATCTTCCACAGTGATGGCATCTCCATCTTTGATACTTCTTCTTCATTTTGTTCTTTCCAGAATGTTGAGACATCTGTTGGAACATTATGTTTGTTTTTGTGTTCTGATGTTGAAGCATCTGTTGGGACATCTTGTTTGACTGTGTAGTTTTTGAAGTAGTTTTGCTAGAGCTGGCTTCATCTCTGTTATATCCCAGTCCACTTTTGTCCCCTGAATGTTTATTATTGCTGAGAATAACATCCAGTGTGTTTGAACTGCTGTTCAACATTCTAACAGATTTGGACATATGTTCCAACTTAGAGTTGAGAAGGCTTACTTCACTTTTTAAGGTGTCAATGATCTCTTGATCATTTGCTTTGTCATCTTCTAATGTCTCATTCTGCTTCTTTAGCTTTATAACTTCACTGCATATTTCAGAGCTTCTTTTGTATAGATCTTTGAATGCTTGCTCAAGTTCTTCATAAGTAAGTTCTCCACAACTGGAATCACTATCATATTCACACAGTCCAGCTAAAGAAGTAATATGCTTAGCTGATTCTTCTTCTGAATCTCCCGAGTCTTCATCAGACCAGGTCACATAAAGTCCTTTCTTTTGCCTTTTTAAGTAGGTAGGACATTCAATCTTGATGTGTCCATATCCTTCACATTCATGGCATTTGACTCCTTTATCTTGACTGGTCTTTTCAGCATACTTTAATCTTTTGTTAGCATCATAAGGTCTTCTGTTCTCAGAGTTTGTGTTTCTTCCACTAGGTTTGGATTTGCCTTCCATTCCTCTGAGAATTTGTTTGAATTGTCTTCCAAGCAGGGCAAGGTTTTCTGATAAGCTTTTATCATTTGCTGATTCATCATCTTCTTCTTCATCTGTATTTGACACCAAAGCTATGCTTTTGTTCTTTTTGACATTTGTGTCATTCATTCCCATCTCAAAAGTTTGAAGAGAACCAATGAGTTCTTCAACTTTCATGGAGCATATGTCTTGAGCTTCTTCTATTGCAGTGACTTTCATGTCAAATCTTTTTGGCAAAGATCTGAGAATCTTTCTTAAAAGCTTTTCATCAGTCATCTTTTCTCCCAAAGCTCTAGAAGTATTGGCTATATCCAAGATGTTCATATAGAACTCATGAATTGATTCATCTTCCTTCATTCTCAAGTTTTCAAACTTGGTGGTGAGAAGTTGAAGTCTTGACATTTTTACTTTTGATGTTCCTTCATGAGTTGTTTTGAGAGTATCCCAAACATCTTTGGCCAGCTCACAATGATTCACAAGTCTGAAAATATTCCTATCAATGCCATTGAATAAAGCATTTAAGGCTTTTGAGTTGCCTAGTGCTGAGTCTTCTTCCTCCTTACTCCATTCTTCTTCAGGTTTCAGCACTTTTGATCCATCTTTGGTGTCTTGGACAGGATGATCCCATCCAACATTGACTGCTCTCCATGCCCTGTTGTCAAGTGACCTTAAGAATGCAATCATTCTTGGCTTCCAGTAGTCATAATTAGATCCATCCAGTATAGGTGGTCTATTTACTGACCCTAAATCTCTGTCCATGTTACAGAATTTGTATTCCCTAGATCTCACCCAGTATAAACAGGCAGGGTGCCTGCTCTGATGCCAATTGAAATTCTGTGATCAGGTATGAGATGTCCTAAGAGATGTCCCAACACTTGATAGGACACTTGACAAATTTAACCAAAACTTAAATAGCAAGAAAAGTAAACAACACAGAAGTTTGTTAACCCAGTTCAGTGTATAACCACACTTACATCTGGAGGCTACCAAGCCAGGAGGAAATCCACTATAAGTATTATTAATTCTAAACTTAAACCACCCTGTTTAATCTATCACTTAATAACTACCCAATGCAATTTCTACCTAAGACACACCTTAGATAAGAGTACCCTACTCACTCCCCCTCAATCACACAGTGATCAAGTTTACAAGTTTACTGAAATTGAAGACATCCTTCAAACATAACAGCTTGATCTTACTTAACAGTTTCAATCAAGTCACAAATGCACTTTTGCTTAAAAGCTCATAAAGTGGTACAATTAAAACACCTGCTATTAAAAACACTAGACACCCTATTTGGTCTTCTGAAATTCGTACTCAATTCTATGAGTTTCTGTTGCTTAAATAGGTATCTGTAAATTTGGGCTTTCTGTAGAATGATCCAGCCCTAATGCACATGCAGCTTCCACCTTGAATTTAGGGTTTGTTACCTCCTAGATTCTAGGTGATTTAGGTCTTCTGTTTTAATCTGAATCTTCAATATAAAACTCCCTACAGATGCGCCTTGTTCTGTTTTTATCCATCATTAATTAATTCCAGATAATTTTCCTTAAATATCTCTGATCAGTTAATCAATAATTAATTCTGGTAGCAGGTCTGAGATGTCTCAACATCTGTTGGGACATCCTGAAAAACTGAACTTAAGTTATTTACACAATGTCCCAACATCTGGTAGGACATCCTGAAATAAGTTCATATACTCTGTTTGCTAATGTCCCAACATCTGATAGGACATTCTGAACTGAATTTAACATTTCTTGTTTGGTCACAAATTCTGCCAATTCTTAAACATCTACAGGCCCGATTACAAAATGAGTCTTGTCATCTTGGGCAAGATGCAATACTTGATGCATGCTTAAAAATACAGGAAATAATAATTACTCTGCAGGAGTAACCCTTATAATATCCTGGGAAGACCAGTTAAGGACTTGGCTCCCCGGGATCCTTGGACGTATCCAGCTCTCCAGGTTGCGGTCGCTTTCTTCCTCGTCTTCCAAGTTGTTCACTGCATTCGGGGTGAGCATTCCCCCGCTGACAAAAATGGGCTTCTTGGCAGCCTCTGATTGATCTTGTTGAGTTGGTTTGTAACCCAACCCAAATCTGTCCTCCTTCTTCTCCACGGGCAGCAGCTTGCCCCAGCCTTGGGCAGTCCCCTCTTCAACAACCTTCCTGGCTTGCTGATAAGATGTCATGGAGGTTCCTAGTACAGCAGATGCTTCATTTATGTTCAGGGCTTCAAATCCCTGGCTCATAGTTTCATGGATTTCTCCATCCATCTCAATATACTTATACGTAGCCAGATGGCTAACAAAGATATCTTCTTCACCACAGATGGTGATGATCTGGCCTTCCCACTCGAATTTCAGCTTCTGGTGAAGGGTAGACGTAACAGCGCCATCGGCATGGATCCAAGGTCTACCCAACAAACAGCTGTAGGCCGGCTGAATTTCCATCACATAGAAGGTAATTTTAAAAGTCTACGGGCCAATCATCACAGGCAGATCAATCTCTCCAAGCACTGATCTTTTAGAGCCATCAAATGCTCTCACCACCAAATTACTTAGACGCAATGCCAAGCCATCGTACTCCAGCTTCACCAAGGCTTTCTTTGGTAGAACATTGAGTGAAGACCCAGTGTCCACCAGTACATGGGATAGAACAGCACCCTTGCATTCTAGAGTGATGTGTAAAGCCTTGTTGTGGTTACGTCCCTCAGTTGTTAAGTCAGCATTGGTGAAGCCCAGTCCATGACTGGTGTTGACATTTGCCACCACAGTTTCTAGCTGATTAACAGTGATCTCCTCTGGCATGTACGCTGCGTGCAAGACTTTTAGTAATGCATTCCTGTGAGCTTCAGAACACATCAGCAGGGATAATATGGAGATCTTTGAGGGAGTTTGGTGAAGCTGATCCACCACTTTGTAATCACTTCTCTTTATAATCCTCATAAACTCGTCTACATCTTGTTCAAAAGATGTCTTCTGAGTTTCTTTGAGAATTGGTTCTTCAGATATCACACTCTTCCCCTTTGCTTTGGCAGCAGCTTCTGCCTTGGCATTCGGTCTTTGCAATTGTGAGGCAAAAAGGCGTCCGCTTCTGGTGAAGCCTCCACCTCCCCCAACATTATCAATCTGTGGAGAAGAAGTTGAAGAGTCCAAAGTGATTTTCTCCCTGTTGCAGTAAAGGTCAGAGCCATAATGCCAAGGTATGGCATTACTGCTTTCATATGGAACTGGTCCAGGCACCGTGATGGTAACTGGACTGACTGCTGCAGAGGAGGGTACTGAAATGGTGTGTGTATCGTAGTAAATGGTGACTGGTGACCTGGCAGGAGGTGCCACTGTTTGTTGCTGGAAATCGTTGTTTGAAGGAACATTTGACGGATCATAGTAAATGGTGACTGCTGAGATATCTTGACTAATTTTTGTTGGCGTTGTAGAAGATTCTGCTGAATAAATGGATGCTGATGTTGTAGAAGAAATGGTAGTTGACATTTTATTTGTTGAAGTGATGGATGAAGCCATTGTTGATGATATTGATGAATTGGTCGGAATGATTGTTGTTGCAATTGTAGAAGAGTCAGGAATTGCTGTCAAAGGGATTACTGGATTTGTAGGTGTCGTTGTTGAGATTTGGAGTATACCACTTTTGATAAGACCATCTATGCCGCTTCTCAAATTATCACACCCGTTGACCGAAATGTTGCAGTACCCACAACCGAGCTCACACTCGGGGAACATCTGGCACTCTAGAAGCTGAGCTTTAATTTCGACCAGAGGTGTCTGAATCTGTCCAACACTGGTGATTAAGAAAGATGGCTTGTCTTCCTCAATGGCATTAATTCTTGGTCCTCCATGATTGGGCATGGGATTCTTGGTGACACTTGGAGGGGGTGCAAAGTTGAGGGCTTTAGAATCCACCAGGTCTTGTACCTTCATTTGCAAAGCCCTGCATTTTTCCGTATTGTGGCCAGGTGCATTGGAATGGAAAGCACATCTGGCGTTGACATCATAATTTCTTGGGAGATTAGAGGGATCTGGTGGTGCCAATGTACTTAATTCAACCAAGTTGAGTTTCAGGAGTTGTGGCAATAAAGCGGCATAAGGCATAGGGATTGGATCAATCACCCTATTTGCCTGTGATGGTCTTTGCTGAAAAGGCCTTTGTTGTTGATTGTTGTTATTGTTGTTGTAGGTCCTCTGTGGCGGGTAACTGAACTTGCTGTTGATAGTGTGGTTGTTGTTGTGGTTGATATGTTGGTTGCGGAGGGATCGGAGCTGGAATTGTGACGGCTGCTACCGATCTGTGGACATACTGAGGTCTGCCCTTGCTGGCATGAATGGCATTTGTCTCACCAGTTCTTCTAGGACCCACAAAAGGCTTCCTGGGGTTACTAGACGAACTTGCACCATTATCAGAAATCTTGCCCATTTTCAGAAGGCTTTCAATTCTTTCTCCAGCTATAACTACGTCAGCGAAGCTGGTGGAAGAAAAGGCAGCTAGCCTATCAATATATGTTCCTTGCAGAGTATTCATAAACATGTCGGCAATTTCTCTTTCCGACATGGGTGGTTGGACAGCAGCAGCAAGCTGTCTCCACCTCTGGGCATATTCCCTGAAGCTTTCTCTGGAGGACTGAGACATTCCCATCAAAAGGGTCCTGTTAGGAGCCATGTCCAGATTGTATTGGTACTGCCTGATGAAGGCCTCAGCTAGGTCTTTCCAGCATCTGATTGTAGCTCTGGTTAAGTGAGAGTACCATTCCCTTGAAGCCCCGGTCAAACTATCTTCAAAGTAAAACATCCACAGTTTTTCATCCATTGTGTATGCTTTAAGTCTTCCCAGAAAGGACTGTAAGTGAGTTCGTGGACAGGAAGTTCCATTGTACTTCTCGAAGCACGGTGGTTTGAACTTGTGAGGGATTCTTACTCCATCCACTAACCCCATATCCATGACATCAAAACCCAGGGAATTTTGAGACTCCAGAGATCTCAACTTCTCAGCAATTTCATCAAACCTTCTATCATAAACTTCCTCCCCAGCTCTCATTACAGTGAACTGCTCCTCTTGAGGATCTTCTTGCAAGATCCTGCATGCAGTAGTATTTCCTTGCACATTACCCGGGATGTTGACTTCCAGATGTAGATGAGGCCCATATCCTGGTGGATTAACATGAGGCTGCCCCCTTTCATTGTTACTTGTTCCTCCAGTTCCCAGATGGGGTTCCTCCGGGGTTTGTCTTTCTACCAATGCCCTCAACCTTTCTTGACTTTGGGCCAAGCCATTCATTACTTCCATGAATTGGGTCATTTGGTTTCTCATCTCCAGCCTTTCATTAGCCATCTGGGTTCTGACCTCTGTCAGATCTTGCTGTACTTGGTCCATTTGGATACCAGGAAGATTGTTGCGAGTAGGATACCTGTGCGGACGGTTGAGAGGGAACACCCGACGGTGAGCAATAATTCCTGAATCACAACAGAGTTAGTAACAAAATCCTACAAAACAAAAGTTAGTATGCAATGCAATATGCTTATTTGTTTTCCAAGGTATCCGGCTTGGCTCTTGGTTTTGACCTTTCCAGACCCTGAGGAAGATGTTGTGATGTTGCTTGAGAAAAGAAACTCAAATGAAACAAACTAGCAAATATATTACAATTGGTGGATCACACATAGTTTGTTTTTTTTACAACACATGCCCCTGAGGGGTCAAAATACAACATAAAAAGAAAAGTACATGAAATGGAAATAGCAACAAGCAAAGAAGTCAAACATCTAATCCAAACTCATCCTCCTTAACCTCCTTCAGAAGTGCTTCAGTTACAGGACCAGCCGGATGCTCTGTAATGTTTCTGATAAGAAGGTTTCTGGTGGCAATAGCAGTGGTCAGCTTCTCGTGTCTGTCTTGGTCCTTTGACCTCTTCACACCAGCCCTAAGCTTCAACTCTGAAATTTCCTTCTGGGCTGCTAGCAGAGCCTCTTGTTGTTTCTTTTCATTGGCCTCCAATTGCTCAATCCTGGCTTGAGTTCTCTTATCTTCTTGAGTGCGAGCTTCAGTGATCCTGACCCACCTAGCTTGACTTTCTTTCAGATAGAGATCAGTCCTAGCCTTCTGAAACTGAGCCTCTTTACAGGCATTCTTCAAAATTTGCTCCCCAGCTCTTGATTTCTTGATGTAGCCCTCTGCTTTCTCAATCTTGGCCAGATGCTCCACCTTAAGCTTCTCCAACCTCTCAATGTCTAGACGACCATCACTCCTCTCCCAGAGGGTCTTCTTTAGAGCTTGAGACAGGTTCTCATTCCTCTCCTTTAGTTTCTTAAATTCTTACAGGCTGACAGTGGCTGGAGGTGGTACTGTGGATGGTCCAGGTGCATCCTCAATGGTGAAAGGCATCCCAGAAATCTAATCCCTAGCATGAGACCATTCATAATACTGAGCTGAAGCCACATTATTGCATCTCCCAAGAATGGCCATCCCTTTGGTCTGGATGTTGTCCCAAGCCCAGGATGCTTGTCTGACAACAGCTAGATTAGGTTTTATCTCACAATACAGGGTTTCAGCCAAGTCTTGCACTCTAGGAGGGTGAACCAAAGCATAGCCCAACTGTCTCTTAAATAGCAAAGGATTGTAGTTGATGCAACCCTTCACTCCTATCAGAGGTACATTGGGGAACTGTCCACAGCTAGTAATTATGTCCCTGCCTTTGGTGCTCTGGGTGCACCATCTGATGTCATCTGAAGTTAAAGCAATAAGTCTCCTAGCCCAATTCTTCTGTTGGTGAGGATTCAAGAAAGCATCAGTCTTGGGTAAGTGTTTGAGCAGCCAGGTATGAAACAGGGGAGCACAGCATCTCACCAACCTCCCTCTTTGCTTCTTATTTCTTTGGTGAACAGAATAATAGAAATCTCCCAGCAATGTGGGCACTGGGTTCCTCAGAAGGAAAAGATGAATGGCATTCTTGCTGATAAACTTGGGCTCATCTGCAAATAGTATAACCCCATAAATACTGAGGGCTAACAATGCACAAACTGCCCTCCATTCTCCCAAGGAGGCCTTCAGGATGGCCTGAGAAGTCAAGAAGTCTAAGTGTAGGCCAGGGATCCCTGACTTTGTGGTCATGTTCTGCTCAATCAAAATAGGTTCCATGTATAGTGCTTTTTCCACTTCTTCATTGCTGGGAGAAGTCATCTCAGGGTTGAAGGGGACACCACCCCTGACAGGTACTCCAATCAATGATGAGAACTCCTCCAGCAAAGGTCCTAGCTGAAAGTTCTGGAAAGTGAAGCATCTCAAAGGAGGGTCATAAAACTGTAGGCAAGTGTGGATCAAACTCCTCTGAGAAGGGTCTAAGTCCATAACCATATCAAGGATGCCTCCATAATGTTCTCTGAATAATGGGATGTGGTCTGGAGTGATAAGTGCTTGGACCTGTCTGATGCCAGTCAGCACAGGCTCAAAGAAATGGTATGAAATGTTGCTCTTCTTGGGTGCCATGATTGCTGATGAAGAGCTGAAACAAATGCTGATGATGAAGACTGATACTGGTGATGAGCCACTGATAGGCTGAGGTTGGTGATAAAAAGTATCTGAAGCAGGCAACTGATGAAGCAGAGGCCTATGCAGATGAAGGGGTCAAAACCAAGCCAGATGTGATGTGGATACCCTGAAAAACAAATAAACAAATGTTAAATGATGCAATGATGATGTATGCAAATGATATGCAAGGGTTTGTGATCAAGCTGGATCTGATTACTGCCTTGATATAAGTCCATGTATGTCTAAGAAGTCCAGATGGAGGTTCAGAAGTCCAGTAACCAAGGTGGGGGACTCAAATAAAGAGTCACATGTCCATGGTTAAATCACAAGAACTGTCCCAAAATGGAGTACTCTTAATCAAAACAAAGTATCAGGGTATGATGTGGCTAGAGGTACCTGCAAACCTGTAAACAGCCCAACCCCCTCACAGGTGGTGTTCTAAAACAAGGATCCTCAGACTTGGATTAGTTATGAGAAGTGTAAACACTTCTAACCCGGAGGTACAATGTTTACAATAACCATAAAAGATCCTCCTCTAATTCACCTCAGTTTCTGAAGGTCATAATAAAGGTCATTCAGACTTAGCAGGCTTCCCAGATAGCCCTAGCACTACAGGAAATCTGTAGCACAGAGTTCTCAAGAAGAAACCCACATCTGAACCGTGTTTCATATTCCCGCACCAGACCGAAATGGAATGGGAAAGAACATGAACCACTCTAGCCTATGTGTCACTCAGGTCCCAGGTATAGGACCTTAAACTCTCAGTAGAACCCCACCCACCAAAGCAAAAACCAGATCCATCCAGATGACAATATGACAGTATGATATATAAAGCTGTAAAGAAAGAAATAAATAATTGTACATAAAGCAGTAAATAAAGCAAATATACAAACACAAATAGCACATAACACCCCCGTAAACACAAATCAAACAAGCGCTAGGAGGAACCCACAAAAAGAACCAGAAGCCCTGGTTACAGTATAAGGGTCCCCAGCAGAGTCACCAAGCTGTCGCTCCCACAAAATGACACCTAAGGTCAGAAGGGGTACAGACGCGAACGGTCGGCGAAAGAGGATGAATGAATAGAGTCGCCAGCTAGTCATTTTTATCCCGAAGGAATGGTAATGCTGCATAAACCTAGGAAAAGATATGGATAAGATGGTTGCGAACCAGAGAGACTGAGAAAGGGGTTGGTTACAACCTGGGAAGGTATTAGCACCCAGATTGTCCACCGTACTCGACGGGATCCACGCTTAAAAGATTTGTGTTTTAAGGGGGTAGTGTCAGTGCAATTTGTGTATCAAAGCTGGAAAGAATGCAAGTGTCAGTGTATAACAAATGTGAAGTGTATAGACAGTGTCAGTGTAAGAATAGGAATGAAATGTTCAAGATCATGAGGCTTAAAGAATAAGGTTGGAAAGAGGGGGAATATACAGAGACTTGTGTTCGATAATTGTTAAGTTATGCCTACGTATCCTCTCGTGCAATGAGGAAGTCAGAACACCGTAGTTCGACTCAAAGAGACTGAAAGATAAATTGACTGTGAACTGCTTACTTGTCTATGCTCAAGTGTATGACATGTCTAGCTTAGGTGCTAACTGTCTTGCATTAGATGGAAGAAGCAAGTTCTCGGTTGTGAGTGAATGAGATGAGAAAAGAATCCCGGAGGAGACGATTATTGTTTGTTTTTGTGTTTTCAGTCTTTTATTGCTTTTGGAGTTTGTTATAGGAAAATGAGCTTAAGCCTAAACCAATGGGTTAGTAAACTCATCACATCCTCCCTCTGATTAGGGGTAATGAGAATACCTTAAGTGTGAAGTCAGTATCTCACACTTAATCACCCTGATGCAGGATTAAGATCATTAACCTACTTGAGATTATTTAGATGTTTTTGTTGTTTTTGTTTAGTGTTGAGTAATGAGATTAAGCCATAATCAAGGGTCTAATGGACTCATTACACCATCCTAATAGAAGGATAATAGATGAGAACATTTAAGCTGAGGAAGACTCCTCAACTTGATCCATGATTAGGGATTAAACTCATGACAAAACAAAGCCTTTATTAAGTGGATTTTAGTTAATGATAAGATGAAGAAGTGATTTTTAGGGTTTGTAAGACAATTTGAGGGGGACTTGTCCATTAACACTAGGGTTAGTCCTTCTTAACCAATTAAGGAAGAATTAGAACCCTAATGCAAGGCCCAAGTTACAAGTTTGATGTCTTGATGATTATTAGGTGAATTGATTAAAGGATTTAAACACATTAAGGGTTTAACACTTAGGATTAAAGTTATACACTCCATCCTAATAGAAGGATGCAGGCATAAGCTTAATCACAAAGCCTTAAAGCCTTTAGGGTTTAGTCCCTGATTATGAGATGGGAAGAGAAGACTCAAAGATGACACAAAGGGAAAACTAAATGGGGGACTAATCAAAACCCTAATCATTGTCATGCTTGGTTGTTCCTAGGGTTTATGAGGCTTAAGAAAGAAAACTTCAGAGAAACCACCAGGAAGGAAGCAGATGAAAGGAGCAAGGAGAAGCAAAACAACTTGCTTCACTTAAGAAGACAAGTTGTTTGAAGGAAGAAAGTAAGATGAACAAGAATGAGCAAGCTCAATCAAATACACATACAAAATGCAGCAAAGGAAGTATGAAAGAGATGAAAAGAAACCATGAGAAGTGAAGGCAAATTCACTTCTCAAACAACTTACCACCTGAAATGTTAGCATAAGAGATGAAATGCAATGCAAATGAGATGAGATGTGATGATGCAAACCAAAACCAGGAGCAAGATCATGAAGCTAATGATGCTAAGAGATGATGCAAACACATGAAAAGAGATAAGAATGATCATACAAGCCTAAGGATGCAAATGAGACATGCATTGAACCATGAACATACATGAAAAGTTATGAAATGCAAATGACATACAACATGGAAAATGAAAGATGCAATGATCAAACATGATTCTAATATGTCCTAAGATGTATCATGAATCAAATGAATGCACAAAATGTCATGGCAAGTCAATGGATGCAAGCAAATGAGAAATGGATGCAAAAGAAGGCACAAATTAGGGTTTCATGCATCATGCAAAGCAAAAATCCAAAACCAGAAGCAAACAACATGATAAAAATTTGAAAATGCAATCAAAGATACCCTAAACCTATACAAACTCACTGCCCAAAGGAGGGGATCCAACTCTTAACCTAGTGAAAGTTATGAATTTCCTAAGATTGTTAGGGTTTTGGGGTACCTTGTCAAGAAAAATGCTAAACAAATTGAAAATGCAAGACCAATTCAAATCAAATTTATCCTATAAACTACATGCTATGCAAGATGCAATGCCAAAAGAATCATCATCCAACTCTCAAGGGTTAGGCAGAAATGAATTTTTGAAGTTTGACATAAAATATTGCCTTGAAATGAATTTAATTCCATTGAAAATGATCAAAAGGCAACAAGAACAAAAAATAAATTTGGTTTGAGAGTTGGACAATGTTTCTAAATGTTTCTAAATACAATGTGAATTTTTGGGTGATTTTTAGAAACCTAAATGGTATTTTAAATAAATTAATTCCCATTAATTAATTAAAATAAACATTTAAATATTTTAAAAATACAAATTTTATGCAAAAAATAAAAATAAAAATATATTCAAAATGAGAAAAATATTTTAAGCCAGCATGCAAAAAATGAAATTTTTTAGAAATGATTTGCTATTTTATATAAAATGATAAAGAAAATGCAATTAAAATGAATTAAAAATGTGAATTAATGGAAGTCAACAGATCTGAGGGCCAGGATTCAAACAAGAAAGGGAGGGAATTGACCAGCGCGCGCAAACGGACGGCTCACATTCAAACTTCACTAATTATGTCATTAACCCTAATTTGAACCCTAAACACTTTTAGGTGACCGAAACAGTGTTCCGGTCATCTTCTTCGGCCAACCATTCATGTTATCTCTCTAAATACGCATCAAAACCTCACCAAACTCTCCAGAATCAATCTATGAACATCATTAAACCTAAACCTCACCCCAAAAATAATTTATTTTCACTGAATCATAAGAATCAAACCAAAACTCTTTTCACGGGCAAAGTTTCAAAGCAAGCATACATGGCCATTTTTCACTCATTTTCAAAACAAATCACATCATGATAATCAGTGAAGCATAAGGAAGCATTTAGAAACTAAAAATGGAAGTTCTGGAAAAATAAATGCCATAGCTACCTGAGCTTGAGCTTTCGAAACAGGGACTTTCTGGCTGCTTCTTTGGTTCAATCAAGTTCCAATGATCCTCCTTTGAAGCTTTTGACACTTAGCTAGAGTTTATATGGCCTCCAGAGAGAGTTGGCAGAAGCTCAGGTCAAGTGGGTGTGAAAATCGTATTTTTGATGTGGGAGGTTTCAGGCCAAAACAATGGTTGGGAAATGATCAGTGGATCATGGTGAGTTGAATGGTGAAAGAAATTTGAAGGTTTGATGGTTGAATCAAGAGATTCGAAGGCTTTTGCAAATTTTGGGGATTTTGGAGTATGCTGAGTTCTTGGAGTTTTAGGCTTAGTTGTTATGTGTTTTTGCTTGCATTTGATCCACATAAAGAAGTGTGATAGGTCAGAGAGTGGGTGCTGGCCTATGCTGATTGGTATGGGCAAGTTGCCAAAATGTCAAAAGTTGGTGTACTTGAGGTATGGGTCATGGCAGGCTGGTTTAGGGGTATGGCTTGGCTCAGCTGAGATCATGGAGTGCTTGTGAATCTGATTTTGTGAACTGAGGCAAGTGGATGAGAAGCTTTGATCTATTTTGCAAATTGGCACAACTTTGCCCCTTTTGGAAATTCTTCAAGTTTAAGGCATGAGATGGAATAATTCAAAGTACCATTCTGATCCTTAGAGGTCATGTGAGTATGTTGTAATGAGTTTGTGCACATTTGAAGCCTTTGGAATGCTTGATCACATCATTTTGCAAAATGCCTCTTTGGTACATAGCTTGAAATTATGTGATTTTTCCCAACTTTGACAAGCCATAACTTTTGATCCAAAATGAATTAGAATGAGTTCTTGTACTTTTTGAAAAGGGAATGATCCATTCTACAAATTTCATGACCAAAGTTTTCCCATTTGAAGCATTTTTGAATCAAAAAGAAAGGGTTGAAAAAGTTTCCCAAAATGGCAAGTTTCCATTACAAGTCATTTTCCCAAAAAGGCAACTTTGCAAATGGCTTGAAATTATTCAATTTTATGAACTTCCAACATCTTCTATGATCAAATAAAGTTCATAAACATTCAAAATGATGAAGAACACCCTTTGGTTGGGTCATTGGGGGCCTCAGATGCCCTGATTTTACACTGACTTGCTCAAGAAGTCAACTCTTGGTTAGATGCCTTCCCCATGGAATTTCTTCATGAAACTTGATATGCACGATCCTTATAGCATATAGAGACCAATAGAAACAAGAATGACCAAAAAATTTGGAGTTATGGCCTTTGAAACCAAAACCCTAATTTTAGGTCATCTGTGTAGTTAAACCTGGCTCTGCTTCCATGCCAATCTCAATTCTTGTGATTCTTTGATTTATTTGACTTTGTGAGGATATAATATGATGCTTGAACATACATGGACCCCTTTGAAGTGATTGAAGACCTTTGGAGTGGCTCAAGTGGCTCTTGGATAGCTCAAATCACAAACCCTTGATGCAGATGACTTTGAATCAATGCAGTGGAACAAAAATGTGGTATGAGATGCTATGATTGAATTTATGCATATGAAAAGATCACAAGCCATGGTGTGAATGGGTGAGGGCAAATTTGGGGTGTTTACAGAGGGTCATAAAACTGCAAACATGTGTGGATCATGCTCCTCTAAGAAGGGTCTAGGTCCATAACCATGTCCAGGATACCGCCATAATGCTCTCTAAACAAAGGGATATGGTCAGGGGTGATAAGTGACTGGACCTGCCTGATACCAGTCAACACAGGCTCAAAGAAATGATAAGATATGTTGCCCTTCCTGGGTGTAGCCATGAGTGCTGATGAAGAGCTGAAAGACAAGTGCTGATGAAGATCAAGACTGGTACTGGAGATGAGCCACTGATAGGCTAGTGCTGGTGATGATGAGAATAGCTGAGGTAGACAACTGATGAAGACAGCTGAAGCAGAGGTCTATACAAGTGAAGGGGTCAAAACCAAACCAGATATAATGTGGATACCCTGAAAAATAAATAAACAAATGTCAAATGATGCAATGATGATGTATGCAAATGATATGCAAGGGTTTGTGATCAAGCTGGATCTGATTATCTGTCTTGATATAAAGCCCATGTATGTTCAGGGAGTCCAGATGGAGGTTCAGAAATCCAGTAACCAAGGTGGGGGACTCAAATAAAGAGCTACATATCCAGGGTTAAATCACAAGAACTGTCCAAAGTGAGGTACTCTTAATCAAAACAAGTATCAGGGTATGATGTGGCCAATGGTACCTGCAAACCTGCAAACAGCCCAACCCCCTCACAGGTGGTGTTCTAGAACAAGGATCCTCAGACTTGGATTAGTTATGAGAAGTGTAAACACTTCTAACCCGGAGGTACAGTGTTTACAATAACCATAAAAGATCCTCCTCTAATTCACCTCAGTTTCTGAAGGTCATAATAAAGGTCATCCAGACTTAGCAGGCTTCCCAGATAGCCCTAGCACTACAGGAAATCTGTAGCACAGAGTTCTCAAGAAGAAACCCACATCTGAACCGTGTTTCATATTCCCGCACCAGACCGAAATGGAATGGGAAAGAACATGAACCACTCTAGCCTAGGTGTCACTCAGGTCCCAGGTATAGGACCTCAAACTCTCAATAGAACCCCACCCACCAAAACAGAAACCGGATCCAGCAAGATAATGACAGTATGAAATATGTAAAAATGTAAAGGAAAGCAATAAATAAAGTTGTACATAAAGCAGTAAATAAAGCAGATAGATAAACACAATTAGCACATAACACCCCAGTAAACACAAATCAAACAAGCGTTAGGAGGAACCCACAAAAAGAACCAGAAGCCCTGGTTACAGTATAAGGGTCCCTAGCAGAGTCGCCAAGTTGTCGCTCCCACCAAATGAAACCCGGCCAAGAGGGGTACAGACGCGAACGGTCGGCGAAAGGAGAGGAATGAAAAGAGTCGCCAGCTAGGCATTTTTATCCCGAAGGAAAGGTAATGCTGCATAAACCAGAGAAAAGATGGATAAGACGGTTGCGAACCAGAGAGACTGAGAAAGGGGGTTGGTTACAACCTGGGAAGGTATTAGCACCCAGATTGTCCGTCGTACTCGACGGGATCCACGCCTAAAAGATTTGTGTTCAAAAGGGGTAGTGTCAGTGCAATCTGTGTATCAAAGCTGGAAAAGAATGCAAGTGTCAGTGCAAAAGAAATGTGAAGTGTATAAGAGAAGTGTCAGTGCAAGGACAAGAGTGAAATACTCAAGACTATGAGGCTCAAAGAATAATGCTGGAAGGGGGGAATATACAGAGACTTTTGTTCGATAACTGTTAAGTTATGCCTACGTATCCTCTCGTGCAATGAGGAAGTTAGAACACCGTAGTTCTACCCAAAGAGACTGAAAGATAAATTGACTTGTGAACTGCTTACTTGTCTATGCTCAAGTGTATGACCTGTCTGGCTCAGGTG
The DNA here is from genome assembly GCA_963966055.1 of Lathyrus aphaca. Classification (NCBI taxonomy): domain Eukaryota; kingdom Viridiplantae; phylum Streptophyta; class Magnoliopsida; order Fabales; family Fabaceae; genus Lathyrus; species Lathyrus aphaca. The sequence goes on from OZ014524.1 coordinate 543,870,972, forward strand.
CAAACTGTCTTGCATTAGACGGAAGAAGCAAGTTCTCGCTTGTGAATGAAGATGATGAGAAAAGAATCCCGAAGGAGACGATTATTGTTTGTTTTTGTGTTTTTAGTCTTTTATTGCTTTTTGAAGTTTGTCATAAGTTAATGAGCTTAAGCCTAAACCAAGGGGTTAGTAAACTCATCACATCCTCCCTCTGATTAGGGGTAATGAGAATACCTTAAGCATGAAGTAAGCACCTCACACTTAATCACCATGATGTAGGATTAAGATCATTAACCTACTTGTATTTATTTAGATGTTTTTGGTGTTTTTGTTTAGTGTTAAGTAATGAGTTTAAGCCATAATCAAGGATTTAATGGACTCATTACACCATCCTAATAGAAGGATAATAGATGAGAACATTTAAGCTGAGGAAGACTCCTCAACTTAATCCATGATTAGGGATTAACCTCATGACAAAACAAAGCCTTTATTAAATGGATTTTAATTTGTGGTGAGATTAAGAAGTGGATTTTATGGTTTGTAAGACAACTTGAGAGGGACTTGTCCATTAACACTATGGTTAGTCCTTCTTAACCAATTAAGGAAGAATTAGAACCCTAATGCAAGGCCCAAGTTACAAGCTTGATGTCTTGATGATTATTAAGTGAATTGATTAAAGGATTTAAACACATTAAGGGTTTAACACTTAGGATTAAAGTTATACACTCCATCCTAATAGAAGGATGCAGGCATAAGCTTAATCACAAAGCCTTAAAACCTTTAGGGTTTAGTCCTTGATTATGAGATGAGAGGAGAAGACTCAAAGATGACACAAAGGTAAAACTAAATTGGGAGACTAATTAAACCCTAATTGTGATCATGCTTGGTTGTTCCTAGGGTTTGTGAGGCTTGCAAGAGATCTTCAATGAGAGCCACCGTGGAAGAAGCAGATGAAAGGAAGAGAAGCAGAAGAATAAGTTAACTTACTTCACTGAAGAAGATAAGTCACTTGAAGAAGGAAAGTGAAGAAGGAACATGAATGAGCAAACCCACTCTAATACAAATACAAAATGCAGCAATGAATGCATAAGAGAGATGAAAAGAGATTGTGAGAAGTGAAGGCAAATTCACTTCTCAAAGTAACTTACCACCTGAAAAGTTAGCAAAAGAAATGAAATGCAATGCAAATGAGATGAAATATCATGATGCAAACCAAAGTCAGAAGCATAAACATGATGTTAATGATGCTAAGAGATGATGCAAACACATGACAAGAGATGAGAGTGATCAAACAAGCATAAGGATGCAAATGAGGCATGCTTTGAACCATAAAGATTCATGAATGTTTATGAAATGAAATGAACATATAACATGGCAAAGGAATGATGCAATGATCAATCATGGCTCTAATATGTCCTAAGGTGTCTTATGAATCATGTGGATGCACAAAATGTCATGGTAAGTTCATGTATGCAAGCAAATAAGAGATGGATGCAAAGGAAGGCACAAATTAGGGTTTATGAACAACATACAAAGCAAAATTCAAAATCAGAAGCAAATGACATGATAAAAAATTGAAAATGGGATTAAAGGAACCCTAACCCTACATAAGTTCCCTGCCCAAAGGAGGAGACCTAAATCTAAACCTAATGGAAGTTATGATTTTCTCAAGTCAACTAGGGTTTTAAGGTACCTCACAATGAAAAATGCTAAACAAATTGAAAATGGAAGATAAATTCAAACCAATTTTATCCTATAAACTACATGTTATGAAGGATACAATGCAAGAAGAACCATCATCAAACTCTCAATGGTTAGGCATAATGGATTTTTCCAAGTTTGAACAAAAATATTACCTTTAAATGAATTTAATTCCAATGAAAATTGTCAAAATGCATCAAGGACCAAAAAGAAATTTGTTTTGAGAGTTGGATAATGTTTCTAAATGTTTTGAAATGCTATGTGAATTTTTTGGTGATATTTAAATACTTAAATGCATTTTTAATTAATTAATTCTCATTAACTAATTAAAAATAAGCATTTAAATTATTTAAAAATGATTTTTAATGCAAAAATAAAAAATAAAAATATTTTTGGGTTCTGAAAATTAATGAAATGCTTGACAAAAAAATTCAGAATTTTTAAATATGTTTTACTATTTTTAATAATTCGTGTAAATAAAATTAATAAGAAATGAAATTAAATTGAAATAAAAGAAAGTATGCATAATGAAGAGTCCAGATTGAATATGGGCTTGGGAAGTTTGACCTGGCGCGCATCTGGACGGCCCAGGTCACTACAAACACAAACCAATCATTAGAATCAATTAATAATGCATCAAAATATGAAATCGAAAAAGACATTATTCTTGAATAAAAACGATTCGGTTAGGGCATATGGTGATGTTTTAGATGATGATAATGATGCAGAGAGGTTCAATGAACACCCAGGAAGGTATTGCAACCTTCAAAACTTCTTGATATGGCCTGCAATCAAAAATCCGAATGTGACTTTTTCTTTGAAAAGTTGAAGGTTGAATGATGTTCTTGGAGGCTGGAAATTCGTCCCTTGTGCTTGCAACTTGTTTGTGAACTTATAGTGATGTAAATTAGGTCAAGAGTTTATGGATCTTTGGGCTTTTTGAATGCCTTGAGTGTGAAGGAATGTCATGATCAAAAAATATGAAAAAAATCAAATATTTGTATACCAATCTGGTCTAGCACGAATTTGCATAAGATCCAATCATGTTAAACAACATTGATGAATTTCTAGAAGAAGAATCATGTCCAAATATTGATTTTTAGATTTTATTTTGATTTAATTTGATTTAAAATGAATAAAATTCAAATAAATATCAAATAAAATATAAAAAATCATAATTGCTTGTCATTGGGTCGTGTGGGATGATATCACAAGGATTGGGTTGCACAATGGTAGGCCCATTTGGAAAAAATTGATTCTAAGACCCCATTTGCTCAATAGACTTCTCAAAAATTTCCCAAATTTGCAAAGGCACAAATCCCTCAATTTTAAGGCTATGAAGGCGTTCTTGGACATTTTGGAAAGCTTAGAGAGTCCTCTAACCAACATTTTTGGTCTCATGTCCATATCCTTTACCATTTTCAAATTATGCCCTTTGGAAGATGTTGACTTTTTGTTGACTTTTAAAATGACCTATAATGTCTTAGCTCATACCTTCCAAATGAAGCATTTTTGGGCTTGGCTTGTGAGACACAAAGTTGTAGAGAATTCAATTTCCTTCAAAATGAGCTTTGGATGGAAAAAATTTGATGAAGCATGTGAAACTTATGGATGGTCAAAGTTCAGTTGACTTTTCCACTGAAAACCCTAATTTAGAAACTCCTGATTCTTGATGATCTGAAATCTCCTTGATGAATCATGATCAACCCTTGATCAAATGATGAATTTTACTTTATATACTTGATGTTGGCAAAAAATAATGAAGTTTGACTTTGGTTTGACCACTGTTGACCTTAGTTTGACTTTTTAACCACTTTGACTGATTTTTGCATATCTGATCATCTGATTGAGCAAACCTTTTGGGAAAGCCTTGAAACTTGACATAGGGATTCTTGAAGACATATAGGATGCTATGAAGCTCACTTGAGGCCATGGAAGTCCATTTAGCCTGATGAAATCCAAAACCCTAGTTTAGGATGCATTGCTTAGGAGGATGCTTTGTCTGAGGGGATTATCAAACTTTCTGACTAATTGTGAACCTTGTGAACCTCTTGAGATACCTTGTGAACCTTGTGAACCTCTTGGGACACCTTAGTACACAATGTCTTGTCTAGGTGAGGGAAAATTTTGGGGTGCAACAGTTGGTCAAATCATGGAAATAATTTGGAAACCTCCTCTTCATTCTTGGATCAAATGTAACACCGACAAAATTTCTCTATGAGCTAGTCCCAGGTCAGGCAGCTTGTGGCGGTATTTTCAGGGATCATTTGGAAAATTTTCTTGGTTGTTTTGCATAATTCCTTGGAGAGAACTTCGCGCTTAATTCTGAATTTATTGGAGTTATGAGAAAAATCAAGATAGTATGGGATAGAAATTGGAGGCACCTCTGGATTGAAACCGACTCCAAAATTGTTTCTCTAGCAATCCTCTTTTTGTTCCTTGGTCCCTTAAAAACAAGTAGCTTAATTGTATTCACAAAACTAACAATATGTCTTTTATTCTTTCCCATATTTACCGCGAAGGAAACCATTATGCAGACACTCTAGCTTCATTAGGCCTTACCATTCAAGGATTTGTCTGATGGAATGAGCTCTGGTGTCTGTTTTTGACGATATGGTTCGTAATTGACTAGGACTTCCTTATTTTCGCTTTTCTTAAGTTTGGAGGATTTTGGTCTATGCCCCCCTCCTTTGTATCTTTTGCCCCTTTTTTATAATATATTTTCTTGTTTAAGAAATAATAATAAATCTAGTTGTAAACTAACTACCATAACTTGAAGGCCTTAAACTTCCTTGGGTTTGATTCCTTCTAAGAACAAATTTTGGTTTTTTTATTTTTATATATTATTATTTTTAAATCTAAATTGTTTAAAAATAAAATTGAAGTTAAATATAAAAATTAATTTAATATTTAAAAAATGAAAAATAAAATCTAAGATGGTTGTCCTAATAGTTATTAAAAAATGTAGGTGGCATAAATGTCGGTCACAATTTAAATTTTTATTTATATATTTTCACATATAAATTGTTTAAAAATAAAATTACAGTTAAAAATAAATAAATTTAATTTTTAAAAAGGAAAAATTAAAAAATTAAAAAATTAAATTATATGTGGTTGTCCACTTAGTTATTAAAAATGCACATGGCATAAATAATATACACGACAACTCAGACACAGTTTAATAGAAAAAATAATACAGTTTGAAAAAAATATTAATAATAGATTAATATTATTGGATTAAATTTTGCAAAAAATTAAATAAATAAACAATTTCTTAGAAGATTAATGTGGATTATGTCATGCCGCAAGCTTCTTTGTGTTTGTGGATGCTTTGCCACGGTAGATTGGCGACCAAGGATAGATTGATGAGAATGGGATTGGTTCATGATTTGAAGTGTGAATTATGTGGTGTGGAAGATGAAAGCAACCACCATATAATGTTTCAATGTCACAAGACGACCCCGGTATGGACAGCTGCGCTTCAATGGGTAAACATTGCTAAAGGAAGACAAATAGATATTGGATGGATCAAGAATAAGGCCAAGAACAAAGGGTGGAGAGTTGGAGTGTTTAAAGTCTTGGCTGCTGAAGTTACACATGGAATATGGAGATTTCGTAATAGTAATATTTTTGATAAAGATAGTGAGTAAATAGGTATAGGAAGCATTATTAAAAGTATAATTGATAATATTGTATATAGGGGATGGACGAGGCCTAAGTATAGAGTTGGCATAGCTAATTTGTTAATGTAATTTTGGTTGTTGGAGTCCTTGGTGCTTTACCAAGTGGTTTGTAATGTCTTCTTTTTGAAATATATCAATTCTTTTATTTCAATAAAAAAATGTGAATTATGTCATTTTTTTGTGAGCAAGCAAAATGAGTCTTTCCTCTCACATTATCTTACCGAGCATGAGATTTTAACTTTAAAATATACATATCTCAATTATGGGATTTTTTTTTTAAAATAACATAGTTTGATAAATAAAAAAATTTCCAAAATAACATTGTTTTCAAAAAAATTACCAAAATGACTTACTTTTGGTGTACATTAGCCAATTGATTGGGCGAAAGAGAATAAAATGCACATGGACTCGCCACACCATTTGGCTAAGCTATTCTTTTTATCACACGTTCACCACACCATTTGGAGAATGTGAGCAAATGGTTAAAGGAATTCGCCACTTGATATGGCGAATGTGTGCAAATCCCTTGTTTAAGTTTTAAAGGCATTCACCATATCATTTGGTGAAAGTGTTACTTTGTGATTTTTATTTCCTATAAATACATGTTCCGTAAACAAAGTTATCACTCAGTAACATCAATCTTCTCTCACTCCTTCCTTTGAATCCCTCTCTCATTTATTGCTTTCAATCCCTCCCTCTCACAACATGGCTTCTCCTCGTCCATATACATTAGCATCAACACCATCATCCTCAACATCAAAAGAACCGCTTACAAAATTTGATATTTTGAAGAAAAATGCTTTGGTGTTTTTCTCACCAACAAAGCCTCCTTTGAAGATGCTGCTCTGGAACATGCAAACTTTGAAACACTGGCATAGAGAATTAAACTGCTGGTTAGAAGGAGAAATCAGGCATAAAGAAAAGATCATTAAAATTGAGAAGCGGGTTGTGGGGTCAGGTGTGATGAAAGGGAGAAAAGTGGTCAATGATGCGGGTGTTCTTATGATGATGTTAGGTCGAGATGAAGTTGTCTTGATGGTTGTAATAGGCTTGATATGTTGAATGTTCTAGTTGTTTTATTTATGTATGGTCATGTTTTAAATTATGTATTTTCTTGTTTTATTTATGTATGTTCTTGTATGTGGTTGTAAGATTTTATTGATATGAATGCAACGAATGAGACTTCTATTATAAATAGATACAGTTACAATGGTTTAAATTATGTCATTGTGGTTAGTCCAACATTGGGACATTTCTTACGATTGTGCCCGGGCTGATGACATGAACTGCATAGTCTCACCATTTTGTTTGTCGTATCCATTTCTATGTGAATACGCGTGTTGTTAGGACGCCCCTTTTTCTTTCTTCGCATGTTTTCATTGTGCCATACTATTTCCCCGTTGTATGTGGACCAGTAGTCCTCATTTGCAACAACCAGAAAGCTTTTTGTTGTAGACGTTGCAAAGATTGTGCACTTGGTAAACAGGGGACAGTAAGTTTGAAGGGTCCAACCAAACCTTTGAACATGCTACTATGACATGGGAGAAAGGCATACGAAAGGCTTACAATTTTCCGCAGTCGCACCAATTGTTATCAAGTTCTACCTGATAGGATCCCCTCGGTCTCCCTTCATGGTGATCCATTATCTCGGCAACATTGAAATGTCCTTTATTACTGTTAAACATTGTGACCACATGTGTGTTAGATTTGGAAGCTTCCTCTTTAATGAATGTCATTGAACTATCGCTGAACACTTGACCAAACTGTAGGATAGAACTCCATTTTGAATGCCTGGTGTTAAAAAGTTCCCCGAGCCTAAAGTAGGTTGACCTCACCAAAGCGGTTATCGGTAGGTTACGGATGCCTTTTAAAACAGAGTTCATTGGTTCCACGAGATTTGTGGTCATGTGACCCCATTGTTATCCTTTGTCGTAGGCCCTGGTCCACTTATCCAATGGAATTTGGTTGATCCATCTTAATGCGTCTTCATTTGTCAGTCTGATTTCGTCACGATAATGTTTGAATGACGGTTCGGTTAATGAATACCTCGCATTCACGACCTTCTTCCGCAATGCCTTGTCTTTGATCTCTCTCATGAAATTTTGAGCGATGTGTCTAATGCAATAAACATTTGTTGAAGGAGGATCATGCCATCTGTTATCAACATTCTTCCATGCACTCTCAATTGATGCATGTATGTCTGAAATCAAACATAAGTTAGACTAGGGAGCCACGTGAAGTCGGAGATTATTTAGGAAAAAACTTCATCCCTCAGCAGTCTCTCCCTCGACTAGAGCGAATGCAATTGGGAAGATGTTGCTATTTTCGTCCTGGGCCACTGCCATCAATAGAGTTCCTTTGTATTTGCCATAGAGCCATGTTCCATCAATTTGGATTATAGGCTTGCAGAAGGCAAAACCCTTTATACATGGGTCAAATTCCCAAAAGAGTCGGTGGAATATGCCATTTCCACTAACATAATGACTTTCTGGAGTATATGCCGGCAAGGTCTCAAGAATGACAACAGTCCCTGGAGCGTAGTGCTTAAGTGCCAACAAAAACTTTGGGAGTTCTTTGTACGAGTCCTCCCAATTTCCAAATACAACGGAAACAACCTTCGTTCTAGCTATCCATGCTTTCCTATAGGACAAAGTATACTTGTGTTTATGAACTACGTGCTTAATTATCGTGTTGACCTTTACCGAAGGGTCTTCGTCAACGATTGATAATATATCATTGCATATTAGCTGAGAGCTCAGTTGTCGATGATCCTGCAATGCGTTAGTTATTACACAAGTATGCTCTGGACCCATAGACGCAACCTTCCAATCCTCACTTCTCTTTTTGTACGATGCTGTCAATTGAAACGGACATGCCACGTTACGGCAACATATCTTATACAGTGTAGGGTTCGTTTGGTCAACCTTATAATCAGCTGATAAATCCATGTGGTAATGTTTTATCGCTCATACGCATTCTTATTTTGTGTGCACCTTGTCTTTGAGGATACAGATCATAAAATATATCTGAAGATGGGTCATCCCCTCCCAAGTTCAGGCTTGTCGTGTGTTGAGGAGGACGATATACATGACTGGTCGGGACCTCATCTTCATTGACCATTTCATCAACAGTTTCCTCCTCTTTTTCCTCGTCCTCATCAACAACATCAACTTCAGCTAAATTATTGTCAGATTCGCAAAACACTTGCGAAGGATAAACGGTTTGAGACATCTGCTGTTGGTGTAGTGTAACATAAAGCTCAATATCATAGAAACTAGAATACTCATGGCTAAGAAACATAGTATGGACACTTTCATCATCACATATAGTTAATTGAAAAAACATGACCTGGTTATCCTCATAAAAGACTAGATTTTTGTAAATGATGACATCTACTGGACCACACTATATTTTCTTTTCCAATCTCTGTTTCAGATGAGCAAAATTGGACCATCGGGTAATTGAGACCCGAGTAACCTCGGTGTTATGAAAGAGTAACCCAAATAGGTTACAATCTAATATTTCACCATTTATATGGGCGTTGATCATATACTGCGGTGATTGAGTCATAGTTCAAATACGAAGACACTTTGAGATATGTTTAATGTTTTGAAGTTTTTGGTACATTGAAACAACAAAACATATCTATAAATAGAATTGTGTACAATTATTTTATGATATGTTTACTATTTTCTTTTTCTGTGAAAGTTGTGTACAATTATTTTCGTAGGATTTTGAAACGTAGGCTTATCTTATATTGTTTGCCTATTCAATTATTTTCGTAGGCTTTTACTGATATTATTACACAACCTCATCACATATGTTCACTTATATTTTCCTATTGACTTATCTTTAAGTATTCAATTATTTTTCCTATTTAGCTATCTTTAAGTATTCAATTATTTTTCATACACAATTATTTTTCCCTACTAATAATATAAACAATACACCCAATTCAATTATATGTTCGTACATAATTATAAATTGTCCCTACAAAAAAATATTTCAATGCCTTCATTCGCCATTCAAATTGGATAAGGGTTTGGAAATAACACCCATTCTCCAATCCAAATGGTGAAAATTAATACGGATTCTCCAATCAATTCATTGACATGGTCAAAGTCATAAAGCTGATAAATTTGCATGCATGTCCTCTGTGTTTTGTAGGTTGCGTGATTCCCAGCAAGCATCCTTACAAGATTCCCTGTCATTTGATTAATGCTTTGTATGGGTCAAGATTCTCATAAATATTGGTGAAAATCATTGCATGTGAAAAGAGATTGGTGATCCTGCGTAAAGCCCATTCGCCAATCAAAATGCAGAGTGACAATCCTCACAAATGGAAGTGAGCTAATCAGAAACTAGGATACGCCATTTAAACCCATTCGCCAATCAGATTGGCGAGTTCTCTTAGGTTTTTCTTACCCGTTCGCCATATCACATGGCTGGTATGTTTTGATTTTTTTTCCTATAAATAAATCCAACAATCTTATTTCTTAACCATCCTCATAAAATAACACTCTAATATTCTTCTAATATTTAAGATCCAATGACTCTACTAACAATGAGTGACCAACATAGAGGCACAATCGAAAATATTGCTACATTTGTAAGTTTTTTTATAACCATCAATTATTTTTACTTATGCTATTATATATAATTTTTAATTATGTCAATTATATATAGTTTTTACTTATGTCAATTATATATAATTTTTACTAGTGTTAATTTATATCATTCGTGTCTACAGAATGTAAAAAGATTTCGTTGTCGGATGCATGACTACATACCGTATGATCCAATCATAGAATCGTATCTATGTTCATACATATTTGGTGATGTCATAAAGGTGCACAACAATTTGATAGACACGAAATTTATTTTGGCACTACAAGAGAGATGGAGGTCAGAGACACACACTTTTCACCTGCCATTTGGTGAATGCACGATAACACTCGAAGATGTTTACATGCTCTTGGGTTTACGTGTAACTGGTAAAGTTGTTTTTGGTAAGGTTAACCATGAAATCAGAATAGTAGAGGAATTGTTGGGTGCCCCTCTCATTGACGAGGAACAGCCAGCAAATACTCATAGCAGGGGTTCAACGATTAATCTAGGAGTCCTTAGAGCCCACTATGCTAGTATAATATTAAACGATGAATCAACTGAGTTAGAAAAACTTATTAAGACTAGGTGTTATATTATGATTTTATTTGGTCATTTTTTATTTCCTGACAGTACCGGTAACACAATAAATATGATGTATTTACCGTTGTTGCGAATCATCAACAAGGTAAATACATATAGTTGGGGTTCAGCTGTTTTGGCCCATTTGTATAGTAGCCTTTGTAAAAATGCAGCAAAGGATACTTGTATTGTCATCTAAAAAAATTCTTTTCTTTTTAATGCAATTTATCTACTAAAAAAATTCTCTACTAAAAAAATTCTTTTTTTTAATGCAGTTTATCTAGCGGCCATATTTAGGCCTAGACCATGAACCTAACCCCGAGGATGTTGAAATATGTTCAACAAAAACACCAATCATTCGGTTCACTACAATTGAAATGCACCAGACAGATCGAGTGAAAATGCATTTCGGAAGGCAACAAGATATTTCGGGCCCTCCGACATGTTTGGGAGAATAACATTTGAAAAGAGTAAATGACATGTGGAATATGGATGATTGGAAAGACTTTGCTAGGGAGTTGTGTCATCAATGGAGAGATCGCCGCCAACATGTCCTAACTGACCAAATCCTGCAAAATGTTAGACCAACTAGAGAATATTTAGTTTGTTTTAGGTCAGTTACAAAGCAACGGTGGGTGTCTGATAATCCATACTTGATTGACCCGCGCTCACAGGCCGCAAGATATTCCCAACCACCAATCCCTTCACCATGACCTACCCACCCAATTCCAGCCATCAACTTCAAACACCCATAGACCATTCTTCCAAACCCGTAACCCATTCATGCCACAAACCCAATCTAAACAACAAGAGCCTAACCCACACCAATATACCCCTGATAACTCCTTCAACTTCACACCATCCTACCATAGCCCCCCACCTTTGTATCATTCTCAAAATGAGGCAATATCCTCATTTGGTCAATTGTACCGTCCTCACCAAACCCAATCCAACCCATCCCAACCAATACGACCAAACTTTGAAAACATGGGCACTCAACTAAGTTACGGCAGCGCCTTTGGCAGCAACCCTTCGGGTTATTAAGGACAAATGGTTGCAAACATAATAGGATCATCGGCTCAAGAACAACCGCCTCCACCAAACACACAAAGACAGGAGGCACCTCAACCACCTCGTGGTAGAGTTCGAAGGCGGGGTCATCCCCGTGGATGTGGTACTAGGGGACAATTAGATCGAGCAGGAAATTAATCTTTTGTAATACCACTGTTAAGTTATCAATAATAATTTTCTATTATATTTTTCTTTGTTGAATATTTTTAATTTAATTTATTAAATTATCAATATTAAGTAAAAAAAATTATAATTCTTTTCATTTATACTCAAAAATATTAAAATATAAGTGTGTTACATAGAAAAAAAATTAACAATATATATATATATATATATATATATATATATATATATATATATATATATATATATATATATATATATATATATATATATATATATATATATATATATATGCCAAATTAATTGGGAAAGCATTATGAAAAAAAAACACTCATAACACATTCACCATTTCAAATGGCGAATCCCTTTAAAAAATAACACCCTTTCGCCAAATGGTGTGGTGAATAAAGATTAAAAAAATTGTTTAGCCATATCAAATGGCGAATGCATGCAAAAAGTTTCCAGGTTTGTTCTCATTCGCCCAATCAATTGGCGAATGTACACCAAAAGTAAGTCATTTTGGTAATTTTTTGAAAACAATGTTATTTCGGATTTTTTTTAATCAAACTATGTTATTTTAAAAAAATCCAATTATGGATGATGATATTTGAACATAAAAACAAAACAAAACAAATTCATATTATTAAAAATTGAAATAAATTAAAAGTCAACTTCCTTACATGTGTAGAACACAAATGTGACTTCACCATACAATGTATTGATCATAAATTCAATATATAAATTTCAAATATAAGACTCTTAACAGCAATTAAGATAAATAGAATGTCTTCTTTCTTTCTTGAATATTCATTTTGGAACGAACAGTCGTTGAAAATGTCTTGGATTCTGGAAAAAAAATTATTTTAATAATAAATACAAATATTAAAGAAATTAATTAAATTTGAAATATATATATATATATATATATATATATATATATATATATATATATATATATATATATATATATATATATATAGAAAATGTAATTAATTACCTCCTTTTCTAAACAGCATGCAAAAGGGCTGAAGCATTCAAAGAATCGTTGTCCACATGTTCTTATGTATTCGAAAACAATTTGATTGCGTCTAACCATTCCAAATTCCTTAATGTTGTTACCATTTAAATTATATAGGTAAAAACATATAAGTTTTTTAATCTTGAAAAATGCCATATCATTGGAAGGGCAAATCGACAAGAGTTCTCCGTAGGTATTGAAACGCAATAATTTTCTATTCTCTTTGCAAAGATTCATGTGCCATCTGTAAGTGCTTACACCCTCTGTAACACATTCAACAAGTTCAAAGCACATAAATTTCACACCTCTTGTTACGACTAATAAGATTTTTCCATCTTTTAAACTTATTTTCCGTTGTGAATCATCAATAAGACAATCTGGATGAAGTTCTATCACCTCAGCTTGTTTCGAGACATTCTCTTGAGGATCGACTTTAATTCTCAATAAATGTCCTGAAGACGAGAGTCGGTAAATAGAGCCTTTTAAGTACACAGACTTTTTGACCCAAAAAGACTCGTTAATATATTCTGGAAAGCAAATAGTTAGTGTAGTCCAAATACCAGTTACGGAGGAGAAAATATTGATATGACGATGACCTTGAAAACGTACAATCTTGAAAAACCAAGATTCTTCATTGTCATATGCTAGAGCAGCATATGAATACCCTCCAGATGTTTTTCCTACAGGCTTCGAAACAGCTACACATTGTTTTGTTACTGGATTCATGACATAGTAATGATATATACCACGAACTATGTTATCTGCCTGGCCATCTTTATGACAAAACAGAAGTAATCCATTGCAGGTGTCAATAAGATTTTTAGGACTGATCGTGCAACCCATCACTGATGAGCACCAATTAAAAAGTTGTTCCAAATCCATAGATGGATTTGGAGAAATGCCATCCTCCATCAGTGGATCTAATGGATTCATCTTTGATAGTGTAGTTGTCAGAATGCGATTACGCCATGAATGTGAGACACACATGGCAATGGATTTTTCCTTCATGTAAAGGTTATCAAAGATTTTTGTTTGAAGTACATTAGGAAGATTATTGAATAAGGATCTAGCTATTCTGGTCCTCATTGTTCTCTTCCTTTTAACAATTTTACTCTCCATGTAATGGGTCATAATGATGAATAGAGAGAATTGATATTAAAAGAGAAAGATAGTGATATGATAGATGAGTGTGAATGATGTCTATATTGCACAATTTTTTCATTCTTATAGGAGAATGGGATATGAAGAAAGAAATTTATGAGAGAAAATAAATTCAGATTAATAGAATAGTGATTATAATATTTTTGTTATATTGTTCAATGTATGGATATCTCTTTTTTTTGTTCAATGTATGGATATTTCTTTTTGTTCAATGTATTTAAATTAATATGATATTTTTTTTACTTTAATATTTCTTTTTTATTTATTTAAATAGACTCAAATATTGAAAAGTAGAAAGAATATAATATTTCATTTTGACTTTAATTTGATTATAATAATTTTACTTTAATTTTATAGTATTATATTTTGACTACAATTATTGCTTTTAATTTTAATTTTAGTAAGGAAAATCGTTGTCGACCCATAATTTTCTCTTTAATACATACTCTTTCTTCTTCTTTCATTTATATATGAGGTTTACGGGAAGAAGAAAATTTGTTAAATTTTTATTTATAATAAATCATTTCATTTTCTTTAGTTCTTTTTCTAAATTATTTTGTTGTTTTAAACTTTTTTTAATAATTACATAATGTTTGAGTCTCCTTCTATCTTCATATAAGTTAAACTGAAAAATCATTTTAATTCCTAAAAAAATCCAATTTAATCTTTAATGAGTAAAAACAATCTTTATAACTTCTTGAGAAAAAAATAACTAGAACAATTTAGTCTTTAACTCATTTATATTTTGTTTGACTGTTGAAAAAAATACAAAAGATAAATATTGAACAAAAGAAATTTTTATAAAATAAAATAAAATATTATTATTTAACTTTTCTTCAACTAAAATAAGTTATAATAAAAAAATAAAAGAAATAAATCAATTAAAATAAGCATTTCCTGGTAATCAATAATAGAATACAAAATAAATATCAAAAATAAAAAAAATTTAGAGAAAAAATAAAATAAAATAATTATATTTCATAACAATAAACTAAAGTATTTTAATTTAACATTTTAAAATATTATTTTATTAATAAAAATAAAATATAATAAATGAAAATTTAGAATTTTTTAAAATACTTTTATTAATTATATTTCATAACAATAAACTAAAGTATTCATATGACTTTTTATTTTTAATTCCATGTGGCATTTTTATTTTATTTTATATATATATATATATATATATATATATATATATATATATATATATATATATATATATATATATATATATATATATATTTTATTACGAGAGGGATAAATCAATAATCGCTCACATTACAGGGCTAAAATGATAAAATATAATTTTTTTGTTTTGTATAGTAAAACATTGAAAATTTTCTAATTTTGCTACTGATAGGGATTCAAACTCATTTCCCTAACTTTAGGTGGGCGAGACTCTTAACCATTAAGCTAGTGTTCCCTAAATATATATTACAATGTTTATGTTAGCAAAACTATCATCATGTGTTGATTTCATATGATGTTTATCTCGGCATAGAAGTTGATATTGTGGCAGTTTGCACATGAAGGTCAGAGCATTGTAGCTTCGGTTCTAGTTGGAATTTCTGCCATACCATGTTTGATACCTTTTGTTCCAAGTAATTGAAGTCAGGGGTGGTATTTTGGTTGTTTTGTCTCGAAGTAATTGAGCTTTTTGAACTGTATGTGGTAGGTTCTTTTCGTTTGCGGTAGTCTGCATCAGTATTATGCGCATATATTCCTGGGTGAGTTAGGTGACATTGTTATTTTTTCTAAACAACATCTCAAGTTAGGTTATCATCACTTTAGAAAGAAGAAGGAAAGCAATGAGACAAGAACAACCAAAAATGGATTATCAAGCTGATGGGATATGACTTTGAGATTAAGCATAAGTCACAGAAAGAAAACAGGGCAAGAGATGTACTAATCTGACCTGATCAGGATGATCTTTCCAGTGATGAACAACTTCGGTGGAAAATTGGGGGGTGTCCTTACAAGGCACTCTGATGTCAAAGTAAAAAAATGCAAGTACATAAAGTTAGAGAAGAGAATATAATTCAGAATACCTGACCCTCTAGTGAAAGAGAGGATTTATAATGTGCCCCCATCGCTGGGCCAATATTCTCTCATGGACTGGATTAGTTAGGCCCAAGGAATAATTGCTAAGGACTGCATAGGAGTAGATAAGACCTAGCACGTGGTCTTGCCCTTGGTCCAACTGCCCCTACATATTAAGAGAAAAGAGTGGGCAATTGGGTGAAGTGGGTCGTGTCCGACGCAGACTGTGTTGGCCCAGTCCAGAACAGTAGCCCCCAAGTCGTAACTCCGGAACGGAGTGATGACTTAAGAGGAAGCATGTCATGCGTAAGGTTCACGGCGACGAGGTCAGTCAATGTCGAGGACAATTGTCAGTGTTCGTGGAGTCGTGCTCAATGCTTCTTTTGTGCTTTTCGTTGTTGATGTCATGCTCTTCAGTGTTTTTGCAGCGTCGAGGACATGAATGGCCAGTGTTTGTCGAGGCTTCATTGGAACCTCTCTATGTCGGGGAGAATGTCATTCTTGGGCGGATCACCAGCGCCTTTGAGATGTCGAGGATGTGCTTACGTTTTCTAAGATGTCGAAGATAGGTGTTCCCAATATCCCTTGAGATTCCCAAGAGTGAGGTGTCTTGTCTTTTTATTTCCCTCATTAATGGCATTTAATGCACGTCGCTTCGTTTTTCTTGTGATGGCACATTAAATGTCTGACTACCGAGGAGATTCTAGGCAACCTAGGTAATGATTGCCTAGGTACGCCCCCCAAGTGGAGTCTATAAAAGGGGTTTGATGGGTCTCTTCCTCACTTTTCACTTTCCAAACCTCCTCTTACGTTCGTCGGGCACTCTCTTTCTCTCACCGGAACGCATCCCTGCCGTCGCCGTCGTATTGTCCCTTCACTAGTAAATATGTCAGGTAAGGTTTTTTCCCCTTTTTCTGATATATTAGGCTTAACTTATTATTCACACAGTGTTTTTCTCACCGGAGTAACCGATGAGGCTGTTCCTTAGGCCCATTTTTTGGAGGAATCTGATGAATGTCCCAGACATCTCTTGGGATTGCCATGAATATCTCGGGCATAGTATGAATGTCCCGGGCACCTTCTTGGGTTTTCCATGAATGTCTCGGGCATCTCTTGATGAATGTCCTAGGAATTGTTTGAATGTCCCGGGCATTCTTTGGGTTGAGATAAGTGTGTCGGCACCTCTCTCCCCAGTTTTGATCCTCGCCCTTTCACTTGAACTGCGGTGGAATGGTGAATTTGATGCGACGTCGAATTCAACGATATCCTTTGCTTTTCATGTAACATGGAGCAAAGAGCCAATGATGTCCCTGTGGAGGATGTTGACATAAAAGTGGACAAGGAGGATTGGGACGAACACGGACATTCTGTGGACAGGAATGCGCCTACCACCTCCAGGGACATCGATCTATCGTAGGTCGGGGAAGAGCCGTTGGAGACGAGCTCACGTTTTATCCAAGATGATTGTATTTCCCATACGATTATCAAGGACTTGACCCCGGGGGAACCTCACAATTGGGAGTGTTAAGCCCCTCTCTCCGAATAAGGAATCTACTCGGCCTTTCAAGGAACGTGGTTCCCAATGTATGGGTTCACTTTCAGAGAGGCGGGGATCCGGCTTCCTTTCACCAGTTTTCAAAAGGGAATCTTCAGGTGGCTCGACCTAGCTCTTTCTCAACTTCACCCTAATACTATCGCGTTCGTTCGGGCGTTCGAACTGGTATACCAACATCTCGAGATCGACTTCACCTTTCCCCTCTTCTTCCGGGTCTTCCACCTGCAGCGGTCGAGCACGTATGGGCGTCATAGTTGGGTTTCCTTCAAGTAGCCAATGAGCCTTTTCAAGACCTACCATGACTTTGTCCGAAACTTCAAGGACGAATGGTAAACAGTGAAGCCCCTCGCTCTGTGTGCTCTGGGCAGTATCTATAGTATGCATCAAGATGCACGGGGCGAGGAATGTCTCGTTTCGACTATTCCCCTTGAGTGGCAACGAAATCATTTCAACTGACCGACTGACCACTTTTGCTTGAAGTCCAAGAATCTGGGGCCCGAGGATGCATCGGCCTATGAAACATTGGTGGCCTGTATCTAGAGTTTTACTCCCTCGACATGTGTGGACCAACTAGACAATCCTATTTTGGACGATGATGGGGTGCCCCTTTTCGAGGTTCCTCTGATCAACACTAAAGTCATGCTCGAATTTAAATCAGACGGGGAGTTTCTCTGTATTTTAGGTAATTTGTGTTTGCTTCTTTTTTACCTTGTTGTTTTTGTTCAACTAGCTGACTTATTCTCTTTTTTGCAGCCGTTATGCCTAGCCTTAAGGATCGTGTCCTGAAGTTGGCGAACAAAGGCGCGGGCAAGGCTCCGAAGAAAGAG
Source organism: Lathyrus aphaca (assembly GCA_963966055.1). Lineage (NCBI taxonomy): Eukaryota > Viridiplantae > Streptophyta > Magnoliopsida > Fabales > Fabaceae > Lathyrus > Lathyrus aphaca. Next base: position 543,889,320 of record OZ014524.1, read on the forward strand.
GGCAAGATCTGTGTCCGCCAAGTGGTTTCTGAAGATGTGGGTGATGGCTTCGGGACTCCTACTACCCTCTTAAATATCCTCACATCATGGCGACGCCTGTCATCCCAGTTGTCGAGCATGACTCTCCTCCTCCGAAATGCCAACACAGTGAGGATTCGCTGAGCCAGGATGATGCTATGAACAAAAGGTCCGTCGGAGAGCCAATGGACTTACCTTCTGCCTTCTTCCCATATCCAACAGAAGGTTTTCAACGCTGAAGGTTCTGTTGGGGTATCAAATGTCAAAGCCAAGGCTATCCTTGACCAGGACAAGGCGACCAGACTGACAATTTGGCCCAGGACATCGCTGCTATGATCAGGGTCATATAGACGACCTTGGTCTTGTCTGACAATACTTTTCCGTTGTCGGAGCTGGAGGCCTTTAAGGAGGCGCTCAAGTTTGCAAAGATCAAGAGGTAAAAGCTTTCCCATGACTTCTTCAACTACATGGAGAAACACAAACTGCAGGAAGGATTGATGATCGAGCTGGGAGAGGTTAAGCTCGAGCGGAACGGCTTGGTGGACGAGAATAAAAAGCTCAAAGATAAAGAGGTTAAGTTCGACGAGGCCGTCGAGGAGAATAAGAGCCTCCGCTTGAGGGTGGCGGAGCTGGAAAACCTGATCGCCCCCACCGAGGAAGAAAGTGAGAAGGACAAGGCTCTGAAGAGTCGGGGCAACCTGATTGCTCAGATTAGGCAGCTGGAGTGCGACTACGTGGGAACTCTCAAGCTGGTCTCTGACAATGCCGTCAACCAGCTAAAGATTATTAATCCTAGGCTAGTGACCGAGGGGAACTCCTTTAACTATGAATTGGCTGACGGGGAGATTATTTGTCCATTTGCTGGATCGGTGACAAAGAAGAAGAGGGGCAAGGATAATGAGTAGGACTGGCCTGCGTACCATGGTTTTTGTCAGCATGTGTTCCGTTTTGTTATCTTGGCCTACGTGCCACTTCGTACTTGGGCGTAGCCCCCACTTTTGTAACTTTGTGTCGGCCAGTTTTTGGTCGGTTTATGCAATGAAATGAATTTATTTTTTGTGTTTTTCAATTTTAAGTGTATGTGAACTTGTTGCTCGACTTGATTGACTCGTCGATTTAGGGAACCGACGAGGTTGCGAGTTTTATGTCCGGGGATAAAAGGGATGAGGTCCGTGATCGAGGCCATGTTCCCGTGGCTTGGGCTTTCACATCGCGAGCTAGGTGCCCTGCCGACGTGGTACTGCGACATTGAAGTTCGTTGGAAGTATCCTCTATTGAGGAGGTTCATTCTCGTATCTCAAGGGTGTCTTACTTCCTTTTGATTTGAAATGGAGTCATGGTCGTACCTTCCATGTTCTCATGGTTACGCTGTTGTCTAGCTGTAGTACTGCTTAAGTTTTTCAGTGTTTTTGGGTCGAGAAAGTTCTTCTTGTAGGTTTTTGAGGTAATATGCCCTAATGTTTGTCTTGTCTCGAACTCGATACGAGCCTTCCCGGTTCGCGGCTAGCTTGCCTTCTCATGAGTTTTTCTGATTCTGCTGGAGGACGAGGCTGCCAATATGGAATTCCCGTTTAATGACTTTTATGTCGTGGAATAGAGCCACCTTTTGTTTCAACAATGCTTCCCGAAGGGATGCCTCGAACACAATTTCCTCGACAAGGTTGAGTTCCACCCACAGGGCTTCGTTGTTCAGCTCCTCATTAAGGGGTGATTTTGTTCATCTTGAGGGTTCTCGAATTTCTACTAGGATGACTGCCTCAGTTCTGTAGGTTAGTCGGAATGGGTTCTCCCCGGTCTTTGAATGCGAGGTCGTGCAGTAGGCCTAGAGTACGCTGTGTAACTCCTCAACCAAAGCCTTTTTTTCTTCGCCTACTCTGCATTTCAGGCCCCGTAAGATTACCTTGTTGGCCGCCTCTACTTGGCCATTAGTCTGGGGGTGTTCAACGAACGTGAAGTGTTACTTTGCACCCAGATTGGCAACGAAATCTTGGGCGTGTGAACTACGTTCCATTGTCGGTGACGATGACCTGGGGTATGCTGAAGCAGACGAGGATATTTCTTTTGAAGAAATGGAGTATATTTTGTGCTGTAGTTTTAGCGAGGGCTTGATAAGATATTTATTTTGATAGGATTCGGTCAGGAAAGGCCCGAGGATGTCCATCCTCCACCAAGTGAAGGGCCATAGGGAGGACAGGGTCTTAAGCTCGTTAGGGGGGCTAGGTGCATCTCCCCGTGTCTCTGACACCTGTCGCATCTCTTGACATGCTCTTTTGTGTTGTGCTGCTTCGTCGACCAATAGTAACCTGCTCAGAGTGCTTTCCGTGCAAGGGATTTTCCTCTGATATGTTGAGTGTAAATTCCTCTGTGGGTTTCTCCCAGAATATCAGGGACCTTTTCTTTGTCGACGCATTTGAGTAATGGGATGAAGAATCCTCGTCGGTAGAGTTTGCCTTCAATGAGGACGTAGGAGCATTCCATTCTCTTGGCCTTGGATGCCTCTTTTGAGTCGGTCGGCAGTTCGTCTTTCGTGAGGTAATTGTAAATGGGAGTCATCCAACAATGGGTGTTGTCGATGGCGTTCACGTCAAGTAGCGGGGAAGGTTTCTCAATGTTTGGTCGCGGGAGGATTTCCTGGATTACAGATTTGTTTCCACCCTTCTTCCGTGTGCTCGCCAGTTTAGACAAGATGTCTGCTCGTGTGTTATGCTCGCGCGGAACGTGTTGGACTTCCCATGAGTCGAACTTTTCCAATTTGTGTTTGATGAGGGGCAAGTATTCGATGAGGTTGTCGTTTTTGGCCTGATACTCTACCCGTACCTGTGAAACTATGAGCTGCAAGTCAGTGGAGATTTTTACTTCTTTTCCCCCCAGGTCTTCGGCCAGCCGTAGGCCTGCCAAGAATGCTTTGTATTTCGCCTGGTTTTTTGAATTCGGGAAAGCTAAAGCTAGCGACACCTCAATCAAGATGTTGTCTACGTTCTCGAGGATGATACATGCACCTATCCCCTTCAAATTGGAGGCACCATCCACGAAGATTGTCCATTTTTTGGTGCTGTTAGTCGGGGTCGGTTGGTATATCATCTCGGCGACAAAGTCGACCAGGACCTGTGCCTTTAAGGGCTTCCAGCTTTAGTATTGTAATGTCGCAATCTCCTCGTTGCGTTTATCAGGGCCAAAGAAACCTTTATGATCTGTTGGTATCTAAGTTTGGGGCCTTGTAGAGCTTTACTTGTGAAGTGAATAGGTTTCTTCCTATCGGTTATTTCGCGAATAAGGGCTGCGTTGACCGCCTCAGTGGCCACAGACAAGTATAGGTACAATGTTTCCTTTTCCGGAGGTCGTGACAGTACTGGCGGTTCGGAAAGTGTTTTCTTGAGGTGGAACAATGTTTTTTCGCTCTCCTCAGTCCATTCAAAGGTGGTTTCTTTCCGTAATAACTTGAAGAAAGGAAGTGCATGTTGTGCGGATTTGGCAACGAAACGAGATAGAGAGGCGAGCATCCCATTGAGGGACTAGATGGATTTCTTCGAATTTGGTGTCGAGAATGCCAAAAACACCTGATATTTGTCGGGGTTGGCTTCGATTCCTCGTTCTGTGAGGTAAAAGCCGATGAATTTCCCTCCCGTACGTCGAAGGTGCACTTTTCTAGGTTGAACCTCATTTAGACCTCCTTGCTTGCTCGAAGACCTTTCGGAGGTGCTGGGTATGGTCGAGCTCTTCGTGTGATTTTACGATCATGTCTTCCATGTATACCTCGAGCATGTCCCCAATCTCTCCTCGGAAGACTTTGATCATCATGCGTTGGTATGTAACTTTATCATTCTTTAGCCCAAAAGGCATAACATTGTAGAAGTAATTGCTCGTCGGGGTTATGAAGGTCGTGTGTCGCTTGCCTGTGTCCGACATGGGCATTTGGTTGTATCCGCTATATGCATCCATGAAGGACAAGAGTTTAAACCCTGCCGAATTGTCTACCAATTTATCAATGTTAGGTAAGGGGAAATTATCTTTGGGACATACCCTATTGAAATCGGTATAATCAACACACATTCTCCATTTTCCATTGTTTTTTTAACTAGAACTACATTAGAGAGCCAGTTTGTGTACTGGGCTTCCGAAATAAAGTTTGCCTCTTTGATGTTGGCAAAAAATCATGAAGTTTGACTTTGGTTTGACCACATTTGACCTTAGTTTGACTTTTTGACTGCTTTGACTGATTTTAGCCTATCTGATCATCTGATTGGGCAAACCTTTTGGGAAAGCCTTGAAACTTGACATAGGGAATCTTGAAGACATGTAGGATTCTATGAAGCTCACTTGAGGCCTTGGAAGTTCATTTAGCCTGATGAAATCTAAAACCCTAGTTTAGGATGCATTGCTTAGGAGGATGCTTTGTCTGAGGGGATTGTCAAACTTTCTGACTAATTGTGAACCTTGTGAACCTCTTGAGATACCTTGTGAACCTCTTAGGACACCTCAGTACACAATGTCTTGTCTAGGTGAGGGAAAATTTTGGGGTGTAACAAGTATCAATTCAAAGACTCTCAGCAAACCACTCAGTTTACACTCTTCTCACTTAATCACTACCAATGCAACTTCTATCTAGGAACTCCTAAATATGATATACCTATCTCACCCCCCCCCCCCCCCCCCGTCAATCACAACAGTGATAACAACCTGACAATTCAGAATCAGAAGACACACTTCCATGACAACATTTTAACCTTGCTTCCAAGCTTCAGTCAAGTACACAATACCTCTTGCTTAACAACTTCAAGGCTTACAAAGAAAATAGACCTAAAGATAGCATCTTTTAGCATACGGCTGCTACAAGAACTCAACCCTAATGATAAAATTTTTCCATCTTTGGTTGGTTATTAAACCTAGGTTACAAGGCTTCTTTTTATAACCTAATCTCAACTAGATTTGAGCCTTCTAAAACGCAGCATAACAGCTGCTACAAATATGCAAAAAAATCTGCTACAAAAAGATATTTAAAATAATAACTTCCTAAAATATCTCTATATTTAGAAAGTCTATATTTATTCAATATTTTTCTCTAATTCAGATTTGAATCTTCAAGATCTTTAAATTAGCGCCACCTTGGATTTCTTTAAAAACTATGAATATTCTGTTTCTGTTAAATCATAAAAGAATCTTCAATTCAGTAGGATCAATTCATGATGTCGAATGACTGCATGGGACATCTTCTTCGAAATGTTGCTCCAGATGTCGAAACACTTCAACTCAACATGATCAGGCGCACAATAGGACTTCTTTGCTTAACCTGTTCTTATTTTCCAAGATCCAATACAATATATTGTTATATTTTTTTTTACAAAATTGATGTCAATCCTAAAAATACAGATCTAACAATCTCCCCCTTTGGAAAATTTTGGCTAAAATAAAATACAACACAGATTACATCTGCAATACTGAAAAAACAACAACAACCTTTTCTTCATCATGTCAGGACATGTTGTTTGACATCTTCCTCAACGGCCTTCCTCAATAATAGTGGAAACAGCAGTGGATGGGGAGTAAAAAGTCCTGAACTCTGAGTAGAAAGTCCTAAACTCTTAACATAACTAATCCACTACTACCCTTTTCCATTCAGGTTCCCAGAAACATTCCTCTCAATCTGAGAAATACTCCCCCTCAAGGAGACCAATGGTGGCATAAAAGAACATATCACTTATTCCCTTATGTAACTCAAAACACAAGTCACAATTATATCCATAACTCAGGACACAAGTCACAATGACTGAACTACAACATCCTCCCTGACATCTGAGATCCATCTCTGAAGCACATATAGCATATCCATTTGAACCAAACCTCCATCTGAGCAGATGATTGAGCAGATCCTATTTCCCCATTTTTAGCCTAAAATTGGAAAAGATATCTATCACAACACCAAACCCACGCAATACTCACCCAGATACAAATAAAACCCACAAGAAGGAAGAATGTTGAAAACACGCACGGGCTGAAGAATGAGAATTGCTCTCTATAAATAGCAAGAGCTGAAATAGAAAATAATGGTTGTGCCTTGAGTGCAGACACGGTCTTGGTCAAGGCCCGTTAATTTAGGCGTAAAAAGTTCCATACCAATTAAATGTCCAAAACAAATTTTGAATGTCTGACTTTAATAAACACCCATTTCACACCTTACTACCAGCACCATCCACAAAAGCTCATAGTTTGGCTCAAGACACACATGTTCTGACATCCTACCACAAACTATCTTCTAGCAACACTACATACCAAGTTCACAGCCCTTGATGTATTCAATTAATACTGCAGATAACAACTTTATCCATATGGATTCATACTGCCATTTGGACACACAAGACAACCCTTATTCCAATCACATAGGAAAACACACAACAATTCTTAACCTTCACCATAGTGAGCTAGCTTCACACAACTAAGTAAAATATATCAATATGAGAAACAATTTACCATACTTAGTATAACATGTTAGATGATGTGTGACATCACAGATCCTTATCAGAGAACACAATTCTGAATACGAACAATCAAGGTGAACTTTATATTATATCTTTTTCACTCCTTTTAATCATGACATATATTGTCTAGATCACCAAGAAAATTACTACTCCCCCTTAACTTCACAAGTCCAACTGCACAGAAGTGTAACACTCTCCCCTATTAAGGATGACATGTGCTCCTTTGTACTTTGATGAATGGAAAACTTAAGACGCATATTCATGTCTTCAAGAGCTCACTCTTTGTTCAACCCACAGGTTGAAAACAATCATCCATTGTACCAATACACACATGATCCCTTCTTGGTTTGTTGTCATCACACACTCCAAAATATCATATCTTGACAAGTTGATCCACTAGCATGACATGTCAATAGGGTTATGTCCCCTTAACATCATTTTCTTCTTATCCAGACACTCCAAAAAAAATACTCATCCAGTCCTCTAACTTTGACAATAGGATCAGTTAATGAATATTCACATTTTGACTTTCAAGTAATCACTATCTGATATACTTCAGTCTTCTCTACAATCTCTTTTCAAGACAAACCTTCTACTTCATCATTCTCTTGTATGATAAGGTAGACTCTAATTAGATACAATGTAGACAGTCATCCTAGATAATGTCCTAACACCAGTTAGAACATCTTCCATACACTAAGACATCATCACCATGATTCTTGATAGGTTCCACCAACTAGACTCACTATAGCATAGTAATCCAAGAACTGAAGACATTCAACAACACTGTGCCACCAGCTTGAATCAGAACTCTAGAAAGAGAGATAAACTCTCCCCCACCTTCAAGAAGAACAAAAACTCCTTGAGTCTTCAACTCATCACTCTTCTGCCCAAGAGCAACTTGTTCCAAGACAATCCTCAAGAACAATCAACTGCCACACTCTAATTATCTTGATTCTTTGAATCCACTATAGAGATCAACTAGTTGCCACAGTCTGATCACCCCATTTATGAATCCTCATATGAAAAAGCCAACCGCCACACATTGTCTTCTTCACGTTTGTCAAAAATCTCATAAAGATACCCTGATCTACTTACCAAAAATGATCTTCAAATCACATTTTCCACTTGCTTACTCTCAAACATACTTTGAATATCTAAGCATGTAATATCTTCTTTTTCTTGCATCTTCAGTAAACTATCAAGAGAGCCATCTTTTTGAAGCATTCAATTTTTCATTCCTGAAGATCATCCTATCTTAAATTGACGTGCCATTTCACCAACTGAGATTCTGATGTTGAAATAGATGTTAGGACATTATGAGTCAACATCTAGTTGTTGAATTCAGCTCTTTCTTCTGCCACTTGAAAGAACTTCCTCCCTAAACAGAACAAGAGTTTCATGCTCTTATAGACTTGATTCACTAACCAAGTTTAAGTAGACAACCTCCATTTTGTTGATTTTGCAGTAATTTCAACCAATCTCACACATTGATGAAAGTCTTCTAGTGCTTCTCCAAAGTCCTCAAACCTTCCATTGTCTGAAACTTCAGAAGGAATAAACCTTTCATTGTTAAGAACTACACCTCATTACCATACCAAGGATGACACCTTTCCTTGAGTAAATGAGTCTTCACAAGGTTCTGATATTGTTATCTATTTTAACTTCATGATAATCATTCTGATATGTATCTAAGCCATAAATAGAGCAATCCAAGTAGTCTATCATCTCAATCTTCAGCATCAACAATATCCAGACCAACTTCTAACCAGGAAACTTTCCAGAAAGATACAACTCTTGTAACATAAGACTGAATACAATAATCTCTCCCATGATAAATTCCTTCTTAAGATGACCACTTGGCACCAGATGAAGGAACACTTAGATTCTCACATTTTCAACATGAATGATTGTCACTTATTGCACTTGTTGAGCATAATCTCACCATGTTTATTTCAGATACATGATCTGCCAAGTCTAATACACACAATATACAACCCTTCTGATCATATCACACCATCTGATATCAAGATTTTTTCCTTACTCAAAAAAAAACTTCACCATGAAAGCAGTTATGTATTGCCAAAACATACCACTAACACCAAGATTAGAATCTGCCCATTCTAATCCACATTATGTCAAAACTGCCACTCTTGACAATAATATTGCTCTTCCAACTTCACACACATAGACACAAACGACCTCACAAGTTACTATGGTTCAGAATACAAAACTCCATAATAATCTACTCATATACATGTTGGGGAGCATATGGGGTTCAATCATCGGTAGCTGATCAAACTTCTAGACCCAAAACAAGAACACATGTAGTAGCAGGAACATCTCAATAAACTTTTCTTTTAGGCTCAAAAATCAAATTGTCTGGCTTGAGATGGCTTCACACTTAATATAGCAACTGATCACCTTCACAACTTGACCTTCATGTACAAAACATCTCTTAATACTCCTTGAAGCTCAAGTACTTCACTTCTGCAGTACGGAACATAAATAAATTGTTCTCAAACTTATTGATCACATTCATACATCTAGAACCTTCTCAGATACACCACCTAGATGCCCCCTCTTCCGGATCAGGAGTAGGTTCCAAACACATGTGTTTTAACCACATAAGTTTAACTCCCAAAGCATCTATTAAACCATTCCTTTAAGCAACAAAATTATGCACAATTCTAATGTGATGTTCTATCTTGAGATATGACATCATTCCAAGGAACACACCAAGAGATCTATAGACTGGAGATAGGTCTGTAAACCATATTCTTCAGTTATCCTTAGATCTCTTAATACCAAATTTTCTTAACAATGCCTTTATGAGTGGACTTGAACAATAATCTTCAAGTATCGTTGGCAAAGTTAACTAAAGCAAGTATACATATATCCCTAACACCATAGGATATATCTCCAGATAAAAATAAGCCTTCTCATCATACAAAGTTATCAGATATGCAGCAGATTAACACAAAAGTCCTCAAGAACTCCAGGTGTCACATAGCATCCCTAGCTGCATACTCCAGGTGACTCCAGAATACCATAGGTTTGAAAATAAATCAAACATGCCATAACTGCAGCTCATCACCAGGCTACAACAATCGAATAGTATGTCCTCCACTTCTAGGGACCATTCACAACCATAAGAACCTTTCATATACAAACAACTTTTCAGTAGAAATCTTCTACCTTGACCATGAACCAGAAAGTATCCCCCTTGGATCTCATCCAGAAACAGACTAGGATGCCTGCTCTGATACCAATTGAAATTCTGGTATGACAGAACCAGATGTCGAATACAATGTCGAGACATTTGATTTGTTACTGTTAACATGGCAAGGTACATCCAATGATAGTACAATATTCTACTATAACAAATTCTAAATATCCTAAAAGATGTTTAGATATCTGGTATGATATCCAGTAAAACACAACATAGAAGAGAACAAAAAAGCATAAACAACACATCAAATTGTTAACCCAGTTCGATGCAACCACATCTACTCTGGGGGCTACCAAGCCGTGAAGGAAATCCACTATGTAGTATCAATTCAAATACTCTCAGCAAACCACTCAGTTTACAGTCTTCTCACTTAATCACTACCAATGCAACTTCTATCTAGGAACTCCTAAATATGAGAAACCTATCTCACTCCCCCTCAATCACAACAGTGATAACAACCTGACAATTCAAAATCAAAAGACATACTTCCATGACAACATCTTAGCCTTGCTTCCAAGCTTCAGTCAAGTACACAATATTGTATACAGTGATTTTCGACGATACCTGTATAAAAAGGGAAATGTTGATGAAAGGGAGATTTCGATGCAGATAACAAGAAAGGATGTATTTACGTCTTTCGACAAAGGAGAATAAAAACTTATGTTTTGATAACATGACATGATTAGTGAGTCGAAGGAGTTTGTTTGTGATAGTTTCTACGGGTGTTGAATAAAAGACATCAATTCAAATTGAAAGAAGAAATTCAAAGTGTAAAGTCGCAACGTTTGGCCAGAGGACGTGTGGAAGCATCCAGAGGAATAAAGGCATGCCGAAAGGCCAAGTGTCAAGTTATTAGAATTTGCCTATTAGTGGTAGTTAGTTTAGTTTCCTATATATATAGGATAATTGTTGTTAGTTTATGTGTGTGAAAATATTGTACAAATTCCTATTGAACTCAAAGTACCCGCGTGAGAGAAAAGAGTGTGATTCTGGAAAATGTACGTGTGAAAAACACCATCTTTATTTTCTTTAAGTTTCAATAAATTCCAAGTTTATTTAATTCCCTTACCATTTCATAGTTTTAGTTAATTTATAAGTCCTTCATTTCGACGCATTGCATTACTTGTTTTCAATTACTTTGAAACATTCCCATAAGTTACTTCTTTAAATTATGTCATGTTTATTCTACTCTTGTTTTTTTAGTCTTATGAATCATACAAATGTACTCAAGAAAATTGAATGAAAGTGAAATCATTAAGAATGACACAACCAATACATTCGACCAGATAAAACACGCACTTATGTCCTAGGATTTGTATGGTTGATCCTGCAAGTAAACTAATTTAAACATTGAATTAGAAACCGACGGTTGTTCATCGGAAAACACCAGCGAACAAATTGGCAGGCCCAGTGGGACATTAGTGCATAAAAGATATTGATCGTACCTGGAGATCAGGATCCGATGCGGCTGGCTTCGAGCGTTGTTGAAAGACGGTTGGTGAGGAGAGGAGGGGGATGTACCTGCAAGGCACTCCGATGCTGAAATAAGACACTGAGCAAAGAGTGAGCAAGTACTAGAATTAAGGTCAGAGAATTGAATACCTGTCCCTCTCAAATGAGAGGGTTTATATAATGGGTCAAGTAGAAGATTATTGGTCCACACCGTTGGGCACGGATCGCAGAATCCGTAAAGATAGGTAACGGTCAGAACTATCCGTTGGAAAACTTCGTCTTGGTCGGTACAACTTTGGTCGATAGAGACCATGATTCTCAATATTGCTCGACGTCGAGCGTTCCGTGGAGCTGGTTTGCCTGGCCCAATTATGGGAATTGGGCCTGCCCAGAACAGGAGCCCCCAAGTCGTTGCTCGTGCTGAGGAGCGATGACTTAGTAATGGTTTCGTGCTCAAGGATACACAGTGTGCGGGCCAGGAAGCTATCGCTGACGATCATCGGTAGATGAGCAATCGTTACGTCGCTCGACAGGAGGATACGAAACGAAAAGTTGGTGTCTTTGGGAATTCGCGCCTATTAATGCTCTGACGGCTAGCCTAGGGGCTAGTGCGTAGGTAATAATTGGCTAGGGGTAGGGGTCACGCGCGTCTGCACGTGTTCACTTCCCTATAAGTAGGATCTCAGAGCTTTATTTCAAACTTTTTCGTTTCATCTTCTTCTCCGTTGCTCTGCTCGTTCATACACAGCCATTTTCAGCCGTCGACCACCGTTTCCCACCATCGACCACCGTTTCCAGAATCAACTTCTTCTACAAATGGCTTCTCAAGCTCAAGGTACGGCTTCTTTTTCATGTTTATGGTAGTTATAGGTTAGATATCTTAGAAATGCATGTGGTTTAGGGTAGATTTTCCGGTAGTTTTAGATTTAAACCAGTGAGTATTAGAACTTCTGCCATCGTCGTTGGTCGGCTACAAACCCTAGCTCGTGGTCGACGTAAGTTTTTAGGTTTATATTCCCTTATCTCTGAAGTTGGGCATTAGTTATCGCCTTGAGCGATGGTCAGCCGGGACTATGGCTCGGGACCCTGTCCCTGGGTCGATGTGCGCCCTTTCACTTGTCGAGCGGTGGAAGGGTGGATTTGATATTCTTAATCGAATTCACTGACGCCTTTCCTCTGCTTTTCAGGTGAAAACTCGCTCATGGACCCGCTGGAGGTCTCCTTGGAAGAAACGTCCTCGGAAGACTCTGGTTCTTCCGCGTCAGTTCCCTCCGACTCTGGGAGTTCTTCAGGAGAGTCGGACGCGAGCACCATGGAGGAGGGGGCTTCGAAAGATTCACCTTGCTGCCCTGAAGAGATAAGGACCTCGCCTGAAGAGTGGGTGGTGGAGGATCTACCGGATAAAGTGTCTTCGTTTTAGAGGCCTCGCGCGGAGCCGCTGCCCGCTGTTGGCGACCCTGCAGATTGGATTGTTACTTGCCCAGGGGATGACGACCGCATTTTCTCGAACTTTGGCGGTCGAAAATTCTCCATGTATGAGTACGCGACCTCGGTCTTGGGGGTAACTTTGCCCTTCAGTGACTTGGTTTGTGCTGTGCTCGGGTGTTGCACCCCAAAATTTGCCCTCACAATACAAGGCTTTGTGTACTAAAAGGTTCACAAGGTTCACAAGACCTTTCATGAGGTTCATGAAGTTTACAAGACACTTTATGAGGTTCACAAGGTTCACAATACTTATAAGACCTTTCATGAGGTTCATGAAGTCTACAAGACACTTTATGAGGTTCACAAGGTTCACAAGACCTTTCATGAGGTTCATGAAGTTTACAGGACACTTTATGAGGTTCACAAGGTTCACAATACTTACAAGACCTTTCATGAGGTTCATGAAGTCTACAAGACACTTTATGAGGTTCACAAGGTTCACAAGACCTCCCATGAGGTTCACAAGGTTCACAAGACCTCCCTTGAGGTTCACAAGGTTCACAAGACATTTTATGATGGTTCACAAGGTTCACAAAGTTCACAAATAGTCAGAAAGTTTGACAATTCCCTCAGACAATGCATCCTCCTAAGCAGTGCATCCAAAACTAGGGTTTTGACTTTAATCAGGCTAAATGGACTTCCAAGACTTCAAGTGAGCTTCATAACATCTTATATGTGTTTAAGAATCCCCATGACAAGTTTCAAGACTTTTCCCAAAGGTTTGCTCAGTCAGATGATCAGATAGGTCAAAATCAGTCAAAGCAGTTAAAAAGTCAAACTGAGGTCAACTGTGGTCAAACCAAAGTCAAACTTCATGATTTTTTGCCAACATCAAGTATGTGAAGTAAAATTCATCATTTTATCAAGGGTTGATCATGATTCATCAAGGAGATTTCATATCATCAAGAATCAGGAGTTTCTAAATTAGGGTTTCCTTAGGAAAAGTCAATTGAACTTTGACCAGCCATAACTTTCACATGCTTCATCAAGAATTTTCCATCCAAATCTCATTTTGAAGGAAATTGAATTCTCTACAACTTTGTGTCTCACAAGCCAAGCCCAAAAATGCTTCATTTGGAAGGTATGAGCTAAGACATTATAGGTCATTCCAAAAGTCAACAAAAAGTCAACAACTTCCAAAGAGCATAACTTGAGAATGGTAAAGGATATGAACATGATACCAAAGAGTTTGGTTAGAGTACTCTTTAAGCTTTCCAAAATGTCCAAGAACAACTTCATAGCATTAAAATTGAGGGATTTGTGCCCTTGCAAAGTTGGGAAATTTTTGAGAGGTTTATGAAGCAAATGGGGTCTTAAAACCATAATTCACCAAATGGGCTTGCTTTTTTATGACCCAAACACTTCCATGACATCATGCACGAATTAAAAATTATTTATTCATATTTTTATTCATTTTATTTTATTTATTATGATTTTTTACATTAAAAATCATTTTAAATCAAAATAAAATATAAAAGTGTGAATATTTGATTTGATTTTGGTTCTAGAAGGTCTTAATGATCATTTAGAGATGATTGAAATCATATAAGATCATATCAATCAAAAATGGTAAGAAGATATCAATTTTTTTCTCAATATTTGATTTGATCTTTGTTCTAGAAATTCTTAAAGGCCATTTAGAGATGATTGAAATCATATAAGATCATATCAATCAAAAATGGTAAGAAGATATCAATTTTTTTTCTCAATATTTGATTTGATCTTTGTTCTAGAAATTCTTAAAGGCCATTTAGAGATGATTGAAATCATATAAGATCATATCAACCAAAAATAGTAAGAAGATATCAATTTGTTTTTCAATATTTGAAACCATATCTTTTTCAATCTCAAGTGATCCAAAAGTCCAAAGTAGGATATGATTTTTTGATCTTATTTCACTCACTATATATACATGAAGAGATCACAACACAAAAGGAGGAATTTTTGGCTGCTTCCAAGAGTAAGAACAATACTTTAAATTTTCATAAAAAAATTCATAATTCGGATTCTATTTTGCAGGCTATATCAAAGTGTCTTGAAGGTTGCAATCTCTTCCTTGATCATCCTTGATGCTATCCCAATGCATTACATCATCCAAAACTCATTAAAATGCATAAACCGGTTTCATCTTTAGCTTGAAATTTGATTTTTCGATTTCAATGATACAAGCAATATAAATAAAATTTGATTGTATATTATTGTTCATGATGATGTTTGTAATATTTCTGGATATTTTGATTTAATGTTTGATGCAGAAACAGTTAAGTGCCATTGCTAGAGCTTGGGTTCGAATCCCAACCCCAGGTAAGTTTTGTTTTTTCATTCAATTTCTCATTATTTTCTTTATTGTTTTGTTTTATATTTAATATAAATTATATTTCTTATAAGAAAATATATTTAAATAATCATATGTAAATATATATATATATATATATATATATATATATATATATATATATATATATATATATATATATATATATATATATATATATATATATATATATATATTAACTTCATATTTTTCTAAAAGGGATCTCTAATTTATTTTCTAAAAATTTTAATCTTAGTTTTTTTATTAAAATATGTATATATTATTATTATATATTTAATTTTGTAAATAGTTAAATTAATATTGCAATTTAAATTATAAACCCTAATTCTATTTTCTTTAAAATTCCTAACCCTAATCTTTAAATATTAAAATTAATTAAACTTTTCTAATATCTAATTAAAATAATTAATAATATTTTCTTTGTAAATAATTATTATATGGTTTATTATTATTATTCATATCATCTTATTTTCATCTCAAAAATTATTTAAAGTTGTTTATTTAAATCTAAAAATACTTAATTAAATTATATATATATTTTGTATATTATTACTAACTTTTTCTTCTTATAATTATCACTAACCTTTTTTTATTGTTTATACTTATCATTTTATTATATAATTATTATTTAAATTGTTTTTATTATAATGTAACTGTAAAAGCCATGTAATAGTTGTAGCTCTTATTGTTTATTTATAAATATATTGCTATGGTTAGTAAAATAGGGAATGATAACATGTTTGCTTTAAAATTAACTTAGATCACTAATTTAAAAGATAAATATTTAAAATTGTACACTCACACACGTAAGTCGATCTTTGATCGCCATCTCACTTCCTAAGGTTGCCTCTCAAGTTGCCTAATCAAAAGGTCAAGTAGGGTGTATAAAGCAAAGTCCCTCATTTCACATCATCTAGTCCCTTAAACAGATAAAAAGATCAAGTCCCTTCGAATGTTGCCTTCGTAATGATCTTGTCCCTTTCGAATAAAGATGATAAGTCCCTTCGAATTGCTTATACACCCCACAGTTTCCTAAATAAACAGATGTCCCTTCACTTGTCCCACACATCCAAGGTAATGACTACCTATTCCTTAATAATAGGGATAGTCTTACCATTTAAAGGATTTAAGAACAGAAAAGACTTAAACTTAGGGTAGGTTCCTCTTAGATACTTGCTCACTCTTCAAAATATTTCAAACACTTCACACATTTTCAAATAATTTTCAAAAAAACAAAGGTTTTATATACATCTGTACATGGATCATTATAAAATACTTAAGAAAATTTCTATTCACACACTTCACATTTCAAAAACATTTTAAAGTGAGCTAAGTAACTAAGAGCCCATGGATAACCATGGATGTAAAGGGTGCTAACACCTTCCCTTTACATAACCTACCCCCCGGACCCAAAAATCTTTTAAAAGGTCTTTCTTGTTCTTTTATGCCTTTCCTTTGGATAAAATAAAAGTCGGTGGCGACTCTTGCTATCCGCAACATAACTAAAGTCAGTTCTCCCACCGTGTTACAGAACTGGCGACTCTGCTGGGGATCTTAATAAAAGAGGGGTACCCTTAGGAATTAGATCACTTTAAAATTGTTTGCCTTGTTTGCTTTATACTTACTTGTTGGGCTCTTATGTGTGAAAGATCCTAACCCGGATCTAGTGTACCTTAGGTAAATGGCAATAGACCAAGGAAACTGTACGGCGTATACCGATATGGTTGATCTGGTGGCCATAGTTAGTGTGACTTCTTGGTTGATGCTTATGTTCCTTAAGTCAAGTTGAGGATAATATGAGGCTGCCATATGTTGTCAATACACTAACTGACTTTTAGAACCCTAGTCATCCCATCTTGGCCTTTAGAAAAGTAGTGAGATAACCGGCTTTGGTGAAGACTGAAGTTGGTTGATACTCGATGCTACGCTCATTGAGATTCTAAACTTGGAGGGTTTTGGTTGGCAAGTAAGTTGCCTACTGAACAACCACCCTTGTGAAGGATCAATGATATTGAGATCCCTTAGAACCTGGTTACTTTATAGGACAGGATGAACCATCTCAACTTCAGGGGAGGGTACTTACCTTTAAACCTCATGCAAGCCTTCAAACCTAGGGCTATTGTGTGACTTGTTTGTGTGTGCCACATGTTTGTGTTTGAGCATCACATCATAGCATCATCATGCATCATAAGCATAGCATTTTCACTAACCATTTCAAGGACCAAAGGATTTATCTTTGTTCTTTGTTGCAGGTCATGGCTTCTGCTCGTAGGAATACTATCCAAATAAACTTTGTAGGAATACCTTCTAAGCTTAAGGAATTGGTCTCTCAAGTTTCTGAAAACTCTCAGTTCATCAAGAGGCATGGTCACCTATTGGATCTAGTCATTTCAGGGTTCAATGAAGACATGATGAGTGTCCTGTTTCAGTTCTTTGATCCTAAACATCATTGTTTCACATTCCCCGACTATCAGCTGGTTCCTACAATGGAAGAGTTCTCCAAACTACTGGGTATACCTATCCTTGATCAGAGACCCTTCACAGGCTTAGAGAATGAGCCTAAACCTGAAGTCATTGCTACAACCCTACATTTAAGGAAATCAGACATTGTCCTAGAAACAAGGAGTGGAGTTAAGGGTATTCTTGCTAAGGTGTTGATGGAGAAGGCTCAAGTGTTCTTGAAGGCTATGAGCTATGATGCTTTTGAGGAGATCTTAGCCTTGCTGATTTATGGCTTAGTGTTGTTCCCCAATCCAGATCAGTTCATACATTCACGCCATCAACATATTTCTGAGTCACAATCCAGTGCCTACATTGCTTGGAGACATTCTGCACTCTCTTCATACTTGTACTACAAAGGCACGAGGAACTCTGATGTGTTGTATACCTTTGCTATCTAGGTGGTTTATTTCTCACCTTCCTCGATCAGTGATGAAGAATGAACAGGGGTTCAGATGGTCCAAGAGGATTATGTCACTCTCTCATTCAGATATCCATTGGTGCTCCAGATCTATGGAGAATGTTACTATCATTGACCGTTGTGGGGAGTTTCCTAATGTGCCACTTCTAGGCATAAGAGGAGGCATTACCTACAACCCTTATCTAGCTTTACGACAGTTTGGTTACGCTCGGAGTGATGGTCCTCATGACATGCTGATTCAGGGTATTGTGTTTGACTACGAAAACGATCTGCAAGGTTACCGTCAAAAATTCATACGAGCATAAGGAAAAGTGAACAAGGTTGACAGCAAGACTCTGGAGCCTAAGTACACTATTCCTATGGAAGCTTATCTCAGATGGGTGCGATCTCGTGCTCAGACTCTTATGATGCCATATCCTGCCATCCTGCAAGTTACTATGGAGCCTGTTGCTGAAGGGGATAATTCTTATACCATCCTTCACCCAGACATGCCCACTGACATGGAAGACTTACAGAGGTCCTGGATCCAGTTGAAGGAGCAAAGGGATACTTTCGAGGCTCATTACAAAGCAAGTCAAGAAAGAATCCTGGAGCTAACAAAGCAACTTCATCGAGGAGAGGAATCTCAACTCATACCTCAACACAAAGAGGAAACATCCATGGGAGACTTAAAACCCCATCTTTTGTATTTATTTCATTTTATTTTGTAAGCCCAAAGGGCAAACAAATTTATTACTAATAAAAGTGTACCCTCTTGATTGTTTAAGCAAATTTAAATCTTGCGGTCCTTGAAAACATTGCATACGCATTTATACATACCATATCATTGCATCACAGGTTTCTTGTGCACAGGTTTCTTATCTTCTCGCTGTTTATTTTAAGCAATGGCTCTTGAAAAAACTGTCAAAGATCTCCAGGCTCAGAATGCACAATTCCAAGAGTTAATTCTGAACTTGTCCAAGGGACAAGATGAGTTGAAGACACTGCTGGATAAGAAGAAGAGTCCTGAGGACAACAAAGATGATCATCTGAAACAACTGCAAGCTGAGATGACAGAAATGAGGACCCAGATGAATGACCAGGTGGCTCTTATTCAAAGTTTAGCTCAGGGGCAAGAAGAGCTAAAAACCTTTGTCCAAAAACTTCAAAGCAATGGAGTTAGGAATCTAATTGTCAATCAACCTCCGTTAAAACAAGCTGATTTGGTTGAAAGGAAGATGAGGATAAAAGAAGGTAAGAAACTGGTTACCACTGATTGTTCTTCAGTTGAAGAAAAAAGACATGGTAAAGTTAATCCACCTCAACACAAGGGATGTAGAAGACAGTTTATCAAATTCAGCACTCCAATGTCACAAGTTCTACAATGCTTGTTGGAGATGAAACTAATTTCCTTGAAAAAACCTTTTCAAAATCCTAAAACTTCCTCTCCTCGCTATAATCCCAAGGCAAGGTGTGGGTATCACTCCAACTGTCCTGGACATGATACTAATAGTTGTTGGACATTGAAGAAGAAGATTCAAGATCTAATTGATGAAGGAATCCTAGAGGTTACTCCAGAAGGTCAAGTTGAGTTCTACCATCGTCCATCAAACACCGAAGCTGCAAGACAAGTTGCCCAAGGTAGCAATAAAGGAAGCCTACCTATTCCCGTTGAGATATGGGGCACCTTGGGACATCCAAGTGGAAAATTTGATTTCATGGTGAAGTATACTGCTCCTCAAAGTTCACAGATTGCAATTGAAGACATTCAGCCAACTGGATGGGACAACATTTGAATTTTCATTTGTAATTTCTTTTATTTTGTTTAAACACTTACTATTATGTTAAACTTTTGTGTTTCATTAATGCATTGCATATGTTTGTCTTGAATTAATCCATTCGTTCCACTATATTTTGAATTATGCTTCTTATTTCTATCTTGTGATATTTAACTCCTGATAAAGCTATAAGCCTGTAGAGGGAGGATGACGAAAACAATACCATAATATTAGGCAGTATGCTTTTGAACTGACTATGCTGACGATGTACAGGCATTGTTTCAATTCCTAAACAGTGGAGATATAAGGAAGTTAATCCCTAGTCAACCCTTTTGAGCCTATGAAGTAGGAGTTTTCATTCTCGCACAAATTAAAACCTTTATTCATAACCTGGGGCAGGGTAGTTACTCGGTTAACTCAACTATGTCAATTGTTTGTGTTGTACACAACTAATGATGTTTCCCTATAATCACTAAAGTCTGCAAGTCAATATCTAGCAAAAGAAAATCTCACTAAGTCAAAACCTATGAAGGAGACTTAGTAAAAAATCAAGACATCCCGCTGACTGTAACCTTGAAATAAACAGTTCAGGCAAAAAGAAGGGATAACAAAGTCAAAAGAAAAAAGGAGGTCACTATAGATCCTAAAGAAAGAAAGATGACTGAATGTTCAAATAAATATTTGATTCCTGAATCATCACAAATGTCAGTGTTACAATTCCAAACTACTTTAGAACCTCAATGCATGAGTTAACCGAACATAAGACTGAAGAACATCATGAAGAATGGGTTGGGTATAAATAAAATTTGAGCCTTTATCCTTTGTTTCTTAAACCATGAACCAGGCCACATTACAACCCTTTAAAAGTCCTAACTGAAGCATGGTTAGTTCGAAAGCGTACTGCTACAAAAAGGTATCCTGACTCCTTTAGGGCTTATTATAAAACTTGAGTTAATATCACAATTTCCACACAAAAAAAACTGTTTTTCTAAAATAACTTTTTTTTCAAAACTTCAAGACAGACATAAGCATTGCATTTTTGAATATATTTGTTTGCATATACTTAAGTGTTTGATAAACAGAGAAACTTACAGGATGAATGTTCAAAGTCCTTCCGATAAACAAAGTTGCTTCCTGGATCAAAGTCCATGTATACAAAAGGGCATAGTCATTATCTCCCAATCAAGGGTGCAAACCATGATACTGCCTAACTCATTTGGGACAATCAGGACAGGATTCAACTATGTTTAAGTAGCCAGGGGAAGATCTCCTCATCTATCTAAGTTACCAAGGGTAACATTACAGGGTTCATAATGCTAGGGGCATAGTCATTGTTTCCCAATCAAGGGGGCATACCAAGTTACTATTCAGTTCATTCGGGGCAATCAGGTCCAGATTCAACAGTGCTTAATAGCCAGGGGGCAATGCTTTCTTTTCAAATCTAATACCCGGAGCGTATATGGTCCATCACAATTTGAAGACACGTTCCTTTCATTGTATTACCTTGATATTGGATTCTCAGCAGAAGCCATGGTGGAAATTAATTGTCTACGCCAGTAGTATCAGATGGTGTCAGTATCATGTCTTCAGATCCAGCCATGAGGATTTCTTGGAAGGTATTCAGGAAAGTTAAGAATTTCAGGAGTTCTAGATCCAATTGTGCACTCTCGAAGTTGAAACGATTCTGTTTTCAAATTCAGCTTTACTTTTCCCTCTGAATCCAGATTTACTTTTACCCTATTTAAACGAAACGTCCATTGGTTGTGTTTGAATGTATGTATGCTTTCGAATATGATTGATGTTTACCAGAAATGCATGAAAATGCAGTAATAGTATTTACTAAGGACGAACGAGGGAAGGATTTCAACGAAGCTTCGTCGGTTCATCCTCACAAGACAGCTACTGGTTCCCTAGTAAGGCAAATCCATCTTCATGAATACTTCAAGTCACATCTCCCCTGGAATTTATATCCATCTCTTTTATCCTCATACGGATATTCGGGAATTTATTCCTCCAATAGGAGTACGACGAACGAAGACGGGAGGTTATGTATACCTTACTATCAAACGAAGACGGGAGGTTATATATACTATATTATCAAGACAAGACGGGAACGAGTTCCTCATATTTTTCCAGTAACGAATCGGGATTTATTTTCCCTGGCCAGCAGTTGCTATACGAAGATCTCCAGACGCTTCAGGCTGCATGATGCATACATACATCATTTACATCATATCATACATATCCATAAAGACATAATACATTACTTAAGTGCATCATATTATACATGCATACATAAACTAATATTATCATACAGAATGTTATAATCTTGTTTTTCAGGTTAATTCTCTAGCAGACAGACTTCATCAACAACTTGTGACTATTGGGCCGTTGTTTATCTTCCCAAAAGTTACCATTTCCTCAGGACGTTGTTTATCCTCCTGAAAGCTATCATTCCCTCAGGACGTTGTTTATCCTCCTGAAAGCATATCATTACCTTGGGCCGTTGTTTATCTTCCCAAAGGTTATATCATTTCCTCAGGACGTTGTTTATCTTCCTGAAAGCATATCATTTCCTCAGGACGTTGTTTATCCTCCTGAAAGTATATCACGACCTTGGGCCGTTGTTTATCTTCCCAAAGGTTACCTCATTACCTCAGGACGTTGTTTATCCTCCTGAAAGCTACCATTTCTTTTGGGCCGTTGTTTATCCTTCCAAAAGTTATACTTATACCTCAGGACGTTGTTTATCCTCCTGAAAGCATATCATTTCCTCAGAACGTTGTTTATCCTTCTGAAAGCTTCTTATACCTCAGGACGTTGTTTATCCTCCTGAAAGCATATCATGACTATTGGGTCGTTGTTTATCTTCCCAAAAGCATACCATTTCCTCAGGACGTTGTTTATCCTCCTGAAAGCATATCTTAACCTTGGGCCGTTGTTTATCTTCCCAAAGGTTACATCATTTCCTCAGAACGTTGTTATCCTTCTGAAAGCATATCATTTCCTGAGAACGTTGTTTATCCTTCTGAAAGCATACCACCACCTCGGGACGTTGTTTATCTTCCTGAAAGCTATCACCATCACCTCAGGACGTTGTTTATCCTCCTGAAAGCATATCATTTCCTCAGAATGTTGTTTATCCTTCTGAAAGCATACCACCACCTCGGGACGTTGTTTATCTTCCTGAAAGCTATCACCATCACCTCAGGACGTTATTTATCCTCCTGAAAGCATATCATTTCCTCATAATGTTGTTTATCCTTCTGAAAGCATACTATCACCTCAGGACGTTGTTTATCCTCCTGAAAGCATATCATTTCCTCAGAATGTTGTTTATCCTTCTGAAAGCATACTACTACCTCGGGACGTTGTTTATCTTCCTGAAAGCTATCACCATTACCTCAGGACGTTGTTTATCCTCCTGAAAGCTATCATTATATCTTCATATTTTGGACTGCTTTATCCTCCAAGAAATTGTATCTGAAGAATGTTTCTCCAAGTGGCATCTTTAAGCCCACTCAAGCATATTCAACTAGTCATCAGTATCACTCTACGCACTGGTGAGTGCAAATTTTTGGGCTTTTGTGTTCAATCCCCTTCAACCTTCCAGGTCACGAATGGCACATATACCAATCTAACCCCTTAGGTTTCAGAAAATTGAACAGGGGCAGCTGTTGCACCCCAAAATTTGCCCTCACAATACAAGGCTTTGTGTACTAAGAGGTTCACAAGGTTCACAAGACCTTTCATGAGGTTCATGAAGTTTACAAGACACTTTATGAGGTTCACAAGGTTCACAATACTTATAAGACCTTTCATGAGGTTCATGAAGTCTACAAGACACTTTATGAGGTTCACAAGGTTCACAAGACCTTTCATGAGGTTCATGAAGTTTACAGGACACTTTATGAGGTTCACAAGGTTCACAATACTTACAAGACCTTTCATGAGGTTCATGAAGTCTACAAGACACTTTATGAGGTTCACAAGGTTCACAAGACCTCCCATGAGGTTCACAAGGTTCAAAAGACCTCCCTTGAGGTTCACAAGGTTCACAAGACATTTTATGATGGTTCACAAGGTTCACAAAGTTCACAAATAGTCAGAAAGTTTGACAATTCCCTCAGACAATGCATCCTCCTAAGCAGTGCATCCAAAACTAGGGTTTTGACTTTAATCAGGCTAAATGGACTTCCAAGACTTCAAGTGAGCTTCATAACATCTTATATGTGTTTAAGAATCCCCATGACAAGTTTCAAGACTTTTCCCAAAGGTTTGCTCAGTCAGATGATCAGATAGGTCAAAATCAGTCAAAGTAGTTAAAAAGTTAAACTGAGGTCAACTGTGGTCAAACCAAAGTCAAACTTCATGATTTTTTGCCAACATCAAGTATGTGAAGTAAAATTCATCATTTGATCAAGGGTTGATCATGATTCATCAAGGAGATTTCATATCATCAAGAATCAGGAGTTTCTAAATTAGGGTTTCCTTAGGAAAAGTCAATTGAACTTTGACCAGCCATAACTTTCACATGCTTCATCAAGAATTTTCCATCCAAATCTCATTTTGAAGGAAATTGAATTCTCTACAACTTTGTGTCTCACAAGCCAAGCCCAAAAATGCTTCATTTGGAAGGTATGAGCTAAGACATTATAGGTCATTCCAAAAGTCAACAAAAAGTCAACAACTTCCAAAGAGCATAACTTGAAAATGGTAAAGGATATGAACATGAGACCAAAGAGGTTGGTTAGAGTACTCTTTAAGCTTTCCAAAATGTCCAAGAACAACTTCATAGCATTAAAATTGAGGGATTTGTGCCCTTGCAAAGTTGGGAAATTTTTGAGAGGTTTATGAAGCAAATGGGGTCTTAAAACCATAATTCACCAAATGGGCTTGCTTTTTTATGACCCAAACACTTCCATGACATCATGCACGAATTAAAAATTATTTATTCATATTTTTATTCATTTTATTTTATTTATTATGATTTTTTACATTAAAAATCATTTTAAATCAAAATAAAATATAAAAGTGTGAATATTTGATTTGATTTTGGTTCTAGAAGGTCTTAATGATCATTTAGAGATGATTGAAATCATATAAGATCATATCAATCAAAAATGGTAAGAAGATATCAATTTTTTTCTCAATATTTGATTTGATCTTTGTTCTAGAAATTCTTAAAGGCCATTTAGAGATGATTGAAATCATATAAGATCATATCAATCAAAAATGGTAAGAAGATATCAATTTTTTTTCTCAATATTTGATTTGATCTTTGTTCTAGAAATTCTTAAGGGTCATTTAGAGATGATTGAAATCATATAAGATCATATCAACCAAAAATAGTAAGAAGATATCAATTTGTTTTTCAATATTTGAAAGCATATCTTTTTCAATCTCAAGTGATCCAAAAGTCCAAAGTAGGATATGATTTTTTGATCTAATTTCACTCACTATATATACATGAAGAGATCACAACACAAAAGGAGGAATTTTTGGCTGCTTCCAAGAGTAAGAACAATACTTTAAATTTTCATAAAAAAATTCATAATTCGGATTCCATTTTGCAGGCTATATCAAAGTGTCTTGAAGGTTGCAATCTCTTCCTTGATCATCCTTGATGCTATCCCAATGCATTACATCATCCAAAACTCATTAAAATGCATAAACCGGTTTCATCTTTAGCTTGAAATTTGATTTTTCGATTTCAATGATACAAGCAATATAAATGAATTTTGATTGTATATTATTGTTCATGATGATGTTTGTAATGTTTCTGGATATTTTGATTTAATGTTTGATGCAGAAACAGTTAAGTGTCATTGCTAGAGCTTGGGTTCGAATCCCAACCCCAGGTAAGTTTTGTTTTTTCATTCAATTTCTCATTATTTTCTTTATTGTTTTGTTTTATATTTAATATAAATTATATTTCTTATAAGAAAATATATTTAAATAATCATATGTAAATATATATATATATATATATATATATATATATATATATATATATATATATATATATATATATATATATATATTAACTTCATATTTTTCTAAAAGGGATCTCTAATTTATTTTCTAAAAATTTTAATCTTAGTTTTTTTTATTAAAATATGTATATATTATTATTATATATTTAATTTTGTAAATAGTTAAATTAATATTGTAATTTAAATTATAAACCCTAATTCTATTTTCTTTAAAATTCCTAACCCTAATCTTTATATATTAAAATTAATTAAACTTTTCTAATATCTAATTAAAATAATTAATAATATTTTCTTTGTAAATAATTATTATATGGTTTATTATTATTATTCATATCATCTTATTTTCATCTCAAAAATTATTTAAAGTTGTTTATTTAAATCTAAAAATACTTAATTAAATTATATATATATTTTGTATATTATTACTAACTTTTTCTTCTTATAATTATCACTAACCTTTTTTATTGTTTATACTTATCATTTTATTATATAATTATTATTTAAATTGTTTTTATTATAATGTAACTGTAAAAGCCATGTAATAGTTGTAGCTCTTATTGTTTATTTATAAATATATTGCTATGGTTAGTAAAATAGGGAGTGATAACATGTTTGCTTTAAAATTAACTTAGATCACTAATTTAAAAGATAAATATTTAAAATTATACACTCACACACGTAAGTCGATCTTTGATCGCCATCTCACTTCCTAAGGTTGCCTCTCAAGTTGCCTAATCAAAAGGTCAAGTAGGGTGTATAAAGCAAAGTCCCTCATTTCACATCATCTAGTCCCTTAAACAGATAAAAAGATCAAGTCCCTTCGAATGTTGCCTTCGTAATGATCTTGTCCCTTTCGAATAAAGATGATAAGTCCCTTCGAATTGCTTATACACCCCACAGTTTCCTAAATAAACAGATGTCCCTTCACTTGTCCCACACATCCAAGGTAATGACTACCTATTCCTTAATAATAGGGATAGTCTTACCATTTAAAGGATTTAAGAACAGAAAAGACTTAAACTTAGGGTAGGTTCCTCTTAGATACTTGCTCACTCTTCAAAATTTTTCAAACACTTCACACATTTTCAAATAATTTTCAAAAAAACAAAGGTTTTATATACATCTGTACATGGATCATTATAAAATACTTAAGAAAATTTCTATTCACACACTTCACATTTCAAAAACATTTTAAAGTGAGCTAAGTAACTAAGAGCCCATGGATAACCATGGATGTAAAGGGTAGCGTTAGAATCCACATTCTCAGCCGGTATTCCCGTATTAACATTCCCATGAGGTTGCTCAACCATCAACCGGAGACGCTCCTGGTTCTGGGCCATGCCAGTCATCATTTCCATGAACTGATCCATCCTCTGTCGGAGCTCATTGAGATCTGTCTGTATTCGTTCAGCCATCCTTACTCGGTTTCTTTTAGTCGGATATCGGTGAACGCGTTGACCAGCTATATTGCCTGAAATCAAATAAGTTAGAAACACTGGGTAACCTGCAAAAACACAAGAATATGATATGCAGGAAAGGAATGTTATGGCATGTCGATCCATTTTTAGGGCATCCCATCCCCTGATTCCAGTTTTGTGGGTCTGATGAAGATAGAAGCTCTTTTTGTTTTAAATAACAAGCGGTGTTGATAATATAAGGTGTGTGTGTGTAGCAGACATGCCAAACAATTCCAAGAATACGAAGACCGACGTGTTTTTGCAAATGTGTCAGATGTGTCAGTGATCATAAAGTGAGAGCACACAGAATGATAGTAAAGAGGTCTTTTTATGATAAGAACTTTGTTGATATAGTCAAAATACACACAGCATGGATTCGAACAGAAGTGCAATGATAAGAAGATTCCATCAACAGTCCTGATGGCAATCCTAAAACATACAAGCAAAATAGAAAGATGTCTGTGTCAATGCGATCCTCTATCTAGATCTGAGTCAATGATCGGTCCCGCCTTTGGAACTTCTACTAACTCCTTCGTCTGCACCTGGTTGTCTTCAAACCTCTTCAGCTTCTTCTGATAGCAGATCATCATCCGCTTATAGTAAGCAGCTTCTTCTCGGGCTTTAGCAAGTTCTGCATCTTTTTCTCTCAACTTACCGGTCATCTCTTCATCTTTCTCCTTTAGCTTACTCGCGATCTCTTCATCTTGAACTTTGTCTTGTTCCTCTCTTTTGACCCTGTAAGCAGCATGTCTCTTTTTCATGTTCTCAAACATCAAGGTCTTCTGATCCAGTTGCCTTCTAGTGTCAATGTGTTCCTTGGAAGAACTTCTAGTAGCAAACTCAAACCTCTCATACCGGGCCAACTCAACCTCACACTGTTTCCTTGCAATAGCATGCCTCTCAGCATCTTCTTGAGCTTTCCACTCAACCTCAAGTCTGGCGTGATTAGCTTTGGCAAGCTCCTGACCTAACTGTGCATTCTCCATTAACAAACCGTCTCTTTCCGTCTTCATCTTGTTGAACTCTTCAATGCTAACTGTGGTAGGTTGTTCAATGACCGTGGGATATAGAAGAGGCGCAGGCCCAAATGGTAACAGTAACACTTCAACCCGCTCTTTTAACCATTCTGCAAACGGTGGATACATTCGACAATTCCCTACTCCCAAAGTCTTCTTCCCTTTTGTCTTTCGACTATACCAAGCATTAGAAGCTTTCTGAGCAATCTCGAATCCATCTGTTGATTGGAAGTACAAGGACTCTGTGATGTCCACAGCGGCTGGTGATTCCCTTAAGGCATACCCGAACTGTCTAACCGTGAGAGAAGGGTTATAATTAATTCCCCCTTTCCTCCCGACCAATGGAACATTAGGGAATCCTCCGCAACTATGAAGAATGTCAATGCACCACAAACCCTGATTAACCCAGATAATATCCTTTGCTTGTAAGCCCATCAATCGTTCAGACCATTCAAGAGTGTTCTTCGTCTTCTCAAAAGCTCCTGATTGTGGAAGAAAGCGTGTGAACCACTTGTAGAATACAGTCGCGCAACAATTCAACATTCCACCCCTTCGCTTCTCATTCTTATAATGCACAGAGTGGTAGAGATCACCTAAGAGAGTAGGAATAGGATTCTTTGCTATGAAAATGCGAATAGCATCCACATCCACGAAGTTGGGCATGTTCGGGAACAAAGTGATTCCATAGATACACAAAGCCAGGATCGCATTGAAGGCACTCCAACTTTTTGCCTCAGCTGCTTTGGTAGCCTCACCTAACAAGAAACTCAAATGATATCCTCGGAAGCCTCCTTTGTTATCAATCCGGTCTTCCAATAATGACTTGCTCAAATAAAGAGCAGTTGCTACATATTTGAAGTCAGGATCAATCTTGGTCCCAAAGAATGGTGCACAGTCCTTCACGGAAACTCTCAGGATGCTCGAATACTCCTCTAATGTGGGTGCTAACACGAAATCAGAAAGTACGAAACATCTAAGCTGTGGATCATAAAACTGTAGCAAGGTGTGCATCCCTCTGAAAGCATAGTCACTGATGGGCTCTATGAAATACAAAATCCACCCGTAATCCTGCTTGAAGATATTCAGAACTTCTGGAGGGGCTAAGGCCTTCACTTTGAGAATTTCTTTCACAACAGCTTATAAACCTTGTAGGAGATAATACACTTGGTCTTCTTCTTGGATTCCATGCTCATAGACCAATACCCACAACCGGAATCAAGGATGTGATATGCAGCCCTGCAAATGAATAAACATGCGTTAGGAATGCAAGTATGCGGATGATGTGATGCAATGCAACAGCATGTGATCACTGTTGCATATACTGGGCACTGTTGTACTGCCTTCTGATTTTGCCTGAACACCGACTGTCAAGAATACCAGATCATAAGTTTGTGTCAGAAGAAAACCCAAGTATCAAGAACAAGGTAGGTTGAAGGTTTAGTTTTCCTGCAAACCTGTAAACCCCTCCCAATCTCACGGGTATGCTACTGCGGGTCAACATCACGGACTCTCAAAGCCGAATAGCAATAATACATTCACCATTTCCGAGAAATGGCTCATGACCAAATCAGGGAATCGGTTTGGCATTATGTACTACTCAGGGAGGCCTCAGCTGACTTCCGGAAAAACATGCATCCCTCATAAGTTCCCGGCTTCAAGCACTGAAGTCGAGAAACAATAGTACATTCATCCTGAAGGGTACAATACTACCGTCATACAACCAGTTGCTTTAACCAGGTTCCTACGAGAGAACAAGGTCATCCTATGCGATTTCCTAGTGGGCCCTCGGGTGCAAATGGGTTTGCCACGAAATGTGGTCTGCCACTGTCACCACTGGAGAGGGTTGTTTCCACTAAGGTCCTCGATGATCGGTTCCCAGTGTTAGCAGCTTAGATGGGAACATTCTATGGTCTGCCTAGGCAGTATAGAACATATCCCAAGAGAGCCTGATCTGGGTGTGGGACTCGTGAAAACTACACGTGCTCAAGACCACGCAAGCCACACGACTGCCCACTCTAAATCCTATGTGTATACTCAAGCCGGGTATTTGGCTTATCTCACAATAATCCCATCCCACCAAGGAAAACCAGAACAGCCAGTACAGTATATGCCAGTATATGCGACAGTAAAGTAAAGTGCAGAAAGCTGTAAATAAAGTCGTAAAGCAAAGCGATAAACTGTAAACAAAACAGTAAAGCTAAACTAAAGCATAACAGCGAATGAATAAACACCCAAAGAAAATAGAAACAGACAAGCGCTAGGATTGACTCTCAAAGGGGAAATTAGAATTTCTAAAAGTCCCCAGCAGAGTCGCCAGCTGTCGCTCCCGGGATTTTTATCCTAGTACAAGCGCGAAAGTGGCACGGAAAAGTTAGAGTCGCCAGCCAGACATTTTTATCCCGAAGGAATGGGAAAGGTAATGTTGCACAAACCTAAGGAAGAAGGAAAAGGACGAGGCCTTGCGAACCAAAGATCTGGATACGGAAGTCGGTTACGAATTGAGAAGGTATTAGCACCCCAATCCGTCCGTCGTACCCGACGGGATCCATGCTTATAAGTCTGTTTTCAAAGGGTGAGAAATAATATGTTGTTTGAATAAAAGAATGGCTATCTGGAATGAAATGGAAATGAGAAAAGAAATGGAATTAACAAATGGAAATAAAAGGGGGAAAATGTAGGGAAAATAAAGATTGTGCTCGAATGGGCCCTACCCCACTGCCTACGTACCTCATCGGAATAAATGAGGATCAGAGATGCCGTAGTTCGTCTAACTAAGGCTTACACTCGTTCGTGATTTTTAGGATGATGTTGCCATAGTTCTAGCTCAGGTGTTACCGGCTCTGACTCGAGGGTGTTTACCGTATCGCTGTTTGAACTGTCGAGACAAGTCATGTTCGTCCACAAAGAGTATGAGATGAGAAGACGGGACTTCTTAGTTTGTTGTCTTTTAGAAGAAGTGTTTTGAATTTGTGTTTATTGAATGTATAACACTAAAGACTATGACACAGGAGCGAATACTTTCCAAGATCGCCCCCAATGGAACGTTTGTAAAGCATCCTAGAAGAGTGAAGGAGACATCCACTAATCATTTCCCGTATAGCTTAAGGCTCGTGGCGCATTGTACACCTTTTCCTTTATTAAGTGTTTTTGATTTTCTTTTAAGATGAGAAGAGAGACTCAAGTTATAAAAGGAAAAATTCTAAGGGAAACTAGACTTACCCTAAGTTAATTGAATTCATGGATGACCTATGGTTAATGAGGTTTAAAATTAAATCTACCTAAGAGATATAAGACTAGACATGCAAGTAAAAGAAGTTAATAGTGAACAATATGGTCCTCCTAAGTCATGGTGGGTAAACATGGTATGAAATGTAAATGGGATGAAACAATGGATCGGGTGGGTCGATTGTGTGGTGCTAAGACGCACGACTTATGGTGTGAAACATACAAGGCTTGCTTTTGGTTGAATGGAGTGGAACGATGGTAATCGAGGAACCCTAAAGTCACATGTAACTTTATTTGTTTATTTGAAAATATACTCGACGTTGGATCGAGCCTTTTATTTATTTTTGAGATTTTGGTTTTCTATCGATTCGTTTTATCTTTTCTAACCTAGTTATAAAAACTAAACAAGCATACAAGTATTACGCTATTACATCACAAAGCATACAAACATAATTGAGGCACAAAAAATATCCAAGTCCGTAAGCCAATCCTTGAAAACATACCTTGCACAAAAAAGATAATAGTTAGTGAATGACATGAATCATGAATATGCATAATATGATGGAAATGAATTAAAATGACAAAAAATATCAAAAGTCATGGGAAAAATGTGAAATTAATTCCCTATGGTCTATAACCTGATTACAACACTATGTTAAAAAAATCTCTTAAAAATTCTAATCTTAACTATGGTAAATGGTTCTCTAAATCTAACTAAGGTTTAATCACACTTTTGTACGAATCGCACTACCACAATAGTAGAAAAAATGTCCCAAAAAATACACAAAAAATATTCTAGGTACTTTAACTTGTCTTTTAGTACTAGCAAAAAGAATGGGCAAAAAATGTTATGGGAAGTGATAGAAATAAATTGTACAAATTTATGTGTTTATGTGGAAATTCAATATAAATCAATTAAAATAAAAAATCGAAATTAAATCGAAAAATGCAAAAATTCAGAAAGTGAAAATTGGGAAGACTTCTAAATTGATTTAATATCTCACTATAATTTTTGTAGAATTTTATTATGTCTTCTAATATTTTTTTGTGATTTAAAATTGAAAACTAATAAAATAGAAATATAAAAATAAGGGAAATGCGGGAGGGGGTTCCAGGGAAGCAATCTTGAGGTTAGAAAGGGAATTGGGCTTGTACGCATGGTGCAGATAGTAATTCACTAGGGCCCAATTCGTGCATCAGCTTTAGGAGTATATAAAAGAATGGTCCAACCGGACGGTGACAAGTGTCACCACCGGATTGGACCCAAAACCACATAACCTTATCAACGGAAAAAACAAAAAAAATGCGGAAGAAAACAATTGAATTTTTTATGTAAATTTCGAAATTCAACCATAATTAAACAGCATTAACTATTATTTAACACGTCCTTTATTATTCTTATACCAATTAATCATCATTAAGAATTTTAATTTCTTTTTTAATCCAAGAATCTGAATCAATTTATTCTTAAACCTAAATGATATTGTTATAACCTAAAACTAAAACAAAGAAGAAACAAGCCTCTCTCTCCTGGAGCACGTCCCCCCTTCATCTTCCCCACGAGAGAACTCTAGCTCCGCCGTTTCCGAAACAGCTTCTCCCCCTTCATCTCTCACCGTCGTAACCTTCTCTCTCACTCTCACTCTCGTTCTCACTCTCACTCGTCATCTTTTTAAACCAAGAAACCCTAATCACGTCGTCGACGGTAACCCCGGTGGCCCTCCGAAACGCGCCGACGCCGTGAACCAACCACATTATCCCTTCCCTCATCTCAACATCACCAAGAAACAACCTAAATCGTTCCTAAACCAAAAAATTAAAACACATTCAGAAAGGGGAGTAAGACGGAATCCTCCATTTGATAGTACCTTCAATCGATCGAAGGTCCGTTGAAATTGAAGAAAGGAATCGACGATGTTGTCTTAACTTGATGAAGAACGGCGAAATGACTCGTTCTCGCTCCGGCTTCTCAGTCAACACAAAACCTAACGATGATGCGAGATTCGTAATCCCTCTGTGCCATGGCTTCCTTCACCTTGTTCAATCGCGCTCTTCCCATCAACTTGATGCACGAACTCGCCAGTCACACTCGCAAAAAATCAGTGACGATTAAAGCAATAAAAGCTCAGGTATTGCGTTTAACTCCATTGTTCTCCTTAATTAGTTTTGCTTCTTCTGCTTGATTTCTGATTATGTTTCTTTGCGAGACGATGATCATTGTTCTTGCGTTTGTTGAATGGCGTTTACGATTGTTGCTCTGAAGATTTATGGTTGTATTTTCTTGCAGGTTATGACTTGTTGAAGAGTGGTGAGGAAGGTTGAAGAACAGGTTCGGAAAGATCGGTGAAGCCTTGGTGATGGAGATGCGCGAGCCGAGAGAAAATTGATGCAAAGTCGAAGACGTAGAGAGTTCTGTGATTGAAAATTCAGGATTGATTGAGGTGTGAATTTGAAACTCACGATTATTGCTTCCTTATTCTTCTTCCATGATACCTAATTATTGTCGCTTCGATCTTTGCTTCCGTGTGTTGGATTTCTGATATGTCTTCTGCTTCTGATTTCTTGCGTGTGATTGAATGTGTTTGCACCATATGAATTTTTTAACTGCTGTTGTTGATGAACTTGCGGGTTCCCTCTTGTTGAAGATTGAAAGAGAATTTATGATTGTTGTTGATGAATGATGATGTAGGTTCGAAGTTGAGTGTTGAATGAGAGATATGAAGAAGATAGAAGAAGATGAAAGAATGAATGGCAGAGGAAAATGATGCAGAGTGAAGAAAAACCTCCTGAAGAATTAATCAAGGTATATGTAGATAACTTGGTAGATTCTGGAAGTTTCTGGTGATGATTTCTGTTATTGAATTTGTTACGACAGTTAGGATTTGTAACTGTTTCTAGTTTCCGGAAACTTCTGATTTTTTTGTTTACCTGAATTCAGTTTTTACTCACTTTAAGTTTGTTATAGCGGTTCAGGTTTGTTGGAGCTGGAACTCTAGTTCTGAGATTTCTCCTCCTTCTTCTTGACTTTCTCATGTTCTGAATTCATAGAGTTTTTGCCACAAACTTGACCTTATTCTTCTTATTGCAACGAAACTGATTTTGTTATCTTTGCTAAAGTCGGTTTTTGACTGTTGTGTTTGATTGGTTTGCAGGATTGAAGATTGAGAGGGATGAACTGATGTTGTCAATAACACCAAAGATTGATGGTTGAATATTAGTGATGTGAGGCTGAGGATTCATTGAAGCTTTTGGAGGGGCTTCTCCCTTTTTTTTGTTTGTTGATAGATGGAGATCTGCCTAGTTGATGAAGTGTGTAGAAGATAGAAAATTCTGTTATTGTTCTGTTATAATTTGTGTAACTGTCAGTTGAGTCCCAATTGTTATCTCCCTTCCTTTTTCCTTTTTGATGTTGAATTTTTATTGATACCTCTCTTATGAGTACTTTCTATCCTAAGCCTCAGCTATGAATTTCAAATAATTCCCGCTTCCTGTAATTGAATTTTCGATAGTTTTCAGGTGTTAGAGAATATTTCACAAATTCATTTCGCATAAACTTATTAAAGCCAAACCGAGTTGACTTTTCCGTCAGAAATAAATTGTGAATTTGTTATATAGAACTTGTTATTTGGAACTTCAATAGTGATTATTGGTTTTTTTTTTTTTTGTTTATGGTAAGGATACAAGAATGATGTGTAATTGGATATGGAATAATGACTGAAAGAAAACAAATGGCTATGTATATTAAATGATTTAGTATGAAATACCAAGTAAAATAAGAGAATAGAGATGACTATTGAAAAAAGGTTTTAAATTGTGGAAAATAAAATGGTTAAGGTGAAATGAAAGGGCAATGCACTTTGAACTCAAACCGTCAAACGATCATGCGAACGAATAATCCACAGGCTCTTTAATTCTCAACAAAAACCACGTTGCATCCTCGATACAAACCTTGACCACATTTGAATTCATGCTGAAACGTATAAATCATCAGTTGAACCACTAACGGGTTGATGAACCTGATTTTTTTTTAACCAAACCTCACATGTACCTCAACCATTTAACCTGAAGAAATCTATACACAACCATTTAACCTCAAGCCAGTACTATAGAAATAACCCATTGGTGTCGACTATTTGCAATTGTAGTACACTCATGATAGTTTGACCAAGATTAGGTCAAACATTCATCGTAATTGGATCGTAACCGCATGACCACTCTTGACTTGAAGCCACAGTCATCGTCCTTGCATACGAACTGATACTTTTAAGGAAAGGTCCTAATAAATCACCCCTGAACATGAGTTTAAATCACGAGGAAAAGCTTTGCTCCCAGATTGTGGGAACTTAATGATGCATGATTTTGGATGTATAACTTGATGGAGAATGCAGATGAATGTGAACAATAAGCCAGTCGAGGTGCTAAATATGAGGGCAAATTTTGGGGTGTTACAATGTGCTGCCGCCGTGCTTCGTGAAGCGGAACTTCTTCGAAGGGACGAGCATGGAGGTGGACCGTGCAGACTCCTTGTATCTAGAGGCGATGGACCGTCCTGCCCGACGATCGTCACTGGCCCAAGACGCGAGCACTGTCATGCGGGTTCTATCAATGGCCTGGCAGACGGCTGAGGGAAACCCTGGGCAAGAGAGGGAAGTGGCGAGGCTGAAGGAGCAGTTGGCTGTGGTTGAGAAAAAGTTGGCGACGGCCACTGAAGAAGCTACTGCCACGG
Organism: Lathyrus aphaca; assembly: GCA_963966055.1. Classification (NCBI taxonomy): domain Eukaryota; kingdom Viridiplantae; phylum Streptophyta; class Magnoliopsida; order Fabales; family Fabaceae; genus Lathyrus; species Lathyrus aphaca. The sequence goes on from OZ014524.1 coordinate 543,925,412, forward strand.
CCAAAGAGTTGACCGAGCGGGGGAATATTATTGCTAAACTGGAGGTTGATAAGAGGAGGGCTCTGGAGCAGAGTAAGAAGTTAAAGGATGCTTTCTGCCCGAAGGAGGATGAATATGCTGAAACCAAGAGTATGGTGACTAGGGTACAGTTCCTTGCTCGGATCGACCAAGATATGGAAGATCTGAACTCGTCGACTGAGCTCAGTTTCCAGAATGTTGTGGATCAAATAAGGGCTATTCATCCTGACCTGGCCTTGGACACCATCCGGATCAGCTACCTCTACAAAGTTGAGGATGGCTAGATTGTGGTTCCCTCAGACTTGGCCGTGGAGGATTCTCAGCCTGGGGCGACTGTTCAGCTCGGTCAGCCAGAAGTACAGCCGGACCAGGGTGAGGTTCAACAAGGAGAGGGTCAACCTGGTGCCGGGGATAATTAGTTTTGGCATGCGTGCCTTGTAATTTATTATGTTTCTTTTTGGGGGCGTGGTCCCCTTTGTAAGTAATTATGAACAAGTCGGCCCTTCGAGGTCGCATTTTTGTAGCGAAAGTTGGTGTTATTAATGTTCGTTTATTTTACGATATTTTCTGTTTAACTGCTCGTCCGTCGGAGGACTGTTTTCTTTGTGTTTTAAACGCTAAGTGTTTGGCGTACATCTTTGCATTAATTGGATGTGATCGAATAAATACGGGGTGTGTCTGTGATCTGTTGGTTAGGGGGACCAACCAGATTTCGGAGTCTTACTCCTGGTCGGTACCCGGGCCAAGGTAATGGCTCGGGCTCCGTGGCTTGAACGTCCCATCGCAAGCTGGGGTCCTGCCTGATCGTGGTACTTAGGAGACGTCGGACTCGTTCGAGTATCCGCCCGTGCAATAGTTTTCTCCTTCCCTTGGAGGGAGATCCTGATGATCATGTTATTTTGGGCTGTCGTGCTTGTACCTGGGCATGCAGTTTTTAGTCAGTCCTATCGCTCCTCGCTTGAGAGTTAAGCAAGGTGACTTTGTAAGTTAGCTGTAATATTGCTTGATTTTCTCGGCGTTCCATGGCCGAGCAAGTTCTTCCCCGTGTAGATTTTCTAAATAGTAGGCTTCGTTTTCGGTTTTTGCTCGGACGCGATATGGGCCCTCCCAATTGGGTGTGAGCTTTCCCTCGCGGGGGTCTTCGTGATTTCTCCTGAGAACGAGACTGCCGACCTCAAACGTTCGTCTTATTACTTTAGAATCGTATCGAGCAGCTATTTTTTGTTTGAGAGTGGCCTCCCGGAGAGCAGCTTCTGATCGGATTTCTTCGACCAGATCAAGCTCGTCTCTCAAGGCTTTGGAGTTGGTGTCCTGGTCCATTGGGGACTCTATTCGTCTGGACCGGATATGCATTTCTACAGGGATCACTGCCTCGGTCCCATATGCCAACCGGAATGGGGACTCCCCGGTTGTTGAGTGGGGGGTGGTCCTATACGCCCACAGCACGTTGTGTAACTCCTCGACCCAGTGCTTCTTGTGCTCGCCCAGTCTTCGTTTCAGGCCTCTTAGGATTACCCTATTCGCGGCCTCTGCTTGCCCGTTAGTTTGGGGGTGCTCCACCGAAGCGAAGTGATGTTTTGTTCCTACTGATGAAACAAATTCTTTGAAGTGTTTATCTGTAAATTGAGTGCCGTTGTCGGTCACAATGGCGAGCGGTACCCCGAACCGGGCGAGGATGTTCCTCTTGAAGAAGCGTAGTATGTTGAGTGCAGTGATTTTGGCTAAGGCCTCAGCTTCTATCCACTTGGTGAAATAATCGACGCCTACAATTAGGTATTTATTTTGGCCGGATCCGATGACGAATGGTCCTAAGATATCCATCCCCCACCATGCGAATGCCAAGGCGACGATAGTGATTTTAGCTCAGTAGGGGGTGCTATGTGTACGTCCCCGTGTCATTGGCACTTGTCACACCTTTTCACGTGTTCCTTTGCATCGTGTTGGAGTGTAGGCCAATAGTATCCTGCTCGGAGAATCTTTCGGGCCAACGATCGTCCGCCTGGATGTTGCGTATTAATTCCTTCATGGACTTCTCTTAGTACGTGTGGGATGTTCTCCTCTTCTATGCACCTGAGGAGAGGTGTAAAGAATCCTCGACGATACATACGTCCACCCACTAGAGAATATGAGCATGATCTTCGTCGTACGATGCTGGCAGTTTTCGGGTCGGCCGGTAACTCCCCTTTGGTCAGGTAGTTAAACACCGGGGTCATCCAGCAGTTCGTGTCGCCCACAAGATTAACGTCTAGGTGGATTGATGATTTCCCAATGCTTGGACGGGGAAGCGTTTTCTGTATGACGGATTTGTTGTTTCCCTTCCTTTTAGTGCTTGCCAACTTGGAAAGGACGTCAGCACGGGTATTGTTCTCTCGCGGGACGTGTTTGACCTCCACGCTTCTGAATCTCTTTAGTTCGCCTTTTACGAGGGCTAGGTATTCAGCCATGTTATCATTTTTGGCTTGGAAATCTCCTCGGACTTGGCTAGCGACCAGCTGAGAATCCGTTCAGATTGTGATTTCCTCTGCCTCTAGGTCGGTCGCGAGCCGTATGCCTGCTAGGAAGGCCTCGTATTCCGCCTGGTTGTTGGAAGTGGGGAAAGATAAGGTTAAGGATACTTCGATTATGTTCCCTTCCTCGTTTTCTAAAATAACCCCAGCTCCGCTACCCGTTGGACCGGATGCTCCGTCCACGAAGATAGTCCATCTGGAGGGAGATTTTGGCTCCTGCTCAGTGAAAGTGAGTTCTGCTACAAAGTCGGCCAGCATTTGAGCTTTGATAGTTTGTCTTCCCTCAAATTTGATGTCGAATTCGGATAGTTCCAACGACCATTTTCACATTCGCCCGGCCATGTATGGTCGACCGAGCAATTGTCTTATGGGTTGGTCTGTTCTTACGATGATGGTGTGGGCCAAGAAATAATGGCGTAGCCTCCTGGCTGCAAAAAGGAGGGCCAGGGCCACCTTTTCTACCTGGAGGTACCGAATTTCAGGGCCATGGAGTGCCTTGCTCGTAAAATAGACAGGCTTCTGCCCCTCGGGTAAGTCGCGTATAAGGGTCGCGCTCACGGCTTCGTTTGCAACGGCGAGATAGAGGTAAAGTGTTTCCCCTTCTTCAGGTCTGGACAAAACTGGGGGTTCAGATAGTTCCATCTTCAGGTGGGATAATGCTAGCTCGCACTCCTCCGTCCATTCAAAAGTAGCCTCTTTGCGGAGGAGCTTGTAAAAGGGCAGAGCGTGTTGAGCGGATTTTGCTATAAATCAAGCGAGGGAAGTGGGGACCCCGTTTAGTGATTGTATGGATTTCTTAGAATTAGGAGTTGGAAGTTCCGCGAATGCCCGACATTTGTCGGGATTGGCTTCGATGCCTCGTTCGGTCAGATAGAATCCGAGGAACTTCCCTGCTCGAACCCCAAATGTGCACTTCTCGGGATTGAAACGCATTTTGCATTTCCGTGCCTGATCGAACACTTTTCGTAAGTGGGACGCGTGGTCCGTTTCTTGTTGAGATTTGACGATCATGTCGTCCATATATACTTCGAGCATGTCTCCGATTTCTGCCCGGAATACTTTATTCATCATGCGCTAATATGTCGCGCCTGCGTTTTTTAGACCAAAGGGCATAACGTTATAATAATAGTTGCCCGATTCGGTCATGAAGGCCGTATATTTTTTGTCGGACACGGTCATAGGTATTTGATTATACCCCGAGTAGGCGTCAATGAAGGACAATAGTTTGAAGTCGGACGAATTGTCGACCAATTTATCGATGTTAGGTAAAGGGTATGCGTCTTTCGGGCACGCCCGGTTGAGATCAGTATAATCAACACACATCCTCCACTTTCCATTAGATTTCTTGACAAGTACAACATTTGAGAGCCAGGTTGTGTACCTGGCCTCGTGTAGCTCCCGGGATTTTCATCCTAGTACAAACGCGAAAGTGGCGCGGAAAAGTTAGAGTCGCCAGCCAGACATTTTTATCCCGAAGGAATGGGAAAGGTAATGTTGCACAAACCTAAGGAAGAAGGAAAAGGACGAGGCCTTGCGAACCAAATATCTGAGTCCGGAAGTCAGTTACGAATTGGGAAGGTATTAGCATCCCAATTCGTCCGCCGTACCCGACAGGATCCACGCTTGTTAATCTGTTTCCAAAGGGTGAGAAATAATATGTTGTTTGAATGAAAGAATGGCTATCTGGATTGGAAATGAAATGAGAAAAGAAATGGAATTGACAAATGGAAATAAAAGGGGAAAATGTAGGGAAAAAGAATGATTGTGCTCGAATGGGCCCTACCCCACTGCCTACGTACCTCATCGGGATAAATGAGGATCGGAGACGCCGTAGTTCGTCTAACTAAGGCTGAAACTCGTTTGTAATTTTTAGGATGACGTTGCCATAGCTCTAGCTTAGGTGTTACCGGCTCTGACTCGAGGGTGTTTATCGTATTGCTGTTTGAACTGTCGAGAAAAGTCATGTTTGTCCGCAAAGAGTATGAGATGAGATGAGAAGACGTGACTTCTTGGTTTGTTGTCTTTTATAAGAAGTGTTTTGAATTTGTGTTTATTGTATGTACAACACTAAAGACTATGACACATGAGCGAATACTTTCCAAGATCTCCCCCAATGGAACGTTTGTAAAGCATCCTAGAAGAGTGAAGGAGACCTCCACTAATCATTTCCCGTATAGCTTCGTGGAGCATTGTACACCTTTTCCTTTATTTTTTGATTTTCTTTTAAGATGAGAAGTGAGACTCAAGTTATAAAAGGAAAAATTCTAAGGGAAACTAGACTTACCCTAAGTTAGTTGAGTTTGAAGATAACCTATGGTTAGTGAGGTTTGGAAGATTAAACTCTACCTAAAGATATTAAACTAGAGAATGCAAGTACGGAAAGTTAATAGTGAACAATGTGGTCCTCCTAAGTCATGGTAGGTAAAAACGTGTATGAAACATAAATGGGATGAAACGATGGATCGGGTGGGTCGATTGCGTGATGCTGAGACGCACGACTTATGGTGTGCAACATACAAGGCTTGCTTTTGGTTGTAATGGAGTGGAACGATGGTAATCGACGGATCCTAAATTCACATGCAACTTTATTTATTTATTTTAAATTTTTACTCGACGTTGGATCGAGTCTCTTTATTTTGTTTTTGAGATTTTGGTTTTCTATCTATTCGTTTTATCGTTTCTATCCTATTTAGAGAAACTATAAAAGCATACAAGTATTACGTCATAAAGTACACAAAGTATAATCGAGGTATAACAAATATCCAAAGTCCATAAGCAAATCCTCGGAAAATACCTTGCACAAAAAGAAAATAGTTAGTGAATGACATGAATCATGAATATGCATAATATGATGGAAATGAATTAAAATGCCAAAAATATCAAAAGTCATGGAAAAAATGTGAAATTAATTCCCTAGGGTCTCTAACTTGATTATAACATTGTGTTAAAAAATCTCTTAAGAATTCAAAATCTAACTATGTCAAATGTCCCTTAAAATCTATCTAAGATTCAATCACAATTTTGTGCAAATCACAATATCAAAACTGTAGATAAAATGCCCTAAAAAATACACCAAAAATATTCTAGGTACCTTTATTTGTCCTCTAATCATAGCAAAAAGAATGGATCAAAAATGTTACAGGAAGTGGTAGAAATAAAATGTACAAATTTATATGTTTATGAAGGAATTCAATATAAATCAATTAAAATGAAAAATCGAATTTAAATTGAAAAATGCAAAAATTCAGAAAGTAAAAATTGGGAAAACTTCTAAATTGAATTAATATTCTATCCTAATTTTTGTAGAGTTTTATTATGCCTTTTAATATTTTTAATGGATTTAAATTGAACAAGTACGAAAACAGAAATTAATATAATTATAAAGAAAATATGAGGGTTGAGAATAGCAATTTTCAAGTTAAAAAACAAGACGGGCTTCTTAATGGGGTGCGGATAGCAATATCTTTAGGCCCATATGCGTTGGGTCTGGAGGGTGCATGCCATGTTCCTTCAGTCAACTAAGTTGACTCATTCTTATTCGTCTGATGGTGATACTGACGCGGTACACGGCTAGGATGGAAAGGCATATGGTTCTTATGGTGAGGGGATAACGCATGAATTGTGAAGGGGTGGTCCAACCGGACGGTGACAAGTGTCACCGTCAGAATGGACCCCTAAAAGAGAATCATAAACGGTGGATTTGGATGAGATTATGGTTGTTAATTCTTATTAATAATACCATTAATATTACTTAATTTCTATTAAAATCATTAATATTCCCTCATTAAACTTAACAAATAATTTTTATAAACAAAAGAAAGAAATCAGAACAAGAGGGATAAATCACGTAAACACAACCCTAGCCCCCCTTCTTCTTCACCTACGGCACCCCCACGATTTCTTCACCGCCACGACCTCGTCACCGGGAATCACAAACTCAAATCCATAACATCACTTCCTCAATCCTGAGTCATACCTTATCACTGCCTAATTTTCCTTCACCTAACCCTAATCCGCTGCCGGAGAACCACCGCGCTACCATAACCTCCCTTATATTCGCATTCGCAAACGGTGTCTCCAACGAACTAAACACGGGATCATTCATCAATCTAAGCTTAATCACATACTTCGCAAATGGATTTCTCATGGATTCAAGGTTACGGCTAATATGAGTTCGGGATTCACATACCTGTAGATAAGACGAATACACGGAATCAAGCTGAAGGTGAGTTTGAGTTCTTGATTGTGTTCCTTTGAGAAATTTTGAGATCTACAATTTCTCCCTCTTTTTTGTGAACATGAGCGATTGTCCTTGTGGTTTGATACGTCAATTAACAATTTCGTGATTTAGCAGGTTCTTTGATAAAAATAATGGTTGATCCTACTGTTGAAGCTGTTGTGGATTCTTGATGAGGTGTGTTGAAGATCGACGAAGGCCCTGGTTGCCGCAAAGGTGGATGAAGATGTGTGTGATTGTTCAGTCCTAAAGAACAATGGCGATGCTACACTTTAGGTATGATATACTTCAATCTCTGTCTCTTTATGCTTCTTTTAATTTGTCTTTTCTTCCTTTTCACGGCGTGAATGGTTGTTTGAGGACTTGGTGATGATTCTTGAAATCCTAGGGTGTAAGAGATGATGGATATTATTGAAATTGAATCCTCATGTTCAATTTCGACGAGGATGGTGAAGTGGTTCGGATTTGGTGATACCGTGTGGAAGGTTGATGAATAATCATTGATGAAGATCGATGGCAAAGTGAATGTGTAGATTGGTGAGAGGTGATTGATGAAGATTGTTGAATGGAAGTAGTTGTAGAGGGATTCAAGAAGAAGGAGGAGGTTGAGGGATATTGAAGAATATGGTGGAAAAAAATCAGAGAAAGTGTGGTCGGGGAGAAGGAAGAAGAAGATTCAATGGAGAGGCAAAAGAGAGAGCCTCAACTTTGCAGTCAAACTGATTCTTATAGGTGAGTGTCTATTGGTACCTTCCATTGAATTCAGTTAGAGTTTGGCAAATTTCTGTTAGAATTCTGTTATTGGTTGTAATTTCAGTTAGGGTAGTTTTCTGATTTTAGGGATTTTGTAACTGATATCTGTATTGGCTTGCTTCTCCTTTTTCAATATTTTGTAACTGATTTTGATATTGATGTTTTCTCCTTCTGGATTTTTCTTCTGATAATTTATGTTATCCCTTTTCTTGGCATCACAATCCATAGGATGAATTGAGTTATGTTGAATCAGACACGTGACTGTATTTTGCTTTTGTTTGATGCAGGGTTGCTTTAAGATGGGAGAAATCGGTAGCAGAGTGAGAAAATTCAAAGAGAGTGAACAATTGAAGGTTGGAGAGTAGTTATAAGAGAGTTGTTATCAGTTGTTCTCAATATTTTTTATCAGTTTCTGTTAGAAGATTCGAGGGAAAGAATTCATAGAGGAAAAACTGTCATGGGACCCTATGTATCAATAACTTCTCATTCTCAATTTTTTTTTGCGATGACCTTTGTACCTGTTTTTCTTTATTCTGTCATCAGTCTGATTTTTTTTAACCAATTTTATTAAGTCTTCAAAATACTTTGACTAGAACTCAGTGCACTTGGAAAACAACATATTTGCCATTTGCTATTATCGGAAGTATTCACATGTGATGAGTTTATTTTTTAATATAACTGGTAGGTTCTAGAAATTCAGATGTTAACAGACACAACTAAATGGATATGAAAAACTTAACAAATTGATTATTGGAAAAGTGAGCATGATCATGAATGGATCAAGAAAAGGATTTTGAAGTTGGTTTGAAACATGGATAAGAATTGGCCTTGACTGTATTGCTATATAACTAGTTTCTTTATGCTAAAAACTGGATGACAAAAGGTGTATTAACATAAGTAAAATCGAAATTAAAAGTGGACTTTGGTTATATGAAATAAAGGACATGGGTATAGGTAAAAATTGAAATTAAAAGTGGACTTTGGGAATATGAAAGAAAAGACATGGATTTAAAATGTGGGCTTGGATATTGGATTTGAAATGGACTATGAAACGGGCACATAATTTGAATATGGATAATGATAGGTGAACTTGTATACTCAATGAACCCTAAACTTCAGTCCCTAAAACTCTGCTAACTTGTATAGCCAACAACCCACAAATGAGAGCATAAGGAAACCTTGACACATATTCTTGGTGTGAAACTCTAATCATCCACTTTAATTGAAGATTTTCCATAAAATCACCCATGAATGCGAAACCATAATCCATCTTGAGATGTACATTGACAACGATGAACTTGCAATGAAGAATAACGCTCAATGTAGAGGAGAATTACCTGGAGTGTATATTGATGAAGATAGCAACTTGATAAACCTTGCTAGAGGAAGGCCTTGTATCTGGATGAATCTTGAAAAGAGATATTTTCTTGATGAATTTAAATCCTTGCTTCAATTTGAGCACAAGAAACTCACAACATATAGAAAACCTTGATTCAAATAACCTCTGGATCCCATGTCTTAATAGTCCAATGCAATGCATGATTCTGAATGTTACGACCTAATAGAAGAATGCATATGAATGTGACCCACAAGCTAATCAAGGTAATAAATAAGAGGGCAAATTTTGGGGTGTTACAGCTTCCCCTATTCAATCATTGTAGACTTGAATGGATGATAGCAGTTGCTTTCAGACATTTGAAGTATGCAGGGATTGAATACTAAAAACAACTAGAAAATTTGCACTCTGCGACGGAAGAACAGAGAAATAAACTCAACCGAACGAACTCTGCTTGGATATAATTATAATAGAGAGAATAGTAAACAGAGGATGCCTTTGAATGATGCCAGAGGACTACTGACTTGCCACAATGCGAGTGGACTTTGATAGGCTGCAACAATGCCTTAATGGTGTATTATTGGATGGAGTTAGACGAATAACGACTTGCCACGCTGTGGGTGGACTTTCACCAACTTGCGATAGAATTTTAAGATACTTTGCCACCCTGAGGATGGATTTTTGCCAATCTACGGTTGGATTTCACAATATGATCTGCCATGCTGCGGGTGGACTTTCGACAATTTGCCACATTGCGGGTTGACTTTGGAAACTTGCCACTCTACGGGTGGACTTCTGCTCACTGCGGGAGACTTTTGCTCGCTACGGGAGACTTTTGCCGCACTACGGGGGTTGCTGCTCACTACGGGAGACTTCTGCTCACTACAGGAGACTTTTGCTCACTACGGGAGACTTCAATTTCTTGCCACACTACGGGGCTGCTGCTCACTACGAGAGACTTCTTCTCACTACGGGAGACTTCTGCTCACTACGGGAGACTTTTGCTCACTACGAGAGACTTTGATTTCTTGCCACACTACGGGGGCTGCTGCTCACTACGGGAGACTTTTGCTCACTACGGGAGACTTTTGCTTACTACGGGAGACTTTGAGAATTCGCCACCCGGAGGATGGACTTTGGCCAGTCTGCGACTGGACTTTAAGAATTTGCCACCCAGAGGATGGACTTTGGCCAATATGCGGTTGGACTTTGAATGAACTGCCACGCTGCGGGTGGACTTTGGAAACTTGCCACCCAGAGGACGGACTTTTGCCAATCTGCGGTTGGACTTTGAAATCTGCCACCCGAAGATGGACTTTGGCCAATCTGCGGCTGGGCTTTGCGTATGTTGAATTACATGGTCATGTTGCCCCATGACACTGGGGATGTTATATCTTGAGTATTGTTAATGAACCGGTGTGAGTGTAAAAGAATTCCTGACGCGGAAGTAATAAGTCTCTACTAACTCTGTGGGGAAACACAATGATCGTGGATTCGATATCAAGAGGCCCTGTGGGGATAACATCTTTGTTGGAGAAGAGCGTGAATAATTCATCTGTCCCGAATTATCACCTTTGCCAAAAATAAATTGGACTTTAGATTTGAGGACCGCGCAAGAGAGTATCTCGACTATTGGGGATTATCCACTCTTATGGAACTGTTGGGGAGGAGAATGATTTATCTGAAATCCGTTTAGGGGAATAGGAGTTACCTTAGATCTGTTGAGGAACCGAGATCAAGGAAACCAACTGAAGGAAAAACTTCTGACTTTAGTGAGGATAACTTCCATTTTCCTGTTAGAGATGACAACACCGAGAGACGTCCTGCTAAGGAGGAAAGATTTCAAGTTGTCTCGTGCTGGGGATCAGTTGCTTTTGTATGGATTTTACCTCAAGAGGATTTTACAAAAGACTTTGGTGTCTTTAAACTCTCAGGTATCGTAACGACTGCATGAATTAGCGTAACAACCTTGCTAGGGAGGTAACCGCTGCCAACTGCAGATGAGTTTGTACCTGTCAGAAGTGTTGAACGAGATAATTGGCTTGACAAGTGACCACGGTATTCTAAACTCCGGGTAAATGCTTCCGATCGTCTGTCTTCGGGCAAGAATGAACTCTCGTACTATTAGGGTGGCCTGCCCCGGTACGAGTATTTGAATAGCTTTGCACTTGACTGACTAATCTTCGCTCTTGGAGAGATCTGAATCTCGAGGTGATTGCCCCCATTTTGATTGAAATTTGAAGAGATTGCTCGACGTAACTGCCCCGGATTGGCTAGCTCTTACCATGACTAGTTGGGAAAGTCCTTAATCAATGGAGATTTTCTCGAAAAAGTGCACCTCAACATGATTGTCTTTCAGAAGTTTTGTACTTCTCAACTGGGCAAGCTTAAGCTTCTGGATTGAATTTCTGCATGTGAACCATTTATGATGCCAAACAAATGTATGCAAGCAAAAAAATGTTTATTCTTAGAATGAAAATTCTAATGCAACACACATGTTAATCTTGAAGTTTTTGAAAAGGGATCGCTAACCTTCGTGAGCGAATCACTGGTTAAGATACAACATTATTTTGAATGAAAGTATGTACATGCAATACCAACAAATGTCTTTTAGCACAACTCATAGGAGTCAGGAACGCGGTCTCGTAGTAGTACGCTCTCAAATTAACCCTATTTCAGTTAGGACTTTTGAGGGTCGTATCGTGGCCTGGTTCACGGTTATAGAAACAAAGGATATAGGCTCGAAGTTTATTTGTGCCCACCCACTCTTTGTGATATTCTCCATTCCTACGTTCAGCTAGTTTTCACAAGTATTCAACTTTTATAAGGGTTTCGTGTTGATTGAGGAACCATTGTTGTTGTCGGTTCAAGCACCAATCATGTTATTGTTTAGAGTTAGTCACTCCTCTATCTTTTGTGTCTGTGCCATACGACTTTGTTCTCATTTGAGGATCTTTCTTGTGTAATCCTTTCCGTCTTTCGCTTTTGTGTTATTTTGCTTATCCCTAACTTTTGCCTGGACTGATTCTTATGAATCTTTGATTGTGAAGTCCAGCGGGATGCCCTAACTTTTGCCTAAGTCGCTTGTTTTCAAGTTTCGACTTAGCGGGCTTTTCATTTCTCTTTTTTTTTTACGAGTCGTGTGACACTGCTTGTCTTGATTGCTTTGTGAGGGTTGTGACTGCCTCATTCTTTGGTCGTCAAAGGATAACCATTTGTGGTTTTCAGTCTTTGGACCTTTTGACTTGGATAACCATTGTGGTTTCGGGTCTTTGGACCTCTTGATTAGCATAGTAAAATATAATGGATCTTCAAATACACTCCTTTATGAAAGCCTGAACGCTTGGTCCGACTAGCTGACATCTACCCTGCCCCTGGGTTACATGTGAGGGTTTTCCATGTGAAAAGAAACTCCTACTTCAAGGCTCAAAGGGGTTAGCAAGGGTCTATCTTCCTTATATCTCCAGTGTTTAGGGATTTGAAATAAATCCTGTACATCGTCAACAGGGCCTTTACTCGAGAGCACACAATTAGAGATTTTGCGTTTTTGTTTCGTCATCCTCCTTTATAGAATTTAAGCACGACAATTGGTATTGTGATGTACACATGCAAAATTATAAGGGAATGCAAATGAATTTACTTCAAGAAAAACATGTGAGTTTTATTATTGCTAACATTAAAAAGCAAACAAATTTCATACATGTAGACAAATGTTTAGCATATAAAAGAAACTACAAATGGAAATGCAGTAAAGAAACTGAATATTGCCGTAGTTGAGGAGACTTAGCTCCGTCTGGACCTGTCAGTCTTGGATACTTTCAATGATCAATAGCTCTTTTACAGACTTGTAATCTTCAATCCGCAGTTGTATACCTAACCATGGCAGTCATACTTCTTCTAGCTATTCTGACTCTGACACGAGACACCTGAAGGAAAGAGTGAAGCTGGGGAGTAAAGTTGCCCCATAAGGTTGCTCGGAAAGACCTGACGATCTTCTGCCTACGTATCTCCATTGACTGATAACCAATGAAGAATCAGAGCGACGTAGTTCCCCTCAATAGGGATGAAAATGAACAATGAAGAAAGGCAAACACATAAATGCCATCACTGAGCGTATTTTGAATACTGCTGGCTATATTTGCTTCATGAAGACCCTGGCGTCCTGGGTGATTAACTTGAAGACTTCAGTTTAACGTGGACCATCTGGTAGAACAACCGTGACACTGGTTCCATTATGACTAGGCATTGGATTTTGGAGTACATTTGGGAGAGGAGCGAAATTGATCGCCTTGGAGTCAACTAGGTCCTGTACTTTGTTCTGAAAAGCCCAACATTTCTCAATATTGTGCCCCTGGGCACCCGAATGGAATTCACACCTGGCGTTAGCATCAAAATTCGGAGGTAGATTGTCAGGAGGAGGAGGTCTCATGGTACGAAGCTCGACCAGGTTCAACTTTAGCAGCTCTGGGAGCAATACAGCATATGGGCATGGGACGGGATCAAGTCTGCGGTTTCTCGCTCTTGTTCTTTCCTGAAACGGTCTATGTACCTGTTGTTGCTGACCCTGTGGTCGTTGTTGTTGAACCTGTGGAGTAATAGTCACTGCAGCTACTTGGTAGTAACCTTGAGAATAACTTATGTCTCGGCCTCTATACACAGCATTTGTCTCGCCTTCTCTTCTTCTTTGGCCGTTGCCAAAAGGCTTTCTCACACCAGAAGAACTAGCACTGCTTGCATCCTGAATCTTTCCCAATTTTAGAAAATTCTCTATTCTTTCTCCTGCAATGACGATATCAGAAAAATCAATGGACGGGCAGGCGGCCAGACGATCCAAGTAAACGCCTTGCAAGGTGCCCATAAACATGTCGACCATTTCCCGATCCAGCAATGGAGGTTGAACCTGTGCGGCCAACTCACGCCACCTCTAGGCATACTGCTTAAAACTCTCCTTAGGTCCTTGAGACAAGTTCTGCAACTGAGTGCGATTCGGAGCCATATCAATGTTGTATTGATACTGCTTGAGGAATGCTTCAGCTAGATCTTTCCAACTTCGAATAGAGACCCGACTCAGCTTCATGTACCAGCTCAACGAAGCTCCAGATAAACTGTCTTGGAAGAAATGCATCCAAAGTTTCTCGTCATCAGTGTGCACCGAGATTCTTCCAAAGTACGCGTGAATGTGAGTCCTAGGGCACGTGCTTCCGTTGTACTTGTCAAACGATGGTGCCTTGAACTTGGGAGGGATTCTGACTCCTGGTACTAACCCGAGACTGGTTACATCGATGCCCAGGGAATTTTGACATTCCATGGCCTATATCTTCTCTGCCAGCTCTTCATACCTGCGATTGTTGATCTCATTCATGTTACCCATATCAGCATCCAGTAGAGTGAACTGGTCCTCTTGATTGTCTTCTAAACCTGCATTACATGTTGCGGTCCTATTTGGATTAGGCTCTCCGTTACGGGCAGCGTTAGAATCCACATTCTCAGCCGGTATTCCAGTATTCACATTCCCATGGGGTTGCTCAACCATCATCCTGAGACGCTCCTGGTTCTGGGACATGCCAGTCATCATTTCCATGAACTGATCCATCCTCTGTCGGAGCTCATTGAGATCAGTCTGCATTCGTTCAGCCATCCTTACTCGGTTTCTTTTAGTCGGATATCGGTGAACGCGTTGACCAGCTATATTGCCTGTAGTTGAATAAGTTAGAAACTCTGGGTAACCTGCAAAAACACAAGAATATGATATGCAGGAAATGAATGCTTATGACATGTCGATTCATTTTTAGAGCATTCCATCCCCTGATTCCAGTTTTGTGGGTTTGATGAAGACAGAAACTCCCTTTGCTGCAAATAACAAGTAGTGTTGATAATATAAGGTGTGTGTGTGTGTGTAGCAGACGTGCCAAACAATTCTGAGAATACGAAGACCAACGTGTTTTTTGCAAATGTGTCAGATGTGTCAGTGATCACAAAGTGAGAGAACACAGAATGATAGTAAATAGACCTTTTTATGATAAGAACTTTGTTGATATAGTCAAAACACCCAAAGCATGGATTCAAACAGAAGTACAATGATAAAAAGATTCCATCAACAGTCCTGATGGTAATCCCATAACATACAAGCAAACAGAAAGATGTCTCTGTCAATGCGATCCTCTATCTAGGTCGGAGTCAATGATCGGTCCTGCCTTTGGAACTTCTACCAATTCCTTCGTCTGCACCTGGTTGTCTTCAAACCTCTTCAGCTTCTTCTGATAGCAGATCATCATCCGCTTGTAGTAAGCAGCTTCCTCTCGGGCTTTAGCAAGTTCTGCATCCTTTTCTCTCAACTTACCGGCCATCTCTTCATCTTTCTCCTTTAGCCTACTCACGATCTCTTCAGCTTGAACTTTATGTTGTTCCTCTCTTTTGATCCTGTAAGCAGCATGCCTCTTTTTCATGTTCTCAAACATCAAGGTCTTTTGATCCAGTTGCCTTCTAGTGTCAATGTGTTCCTTGGAAGAACTTATAGTAGCAAACTCGAACCTCTCATACCGAGCTAACTCAACTTCACACTGTTTCCTTGCAATAGCATGCCTCTCAGCATCTTCTTGAGCTTTCCACTCAATCTCAAGTCTGGCGTGATTAGCTTTATCAAGCTCCTCACTCAACTGTGCATTCTCCTTTAACAAACCATCTCTTTCCGTCTTCATCTTGTTGAACTCTTCAATGCTAACTGTGGTAGGCTGTTCAATGACCGTGGGATATAGAAGAGGCGCAGGCCCAAATGGTAACAGTAAAACTTCAACCCGTTCTCTTAGCCATTCTGCAAATGGTGGATACATTCGACAATTCCCTACTCCCAAAGTCTTCTTCCCTCTTGTCTTTCGACTATGCCAAGCATTAGAAGCTTTCTGAGCAATCTCAAATCCGTCTGTTGATTGGAAGTACAAGGACTCTGTGATGTCCACAGCGGCTGGTGGTTCCTTTAAGGCGTACCCGAACTGTCTAACCATGAGGGAAGGGTTATAATTAATTCCCCCTTTCCTCCTGATCAATGGAACATTAGGGAATCCTCCACAACTATGAAGAATGTCGATGCACCGCAATCCCTGATTAACCCAGACAATATCCTTTGCTTGTAAGCCCATCAGTCGTTCAGACCATTCAAGAGTGTTCTTCGTCTTCTCAAAAGCTCCTGATTGTGGAAGAAAGCGTGTGAACCACTTATAGAATACAGTCACGCAACAATTCAACATTCCACCCTTTCGCTTCTCATTCTTATAATGCACAGAGTGGTAGAGATCACCTAAGAGAGTAGGAACAGGATTCTTTGCAATGAAAATGCGAATAGCATCGACATCCACGAAATTCGGCATATTTGGGAACAAAGTGATTCCATAGATACACAAAGCTAGGATCGCATTGAAGGTACTCCAGCTTTTTGCCTCAGCTGCTTTAGTAGCCTCATCCAACAAGAAACTCAAATGATATCCTCGAAAGCCTCATTTGCTATCAATCCGGTCTTCCAACAATGACTTGCTCAAATAAAGAGCAGTTGCTACATCTTTGAAGTCGGGGTCAATCTTGGACCCAAAGAATGGTGCACAGTCCTTCACGGAAACTCTCAGGATGCTCGAGTACTCCTCTAATGTAGGTGCCAATATGAAGTCAGAAAGTACGAAACATCTAAGCTGTGGATCATAAAACTGTAGCAAGGTGTGCATCCCTCTGAAAGCGTAGTCACTAATGGGCTCTATGAAATACAAAATCCACCTGTAATCTTGCTTGAAGACATTGAGAACTTCTGGAGGAGCTAAAGCTTTCACTTTAAGGATTTCTTTCACAACAGGCTGATGAACCTTGTAGGAGATAATACACTTGGTCTTTTTCTTGGATTCCATGCTCATAGATCAATACCCACAACTGGAATCAAGGATGCGATATGCAGCCCTGCAAATGAATAAACATGCGTTAGGAATGCAAGTATGTGGATGATGTGATGCAATGCAATGACATGTGATCATTGTTTGCATATATTGGGCACTGTTGTACTGCCTTCTGGTTTGCCTGAATACCGACTGTCAAGAATACTAGATCATAAGTATGCGTCGGAAGAAAACCTAAGTATCAAGAACAAGGTAGGTTGAAGGTTTAGTTTTCCTACAAACCTGTAAACCCCTCCCAATCTCACGGGTATGCTACTACGGGTCAACATCACGGACTCTCAAAGCCGAATAGCAATAATACGTTCACCATTTCCGAAAAATGGCTCATGACCAAATCAGGGAATCGGTTTGGCATTATGTACTACTCAGTGAGGCCTCAGCTGAATTCCGGAAAAAATAAGCATCCCTCATAAGTTCCCGGCTTCAAGCACTGAAGTCGAGAAACAATAGTACATTCATCCTGAAGGGTACAATACTACCGTCATACGACCAGTTGCTTTAACGGGGTTCCTATGAGAGAACAAGGTCATCTTATGCGATTTCCTAGTGGGCCCTCGGGTGCAAATGGGTTTGCCACGAAATGTGGTCTGCCACTGTCACCACTTGAGAGGGTTGTTTCCACTAAGGTCCTCGATGATAGGTTCCCAGTGTTAGCAGCTCAGGTAGGAACATTCTATGGTCTGCCTAGGCAGTATAGAACATATCCCAAGAGAGCCTGATCTGGGTGTGGGACTCGTGAAAACTACACGTGCTCAAAACCACGCAAGCCACACGACTGCCCACTATAAATCCTATGTGTATACTCAGGCCGGGTATTTGGCTTATCTCAAAATAATCTCATCCCGCCAAGGAAAACCAGAACAGCCAGTACAGTATATGCCAGTATATGCGACAGTAAAGTAAAGTGCAGAAAGCTGTAAAAAAAGGAATAAAGTAAAGCGATAAACTGTAAACAAAACAGTAAAGCTAAACGAAAGCATAACAGCGAATGAATAAACACCCAACGAAAACAGAAATAGACAAGCGCTAGGATTGACTCTCAAAGGGGAAATCAGAATTTCTAAAAGTCCCCAGCAGAGTCGCCAGCTGTCGCTCCCGGGATTTTCATCCTAGTACAAACGCGAAAGTGGCGCGGAAAAGTTAGAGTCGCCAGCCATACATTTTTATCCCGAAGGAATGGGAAAGGTAATGTTGCACAAACCTAAGGAGGAAGGAAAAGGACGAGGCCTTGCGAACGAAAGATCTGAGTCCGGAAGTCGGTTACGAATTGGGAAGATATTAGCACCCCAATTTGTCTGCCGTACCCGACGGGATTCACACTTGTTAATCTATTTCCAAAGGGTGAGAAATAATATGTTGTTTGAATGAAAGAATGGCTATCTAGATTGGAAATGAAATGAGAAAAGAAATGGAATTGACAAATGGAAATAAAAGGGGAAAATGTAGGGAAAAAGAATGATTGTGCTCGAATGGGCCCTACCCCACTGCCTACGTACCTCATCGGGATAAATGAGGATCAGAGGCGTCGTAGTTCGTCTAACTAAAGCTGAAACTCGTTTGTGATTTTTAGGATGAAGTTGCCATAGCTCTAGCTTAGGTGTTACCGGCTCTGAATCGAGGGTGTTTACCGTATTGTTGTTTGAACTGTCGAGACAAGTCATGTTCGTCCGCAAAGAGTATGAGATGAGATGAGAAGACGTGAATTCTTGGTTTGTTGTATTTTATAAGAAGTGTTTTGAATTTGTGTTTATTGTATGTACAACACTAAAGACTATGACACAGGAGCGAATACTTTCCAAGATCGCCCCCAATGGAACGTTTGTAAAGCATCCTAGAAGAGTGAAAGAGACCTCAACTAATCATTTCCCGTATAGCTTCGTGGCGCATTGTACACCTTTTCCTTTATTTTTTGATTTTCTTTTAAGATGAGAAGTGAGACTCAAGTTATAAAAGGAAAAATTCTAAGGGAAACTAGACTTACCCTAAGTTAGTTGAGTTTGAAGATAACATATGGTTAGTGAGGTTTGGAAGATTAAACTCTACCTAAAGATATTAAACTAGAGAATGCAAGTACGAAAAGCTAATAGTGAACAATGTGGTCCTCCTAAGTCATGGTAGGTAAAAACGTGTATGAAACATAAATGGGATGAAACGATGGATCGGGTGGGTCGATTGTGTAACACCCACTTTTCCCATTTTCTAAAATAACATAAGTTTTCAGATAAATCAGAGTTTAATTAACAAGTGAGTAGCTACATTTTCAAAATCAACCAAAAGTATAATCATTTATTAAAAATAGCGGAAATATCTTTTTATTCAACAATCGGCAATTTGCCAAATATCCACAAATTCATCAATTCACTTAATTTATAAGTTTCAACAAAATATGATACGTAACTATTACTAACAAGAATAATTAAATAACAAATATCCCCATTTCCCGTGTTACGTATCAGAGCGACTCCTAGGACTCGTCCAAACAACTTGTACTCCGAGCATACTCAAGTACCTGAATCATCTGTACTTTCGAAGAAGCACAGACGCAACCAAACAACAAAGGGGTGAGAAAACAATTCAATATATTAACGGTGCAAATAACATCTTTTAGGGTATTCTCACCTCTATTCATCAAATACACATCATACATCATACAATTAATCAATATCTCAAATAGTTCATCAACACATATCATACATCATTAATTCAATCAATGCAAAGTGACTCAATGACACAATACAAATGCGGTACCGACTCACAATAACGGTTCATCAAATAGAACCCCGAATGCATCATTAACGTCTCCAATAAGACACGATCATCCCTGCAACCACAATTCTCAACGAATCCCGAATAATCACATTCACGACATGATTATTCCATCAACATGTATGCGTATGCCAAACTCGATTACACACATACCATATCACGAACACACATGAATACAATCATGCCAACACGATCCTCATGATCTTCATCAATTACCACACATCCCATCACATGGGTCACATAATTAATCAGACAATGTTCACACATATTATTAATACAATTCGTATAGTTTATCATCAAGAGTCTTATAAATCAACAGAAGCACATATATTCATACACGTTAATTACCAAATGTCATATCTTATGAATTCCTCATTAATTCCACTCTCATTTATTCCCTATGCATATATTCTAATACCACATGATCCTTCCGATCCCCACCGCTACCAACACTTACATCATGGGGTCTAAGCAAGACATATAATCAACTATGTTACCAATCATCACGATCCTCTTCGTTTATCATTATTCCTTCATATAATTGTGCAAGATTTATAGTAAACATTTCCATCATCAACACCTTCTAATCGACATATTAATAAAGTTATAATATCCCCAATAATCACATAACACGCACACGCTTATTATCGATCGTCGGGTCCTATAGTTAAACATGGATGTCATCGTCAAGGCCCTAGACTAATGGTACAAGTATCGAACAAGAACTCGGGATTAAACCACTTAAAATACAGAAAAATTCCTCAAAACAGAGGCCTGACACGGCCCCCCGTGTCCCATGACACGGCCCGTGTCAGGTGGCCTGGGACACGGCCCTCCAAATCATCAAAAACACATTTTCCAGGAGGCTGACACGGCCGCCCGTGTTGTACAACACTGCCCGTGTCAGGCCTCCTGAAGCCAACTTCCCAAATTTCCACTTTTTAGCATAATGCCCGTAGCCTGACACTGCCCATGTTGTACAACACTGCCCGTGTCAGGGCACCTGTACCCCCAAAATTCAGCTTTTTCTAAAATTCACTTTTCTCTCCCAATTTCATACCAGTTCGAATTCTATCACTTATATCTCACTTTTATCACTCAAAACAATCCAATTGTTGTTCTTAAACTAGTTTTATACCTCTAATTCATTATGATCTTCACAACCTAATATTACTAATCAAATTAAGAAAGATCCTAGGTTTGTTTCCAATTCTCCATTTACATCATCAACAACATCATTATCTCTATAACTACTTCTATACCAAACTTGTCATAGAACTCAAATCACCACCTTTCCAATTACAACAATCAAGCATATAACTCAATAATAATTTCACACAACCATAATTAATCATCATAACATATATATACATCATATCACAATTTCATCATAATCTACAACATTAGACAATCCCTAGGGAGTAAGGAACTCCCAATTACCCTTTCATGTTAGGTCACCAATAAAGAACCCTTTCTCCCCCCTTACCTCGAATTTGACAAAATCCTTGCAAAGCCTTGATCTTGAAGCTTTACGATTCTTGATTTCCCTTCTCCTTTCCCTTTTTCTCTAGAGCCCTCTTTCCTTCGTCAAAATACAATAATGAGAAAATGTATCGAGTTCTCCCCTTTTCATAACAGAATCAAATTACAACCTTGCCCCTCAAACCTCCAACTTATATTTTATTTTATTTATTAAATAATAATATTATAATAATAAAACCACCTCATTATATTATCATTATTTAAATAAAATACCTCATCCACTTATTATTCAAAATACACCATCATACTCTTGATATTTATTTTATAAAAATACTTTATAAAATTGGGGCGTTACAACTCTTCCCCACTTATTTTATTTTCGTCCTCGAAAATAGTACTTAATGGCATCACTTTGATATACTCTTGCACCTGACTAATCATTCCCTTGCCCAAGCCGGCAACTCCGCAACCAACTCAAAACAACAACACTGATGCCAGGACAACCTCCTTAACAACAAGCACCACCTTTATCAAGGCTCAGCACGCAGGTATATACCTGAAAAAGAACGCAACGAAAGTCGCTACCATCGCTGTAGGTAACACTCTCCTAATTCCCCATCGTAGGAATTAGTCAACCGCACTCGTACCATCACCGTAGGTAACGAGGCGACAACCAGGACAAACTCAAAATTTCACTCTATACATCCTCTAGATACCACAACATTGATAACGGATCGACCTTTTAATTTCCTCTACCAAAACAACATGATTATAATCCATCAATGAAGGACATACATCACATATATTAATATCTTTGTATATCTCACAATCCTCGATGTGTAGATAACCTCTTACCACTACCCATCCATTCCGGGATGTCCAATAGTCTCAATATCTCAACAGGTCTTATTATTCAATCTATCGAGTCTTTACCAACCATTTATGTATAAACAATTACACCACTTCAATCTTCCGCTGCGCACTTTGATTACTCGCAGCTATCTATTCCATGAAATTCGCATTCTAACTTTAATCATCTCCAACCATCATCACAATTACAGTGATAAATCCCTTAGCATATTTCAAAAATCTGAATGCAAGTCCCTTAATTGTTAATTTAATTCCAACTCTTTAACCATTAGTGTAAACATAGGAAAAATTATCGACTTCCTACCTCAAACCTTCCAATTATCTTAGTCGTCCCATCCTCCCCCTTTCCGATCAAATAAGAACTGTGTGTTCATGTGATTACCAAACACTTCAATCTTCAATTATAACAATAATACTATCGGATATTCCCACAATTTTACTCTCATCCATTTTCAATTCATGGGTAAGATAGATACCTCCATAACTCCCCTCTCATCGTATAATACCAACTATGACTTTACGATCCAGTACTAATAACTTATCCACTTATCACGTTATTATCCAACATTTTATCCACAACTTGTTAGAATCAAACAAAATCATACTACAACTGAAACTAACTCCTATTCCGACTCTCTAGCACCTTCCCTCACCACACCCCTTCTCAACGAACAACTTATCTTTCGCAAATTATCCGAAACCATAGAATACTAACTTGGAAAACTTTTCACAAACCTTAACAACAACCAACTAAGTCCAAATACATCCTAGTCTCTTATATCCCACTCTTTTCTATCATTGTAGATCCATATCTACTTCGGACAAACTCTTTCTCATACCTTCCTCTGAACAACTCAATCTACACCTGTTCATAAAAATTGTCCTCGACAACTTAGTATATAACTGCATCTTTTCTAATTCTCATATTTCAATTTCCAATATTCTCCAAATCCTTTTTCTCTACTTTCATTATATACAAGAACATCCAAAGGTTACCATCTCGAAATTATCCAAGCCACCTTGAAAGGCACCATTCATATTCCATACTTACCTTAATACATACCAGTCACTACTAGCTTCTAAGCAATATTCATGACTATTTCATAGTTTCACGTTATGCCTACTCTCTCGTTGGATTATCCTTCCAACGTTCCAATTCCACATTAATTAGACCATGAATTCATAAATTCCAGAAAAATAAATATTGCACACTTATTATTTTACTTTTGTCTTAATAGTCCAACACATACAGTGATACTAATATTTCCATTATTGCATCCCATAACTCACGGTTCACCATTTCAAACACTTATGAAACTATCCATACTCTGTTGTATCAACATACATCATACTACTAAGGCAATAGCTCAACATCACTACATTGTGCAGACACCTGGTTATAATAAATTCCCACAAAAATTGTACCTTCGTAGTTTCAAAAACTCACCCACCTCTTATCATACTATGTCAAAATATAACTCAATACTTACTTCTTCAATCTCCATCCCACATCCTTCAACGTAGTAAATTCATCCAACATGATCTGTCAACATCTAGTTCTTATTACTACATTCCTCTTACACTAGGCTTGCAAAATCCCAACTAACTCAAGATCCTGGTAGGCATGACAATCCAACTCACAACAGCAACAATACTACAGATGAATCTCAGCTCACTATTGATCCTTTATCAATCAAATCCAATTTGTTCCCATTGCAATTGTGAATTCTCATACTATTTACTAATCGACATATTACTTCATATCCTCATCTTTTTATATCAATAACACTGAAGTTTTCCCAGAAGGCACCCTTGCTGCCACGATTCCTTATAACTACACCTCTAATATATCCTTCAAAACACAATTATATTCGTACTCTACAGAAGGTCCACCGTTGTGACCTTATTCCCAATCAATGTCATCTATGCAACCAAATCAGACATCGGAGTCCTTTCTCAAAAGTTCCGCTACATATCCAATAGATATAACGTTCAACTTTTCATAACTATCCATTCCCAATTCACTTCCTACTCACCGAGGAGTAACCATTAGTAATATCTAATCAACATAATCAATCCTTAAATTCATCTCTTTTCCGGATACCGGAATCTACATCTACTCCTTTATACCACTAATAGCTCTGGCTCAACTCCAAATGGTCTACTGAACATACTATCTCGGCTGAAAGATATGTCTTTTGCATCCAACACAATTCCGCCTACTATTAGCAATGGATTGAGGGTGATCAGTTCCTCAATTTGCCAATAGATAGCCGACAATCATGATGGCCATAAGTCACATTTTCCAACTTTAATAGCGTTCCTTGCATCTTGCGAACTAAGTTGCTTCACGAGCGAGTCCTTAGTCAACGTCAACCTTAGCAACCTCTGCCACACCACAATTCCAACACACCACAAGCCAACTCGCAGGAGAAGCAATAACTCCACCCCCACTTATATTCAACAAACATCTGCAAACAAATAGCTAGCAAACAAACAAGTATCGATAGTGTTTCACACACGTATCGCATACTCCAGGACAAACGACATGCGACAACCTGGCCGGACGGACCGACCTACTCTGATACCCATTGTAACACCCACTTTTCCCATTTTCTAAAATAACATAAGTTTTCAGATAAATCAGAGTTTAATTAACAAGTGAGTAGCTACATTTTCAAAATCAACCAAAAGTATAATCATTTATTAAAAACAGCAGAAATATCTTTTTATTCAACAATCTGCAATTTGCCAAATATCCGCAAATTCATCAATTCACTTAATTTATAAGTTTCAACAAAATATGATACGTAACTATTACTAACAAGAATAATTAAATAACAAATATCCCCATTTCCCGTGTTACGTATCAGAGCGACTCCTAGGACTCGACCAAACAACTTGTACTCCGAGCATACTCAAGTACCTGAATCATCTGTACTTCCGAAGAAGCACAGACGCAACCAAACAACAAAGGGGTGAGAAAACAATTCAATATATTAACGGTGCAAATAACATCTTTCAGGGTAGTCTCACCTTTATTCATCAAATACACATCATACATCATACAATTAATCAATATCTCAAATAGTTCATCAACACATATCATACATCATTAACTCAATCAATGCAAAGTGACTCAATGACACAATGCAAATGCGATACCGACTCACAATAACGGTTCATCAAATAGAACCCTGAATGCATCGTTAACGTCTCCAACAAGACACGATCATCCCTGCAACCACGATTCTCAACGAATCCCGAATAATCACATTCACGACATGATTATTCCATCAACATGTATGCGTATGCCAAACTCGATTACACACATACCATATCACGAACACACATGAATACAATCATGCCAACACGATCCTCATGATCTTCATCAATTACCACACATCCCATCACATGGGTCACATAATTAATCAGACAATGTTCACACATATTATTAATACAATTCATATAGTTCATCATCAAGAGTCTTATAAATCAACATAAGCACATATATTCATACACGTTAATTACCAAATGTCATATCTTATGAATTCCTCATTAATTCCACTCTCATTTATTCCCTATGCATATATTCTAATACCACATGATCCTTCCGATCCTCACCGCTACCAACACTTACATCATGGGGTCTAAGCAAGACATATAATCAACTATGTTACCAATCATCACGATCCTCTTCGTTTATCACTATTCCTTCATATAATTGTGCAAGATTTATAGTAAACATTTCCATCATCAACACCTTCTAATCGACATATTAATAAAGTTATAATATCCCCAATAATCACATAACACGCACACGCTTATTATCGATCGTCGGGTCCTATAGTTAAACATGGATGTCATCATCAAGGCCCTAGACTAATGGTACAAGTATCGAACAAGAACTCAGGATTAAACCACTTAAAATACAGAAAAATTCCTCAAAACAGAGGCCTGACATGGCCCCCCGTGTCCCATGACACGGCCCGTGTCAGGTGGCCTGGGACACGGCCCTCCAAATCATCAAAAACACATTTTCCAGGAGGCTGACACGGCCGCCCGTGTTGTACAACACTGCCCGTGTCAGGCCTCCTGAAGCCAACTTCCCAAATTTCCACTTTTTAGCATAATGCCCGTAGCCTGACACTGCCCATGTTGTACAACACTGCCCGTGTCAGGGCACCTGTACCCCCAAAATTTAGCTTTTTCTAAAATTCACTTTTCTCTCCCAATTTCATACCAGTTCGAATTCTATCACTTATCTCTCACTTTTATCACTCAAAACAATCCAATTGTTGTTCTTAAACTAATTTTATACCTCTAATTCCTTATTATCTTCACAACCTAATATTACTAATCAAATTAAGAAAGATCCTAGGTTTGTTTCCAATTCTCCATTTACATCATCAACAACATCATTATCTCTATAACTACTTCTATACCAAACTTGTCATAGAACTCAAATCACCACCATTCCAATTACAACAATCAAGCATATAACTCAATAATAATTTCACACAACCATAATTAATCATCATAACATATATATACATCATATCACAATTTCATCATAATCTACAACATTAAACAATCCCTAGGGAGTAAGAAACTCCCAATTACCCTTTCATGTTAGGTCACCAATAAAGAACCCTTTCTCCCCCCTTACCTCGAATTTGACAAAATCCTTGCAAAGCCTTGATCTTGAAGCTTTACGATTCTTGATTTCCCTTCTCCTTTCCCTTTTTCTCCAGAGCCCTCTTTCCTTCGTCAAAATACGATAATGAGAAAATGTATCGAGTTCTCCCCTTTTCATAACAGAATCAAATTACAACCTTACCCCTCAAACCACCAACTTATATTTTATTTTATTTATTAAATAATAATATTATAATAATAATACCACCTCATTATATTATCATTATTTAAATAAAATACCTCATCCACTTATTATTCAAAATACACCATCATACTCTTGATATTTATTTTATAAAAATACTTTATAAAATTGGGGCGTTACAGATTGCGTGGTGCTGAGACGCACGACTTATGGTGTGCAACATACAAGGCTTGCTTTTGGTTGTAATGGAGTGGAACGATGGTAATCGAGGGATCCTAAAGTCACATGCAACTTTATTTATTTATTTAAAAATTTTACTCGACGTTGGATCGAGTCTCTTTATTTTGTTTTTGAGATTTTGGTTTTCTATCGATTCGTTTTATCTTTTCTATCCTATTTAGAGAAACTATAAAAGCATACAAGTATTATGTCATAAAGTACACAAAGTATAATCGAGGCATAACAAATATCCAAAGTCCATAAGCAAATCCTCGGAAAATACCTTGCACAAAAAGAAAATAGTTAGTGAATGACATGAATCATGAATATGCATAATATGATGGAAATGAATTAAAATGCCAAAAATTTAAAAAGTCATGGAAAAAATGTGAAATTAATTCCCTAGGGTCTCTAACCTGATTATAATATTGTGTTAAAAAATCTCTTAAAAATTCAAAATCTAACTATGTCAAATGGCCCTTAAAATCTATCTAAGATTCAATCACAATTTTGTGCAAATCACAATATCAAAACAGTAAATAAAATGCCCTAAAAAATCACCAAAAATATTCTAGGTACCTTTATTTGTCGTCTAATCATAGCAAAAAGAATGGATCAAAAATGTTACATGAAGTGGTAGAAATAAAATGTACAAATTTATTTGTTTATGAAGGAATTCAATATAAATCAATTAAAATGAAAAATCGAATTTAAATTGAAAAATGCAAAAATTCAGAAAGTAAAAATTGGGAAAACTTCTAAATTGAATTAATATTCTATCATAATTTTTGTAGAATTTTATTATGCCTTTTAATATTTTTAATGGATTTAAATTGAACAAGTATGAAAACAGAAATTAATATAATTATAAAGAAAATAGGAGGGTTGAGAATAGCAATTTTCAAGTTAAAAAACAAGACGGGCTTCTTAATGGGGTGCGGATAGAATTATCTTTAGGCCCATATGCGCTGGGTCTGGAGGGTGCATGCCATGTTCCTTCAGTCAACTAAGTTGACTCATTCTTATCCGTCTGATGGTGATACTGACGCGGTACACGGCAAGGATGGAAAGGCATATGGTTCTTATGGTGAGGGGATAATGCATGAATTGTAAAGGGGTGGTCCAACTGGACGGTGACAAGTGTCACCGCCGGAATGGACCCCCAAAAGAGAATCATAAACGGTGGATTTGGATGAGATTATGGTTGTTAATTCTTATTAATAATACCATTAATATTACTTAATTTCTATTAAAATCATTAATATTCCCTCATTAAACTTAACAAATAATTTTTATAAACAAAAAGAAAGAAAGCAGAACAAGAGGGATAAATCACGTAAACACAACCCTAGCCCCCCTTCTTCTTCACCTGCGGCACCCCCACGATTTCTTCACCGCCACGACCTCGTTACCGGGAATCACAAACTCAAATCCATAGCATCACTTCCTCAATCCTGAGTCATACCTTATCACTGCCTACTTTTCCTTTGCCTAACCCTAATCCGCCGCCGGAGAACCACCGCGCTACCATAACCTCCCTTCTATTCGCATTCGCAAACGGTGTCTCCAATGAACTAAACACGAGATCATTCATCAATCTAAGCTTAATCACATACTTCACAAATGGATTTCTCATGGATTCAAGGTTACGGCTAATACGAGTTCGGGATTCACATACCTATAGATAAGACGAATACACGGAATCAAGCTGAAGGTGAGTTTGAGTTCTTGATTGTGTTCCTTTAAGAAATTTTGAGATCTACAATTTCTCCCTCTTCTTTGTGAACATGAGCGATTGTCCTTGCGGTTTGATACGTCGATTAATAATTTCGTGATGTAGCAGGTTCTTTGATAAAAATCGAAGAGGACGATGGTTGATCCTACTGTTGAAGTTGTTGTGGATTCTTGATGAGGTGTGTTAAAGATCGACGAAGGCCCTGGTTACCGCAAAGGTGGATGAAGATGTGTGTGATTGTTCAGTCCTAAAGAACAATGGCGATGCTACACTTTAGGTATGATATTCTTCAATCTCTGTCTCTTTATGCTTCTTTTAATTTGTCTTTTCTTCCTTTTCACGGCGTGAATGGTTGTTTGAGGACTTGGTGATGATTCTTGAAATCGTAGGGTGTAAGAGATGATGGATATTATTGAAATTGAATCCTCATGTTCAATTTCGACGAGTATGGTGAAGTGGTTCGGATTTGGTGATACCGTGTGGAAGGTTGATCAATAATCATTGATGAAGATCGATGGCAAACTGAATGTGTAGATTGGTGAGAGGTGATTGATGAAGATTGTTGAATGGAAGTAGTTGCAGAGGGATTCAAGAAGAAGGAGGAGGTTGAGGGATATTGAAGAATATGGTGGATAAAAATCAGAGAGAGTGTGGTCGGGGAGAAGGAAGAAGAAGATTTAATGGAGAGGCAAAAGAGAGAGCCTCAACTTTGCAGTCAAACTGGTTCTTATAGGTGAGTGTCTATTGGTAACTTCCATTGAATTCAGTTAGAGTTTGGCAAATTTCTGTTAGAATTCTGTTTTTGGTTGTAATTTCAGTTAGGGTAGTTTTCTTATTTTAGGGATTTTGTAACTGATACCCCTGCTTGCCTGAATTCTGAGTTGGCACATTCGGACAAGATTTTCTCCCTGGAGGACAGGAGGGGAGTATATTCGTGAAATCGGCCGACGGGTCCTCTGTGCTCCCGCGGTTCACGGAGCGGTCATCCTTTCTTTTGTCTCCTCCCCGACGAGATGTCGAGGGTTCATCGACTCGGTGGGGCTTCACATCCTCGCGACGTCGAGCGTCTCGTACGGAGTTGGATGCCTGCTTTTCCTCATACTGGATATAGGCTTGGGCTTTCAGCAAGAATGCGTCAAGGGTGGCAGGGGTCTCGATGCCGACTGCCCGGTGAAAATCTGTTGACGGGCGCAGTCCTCGTTCCAACAAATACTTCTTCATGTCGTCGGTTGTGGACACCTGGACTACCTCTTTATTGAACCTTTCGATGTAAGTTCGCAAAGGTTCGTTTTTCCCTTGGATGATCGCTTCGAGCGAAGCTTCTGTCTTTGGGTGTCGCCTTGAGGCGGTGAAGTGCCTGGAAAACGTGCGCCCGAGTTGTTTCCAGGCAGTGATGGATTCAGCTTCGAGGCTTTTATACCATGTCATGGCTCCTTTCCTCAGGGTTGTAGGAAAGAGGCGACATTTGATCGCTCATTGTACTCCTCGGTAGTCGAGTAGCGCATCGATATTCTCGATATGCTCGTCCGGATCTGTGGTTCCGTCATACGAGCCTAGCGGTGGGTGTTTCTCTAAACCTCTTGGAAGTTTAGCCGCCATGATTTCCGACGAGAGGGGGCCCCGAGCATCCTCGTCGTCACTGGAGTTGAACGAAGGGGATCTGGGAGCGTGCTTCTTCGTTCGCCGGGGAGATGCAGATCTTGATCTGCTCCTTCTTGACTTTCTTGGAGGGGAAGATCGCGAAGGAGACTAGCAAGGTCGTTTGTCGCCAGTAGACTCGTCGGTGTGTCCCTTCCTCTTTCTCTTGGGAGGAGAGGGACTGTGCCTTCTCTGGTGTCTCGTGGGAGACTGGGGTCGACAGTAATTGTCCTCGAGACGAGCAATTTTCTCGCCATGGGCGAGGAGCAGCAGATTTGTCTAATTCAGGATTTCGGCCAGTGTGGCGAAGTCAGATCCTGAAGGAGTCGAGGGAAAGAGGACTTCCGGGCGACTCTCCAGGGGTTGATCGCGGTCGGGAGAAGGCGAGGTCGTCTTCCCGTCTGGGTGATCTTGCACGGGTTCTTCGTGTGGAGGATGATGAATGTTGCTCTCACGTTGCGTGAGGATCATGTCGTCGTTTGATCGGTTGTCTGGATTGTCTCGAGCAGCCATGGATCTTGGTAAAACTTTGGTTCTTTGAAGACTTTGAGAGAGAAGAACGGGGAAATCAGTTTCCCACAGACGGCGCCACCTGATCGTACCTGGAGATCAGGATCCGATACGGCTGGCTTCGAGCGTTGTTGAAAGACGGTTGGTGAGGAGAGGAGGGGGTGTACCTGTAAGACACTCCGATGCTGAAATAAGACACTGAGCAAAGAGTGAGCAAGTACTAGAATTAAGGTCAGAGAATTGAATACCTGACCCTCTCAAATGAGAGGGTTTATATAATGGGTCAAGTGGAAGATTATTGGTCCACACCGTTGGGCGCGGATCGCGGAATCCGTAAAGATAGGTAACGGTCAGAACTAGCCGTTAGAAGACTTCGTCTTGGTCGGTACAACTTTGGTCGACAAAGACCATGATTCTCAATATTGCTCGACGTCGAGCGTTCCGTGTAGCTGGTTTGCCTGGCCCAATTATGGGAATTGGGCCTGCCCAGAACAGGTATCATAACAACTCTTAGTCAAAAAGGCTTTGATTCGTTGCATGATTCTAAGAAGCGGTAAATTAGCCGTAACCGACGTAGAAAGACCTAAACGAACAAGAGTAAGAAGAATGGTGAATCCACCACATAGTCAAAACGAAAATACTACGGTGCCTAGCCCTACTCCTTCGACTGGAGGAAATACAGGGTTAATCTCTGTATAAGAAGCCATACCTTATTCGTTAGGGTCAACACCTGCGTTTGTAGTATCTCAAAATGCGCCTAGTTTCTCTTCCATGGGACCCCAAATGTCCATGGGAATGCCTCCCCCTATAGGGAGTGTTCATAGGCCCTTTGCGACAAACTTTTCAATTCCCTTGTTTGGTAGGGAACAGCCTTATGGGATGCCTACTACAATGATGGCAAGTTTGCAAAATGCATCGTCGTTATATTCTGACTCCTTGGTAAATAGGTCTTCAGCATTACAAGGATCAGGGTCTGGTGGAAACAAGGGCAGATTAAACCGACCTCCACCAGGATTTTAAAATTATACGCCAGCAATCACCACTAATTCAGAAAACGCCATCAGGCAACAAATGGATGAAAGCAATCATGAAATGATCCATATGTTGACACAACAAATGGGAGAAGTGTTTAACCCTTTGATACGAAACACGACCCAAATCAACCAATTGCTGGCAGAACAAATGACATGTATTGCTAATTTCTTCGGTGTACCCCAAACATAACCCAGAGAGCAAATAGTTCAGAATCCTAGGACACATGTCGAAGAGGAACCTAGCATAAACCAGAGGCCAGTAGAAATCCCCTAAGTAAACATTAGAAACCAAGAGGAAGTAGTCGAACAACCTCAAGTAGAAATTCCTGCCCAGCCAGAGCCTAGGAGAATTCTAGTCCAAAGGGGTCAAGACGTTGATTATGTTGTGCAGCAAATGCGCTATAATAATATGCCTTCCGAAAATAACCTAGCAACTATGGTCGAAAGAATAATGGCACAAAATAGGGTAAATGTAGGATTACAATGGCCTAGTTATGTCTCCCCATTGTCTGAGTATATTCTATAACAAGAATTACCCCCAAGGTGGAAAGTCCCCAAGTTCACCAAATTCTCAGGGGATACCAGTGAATCAACCATAGAGCATGTCACACGTTATCTAATCGAAGCAGGTGAAATAACAAATAATGAAAATCTAAGGATGAAATATTTTCCATGTTCTTTGACAAAAAATGCTTTTACTTGGTTTACATCCTTGCCTGTAAATTCCATATATATGTGGACCCAATTAGAAAGATTGTTCCATGAATAGTTTTACATGGGGCAAACCAAAATAATCCTGAAGGAATTGGCTAGTGTGAAAAGAAAACTCTCTGAACCAATAGATGACTATTTGAATAGGTTCAGATTACTGAAGGCCAGATGTTTCACCCAAGTACCTGAACGTGAATTGGTCGAAATGGCCGCAGGTGGTCTAGACTACTCTATAAGGAAGAAATTAGACACCCAATATTTGAGATATATGTCGCAATTGGCAGATAGGGTGAGACAAGTCAAAAAACTAAAGGCTGAGAAATTCAGAGCAAATAGAAACAAAAGAGAAAGAGTGGATTATGTAGGGATGCGCCAAGAAGATGAAAATGATGTAGATAATGTAGACGAACCATCATGTTTCGACGAACAAGAAATTGACTTAGCAAAATTAAAATAGGGACCGCCATATTCTTGTAAAATGCTAGTTCCGTCGAACGGAAAAAATCCAGTTGAGACTGAAAAGAATGATAAATTTCCTAAAAGAACTTATACGTTCGACGTCACCAAGTGTGACGAAATTTTCGACAAATTAGTCGAGGATGGTCAAATGATAGTTCCACCAGGCACTAAAGTGCCTCCTATGGAACAACAAAAAAAGAGAGTTTTTTGTAAGTATCATGGTTTTTTGGGTCATAAAACGTCTCAATGTTTCCTTTTCAGGGACCTGGTGCAGAATGCTATCCGTGACAGAAGACTAAAATTCAGTGACAAGCAAAAGCAACAAATGAAAATTGACTCAAATCCCATGCAGACTGTCGACGCCCACTATGTTGAGCCATCAGTCATTAACATGGTGGAAGTGGGAGAGAGTTTTGAGTATGGATTCGAAATGGTGGAAGCTGCTGAAGGCTTCGATACCAATGTCAACATGGTGGAGATTACTAAGGATCTCATGAACATGGAAGAAGTTACTGAATGGCAGAATGTTGAGCACAAGGTTGA
Organism: Lathyrus aphaca; assembly: GCA_963966055.1. Lineage (NCBI taxonomy): Eukaryota > Viridiplantae > Streptophyta > Magnoliopsida > Fabales > Fabaceae > Lathyrus > Lathyrus aphaca. The sequence goes on from OZ014524.1 coordinate 543,959,004, forward strand.
AGGCGAATCAACTGGTTATAATAAGAAGGTCACTGAAGGCCTCGATGACGTAGGCAAGATTGGAGTCACAGAAGATCTTGACAAGACAAAGGCTGGCGAAGTCACTGAGGATTTCGCCCCAGCAAAAGTAAAGGCCACTGAGAGGCCCAACAACATGGCTAAAGTGGAGGTCACTGAAGGCCACAACAAACCAAGCAACAACGAAGGCACTGAGGACTCTGTCAAAAAAGATTGGAGGGTTACTGACAGCCTTAATGTGACAAAAAAACAGGAAATCTCTAGTGACATGAATGATGCTGAAAAGAAGATTAATGAAAGCCTCACTGACAATGCTGAAGTGGACGAAAGTATTGTCATGCAGGAAGCAAAGGTTGACGAAATACCTGAAAAGCCAATCACCTATGGAATCCTGCGAAGAATAATGGAGGATCCCAGGGGAAGTCAAGTCGAAAACTGCTGCCTAAAAGCCTGTGAAGGCTCATTTCCAACTAAAGAGGACAACTCAACAGAAGAAATGGGTGAGACTGAGAGGAAGCTGATCGAAAAAATGGACAAGTTGAAGATCACTAGTTGTAAATCAGCTAGTATCAACATGGTCGAAACTTCTCAAAACAACCCAGCACTGGCTCCTGAAGAACGTCGTTGAGAAGAATATCAGAGGTTGGCATATCCCAAGGAGGAAGAAAGTCTGATTGATTTTATAAAAAGGTGTCAAAGGAGGAAAGATGAGGTAATGTTGTGTTCACGCTACAACGCCATTTTCGACAAGGAAGTGACAAATAATCTGGAGGTAATAGAACATTCCAAAAGAAAAGGGAACTAGGGGGGCAAGACCAACTCCAAAGGCAGAAAGATATGATCCAAGAAGAAGTGAGCACCACCAGTCAGGAATTGGAGGTCGAGACTACCGTTCATATAAGCCAATAAACAAAGGCGTCAGTGATATGTGGGTCAAACCCATCAGGGATGGTCAAGGGCGAAAAGAGTGGAGCAGCTTCAACATTCAGAGAGGATCTTCAGTAGCGCAAAGAATGGGAGTCAAAAAGCAGAAATCAAGAGTTTACCCTTCAGAGAACTACAAAGGAAAAAACCTATGACTAAGTCTCGGTGGAGAAGATTCCACTGGCAAACGAGGGCCGAAAAGGAAGCTATGGAGAAAGGAATGACAAAGAAAGATACTGGCAAGAAAGGTGATGCTGCACCAACTCACAACATCCAGGAGATAGAGAAGAATGAGATTTCCAACAACAAAGCTCCAAGTGCAAGTATGGAGCAAATAAAACCAAAAGAGAAAGTTCAAGATGATGAATAAATGACTGACGACTTCATGTCTGGTTCTGAAGCCTCTTTCGATGTAGTGTGCAATGTTGTCTCAGTGTTGCCCAGGGATTATGACAGAGTAATGCAGGTGGAAGACGAAGACGATAATGTCGAAGAAGAGCAAATGGCTCACAAACCCGTATGCTACTACATCATGAACAATGGCTGTGTAGAGGAACAAAATGTGTTCTTCGAAAGACCAGACGACTCGCTAAAAGGACATTTGAAGTCCTTGTTTATAAAAGGGAAGATTGAGAATGTTGGAATACACAAAATACTAGTGGACGGAGGGGTAACGGTAAACTTAATGCCCCATTTCATGTTGAAAAAGATTGGAAAAAATGACTGATTCCAAACCACACAATATGGTATTGTCGAATTACGAAGGAAAAATAGGGACTACCATGGGAGTGATCTAGGTAGATTTAACCGTTGGTACAATAACAAGACCAATAATGTTTATGGTAATAGCGTCAAAAGCAAACTACAACCTCCTCTTAGGGAGGGAATGGATACATGTCATGTGAGTTGTGCCTTCATCGATGCACCAAAGAATTGTTATTTGGAGACCAGATGGCATAGTAGAAAATATAGAGGCAGATCAAAGTTATTTCATGACCGACGTAAATCACGTCGACCGCCTCAGTTTCGACAAAAATTTGGCTTACATTCCCCCATGTAGTCCAACTAATTTTGAACTCAAAAAGACTGACAACGCATATTGCTCCATGTACCTCCACCCTACGTATGGCTTCCAGTGGGATAAGGAAGTGGTGGATGAGTCAAATTATATATGGGGAACCACCCACATACAACCAACTGTGTGGGGAAGCGAATTTGAAGATGATGACTGAAGCATCTGCATTAGAAAGAATTACGGCTTACATAGCCGAAAGCAAACTCAAAGCGACACTTGAAGCCGAAGTGAAATTCATGGATGTCGAAGCCAGTCAAAGCGAGTCCAACCAACAATGTTTAGAAAAAGACGTTGAAGAAAATACTAAGAAAATCCTAAATGGCGAATGGCAAAACCAGAAGCTCGACGCCATTTATGATGACAAACCTCTAGGGTTCGAACAAGATCCAATGATGATCAGCATGAAGATGGTGGCTCAAGACCCATTGGAGGAAATAGACTTGGGACAGGGGGCAGAAAAAAGGCCAACTTACATAAGTGTCAAGATGGACCCTCAATTCAAAGTCGAAATAGTCCAGTTGTTGCACGATTACAAAGACTGTTTTGCATGGGACTATGATGAAATGCCTGGTTTAGACAAAAGCGTGGTCGAATTAAGGTTGTCAATACTAGAAGGAAAGAAGCCAGTGAAGCAAGCCCTAAGGTGTTTCGCACCTGAGGTTCTGTCGAAAATAAAAGAGGAGGTCGAAAGACTTCTGAAATGCAAATTCATTCGCATAACCAATACATTCGACCAGATAAAACACACACTTATATCCTAGGATTTGTATGGTTGATCCTGCAAGTTAACTAATTTAAACATTGAATTAGAAACCAGCGGTTGTTCGTCGGAAAACATCAGCGAACAAATACCTTTTGCTTAACAACTTCGAGGCTTACAAAGAAAACAACCCTAAAGATAACATCTTTTAGCATATGGATGCTACAAGAACTCAACCCTAATGATACAACTTTTACATCTTTGGTTGGTTATTAAACCTAGGTTACAAGGCTTCTTTTTATAACCTAATCCCAACTGGATTTGGGCCTTCTAAAACGCAGCATAACAGCTGCTACAAATATGCAGAAAAATATGCTACAAAAAGATCTTTAAAATAATAACTTCCTAAAATATCTCTATATTTATTAAATATTGTTCTCTAATTCAGATTTGAATCTTCAAGATCTTTAAATCAACGCTACCTTGGATTTCTTTAAAAATTGAATATTCTGTTTCTGTTAAATCATAACAAAATCTTTAATTCAGAATGATCAGTTCATGATGTCGAATGACTGCATGTGACATCTTCTTCGACATGTTGCTCCAGATGTTGAAACACTTCAACTCAACGTGATCAGACGCACAATAGGACTTCTTTGCTTAACTTGTTCTTATTTTGCAAGATCATATACAATATATTGCTGCTATATTTGTTTTACTAAATTGGTGCCAATCCTAGAAATACATAACTAACATGTCGTAACCATTACAATCCTTTGGCCTGCTTGGTGAGTGTGTGACCGGGTCAAGGGAATGTGGTACCTGGCCTCCTAGGAGGCGGGTTGAGTGTGGTGGTTGGTCTGTGTGAGTTGAGTTCAGAGACAGACCCGAGTTGTGGTTGGTGTTGCTCTTACCTTTGTGTTAGTTCAATCACTTCCATTTTAGCAACTTACTTTACGCCTTGTCAAGTTCGGCTACAGAGCCCGACCTGAAAATATATTGGGTATGTACACTACTAAACCAATCAGTTTACGTAATTCTAAGATTAAATATATTGTTTCTTATTTTCCTTTGTTTAATTTCCAACTTATGTATATTATGGAAATAACGTGCCTGGTTGAATTTTATACTATTATCAAGTGTTATGTCGTGTTGAAGAATTTTATAAGATATTATATAATGTGTTTCATCGAATTTGAGTGTTATAAATGAGTATGATTATATTGAGTTGTGTTACATTTTTTTAAACCGACAAAAAGAATTATAAAAAAAATTATTTGAAACACAACTCGCAAATCCAACCCAACACATAAATGAACGGGTCGGTTCATGTCAATTTTGACAATGAAATTGCGGGTTGGACGAAGAACCCAACCCATTGAAGCTTAAACATGTTGGATAACAGGTTAGGCCAAACCCGATCCAACCTAACTCGCGCGTACACCCCTATCCTTGAGCATCCTAACAAGAGAGCCACATTATACTCTAGGGACCTATGACATGTGTGAGAACAATCCAACAAAGCGTCTTAGTGATAAAACTGATATTTAATGTGTTTGTTACCAAGGTCATCCACTCTGACTTTCTAAATTTTTTCCACTTTTGCAAACAAAGAACTCTCCGTAAATATCCCAACCTAGGGCGACGCCGACCCGGTATCTTGAAAAGCTTCTCATTGTTGCGTTATGACAAATTTGAGGGGCAACTGTTTTGGGCTGATCAAATGCTCAATAACGGGTAGACACAATCATCAGTCCAAAGTCATAAGGTGTTAAAGGTACAATGCATCCACGATCTTGAGACGTACACTCAATCCACACCACAAACAATTATTCATCATTAGATATTATCTAATTGTTCCTCACTTTCCATATTGGAAAGCATGATAAATCTCTAACCATTCCTCATGTAGATATTCTCTAACCATAACTCACTCTCCTCTTTTCGTTACTCACTCACTAATTTGCGTGATTGAGTGTTAATATTACAGGTTCATCCTATATTACTCCATCAAAAACTTGATCCACGATACCAAAATTCCACATCATCACTTTACCATACAAAAGTTCCACATCATCACTTCACCATACATTTCTGATTCCTTAACCAAACAATTATTATTTTTTATTTCTAATTATAAAATATGAAACTTATATCATAAATTTTACAACTTTGGTTTTTCTATCAAATAAAAAAAAATTCTAAATAGTATATTCTATTAATCAAACAAGCTATTTAATTAAAAAAAACTAAATAATAATACTATCACGCTCCTTAATAGCTATAAAAATTAAAAACCAAAACCATATGCTATCGATCTGATCAGAATTCAGAAGTCCACGAGTTCAACAAAAAATTCAACGATCAAAATCTTAATCGAGTTAATTACTCCTTCGATTTTTATTTCTATATTTACCCATAAGCTAAATAAATTCCGAGTTTAACCCATCATTGATTTACACATTTTTCCTCCTATTTTATGTGGTTGCGTATGAAATACATATAAACTTAGGGACTAAAAACGAAATATAAAAGATAAGCCCAATCTCGATCTCCAACTAACCGCATACTCAATCCACAATTTTCTCAGAAATCATCGCACAACTCTCTCACCAACAAAACAACAACAATCAAATCCCTCTTCAACGACGTCGTTTCTTCCATCTTCCAGTTTCGTCTCTCTATTTCCTGTAACAATCTCATATTCTCAATTTATTTACTTATAAAAAAAATTGAATCTTGGTTTTGTTTTAGTATCCAGTTGAAAATTGATGAAATTTGAATGATTGAATCTTGATTAGAATGCATAGATGTTACTTTTCTAGGTTTTTTATTTTTATTTTTATTTTGGAAATTGATAGAATTTTTTTATTTATCTTCTTAATTCATGTGTATTACTCTAATTCATGCTGATTGATAAAAAATTTTGTGGTTTGTTGTTTAGTTAACTGAATGGAAAGATGTTGTGTTTGTAGGCAGTTGTTGTTGTGGAACAATATGAAACCGGTTTGTCCTTTTGTTAAAATTCCTCGTCCGGACGATAATGCTTCTAAAAAATCGAGTGAAAACTCAATTAAACATCATGTAGAACATGAAAATAAGGTGAAGAAAGAGGCTAATGACTCGGCTAGTGTTTCGCCGAAGTGTCCAATGGGATACGACTCTCAGACGTTTAAGCTTGGTCCTCTTAGCTGTATGGTATGCCAAGCACTTCTGTTTGACACCAGCAAATGTGTGCCTTGTTCGCATGTTTTCTGCAAGTATGTATCATGGCACGTGTTTATTTTTTGAGTCTATATTGTTTTTGGATGTTTTCTGATTTTATGTGTGTATGATGTTAGAGCATGTATATCGCGTTTTGAGGACTGTCCGTTATGTGGAGCTGATATTGTGAAGATTGAGTCCGATGACAATCTTCAAGGTGTAGTTGACCGCTTTATTGAAGGTCATGCTAGGATCAAAAGGTCTGTTAATTTAGACAAAGGCGAAGAAGCAACAGAAAATAATAAGCCGGTTATATACGAAGACGTGTCTTTGGAAAGAGGTTCTTTCTTAGTGCAACAGGCCATGAGGGTAAGTATGTCCTTTTCAAATGTAATTGTGGATGAAGTCTTGTGTATGAAGGATTAAATTGAGAAAGAATGAATGATCCTTGAGTTTTTTGTCGTTAACTATTATCATCCAGTGTAAATGGTCACTAGTCTTAATTAAGTGCTTATGCTATAAGCGCTTATCATTTAACTACTTTTCTTGACCACTTGATAATGAGCATTTTACCATATGAAATTCATAAACAGGCATTCCGTGCTCAGAATTTAGAAAGTGCCAAATCAAGACTCATTCTCTGTGCGGAAGACGTTCGTAGTCAGATAGAAAAAGTTGGTAACACTTCAGAGTTATGTTCACAACTTGGAGCAGTCTTGGGTATGCTCGGCGACTGCTGGTATGTTGTAGGATATTATCGTTGTATTCTATGATAAAATATTGTTTACATATCTGTTGTGCTTAGTGAAATATAGAAAAAATTTCTACTTAGAGTAATGTATCTGTCAAGAAGACAAAATAGTCTAATATACAAAGGTGTGGTCTACATACTAGTATAAATAGTAACCAGTGCTGTAACATAGCGGCTACAATGCTATATAGCATAGCAAAATTTGAACAAATCACTATTGTTCCACGATAAGCTATTTACGTAGCAGAATTTCAGCAGACCACTATTTTCTGTGATCCATGGTTGACGACACTGATAGTAACACTGAATATAACTAGACTGATACCAAGAATGATAAAATCAAATAGGGATGCTTAGAATCAGTGGAAATTGTTAAATTAGTGTGTGCTGAATCCGAATCATCTTTGGTATTGAGGACATTTTGAGTTTTGGTTTTCTATTTCTCTACCAGAAATTATTTCCATTGTGTCCTCTATCTATATGTCGTGTAAACTGTTCAATTTCCTATACCGTGTTAGCCGTTTTTGGTGTACAGAAATAACCACTTCAGTGGGAAGAAGCTCCTAGTTTTTGCTAGTTTTGCCTGTTGTCTCCCACTTTAAAACATATCCTAAACCCATTAGCATATAGTTACTTCCTCTGAAGCAGGAGCAGTGACAGTGACATACATTGGTAATAATTTGAGAAAATGGAAATGATTGTATGTAATCACACGTATTAGTATCGTGTCGGCGCTGAACAGACATAGACACACCTTCAATATGAAGTTTCAGTGCCACGTGTCTGCTCTTAAATCTATTATGTAGTGCGCCTTTTGGTCTCTTTGTGGTGCAGTTTATCGTTATTTTTGAGTGGTTTCGATCGTGAACATTTTTATAGATTATTTATCTCTTTTTTGTTTTTTAAGCCTTTTGTTTTCTTTCTTATTCTCTGCTTTTTCCTTTTTTCCATTCATATGTCGCATTTCTTTTTGTATCACAAAGTATAAAAGAATATAGTTTAATTACATGTTTAATGGAGGAGGTGGATTGTGATCTTCATGTTTTCAAAATATTTTCTGCAGCCGAGCAATGGGTGATAGCAGTTCTGCAGTAACTTATTTTGAAGAAAGTGTTGAATTTTTGTCAAAGTTGCCAAAAGATGATTTGGAGGTTATTTCATTAGAACCTTGCTTTTCTCAGCTCTCATGAAAATTATAGATTACCAGATCAGTCTGCTTTTGTTTATTGTCAATTTATTTCTTTGACCTTGTTATCTTACAGATTACACATACACTTTCTGTTTCACTTAATAAAATTGGCGATCTTAAATATCATGGAGGAGACCTCCAAGCTGCAAGGTCATACTATTTTCAATCCTTAAATGTTCGCCGTGATGTTGTCAAGAACAATTCAAATGTTTCATCTCAGGTTGGTAAATACTTTCCTCCTATATTTGAATAAAATTTAACAGTAGTGTTTACTGACTTGCTTAAAAGCTTATTTAAGTTGACTTATTTAAGGTTACCTATCATGTTGGGAGAATTTATAGAAACAACTTATGACATATCCATAAGTTATTTTTAGCTTATTTATGTAACCTCTTTAGGATAATTTATGAAAATAGGAGAAGAGATCAATTTTATTTTATCGTTGTCATAGAAATATGGTATTGGATAGAACATTATGGCGGAATTTGATCCATGTAGCCGACCCCACTTAGTAGGATAATGCTTGGTTGTTTGGTTGTTATAGAAATAACCTAAGCACTTGTATGATGAGGTCTTACACTAAGCACTTAATTAGACCTTTGTCCAAAAAGGGCCTTAGTTAGTGGATTCTACCTTACTAGCTTATTTACTCACCAAATGTTTCATTATGTGATTTACGCCTATCATGTTTGTTAGATTCTTTTCTAGGCATAGTACATGAAACACTTGTTTTGACAAGGTTTGGCAGCTGTTTTGTCGATGAAAAGTGATAAAAACGTAAAATAGAAAAAGTAAAGAAGTTGGGGTGGAAAAGTTAGAGTGGTAAAGACAGACAGAAACAGACTGGCACGGCCTGTTTGCACGCCAGTGAAAAATAAAAATGGAAACAAAACTTTTACACTCAACATTTGTACCCCAAGCTTCTTCATTACATGAGTTCTTGATACTTGTAGATAATTTCCGGTTTGACTTTTTTTTTTCTGTTTTGAAACAAGTCAACCATGTAAAAAGTCAGTATAAATCATCTTGCCCATTAACTAGTTACGATAAATTAATCTTTAATCACCCATAAAAATTGCCACATTAGAACATGTCTTGTGGCCAGGAGGCATGACTGATTTTCAAGTTACCCTTTTTTTTATCGTTTTTGTCAATTTAGGTCTTAGATGTTGCTGTTTCTCTCGCAAAAGTAGCGGATGTTGACAAAAGTCTAGGAGATGAAAAGTTGGCTAGTGATGGATTTCAAGAAGCTATAAACTTGCTGGAATCACTTACTTTAAAATCTGAAGCTAGTGGACTTGAGCAACGGGTAAGTTGTTATCATAACACAAATTACTCAATGAATAACTTTTGCAGAGTTACTTCCTTAAGTAATTCATTGCTTGAACTTTAAATAACAGCAAGTTTGTGCTGCATTTCAACATAAGATCTTTAAATTAATTTATGTTTCTGTTCTTATAGCGGCTATCAGTTCTAGACTTTCTTAAAAGCCAACTGGCAGATGATGGTAAACAAGAACAAGTTGAACAAACAGTTTGAGGCCAGGTAGACGCTTAGCGAGCAAAAATGAAGCATCGATTCAGATGCAATAAATGTTTCTTTATATGATTGGATACATACGTAAAATAAGCTTGGGTCTACACGGGTCTACAGAGGCGTTATAATAGAGGAAGAAAACTTTCATTTTGTTTCGAGTGATGAGGATCTCTGTCATTTTGGGCACTGCAGACTTGTCTTTGAGATTCTACAACTGTTCCCTCTGTGTTTCATATACTACACCATTGTAGTTTTTGCATCCACCTCTTTAGTTGAAGCTTGGATCCTCTCCAGTTACTGGGAAGGAAGTTCCTTTGTGATGACCGGAGAGGATCACAACTTCTGTAGTACCTTATTTGTGCATAAGTGCAACTGTGATGGGTCTTCCATGCATTTATGTAGCTGATATATATACTTCTCTAATAAACTAGAAATGAAGAAACATGTAGGTTGTATTTCCAACTTGAATACATTCTATAATGTGAAGAGTGAAATTTATAGAATATTCGCAAAAGTTTGTGTTTGGGTGAGTTTTGATAAACATGATTTTGAGTAGAATTCATTTAGTAAAATCAATTCGGTTACGGTTAAGCTTAAATGAATTAAATGAAGTGATGCAAGCAAGTTTAATGTAAAAATTGGTCCAACCTTTTAATCCAATGTAAAAGTTACGTTTATCGGTTCTAGTCAATCTAGTCAATCTGAGGTTTGAAGACAATTGATTTTGCCTGAAGCTTAATCCATGGATTGTCTTCAAATAAAAGTGTGTATGTGTATGCAAATAAAAGTGTGTATGTGTATGCAATTCTTCCTATATCATGGGATAGAGTGAATGAATGTAAAGGAGCAATATAGAAGGAACACATCTACTGAATAATTTATCTAATTCATTCACTATATAAAAAGGAGAAATTCTCAAATTACCCTATTTATTCTTTAGGGATCTTTTAAAAACTTCATTTTGGAAGCATAAGTCCGTTTCCATGCTGGTTTACGTGATCAAATATTTAAATTTTTATTCAATTATCTATTTTATATTCTTTTATACTTTTACAAAAACATTTTCTTTTCAGGTTAAATATGTATGTCTGAGGTCTTTATATATATTCAATAATTCAATTTTAGTCCGAAAAACTTTCTTCAAATAATGATTCTTATGATCCTTCTAATATTTTTGTTCACAATTATGTCTCGTGATAAAAATCGTCACTAAAACTATCTTAGAAGTTGATTCGTAACAAAAACCTAGAACCCATCACTAAAGTCTAAAATTCGTCACTAAAATTATTATAAAAGATGAAGATTCATGTCAAACACTCAGAATTCGTCACTTAAATTGTCTTCCTTTTAATTAAAGATTTCCACCATATAAAAACTCTTACTTTAATTAAAGATTCCAACTATTGTAATGAATCTTCAAACCACTTATAATTCATATTGGAATACTAATTTAAAACTATGGTTATAAATTAATCATTTTAAGAGTTGTCAGTTACTAAGATTCATGGTTAAGTTGATGAATGCCACTGCCACTTATCATAACCCCATTTTGTGTAAATTGTTCAACCTTCGATTTTGAACAACTCTTAATAGTTCTTGTGCTATCAGACGTAGCTAAGGAATGTGGATAACTTTTGCAAGACATAATAGACTGGTTAATTTTTTGCCATCTATGACAATCTGATAATGAATAAGGTTTGTGACATTCCTATTAGTCAGCTACCGATTCTATGTATTATGGGAGATAGATTGGCAATCACAATTTCAGAGGAAGAATACCAATTTGGGGTTAAAGCCTGCAAGCATAATTTACACGGTCAGAGAATGCACATTGATAATCAACATATTTCCTTTACTTTCAAGTTAAATGACAAGTTAATGGGTGTCTTTGCCGTTTATACATCTACCTGTTACATTGCTAGAAGATCTTTGTGGTCTAAATTGCAGGATACTCTGAATGACTATTACCTTCCATGGTGTTTCATTGGAGATTTCCACATTATTCTTGGTGCTCATGAGTATAATGTGTTGGTTCGAGATAGATGAAAGGGATGGAAAGGGAGGGGAGGAGATATTTTCAATGAAATGTATTTGGTTCAATTTTTAGGAGGGGAGGGGAGGGGAGCAAAATCCCTCCAAATCACATTTTTTGTCATAAATTTGGAGGAAGGGGAGGGAAAATAATTTTAATATTTAATAAATTATTATATTTACCACGTTATCCTCAATATTATTTTAATATATTAAAATTATTATTTTCTTTTGTGTTTGCTTCTCTTTTCTTGTATTTGATTTTTCTTTATTGCTCCCATCATCTAATTATAATTATTATTCATCTACAAATTATTTTATTTTCATTTTTTATTTAATATAAATTATAATAACTACAATTTTTTGTTTTCTTTTAGAATTTTTACTTTTAAGTTTATTTATGTTAGATTTTTTTCTAATTTTTCTCTGTATTTTATCATACTATATATATATATATATATATATATATATATATATATATATATATATATATATATATATATATATATATATATATATATATATATATATATATATATATAATCTTTAATTATAAGTGATTTTATGTATTTAGAAGTTTAATTTGTGTCGGAGAGTTATATTACGAATCAAATATATTCAATTTTTTTTAATGTTATGTGATAAGTTATGACATTTTTAATCATTCAATATTACAAACTTTACTATCAAAAAATTATTTATGAATTTTCCATTTCTAAATAGTATATCAGTTATATTCAAGAAAGATCAAAATCTTCTTACTTTCTTCTTGTTGTAGATAAAGTAAATAGTAAATTGGCAGCTTAGAAGGCTAGTCTCTTATCTATAGCTAGTAAAGTCCAATTAGTTAGATATGTTGTTTAAAGCATGCTAATGTATTCTATGAGAGTCTACTCTTGACCGAATGGTCTTATTCTAATTGTTGAAAAGTGGTGCGAAAATTTCATTTGGAGTGGTGATATCCAAAAGAGAAGATTGGCGACACTGGTCTGAAAGAATTGTTTCCAGGAGTATAGTAACGGTGGTTTGAGTTTAAGGTCTCTAAGGCTCACTATTGAGGCTACCATCCAAGAGCAATTATGGTCCATTGTTAATGGTATTGAGAGTTAGGTTTTGATTTTGCGTGATGAGTTTTTAGGAATTGTCAGCATATGAAGTATCATGTTTTCTCTTCAATTTGGACAGGGAGTAAACCTTTCATGAGTGACTTGATGGAAAATTCATTTTGGATGGTTGGAAATGGTGAGAAAATTAATATTTGGAATGAAAATTGGTGTGGTCATACTCTTGCTTCAATTATGTAAATTCCTACAAATACACAACAAATCCTGAAGAAAAACTTGAGGGAGATTATGCAAGGCAACTCGGTTGTGCTTCCTGCAGATTTGGTCCAATTGTGTCTTGCCCTACCCCATCTTGTTTCGAATGTGATCATAAATATTTTGAAGGAAGACTCAAGAATTTGGAAGCTGTCAGACAACAATTATCTTATAATCAAGGATGCTTACATTTATCTCAAAGATAATGTTCCTGATAATGATTGGGGAAATATGATTTGGTGCTCATACATTCCACCCTCAAAACCCCTCTTATTTTGCAGATTGACTCCTAAAAAGCTCCCCACTGATGACAAAATTTTCAAGAGGGGTTTCCACTTGCCTTTGATCCATAACTTGTGTCTTAAAGCTGATGAATCCATTATTCGCCATTCTTTAGTTGTAGTTATGAAAAGTCTGTTTGGAAGTGGCTAAAAAACAAGATTAATTTTCATGTAACTTACCTGGAGGACTGCTGGACTGTTATGGATAAGACTGGTTCTCCTCATTGCAAAGCAGTTTTGTTTTCTACTATCATAAATTTTGTTTACTAAATTAGGCAGTCCCATAACTTGCCAGGTTGCAAGATAAGTTTATTCCTTGGAAGTCCGCTTGTTCTACCATCAAATCATGGACAAAGTTAGCAAGCAATACTATATCAGGTTGTGCAAATTCTTCCATCCAGGATTATGTGGTGTTAAAATGTTTCTCTGTTACTATTCATCTTCCTAAGCCTATAATTGTCAATGAGGTTTTGTGGTGTCCCCGTCAGATTAATTGGATAAAGGTCAACATTGATGGAGCCTTAGGAGGCATCCCTTTGCAGGCAAATTGCGACAATATTTTTAGGAATCATAGAAGTGACCATTTGGGGAGTTTTGCTTGTAATTTGGATCCAGTTAATGTTTTTTCTACGGAGATAATGGGAGCTATTTAGGCCATGGAGTATGCAACTACTCAAAATTGGACAAATTTATGGTTGGAAACTGATTATGTGTTAGTTGTGAAAGTTTTGAGTAAACCGTTTGTCGTACCTTGAAGTTAAGGAACTGATGAGAAAACTATATGTTTAGGATGAAGAATTTAAAATTTGTTTGCCAACTCATATTTGTAGGAAGACAATTATTGTGCAAATAAACTAATTAACTTAAGTTTATTAGTCTCTAATTTTTCGTGATGATCGAATATACATAAATAATTTCAAAAGGAACAAAATAAGGTTACTTAATTTTAGAATTAAATAGCTTTGAACCCCCTCAATTTTATATCTATTTTTTTCTTATATTTCAGGGGCTAATGCCCACTCTATGATCTAAAAAGTTAAAAAGTAAAGTGTAGTTTGAATATAACCTACTCACTCAATTTCTATTTTAATAAAAAAATATTCAATTTTTACCAATACATAATAATATATTTATATTAGATCAAATTTATATTTAAATTACGTCAACATATGTCTATAATATAATAAAAAAATACTTAATAAAAAAATAGCATTATTAATAGTATTTCAATTATACTATAAAAAAGACATATATCATTATATTTAAAATACACATAAAACAGTTATAAAAAAATTATAAAAAATATATAAAAATATATAATATTTCATACTAATACAAAAATTAAGGCATTTCTTACCCTCTATTAATAGAACACTACGTGAAAATACAAATCCCAAAAGACGCATTTATGCACGTACATCAAACACACGCACCCAAGATCAATTTTGAGTCACGTTTTAAGAATGTGGCTTTTTTAGATCCAAAAATGTATGGCATAATCTATATGCAGATGCATCTCTTTAGCATACTGAAACATAAACAAACAGAACAAAAGCAAAAAATAAGAAAATTGTATTTTGACAAAAAAAATTATCATTCATAACATAAAATCAACATTACATAGGTGATATTAACATAAAATCAAACATTACATTTTGAGATCCAGGTGGACACTTCAACATTTTCACAATATCTTCAACTAATCTTGAAATCGTCGCTTCCACCTCAATCATAATTTTTGTTTCAAAACGGAAAAATATATTCACATAACCTTTAAATATGCATCTAAGGGGAGCAAACCTTTGAGATCCGAGCTCCCTCTCACTAGACAAACTCTCTCGAGTTTCAAATAATTCAATTTCAAATACATTGATTACTTATTATTACATATATTTTTATAAAAATTTACTATTTAAAATAATAAAAAAATAATCCGATAACACGTATTAGTACTGTTCTTACAATTTATATATGCAGATGGTTGGCTGACCAATTAAATAAAAAGATATAAAAAACATAATAATTTTTAATTTTATGCTATCTTTATAAGTACTCTGGCGGTGAACAAATTATCCATTTACATACGGATAATACTGCTTATGAAAAGTTAAGAATGGATAAAACCATATATAAAACCAATTCAAAATATCCGGATCATGTCCTGATCCGGTTGAAGTTTCTACAGTGTCACATTACCATTTTCGCTTCATGTCTCTAGGGTTTCTCAACCATATTCTAGAACCCATCTCACTCTCAGATTTCCTCTCCGTAGATTAAATAACCAACGGAGAACTAATTTCGTCGCCGGAGAACTAATTCCGCGCCGGAAACCCAACGCCGTTGCCGGAATCAAAAAACCAGAAGAAAAAAAAATGTCAAGCAGGAAGAAACACAAACGGAAACACAGCGACAGCGATGAAGACGACGATGTTTTCTACTACCGCTACTGCGCTTCATCATCAACCCCCAACACCACCACCACCGCCACCACATCCAGTAACCAACCACAATCAAAACCGAACAACAAAGGATCGTTAATAGCCGGAACAGGAGAACCCTTAGCACCATCAAAATCGACGCTATACGTTTCAAATCTAGATTACTCCCTAACGAACTCCGATCTCCACACTCTCTTCTCCACTTTCGGCCGCATAGCGCGTGTGACCGTTCTCAAAGACCGTCACACACGCCTCAGCCGCGGAGTCGCGTTTGTGCAATTCGTTTCTCGTGTTGACGCGCAACGCGCCGTGACGGAGATGAATAAGAAGATTCTCAATGGAAGGACTCTAACTGCTTCTATTGCTGCTGATAATGGACGTGCTCCGGAGTTTATTCGGAAGCGTGTGTATAATACTGAGACTGCTTTGTGTTATGAGTGTGGGGGAAATGGTCATTTGTCGTATGAGTGTCCTAAGAATCAGTTGGGGCCGAGGCCGCGGCCTCAGCCTAAGAAGCCACGGCGGGGATTTGGTGGGGTGAGGGATAGGGATAGGGAGGAGGAGGGTGACGAAGAGGAGGAAGAGGGTGGTCAGATTGCTGTGGAGCAGTTTGAGGATAATTGGGCTTCTGTTGTGGATGATGAAGCGGGGGAGAGGTTGCTTGGGAGAAATGGAAATGATGATGAGGGTTTGGACAACAAGAATACGAAGAAGAGGAAAGGGAAGAAAGCTGGATATTTTAGTGATGAGAGTGATCATGATGATGATGATTGATCATGACTATGTAGCATTGACACTTCATATTGAAGGTGTGTTTGGTATTTGGCATTAACGCACTATCCAACGAGTCGATATCCTGTGTGTGTCGTGTCTATATATGTGCCGGTGTTTCATAGATCTAAATGACAATTTTTTGTTTTTATCAAGATATGGTGTAAATGTTTATATGTTGTTGGCTTGGTTGGATGTGTTTATGGTTTTGATCAATAGCGCATGTTAGTTATTAGTTATTCTGGTAGTAAAACTGGTGATAGTTGTGGTGAATTGGTGATGAGCATTTGTGTATTCGATATTTTGATAGTTAATGAATGATGACAGCCATGTCTCTTATTTATCGGCTTAATTTAGCATTCGGTTTACCTATAAAACAGAAAGGAAAAGCCTGTTCGTTATGTTTTTTTATTTTGGTTCAGCTAAAACATGTAATGTAATCAAATTGTAACACCCTGGTTTATTTTATGCACATCTTGTTGTTATATAAATAAGGTTTTTAATTACGATTGTGGTGGTTATGCTATGATATTTGATATGTAGAAAATTGTAGTCAGATATAGGTGGATTTGACGTAGTTGTTGAGATCTTGAAAAACATAGGTTGTAGACTTGTAATCACAATTACTGTCACGGTTCTTGTGGAAAGTAGTTTAAAACCATGATTCAAAATGCAGAACACAATTCTTATGTTCTGCTCCTTTCTAGCTTATGTGCCAAATTCTATCTAGTTTGCATGTCATAAGTTTCAGCTACTATGCACTACACTAAATGGGTTGTTATTAGTACTAAAGGAGAATAGAGGAGCATAATACAACGAAGTTGATGTTTTTGCATAGTTTACGCTGAAAATAAAAGAGATTCCGTGTCGTAATAAGATTACAAGAAAATAGACTGGATCTGTCTATGCTTACATTTTCCCCCTAAAGCTACCCTACCTTCCGTAGAAGCAAAAGTTCTGCTATTTTCTGCAACCTGCTATTGATAACCAGTATATGTCTGCCGAACTATTCAACATTTCTGTACATGTGGCATTGAGGGATATGGGTAACAGTTTACTCTTTGATGTTTTCTGAGCATTTTTATGCAGATTGATGGGTATTTCTCAAGTTTCTCTTAGAATGCTTCAATTGCTTCTCCCAGAGAAAATGTGGTATCCTTTTTCATGCATAATCACTTGGCTGAGCTGGAGAATAATACCAATTTGTGCCTCACCCTCGACACTAGGCTATGCTCAAGTAGCACCACTGGCAATGCAAGTAAGTAATAATTATATTTTTCTTCTTGAACAAACTGTGTTAATTTTTGTTTTCAGGTTACATTTTTTAGCCCCTTTTGTTTTGTAGTGTTTGTACCACTTTAAATTATAGGTTTAGTTATTCTGTAACTTTTTGAACCATGGGCTAAACTTGAATGGCATTGTAATGATATGTAGAAAAAGAAGTTGGTTAGTGTTATGCTATTTCCTTTCTTTCTGAATTATGGCTTTGAATATGGAGTTTGGGGTCAATTGTCACTATTTTACTGTTGGTTTTGGATATATATACTCTGAAACCATATTCAGTTGATAGTTATATATAACTGATAAACACCATATTCATAATTGTCTTATGTTTTTTTTTTTATGCTCGTATTTTTTACTAATTGAATCACTGTCTTATTTCTCAATGGATTAAGGTCAGGCATATCAGCTATCAGATTCAAGCAGCCATGAAGGTATGTGATTAAATTTCCATTTTGGTTGAATGCGCATAGAAAGGGAACTGTTAAATTATACTGATATGGAAAGTAACAATTGCGATGTTCATAATATCGATTTATACTTATGGATGTTTGTATTGATCCTTGGTGTTGTTCGATGTTACATTGAAGTTTACAATGGTAAATTTCCACTTTTGAATATAGTAGAATTCATATCCTCTATGAATAGGATTTTAACATGAAGCTTGAATACATAGTACGATAATTGTACTCAAATATAATGGTATTGGGAATTTTGTGAAATTCAGGATATCAGTTTCTTGAATTTTGTTGAAGTTTGCGCATATTCAAAGACTGAGTTGAGTTCTAGTTTTTCTTCAAGTTGAATGATAATGCATATATATTTTGATTTCTTTCTTGGTCTATTCTTTCTCGTTGATAAAGGAAGTGAGCCAGGAGAATAAGAGTGTGATGAATATGGGTGTTGTTGAAGATGATGAAGGTAAAAGTTTGTTTTAATATTCGTTGACATGAGGTGTAAGGTTAAAAGTCCTGCACCAAATTTTATCCGTTATAAAATCCCCTCCTCCCTCTTTTGAATTAATGCACAACTGTTTGGATATGAGGCATATGTCTCGTATGCGAGCAGTTGACGCCTCTCAAACTTTGAAACACTTAACCTTTATTAAACATCTTCCCTCAAAGGTGTAAAAGAGAGTTGTCGGATCTCTGATACCTTTCCTCAATTGTTTACGTGTGAGGTATATGTCACGCACGTGAGCGGTTGACACTTCTAAAAATAAACCAACAAACGATCAATCATTTTTCTTAATTTAAAATTAAGATACTTAATAACTATTAAACATTTTTTCTCAAAGGTGTAAAAGAAAGTTGTCGCATCTTCGATACCTTTCCTCAACTATTCGTGTATGAGGCATCTGTCTCACATGTGAGTAGTTGACACCTCTAAAACGAATCAACCAACCGCATTACCACGAACTACAGAGCTTTGACTTTCTCATTGCACAAGGGAATATATAAGCACAAGAATCTTATTTCTTACCGAGCACCCTAGGAACAAAACCACCCATTCTCCATATCATTTACCCTTAAGAAGACATTAACATAGGTTTACACTCGATCGCAAACTAGACTAAGAGGTTCCTATTGAGTACAACATACGTAAGAGGTGTTAATACCTTCCTCTTGCGTAACCGACTCCCAAACCTAGAATTTGGTTCCAACGGCCAAGTTCTTTCTGTATAGGTTTTATCTATATCTTCTTTTTCTTTTGTTATAATAAATAAAATTAAATGGCGACTCTGTTGTTTGTTTTTCCGCGTCCTTCGCGATGATCGTATTTTTTGAGGTACGAAACATGGTTTGCTAAAAATATAAGTACCAAAATCATAGTCTATTTTGGTGCCAATTATGTAGATAAACTTAGACAAACCCGTAGCTATTGTGGAGGTATGGTTAGTGGATACCCAGTTGACAACTTCAATCTCGTGAAGAATTGAATAATTCACACTTCAATAACTTGTAGACAACTTTCCTTTCCTAGGCCATTGCTTTACTTGATTTCTAGTGATTTCTCTAGAGACGAGACTATCAGGTACCTCAACTTCTGGTCGTTCTGACTCGCATCTTCCTAAGAACCTGTTGATTATCACCGAAGAGAATTTCACACATCTTCCTCTTATATAAACTTTCCTAAAGTACGTGTTTCTTCTATCATCACACTCTTGTGTGATGTTCACACAAAAAATCCTTTACTAGTTTCTCATAACACTTTCCTAGTTTGGAAACTACCTCCATTAAACTAGCTTGATAAATGAGATCCACAATCTTCTTGCATTCTAAAGTTTTCTTCCCTAGTTATATTTCAAGGTCATTACATCTTTGGTTGGCATATTTCCACTTCTCAACATTCTCGAATGAGTGAAAGGATACATTATCTAAAGGAATGTCGGAATCTCAACAAAACTCCTTTTTGCTATAGACTTTTCTTTTATTTTATGTATAATGTCCTCAACAGTAGTGTTAACATGAAACTCTGAGTCACTTGAAGGTACCTTTTTCCTCTTCAAGTTCTTTTTCTTGGTAGCAGGACTCAGAACCTTATTACATCCATTTGTATGACCTACACTCACTCTTTTCTTTGAAGGAGTGCTTTTGGACATATCTTCAGCCTTTTCTTTCATGATTTTTAATCTCTTGGCAATGTCAGGAGGTAATATGTTACTGATGAGTTCATCATCAGAGGTCAAATTGTCAACCCTGACTATCTCATTCTCATCAACATTCTTTTCAACATCTGCTTCAGTAGTAGCCTCATGCTCGATATCACAAGCATCCAGGTCTTCATTCATCTTAACATCAGATGTTATTGTCATTGATGTACCAACATCGGGTGGGTCATCAGGAGTGGCCATCCCACTCAGAATATTAGACACTAACCTTTTAATACTCCGATCAACTTTAGTGTTTTCCTGGTTGGATCTTCTAGGAGCCTTTTCAATATCAAATTTTCCAGATCTTTTGATTATGTTAGTGGTATTAGGTTCAATAGAATCATTATGCACATAAGTTGATGAGATTCCCTCAAAAACCTTTTCTATAGTTATATTAGGACCAGTAGAAGCACTTACATGTGAGGAATGAAATCTTCTTCCTTCTAGGATCTTTGTTATGCACTTCTTAGGAGCTTCACTCAGAATGATCAAGAGAGGAAAAATGTCTGTTATTACATTATACATTTCTTCAGGAGCGGAAGTGGTCATGTTTCTTGGTTAGACATATTAGGTCTTTGAAATCCTAAGAGTGAGGTATTCAGACTGATGTTCTGAGCAAGTTATTTTTGGTATATATTAAGAAAAATTTGAGACTGAAGATTATAAAAATAAGGCAACTGAATAATACAGTAAGTGGAATGGTTTGAATAGCGTGTAGATGTGGGAAACCCAAAGCTAGGTAATGATGCTTTTGATTTTTCTTAACCCACTAAATGGATAAAAAACTATCTATTGCATATCTCATCCTTACTAATTGCTCTAATTTTTTTCAATACAAATTCCAACTACACCCTTTATCTTCTTAAATTGATATCTACTGAGTATGAAGTTATTTGCAGGATATTCTCTCACTACCAAACTTCTAATGATCTTAGTTTTATCTTTATCCAAATTACGGGGAGGGTGAGAAGTGTTATTATTTTCCTTATAGAGTGAATACCTTCATATCTTTAATGTCTTTTAAGTGATCACAATATATTGTCATCACATCTCGAGTGACATATGATTTTTCTGAGATCTTCTCCTCGTCTTCACACTCATCACAAGCTTTTCTTACATAGGTCCTCCAGACATTTCCTACATGCTTCCATGGGTTACAATGGTTTTCAGGTCTATTGTAAGATCCCTGATGTTGCATATGATGTTGGAACTTCCTTTTTGTAACCAGGGTACCATTTCTTATCTCAGGATAAGTATGTCTGGACATAAAAGGCTTTTCCTTTTTGTAATATCCAATTCCTATTGAGCTTCAAACATCTCTTCCATCTTTAAGCATGTCATCTGACACTCATGTTCCATTGTTTAACATTCTAACAGGCTTGGCCATATGTTCTAGCTTATATGTCAATAGTGATACTTTACTCTGATGATCATACACTCTAGAAGGTAATTTCTTCTTCTCATCCTGCAATTTTCTTATGACCAGCTTTTGCTTTTCACCTTCCTTGCACACTTCTTCACTTTTGGCACATAAGTCTTTGTACAAGGTAGTTAGGCCCTCACATAACATCTTCTTACCTCCTACATAGTCACATTTCCGAAGGCTTTAACATGCTTGACATCTTCATTATCTTTTCCACCTTCAAAGTCATCCTTAATCCAAGAGTCAGTCATTAGTTGTTTCTTGAAGTATGTTGGACATTTTATTCTAAGTTGCCCAATTCCTTGGCACTCATGATATTTAACACTTTTGTCTTTTTCTTGAGACTCACAAATCTTGATAATGTCAGGAGAAATTCTCTTGACATTTGATTTTGTTCTTCTATTTATCTTCCCCAATATTTGATTGGATTGTCTTCCAAGTAGGAAAACAATATTTAACATTCATTCCTTTGTGTCACGATCATGTTTAGTCCAGTCCGTTTATCTTCAATATTGGATATAAAATCTAAGCTCCTGCCTTTCTTTTATGGCTTGTCACAAATGGCATGTTGACTTGTCACAAATGGCATGTTCAATATGTTCATCAACACTGATGCCTTGGGCTTCTTCAATAGATATCACCTTCATACCATATTCCTTAGATGAAGCTTTGGGAATTGTATTTTCCAGCTTTTCATCAAACATCCTTTATTTGTTTGTTCTTTCGTGAGTTTTCCTAAGGATTTTCCAAGCCTCTTTAGCTAAAATACAGGTTTTGATCAACATGGATATATTCTTGTCTACTCCATTGTATAAGGCATTCAAAGCCTTAGAGTTTCCAAGATCTAATTCATCTTTATCATTTGAACAGTTTTCTTCGGGTTTCAAGGACTCATTCCCATCCTAGTCCTTCACAGTGGGATGATCACAACCTTCCAAGATAGCTTTCCATCACCTGGTGTACATAGATTTTAGAAAGGTTATCATGCGTTCCTTCCAATAGACATAATTAAATCCATCCAAAATAGGTGGTCTGTTGTTGTATCCTATTTTCTTGACCATGGTACCTGAATACAAAATCCCTATAACTCACTCAAATAATAGAACGTGGTGACATGCTCTGATGCCAATTGAAACTCTGGCACGCAAATACCAGATGTCGAGACAGGTGTCACAATACTGGGATCAACACAATTTGATCACACAAGTAAATATGTAGAAACTTAAATGGCAGAAAGATAAAACAACATCAATAATTGTTAACTCATTTCGGTGTAACTCACCGGAATTTGGGGGCTACCAAGCCAGGAAGAAAATTCATACTATGATAGTATTAGTTCAAATCTAAACTCCCATGTTTACAACTTCTCACCTAATAACTACCTTGTGTAACTTCTACCTAGAATCCTTTCTCTATATTAGATCCCCTCTCACTAATAGTCACAAACTAGTGACAATACCTCAAGAAACCAAAAATAAGTAGCACACTTCTGTAACACCCTAATTTTGGCCCTAAGATTTCTTCGCATTCCATCTGCATTATGCATACAAACAAGATCGCATTGGTACCTCAGTTCTTCTTGGGTGTAGGTTTATGCCTCACGGGGGATCACCATTTATATTGTTTGTTATTTGCTTTATATTTGTTTATGTTTACTAACCTCTAACTAAAATACAAAAATATGTTGTAGTTCACTTCTTCTTCTTTTTATGCTTTCAGAAGTTACAGGGTTTTCAAAGATATGGTAGTGATTTCATTTCAAATGTGGTTGTTCAGTTATGATCTGATTTAGATGGAAGTTTGACCTAATCTTGGTCAAACTATCAGAAGATTGCTTCAACTGCAAGTTATTTATGTCAATGGTTATTTCTCAGGCGATGCGTATTCAATGATAAGTTTTATTGTGTGTGAAATTTCTCTGGTTGATCGAATAGCAATTTGTGAGAAGTTTGGTCAATTTTGTCTTAATTGAGTGGTCATCAGTTCATCAGTGGTTCATCTGTGGATTTATTTTCCAAAGATCGATCCAGACATATTTGGAAGGATTCAGAAATTCAAAAGTTGGTGGTCATTTGAGGTGGTTGTAATTTATTCAATGGTTGGAGACTGGTTTCATTCAATCACTTGTGAAAATTTCAAATTTGGTTATGGGTTTAAAATAAAAGAAATCATCGCTTTGTCCATTATTCGATTCATACATTTTTTTTCTAGTCACCATTTTTTACCTCATCCATATTTCCATTTTATTTCCTACTAGTACACCGGTAGTTGAGTTTATTTCCTACCCAGTATACCGGTAATTTTGTCCCTAATCTCGTTGCCTCTCTCTACCCCGTAAACATGATAGTTTCTTAGGCCCATGTTATCCCAAAATCCCATATATTCATAAATTTTCTTTTGCAATAAAACAAAAAAGAAAAAAGGAAGTGATGAGGCATGTTACAGCCACATTCACGTGAACTCATAGCAACACGTGATCAGCTTCTCTCAAACCACTCATCAAGCTACCATGTGAAAAATAATACCACACTTCCAGTCACATGATCAACACATCATGTTGTTTTCAGCTAGCTTCCATACTCCAACCACTACATCTCTAGCTGAAGCCAAGCCCACACACTGAGCTTTATCAGATTTCATCACACCACAATCACACATAAAGGCATTGACCAAAATACAGGAAGATAGCAAACTAAATGAAAGTACTAGCCACAAGCAAGCAACACGCCTGAAAGCATCACGTAACTCAGCTCACACGTGAACATCACATGGACCAAAATGCAATGGCTGAAAAAATAAAATGCAGGAAAAAATTACAAAGTCAGAACAAGTATCACACATCCTTCATCGAAGAAAACGCGGAAAATTCCTCAAAATGCAATCAAACTTTCTTCATTCAAAATTCACTCCAAGAATTCTATAAATAGAGGCTTATTCCTCTTTAATTCTCAAGCTTAAAAGACCTCTCAAAACTCTCTCAAAATCAAAAACCAAATTTCATTCTTCAAGAATTCTTCAAATTCAATTTCACATATTCATGAATCCTCATCAATTGCACAAATCTGAATCCACAATAACACAACAACAAGAGAGATATAGTTAGAAGCTAGTTCACCATTGTTGAAGGTAGTGGAACTTTTTTGACCAAATTTTGTGGTTTCGATTCATTTGATTTGTGATGCGTCAGTTGAAACCAACCGCATATTTGGAATCCTTGCAATCTCCCGGTCGAAACAGTATATCATTGGAGCTTCGTCGCTCCGATTTGACGGAGCTCCAAAATGGTGGAGGAGTTTATGAATAGTGTTCGTGGAAGGCTTTTGAAGAAGATGATGTTCTGCCATTTTTTCTTTCTTATTTTTTTTATAAACTTTGTTTTCTTTGTTTAATAAAGTTAGTGTGTGATTCTTGGGCTTAAGAGCAATTTGAGTTCATTTGCTATTTCCTACCACAAAACCTGCGCCTCACCCCTTATCTTCTTCTTATTATTATTTTTCCTATAAAACCTCATTTTAATTTTGTTATCTTGATTTTCTTTCTAAAAATTGTTGTTTCTGATTTTTATTAATTTCAATAAACATTGAAAATATTTTTGAAAAGAGTTCTTAAAAATATTTTAGTTCTTTTTATGGATTATTTTTAGATATTAATTTTTGATAGAATCTCATTAATATCAATGGATTTCGGGTGTCTATTTTTATCCACCAAGAGAGATGATTGATGTTCGTGATGATTTAATCAATTTGAGATCTAAATTATTTAATTCATATTTCTCTTCATCTCTTATTTTTCTTTTTGTCGATAAGATCTCTGATTCGACGATTGTTGATTTTCAAAGATGTTTAATCTTCATTATTTTAAATTTATGGATGAATGATCATCTAGATCATTCTCCATACTTTGGAATCGTGATAGGTTTCCTTTGATAAATCAATGTTAAATCTCGATTAAGATTAAACCGTTACCACTTTTTCTTTTAGTGTGACATGTTTTCGGAGAATGATCTATTATATAATATCACTAACATGTATTAGCACAAATATCGTTCACCTTAATTGGTGTTGGCCGACCTCATTTTTAGGGTAATTATTTCGTAAATTACTCGGCGATTGTTTAACATAGACCTGAATGTGTCCCGAATTCGGAATAAAAATCCAATTAGATACTTGCACTTTCGTGGACTAGACCTCGTGTTGGTCGTGTAATCCCAAAGTGATTAATCTTTTTGTGTTAAGATCCAAGACTTGTGAAGTTTGATGAATAGTTTATTTAGGTATCTCAATCTTCTTTCAAAGTTCATAGAATTTGGATCTAATCGCCTTGATTAATCACTATAGTGTAAGATACTAAATGGAATCAGTTACTTCTTTTTGGTTGTGGATGATTAATTTTGACACACCATTATTATGTACATCTTATTATTAATACTACTATATTAATATTCTATTATTTCTTTCATTTTAATTGTTCTTTAATTTCCTTCTCGCACCTTTATCTCTTTCATTTTTATTATGCTTTTATATTGTTTTATCATTCATTATCATGTTTATATTCTTGCTATTATATTGTTGTGTAGATTTTTCTTTTGTCCACTTGGACACAAAAATATTAATAAAGGCTTAAACCATAAAAAAAAAGTTTAATTCTTTCCATCTTGGACTATTGGTTACTAGCCTATGCTTTGGAGTGACTTACCTATGGACAACTTTGAAGTATTGATGGAACCTTTGAACTTAAAATTATGACTCTTTATCCATTTGCATGGAAGTGTTAATCATTGTAGACTTGCCTTTATTTGACATTTGCTTTTAAATTCTTAAGGATCTTATGAATACTTTGAAGTGGCTTCAATTTTGGTTAGATCATTATTTTCCTTAGCTTTTATTTTATGTACTAGGTTAGCCTCTTCATCTCTTTCCCCTTCTTCAATTTTCAAAACTTCTCTCTTTTTCAAAGGATTCTTGTTTTCAAAACTATCACCTCTTTAATAAATAAAACATTGACTTTTGTCAAGTGGATTTTACTATTTCTTTTCTTTTAAAAAATCAATGAATTTAATCATCTTGACTTTAATTCAAAAAATAAAAAGAACCAAATGCATTCAAGTTGTTTTGTGCCTTTGTGCACCTTTGTTTGTTTTCTTTAAAAGTGAAGATTATGAGTCATTATTCTTTAGTCGGATGCAAGTCTCTCAATATCCATGATTTAAGTTTGATGTAATTGAGTCTCTTGTCATTCGTGGGGGTTTAGTGACATATTCGTCGATTTTATCCGAGTTGGCGCCCTCCCCATAATGATGTATGAGTCCATGCCCTCATTCTCATGGAAGATTTGTTAGGCTATCCACTTGAAAATTAAAAATTCTCTTCACTTAATAAAATCAATTATAACCAACCTTTTTCACTATTTGTACCAAGAACTACGGGGTTTTGATCTCGCATTTCACATTGTGGGTACGTAGGCATGAGGTGGTAAACCGCTTCAAACACAAAAACATTACAAAATTAATTCTTCTCTCATCCCTCCATTCTATTTTACAAACTTTTTTCATACCAAAAGCAATAAATTTTTCAAAGGGTTCCCGTGGAGTACCACAGACATTTTGGGGGCGTAAAACCTACCCATTTTGTAACATATCCCTTTACCCGTTTCTCTGTTTGTTTCTTTACCTTTTTGCTTTTAGATTCATTAGGATTTATTATCTCTTTTTTTCCTTTTCCACTTGGAATAAAATAAAAACGCGGTGGCGACTCTGTTTACTTTGAGTTATGTTAACTAATAACTTACACTCATGATTTTACCGCTATAACTTCCATGATAATACTTGGTTTTGCTTAAAAGCTTCAACCAAGAATAATACACTTTTGCTTAAAAGCTTTAGAGTGAACAATTAACAATGAACAATCGGTCAACTCAATGCATCAAACCTGATACAATGGTGACATACAAACAAAAACACTAAACCTTAAATAACCACTAAGACATGGCTAATCATATTTTTCACAAAATATTCAATGTCCAAGTTGCAATATGTTTAGCTCCTCTCTTTAAATATCCTTTATACCCCGTGGGCTTGGGATTTTTAAAACGCAAAAACATCAGGAATCATCTTCCAATCATTAGCATAATTTCCCGTACAATAATATGAACAAAATACAAAGTTTATAAAAAGGTTCAAAGATCCTTTTTACGAAAAATCAATCAAATATGTCAAAATAGAAGTTCCCAAAATATCATTCCTTGGATAATAGAAATGTGTGTATTAAATTACACTCAAAACAAATATAGTAAAATACCAAAACAGTCATGCCCTAACTTTCTGGTATAACATGTCTTGAAACATGTCACAAAATCATGCTGAACATGATGTCTGACACTCATGACAAAATATTTGGCTTAACATCTTGCTGTTAGCATGTTTTACCAAAATGTTGTTAATCCAAAAACCACATAACTTACAAAGAAGAATTGACAAATTTCAAAGTAAGCATGAGTTTGAAATGTCTGACCTAGGAAAGTTGGAATATTTTTATAGGAATGGAAATCATGGAAATCATGGAAACCAAACAAGGCATTTTATTGCATCAGAAAAAATATCTAAAGGACATCTTAAATATATTTAAGATGAGCGGTTTTGACCCTCCTATCACACCAATGGAGACCAACATCAAGCAAAAGAAAGAATTTGAAGAAGAATTGGTTGATAGCATATTGTATAAGCAAATCATTGGATCTTTAAGGGATTTTTGCAACACAAAACCTGACATTAGTCATAGTGTTTTATGGTTGAGTAAATTTATGGAGAAACCAAGGATATGTCATATAGTTGCAACAAAAATAATCCTAAGATACATCAAAGACACGACAAGTTATGGAGTGCTAATGCCTCTTCAAACAACCAGAATTGGAGCTAGGATATGTGGTTACTCAGACTCAGATTGGAGTGGTGATCAAGATGACAAGAAAACAACAATTGGCTACCTGTTCATGATTGGATCAACACTATTTTCTTAGATTTCCAAGAAGCAATGGATTGTTTCTTTTTCCTCATGTGAAATATAGTATGTTGCAGCCTCTTATGCATCATGTCAAACACTTTGGTTAGACATATTGCTTGAAGAATTAAACATTGATGACTATGGCATAATCAAGCTGGCTATAGATAATTAATCAACCATAGACCTTACAAATCATCTAATGAGTCATGGTATAAGTAAACATATAAAAAGGAGGTATCACCTTCTTAGAGATCAAGTTAGAAAATCAAGTTTAACTATTGATCATTGCAAGACATAGTTGCAATTAGCAGATATCATGACAAAACCCCTTAAGCAAGCAAGGTTTAAAGAAGTTAATGGGAATAAGAAGCATGTCAAATATGAATTAGGAAGGGTATTATGGTTAATTTAGTTTGTTTTAAGAATATACTCAGATGTATATCATATAATCGAGCATGTATATCAGGTTTAGTTAGACATACTATTTTAAGGATATACCCCGGTGGGTATATCATTTAACTAGGGGGTATATCAGACTAGTTTTAGACAATTTGTTTTAAGTTAATTAGGGTGGCTAGTGTGTCTATAAATACTACCTCTCATTGTAATTGAAATGTACATAATAATCAATAAACCCCTTTTCATCAATCACTCTCTAATCTGTTTGTCAATTTATCATCATTTGTCAAGTAACTTATGATACAAGTTACCTATTATGAATGATTGTCATTACTAACCTATTTTTCATCATTAGAGTGATGTGATGCCATCAATGATATATGTTCTTGTTGTTCATGATCTAAACCTGGAGTTGAACGTACTTAATTATCTTCCCATGCAATGCATGCTTTATTTTACCTTATATCCTTATATCCCTTAAAGTTTTTCTTCTTTTTTAGAGATAGAAAATCCGTCTTTATGTGGCCTTATTTGTCTCATTGAAAATAAGTGAAGTTTTGATTTGATGATGGTGTTTCTTTCCTTGACCAAATTTTACCGCCTTATCTTTTTTTTTACCATAAATGTTATGTTATCATCTTCTTTCGAACAATTTTCTTGTTGATTTATATTTGAGTCGATTTTCAAGGAGATACATTTATGTCTCTTTTCCTACTTTTCACTTTGGTATAATCGACCAAAATATAATTTGTGTTCTAGTAACTTTTCAAAAGTGTGGTCGATGTCATCTTTGATAAGCTTTACTTTTAAAAAATGGATGTCACATTTGGTTTCCATGCTCTTGTCAAGGATCTTAGAACCTTTTAAGTCTAATTATCTATTTGTAAAGGTTTTTCCAAGAACAGTTAGATGGTTTGTCAAGTGGGTGAATCTTTTTTGCATATCTAGAATCGTTTCTTAAGGTAAAATTCTAAATATTTCATATTCTTGTGAATGGGTGTTCAATCTAGATCTATTTACTTCCTTCGTACCTTCACGTGTTGTTTCTAATGTATCTCAAATTTCTATATTCATCGTGCATTTTGAAACTCTAAAGAATTCATCTATTCCTAATGTCGATGCTAGAATGTTTTTGACCTTTTATCATATAGGATTTTATTTTTATCATCTTCACTCCAATCATTTTTAGGCTTTGGTTGTTCTACAACTTCAACACTATGAATGGGTATGAATGGACATTCTTTAATGACACCCCATACCCATACACCATGTGATTCTAGGAACATTTGCATTATTATTTTCTAAGAATCATAACACTCACCGGTAAAATAAGGTGAACTATTTATACTAGAGTCTTCTTCTAAGAATGGTTAAGTGGAACCCATATTTTCCAGATCTAGCAACAATTTATTCAACTCTTGCTATGTCGTCAATTGTAAGTTTTAGATAAAACGTAAGATGAAGGGGACGTGAATTAAGTTTGTTGTATTTTTTTTCTCATTTTTGTGCTAAGTTTCTTAACTTTAAGATGTCAAAAGCGGTAATGATTTATGCTAAGTATGAAGAAGATAAAATGCATAATTTAAAGTGCGAAAAATAAATAACACACAAGAATTTATATCGGTTCCCCTTACCAACTTAAAGGTATATCTAATTCCCATATTCCCTTAAAGAATTTTCCATTATTGTTTATATTCTTGTACAAGTCTCACCCCAAAACCTCTTTACAACCTTCTAA
Source organism: Lathyrus aphaca (assembly GCA_963966055.1). Classification (NCBI taxonomy): domain Eukaryota; kingdom Viridiplantae; phylum Streptophyta; class Magnoliopsida; order Fabales; family Fabaceae; genus Lathyrus; species Lathyrus aphaca. The sequence continues at coordinate 543,989,733 of OZ014524.1, forward strand.
CACAATCACAAAGAAAGAACACTACTTTCTTAACCTTATTTTCACTACAACCATGATAATAAGTACAACATACACTTTGTAAACACTTTTGAAGAAATTTTTGTTGTTGGCTTGAAATTCCAAATTAACACTTCTAATATTGGACTTCTCTTTCTTGTATTACAATTCAAACTTAATATACATCGAGTGCTCATAAATTTTATTAAAACTTTTAAGATATGTGAAAATATGCAAAGTTTCAAAAACTTGAAATATGAATGAACACTTTAAAAGAATGTTTGAATTGTATAGAAATTGAATTGAAAGAGGTCATTTTGTTTTATGGTGTATAATATCTTATATACACCCTTAAAAACCTCTATGAGAGGATGCATAAGTTTGAAAAGGCTCTAAAGCTCTGTCATTCAAAACAACCATGTTGTTTGATGAAAAATTGCATTGCTTCAAGTGACAACCGATTACCATAGTCCCAATGTTTGAAAAATTCAAGTTTTCAAACTAGTAATCGATTACCACCAATCTTTAATTGATTACCATTATAATTTTCATGAAAAAAATCAGCAATTGGCAGCTTAGTTTCAATGGTTTCATGCATTATCTTTAAGAACTTTATATATGAAATTTGAGAAGTGTTTCTGAGCATTCAACGTAATATAGAATGAATTGTAATATGTACCTTTAAATTGTCAATCATTCCAACTTTTTTCTTTGATTTTCAATGATCAATCTTCATGTTTTCTTCATCCTTAACATTCTTTTGTCTTCAAAACTCTATCTTTTTTCTTTGATATATATTTGTCTTCATTAAAATCAAGCCAAATAAAAGCGACCTTCTTCATAACATATAATTTCATGTGTTAAAGATTAAATTTAAATTTCAATAAACAACAAAATTTTAAATATTTATATTATCTCTTAAATGATATAAAAAATAATTTATTTAAATAAATATAACTCAATATACATCATAATATTCACTTTTATATAAAATTCTACAAATTAGTATTTTTTGTTAATAAAAATTATAATTATATCTTAATCAAATACATAACTAGAAATATAACTTTTTAAATTATACTTTTTCTTTTCCTTATTATAAATATAAATTATATATTTTTCAATTCATTGAATAATTAATATTTAATTTTTATCTAGTCCAAAATCAATATTTATTAAATAAATATAAAAAATAATTTTTACTTATAGTAAATAACATATAAAATATTATATATATAAACTAAAGAGTTTGAAAAATCATATTATTCAATGGATATAGTAACAAGAACAAAGTCATATAATAATAATAATATTATTATTATTACTATTAACCATTTTTGTCAGCACACAGTTCTCAAAACCTCACTCCAATTTGCTTCCTACTTCTTTACCAATAAACCTCACTCCATTTTTCTTCCTCTTTCTCACTTCACCTTCATACATTCATCACCTTCATCTCTTCCATCCTTCACCAATCAACCATTTCCACAAGGTAACACAATAAACTTTTCTGAAATGCAAACTCTCTATGTTGTTTTATGAATCATGTATTTGTTTTTGATATATCAAGCTTGATTAGAGCTTGATAAATTCTAGGGTTTATCTGTTTTATGTAAAAATCATTGCTTGATCTCATTTTCATTGTGGGTTTTTGTAAAAATTCATTTTTTTTTTAAATTTCTGAGAGTATATTCGAGATTGCATGACCCTTTTGTCTTTTTATGCTGAAAATGTCATAACTTTGCATTTTAGGTTTTGAAATGAAGTAGGAAAAGAGGAATTAGGGTTTTAATAGCTGTTGTTTGAGGTGAAAAAGAGTGGAATTTGTAACAGAAATTTTCAGCTACTGAAGGTTGATTTGTGTGAATTTTAGATGGAAGAAGCTCCTCCAGGTTCAATTGACAAGAATAAGATTCTTGATATTAAGCCTATAAGATGTTTGATACCTGTTTTTTCGAAGGATCCTCAAGTTCCGTCTTCGGGACAGTATCCGTCAGGGTTTTCTCCATTTTTCCCATTTGGTGGACCTCAGGAGAGTTCAGCCACTGGGGTGAAACCAAGAGGTAGAGCTATGCCGGCTCCGATTCAATCGTTTAGGAGTCCTCTAGGAGAGGATGATAATCTCAATGGCAAAAGAAATGCACCATCGCATTCGAGCCAGGTTAAGTTACAGAAGATCACGCGTGCCGATTTGAGTGGTTTAGTTGGTATAGACCCGGCACAAAAAAATGATGGTAACCGGGAAGTTGTTAATATTGTGCTCATGTCATTTGATGCACTAAGAAGAAGGCTATGTCAACTTGTTAATGCCAATGAATTGGACATGGGTAGGATCTCGCGTGCCGATTTGAAAGCTGGGAATATTTGTTTGTCCAAAGGAATTCGAACAAATGCGACGAAGAGAATTGGATCGGTACCTGGAGTTGAGATTGGGGACATATTCTTTTTCCGAATGGAAATGTGTGCTGTTGGTTTGCATTTCCAATCGATGGGGGGAATTGATGCCATCAAGAGTGACCATAAGGATGAGGCTTTGGCTGTTTGCATTGTTTCGTCGGAAGAATACGATGATGAACCTGAAGATGGTGATGTTATAATTTACACTGGTCAGGGTGGGAATTTCAAAAAGAAAGACAAGCATATGTCTGATCAGAAGGTTCATAGGGGTAATCTTGCTTTAGATATAAGTTCAAGACAACAAAATGAAGTAAGAGTCATCCGGGGAATGAAAGATACTACGGCTTTGAACTCAAAAATCTACGTCTATGATGGTCTGTATAAAATTCAAGATTCATGGGCTGAAATGGCAAAAGAAGGCGACGGAAGCTTGTGTAAGTATAAGTTGGTAAGAGTGCCTGGACAACCTAGTGCCTTTTCCGTTTGGAAATCGATTCAGAAGTGGAAAACTGGATTTCCTGCGAGGACTGGACTTATTCTCCCGGACCTATCCTCAGGAACTGAGAGTATTCCTGTTTCACTTGTCAATGAAGTCGATAACGTGAAGTCACCTGCCTTTTTCACATATTTCCACTCTCTTAGACATCCAAAATCATTCAGTTTGACGCAGCCTTCACATGGTTGTAGCTGTAGTGCTAAAAAAGCATGTGTACCAGGTAATTTGAACTGCTCTTGCATTCAGAGAAATGAAGGTGATTTTCCGTATATTATCCAGGGTGTTCTGGTGAGCCGGAAGCCATTGATTCATGAATGTGGCCCTACATGTAAATGTTTTCCTAACTGCACAAACCGAGTATCTCAAACCGGTTTAAAGCACCAAATGGAAGTGTTCAAAACAAAGGATAAAGGCTGGGGTCTGCGATCATGGGATCCTATTCGTGCTGGCTCTTTTATTTGCGAGTATGCAGGTGAAGTTATTGATAAAGCTAGGTTAAGTCAGCTTATAAAAGAAGGAGATACTGATGAGTATGTTTTCGATACAACCCGTGTTTATGAATCTTTCAAGTGGAATTATGAGCCTGAGTTACTGGATGAAGTGACAGCAAATGAGTCTAGTGAGGATTATGCTATGCCACATCCTCTTATTATAAATGCCAAGAATGTTGGAAATGTCGCAAGATTCATGAATCATAGTTGCTCACCAAATGTTTTCTGGCAGCCTGTCATATACGAAGAGAACAACCAGTCCTTTCTCCATGTTGCATTTTTTGCATTGAGACACATTCCTCCAATGCAAGAGTTAACATATGACTACGGAACTGATCGATCTGATAACGCTGAGGGTAGCAGTGCACACAAAGGTAGAAAGAAATGCTTATGTGGATCATCAAAATGCCGTGGTTCTTTCACTTGACATTTCGTCGCAATTTTCACAGACTTACATGATGCCTGGCAATGCAATCTTGGCTAAAAAGGTATCTGAGTTCTCACCCCTCTTTTTGATTTTTTAAACCTTTGAACCAGTTTTCAATCTTAGTCCACTTCTCTTACGAATTTGTGTACTCGATCATTAAATGATATATTATAAAGAATGTTTCACCGTTCAAACTCAAAATCACATATCATGCCCTCATTAACAACGAGGTCACGTAAAAATCACATCTATTTTTTTGTTGTTGCTAATTGTAAATCTTCCATTTATCTTATTTTGATATAACAGATGGATGATAGCATTCTGTAAGAAGATTCAGATCAAGTTTGGATCTTTCTTTTGATGCAAGCTTCCAAAGATCCTTGTCAAGCGTTGGTAGGTGAGTTCGTCTGAACCATGAATAAATCATGTGTGACCTGGCCCGTTTATTCAAGTCCAACTTTATCATAAATATTCAGTGAGGCTGTATAATTTATGTAAATTATGAGCTGGTAATGGCCATGATACACTCGCTAGAAAGTACATAACTAGTGATATGTTATTTATCTTTGACTTTGTTCTCTCAACATGGATGGATTTGTACTTTGTAGATGCCAATTTGTGAACCTTGGCATAAATCTTCAACTAAACTTGTTTTCGATTGTTGTCTTGCTTTGGTTTCAGCAGCAATCATGACTCGCTCGTGATTGAGCTGCGTGAACTCCGTTGTAGTTTATGTTGTTTACTAGTGAGAACTTGTTGTAGTATGTGTAGTGAGTGATTTATCAACTCCCTGGTAGTTGGAATCTCCTTGTACATCTATGATTCTGCTGCTAAGGGTCTTCCCCTTTTATTTGATTTGGCATAATTTTGCTACAGTTAATGTCAAGATGCACAGTCAAATATTATTGGAAATTATTTATGAACATGGAATAAGGTTCTTTTATAAACTCTTCCAACTTGTCGACATGTATCAAAACCTATCTTGGATTTGTTATTTTTAAAAGGTCTTATTATACAAATTTATTTTAGATCTCTAAATATATTGGGCTGATTTTTATATTATAATGTCTTTATTTTTATGGAAAATTCTATCCCCCACCTATGCGTTTTAGGAATCCCAACAATTCCAACATTGCCTTGTTTTGAATTTTTTTCTGTTGATGTTTTTCCTAAATGGATCATTTTGTGATAGAATTTGAGTTTGGTCAAACTCAACCCTACAAAATCGGTTGTTAAGGTGAGAAATGTTATTCTATTTAAACCATTTAAATCTTTTATGAATTCTATATTTAGTCAACGTGAGTTTGATTTAACTCTATCCTACAAAACTGGTTGGTAATGTGAGGAGTGTTATTCTATTTAAATTTTCTGTGAATTTTATATTTAGTCAATGTAGAACTTCTATAAACAAAACAAAAAAAGTAATTCTCAAAGATGTATGATGAAAATTTCATTGTTCAAAATGCTGAAACTTAATTGTTCATCATCTACATTAATGTTGTATTCTAATAGTTATGTCTTGGATTTTCCTAGATGACTTGATTAAAACATAAGCCCCATCAACTACAAACATAGAGAATAACTCACTTAAATAACAAAGGTCATTCGTTGTTAAGGGGATAGACTTATTATTGTAATCACTAAGGAGGAATACTAACTTGAAGTGGAAGCATGTAAGCACAACTTTCGGGTACTTTGAATTCTCCTTTTTCATCTTTAGAGGATGGTAGAAGGGTCGGGTTTATAAGCTCTTGGAACATAAATTATGGTTTCCTTAAACTTCTTTTTCTTGGAGTAGATTTTAATCCCAATTGAATGAATCGGTCGATGTACGATCGTAGGATACCGCTTACGGCGGATATGGTAATCGATTGTCTTTTCCGACCATATAAATATGCAATAAGTCAATCGCGAAAATATGTCCATGATCTGATTCAACCATCGGGAAGACCATTAAACCATAATTTGGTCGGTCTTACTAGTGTCAAAGCCAATAATTTTCATTTAAAGGCAACATCAGTGTTGTAGTAGTTGATCTGGTCATTGACAAGCTGCACATGTTCATCGGGATCTTATTTCCTATTGTATTCCCCCAGTTTGGGAGGCTTATGCGTGGATTGAGGATCTTTCTTTCCAAGATCTAAGCACACATAGGGGTTTAGATTGTGCCCCGATCGGTTGATGTTCATTACGATCCGGGAAAGGAGCATAACTATCTCAATCTCCACCCGAACTTCGGGGAGAATAATTATGCTTCTCGCCTTTATAACATTCCTTCGATTTCTGAACTTTCCTTTCTTCTTTCACTGCAGAGACTTTGGCCTTCCGAAACGATTTCTTCTCGAGTCTTCTTCTTGTATTGAATTTGCCCAGGTTTAGACATGTTGGAGACTTTCTTCCAAACGAAGAAACCTTTCTTCTAATGCTTTAGAGTTTTGTTGTTGAACGATATTATAAATGTCGTTGATAATCTTGTTTGCGCCTTGAGATCCAAGATTCGCCACAAGAATGACAAAATTGTGTGAGATCTCAGGCAATTTCGTAAGAAATGGAGTTGGAATCCAAAGTGGCGACGTTTGGACTGTTCTTGCTCTCGATGGAGGGAGGATTAGATCTGATTGCTATAGAGTATCGATACTAAAGTTCATTTAACCAAGAGGTGGAATTGTATTTCGTCGACTGGTTGTTGACGATACTATACATGCAATCGCTAAAACGGCTTCACGCGATGGAGGAACGAGTAACTCTTGATCCAACCATTTATATGGATCTATGAAATTTATAAACGCTGAAAATCGAATATTAAAGAGAGTTAAATATGAGATAGTTCACCAATAAAGTGATAAATCTTACTAAAGTTCTATCTTGAAATTAGTTTATTCATTAAAAAAAAGATGTTTTTTCATTGGGTTGTTTGAGTTTATTATCAATTTTTATTTTATGATGAGTTAACATATCTCTTGTAATTTTGTTAATGAAGTTTATTTGATTATAAAAACTATTCTAAACTCTAGTCGTCTCTAATATACTGTCATTTACTTTAATACATTATCATTTATTTTTATTAAACATTATACACATCAATTTTAAAAAAAAATGCAAATTCAATTATGCAACCAATAAGTGAATATAACCTCTTAAAAAGTTCAACACTATATACCTACCTTAAAATAGTGGAATTTCGTTGTCAAGTTATCATCTATACCTTACCACTAGCTAGTGATACAATTTGAACTTTTTCATTTACAGTAACAAATATTTTCTTAACTCAATTTAACAGGAAAAAAACTATTTTTATGTAAGAATGATTTTCTTTAAGTAATTTTTGTTAGATTTCAGTCATAAAAAACAAAACCCCAGTGGCAGAAACCGTAATTAACTTTTGTTTTTAAGAAATATTTGCAAGAATTAATTAATTACTACCATTTGAAGTTTACAGACATTAAATAAAAACAGAATTTGCAACATTAAAATCATCAAATCAGAGTGGCGCAGCGGAAGCGTGGTGGGCCCATAACCCACAGGTCCCTGGATCGAAACCAGGCTCTGATAAATTCGATTTTTTCACATTTTTGTTCTATGGACGACATGAAATACTTTATCACCGTTTTTGTGTAATACGACATGTCGTTTAAGAAAAACTGAAGGTTAATTTCGGCAATTGCTCCATTACTTTTGAATACTTTAATCAAAATAATATGACTGCTATACACAACAATTCGCATATATGTATATAATTTTGGTTTTTTAAATGTAGTAGCCCGTTAACTAAAACCATTAAATTTTTATTACATTGTTTGATAGAAAAATAATGAACATTTTATATATTTATACATTAAACTATACAGAAATAGTGTTAAACTGTAGGAGTACACTATAATTCTTGATAAAAAATTTAATGAAAAAACTTTAAATAGTGATTAATTACTAATTCCATATATGCATGGATTTTAAATAATAATAATAATTAATGGACACATAAGTTAAAATCATTGTATTTTAACTATATTATTTAATTTTGTGTAAAAAAACTAAATTATTTAACAAAGAAAATATGTTATTTTCATAATAAACACTATAAGGGTGTTAAAATCGCAAACTAATTTTTAAAAATTGAATACTAATGAATGTATTTTGATGTTATAATCTGATTTTTTTTTTTAACTTTTAAATTACTTTACATAAATCAAAATAAATTAACATATATTTTAGTATTTATTCATTTTTTAATAATATTGTATATTGTATTAGTTTATTATTCATTGATGTTTAACTTTATTTAATATTAATAATTAGTTTTATTTAGATTTAATAGTTTTTTTCTTTATATATCTGGAATTTATTTTGGTCTTATAGTTTATAAAAAAAACTATTTTGATCATCAAATTTTATAACAGTATGGGTGGTAAAGGCTTTTCCATAGAGGCGACTGGTCTTGTAGGGTGGTGTTTACGGTGATAACGGAGACCAACTCACATGAGGTGATAAACTTTATATTATGCAATATAGTTGTTAGGTTATGATATGTCTGTATCCCTTTAAGGGAAAAATATTTATAGAAGCTCTTGAACCTAGAACTTAGGAAACCCTAAGAACTATTCTACCTTTACTCTAGGGGGAGAGAATTTTGACCACAAGGGAGTCGTGGTATGAATCATTCTTGTACGACTAATGGGAAGATATCAACACCATACACGCCATATGTGAAAGTGCAATCATGTTATTGTATGTTGTCATTTATTTATTTTGATATTTTTGTTAATTAGAGTGTATTTGTTATAGTCTGTTCGATTATTTATAATTTTCTTATCATTCAATTATTTACGTGTTTGCATCTCTTTCGCAGTTTGAGTTGTATTGTATTCCCTTTGTTTATTTTAGCATTGTACCATTAAGACCTTTCATTACTCAATAAAATTAGAGTGCTTAATCCATGACAATGTTCCTTTTTTATTCTAGAAAATTGCCCTTTTGTCGTTTCATTAGGTGTGGTTTGAATCACAAGTTTGAACTCTTAGATCATGATGTTTAGTGACTTGATTCAAATCAAGTGTTAAGTATGATTCAAATCATGAACCTTGTGAAAATTGGGATTTTCCTATGGATGAATTGATTCGAAACACAAACCTCGTGTGATTCGAATCAAGTGTTAATCCTAACTCAAATCAAACGTGTCCATGAAGCTAAATTTGAGTTTTAGTCATGTTTATCATGTTTATTGATGATGATAGAGACTTGTTAGTCATTAAAAAAAAACCTCAAAATCAATATCATTGGCACAAAAGCATCAAATGTTAGGGTCTAGACCATTTCTGATTAAAACTAATTGCAAAAAGAATTAAATTGCGCCTATTTAACCAAATTTGAATAGTAGAGTAGGACATCCAGGATTCAACAACAATCACAATGTAAGGTTTATGATCAATAATCAATCTTCTTAAAGCCAATTTTGAAGGAGGGTTGGTTATGTCTCTCACATTCCAAAATATTCACTTCATGTTGAAGGTCAAGCATTACCAGATTTTAATTTAGTGTTGTTATTTTTAGGGGTGAAATTAATCTTATGATTTTTCTTCTTAGCTCTTGACATGACTAGCTGAAAGCCATCATCTTTGACAATCATGTTATAGTTTCTAGAATCCTAATACAACAGGGTACCATCCACTTCCATGAGAGTCATATTGGCCTAAAGTCTCCTCCGAAACTCCATGTTCCAATGCACCAACTCAGGGACCAAATATTTAACAATGTTAATGTTACCCTAGACATTTTGTATGACTTCCACATACTCATATTCCAAAAAGATCTCAAAAGAAACATCTTGGTCATCTAATAAGTTTTTAGTTCCCAAGTTTTGAGTTATGTTTCTTTATCCAAAGTCTTAGAATTAGTTGTTTTAAGAATACCACTTGTTTCCCCTAGAATATTGACATGCACTAAGTCAATCTGAGGCTTGGCTTTGTCAAAACTAATTTTAGCAGTTGATGTCTTTTCATTTCTAGATGAAGAGTCCACTAAATATACTAGTAGCTATTGTCTAAGTTCTTGTTTCCAACTTGAACATAGTTCTTCTTGTTTTCTTTTCTTTTCTTTGATTTTTCTTCTCATCCTTTTTCCAATGGGGAATGTTCATCTATAGTTCTCCTCTTACAAATATCAATATGATGATTGATGACCAATACAATTGCATAAAGTGCAAAAATTTGGTAGATTCTCTTATTCTAATTCCATACAAAGACATAACATTTTCTCTCCAGTAAAACATTAATTATATTAACTCTTTAGTGAGTTCCATATTAACTAAAACTCTCACAAAAGGACCAAGAAGGCGATTAAACATGCCTTTGTCTGTAACAAGAAAGAAGATATGTGTGCTTAGATCTTGGAAAGAAAGATCCTCAAATCCATGCATAAGCCTCCCAAACTGGGGGAATACAATATGAAAGAAGATCCCGATGAACACGTGCAGCTTGTCAATGACCGGATCAACTACTACAACATCGGTGTTGCCTTTAAATGAAAATTATTGGCTTTGACGCTAGTAGGACCGATCAAATCATGGTTTAGTGGTCTTCCCGATGGTTGAATCAGACCATGGATATATTTTTACAATTGACTTATTGCACATTTCTATGGTCGGAAAAGACAATCGGTTACCATATCTGCCCTAAGTGGTATCCTACGATTGTACATTGAACGATTCACTCAAGTCACAATAGAAATGGAAGGAACAATAAAGTCTTTCCAATGTTAGATATTCGAGAATGACATCCTTTGCGATCATCGTTTCTACACCAAGTTGGGGAAGAAAAATGTGAGAGCAACTCAAGAGATGTTAAACTTAGCCCAACCATACATCACATTGGAAAAGAAATTGAACACTCGCTTAGATAATCCAACCCCAATTACCAATGTTGGCTCCGAACGCCCGTCGGGAAAGGAATCTCATAGGCGAAGATAGGACATTTATAAAGGAATATATGGTCGGTATGTCAAGTATACACCTCTGAACACTTCTCGAGGGAAATTTTACAGGGGATGCGCTGATATCAAGTTTAAAAAAGCAAGAATATGACCCTTTAGTACCTTAAGTAAATCTTCCCAGACGGATAAATCAAAGTATTGTCGCTTCTATATGGGACATGACCAAAACACTGACGATTCCATTTAACTTAAGGGTGCGATTAAGGTTTTGATCAATAAAAGGTAGGTTATCTGAATATGTCAAAAGAGGTTAGTGAGACCGAGAAGACTCTCGAAAGACCAAATTCCCTACAAATGTTTCTGAATCTGGTCCCAACGATGAAAAGGTAGAAACTAACAAGGGAAAACGCCCATATATTTCCGCCATCACTAACGGAGCACCTCTAACAAATATCAATTCTAAAGGGACGATCAAGAGAAAGATCGACGACAAAATGGTCATTTATAAGGGTGGAGCTCGTCATCCGACATTCCTAATCGACCCATGTTGGGGTTTCGAGTCTCTGAAAAGGTTGGGGGAATTTACAAAGAATTTTTTTCTTTGGTAATCGCAGCCGCTGTGGAATAATTTGACGTCACTAAGATTCTGATAGACGAAGGAAGCTCATGTGATGTGCTCTACTCATCAATGTTCGAGAAGATGAGTTTAGACCGATGAAGCTTAATACCATATGACAGCTCATATTTACAAGCTTTTAATGGGATGACTACCTATCCCTAGGGTTAAATAGAGTTAATGGTATCTGCCGGAGAAGGATCGACACTCAATTCCTAGTCATCCCATGCAAAAGTCTTTATATTTGCATCTTGGGCGGACCCTTCACTATAATGTTGGACGTTGTAACTTCACATGTGCACCTAAGGCTCAAATACCACAACCTTCATGGAGAACCATCTATTTTTCTCACTGATCTTGAAGCAACCAATAATATTGCCGACGTAAAAAGTTAGAGGTGTTGTCAGATACATTTTGTACGTCTGACTACAATAGAAAATTCCCCACATCGCCTTGCACGCTTCAAAATCCAAGGGTGCTGTCAGATACGCTTTGCACACTCGGCTGCAAAAAAAAAAAAAAACTCCCCACAATGCATTGTGCGTCTTCAGGATCCAGAGGAGTTGCCAGAGATGCTTTGGACGTTCATCTACAATAATCAATTCCTCTATCGGGTGTTATCAGAGACACTTTGCACATTTTAATACATCATTAAAATACCCCATGTCAAAGAAATACATGCCTTCACACATAGCTGACGCACCTCTCCTTTCGGATCAAGTTAATCCAAGGGATGCGAGTGGTGAAGAATGTTTGGATTGTATAAAAATTGAATTGAAAGAGGTAATTTTGTTTTCTGGTGTATAATGCTTTATATACATCTTTAAAAACCTTTATAAAAGGATACATAAATTTGAGAAGGATCCATGAAGTTTTATCATTCAAAACAATCATATTGTTTGATGAAAAATTGTATTGCTTCAAGTGACAATCGATTACCATATTTCCAATATTTGAAAAATTCAAATTTTCAAACTGGTAATCGATTATCACCGACCTATAATCGATTACCACTATAATTTTCATGAAAAATTCAGTAATGGACAACTTAGTTTCAATAGTTTTCATGTGTTATCTTTAAGAACTTTGTATATGAAGTAATTATAAACTTTGAAGAAGTCATATAATAATAATATTATTATTACTATTAACCATTTTTGTCAGCACACAGTTCTCAAAACCTCACTCCAACTCACTTCTACTTCATTACTACCTATAAACCTCACTCCATTTTTCTTCTTCTTTCTCTCTTCACTTTCACCCATTCATCTCTTCCAAGTTTCACCAATCAACCACTTCCACAAGGTAACACAATATTTTTTTTTTCAAATGCAAACTCTATGTTGTTTGATGAATCTCTGTACTTGTATTGATCTATCAAGCTTGATTAGAACTTAATAAATTCTAGGGTTTATCTGTTTTATGTAAAAATCATTGCTTGATCTCATTTTCATTTTTGGGTTTTTATAAAAATTCATTTTTTCTCTCTTCCTGAGAGTATATTCGAGATTGCATGGCCCTTTTGTCTTTTTCTGCTGAAAATGTCATAACTTTTCATTTTAGGTTTTGAAATGAAGTAGGAAAAGCGGAATTAGAGTTTTGATAGCTGTTGTTTGAGGTGAAAAAGAGTGGAATTTGTAACAGAGAGTGAAATTTTCAGCTACTGAAGGTTGATTATTGTGTGGATTTTAGAATGGAAGAAGGGTTAGGTCAAAACTCAGTTCCTCCTCCTGGTTCAATTGACAAGACTAAGATTCTTGATATTAAGCCTATAAGATGTTTGATACCTGTTTTTTCGAAGAATCCTCAAGCTCCGTCTTCGGGACAGTATCCTTCCGGATTTTCTCCGTTTTTCCCATTTGGTGGACCTCAGGAGAGTTCAACCACTGGGGTGAAACCAAGAGGTAGAGCGATGCCGGCTCCGATTCGATCGTTTAGGAGTCCTCTAGGAGAGGATGAGGATGCCAATGGCAATGATGGTTATAGTCACAAAAGAAATGCACCATCGCCTTCGAGCCAGGTTGAGTTACAGAAGATCAATAATTTCCATGTTGATTTGAGTGGTTTAGTTGGTATAGACCCGGCACATAAAAATGATGGTAACCGAGAAGTTGTTAATATTGTGCTCATGTCATTTGATGCACTAAGAAGAAGGCTATGCCAACTTGTTAATGCCAAGGAATTGAACGTGGGTAAGATCACGTGTGCCCATTTGAAAGCTGGGAATATTTGTTTGTCCAGAGGAATTCGAACAAATGCGACGAAGAGAATTGGATCGGTACCTGGAGTTGAGATTGGGGACATATTCTTTTTCCGAATGGAAATGTGTGCTGTTGGTTTGCATGCCCAATCGATGGGGGGAATTGATGCCATCAAGAGTGACCATAAGGATGAGGCTTTGGCTGTTTGCATTGTTTCGTCGGAAGAATATGATGATGAAGCCGAAGATGGTGATGTTATAATTTACACTGGTCAGGGTGGGAATAAGAAAGAGAAGCATATGTCTGGTCAGAAGCTTCATAGGGGTAATCTTGCTTTGGATAGAAGTTCAAGACAACAAAATGAAGTAAGAGTCATCCGGGGAATGAAAGATAATACGACTTTGAACTCAAAAATCTACGTCTATGATGGTCTGTATAAAATTCAAGATTCATGGTCTGAAATAGCAAAAGAAGGCTACGGAAGCTTGTTTAAGTATAAGTTGGTAAGAGTGCCTGGACAACCTAGTGCCTTTTCCGTTTGGAAATCGATTCAGAAGTGGAAAACTGGATTTCCTGCGAGGCCTGGACTTATTCTCCCGGACCTATCCTCTGGAGCTGAGAGTATTCCTGTTTCACTTGTCAATGAAGTCGATAATGTGAAGTCACCTGCCTTTTTCACATATTTCCACTCTCTTAAACATCCAAAATCATTCACTTTAACGCAGCCTTCACGTGGTTGCAGCTGTAGTGCTAAAAAAATATGTGTCCCAGGAGATTTGAACTGCTCTTGCATTCAGAGAAACAAAGGTGATTTTCCGTATATTATCCAGGGTGTTCTGGTGAGCCGGAAGCCATTGATTCATGAATGTGGCCCTACATGTAAATGTTTTCCAAACTGCAAAAACCGAGTATCTCAAACCGGTTTAAAGCACCATATGGAAGTGTTCAAAACAAAGGATAAAGGCTGGGGTCTGCGATCATGGGATCCTATTCGTGCTGGCGCTTTTATTTGCGAGTATGCAGGAGAAGTTATTGATAGATCTAGGTTAATTCAGCTTATAAAAGAAGGAGATACTGATGAGTTTGTTTTCGATACAACCCGTGTTTATGAATCTTTCAAGTGGAATTATGAGCCTAGGTTACTGGATGAAGTGAGAACAGACGAGTCTAGTGAGGATTACGCTTTGCCTCATCCTCTTATTATAAACGCTATGAATGTTGGAAATGTCGCAAGATTCATGAATCATAGTTGCTCGCCAAATGTTTTCTGGCAGCCTGTCATATACGAAGAGAACAACCAGTCCTTTTTCCATGTTGCATTTTTTGCATTGAGACACATTCCTCCAATGCAAGAGTTAACATATGACTACGGAACTGATCGATCCGATAACGCGGAGGGTAGCATTGCACATAAAGGTAGAAAGAAATGCTTATGTGGATCATCGAAATGCCATGGTTCTTTTACTTGACATTTCGTCGCAGACTTACATAATGCCTGGCAATGCAATCTTGGCATAAATCTTCGGCTAAACTTGTTTTCGATTGTCGTCTTGCTTTGGTTTCAGCAGCAATCACGGCTCGCACGTGATTGAGCTGCGTGAACTCCGTTTGTAGTTTATGTTGTTTATTAGTGTGAAGTTGTTGTAGTTTATGTAGTGATTTTAGAAAAATAGGCTCAGTTTAAAGCTTTTTGCAGATAATTTTAGAAATGGTCTGGACCCTTTCCTTTGTATTTGTCAAGTGAACGTGTATCCTTAAATGGTTTTAACCAAAAGAATCTGGGTGAGAAAATAAATAATTTGTTGGAAGAATTATATATCTTGAGTGTGAGAGAGGTGACAAATTATGAGAAGGATGACCAAAAGTTTTGAATTTGATTAATATGTGAATAACGTGAAACATTTTAAAATATTGATGGATCAAAATATAACTTTTTTTAAATAAATATTAAAAAAAATTAAACATCAATGAATAATAGACTATAAGTATACTAATAAAAAAATATTAAAATATTTGTTGATTCATTTTGATTTTTTAAAATTAATTTAAGTTAAACAACATTTAAACTATTCTTGTAAAATTAAAAAATAATCAATTTTTTAAATTAAATTTGCGAAACGACGTGTCGTATGACAACAGAAACGGTGATACTTATAAGTATTCATTCATGTCGTTCATAGTACAAAAATTATAAGTATTCATTCATGTCGTTCATAGTACAAAAATTGGAAAACAAATTAAGAATTTATCAGAGCCTGGTTTCGATCCAGGGACCTGTGGGTTATGGGCCCACCACGCTTCCGCTGCGCCACTCTGATTTGATGATTTTAATGTTGCAAAGTTTATTTTTATTTAATGCCTGTAAACTTCAAATGGTAGTAATTAATTAATTCTTGCAAATATTTCTTAAAAACAAAAGTTAATCACGGTAACGTTTCAACAAGTTATTGTTTTTGACAATTTCTGCCACTTGGGTTTATCTTTTATGACAAACCTAACAAAAGTTACCTAATCTTGAGATTAAAAAAAATCAAAATTCATACATAAAAATAGTTTTTTTTTTCTTCTGTTAAATACATTTATCATGCTTTTGAGTTAAGAAAAAATTCGTGTACTTTAAATGAAAAAATTTCAAATTGTATCACTAGCTAGTGGTTTGGTATAAATGATAAATTGACAATGAAATTCCACTATTTTATGGTAAGTACGTAGTGTTTTTTTTAAGAGGTTATATTCACTTATTGGTTGTATAACTGTATTTGCATTTTTTTTAAATTGATGTGTATAATGTTTTATAAAAATAAATTATAATGTATAAAATTGAATGACAATGTATTAGATTGTTTACATGCATGTTCTACAATCCTCATCATTCAGATTATGTTTGTTGTCTTAAGAAGTCATTTTGAAATCTCAAGAAAGATCCGAAATATGGTACTAATATTTTGTTGATTATGTCGCCACCACTGGTTTCCACCACAACACATCAGACCACTCCCTCTTCATATATCGATAAAATTTCGAATTGGTTTACATTCTTCTATATGTATACGACATCATACTTGTCATCTCTACTCATGTTATTTACAAATCAATTATGTCACACTCAGTATCTGGTTTTGCAATGAAGGATTTGGGTCCCTTGAGTTATTTTTTTGGGTATTGTTGTATCTTGTCGTCCTAGTGACATCTTTCTCAATCAAAACACTTATGCCTCAGAGATCATCGAATGTGATGAAATGGCGTCTTACAAATCGTCTACCACTCCTGTTGACACCAAATAGAAACTTAGAACCTCTTCTGAAACGTCTTATGAGAACACTCTCTATATCGAAGTTTTTCAGGGACTTTATAGTATCTCACACTTGTCTTCACATGCATGCACCTCGCATGTAACACATGTTTCCTCTCAAGGCATTTTACGCTATGTTCAAGGTACAATACATCTTGTATTAAATTTATCACCATCCCCCATTACGCAACTTATTGATAACTGCCAAAATATCGTGTTTTGAGTAGTAGTTTTGCAGTACTTATCGATTCATTTGTATTGATTTCTTTGAATAAAACCTCACTTTGTTTGTAAAAGTGTATATTTAGTGTATACAAGTATTTTTGTGTAAATATCATTGAGTTTAATAGTTTTTCTCTCATTTTTGTAGGTATACAAACAATGATATTTTTTTCATTATCTTCTAGAGCATTGACTAAGTTTTCCAACACTTCCAACCGCACGTAAAAAGTTACAGTTCAAAAGTTTTAGTCGAAATAGTGCTGGAAATTTCAATTTACTACCAGCTTCGTCCCGAGCTCGCTGGGCGAGCAAGAGGTGAACCAAAAACGCGGAAAAAATTGTTTTTGCAGTAGAAAATGCCACCTTCATTCGTCGGGAGAAACAAGACTTTCCCTTTCACAGAATTCCGACATACTTTCGTATGAAACATCAACGAAGAAAGCAAATTTTTCCCTTTCCACAAGAATGTTATCTCTGAGTTTTTCTGTCATGTCCAGGTCTACAAGAACACAAACAAAATGTCTGAACGATCTTTCAAACATGGATTTTGTGATGGTATCATTCATACATATATCGTATATGATCTTGGGACGCCAATATTCCTGAGAAAGGCCAAAGATTTTTATCCAGACTTGTGCTGAAGTATGTTGCTGAATATTAGGATTTAAGTCCTTTGTCCTGGAGAATAACTTTAGAATACCCGGGCTTATGTTCCATGAGCTTGTAGATCGAAGTCTCTGTAAATCCTCTATGCAGGAGAAGGAAAATTCAAAAAAATCCTTTCCCCAAAGATATAATGCCCCATTTGCCAAGGAAAGTCCATAAAGTGGAAAGCTTTGTTCTCAATGCGTCAACCTTTAACGGAACCGAACCTTTTGGCCAAATGATTCTCCCGTGCATATTGTGTTTGCAAGAATCCAACCCTGCTAAATATTCATCTTCATGTATTTTGATTGCAATTTTGTCACATTTAACGACCGATTGTGGTAACTGGCTTTGTGGGATATCGCATATGTTGTGCACCGCCTAAGCAAAAGTTTTTTCTTTATTTCAGGTTGACCTTTAGAAAACGGGACAGGCGAAGAACCGATAGAGTGAGTAGGAGATTGCTGAGCAGAAAGAGAGGGGGAAAGGAGGATTATTGTGTTTGAATCAAGACAAGTCCATAAAACGAAGACCTGTGGAGCCATGGTGATGAAGAAGAGTTAGGCGGTGGGTTTTGAGAGCAAACCTATCATTGAGGAAACCTAAATTTGAATGAGTTAAGGAGACCTAATATAATAACTGTAAAGGGGACAAAAAAGTTGAATTTTGAAATAGACGACGAAAAACATATGAAACCTAATATAATAAACTAACAATAAAATAGAGAGACCTAAAGGTTGAATTTTAAAATAGATGATGAAAAACAATATAAAAATATAAAATATAAGAACCAAAATATATTTAATCCTAATATAAAAATATATTAAACATTGATGGATAATAAATTAATACAATATAATATATTAAATTCATAATAAATAAATATTAAAAAATGAGAAAAACGATATACACTTATAATGTGAAATTATTTTATACCGTCAAATCAATTAGTATCATATATATTTTTATACTTTTAAATTAATTGTGTGACAAGACTGAATGATAAATCCATATTAAATCACAATATAAAATGGACCAATGTCAAAATGTCGTTCATACTAATCTTTAAGTTTAATTCGTCCCTACCAATTATTATATATTGAATGCAATAAAGATTAACGACAAATTTCCTTAAGTATACTTTGAATACCTTAATGTGAATTGCACAAACACACCAAACCTATCTTTTGATAATATGTTACAAAAAAATGTTTCTCACACTTCACTCATACATTAATGAAGTAAATGATGATTTTAGAATAATTTGAATGGTATAAATTATATATATATATATATATATATATATATATATATATATATATATTTCTATTGTCGTGTCATTTCTACTTCTCAAGTGTCTCTATTTATAGAGAAAATCATGTCATTTGAGAAGAAGAAATACCTTTTGACAAAATGAAATCAACACCAGCATAATGAACCTTTATATTGTTTGACTTTTGAATTTAATTCAAACAGACGCATTGGTTTATTTTGTAAGGGAGATGTCCTATCATCGAAAGGACACGAGTTTGATACTTGTGTTAGTTCATTTTTGACATTTTGGATTCAATTTTATTGCCATAGTGAATTTTATCCAAAATGACATAACTAAGTTTCGAACTGCTTGTTAAATACACTCTTCATTCCTATTTATAAGCAAATTTTGACTTTTTAGATTCATTGAATAAATGATGTATTTGGACTACATATAGGTTAGATACATCAATTATTCAATGAACCTTAAAAGTTAAAATTTGCTTATAAATAAGAATGGAAGGAGTACCTAGCAAGCTTCCTCACCACTAGACCAGACAACTCAATAAAACTTATTTTCAGTATATATATATATATATATATATATATATATATATATATATATATATATATATATATATATATATATATATATATATATATATATATATATATTGAAAATCACTTACAATCCCCCACCATTTACAAAATAGAACTAAATCTCATATTTATGGAAATATCATGGTTTCAGATAATGGTATCTTACGATTTAAATCATTACTTAGTAAATTAAGTTTTCACTCATATACAAATAGATTGGTAGACAAGCTTTGAATCAATTATTCATCAAAACAAACATGCATAATTCACACATGAAATATTGGTACTATCAAAAGAATTATAGAAATTGACACATTTAATACGACATTGCGTCACATACCCTTTTTACGAGAATTTAAGAGTAAAGCTCTTTAACTTTATGAAGTGCCCCCACTTCAGTCTCGTATAGGTAAACTATATCATAAATGTACTCATGATTATGCATTCTAGCAAATATATGATATATGTCTATTAAGAGAAAAAAACTCATCATACAACATTTATTCTTATGGTCTAAGTACTTTTACTCCTCAGAATGTATCTTTTGTCAAGTACTTCAATCACTCTAATAATGTACTTTCATCATTGAATTCAAGACTTGACTTAGTCAAGTGTGAGTTTAGTTTTCATCATTGGTGATTAGTTAGATGTGGACTTATACCACATCCCTACATGATGTCTTCAACATCATATCCTTGTCAATTATTTCATCAAATAATTGCAAGATATTTCCATTTTATTAATTTTTGAATATTCAAACACACACATAGATTTATCTTTTTATTTATTTTTTATAGTTTAACCAATTATCACACAACCATGACAATGTAGTCATTGAAGTACTTTGTATCTCATACTGACATTTTAAATTATTCAACATTTGTTATTAAACCATTTAATAACAAGCAATATGATTCAAAGTTTCATTTTTTTTTCAATATGCACACAACATATGAATACAACAAAAATGTAAAATAATCATAATAAACATGATTATCAAGTTTTTATATCCTAAACTATCATGATCATATTTTTCATCATGTTCAATATTTTATCACACATTCAATAATGTAAATCATAAACACGTATCAAAATTAAATCTAAATAGTTATATTAATTTAATTCTCTTAATAGATTTTTATCATTTACATGACATACAAAACATATATGCATACACTTGAAATTTACAACTATATATAAATCATATGATAATTTAAATAAGTTTGAATTTTAAGTCATGACACTCAAATGGATTTGATAAAACAACGAAAATAATATTTTTCATTTAAAAGATAAATCAAATGACATTATTCCAAAACATATTAAACTCATTATAAGTATATTTATATATATCACAATTTTTATTAAAGACAAATTCAATACTTTATGATCAATATTTATGAAAATATTTACAACCAAATTTCATATTCAATTACTTTGTAAGTAAATACAAATCCACTTTTATCTAAATATACCACACAATAAATTATATAAACCAAATAAATCAACGCTTTATTACATACAAAACACACTTATTAAAAATGAGTAATTTCTAGAAGTTACTTCTATACAACAAGATGATCATTTTGTGCACTTGAGTTCTTCTCTTTGTTCATCTTTTTCAATAATTTACATTCACTTTTAAAAATTGCTGGTTTGCCACAGTGAAATAAACTTCCTTTTTCCCCCCTTTTTCTTTGTCCATTTCCATTGCCATCATGAACCTTTTCATCTCTATATCCATATTATCATTGGACTTTTAGAAATTTCCATCTTCCACAACATGTATTTTCTCATGAGTAAATTGGTCTTTAATATCTTCTTCTTTGTGATATTCTTCTTCTAAATGAAAGGCGATTACCCAATTGTTCAAGAGATATATCCTATTTTTCCTTCCATGAAGGTGGGAGTTTTTCTATTATGGAAGACAAAATGAAGGTTTCATCCATGCGCATTTCATGTTGTTTGTAATTATTAAGAATACATTCAATTTCATATAATTGTTCCATAACAAGTCTATTACCTACCATTTTATAATTATTAAAATGGAAAACAAGAAATTCCTTACTTGTAGCATCTTCTTGCATATATCTTAACACTACTTTATCCCACAAATGTATTCACTACTTTGATAAATATCAAACAAGGAGTCTGACATACCGTTGAGAATATTATCCATACAAATATAATCATCATTGTCCCATTTTTGTCTCTCCTTTATTTTAGCGATTATTTCTTCTTCCTTTTCTATTGATCTTATTGTATTCAAAACATATACCACTTTCAAATTTGTAAGCAAAAATGTCATATTTTTCATCCAATTTCTCAAAATGAGATGTCATTTCTTTGATGACGCAGCCATTGATTAAATAATAATTGAACCAAAAGAAAATTGGATATTGTGGTTGTTGGAAATACATAAGAACACTAGAACAAAAAGGGTGTTGATGAAGATTGCACTTGAAAATTCAAAGCGTCTGAATTTCACACTAACCTTTAGGTTTAATGTGCCCATACCAATTATTATATATCTGAGGCAATAAAGATTAACGACAAATTCCCTTCAGGATACTTTGAATACCTTAATGTGAATTGCAAAAACACACTAAACTTATCTTCTGATAATATTTTTCAGAAAAATGTTTCATACACTTCACTCATGAATTAATTGAAATGGTTGGATGTGTATATTTCTATTTTCGTGTCATTTCTATTTCTCAAGTGTCTCTATTTATAGAGAAAATCATGTCATTTGAGAAGGAGAAATACCTATAAAAATAAAATCAACACCTGTATAATGAACCTTTATATTGCTTGAATTTCAGATTTAATTCAAACAACATGTTGATTTGTTTGGTAAAGGAGTTGTGTTATCATAAAAAATGACATAACTAAGTATCAAACCATCACTTGTTAAATACCTAGCCATATTCCTCACAATTAGATCATATAACTCAATTGAATTATATATATATATATATATATATATATATATATATATATATATATATATATATATATATATATATATATATATATATATATATATATATATATTCCAAATAATATTTTGAAAATCACTTAAAGAAAGTTTTCATTCTACATGAATTATTTCTTCCATTTAAACTATTGAAAACTTTCAAATCTAAATGAAAAAGAAAATTTGGAGAAAATGTGTTGTTTTATTAATGTAGTACATGTTGAACAAATATTTAAAAATCTATCATTGAAATAACACATTTATTTTAAAATATGAATTAAACACTTAACTCTAGGTCTGCCAATTGATTCACTCCTCGTTTCAGATAAAATATGAAATGATGAGTACCCTTCTAAGTAGGGGTGGGAATAGACTGGACTGAGTTAGACTTTGTCAAGCCTGAGCCTGACCTACTAAAAGTTTTCGTGTCTAAGTCTGACCTGTAACCTATCAAAGGCTTATATTTTTTCCTGAGCCTGATCTTTTCGAAGGCTTGATTGACCTACTTAAAATGCCTATATAATTTAAATATGTGTAAATAAGAAATTCAACAAATGTTTAAATAGACTAGAGAATCAAAAGTATAATGAGACGAAATGTTTGTTTCTATTGACTTATCTGAGCTTACCTAATATCATAAATTTTGTGAGATGATTTGTTTGAGAGAACTTATAAAAATACCTTATAACATTTTTTATAGGATTTCTTTCAACTTATTTTCATAAGTTCTTAAATATAACTAAGTTTTACTCTTGTATTTTAATATAAAGAATAAAATACAATATAAAAACAATAAATTAATTCATGTTTAATAAATAGGCCGACCTGATAGGTTTATAAGGCTTCTTCTATGGCTTGCGGCCTATCATATTTAACTAAGTAGACTAATAAAAAAACCTAGGTCTTTTCTATTAAAAAAAAGTCTGGTCTGACCTTGGCATATGTAGGCTAGGCCTTAGGCCCATGATAGTTGACCTGACATATTCTCACCCTTACTTCCAAGTCATTAATTCTCCTTTTCAATAATCAAATTGATTTAAAATGTATATTTATCTAAATGTTGAACTTTAGTTATTTTAAAGAGAAAATATGAGATGTATCGACGAAAATATAAATCAATTTTATATCATTAATTCCCTTAAATCATACAAATATTTTAAAATGATTTGACATATTAATGGTTTTTTTATTAGACAATCATATAAAATTTCTTTAAATGGAAGGTGTGTATGTCCATTAAACTCTATTTTAAATATATCTAAATTTATATTAGTTTTAAATAATTTGTAATCACAATTACTCATACATTAAATAAAAGAAGATGGTAATTGAGACTGGCAGGCCATCAATTCTTGGTTACTGACTGAAATTTTGGACAAAATTAGCAGAATTCTGCCGCCTGATAAGAATCCTGGAGCAGAAGTGGATAAATTAACTTGGGATGGTATGAAGTTAGATGGATCGGTGAAGCATTTCTATAATCTTTTGCTCGACGAGGATTATGCAGAGGCGGACCGTGATTGGAAAGCCATTTGGAAGCTGAAAGTTCCAAAAAGAATTCACACTTTTGTCTGGTTATTGAAACATGGCAGAATATTAACGAATAAGAACAAGAGTATTAGAGGTATTGGTTCGGCGGCTTGCAAATTGTGTGGGCATGCCATGAAATATATTCTCCATGCAATGCGGGACTGTCCCAAAGCCAAGGTGATGTGGATGCATAGAGTTCCATTATTTATTTTCCATGATTTTTTTAATGCGGACTTGAATAAGTGGATCAACTTAAACGTGAATTTCTCGAAGGAAGAAGGGTGGAGTAGCTTTTGGGCAATGGCGTGCCACTCTAATTGGTTTTGGCGTAACAAAGGATTTTACTCAGCCATGGGATCCAAGTATGCAGGTGACTATTAAGGTAAAGGAGTATGAGGTAGCGATGAAGAGTAATATTAATGCTATGGGGAAGAATTATGAAGAGAGGCTTGTTAAGTGGGAACCGCATAAGAAGGGTTTGGTGAACCTCAATGTGGACGGGGCCTGTATTGAGAATGTTTCGGCAGGTTGTGGGGGCTGGTTAGAGACGAGGATGGTCGTTGGCTTGGAGGTTTCTACAAGTCTGTGGGAAAGTGCAGTAGTTATATGGCTGAACTTTGGACCATTCTTGAAGGATTGATGTTTACCTTAGATTTGGGCTTCTTGAGAATAGAAGTCAACACCGATTCTTCTGAGATTGTTAAAGATCTAAGTTTTGGTAGATCCTCTAGGAATGATGGACTTGAAATGCTTAGAAAGATTGATAGCCTTTTAAGTCGTTTTGAGGCGGCCAATGTTTCTCATTCGTACAGAGAAGCCAATAGATGTGCGAATGCCTTGGCAAAGCATGGGTGTAACACGAGGTCTGATATGGTGACTCTTTCTGCTGTTCCTAGTTTCATTGAGCATCTTCTTGTTGAAGACCGACTGGGGGTTTCACTCCCTAGAGATATTTCCTTGTAATTCCTTTTCTTTTGGGCCGTTGGCCCTCATTTGTACCAATAAATAAATAAATAAATAAATAAAAGTTATCTTGGTTAAAACAATTTATTATATAAAAACACATGTCACAAAATTTGTCCTCGCAAAATCGTAAATTAAATAACAAAATAATAGTTTATAATTAAAAAAGACTTTTAAAGTAATAAAAACGCAAAGAGACTAACACCAAACATTTTTATTTTTAGCATTCAAATGGTGTTTGTCTGTTTTTTAACGCGCATACGCGTTAAAATATAGACGATTACTTTTTATTTGAATTTGCATTTAATTCAAATTATTTATGTAATAAACTTTGTGATATGTAATTTCATGTCCATTTATTTTTTTTCTAAAGTGCATACGTAAAAAATTATCTTTTTTTTTAAAGTACACACAAAAAATTGTAAAATAATAGTGCTTAAAATAAAAAAAAGTTCTTCCAATTTCTGTCAAAACGGGATGAACTACGGATTTGAAATGGCCAAGGAGACAAATTTAGAATCAGTTTCAACCCACAAGTGCTTCTAATTTCTGTCAAATAATCGCTCTCATAACTCCAATGAATTCAGTATTGATTTCCAAATCAACACCCATATTTTTAGGAAGGAGCACATCCACTTTGAATACTTTCAAAATCTAGAAATCCTTGATCTTGCCGGAGTTAGAATTTTTGACAGAATTTCCAGCCAGATTCACACTAGCAATCTACAAATTGATAACAACCATCCAATGAGAGTTTTTGTTAACTATTTCAAGTTTCTAGCTTGCCAAATGAGATTAAGTTTGTTGATGACTGCAACCAAGATGACAAGTTGAGTTTGAGTAGATTGAGTTTGGTAGCAACAATTCTAAATGTCGATAATGTTAAGTTCCAAAGCTAGATTTATTTCACCCGCCGACCAGTTCCAAATGCAAACAGCCAAAGGATAGTGCCAAAATACGTGGTCAAGAGATTCTTCAAAACAACCACAAAAAACACATTTTGAAGGGAACAAAACAATTCCTCTCTTGGAGAGAATTTCATTAGTGGTAATTTTAGCAAGAATGAGTTTCCATTCAAATAAAGAGTTGGAAGGGGGAATGCACTTGTGCCAAATA
The DNA here is from genome assembly GCA_963966055.1 of Lathyrus aphaca. Classification (NCBI taxonomy): domain Eukaryota; kingdom Viridiplantae; phylum Streptophyta; class Magnoliopsida; order Fabales; family Fabaceae; genus Lathyrus; species Lathyrus aphaca. The sequence continues at coordinate 544,015,884 of OZ014524.1, forward strand.
AATTTAGCCCAATCTAAATTATCACTAGATATAGTCCTAAACTTGTAGGCCTTTAAAGAGTAAGAGATCTGTCATGAGAATGAACCCACCTAAGCTCACCTTTCCTAGGCAAAATAGGGATGAAGACCTGCTGGATAATCTCCTCCAAATTTGGAAAAATCAATGCTAAATATGGAGGCAACTACCATTGAGAGTTGAGAATGAAGGCTTCAACTTTGGATGACAGTCCAACTAGGACGGGAGAAGGGATGTGCAATCGTTCAGTAAGAGGAGGTCCACACCAAGCATCGTTCCAAAAATTGATTATTCTGCCGTCTCCCACAATTAAAGAGGAATTTGCAATCATAATATGAAAAATTCTTTTGATGCCCATCCAAATTGAAGATGAAATATGATGATTGATAGGCTTATTTTCCTTAAAACTCTAAGCACGAGTAACTGAGCCCATTGGTTAGAAGAGTTGAACAACTCTAAACATAACTTAAGATTGGTTGCAACATTAATAAATGAGACATACTGAATGGAAAGACCTCCATGAGGAATAGACTAACAAACTTTATGCCAAACCACTGTTAACAACTTCTCTTTACAAATGTTGCCACTCCAAACAAAATTCCTAATGCAACTTTCAAGAGCTTTCATAAGACTAACATGCCAATCATAAATCATAAGGCTATAAGTTAACATACCATAGATGATACTTTTAATCACTTGCACCCTTCCAGCCATGCTAAGGAGAGATGCTTTCTAATTAGAAAGCTTTAGGTTTCCCTTTGAAAATAGGTACTCCTAAATAAGTAAAAGAAAGCTGACCTTCTTGGAATCCCAGGGTCTCAACAAGGCTTGAAAGTCTTGATGGAGAGATGAAGCCATAATAGATAATGGACTTATGAAGGCTAACATGTTGTCCTAAACATTGAGCATATCGAAAAAAAGACCTTTGAGAGCATCTATATTAGAGAGCCTAGCTTTACAAAAAAGCATTATGTCATCTGCAAACAAGACATGAGAAGGGACAAAAGTTCCACGATGGCCTTTAATGAGGTCCAGCCTACCTTGGTCCACAAGTTTTGAAATTCCTCTACTTAGGACATCCTATGATAAGAAAACACAATAGAGGGGAAAATGGTCCATTTGCCTAATTCCCTTGTTGCAATCAAAGTAGCCAGCTTGGGATCCATTAATTGATATGGAAAGTTTAGCAGAAAACGAAATGACTTTAATCCAAGAGCATAATTTTCAGAGAATCCAAACTTACTCAACACCATTAGCAAGAACTCCCAATCTAAAGTTTCAAATGCTTTCATGATGTCAATATTCACATCAATATTGCCACCAAAATCCTTGTTATGAAGCATGTTTATGGCTTCAGAAGTTGTACAAATACAATCTACAATGGATCTACCTTTGATGAATCTCCTTTGCTCTGAAGATATAATGTTAGGCATGATAGTAGCAAGTCTGTCAGCCAATACTTTAGAAAATATCTTGGATTTGAAATTAGCTAAGGAAATGGGCTTGAACTGATCCACAATAATGGCATTGGGGAATTTTGGAATGAGAACAATTGTGTTAGCATTCCAATTATGAAGAATCCAACCAGTGGAAAAAACTTGTATGGTAGCATTTATGGCATCAGAGTGAATGATATACCAATGTTGTTGGAAGAAAAATCCACCAAACCCATCAGGCCCGGGGGAACTGTCATTGCTCAATGAAAAGATAACATGTTTGAGTTCTTCAAGACTAGGAATAACAGTCAAGGGGACATTGGTTTGATCACTGGTCAAATAAGGGACTACCTCATACACCAAACCATTATCGAACATGTGTTACTAGAGTTGAACAACTTTTAAAAGTGAGATGAGAAAATGTGGAAAATGTCCCCAGGATTAGAAAAGCCTCACCCTCATGCTGAATTCATGTGATGAATTTGGTGCAATTCCTAATTTTAGCCACTCTATGGAAATAAGCAGTGTTCCTATCTCCTTCATTATGCCATCAAACTTTTAATTTTTCATGCCAAAATAAGTCTTCAAACTTTAAGGCAGTGGCCATCTCCATTTGAGCTATTTGTTCTTTATCAAGAAGATCCTCAGATTGACCTTCACATTGGATTTGGGCTTGAATATCATCCAGGTTAGCTGTAGCATTTTTTAGCAGTTGATGAACATTACCAAAAACTTCCAGATTCCAAGACTTAAGTTTGGATTTGAGGAGTTTAAGCTTTTGAGAAAGAATAAACATAGGACGATCATAGAACTTGGAGTCCCAACAGTTTTTAATCACATTGATGCTGTCAGGATGAGATGCCCACATTTTATGGAATTTAAAACTAGAAATGTTCCTAGTAGATTGAATATTAAAGTCCAAGAGAATAGGATAATGATCAAATTTATGCCTTGTTAGGTTGGAGAAAAAACTGTTGCAGCAGACATGAATCTAGTTTTGGTCACAAATAACTCTATCTATCATTCTTTATATAAAATGAGCACCCTTTCTACCACCATGCCATGTAAATTTTGCCCCTCTGGTGGGAAGATAAATTAGATTGTTTGAATTAGTCTAACTTTGAAAGTCCTTAATTTAAATTCTAGAAGGCTAGACCTACCCCTATGTTCATGAGCTCCCAAAATAGTATTAATGTCACCTAAGAAGCTCGAAGGAATATCTTTCAGTTTCCTTAAAGAAGACAAAGTGGACTAAAGAGTTTTTCTTGAGATGTATCTAATGGATGCATAGACAACAACAAGATCAAAGCAATGGAGCCATAATTAATAAAGAAGGACACATGTTGATCATCAATTACAACAATCTGGGGGTCTAAATGAAGGGCACAAAGACACCACAAATTTGGAGACTAACCAATCCTAAAATTGGTGGCAAAAACTTTAAGGTTTAATCTAGAAAAGAAGTTAGGAGATAACATGTCCAAATTGATCCAAGGTTCAGCTATAAAGCAAAGCTCTGGTTTTTTAAGCCTTAATTAGATGCTTAAGCGCCAATTTAGTAGGATGATTGGCCAAGCCTCTTACATTCCGACATAGACATTTCATTGAGTATTTTTTGAAAGTAACCACCTTAGCTCTGGTGCTAGGACCCGCCTTGGAAGGTTTTTGAAGCACCACACTCTTCTTCTTGGTCTATTTTGAAACCACAAGCTGAAACTCATTATTATAATCCTTAAGGTTGTCGTGCTCCTCATCCATGTTTTCCCAAGACTGTTTGAGGAACTCCATATCCTACTGCACATTGCTATTAAGCTTGAATCCAACATTCTCTTCTAAGCCACCCCCATTTGAGTGGCATCCACAAATTCTAATCCATTAGAGTTATGAACGTCATCCTCTTTAGAATTTGAAATCCTATTAATCTCAAGACCAATCAAATCTTGGATAGCAAACAAGTCCCTATGTGAGGACTAAACACCCTCCACTAATTGCCCAACTAGCAACTCATTGCAAACTTGGAGAATAGGTGACATAATTTATATAGAAGCATCATCCTTATTCTATAAAACCTCAAGGCTGCTTGTGACAATTTTGGAGTTAGAGGAGCCTTCGTGACACTGATTCTCCTTGGATGCACCCAAAGGATATTTAGATTCATCTTCTTTATGTTTTTCTACAAACACCTTCTTGCTGGCTCCAATTCCTTTATCTTTAGACATATTCTTGTTAGTCTTCTTGCAGTAGCCCATGTTGTGGCCAATGGTTTTGCAATGATCATAAAAATCTGGATATTTTTCATAGTGGACCTCAACGAAAAAGGAAATTTTTTTCCTTTCAAGAAGAATATTATTCCTAAGTTTTGCAGTTAAATCCAAATCAACCAAAATTCTTGCAAAATGACCAAAGGACCGGTCAAGCGTGGACTTGGTGGTGGTTTTATCCATACAAATGAGACTTCCTATAACACTAACAATGACATAGAGAATCTTAGGTCTCCAATATTTTGGGGAGAGTCCTGAGATGCGAATCCATACCTGAGCGGAAGTCTGGTGCTGATCATAAGAGTTGGAATCTTTCGTCTAGGCAAACAACTTAAGGAGCCCCGTGTTTAAGTTCAAAGAGTTTGCTGCACGCACTCGCTGAAACTCTTCAATATTGGAAAATGAGAATTCAAAGAATCCTCTCCCTAAGGAAACGAGTCCCCATTTACCCAAAAAAACTCCAAATGGAAGACAACTTTGACTTCAAGGCTTCCACCTTCAACGAAATCGCTCCCTTTGACCAAATAATTCGATTGTGAAGGTTGTGTTTGCAATCTGCCAACCCAACACGGTATATTCATTTTCAGGAATCATGAAGGAAATTCTATCACCTTTGACAAAGATTGGGGAATTGTCTTGTTGAAATGTCACATATGTTGATAACCGTCTGGGCAAAAGATTTATTGGGGACAAACAGTGAGATAGAGGTCTCACAAAGAGTTGTGAAGGGTCGAGACATGATTAAGGGATGACGACGGGAGCCATAATCGGAGAAGAAAACACTGTGAAAATTTGAAGAATAAAAGGAGGACGTTTCTTTTTATATATAGATACCAATTAAATACTTATAAATATATATTATTATTGTATTAATTAATTACTTAAAATTTGATTTACCGGGAAAATAAAATAAACCTTCCCCATTCTTGAGAATTTGAACCAAAAAGAAAGAAACCATGATCAGCAGAAAGTTCAGAAGCGGTGACATAGTATGGGCAAAGCCAACAGTCCCCTCCTCTCCCGACACCACCAACTGGTCTCCAGCCCTCGTCACATCCTCCTCCGACCTCGCCATCTCCCTTTCCTTCTTCAACAACCCCACCACCGACCTCCCCACCCGCACTTTCTTCCTCGAATCCGAACTTCTCCCCTTCGACAAACCCTTCCCCTTTACAACCACCATTTCCCCCCAAAACGATGCGTTTCGCTCTGCGCTTAGGTTATTCGGTCTTAGAATCGTTTCCAGTTTAACCTGTCGCTGTATAAAAGGTCATCACGAAGAGAAGGTAAACGGGTCGGGTTATTGTTTTGAACCGATTAGGGTTTTGGGTTTTGTTTTAGATGCTGCTGTTTTTCCTTGGGTTGAAGTTGAAGCTTCACGTGTTGTTGATGCTGTTAAGTTGGTTGCGAATCTTCATGCTTTTCGTCGTTATTCTTCTGTTCAGCAAAAGAAAGTCTACCAAGAAAACCGAAAATTAGGTATTTTTTATCTTTCTTCCTAATTTGATTGTTGAGAAGTTCATAATTTTGATAAATATCCATGCGTTAGTTAACAATTACATAGCGCGTGCTTGGTTTTGCGGTGAAAAAATAGATTTTTTAGTCAATTGATTGAGTAAAATTGATTCCGATGAAAAGTGAGGTGAAAGTAAAGTGAGTTGAATAGTAAATTTCAGTATAAAAATCAATTAAAATCAAGTAGAATCAGTTCTGAAGAGTAGAATCATTTCTACTTAAGAGCAACCAAACATGTTAAAATCAATTTTACACCTTTAAAATCTATTTTAAGTGTTTCAAATAGAGTGTGTTTGCTTTTGCGGTGAAAAAATTGAATTTTTTAGTGAATTGATTGAGTAAAATTGATTTGGATTAAAAGTGAGTTAAAGGTTAAGTGATTTATGTTTAGGTAAATTTTTGCAATAATGAGTTTAATAGTAAATTTCAGTATAAAAATCGATTAAAATCAAGTAGAATCAATTCTGAACTGTAGAATAATTTCTATTTAAGAGCAACCAAACATGTTAAAATCAATTTTATACATCTAGAATCAATTTTAAGTGTTTCAACCGTGAAGCCAAACATATAGATAATTGAGTATAGTCATATGTGTTGGTTGGTGGCCGATACTTCCATATGCTATTCCTTGAATACGCATTTGATCAAAAGTGTAGTAGCTTTATATAGATAAATATTATCCTGTTTTTGTTTATGGATCGGGAATTTTGATTGAGATTTTGGAAAATATTGGAACCTAATAGTAGTTACATTGATAAGAAATGTTTTGATTGTAATTATGAAAGAGATAGTTGGGGTGATTATTGTAGAGTTTGTCTATAGTAGACATTTGTGAAGAAGAATGTAGAATTCATATATAAACATGACATTTATGGAGAAGATACATAGAAGCATGATAAGGGTTTTAACGACATGTGGTTTTGTTCCAAGTGATAAAGTTTCATGAGTTTGTCCAACGCAAATAGGACTGTATCAAGTCAAGAAGGAGCTGATAAAGCACTCAGCAGTAGCACAACGATGCATAAAAAACTTGGAGGTAGATTATTTTCTCAATGTAGGGGTGAGTTCATGTGCTGCAGTACTAGAAGCAGTGTTTTAAAAGAGTGAACAATAGATTGTCTTCGCCAGTGGGGTGGGAATGATGACAGGGGCAGCTTTTGTTGGCCGGATAGCATTGAGATGTAGCAAAAATTTAGAAGCCAAATGGAAAAATACTCTTGTTTGACAATTTTTTGAACCCAAATTTTCCTTTTTATTGAACTTGTTTACACGAGCATGATTTGTGATTTTGCATTTGATTGAGTCTACACAATTTCAACCGAGTTTTCTCCAAATCGAGTTTTATGTGATTCAACTAGACTTTCCTACCTAGAAAGAAACATAACACGGATGAGTTTGCTAGTCAACTTGGGTTTTTGATAGCCGTGCTTGTGATGATCATCCATAGTTTGAAATGGAAAAGTATTATACTACATGATTTCAATTAGTCAATATTTACCATTTTCTTGACATGACTAAGCTTCTAGTCCCATTCCTATGTTGAATAACTATGCTGCCCTTTTCTTGTGGAAACAGGCTTTTTATTGTTGTATTATTATTATTGATTTTTCCTGTTTACTAAATGTTTTTTATCATTAGGTGATAATGTGAAGCAGCATCGATGTTCCTCTTTGAGTCAAAAGGTACACTTAGTTACTTGTAAATCTACGGCTTTAGAACACAATGAAAAATCTCAGGTCATATCCAAGCAAGGGGAGGAAAACTCGACTATTGGTACTATAAGAAGATTGAAGCCAACAGTTCCTGATTTGGAAGGATATAGTGGTATGGCTGAACTCTTTATGCAGTCTCCTGCCTTAATCCCATTGCACATTTGGGGAAATAATCTAAATTTGGAAAGGCAGAACCTTCTGAGATTTAAAAGTATATTACCCCGAGGCGTAGTTGATATATGCTTTGGAAACTGTTCTAGAATGAGGGAAGCTTACTTTTCTATTTCTTCAAACTTTAAGACTCACTTGATCAGTTATATCAGTAAAAGAAAAGACAATGTACCAAGGCTTTGCTCTAGAATGCAAGAAACAGAAATCACTATATGCCTCAGCAGGAAAAGAAAGCGACTAGATAAACATGATTTAGGTCATGTTTTTCCGCAAACTGGCAGAGTTGAAGAAAGTGAAGGGAATGCACACATCTCAAAAAATACTAAACCTAGGATCTCACACATCAAGGTGCTTGAACCAGAAGAAAGTATCCAAATATACGATCAGGCCCACATACATTTTGGCCAAACTAACATAAATTTCACTGATAAGGATCAGAAACTTGATACGAAAAGAAGTCAAGGTTTGACCTTACAGCAGTCTTTTACCCGTGAATCCACACCCAACTTGATGTCTGACTTCCAATCCGATAACTGTGAGGTTGATGCTAGTGCAGCAAAAGTTAACTTTGTGTTGGGATCTAACTCCTCTGTTTACCAGGAGAGGCTGCAAACAATTTGCAAAGGTGATATAACACCTCTTATGTCAAAAGAGTCGGGGAGAATAAAATCATCTTCTGGGGATTGTTTGGTGGAGAGTAAAGATTCTTATCCCTTTGTTGCTTCTTGTTCAACATTTAAATCAAAAGTTGGACAACAATCAAAACTACATGTTCCCGTATGCTCTAAATCTTTGCACATGAAGTTCCCCAAGAATTTCTACCTACCTTCGAAAGAACAGCTAATAAAGAGTTTTAGTAGATTTGGCTCAGTAGATTCTTCAAGTACAAGAGTCTCTTGGCACTGTGGATCAGCTCAGGTGGTTTTTTCCAAAGAAAGTGACGCAGTTGCTGCATATCAATATGCCAAAAGGAAGGTCTGGTTTGGTGAGCCTAATATCCAGTTTTGGCTTGATCCTTTTTCGCATGAACGAAGCGAACTCAAGTGTTCATATCCCATTGTTCCCCCATGTTCTAAATCTCTGCACATGAAGTTCCCAAAGAATTTCGACCTACCGTCAAAAGAACAGCTAATAAAGAAGTTTAGTGTATTTGGCTCAGTAGATTCTTCAAGCACAAGAGTCTCTTGGTACTGTGGCTCAGCTCAGGTGGCTTTTTTCAAAGAAAGTGACGCAGTTGCTGCATGTCAATATGCCAAAAGGAAGATCTGGTTTGGTGAGCCTAATATCCGGTTTTGTCTTGATCCTTTTGAGCACAAACGACGAGATCTCAATTGTTCATATCCCATGCAGCCATCATCAAACGAACTAACAGGACCACCACTGAAATCATGTCTGAAAAAATCCAATTCCTTGAAACAGGATATCAGAAAGAAACATTATAGGGTAAGATTTACAATAGAAACTTAGTTTGTACAAATTTGTTGTATTAAAATCTTTTATCCTATTCAATGAAGTGTTTCTGCTCATCTTTGCTCCTTTTCTTACTATGGATAATGAATGCCAAAGCTCTATTCAATGTCATACATGCATGCAAGTACTAAAAAACATAAGCGGTTTTCAAAATTGTTTCCAAAATTACTATACAGGCGATACAAAACAACATTCTCTTATTTACTATTCCCTCCCTTCCATATTATAATTCCATATTATAAGTAAATTTCATCTTTTTAGATTTATTAAATAATTAATGTATTTGGTCTATATATAGACCAGATACATTAATTATTCAATGAATCTAAAAAGATGAAATTTGATTATAATATGGAACAGAGGGAATATAGATTATGAAAGCATTAATTATTCAATGAATCTAAAAATATGAAATTTGATTATAATATGGAACAGAGGGAATATAGATTATGAAAGCTGAAAACTTCATATAGTATCAAATGATTGTCAAGAGGAAGGTAGAAAATTGATGAAATCACTCTTCTCTCTCTTGATACTTTCTTGTAGAGTAACTAGTAACTGATCCGTGCGTTCGCACGGACCTGAGTATTTGAATGTTTTACGTTATGAAATCTAAAATAGAAATGAAAATATAAAAAAAAATCATGAATAGTTAAGAAATTATTCCTATAGTAAAAAAAGTTAATTAGAAAAAAGTTAATAAATAACTGTAGTTAAGGAAAATTGATGTCACAAACATGTCACAAACAGGATCCAAGTAGTGCCCATTAATTTTTCTCACTCTATGATACTATCATACTACTTACCAACTTTGGCTTAAATATGCAAATAGACATTATTCTTTTTATATTTTCCAAGTTAAAGAGAAATAGAAAAATGTAGTGATTTAGCTTTCTGCAAGATATGGTACAAACCTCCATCTTATAGTCTTCAAATGATACAAAATATTTCTAGAAATTATTATGAAATTTAACAATAAATAAGCCCACAAAATCAACTTCTGAAAGATTGAGGAGTTTGATTTTAATTTTATGACTATTCTTATTAGCCTGCACGAAGGCACCTGAACCTGCACAATGCTCGATCGCCACCTGAGTTGTCCTCAAAGACTAAATTCTGCTAAGTTCACTTTGTTCATCCTACATTCTTAACCTTGAAATATTCGCTCCTTGAGTGAGATATAGTGTCCCAAGCAGACCATATGCCAAGATTATCACAGACAAACCATTAGGGATTCATCAGTGGCTTCCTACACCCAACATCTACAACACTACTCCACCAGCTTATAACAGAGAGATTCCCCACAACTGTGAAATTACTAAAAATACAGCTCCAATCGCAAAAATCCTCCTAATACCACCAATCCCGGCTCTAGAATAATAGTATAGTCAAATTACCTTGCCATCCACCAAGTTTTAAGATTCATCGATCCACACACAATTATATTAGTTTCTTATCTTGTTATCATAATATACTCCATTAATAGTTTTAACTAATTATCCAACTATGACACAAACACTGATGGTATACTTAGTAAGCATAGGACTAAATATTAAAATGACACACTTCTATTACTTTTATCAGCTTCTTCCATTACATATATGCAGCTAATGATAGTGGTATATAACATAAATCAACTGTTCAATATTAACATTAACATAATAAAGTCAAACAACACGCATTACTCTTTACTAACATACTTTAACATAAGCATAATGAAGCCAAACTTCACACATTAACATAAGCATAATGTAGCTAAAACTCTTGAAAGCTCAAAATCATAAACCTGTGTATGTCCACATGTTAAGAAAATGAAGTTACTTTCCAACAAATTAATAAATGCGTCATAACAGGCTCTAATAGTCTGAAGGAGTATTGAAAATCTAAACTTAGTACAACTCCTCTGCAAACGGATAACATACATATGCCGTACCACTCCTTGAGCACCCAAACATGAGAGACACCTCTGCTCCATTTTAGAACTTAAAGAAAAAACAACCATCCTAAAACAGACTGCAGCTCAGATCCGAAGTGTCTCTTATATAGTATAATACCCATTTTACGCACTGCTTCTGCACCATCAAACATGTCCCTCCTTAACACAGAACCTGGTGCAGAGTAAACTCCAACATCTGTGTACATCTGTGCATTCTGGTGTCGTAGGTTTGAAATTTGAAGCCAAAGCTAGCATCTTTGGCAAACTCTGTATCCCCATGCGAGAATAAGCATGCACACAAAATTAAGTTGGATTCTAACTATGTATCATTTAATAATTCCTATAGTTATTATGAATGGAAATACATACAGTTCAGATTCAATAACAAAATGTGTATCGTTAATAGTGTATCACTCCCTGAAGGAAAACTGGACAGATAATACATGCATCCATTTCACCTAATATTGAAATCACAAATGTGAAGAGATTTGATAACATTAATAATCTCATTGAACATACCTGTAGCTTATCACAATTTTGACAAAACTGAATAAGAAAAGGCTTAGATTTCACCTTTTGTCGGACACCGCAGAGAAAAGGTTCCGAATGGCTGCGTCTGCCGTCTGCAAAAACTACAAAACATGTAATTCCACAGGCAAGTCATCACATTTCCATGAAACAACTCTTCACCCAATATCCCATTCATTTAATACATAATTTCATCATTGCCTTGTTATAAAAAAAGATGCAGTAGAAAATTATAAAGATAACAACATTGAGATGTTTAGGAAACAACCACAAAGTTAACACTTAAGATACAACCACAAAGTTCAAAAAAATAGATGAAAACTCCTCAAGTAGGCTCTCGATACTGCCACAACCTTGATTACATATTTGCTTTTGCAAATCAACATTCACAAATTCATTGATGTTAAGCATCAAATGCAAAGCAATAACATCATTGAGCCTACTCATTACCACAATTTTGATCACATGGACTTGTGAATGTTGATTGCAGAAGGATATATGTAACTAACTGCATATCATTCTATATGTAAAAAGTTAGAATATATCATCCAATACAATGGAGCCAACTGTCTCAAGATATACATAGGAACCTGAACTCGATCTGTGACTCCCAGGGAAATTCTTTGGAAGTGACATCTACTCTTATAAGTTGCAACTCAAACATCGCAAGTGGATTCATTAATTCAAAAACAGGAAAAACAGTTTAAAGTGTATACTAAACTGGTTTCATTTACAGAAGGCTCTTGATGAAACTAATGAAGCTAATGTCCGTTACCGCCTGACCTGTTAGATTAAGAAGGCTATTGATGTTCAAATAGTTTGCAGCATACAAAGAAATAAGGCTCAGATTCAAACAATTCTACAGACTTTAATAAAATAAGGCGACGATTCACCTTTTGTCAGATAACCGAGAGAAAAGGCTCTAAATAGTCACGTCTACCATATGCAAAAGTACAACATATGTAATTTCACAGATAGGTAATCACCTTTCCATGAAATAACTCTTCACGCAATTTCTGATAGATTTAATTCAAAATTTCATCATTGCCTTGTTATAAAAAAATGAAGAAAACAACATTAACACTCAGTAACTGATACAGTGTCAACATCATAATTTGTTTCCCCCATTCCTGATACACCTAAAATCTATATATCTATGTAGTTAAACTAAGACCAACACTTACCACATTGAGTAAACTAAAATATGCTGTTGGGCCAAATGGTAGTTGGCAAATAGCTAAACCATTAGGCACACCACGATGTTCGTGAACCAAGATTACATTTGTATAGCTGTCAGTAGCTGCAAAAGGAGATCAAACACAAGTTGTCAACTATAATTATAGGGACATTAGCAAAGATTTGATGTGAGAAAGAAGAAGAAGACCGAGTTAAGTGGAAAATGGCGGGGAATGCAGGATGTGAGGATGAAGAGGAAGATGCAAAGAGGGAATCCACGTGTTAGAGTATGGAAGTAGCAAAGGCGGTTTGGTACTTTGCATAACATATATCTTTCTTATAAGAAGTTGCCTTGAACTTTTTAACCACAACATGACTAACCTCATAGATGTGAAGAGATTTGATAACATCAATAATCTCACTGAACATACCTGTAGCTTATCATAATTTTGATAAAACTGAATAAGAAAAGGCTCAGATTTCACCTTTTGTCGGACACCGCAGAGAAAAGGTTCTGAATGGCTGCGTCTGCTGTCTACGAAAACTACAACACATGTAACTCCACATACAAGTCATCACCTTGCCATGAAACAACTCTTCCCCCAATATCCCATTCATTTAATCCACAATTTCATCATTGCCTTGTTATCCAAAAAGATGCAGCAGAAAATTATAAAGATAACAACATTGAGATGTTTAGGAAACAACCACAAAGTTAACACTTAGGATACAACCACAAAGTTCACAAAAATAGATGGAAACTCCTCAAGTAGGCTCTCGATACTGCCACAACCTTGATTACATATCTGCTTCTGCAAATTAACATTCACACATTCATTGATGTTAAGCATCAAATGCAAAGTAATAACATCATTGAGCCTACTCATTACCACAATTTTGATCACATGAACTTGTGAATGTTGATTGCAGAAGTATATATGTAACTAACTACATATCATTCCATATGTCAAAAGTTAGAATATATCATCCAATACAATGGAGCCAACTGTATCAAGATATACATAGGAACCTGAATTCGATCCGCGACTCCCCGGGAAATTCCTTGGAAGTGACATCTACTCCTATAAGTTGCAACTCAAACATCGCAAAAAGATGCAGCAGGAAATTATAAAGATAACAACATTGAGATGTCAGATATGATATCAGATATGTATATCAGTATAAAATTCTAGGTAGAATCTAAATGTCAGATGTTGTACCTTGCCAATAATTCCATTATCAAGCATCCATTTTACAGGAATTTGAGATTCAATTAAATTTCTCTTTAGTGAGTCCCTCGTGCAGAGAAGAGAATAAAACATATGTTCCATCCTACACAGATAACAACAAATATAACTATCTTGAAACATTAAATGATAGAATCATCACAAAGAACTCTCACTATTCTTTGCGTATTGAAGGATGATGACGATTGGCTCAGAAGTATTATCTCGCTGTGTATACACATAATTTCGACACCATGGTTTTTAATAAATAAGAGCCTTAGCAGCTGGTAGCTTCGTCAACTATTTTTCCACAAGTCACCATTATTCGACATTGAAGTTTCTCAGCACTCCTCATCTCATTGTGCTTTGAACAATGATGTACGTAGCTGTGAAGATATTCGACAGATTATAATCACTCTTTCTTCCAAACATATCCAGAATCTTGAGAAGGTTTGTGATGATTTGGTTCGTGATACAACGAATGGATGTCTGTCGAAGGAGCGGCCGAGATGCCAGCTAAAAGTTCTTCACATCACTACGAAGAAGACTTCTTGTGTTTTCGACAAGGGATATGAATGCAAGAATTCGACGAAGGAGACATTATGGCTTCATATTTGAATTTCAAATGAATTCGACGTGACGAGAAGATGCGTCGCTTCGCCAGTTAAAGAGCAGTTTTAATATGAATAACGGCCTCACTTGGTAGAAGATACGTGGAGGATTCCTAGAGATTAGTAGCATGCAGAACGCCAAGTGGCGAATTCTTAGGAGTTGACCGTTATTCGACGATTATTTTATTTGTATATAAATAGGATATAATTGTTTTGTTTTAAGTGTGTGAAATTCTGTACAACATTCCTGTAAAAGTTACTCTAATACTCGTGTGTAAGAGAAAAGAGAATTATCTGGAAAATGTACGTGTAAATACCCTTTATATTTCAGTTATAAAATTTAGATTTCCTTTATCCCTTGTTCAAGTTTATGCTTTCATTTATTTTTCAAGCAATTTACTTTCAAGCAAATTTACATTCCAGAAATCCTTTAATGCGAACTTCAAGTTCTTTGTTAGTTTTATTATACAAACATATCCATACTTTGATATAAACAAGAACAATTTCATTTAGAGATCATTCGACAGACTCACAAAAACTAGTAAGACTTTTATCTTAAGAAACAAATCCCAAGAATTTAGCACATGTGTCCTAGGACTTGTGTGGTTGGTCCTGCAAGTAACCCAGTTTCAAGGAATTGGTAAACCAGAGGTTGTTCGCCAAAATCACAAGCGAACACGTTGCTGGTTGAAACAAAAAAACGGTGCGGCATAACCCTCCCAAAGGGTTCAATTCATAGTGTTGTTGTTGTTGTTATTTTTGTAGTTAGTGTAAGAATGTGGTCAGAGATCAGTTAATAGACAATGGAGTAAGATCAAAAGGAATAGACTTACATTGCATCCCTGAGGACCAAATTAAGCTGGAGTTTTCTCCCCCCGCTTTGTGTCTGCGTATAGCCAATCGTCTTCACCAGACCTATAATATATGCGAAAAATTAACAAATATCGGAATATAAGATAACGTGACTACATGAATACTTCAATCTGATTAATATAGATACACAAAAGTATTATCGATCAAAACATCTTTCTGAAACTTGCCGGTGATAATATCAGACAAACTGGTGAAGATCCGTTCCTTGAAAGGTATCTGGTGTTGGTTAAAATCAGAAACAAATGTGCCTCCGGTAAACCGCACCATCCACTTATGATAAGTTGGTTTTAAATACCAAGTTATTGGGATGAACTTTAAAGTTTTATACGGTGTAGGTAGGGTTCAAGGCAAACTTATCCTTGTATGAATCCATATTCTGTGTTGGAACAACAACATGGATTTCACATCCCTGTCAAACAAATACAAGCATAATGTCAAGACTAAAGAAAGAATATGATGAAACCTTGCAACCAACTGAGACAAAGACATAATAGGACAAAAACATACAAACATCAAGTAGTGTGACACGTATAACGAACCAAGACATGAAAACGTAACATCATGTTATGGCTTAAACAAACCTAACAACTAAAAGCCAGCAAAACCCAAAACCAACACAATGATGAAAGAAATATACGAAGTCATAAAAACACATGTTATACAAAGTCATAAAAACACATGTCATGTACTCACCTCACAGTCAACGAAGATCATTTGAAATGTTGTTTGTTGTTCGAAACAACACCCCACATATGCTCCACTCGAACCTGGACCTTCCACAACCTTTAAATAAAGTTTTTTATTGGTGAAACATCACATTAATCAACAATGCAGACAAATTAAATATATTGGAAATGAATATAGGGTATTTGCCCACATGACATGCGTTAAAAACACATAAGATCCAAGTTAAGAAAATCATTTAAACTCAACATGGAAAAACAACAATAAATTAAATAACCTTTTTCCTTGACTTTAGCATATTGCAGGAGAATAACGGTTGGTCCAAATTGACCAACATGTTCCCTGTTAAATTTCATAAACTGAGCCGCATATGCCCTCCCATAAAGTACAATTAATGACATTGTTCATACAAAAAATCATAAATTGAACAAGAATCACAAATACAATAAAGGAATATGGAACAAATTATATACAACAAAGCTCACGCATTATCCTTGAGCATCAAAGTAATCTGTTGTTCCCTTCCTCCACCATAGTTTTGGGTGAATCCTATACTTTCCACCATATCAACAATGTATGCCACCGAAACAAACAACAAACAGGGATAAAACAAACAATACGACAAATAAATAATAACATGCGTCAAACGAAACATTATAACCTATCAACATATGCTTTCTAAAGTTTATAGTAATTATATCCCCAAAACTGGTAAGGCGAAGCGGCACCGACGATATATTATGCTTCCCAACATCAGTAATAGAGGTTCCGCTGGTAAATTTACCATAAATCGGTGCGACGAAGGCTTGAATACCAAATTATTCTGCACGATCTGGAAATTTGATATACTGTATGCAGTGCCAACCTTCAATATGGAACCAAAAGCCTTTTTCCACCACCGCCGGAACAACCATATGTATCTCACGACCCTTGAAAATGTAAAAACGGGAAACAATGTAAAAATAGGGAATAACAATATATACACCACCCAAACAACAAACATGGATGAAAAACTGATGCTAAAAATTATAATGTAAAAATAGGAAATAAAAACATAAGAAAAGAATAGCATACACCACCCAAACAACAAACATGTTTGTAAAAGGCAAGCAAAACAAGCAATAACAACATATACACCACCCAAACAACAAACATGGCTGTAAAACTGAAGCTAAAAATTATAATAATGTAAAAACAGGAAATAACAACATTGTTGCGGTGAGAATCGGATACCAAGCTATTAAGTGAGCTTGAATCGCAAAACATTTATGTTCACCACCGACTTTAATTTAATCCAAAGGGAAAAGGGAAAAAGATCGTAAAAACCCTAAATGAGGAGAAACTAGGTTCGGGGGTTGATTATACCTAGGGAAGGTGTTAGCATCCTAAGCATCCGCAGTATCCTACGGGAACCTCTTGTTAATATTTGTATTATTGTTGTTTATTGCTTGTTAAAATTATGGGAACCTAAGGTTTTATTTCTAATGGTGCTCGCACAACATCGCATCGATGCCTACGTATCGGGTATAGAATCAGAGCACTCGTAGTTCTCCTAAGGATTAACGAACACTTGGTTACGCTCAAGGTTCGCGGGGGAAGGTAAGTGTTATGGCAAACACTCACGTGACTTTAAGAAAGTCACAAAAAGTTGTAAAATAAAAAGCTAAGGACCTAATGGCTAAGGACCTAAGGAGGAGACCTAATTGCTAAGGTCAAAAATGGAACCAGGGATTGCTAAACTTCCTATGACATTGAGTCAACTGCAGGAGTCTTTCCCTTTTGGATTGAAAAGCAAAAACAAATATAAACAAAGGTGCAAGCTCCTAAGACTAGGCAAAGGCTGCTACTTGCAAAAATAAATGGATAAAATAAATGGAAAATACAAAGATAAAGGGCTTGGTAACCGGGCTATGACTCGATATATGGATCGAGAATGCTGAGGTGGAAAACAAACGCAGTGCAACAAATTGTTTAAGTTAGAAAGCTGTGAAGTGTAAGGAACTGTGCAGATGGCGATCGTAAACGACCGACTTACGTGTGTGAGTGTATGTGAAGTGAACTTGGCGTTGGACCAAGGAATTATTATTTTGAAAATTAAATTAATATGGTGTGAAATGCGATAAATAAATAATAAATAATGAATAAGTTGAAATAAATTGAAAATGGAATGAAATAAATTAAATGAATTAAGTAGGATAAATAAATGAATTAAATGGAATAGATAATGAATAAATGAAAAAACATGGCCTCATATTAGTCACGATTAATCAAAGATGATTTATCGTGATTTTTTGTAATATCATCGGCCCTAAACCAAAATCAATAAAAAAGATATATATAAAAGCTAGGAGAATAGAATTAAAAGGTCCTTTGTTTTTTTTTTTAGATTTCTTTTCTTAATTTAAATAAAGATAGAAGTAGTAAGAAATATTAATAACAATTTTGTCAATTTTTTTTAAGAAAGTAAAGGTTGAAACAACAACTAACAAAACAAATAAATATGAACACATGGGGGGCGCAGGGAGTAGAGGTGTCTATGGCAATGCAGCCTGGTGGAAGTTTAAATGGGCCACAAACCTAATAATAAAAACCAAAGTAATATGCACATATAGAAAACAATAATAAAACAAGGAAAGGGGGTATGCCCAATGGATTTTAATTATAAACAAAATAAAATAAATAAACAAAATTTAATAATCTTAAAAAAAGAAAAGAAATCAAAGTGTTCTGCTTCTCATAATCTCTCACTCTCAAACGCAAAAACCCGTCCCCCCTTTTCGCCAGCCTCAGTCTCTCTCTCAATCTCTCCATCGCATGTCTCTCTCAACTCAAACATTCATCTCAGCCTCAAATTCACAATTTCGTCTCAAATCGCTCAAGTCTCACTCTCAACGCGTTTCTCTCTCAGCGAACCTCTCATGGTGATGGCCGGATTTTGGCCGGTGGTTCAAAAAAAAGGGGGATTCGCGGCGGTGGCTGGAGGCTCACAGTGGTTTTGGTTTGAGGTCTTGGTTGTGACCCGCGCTGTTCAGTTGCTCGCGCTCTGTCTCTCTCACGGGCGGATTTCTTCTTCTCTCTCAGCGCTCAATCTCTCTCACGGTGATCCGGTGGTGTTGGGTTTAAGGTGTGGCGGCGATTTGTTGATGATGAAAGGGTTTCAACGGCGGTGGTGGGTGTTGGCCGCTGTTTTGGTTCCGGCGACGAGGGTTTGTGGCGGTAATGGTAAGGTAAGGTATAAGTGTTTGTTTGGAGTGAAGGAATTGGGAAGGAAGAGGAAGGTTTTGGATTCGTCGACGGTTCGTCTCGGTGGCAGTTTTGGTCTCCGATTGAGAGAATGTGTGGATAGCTACTTGTGAAGTCATTGTTGATAGGGTTTGGTTAGGAGATTGTGAACGAATTTTGGGTTTTTTGTTTGTGAAAGTGATGAGAAAGAAACAGTTTGTGTTATCGTTGTGTGTGAGAGAAATAGAGAGAATTGGGTTCTTTTTCGATCTGATTTTTGGGTGATTTTGGATTACGGTTTGGTGTTGTTTTTAGGAAGAATGGAAGGGTTTTGCTTGCGGTTTCTGAAAATGATTGAAGACGGTGGCCCAGATTGCTTTACACAGTAAGTTTGTTTTTGTTCAAAACTTCTTCCTTTTGTGATTTTTGATTTGTGAGTGGTTCTGGTTCTGGCCGGTGAGGATGGTGGTTTGTTCACAGGTCAGATTTTATGTGGGCTGGCAGCGGTGATGCGATTGTGTGGCTGAAGGTGGTTTTGGTTTTGACAGTTTGTTCAGGTGATGATTTTGAGAGGTTGATGGTGGCTGAGTTTTAGAGATTGAAGGAAGGTGAGCGGTGGATATGAGTTCTGTTACTGGTGCTGGGAAGGTTGATGGTGATAGGTTGTTGTTGATGGTTTTTGATGTTTGATGAAGGGTGGTGAGTCGTTGAAGGATGTTTGGCGGAGGTTTGCGTTTGAATGGGTCTTGCGGGTTTGCTTGTGCCTTGAAGGTTTGAGGTTGTGGCTGATTTCAAAGGATGGTTTTAGTGGCGGATTCAGGGTAATAGGTTGTTTGGTAATGGCGAAGATTCTGCAGGTTTGTGACTTGTTTTTTTTTTCTCACCTTCTCACCTTTCTCTGTTAACGTTTTTTCCTTTTTTGAAGGTTATCAGGTCGCTGGCAAGGTTATGTGAGTGATTTTTTTAGGGCTGTGGAATGGTGGTGAATGGGAGAGCTTGCAGCATGGTTTCGGAGTAATAGGTGGTGGTCTTGCAATGGCTCAAGTCCTTGTTTGATGGTGAGTTCGGGTGCTGGCAGACTTCTAACTCTCTGTGTCGGCTTAAATTCAGAACTCACTTTTGTTTTCTGTTTGTAGTTTGTGAATTTGTGAATCTTCATCTCATTTTTTTTGGTTTGTTTTAGGAGGTTTAGTGATGGAGAAGAATGATTTGGCTATGTGAGGCGTGTGAGGTGGGGAGGAGTTTGGGCAGATTATTTCTTTGGTTTTTTTGTTTCCTGGTTATTTTTCTGTGAGTTATTGTGAACAAAGATGGTGGTAGCGGCTTTGTGCGAAGGTTTAAAGGTTTTAGACCTTGTGGGTTTGAGGTAAACAAAAATGGTTTGGTTTTCTATTTCTTTTCTGTGTCTTTGTTTTCTTAGAGAAATTTTTACTATAAAAGAAAATAAATTGCAAGTTTTTTTGTTTGGTTTCTCTTTTGAAGTTTTTTTTTAGTATTGAGATTTACTTTGTGAATGCAGGATGAGACATGATGATTAAAGTGCTGGAAAGAAGTGAAGGAAAGAAAAAATGTTACCGGCCCGAATGTTATCGGGGTGCCGAGTCCACGAATGGTAGCCTCCTAATCCCTCTGAATTTGCTTGTTGTTGCTGAACTTCTGTGATGACTTGTTCTAATCTCTTTTCTCCTTCTTTTTTTTTGGTTTTAAATTGCTAATTTTCTGGTTATTTGAGTTGGTTTTGGGACTGTTTTTGTGGTGAGTATGTGGTGTTGTTTTCTGTGTGTAACAGTGTGTTTTATGGCTGAGTTTGGGACTGTTTTGAGGGCTGTTTTTGGGGTTGTACTGGGGTAGTTTTTTTGTAGCTGAGTTTGATGAAATGAGGGCTGTATCAGTTGGTTGTTGAGGCTGAATTTTTGTAGTGTTTGTGAGTTGTTTATGGTGTATTTAGAGGCTGAGTTTTTTGTAGGTTGAATTTGTATGTTGTTTTTTTTTTGTATTTTGATGAAACAGTAGTAGCATATATATGATAGGTTTAGGGTTTGTGGGATTTGAAATTTTGAAAACTTGTTGAGGAAGGGTTGGGGGGACAGCATCTGAATTGTTGTTGTAGTGGGAGGCTGTAGCAGAATTTGCAGGCCTGTTTTTGTGTGCTGTTTGTACATTGTTTGTGGCTGTTTTTCTGTTTGCTAGTGCTGAATTTTTCCTGCTGTTTTGGGCTGAACTTTGAAACTGCTTTGGGCTGAATTTTTGTAACTTATGCTGATTTTTGAAATGTTTCTTGTGACACCTTGTTCTTTGTAGGTTGATAACATGGATCATGGAAAAAAAAGATTGAAGATGATCATCATGGAAACTAAATTTGGCTTGGAAGACTTGGCATGAATGGTGAAGACTTTGGTGTAATAGAATCACTTATGTATCATGATCGTTTTAGGCTTAGGATTATCAACAAACTTGTAACAAAAAAAAATGTATTCCTTTCTAACTTTGAAGTTCAAGTAATGAAAAGCAACATTTGCTTGTGAATTTCAAAACTAACTTTAGTTTGGAACATGAATGTTGGAATGGATGAAATTGATTCTTGAATGAAATTGATTCTTGATTCTTGAATGAAAAATGAAAAATGGAATTAAAACTAAATAGAAATTAAAGTTGGAAAGGAAATGAAAAAAATAAAAAGAATGAGAATTGAAAATTAAAAAGAAAATTGGAATTGGAAGATGAATTAGAGAAATGAATTTAAAAGCAAACAATGAACTTAAACTTAAATTGAAGTTGGAAACTATAATAAAAATAGAAACAATTTCTTTCGAAAGAAAATAAAATTGGAAGTGGAAAATGAGATAAATATTCAAGAAGATAATAAACACAAACAACAATTTTTTAAAAAAAAAATAAAAAATAAAAATGAGAACTTGGAGATGGATAGAAATTAAGTTTAAAATGGAGGTACATATACATAGAATGAATTAAAAATAACTAGTAATAGAAATTGAAACAAAAATTCTAAAAATAATAAATTAAAATAAATGGAACATAGTAATAGAACTAGAAAATAAAAGATAATAGTACAAAATAAAATAAAAGTTAGAAACGAGAAATGTAAATTAAAATTAAAATGGAAACTTGGAAGTGAAAAGAATTAAAAAATGATAAATGAATAACTCGAAAATGATCTGAAAGCAACAGAAAAATAAATCGGGAAAAAATCCCTGCAAAAATGCGATAAAAGTATGATCATGATATGAGCGATTAGGGGTAAAATTTGGGGTGTGACAGTTGCCCCTATTTAAATAACTTTACCAGATGGCGTGAATGACGATAGGCACTCATGAGATCATGGTGAAAGGTATTTAAATACAGAAATAACCGGAAATTTTGCCCCTAAACGCAATGTTATGCTGGACTACAAAACTATCTAACTCTGCAACTCTTATGCAATGAGATGATGATTATGGTATGAATGATGAGAATGAGAAATGTCGACGACCACAAGCCAAGACTCACTGGGGATGACAAACACTGGGGACGACAGACACTGGGGACAAATAAACGAAAACGGGAAAATATTCAAAGTGATAAATCAACAGGTTCAAGTGTAACTGTCGGCACTAAGAATAACAAAAGACGAGAACAAAAAGGAACTCCAAAGCATCGGATCACCGAACACAGATAAAACAAAATAAAATTCAAAGTGACTGCACAGTGGCTCAATGCGACCAACTGGTACCAAGAATAAAAACAAGACAAAGAAATAAGTTGAAGTGGTAGACCAATGGCTCTATGCGACCAATTGACTGTGAGAAGTAAAAAGCAACAACATATTCAAAGTGAATGCGCAGCGGCACGATGCGACCAACTGACACCAAGAATACAACAAAATAAACACTAGGGAAAGTGCAGTGGCTCAATGCGACCAACTGTCACTGGCAATGAAAAACATAATATTCGAAGTGAATGCGCAGCGGCTCGATGCGACCAGCTGACACTAAGAATAATCAACAAAAAAATTCAACATGAATACGCAGTGGCTCAATGCGACCAGCTAGCATGGGAAATGGAAACGACACAATATTCAAAGTGAATGCGCAGCGGCTCGATGCGACCAACTGACACTAAGAATACAACAAACTAACATCCGAAAGAAATGTGCAGTGGCTCAATGCGACCAACTGTCACTGGAAATAAAAATCATAATATTCAAAGTGAATGCGCAGCGGCTCGATGCGACCAACTGACACCAAGAATACAAACAAGCAAGGAAATAGATCGAAATGGTTGACCAATGGCTCTATGCGACCAAAACTGACTTTGAGAAATAAAAGAAAACAACAACATATTCAAAGTGAATGCGCAGCGGCACGATGCGACCAACTGACACCAAGAATACAACAAAATAAACGTTCAAAGGGAAAAATGCAGTGGCTCGATGCGACCAACCGTCACAGGAAATAAAAATCATAATATTCAAAGTGAATGCGCAGCGGCCCGATGCGACCAACTGACACCAAGAATACAACAAAATAAACATTCAAAGAGAAAATGCAGCGGCTCGATGCGACCGGCTAGCATTGGAAATGATAAACATGATATTCAAAGTGAATGCGCAGCGGCTCAATGCGACCAACTGACACTAAGAATAATCAACAAAAATATTCAAGGGGAAAGTGCAGCGGCTCGAGGCGACCAACTGTCACTGGAAATAATAAACATAATATTCGAAGTGAATGCGCAGCGGCTCTATGCGACCAACTGACACTAAGAATACAACAAGACAAAGAAAATGCAGTGGCTCAGTGCGACCAACTGTCATTGGAAATGAAAAACATAATATTCAAAGTGAATGCGCAGCGGCTCGATGCGACCTACTGACACTGAAAATGATCAACAAAATAAACATTCAAAAAGAATGTGCAGTGGCTCAATGCGACCAACTGTCACTGGAAATAGGAATGGCACAAAATTCAAGGTGAATGCGCAGCGGCTCGATGCGACCAACTGACACCATGAATAACAACAAAAATATTCATTCAAAGTGAATGCACAGCGGCTCGATGCGACCAACTGACACTATGAATAGCAACAAAAATGCTCAAAGCAGAAGCACAATAGGTTCGAGACCTATTGACACTACATAAGAAAACCAAGATACACTCAAAGTGAATGCGCAACAAGTTAAAAAACCGGTTGACACTAAGAATGATAAAGGTAAAGTAGTCAAAGCATTCAAAAATGGTAAAATAGCAGGTTCAAATGTAACTGCCGACACCGAGGATAATGAAGGTAATCACAGTGATTTAGTAGCGGCTCTATGCGACCAGCTAACATTGGGGATAGAATGCAAATCACCCAAAGATAGATCAACGGCTCTAAGCGACCGGCTAACGCAAAGAAGTAACAACAAAATATGCTGGAGTTTACAAGTAAGATAAGACATCCAACCTCTGGAAATTCCTTCAGGAACCATCAGGAGAAAGGGTACAAGTATGTTCCAAAATCAAATGGACTTGGATTTTAAACAAAGGTTTCAGGACCTGCTCAAAAGATTTGTGCCAATGACAATTGGACTTCAGAGAGATTCTTGTGAAGTGACAATAGATTACATGTCAACAGAGGCCTGATTTTGCAAGGTATGACTCTTTTCTACGGTGGACAGATGCTCGATAAGCAAGGCGGTAGCAGGGCTTAAAGCTAAGAGCGAAGCGACCTGACCAAACACATGAGAAAGACACACCGACTCAAATGATTTCCAAATATGCCCCTATAATGGGTATTGGAAGAAATAGTTCTTGAAAGACGACTCTTCAGACCAAGATGATGACATGATTCCCGACACCGGTCTTGAACTCAAAATTAGTTGTTGCATAGGGCCTGCTCGAACATCCCGTAGGTATGGAGAGGACTTGCCCCTGTGTGATTCATCTTGCCCCTAATCAATGGTTTTGAAATTTTCCTCTTCTCAAAAAGTTTAGACCAGCCTGCCATGACATGGCCTTTGAAATGGTTGCCCCGGCACTCGAACATCAGAAATTTGCCCCTGGTTATTTGATCCCTGGGATGAGAGACTTCTGGTCTAGCTGGCCATTGAACTCTTGAATTCTTTCTGATAACTCGCTCAAGCATGAGTCTTAGGGAGAGCTCAACCTCTGAATTGTTGACTCCTGAACGGATTGACTCAGATTGACTGGTTCTTGAAGTAGTTTTGCCCCTGGTTACCCAACTCCTAGGATGGGAAACTTTTGATTCGACTGGTCATTGAATTCTTGAACCGTTGGTGATAAATTGCTCTGGTGTGAGCCTTAAGAAGAAGTTCAACCTCTGAGATGCTGACTCTTGAAGAGATTGATTCGATCAACTTATTCTTGAAGTAATTGCCCCTGGCTGGGCTTCTCTTACCAAGTTGAATTCCCTAACTGGCTGAATTCGCTGGGACTCCATTGATGCTTAATTGACTTGCAAACAAACATTATTTATTTTAAAAATTGGCAAATTTAATGCAACATTTATGCAAGTTTTGAAATCACAATTTATCGGTATGATAGTGATACAGTGAAGCTGATTAAAAATAAAATAAAAGTGGATCTAGCCATTTTATGGAATGGCAGATCAAGCGATCAATACAAATAATTAGCAAAGATCGTTAGGAGTCAGTTTAACACAACCTTGTTGTAGTATGCTCTCGAAATAAACCCTGCCTCAATTAGGACTTTTAAGGGTTGTAACGTGGCTTGGTTCACGGTTTATGAAACAAAAGATAAAAGGCTCAAAATTTATTTGTACCCATCCCATCTTCGTGATGAACTCCAATCCTATGTTCAGTTAAATTGATACACGCATTCATATCTCAAAACTCTTTTTGACAATGCGCGATAGGGATCAGGATTTGAAAGCGATGACAGCCACCTTGCCTTATCCTTGCTTTGCTGAGGATTTGATAACTTCATTAACTTTCGCCTAAGTCGTCTTTTCCTGTTTTTGACTTAGTGGACTTTTTCTTTGTATATCTTTTTCCTTACGTCATCCTTTTGTTGAATGGTTATGACTGCCATCTTATTGGATGATAGAGAATGCGTACTTCAAACTTTGGCTTTTCACGACTTCTTTGGTGCGTGAATGAAAGTACGTTGCTGATCCTTCTTGAATGAGGTATTGGATCTTTTGAAGATTGGATGCAAACAGATTAACTGAACCGACTACCCTGCCCCAGGTTTGAAATTAAGGGTTTTTGCATTTTTTGAAAAAGAAAACTCCTACTTCTAGGCTCGAAGGGGTTAGCGAGGGATTATCTTCCTTATTTCACCGGTGTTTGGGAATTTGAAATAATGCCTGTACATCATTGGCAAGGTTTTAATTGAGAGCATTCAAATGGAGAATTCAGGTATCTGGTTTTCATCATCCTCCCTCCAATCTTTGGTAAAACAAAAGTTTGATAGAAATATTTTTATTATACATTTTAATAATGAAAGAAAATGAGTGGATACAAATGGATTGATTCAAAAGATGCATAAACATTTCATTAATCTTGCCAATTTTAAACAAACAATGCTAATAAGCAAATACAAAAACAACATGCAAAGAAAAAATACAACAGTGCTGAAACAAACAGGTGATTGCCAGCTTTAGGGAATTGAAAATGTCTTGATTTGCTGTCTTCAAGAGATACACCAAGAAGTCACTCAGGCGAGAGGTTAACATGCACCAATAGGTTTTCTTCTGAAAAGGATATGCACCTTTTGTCGATTAAATGTTGTACCTTGGCTTGAAAAGCTCTGCAGTCTTCAGTTGAATGCCCCAATGATCCAGCATGATATCCACATTGCTCATGTGGATTATACTCAGGCGGGTATGGCTCTGCCCATGGCTTGAGAGGTTTGGGAACCACCAATGAGTATTGAATCAAAGGTTGCAGAAGTTGAGTGTATGATAAGGGTACTGGGTGAAGAGGAGCATTCCTTCTTTCCAGATTGTTGCGAGACTTATGTGGACTCTGATGCTGATTCAGATATCCTTGGCTCTGGGCTTGCTGACTTGGTCGAGAGTTGTCCCTGATAATCGGAGTAGTGTCTTCAAATGAAAGAATGTCCTTCTCAATTAAATATTTCACAGCGCGTTTTAAGGCATAACAGCCTTCCAAATCGTGTCCTGAAGCACCATCGTGGAATAGACAACGGACATTTGGATTGTAGTTTGCTGGGAGTGGATCTGGTAAGGGACCGAAAGGCTTTGGAGCAACCAATCCTTTCTTCAACAATGAAGGATATAATTCCGTGTAGGTGATAGGGATTTGAGGAGTTGGAGGCCTTCTCCCTTGTCTTCTATTCTGATTTGAAGCACCCTCCGGGTAGGAATCCTGAGCTCTCAACCTCTGACAAGCTGGCACTACTGGCTCACTAGGTACTGCTAGTCGCTTGTTGTGATGACCTTTGAGTTCTTCACACTCAATGCTGGATGTCATCTCCCTCGATTCACCCCCTACTTCTCCTTTGCTTCCACCAGCAGGAGTGGCGACATTGAAATTTCCAGATGGTGTCCAGATACTCTTGTGAGAAGGCAAAGACGCTCCATCAGTTATGCGCACGACCTGTTCTTTATGGTACAAAATTTTAAGAACCTTCATAGGTCTCTTTCCCTTCTTATCTCCTGGCTCAACAATCAATTTGTCTGCAATTGGCTCTCCTTCTTGGGGAATTAACGACTTAATAACACCTTGTAACTCGAAACTCTGGCATTCTTCGGTAGGGTGCCCCAAGGCTCCAGTGCGGTATCTACATTCAACCTCTGGATGGTCCTCTTCAAGGATTAACCTTTTACTATGAATCAACCTTTGTACCCAGACCTTCAATTCAGGGCAAGTATTCAAATCATGTCCTACCACCCCTTTATGGAATTCACACATTGCATTTGTATCAGGGTTGTACCATGTATTTGGCGATGGCACAGGTGCGTAAGGAGTCATCAATGAATTTTGGATAAGTAACGGGTAGAGCTTGCTGAGTGGCACTGGTATGGGTTCATAGTGAACTTCACTCCCTTTGTTCTGATACTGCCCCTTGTTTCGCTTTCGCTTCTTTTTCTGACCTTGAGAAGAAACTGCCAGAGGATGTTGAGGTACTGACTTGAAAATCAGAGGTTGATTTTGACCTAGTAGGGGAGATCCATGGGTTGGCAGCTGAGGAGTTGCCACAGGGAAACGATCTTGATTCAAGGCAGCATCAAACGGAGGTAGGACATTAGCTCTCTCTGCTGCGGCTATGGGCACAGGGCGACCCTCCTTCTGCAACAAAGCTTGTAAGGCTTCCAAGACCCATTCCATCTGTTTCTTCAAGGAAATAACCTCTTCTTTCAATAATTCCTGACTTCTTCTCAGTTCATCCACTGTTTCTTGAGACATAGTTCTTAATTTTGGACACGTGCCGGGAATCAAACTCTGAACTCGAGACAAAGGATAGAATGAGCTTGTTCAGTGGGAGAAAAATGATATGCAAGGTAGATGCAATGGTATGCGAATGGATGCAAACCAAGGCTGGTTTCAAGGAACTCAAAAGTAAATGCAAACACCCAATTATAAAAACTTTTCCAAAAGGAATTATAAGCTAAAGTTTGCCCATGGTTAAACTTGCGATGTTTGCAATAGACATCTCTTTGTTCCTTGAAGACCTCACTGAAATGATGCATATGATGCGTGAATGCAACAAACACAAACAAGGCTTAGGTTCAAAGCTTGCATGAGGTCAAAGGTTCAACCCTCCCAAAGGTATGTACTATGAGTTTATTTGTACCTGTACAACGGGTTCTAAAGGTTCCCAGAATCACTGTCCCATCTTTCGGATATTACCGACTTCCCAACTCGACTTGGTAATCAGTAATATTCTCAAGAGAGTCTCATCCGAGTGTAGTATCGCGTATCAACTATTTTGGATTTGCACCCTCATAGTCATCACACTACATCCCTAAAAAGGCCAAGTGGGGGTAAATGTTCTACGGTCCTCAGCATTAGTGGCTCTCAGGTCGAATATAGTAATGTTTTCACGACTGAACTCGATCAACAAAACTACATCCGAGGAGGCCTCCGCTGAGTGGTGGTGTCTCAAGTCAACTTGGTCGGGACTCAACTCCCTACAAGCCTTCTTGAATATACCACCGTCCTATCTTATCTTGCACTCAAGTCCGGGTTAGGACTTATCTCACCACACATGGAATACCCAACAAAAATCCAAAATAATAACAAGCAATACAACAACAAATATACAAATATACAAGGTGGGCTTAACCCTCAAAAATAGTGTCCCCAGTGAAGTCGCCATTTCTGTTGCGGTGAGAATCGGATACCAAGCTATTAAGTGAGCTTGAATCGCAAAACATTTATGTTCACCACCGACTTTAATTTAATCCAAAGGGAAAAGGGAAAAAGATCGTAAAAACCCTAAATGAGGAGAAACTAGGTTCGGGGGTTGATTATACCTAGGGAAGGTGTTAGCATCCTAAGCATCCGCAGTATCCTACGGGAACCTCTTGTTAATATTTGTATTATTGTTGTTTATTGCTTGTTAAAATTATGGGAACCTAAGGTTTTATTTCTAATGGTGCTCGCACAACATCGCATCGATGCCTACGTATCGGGTATAGAATCAGAGCACTCGTAGTTCTCCTAAGGATTAACGAACACTTGGTTACGCTCAAGGTTCGCGGGGGAAGGTAAGTGTTATGGCAAACACTCACGTGACTTTAAGAAAGTCACAAAAAGTTGTAAAATAAAAAGCTAAGGACCTAATGGCTAAGGACCTAAGGAGGAGACCTAATTGCTAAGGTCAAAAATGGAACCAGGGATTGCTAAACTTCCTATGACATTGAGTCAACTGCAGGAGTCTTTCCCTTTTGGATTGAAAAGCAAAAACAAATATAAACAAAGGTGCAAGCTCCTAAGACTAGGCAAAGGCTGCTACTTGCAAAAATAAATGGATAAAATAAATGGAAAATACAAAGATAAAGGGCTTGGTAACCGGGCTATGACTCGATATATGGATCGAGAATGCTGAGGTGGAAAACAAACGCAGTGCAACAAATTGTTTAAGTTAGAAAGCTGTGAAGTGTAAGGAACTGTGCAGATGGCGATCGTAAACGACCGACTTACGTGTGTGAGTGTATGTGAAGTGAACTTGGCGTTGGACCAAGGAATTATTATTTTGAAAATTAAATTAATATGGTGTGAAATGCGATAAATAAATAATAAATAATGAATAAGTTGAAATAAATTGAAAATGGAATGAAATAAATTAAATGAATTAAGTAGGATAAATAAATGAATTAAATGGAATAGATAATGAATAAATGAAAAAACATGGCCTCATATTAGTCACGATTAATCAAAGATGATTTATCGTGATTTTTTGTAATATCATCGGCCCTAAACCAAAATCAATAAAAAAGATATATATAAAAGCTAGGAGAATAGAATTAAAAGGTCCTTTGTTTTTTTTTTTAGATTTCTTTTCTTAATTTAAATAAAGATAGAAGTAGTAAGAAATATTAATAACAATTTTGTCAATTTTTTTTAAGAAAGTAAAGGTTGAAACAACAACTAACAAAACAAATAAATATGAACACATGGGGGGCGCAGGGAGTAGAGGTGTCTATGGCAATGCAGCCTTGTGGAAGTTTAAATGGGCCACAAACCTAATAATAAAAACCAAAGTAATATGCACATATAGAAAACAATAATAAAACAAGGAAAGGGGGTATGCCCAATGGATTTTAATTATAAACAAAATAAAATAAATAAACAAAATTTAATAATCTTAAAAAAAGAAAAGAAATCAAAGTGTTCTGCTTCTCATAATCTCTCACTCTCAAACGCAAAAACCCGTCCCCCCTTTTCGCCAGCCTCAGTCTCTCTCTCAATCTCTCCATCGCATGTCTCTCTCAACTCAAACATTCATCTCAGCCTCAAATTCACAATTTCGTCTCAAATCGCTCAAGTCTCACTCTCAACGCGTTTCTCTCTCAGCGAACCTCTCATGGTGATGGCCGGATTTTGGCCGGTGGTTCAAAAAAAAGGGGGATTCGCGGCGGTGGCTGGAGGCTCACAGTGGTTTTGGTTTGAGGTCTTGGTTGTGACCCGCGCTGTTCAGTTGCTCGCGCTCTGTCTCTCTCACGGGCGGATTTCTTCTTCTCTCTCAGCGCTCAATCTCTCTCACGGTGATCCGGTGGTGTTGGGTTTAAGGTGTGGCGGCGATTTGTTGATGATGAAAGGGTTTCAACGGCGGTGGTGGGTGTTGGCCGCTGTTTTGGTTCCGGCGACGAGGGTTTGTGGCGGTAATGGTAAGGTAAGGTATAAGTGTTTGTTTGGAGTGAAGGAATTGGGAAGGAAGAGGAAGGTTTTGGATTCGTCGGCGGTTCGTCTCGGTGGCAGTTTTGGTCTCCGATTGAGAGAATGTGTGGATAGCTACTTGTGAAGTCATTGTTGATAGGGTTTGGTTAGGAGATTGTGAACGAATTTTGGGTTTTTTGTTTGTGAAAGTGATGAGAAAGAAACAGTTTGTGTTATCGTTGTGTGTGAGAGAAATAGAGAGAATTGGGTTCTTTTTCGATCTGATTTTTGGGTGATTTTGGATTACGATTTGGTGTTGTTTTTAGGAAGAATGGAAGGGTTTTGCTTGCGGTTTCTGAAAATGATTGAAGACGGTGGCCCAGATTGCTTTACACAGTAAGTTTGTTTTTGTTCAAAACTTCTTCCTTTTGTGATTTTTGATTTGTGAGTGGTTCTGGTTCTGGCCGGTGAGGATGGTGGTTTGTTCACAGGTCAGATTTTATGTGGGCTGGCAGCGGTGATGCGATTGTGTGGCTGAAGGTGGTTTTGGTTTTGACAGTTTGTTCAGGTGATGATTTTGAGAGGTTGATGGTGGCTGAGTTTTAGAGATTGAAGGAAGGTGAGCGGTGGATATGAGTTCTGTTACTGGTGCTGGGAAGGTTGATGGTGATAGGTTGTTGTTGATGGTTTTTGATGTTTGATGAAGGGTGGTGAGTCGTTGAAGGATGTTTGGCGGAGGTTTGCGTTTGAATGGGTCTTGCGGGTTTGCTTGTGCCTTGAAGGTTTGAGGTTGTGGCTGATTTCAAAGGATGGTTTTAGTGGCAGATTCAGGGTAATAGGTTGTTTGGTAATGGCGAAGATTCTGCAGGTTTGTGACTTGTTTTTTTTTTCTCACCTTCTCACCTTTCTCTGTTAACGTTTTTTCCTTTTTTGAAGGTTATCAGGTCGCTGGCAAGGTTATGTGAGTGATTTTTTTAGGGCTGTGGAATGGTGGTGAATGGGAGAGCTTGCAGCATGGTTTCGGAGTAATAGGTGGTGGTCTTGCAATGGCTCAAGTCCTTGTTTGATGGTGAGTTCGGGTGCTGGCAGACTTCTAACTCTCTGTGTCGGCTTAAATTCAGAACTCACTTTTGTTTTCTGTTTGTAGTTTGTGAATTTGTGAATCTTCATCTCATTTTTTTTGGTTTGTTTTAGGAGGTTTAGTGATGGAGAAGAATGATTTGGCTATGTGAGGCGTGTGAGGTGGGGAGGAGTTTGGGCAGATTATTTCTTTGGTTTTTTTGTTTCCTGGTTATTTTTCTGTGAGTTATTGTGAACAAAGATGGTGGTAGCGGCTTTGTGCGAAGGTTTAAAGGTTTTAGACCTTGTGGGTTTGAGGTAAACAAAAATGGTTTGGTTTTCTATTTCTTTTCTGTGTCTTTGTTTTCTTAGAGAAATTTTTACTATAAAAGAAAATAAATTGCAAGTTTTTTTGTTTGGTTTCTCTTTTGAAGTTTTTTTTTAGTATTGAGATTTACTTTGTGAATGCAGGATGAGACATGATGATTAAAGTGCTGGAAAGAAGTGAAGGAAAGAAAAAATGTTACCGGCCCGAATGTTATCGGGGTGCCGAGTCCACGAATGGTAGCCTCCTAATCCCTCTGAATTTGCTTGTTGTTGCTGAACTTCTGTGATGACTTGTTCTAATCTCTTTTCTCCTTCTTTTTTTTTGGTTTTAAATTGCTAATTTTCTGGTTATTTGAGTTGGTTTTGGGACTGTTTTTGTGGTGAGTATGTGGTGTTGTTTTCTGTGTGTAACAGTGTGTTTTATGGCTGAGTTTGGGACTGTTTTGAGGGCTGTTTTTGGGGTTGTACTGGGGTAGTTTTTTTGTAGCTGAGTTTGATGAAATGAGGGCTGTATCAGTTGGTTGTTGAGGCTGAATTTTTGTAGTGTTTGTGAGTTGTTTATGGTGTATTTAGAGGCTGAGTTTTTTGTAGGTTGAATTTGTATGTTGTTTTTTTTTGTATTTTGATGAAACAGTAGTAGCATATATATGATAGGTTTAGGGTTTGTGGGATTTGAAATTTTGAAAACTTGTTGAGGAAGGGTTGGGGGGACAGCATCTGAATTGTTGTTGTAGTGGGAGGCTGTAGCAGAATTTGCAGGCCTGTTTTTGTGTGCTGTTTGTACATTGTTTGTGGCTGTTTTTCTGTTTGCTAGTGCTGAATTTTTCCTGCTGTTTTGGGCTGAACTTTGAAACTGCTTTGGGCTGAATTTTTGTAACTTATGCTGATTTTTGAAATGTTTCTTGTGACACCTTGTTCTTTGTAGGTTGATAACATGGATCATGGAAAAAAAAGATTGAAGATGATCATCATGGAAACTAAATTTGGCTTGGAAGACTTGGCATGAATGGTGAAGACTTTGGTGTAATAGAATCACTTATGTATCATGATCGTTTTAGGCTTAGGATTATCAACAAACTTGTAACAAAAAAAAATGTATTCCTTTCTAACTTTGAAGTTCAAGTAATGAAAAGCAACATTTGCTTGTGAATTTCAAAACTAACTTTAGTTTGGAACATGAATGTTGGAATGGATGAAATTGATTCTTGAATGAAATTGATTCTTGATTCTTGAATGAAAAATGAAAAATGGAATTAAAACTAAATAGAAATTAAAGTTGGAAAGGAAATGAAAAAAATAAAAAGAATGAGAATTGAAAATTAAAAAGAAAATTGGAATTGGAAGATGAATTAGAGAAATGAATTTAAAAGCAAACAATGAACTTAAACTTAAATTGAAGTTGGAAACTATAATAAAAATAGAAACAATTTCTTTCGAAAGAAAATAAAATTGGAAGTGGAAAATGAGATAAATATTCAAGAAGATAATAAACACAAACAACAATTTTTTTTAAAAAAAATAAAAAATAAAAATGAGAACTTGGAGATGGATAGAAATTAAGTTTAAAATGGAGGTACATATACATAGAATGAATTAAAAATAACTAGTAATAGAAATTGAAACAAAAATTCTAAAAATAATAAATTAAAATAAATGGAACATAGTAATAGAACTAGAAAATAAAAGATAATAGTACAAAATAAAATAAAAGTTAGAAACGAGAAATGTAAATTAAAATTAAAATGGAAACTTGGAAGTGAAAAGAATTAAAAAATGATAAATGAATAACTCGAAAATGATCTGAAAGCAACAGAAAAGTAAATCGGGAAAAAATCCCTGCAAAAATGCGATAAAAGTATGATCATGATATGAGCGATTAGGGGTAAAATTTGGGGTGTGACAAACATAAGAAAAGAACAACATATACCACCCAAACAACTAACATGCTTGTAAAAGGCAAGTTGAGATAAAACACAACACTATAAAACCGAAGGGTACAATAAACGAACAGGAACAAAATAAATGTAAGAAAAAAAGCACAACACTAAAAGAAACAAACTCACAGTATCATCAACCATGAGCATTTCAAAGTGGTGTTTGTTATTGGTGATGACAATCCACAAATGCTGAACACGAATCACAACCTTCCAAAGATCCTTCGTATCATCAAGGTCCGCCAAAATTGTGAAAGGGCGCGCCATTGAAAAAAATGGAGAATGATATTGAAGAAGAGAGCGAAGGAGATAATGCTTATTGTGTCTGAAGAGCAGAGGAGTGTGTATATTGCAAAGAAGGGAAATGACGATGACCCCAAGATTGGATGGATAAGGGAGTGAAATTTGGGAAAGGCAAAATGTACAGTAGAACATTAAATGCAGCAGACCCATATCTTTGGGAGATATGCTATGAGTAGACATAGAAAATATCTATGTTAGCTTGGAAAATATCAAAAGAGAATAAATCAAAAGAGAATAATGAACATTTCAAGCGAGCCACGTACACAAAAAACACGTGTAGGAGAATCCAGTGGACAGTTGGAAGCTTGTGATGCAAGAGGGTCAGTTTAGTATTTTTGTTAGCCATTAACTTTCTTATATGTAAGATAGCTAAAGTCTTTTATTTAGCTTTCTTCTATCTTACTAGTATTTCATTTCCCTAAATAGATTGATTCAATCTAACTTTTAAATTCTGGTTTTAATTGTAATGTCATACTCTTGAATCAAAATATATAGGATTCATCCATTTATTATCATAATGTTGTTTTTGGGTTGCTCATAAAATCACAACCCCTACATAAACGATAAACATAATTTTAAGATCCTCGTTGATATGCAAAATGTTTCTATAATAAATATTTATTTAAAAACATTATTTATTAGTAGATATTTTTTAAATAAATATTGTTTAAATTAATTATTTTTAAATAGTTATACAATAAGTATTATGTAAAAAATTTCAATTATATAATAAATAATTTATTAAACATGAAAAAAAATTATATAATTGTTCTTCATCTTCAAATTATTATAATCGAAAGTAAATTTCTCTGTTACTTCCATCAATTTATTATAATTGTTCTTCATCATCATTTTTTTTTAATTTTTGTTATTTAATTAAATAGAATTACCTTTTCACACTTTATATATAATCAAGATTATATATAAATAGCAGACAAACAAACAACAAACTATGTCGAAATCCTGTTAGGAATGACAAATCAATCATTTTAAACATTACATTTATTGTCGTATGTGACACAACATTGTTATGCACGAGCATTTTCACTCTCAGTAAAAAAATTCACTACTTATGGTACTAGAAAACAAAAGGTGTCATAGGCAAATGGTTAAAAAAATATTGTCGAAACACATTTTTTCATGCTTGGCCACTAAGAGTCGATCTCCCCTCCTATGGGTTAATCAAAAAATTCACACGCGTCTCTTTCTTCACAATTACCCATGCACACCAAAATATATCAAATAAGACATCCCTAACAAAATCATGTCGGTGTTTGAATCCTAGAAACTTCTTATAATGACTAGTATGTTCCTCAAACGTATTCAAACACGTCTTGCGGCAAATAGGACAAACCTCATCAATAAAAAATAATTTATTTAATATAAATTATAATCACTTTTTTTAAGTTCATTAATGTTAGTATTATTTTTTAATTTCGTTATCCTATTATTATTTTTTATATTAAATTTAAACCATTCACTTTTTTCTTAATGTTAGTATTATTTATTAATTTCGTTATTCGCGTACTTATTTTCTAAAGAGAAGGGAGTTATTAGCAACAGAATTAAACGAAAGATTGATGAAAACGGATGATCTGAATCCTCTAAAGGTTGTAGACTTTATCATAAATCAAATAGAAAACATCCGAGTCAGAGGAAACATTAGTTGTGGTTTGGTTTCTCAACATATGACTTTCAAATTAATAAGAGCTACTTTCTTCGGAGATAACTTCTTGACATGGCCGAAGGCTGCAATATACGAAGAACTTCTTATGATGGTTGCTAAAGATGCTTGCTTTTGGGCTTAATGATCCAACGACAGTTTCAAAAACTACCATTTCTTTCGTGAACTTAATGATCACCAAAATTCTAAGGAAGAACATTACGGTAACATAATGCGTGTGATGCTTCATGGATCTCAAACTACAGCTGCTTTAATCACCAATGTATTGACTAATCTTATCATGAATATGGAAATACAGGATAAGGTAGTATAATATAGATTATTATGTAATATATGCAATAAGGATGACCTGCAAAAGTAAGTATGTATAGACTTGAATTAAAACACGAGCTAAATTGTTTTCGGGATCTGGATCCGGAAAAAACAACATTGAAAAAAAAAGCGTCCTAATTTACAAATCTAAAAATAGATAATATTTTTAAAAATTTACTAGATGTATAAGAAATCTACGAAGTATGTATTAAAAAAATTGTGTACTAGTTGGCATATAGTGTGGCAGTGATATATTCGGTTTGAATTTGGGAAAGTATGTCTCGTATACACTATTGACAATATAAAAAATAAAAAAAATAAATAAAACTTTATGTAATATTAATATCTAATGTGATATAGATACTCCATGAATGAAGACAAATTAGTCAATCGACTCTCATGCCTTTCCTGCCATGTTTGATTTTTTGGTTTGATTACCTTTCAATTCTTTTCCTTTTTTTTAAATCAAGATATTATAAAATGAAGAACTAAGGGTGCGTTTGTTTCAAGGATTAAAATTATATTCATTGGAATCATATTCCTAGGATTATTATTCTTGAGAATATTATTCCAACTTAAATGTTTGGTAAAAATTTAGATTCCTGGAATAATTATGAAATTTATTTAATTTAATATTATAAAAATAATAGTAAATGTGAATGATAGTGGAAAGTTATAATTAGTTAAATTTATTCCATGAGAATGTTATATTCCCATCCTTTAAGCCTTGGAATGAAAATAAAAAATAATGTGTAAATAAGATTCCATGGAATAAAAAATACCTTGGAATTATTTTATAAAACTTGAATCAAACATGGAAATATACTATTCCCATATCAATATTCCCAGGAATATATTTTTAAACCTTGAAACAAACACACCCTAAGGGGTTTTCAACCTTTTTACATAAAGAGAGAATTAGTCCGACAAAAAGAGATTACAATCTAATTGAGATTACGAAAGAAATAACAATAAATCCTTGCAAAATTCGTAAAAACTATAATTGGGATGTGTAAGCTCTCCGCAAAAAGACCACATCCAAATTAAGAATTTTATCCCCCACACCGTATTGTTGAAATTCCACTCTTTCGAACGGAAACAAGTTCCATTCCTTGTCACCCATAAACTCCAAGTAACCACTAGCCAAATAACCCCTATTTTGCCACCTTTAAGTTTCTTTACACAAAAAAACGAGTACCATTCCATAAAATTTGGTAGGCAATCTTCCTCCCTCACTTCCAATTTACCCAACCAACTAGCAGTTTCCCTCCAAATAGACCTTACCACACAACAAGTGAAGAAAGAATGGTTTAAAGTTTCCAAATCCACTCCGCATACAACACATTTTAAAGAATCAATATGAAAGTGTATACCTCTAAGCGTCAAGAGATCCTTTGTTGGAAGTTTATTCACAAGAATTCTCCAACCAAACGCTTTGATCTTGAAAGGGACCTCCGCTTTCCACATTGATAAGAACGCATTGATAAGCGTGTGGTCTTTAAATTTCAAAAAGGATGATTAGTGTTTAATTTTTATATATGTAAATTATATATTCAAAATAATTTTTATATACGAAACTATTGTCGTACCTCGAAAAATACGATCCTCGTGAACGCTGTCGCGGCTGGGCTGACATGAGAGTCGCCACCTAATTTTGTTTATCCCCAAAGAGGGAAATGGTAAATATAGATAAAACCAGCAAGAAGGGATAAGACAAGGTCATCGTAAACCATTCCCTAGGTTCGGAAGTCGGTTATGTAGGGGAAATGTATTAGCACCCCCTACATCCATCGTACTCGATGGGAACCATCTAAGTTGTCACGCGCGAAGGGATGTCTATTCTTATGAGTTACTTGCTAAACTAAGGGGTTTATTGATCCTAGGGGCTTGGCAAGGATTGAGATCCTCGTGCCTACGTATTCCCTTGTGCAATGGGAAAGTCAGAGCTTCGTAGTTCATCCTACTAAGGGTGGTTGATGTTATTTTTATTACCTTTCTTCAATGAAAGGATTTAGGAGTCGAATTGCACTAAAGACTATGGGTAGAGGTGATTATTCCGAACCAACAAGACGAGCGTCCTGCGACGAAATAATCGGAGCGAATAACGAGATGCTCATTACCCTCCTTTCTACCACTTAAGGCTCGTGGCGTGCAATTTTCCTCGTATTATTGAAGTATTTTATTTCCTAAGACCGTTTGATGTTGGATCAAGGGTTGGGATCTAAAAGTAACATTTTGGTTTTTTTGAGGTTTTGGGGTGAGTGCAAAATGGAGGTTTATTTGTGAGTTTGTTAGCGAGGTACAATGTGTTCGGCTCGCACGATTGAGAAACTAAACTAAAGACTAGCTATGAAATACAAGCGCGATGCGTTAATTTGTTTAAGTTAAAAAAGATTGAGAAAAAGTGTGAAGTGCAAATTCGTGCGGATGGCGATCAAAGAACGATCGACTTACGTGTGTGTATGAAGTGAAGTGCATATGGATATTTATTTGGCGTTGGACCAAAGATTTCTTATATCTTTGAAATTATTAATCTTAGTGTGCGTTCATATTTTACTTAGCAATTTATCGTCAAAAATGCAAACGTAAATCACACAAGTAAGGTTATCATTATATCACAAGCAATTATGAATCGAGCATATACAAACATTCACACACACGCATAAAAAACAATTAAAGGGAAAAAGGGTTAATTAAGTAAATGGAAATATTTAATTAGATTAACTATCAAATTAATTAATCTAATTAAATAAAAACTATTTAATTAATCTATGAAAGTATTCTCTTTTGTGTATGTTTTTTTAGGAGAAACTAGTTAATTAGTTTGAACAAAATTAATCAATTAATTTAATTAGAGAACTGATTAATTTGATTAATTAAAATTGTTTAGAGATTAATTACAATTTCTTTCTGTTTAAGAGTTTTTTGTTAACAAAATAATTAAAAGAGCTTGTATTAAAGTAGAAAAATGGGTGCTATTATAGAAACTCTTTATTTATCAGTCTGCATTTGAATGAGACCGGGTATAAGGGATCCATTTGGACCACCCGGCCCATATCAAATGGTGATGCTTAGACAAAGGATCAGACCTAGCTGCTCTG
The DNA here is from genome assembly GCA_963966055.1 of Lathyrus aphaca. Classification (NCBI taxonomy): domain Eukaryota; kingdom Viridiplantae; phylum Streptophyta; class Magnoliopsida; order Fabales; family Fabaceae; genus Lathyrus; species Lathyrus aphaca. The sequence continues at coordinate 544,055,747 of OZ014524.1, forward strand.
AGGGTTTCATCGGTCAACATGAAATTTTCTAGGGAACACACAAAATTAATAGCTATTATGACTGATTAATGGGAAAATGACACGTTTGTGCTGATGGAGCAAAAATCTCTTCACAACTTTAATTCTATTATAATGACAAATCTTATCACAACCTTTTGAAAGCAACAAAAAACAACAAACACTATGAACTTAAACAAAAATGCTTATGATCTAATTCACCTCAAAGCTCAAATAGCCATTGTTTTGTTTTCTTCAGAAAAAGGAAGTGATTTCATCGCGTCATCACCTCATCAAATTGAAACCAAAACCAAAAACACTCAAAGCAAATGCCTAAATTACAAACTGCAAAAAAACCCTAATCCCCTTTTATCAATCGGACATCCACCGATAAGAGGACGATGAACGCATTTCCGAACACGAGTCTCGTACTCGGCTCTCCTTCTTCTTCAAGAGAAAAGGATGATGAGCTTTCATTACACATCATGGACCAATTGAAACAATAATCATCTAATCAATACACTCAACAATGGAAACATAGTAATAACACAACAACTGTAAAAGATTAGAGGCGAGAATGACTACCAACAGATGTAAAGCTTTTGTGCGTTTTCTTTGACAGTACGTGCTTCCTTCCTCTTGATATCTCTTCTTTTCCTATTTTATAACTTATGTGTCTCCTTCTTCTCTGAGTGTAGTTACGGTGTTATTATCGTTGTTTATTATGGAATCGGTGAACAGTTTAGCTTTGACCAGATTTAGAGCTTCAATTTGAAGCTCTGAATGGTCTAAGAATGAGAGTTTTGAGTATTGGTTTTCTGGAAATTTTTGCAGAGTTTTTGATAGGTATTTTTCGTGTCCTTTGCTCAATGATTGAACTGGTATTTATAGGAAGAATGGGAAGATTCGAGGACGTGAGATTTTGAGGATATTTTCATGAGATGAGTGAGGTTTTCAGAGAAATACGTGTGAATCTTTGAGCTGGATTTTTGATCCGTTAGAGGGAATTTTCGAGTGGGATTTTGTATGAGGACCATGGTGATTGTGATGGCTATATTTGTTTGTTATGTGAGATGGACATCCTTTCTGGAACTTGTGTGGTCCCTAATGAAACTTGATTTTTTACTGAGTTGTAACTTCTTTTTCCACTGTTGTGAGTTTTTACTACTCTTTACTGCTACACAAGTATGAGCATATCAAGCTTGTTTTTCTTGTTAATCTTACTGCTGCGGATTTGAACTTGAATTAATGTCTTGCTTGTTATTTTTTTCTAATGCTTCAACTTTATCTTTCTGATGATGCACCCTATTGCTTCAACTTGTGATATTTCATTAATGTTGCTTCTATTTCCTTCATTTTCATGTATGCCTTGGATTATTGCTTGAGGATGATGAGCATTGCACGGAGCTTCTTAGCAGGACATGAGGTACTTCAATTATGACTTTTAAAGACCTCACTGATTACATTATGTCTGATACTAAACATTTTGTTCCAAAATTCATCAGATTCCCATAGGACTATCATGAGTTTGATGGAAAAACTTATGTCTAGGGCAAACATTTTAATAGGAGCTGAAGCTTCTTAGTTTGAATCTCAAAAAATGATTATGCTTTTCTTTGAATTCTCCTTTGTTGCATTGTAACTCTTGGTACATTTCCTTTTGTAACACCCCAAAGTTTCCCTCTTCTCTTTTATCATCATGATCATATCATAATCATCATAAGCATGACATATCCCTAGCATTTTTGCATAGAAAAATGAAGCCTAACATTCTCATGTTCTAGCATTGGACATATGATCAATCATTGGTACATTTGAAGCCTTAAAAGTCAAAGAAAGAGATCAAGTGACCTTGTCCAAAATGTATGAAGTATCTCTAGGCCCTATACAAGCTCAAGATCCTTTACAAGAGCCCAGAAGGTTGAGAGATTATCAGATGATCCAAGGAGGAACAATCTCCTACACAAATGACTTCAAATTAGGGTTTCATGATCAAGCAGGGATTCTTTGTGACTTTGGCCATTTCATGTGGGCAAAGTCATTCATATGATATGTGAATGCTATGGATGAAATTTGGTGAGAAAAATCATTGAGGAAGACAGTCATTTCATCAGTTACTTGCATAAGAAGAAATTGGTCAAACTGATTATTTGAAAAGTCAATTGTGGCAATTCAAGGGTTCCAATCCTATTTTTCAAGCCAAGGATTTTCTTAAGGTCATAAAAGAGGTTTGACAAAGTCAAAAGTCAAGAATTTAGGGTTTTGGCAAGGGTTTCCATTTTTGGCATATGGCATGTAATGAAACTTTCCAAATTTAGCAAGTTTTGCCCTAGAATTCAAAGCATTCTTTCATGACCAAAATGATTTCAAATGAAAATTCTTGAAACATGAAAGTTGTAGGAAATTGTCTCCCATTTCTAAAAAGTACAAGAACTTGTCCATGGCATTTTTGGTGTGAAAGATATGGTCATTTGAACTTGGCTTGTTTTTAGGGTTTTTCCACATTTTCAAGTTTCCACTCTTTGCAAAAGGGCTTGTAATGCATTTTTAGGGCTTCTAATACACCAATGCTGGTCATTACATTCAATAACAACTCATAGCAAGCAAGTTTGCCCAAGGAATCCCAAGAATTTGTGTATGGATTAAGAGATAATTCACAAAATGCAAATTTGCAAAATCACAAGAAAGGCATGTTACACTCACATATAAGGGTCAGGATTGATCCAAAGGTGATGAGGGGATGAAATGAAGTCAGCATGTGCACATGAAGGAGACATTTCAAGCGTGTATGAAGCAATCACAACTTTCATGCATTTTTTCAAATTCACCCTCAACACACTTCTCTTGCCTCAATTGCTTCAGAAACCCTAAGAGGGTGAAAAAACCAATCATATATAAGTTGAATATGCACAGAATTCGTGGACACACTCTCTCATTTCTCAGATTCAAAGTTTTATGCACAAGAGCAAAAGCCTTCGAATCTCTCTCTCCTAGCCTCATTTCTTTGATATCTTTTCATATTCTTCATTTCCAAGCTTCAAAGAACTCATTTCCACCATTGATTTAAGCTGAAGGTGAGGAATCAAGGAGTTGCAGTTCAGAGCATAAGCCTTCAAATAATTCATTATAGCCTCTTTCAAGCTCTTTCTTGCATTTATTTTGCAAGAGGAGGTTAAAGTGAGTGGATCTGCATCATTTGAAGCTTTATCTTGGTGATTTGGAAGACCTTCAAGCTCAGGTAACTCACTGAATTCGTAGATCTAGATATGTGATTTTATGTGTGCTTCTTGATCTATGTGTTATGATGATTACACTGAGCTTTTTAGATTTGCAAATGGTTAAGTATTGAGTAAGATATCTGAGTTTGAAAGTTTGATGATGAAACTTGTTGCCTTCGATCTGTGAGTTATGCTTAGTGCTTGTAATTTTTGATGGTATATTTATGTTCACCATGGAAAGCTGAGTTGATCTGGATATTTTTTATTGATTTCTGGTAACCTTTGTTCATATGCATGAACTATCCGGTGCCGGAGCCCTAGCTCCGGTCCCCAGATTTTGGAAACTGAATTGTTGAGTTGAATAAGGAAGATGATGTTTCAGCCTTTGGATCTTCAATCTGGACGGTCCTTTGATTGCCAGCATATTAAAATTCCTGCCTCCCTCTCACGTGCCTCCCCCTTATGTTTTAATTCTGACTTAATAATTTTGCATGCCACTACACCATAGCTCTCATGCACTCACACACTGGCTTATTGTTTGGATGACTTAGGGTTTTGTTGACTGGATCTCATGCGTTGCCTTGATCTGATGGCTTGTGTTTTTCCTGAATATTTGAATTTCCACCATAACATTGTATGTGTATGCGCTGAACCATTGGGCTTTACATGCTAATTACACCTCCCTCTCTTTCTGGCCCATTTCATTTAAACTGAAACCTTTACTGATTGCACCCCTCATCCATTGCCTTCTATTTTTATTTTATTTTATTTTCAGTTTGGTTTGGTTTTTGATTTTAAAAAAATAGTAAACTGCATCCAAAAATTCTGAAATAATTCATGATTGACTCTTTCAATTTTCTTTAATTTTGGATATTTTTATTTTCCATTTATTTTTTATTTTCCACGTAGGAATTAATTTTCACTTTTATTAATTGTTTTTAATTCTTTTTAAAGGCATGCTGACTTGTGGATTTTCTATCTTGATCATTGAGTTGAGTTTTGAGTTGTTTCTTTTTGCATTTGATTAATATTAGGATGTAGTTTGTTGTTGATTTTTCCCCTGATTTTTAGAACTTTTCATGAATATTTTTGGCAATTGACTTGAGCTTGAAATTCCAAAACCCTAATTTGTGTTCTTGAGGTCCTTTGACCTAGTTTTCTTTTGATTCTGACTTTTCTCTTCTGGTATGATGTTACCACTTGATTAATGAACATTTGAGTTTAATTGTGGAATTGTTTCATGAGTTTTTGATTTGATTTGAATTTTCATATATGCTTGCCCTAGATCTTGTTTCTTCTTGGTCCATGCTTAGTCCTTAGGCTAAGAGGGCACTTGTGCCAACTCCTATAGGTTGTTTAGAGTTCTTTTTGTATGAGGATAGGTCCATGGTCCTTGATTTGTGTTTGTAATTTGAAAATATTTGTGTTACTTGTCTTTGAAGTTTCTCACAAAGGTATGCATGTTCACCTCACCTTCTTTGTTCATTTACTCTCCATGATGCTTATGATTGAGTTTGTATGCTTCTTCCCCATGCTTGATCATGCTTCTTAGGAACATTTTAACATGTTTAGGTCCCTAGTTTTTATATGATGTTTAGGCCTTGATTTGATGAGCATTTGTTTGTTCTTACACTTATGCACATGTTCACTTCACTTCTCCTTCTTGTGATGTTTATGATTGAACTTGTATGATCTTTTCCTTGAACTTTTGTGTTGTTGGTGCCCATTCTTGTGATGATAAGCTTCTGGTCTTGAGTTACTTAGAGCTTGTCTAACTTGTTTGATCCTTTATGCTCCATGTGTGTTTTGTTTCTTCATAAGAGCTTGTGAAGCTTGGTAATAGTTCGTGTGCTTTAACTCTTGCTTGTTTTGCTTTGATTGATGTGTCTTAGTGCAATACATGGGTGCTTTTGCTTCTGGATTTGTGAGTAGGGTTGATGTTTGGTTTGCTTACATTTCAATTGGTTCAAGTTTGTTCATATAAGTGTGTACTAACCATTTCAGGGGCTAATGGTAAGTGATGTGTGAATGTTATCCACATTTCAATTCTTTGTCTCCTCTTTTACTTTGTTTCTTATTTTTTGATGTGCCTTATGCCATCTTGTGCTTCAAATTTTCATCTTTCCCCTTTAGAAGCAACTTGCCTCCTTTAGAGGAGTAAGTTTTTCTCTAACCTTCTTTCCTCCTCTTTCTTCTCTTCCTCTTGTTTTCTTCTTCTCTTTCTTAGGTTAGTTTGAACCACACTAACCCTAGGACCACATTTGCATGATAACTTTAGGATTAGACTTTCCCCTTAGTTTTTACCTTTGAGATCCTTTTGTTGCTCTCTCTCTCTCTCTCTCTCTCTCTCTCTCTCTCTTATCTTCATACAAAATCTAAAAAAAAATTAATAATAGTTGAGATGACTTCTCCCTTTTGTCACTCTCTCAAAGAAAAGCTGAAAACACTTCTTCACTTTAATCCACCAAAAAAAACACTTAATAATACAAACAAGTTAGTGAATTTAAATTTTAATCTTAGGAAACAAGTTTGAGGATCTTCTTCATTCTTGATGGATTTGTTACTCATTCTATTTTGGGATGTGGTAATAAGGACATGCTCCTTAGAAAAGGATTTTCCTTCACTTCCTTGTGCCACACTCATAAGAAACTCATAAAAAGACATTGGACAAACAATAAACGTCTCTCCTTCGGGACTTCTTTTCTCATCACCTTCACTCTTTACGTACGAACTTGTTCCTACTTGTCATTTTGCAAGATGGTAACGCACTCGTCATCCGAGCCTACAACACCTGATAATTGACATAGGCAGTTCAAGCCTTAAGACACAAGCAATTCTTTCCACCCCTAGTTAGGGGAACTACGGCAACTCTGATCCTCATTGTCCAGATGAGGTACGTAGGCAGCGGAATAGGGCCCGTTCGAGCACACTCTTTTATTTTCCCTACATTTTCCCCCCTTTATTTTCTTTTTATCCAGTTCATTTCTTTTTCTTTTGCAGCAGTTTTCATTTCTTCACCCTTTGAAACCGTTTCTTTGCAAGCGTGGATCCCGTCGGGTACGACGGATGATCTGGGGTGCTAATATCTTCCCAGGTCGTAACCGACTCCCGAACCCAGTCCCTTTGGTTCGTAGGACCTGTTTCCTTCCTTTTCTTTTCTTCTGGTTTGTGCAACATTACCATTCCCGTTCCTTCAGGATAAAAATGTCTGGCTGGCGACTCTAACCTTTTCCGCGCCACTTTCGCATTTGTACCAGGATGGAAATCCAGGGAGCGACAGCTGGAGACTCTGCTGGGGACCAAACCCAAAATCTCTAGTTCCTTTGAGAGTCTCTCCTAGCGCTTGTTTGTTTCTGTTTTTTTGGGTGTTGATTGTTTGCTGTTGTGTGTATATTTTGTTGTTGTTTATTTACAGTTTTATTTATAGCTTTATTTACTGCTTTCAGTATTTATTTTCATGTAACATATATTATACTGGACTATATGGACTAGTTTTCTATTTGGCGGGACTTGGGTGTTACTTGTGTGTCGTGAGATGATACTAGCCAAATACCCAGCTTGAGTGCACCATAGGATTTAGCGTGGACAATCACTTTGGTCCTATGTCATCTTGTCATGGGGGTATTAGTGCGTTCATACCCAGATTCGCAACCGTCTTGGAAATGTCTTGATATAGGGATCTTCCCTACTTCATTACATAACCTTGATAGTTATGTGCGGCTGGGGACCGATAATTGAGAACCTTTGTGGAAACAACCCTCTCTAGTGGTGACAGTGGCAGACCACATTCTGTGGCAAACCCATTCTCACCCGAGGGCCCACTTGGAACTCGCATAGGATGGCCTGGTTCTCTTATAGGAACTCAGTCAAAGCATCTGGTCGTATGACAATAGTACTGTATCCTACGGGCTGAATGTACTATTGTTTCTCGATTTCATCGCTCGAAGTTGGGAACTTATAAGGGATGCTTGTTTTTCCCGTACTCACGCTGAGACCTCCCTGAGTAGTACATAATTCCAAACCGATTCCCTGATTTAGTCATGAGCCATTTCTCAGAAATGGTGAAATTATTATTGCTATTCGGCTTTGAGAGTCCGTGATGTTTGACCCGGAGCGTACCAGTGAGATTGGAAGGGGTTTATAGGTTTGCAGGAACCCTTTAACCTCATCATACCCACTGCCATTACAGTCTTATGTGTTGATATGATATTTTGACCTTTGGAATTCTTGATCTAGATGGTTTGGTAGTTTGATCTAAGGATATCTGTGACTCATCCAAGTGTATATGGGTTGTTATTCAGAGGACTTATAGTTTGTGATCACTTGACTCTTGCAAACAACACCCAGACAATTCCAGATTGATCATACTTTCCTTGCATTTGAATCTGCATCATATCATAATATCCTTAACATCTTAGTGTTTTCATTTTTCAGGTTATATTTACATACCTTGTTCTGGTATCTATTAACTTCTCACATCCAGATGGCAAGCATCACAGCTCTCAAAAAGAATAATGCACATTACACATTTCCACAACCAGAGGTGAAGAAACTACACCAGCTGAAGGGTCTTATGAATGACAAGATTTTAGGAGATTTCAGGTCCAAATTTGGGCAGATTCTTAGGTACATGGACAAGCCAACAGAAGACCAAAGAGATAACATTCATACTCTACTTCAGTTCTATGATGCTCCATTGTGCTGTTTTGTATTCCAATATTATGTCTTAGCACCTACACTAGAAGAAATTGCTAGCTTGTTGCATATCCCCATTAGTGGAAGACAACCTTATTACAAATCAGGGAGAGTACTTCAGGCAAAGGGGATTGCTCAAAGGTGTCATTTGCCTCTAAGCAGGGTAGAGCAGGGCTTGAGCAGTAGCAAAGGGAAGGGGTTGTCTTGTAATATGTTGATTCAGGAAGCCTTGTTATATACTCAAGATGATCAATGGACACAGTTCAGTGTACTCTTAACTTTAATGGTCTATGGAATTAATCTTTTCCCAAGTGATCAAGTGATGGTAAGCCTGGAGGCTATTGCCATTTTCTTCAGAAGGAATCCCACACCTACCTTGTTAGGTGACTTTTATTATGGGGTTCACTATAGGAATGAGAAAAAGGAAGGTCATGTGAGTTATTGTGTGCCTCTATTTGCTGACTAGTTTGCAAGACAATTTCCTAAGGTGGGGCCCTTCAAGGATTTGAGGGGAGAATGAAAATGGTCTCGTAGATTAATGGGGTTGAATGCAAGTTGTAATACCTCAAAATTTTCCCTCTCATTTCCTCAACATTTTGCATAGCATTTAGCATACATAAGTGCATGAAATAATCAAAAACATTGCATCATGTGTAGCATGGCTAAGGCATAGGTATATGATCAATGATTGGAGCAACTGAAGGCTATACAAAGGCAATCAAGAGGCCACAAAGCTCCTCAATCATGTGCAAAGGGTTCACAACATCCCACAAGTCTCCATTTGAAGTCTTAAGTCTTGGAAAAAGGTGAATGACTCCAAGGAAGCAAGCAGTGCAACATCTCCTGATGAAAAAGGCCAAATTAGGGTTTCACTTCTACTGGGCTTCTCTAAGAAGTTTTGATTCAAAGTGGATTCCTTTGTCTTATATATGATGTCAAGTGCCTAGGGTTCAAATTTCGTCCACAAAATCATTTTGGAAGAGGTTCATCTGTCCAGATGACTAAAAATCGAGGAATCGGGGAAAAGGCAACCGAGATTGGTAAAAAAGGCCGACTCCTGAATTTTAAGATCAAAATCATGAAATTAGGGTTACAATAATCCTATGGTTCAAATTTGGTCAAGAAATTATGGAGGAATCATAAAAAAATCAAGGGAAAAATCATTTGAAAAATGGTTGATTTCACCTTTCCCTCCACTTTTCCTTCCATTTTCCTTCCATATTTCCTTTCATTCTTTCCCTCTTGTTTTTCCACTTCAATTCCACTCCATTTTCTTTGGATGCTTCTACTATGTTCTACCACCTTCTAGAGTATTCCAAGGAATATTCCTTCTCCAAGCCTAACCCTAACTAACTACAAACCTAACTCCATTCCTAAACCTAACTCCATTCCCAAACCTAGCTCCAAGCCTAGCCCCTATATAATTATTAATCACTTCAATGCAAAAGGTTCCCAATTTTTCACTCTCTCACAATTTCTATAATCACTTTTTCTCTCTCACTTTTCCTCCATTTCCCTTTTCACCAAAGCTTTTTTGAAGAAGCTCTTCAAGTTTCACATTGAAACTTGAAGATCTTAAAGCTTAACCTCCAACCTCCATTGGATTGTGGATTGTAGAAGAAGAAGCTACTAATTTTTGTGAAGATTTTGACTTATCGGAATTGTAAGAAGGCTCAAGTATCAAGAACGCATTTATTTTGCGGATTCACGGTTTTCTTGGTTTTCTCTTCGACCAAGCTCCGATTCTTGCAACATCCACTGAAGCACTTCTCCGCTTCGTAGGTTGGTGATCTAAATCACTTTTCCTTTAAGTTATTCTCTTCATCTTTCCATTTTTTCATTCTTTAAGTGCTTTTCGTATTACTTATGGTTAATTATGTTTTCGTTACATTTTGCTTGCGATTTGTGGTTTTTGATGGATTAGAAGTTAGGTTGTAGCTTGTTATAGGTTCTAGCATGTGTCAATAAGTCCTAATTGAGTAGAAATTCGTGTTAGCATGATTAGGTGGGGGTTAGGGTTGTTTAGAAGTAAGATTGTGGCCAAAAGCACTTATTTCAAAATAAAATTTCACTTTCTGTTCAGCGTTAACCGGTTAACGCGTGCGTTTTTGACCAAAATGCTGTATTTTTCTGCCTGTTAACGGGATAACCAATTTGGTTAACCGGTTAACGCTGTTAGGTTTTCATTTTTTAGCTTATGTGCTTGCTTGTTCTTGCTTCCTAGTGCTTCTAAGGTTCATGTATGTTTAGGTATTGATTTTAGGGAATTTTTGGGTCTATTTCCAATAGCCAATTCCATGGTTTCGAGTCGTTTCGACATGATTACGTTCACTTTTCCATGTTTTGTGTTAAATGTGTAAATGTGCTATAATTGATTCTTGATGTGTATTTCTACTCTTTAATCATTTGTTTCACATGTTAAGTTCTTACTTAAAGTTGATGTGTGCTTCATGATCATGATCTTTGCTTGTTGGATTGATTAAATGATTAAATGCCATGTGTTGATTTTTGCTTAAAAGTGATTAAATACTTCACATGTTCATGCAAGTTTCTTGTGCTTAATTGATCATATCTTAACATGAGTTCAATTCTGGATTTTTATGCCATACATGTGAAATAATCGATGCTTGTAGTGATACTTATTTAAAGTCATGATAAATGCTTGTTTTGTGCAATTTGGAAAAGTGTGGTTGTTCTTGTTGATCATTGTTCCTTTTAACCAAATAAATGATGTAAATAAATTCACATGTTTGAATTCATTTTATGATGTACATAGATTCATGTTAATTGAGATTAATGTGTTGTTTATCATTCATTTTGTGCACACAAATGAAAATGATAAAATCTGCCCCATGTTTTCATAGCTGTTCGTTAATATAGGTGCTGTAAAATACATGCTGTTTGTTATGTTGTTCATGTTGTATGTGACTGTTTACACCTATCTTTACATGCTGCATACTGGCTGTAAAAAGTTGTTTGTGCTTTGCTTGTGTTTCCATAGCTGTTTGTGTATTAGTGGCTGCAGTAGGTGCTGAATTTTTGTTTTAGCAATTTTTTTAGTTCTCTAGAATTAAGATAGAGTTTAGATTGAGTCCTAGAGTTATTAGAATTTAATTGGTGTGAGTTTGCTTTATTATTTTTAATAAAATGCACACTAATCTTTGTTTTGTAGGGAGGAAAATGTATGTTTCCTTACACCTTATAGAAAAAATAATTAAATACTTAATAAAAATTGAACGTTCTTATACGCCATGAGACTTTGTTGCGGAGTACTTATACACGTCCTATTTCGGGGCGAGGTGTAAGTATTTACCATGATGGATAGGTCTTAGTATGAGAATGTTCACAAACAAATTCAAAACATTTCTCATAAAAAGCAAACAACAAACAATAAGCGACTTTCCTGCGGGAACTTCTTTTCTCACCTCATTCACTCAAAACGTGAACTTGCGACGACTTGTCTCGCATGCAAGATGGTAAACACACTCGTATCAGACGAGCCTGCAACACCTGAGCATAGACATACGCAGTTCCAGCTATAAAAAACACAAATAGTTCCCGCCTTAGTTAGGCGAACTACGTCGACTCTGATCCTCATTATCCCGATGAGGTACGTAGGGAGCGGGGTAGGGCCCGTTCGAGCACATTCTTTATTTTCCCTACATTTTCCCCATTCTTTCTTTTTGTTCTCTTTTTTGTTCCATTTCTCATTTCAGTTCTAGTTCCAGTAGCGGTCTTTATTCAATAACATCTTATTTTCTCACCCTTTGAAACAAACAAACAAGCGTGGATCCCGTCGGGTACGGCGGACGGTCTGGGGTGCTAATACCTTCCCAGGTCATAACCGACTCCTGAACCCAGATCTTTGGTTCGCAGGACCTTGTCCTTTCCTTCTTCCTTAGGTTTGTGCAACATTACCTTTCCCATTATTTCGGGATAAAAAGGCTTGGCTGGCGACTCTACCTTTTCCGCGCCACTTTCGTGTTTGTACTAGGATGAAAATCCCGGGAGCGACACAAGTGATATAAGCTGTGGGTATGATAGGGATGTGTTGGGAAATGAGATGATTGTAAAGTGTAACTAGTTTCCCAATGTTCCTTTGATTGAAAGGAAAGGAATGACCAATTATAATCCAGTGCTGGCTAGAAGGCAATTTGGATATCCTTTGAGAGAACCCCCTTCTAATGAGGATGTGAAAGAGTCTTTGTATCTTCCTATTGAGGGGAATATTGACATGGCCATCCAGGTATTCCAAGCTTGGAATATCAGGACTCAAAAGGGAAAGAAGGAGTTTGGGAGAGTAGATCCCAACATGTATGAACCCTTTGCAGCATGGTAAGCGTGTCAAGATTACTTTATTGCCTTTTTCTTTGGAGCTTCCTCTCTACCCAAAGGAAATAATTTCACAGATCCTGTAGCACCAAGCACTGTTCCTCTAGAAGACTATCAAAGACTTGAGGCTCAGCTGAAAGATTTGAAGTTGGAACATACATAAATGGTAAGCTTGCATCATCAATTGGCTCTCTCCAAGTTGACCATAGAAGAGAAGTTGCACAAAGTACAGGTAGAACAAGAGGCTAAGAACAAAGAGCTGGCAGAAAGGGAGGCTTACTTCTAGAGAAGAGGGTTGATGGACATCAAGAGAGAAGAACTGTTCAAGAAAAACAAGAAAGTTCTCAAGGATGCTAGACAATCTCTACCTGGGTGTATGGGCAAAGAAAGCAAGGTTAAGCAGAGTACAAGAGAAAGGAAGAGATGTTCAAGCTACAGATTACTGCTCAAGGGGAAGAGTTAGAACAAGCTTACAGGAGGCAACATGAGGCGTCTCAGCAGCTGCATGAGGCTCTGGAAGAGATATCAGATCTTAGGAGAAGAGCAGATGTGAAGAGAACTCGAGTAGAGATGGGACTTGCAGAGGAGGAGCCAAAGTCTTCTTTTAGCTTGGAGTTCTAGTTTATTTATTTTGTATTTTTGATCACCTACAGAATTGTTGTAGGGATCTATTTTGATTGCTGTATTTTGTGCTTTGTAAGACTTGAAACCTTATGGGGATGTTGTTTGTGCCTTAGGGCCTTTGAATTATGCATCTTTATTTTATCAGACTCTTTGGGTTGTATGTTTCTTTTCCTAGTTTGGTTGTGGAAATGGTGTGGAAAACAGTGAAAGAAATGTTCACAAAAGGTTACTCCCAAAGGCCATCTGGATTCCTCATGAGATACCAAAACTGGGGGGCATTGAAACCTTGATAATGAAAGCATGAAGATTGCATTGCATATAACGTGTTTGTTTGTTTTGCAGGTGATTCATCAGTTTTCTAACGTTTATGTCAATTTCAGGCACTATAGCTCCCAAGAAGGTTCAGAGACAGTCAACTGTACATAGATACCCTACAAAGGTGAACAAAGAGAGAGAGCAATGGATCAGATGCAAGAAGATCTGGCTGATTTAAGGACAAGAATGGACAACTTCATGACCCTCATGACCGGGATGGGTCAAACTCAAGAGAGCCTGTGCGAACTGGTAGAGAACAATCAAGCCAGGAACAATGGGACAACAGATGGAGGTAATCACAATGGGGCTGGCGCCCGTCACGTTGAAATCCCTGTGGTGCAACCAGGGGTCACTATTATCAATGATGGAGTGCATAACATGTAGATGGATGGGAAGGATGAACAATTCACTTTGCTGGATGAGGCAGAAGGCTAGGGGATTGACATGAATAGGAGGTTTGAAGAAATGGCTGAGCAAATTTGCGCCATTCAATCTCAGAGTTCTCTAGGGTTTGACATCACTGATCTGGGCTTAGGGCCAGGGGTGAGAATTACCTACAAGTTCAAGGTCCCTACTTTTGATAAGTACAATGGCACGGCTTGCCCGAAAAATCACCTTCAGTCTTTCGTGGGAAGGATTGCTGCACATACAGATGATGAGAAGTTATTGATGTATTACTTCCAGGATAGTCTTGTAGGAGCTTCCTTAGAATGGTACATGAAGCTAAGCAGAGTCAATGTTCGAAGCTGGAAGGTTTTAGCTGAGGTGTTTGTGAAACAATACCAGTATAATTTGGATATGGCTCCAAATTGTACCCAGTTGCAGACAATGTCTTAGAGTGCTAAAGAAGGGTTCAAAGAGTACGCCCAGAGGTGGCGTCAGCTTGCTGCTCGAGTGCAACCTCCTTTGTTAGAAAATTAAATGGCAAATATGTTTATGGGAACACTGCAGGGTGTGTTCATTGAGAGACTGACGTCTTGTTCAACAACAAAGTTTAATGACATCGTGATAGCCGAAGAAAGGGTTGAAACTCTGCTGAAAATGGGGAAAATCCAAGACAGTGGTGCAAGTAGCTTAAGTGGTGTTCGAAAAGCTTTTAATGGACCTCCAAGAAGAAGGGAGGGAGAGACTAATGTTGTGTATGGCCGAGGCCGAGGCCGTGGATACAGGGGATCTTATGAGCAGGTGGCAGCTGTCACCATTCCAACAAGTCCTGTTCAACAACCACAACAACCACAACAACATCAGCAACAACAACAACCACAACGCAATAACTATCAGTAAAAACCCTATCAACAGAGACAAGCTCACCCAACTAACAGGATTCTTGAGGCAATCCCTATGACATACACAACGTTACTCCAGAGATTGTTAGATTTGAACTTGGTTCAGTTGAGGACATTAGCACCACCACCACCTGGAGAACTTCCAGTAGGGTATGATGCTAATGCAAGATGTGCATTTCATTCAGGAGCTCCTGGGCACTCAATGGAGAAGTGTAGGGCGTTACAACATAAGGTCCAAGACTTGATTGACTCGAAAGCAATTAACTTCACACCACCTCCAAATGTTACATCAAACCCCATTCCAAATCATGGAGGGGCTCGAATAAACGCTGTTGAGGGTGGCGAGAGGTTGAATTTGATTTTGAACGTGGAAGAAGTGAAGACTTCGTTGTTAGTGGTGAAAGACAGATTGCTGAAAGGGCAGGTATTCCGAGGGTGTGATTTTGACTGCGAGGGTTGTATGAATTCAGTTAATGGTTGCGGAGATTTGAAAGTTGGGTTGCAGTGTTTGATTGACGAGGGGTCTCTACAGTTTGACAAGGTTGACAAAAGAGATGATTATGTGTCTACAGTAACAATTTACTTTGATCCTGCTGAAGTTCCTGCCCGGAGAGAGCTGGTGACTATCTATGTTCCAGAGGTGAGTCCAATAACCATTACTGTTCCGGGACCAGTTCCCTATGTTGATGACAAGGCCATTCCTTGGCACTATGGCTCAGACGTGTACGTAGAAGGACAAAAGGTGGAAAGTAAACCAGTGACAATTGACTCGACTGTTGTGAATGTCAGAGGAGTTGGTGGGTTTACACGGAGTGGGTGTCTCTTTGCTCCTCAAACTCTTAGAAGTGATCCCGAAGCTGAAGCTGCTGCAAAGGCTAATGGTAAACAAATAGTAACTGAAGAGGTGACAACTCCTGCTGCTAGTCAGGGCACTTTTGAAAAAGAAGTTGAGGAATTCATGAGAATAATTAAGAGAAGTTTTAGGTGATTATAATTAATAATAAATAAGAAAAATAATAAAAAATTGAAATTGGAGAACTATTATAATAAATTGATGGAAGCAAACGAGAAAAACCTAACAAAAGAAAATGAATAGTTTTGGACTAATAAAATAAATTGAAGGATATTTAATAAAAGTAATAATTTTTTTAATATTAAAGTTCAGATCCCCTCCGCTCCCTCCAAAACTCTTGCTTTTGAGGATGCAAAAAGTGTATTTTTGAGGGATTTTACTTCTCTCTTCCCTCATAAAATTTGAACCAAATACATTTAATTAGAAATATTCCCACCCCTCCTCTCCATATACCTCGAAGCAAATACTCACTTAAAAAACTAGGGATTGAAATTTGAACGGAAAATTTATGATTCACATGGTCCATACTTTAAATGATGACTCATTAGTAAGACATTTGTGATTTAACAGCAAATCAAAACTTTAAATTAAAATCTTCTTAAAAAAGTTTTAAAATAATCAATATTGTCAATTTAATTAATAAATATTAATAAAGAGTTATTTTTTCTCAATTTATTTTTAAAATATTACCATAAGACCCTTCTTAGAAAAAAATAAAAAAGATGAACATTAAACATGAATGATACTACCTCATTCAATCACTTTTTTTAAATAAAAAATTGGATTTCTTATTCATTTAATGACTAATATATATATATATATATATATATATATATATATATATATATATATATATATATATATATATATATATATATATATATATATATATATATATATATATTTGAACGAAAAATTTATGATTCACATGGTCCATACTTTAAATGATGACTCATTAGTAATGCAT
This sequence comes from Lathyrus aphaca, assembly GCA_963966055.1. Taxonomy (NCBI): domain Eukaryota; kingdom Viridiplantae; phylum Streptophyta; class Magnoliopsida; order Fabales; family Fabaceae; genus Lathyrus; species Lathyrus aphaca. The sequence goes on from OZ014524.1 coordinate 544,072,034, forward strand.
TTATTTATTTTTCTTTCAATTTTCAACCATTAGTGACAGTTTTTTCCATCGCAAAATGAATAATAAACTTTTTGTGATAGTAAAAATCGTCGCTAAAATGAACAGTAACATTTAGTGACGGATAAAAACTGTCACTAATGATTAAAAATTGGAAGAAAAATAAATAAATGCATTGCTCACCGTGAGAGACCTATTGAGGTCTCTCAGCCTATCTAACGCCATTGAAAAGACTAGCGATTATTAAAAATATTTTACAAACTAAGATAAGTTTATATATTTTTGATCATCAAAGAAATAAGACTCTAATTTGAAAGATAAATTGTTGGTGGGAATATATTTTTATTCGAAAGTGAATTCATTGATAAATGAGAACAAAGATTTCCAACATTACAAAAACTCCTTACACTATCCAATATTCAAACACAAATTATGGTGCATCTTTTATTTTTCAATGATTGGAGTGATAAAACATAGCTTCTTAAATAAAACAACAACAATTGTCTTGACCACTCGGAAACCAACATTGTCCACCTTTTTGAAATCCCTTTCTAAGACATTCTGTGCCACAAT